>CM066031.1:990096047-992496047 GCA_033557465.1 Ichthyophis bannanicus | reverse complement strand
GGACAGTGAAAAAGACAGACAGGAAGAAAATTGATGCCTTTGAATTATGGTGCTGGCGGCGAATACTGTGTATACCATGGACTGCCCGAAGAACAAACCAGTCGGTACTAGAAGAGATCAAACCTAAGCTTTCTTTAGAAGCTCAGATGACAAGACTTCGACTTTCATACTTCGGACACATCATGCGAAGAGAGAGATCATTAGAGAAAGACATCATGCTTGGCAAGATAGAAGGTCAACGCAAAAGAGGAAGGCCAGCAATGAGATGGATTGCTACAATAACAGCAGCTATGGGTACCAGTCTGTCAACAATGAGCCGCCTGACTGAAGACCGAACACAATTTAGGATAGCTATCCAGAGGGTCGCCATGAGTCGACTCCGACTCGACGGCACTTAACAACAACAACAGAGGAAAGGCAGGATATAGGTGATATGATTGAGATGTTTAAATACCTCCGTTCCATAAATGCACAGGGGGAGAGCCTTTTTTGATTGAAAGCAAGTTCTGCTACGAGGGGACATGGGATGAGGGTGAAGGGGGATAGATTCAGGAGTGATATGCAGAAATATTTCTTTACGGAAAGAGTGGTGGATCCGTGGCATAGTCTCCCAGTGGAGGTGGTAGAGATGAGGACAGTATCTAATTCAAAAAAGCATGGGACAAACACAAAGGATCTCTAAAGGAAAAAAGGGGACTGTTGTAGTTGTTGATATGGAAGGACAGACTAGATAGGCCATGTGGTCTTTTTCTGTCGTCATTTTTCTATGTTTCTACAGTATGTTTCTAAATTTAAGTATTGGGTGTGTTGGACAAGACCCTTATGGGGGAGGAGGAGATATATGGGAACCTGATGAGCAGTGAATGGAAGATGGGAGAATAACATGAGTGAGGACTAGGGGATGAGGGGGATAGAGAAGAACTTGAGGGGGAAAGATGGAGAGCTACTTGAGAAGATAGAAGGAAGGAATAGAGAAGAATCGTTGAAGGAAAGAGGTGCAGAGATCAAGGGGAATATGTAGGTGGATGTGAAAAGGAACATGAAAGGATCATGGAAAGAGAAAATGGTAAAATGGACAGAATAGAAGTTAAGTGTGCAGGGGAAGAAATTGATAAAATGAGGGAGGGGATGATGTAGCACGCCATGTGCACCTAAGTTTTAAGCACCCCCCACCCCCAATCTTGTGTGTCATGCATGAGACTCAGTCATAGTTCATTTCCTTGTACAGCTTATTGGAATGGTAATAGTGAAGACTAAAAACTATTTCAATTAAACATGCACAGTTCTTTTGTCAAAACATGTTTTTTGTTAAATACTTCCACTTAAAAAAACCTGGCAGTATTTCAGCTCTGTAAAATATTCTGTGTAATATGCCCCACTTTTTGCATATCTTGTTTTCTATAAATGGGGTCCATTAAAAGTATTTTACTGGGAAAAGTTTATCTGTTAGCCCTTAGAAATTTTCAGGAAGTAATAAAAAGAAATTTATCCTTAAAATAAGTCAAGCAGGATTAAAGAAGGTTTCAGATTGGTTGAGAGTATCATGCGCCGTGTTGTCTGTCTTGACTAGAATGCAAGCTCTTATGAGAAGGGACTATCTCTTGCGTAGCTGAATGGACTATTCTTTTGAAGAAATATACATGCGACTCCACTAACAAGATAATGTGCCCTCTGATTTTCTCAGGCTTATCACGTGACATATCACGTATCATCAGATAAGAATGGCATGTTTTCCAAACACTTCCTGTCTTCAAACATCAGGATATCATAATAGCACACAAGAGAAACAGCTATTTGGCAAACCATCTCATTCCTTCTGCTCTACTAGAGATGCATGCACCTCCTCGTATAAAGGGCCACTTTCAGTTTGGCTGGTGCTCCATTTGTCCGTATGCATTATCCGTAAATAACTTTATTGAACCCCCTACAACTAAAAGGAAGCTTTACTTGTCCGACTTTTCCAACTACTCTATACAAAATATGATTTACCTCATGACCTGCCCATGTAATTTACTATATATTGGGAAGATGAAGAGAAATGTTTGTGTGCACATGGTTGGGCACAGAAGCTGCTCTAGAAGACAACTACCAGATAAACCATTTGTCTCACACTGGATAGAAAAAGCCCACCTATTTCTGATTTCACATTCTTTGCATTGAATGTGGTCAAACCCAATTGGAGAGGTAGTGACGTCGACAAAGTGATGTTACGCTTAGAGAAAAAGTACATTTTTCAGTTGAGGACCTTGACATCTAATGGCCTCAATGTAGATATTGACTATTCTGTCCTTTTATAATCTTTAAAAAAAAATGTATGCATCGTGTTCCCAGTTTTTCTTTTTTAATAATTATTTTTACTTCTCATTTTTTAATTTTTTGGGTTTAGTTAGTCTTATTGTGTACTGCAATAAATCCTTTTTACCACCTCACTCTGGACTTGTGCACCAGTCTAACAGTTTTCAGTAGGCACCAGGGAACACTCAATCAAACTGCTGAATTGGCTGGCATGTTCCCTACCTTGTTTCTCTGTACAGCATTGGCACAAATATTGGCATCACTGACCTGGCTGTCCATAGCCTTCCTGAGAGCAGATTGGGTAGCTTTTTCTTTTGCAAAGACATTTTTTAAGCTAAATATTAGAAACTATTCAATGAAAAACAGAGTTGAGCTATATTATAATAATTTCATATTTAGCAAAGGATATATTTCTCCAAACGTGTTATACGTTGCAGATAGCACTACCCATGCTGGAGTAATTTGCACATGGTAACACTTCTATATAGTTTGAAGCACTACCCTCAGTGTCACCAGTAGATTAAATAAATAGATTATCTGTTTGATGCCCCAGGAGAGGTGCAGGGCTTCACTCCCAGGACCCAGAGAGAGCACTGGAGCCTCAGACAAATTAAAAGACGTGCAGTCCTGGATTTGCAACCTTTGTTGTTGTTGTTAAGTGCCGTTGAGTTGGAGTCGACTCATGGCGACCCTCTGGATAGCTATCCTAAATTGTGTTCGGTCTTCAGTCAGGCGGTTCATTGTTGACAGACTGGTACCCGTAGCTGCTGTTATTGTATCGATCCATTTCATTGCTGGCCTTCCTCTTTTGCGTTGACCTTCTATCTTGCCAAGCATGATGACTTTCTCTAATGATCTCTCTTCGCATGATGTGTCCAAAGTATGAAAGTCGAAGTCTTGTCATCTGAGCTTCTAAAGAAAGCTTAGGTTTGATCTCCTCTAGTACAGACTGGTTTGTTCTTCGGACAGTCCATGGTATACGCAGTATTCGCCGCATGCACCATAATTCAAAGGCATCAATTTTCTTCCTGTCTATCTTTTTCACTGTCCAGTTTTAGAAAAGCCTATTTTGATGCTGAAAATGAAGTTTAAATTAAAAACAAGTTCCGGCCCCATAGAAAAGCATTGAGTGTGTTGTTGGAAGTGTAAGGATCTCTTTAGTGCGCATTTTTTCAGGAGGGAAATTGTAGAGACTGATGCAGGGAGGCAGTTTTTAAATTTGCTGCTTCAGAGGCTTACAAGAATAGCACAGAACCCTGGGATATATTCTTATGTATTGTGGAACAGAACTTGCATCTGGAGATTTGGGGGTGGGTATCCTTTTCCAGAGCAGTGCTGGGGTACTATTTGCAGTTCTAACAATGGAAGACCATTAAACAGTTGATCTTGGGAGGATGGAAATACAACTGAAAGAAGCAACTGGGGGCTAGAAAAGAAGAGGGAATGAGGTTTGTGTGCACTGTGAAAGTTTAAGGTAACTGGAAATTGTGTTAAAAAGGTTTAACTTTGTTAAGTCATTGGTCTGCTTATTGTTTGATGTCTGCTTATAGAGAGAATCGGAAGACAGCAACTTAACGGACTCTGAGTTTTATTAATTGTGCCCTGTGTTTGAAGCACAGATTTGCTGGGTACAAGCTGTATTGGAGAGAAAAGATTTGCTCAAACAGCTCAGAGCAAATCTTTCTGACAGTTTTCATTTTAAAAGTTCTGGTTTTGGACAGAACTGTGTAAGGAAGGAACAGAAGGGAGCTTCTTTAAGAATTTTTTTGAAGTAGTGAAAAGCTTCTGAGCATAAGGAATTGGCTCAGCTTTTGTCTGTTGAGAAATACAATCAAAATCCTGAAAAATGATTTCTTGGAGCTGGGTTTGAGAAGAAAGGGAAATATTTCCTCCTTTATAATTGGAAAGTTTCTAAGGAATACTGGATTATGCTCCTTCAAGGAACTAAATGTTCTGAAAGTTAAGATTGTAGCAATGCTTCTTAGAGGAAAGAAATATTTTAAATCCTCTGTAGAGGAGTTGGTAGTTCTGCTGGGTATGGCAGTTTGGAGTCCTTTAAGCAAGGGGGAAAGGGGAAACTGCCTTTCTTTGAAACAATTTGAGAAATTAGAAAGGAAAGCTGTATTGAGCTCCTCTAAGGAACCTACGATTACTGGAAGTTGAAACTATAGAGAAGTTCTTTGGAAAATATATATGTTTAATCCTGTGAAGGAATCCAGATAGTTCTGCTGGGTCTGGGCAGTTTAGAATCCTAAGAGTAGTGACACTGCTGTATGCTATTGGAAGGAGTGCAGAGGGAGAGAGAGAGGCACTGGTTTAGACTTCTGGCAGAAAGATATTGCCTAATTAAAGTTTAAACTAGAAATTCCTGAGTTCTTAAAGGAATACATTTTTAGGACTGTGAAAGGTGTGGCTGGACAGTGTTTGTATGGACTTAGATAGGGACATTCAATTATCTTTTATTTTTGAATAGGAATAGGGACAGTATTCTTCATCAGATCCCAGTCAACATACCTACCTCCAGGTGACTGTGGATGCAGCCTCAATTTAGATTAGTTTTATTCATTGGTTTAATAAAGTTAGGGAGTAGGTACAGTCCAGATCATCGCTGGACCAGAAGAATCCTGAGATCCTGTGACACCGGATCTCCTGGAAGAGGACACCACGGGACTTCTGGACAAGAGACTGGGCCCCTTCACAAGAATGTTTCTGGGAAGAAAGGTTACAGTACACAAACACCCTGAGAGACAAAAAGAACTACATTTCTGAGCTCATACTTTACATCACCAATTGAAATATATACAGAGTACTCTGGATGATAAGGGAATTCACCTGTTAAAAGGTGGAAATTCCTGTTTAAAGGAGTATAAATAGTAAGAAAGAAACTGTAAAGAGTATCCTAAAGAGAAAAACTGAAACACTTAAGTATTTTGTATTAGAAGACTACTGTGAACAAAAGAAATGCTGAATGATGGTTTACATCTGAGTTCTAAGGTGCAACCATGTATAAATACCTTATTGACTTAACTTGTTTAACTAACTGTTAAAATTTCTGAATCCATCTTTAAGCTTGTTCAGCAAGTTATATCAGCTTAGTACATTTTTCTGAAAAGTCTGTTTATAGACACTAAGGTATTCTGTGTCCTGTTCTTGCAAAGTCTATCCTATCATCATAATTGTAACATCACCTTGGTAGGGGCTTATCCCAAATTAGTTTGATACCTCTCATCCTTTCTCTGCCTAACAGTGGAGCTGGATGAGAGAAGGTTAGTACTACTACTATACTACTACTGAGCATTTGTATAGCACTACAAGTTGTACGCAGTGCTGCACAAACATGTAAGAGACAGTCCCTGCTCATCAGAGCTTTCAATCTAGTCAAGACAGACAATACAGAAGGTGTAGACAGGGATAAAACAAGGGGAAAAGGTAAAGAAACAAGGAGATTAGATGCAGCAGCAAAGAGGTGAGTTTTCAGCCTGGATTTGAAAAGGGTCAGAGAAGGTGCATGGTGTACAGACACAGGTCGTTTATTCCAGGCGTGAGGTGCAGCAAGGTGAAAGAAGCGAAGTCTGGAGTTAGCAATAGAAGAGAAGGGCACAGATAGAAGCAATTTGCCAGAAGAGCAGAGTTCCCGAGGGGGGTTGTAAGGGGCGGTAAGAGTAGAAAGATAGTGAGAAGCTGCAGACTGAATGCCCTTATAGGCAGTAGGAGAGGTTTGAACTGGATGCAGAAATGAATAGGAAGCCAATGAAGTGACTTGAGAAGAGGGGTAATATGGACATGATGAGGCTGGCGGAAGATTAGCCGCGCAGCAGAGTGTTGAACAGATTGAAGGGGAGAGAGAGGATTCTAAGGGAGACAGCAAGGAGTAGGTTACAGTAGTCAAGATGGGAGGTGATTAAGGAGTGGATAAGCGTCTTAGTAGTGTGTTAAGAAAGGAATGGGTGGTTAGTGATTTCTATAAGCTCTACCAGAAGGGGATGTTAGACTCTGAGGTACCCACTTGGCCCACTGGACTACACTATAACATCCCAGGTATTTTTATGAGTCTGGCCACGCCCTTCTCTGGGAGTGGGGGACTACATCAAGACAGGTTAAGTGACATGCAAGACTGACTCATGCCAAAGTGAAATTTGCAGCCTGAAAAGAAAGTGCAAACTAAGCACTCATCATGGCATGATGCAGGGCAATGGTGATATGCTGTAGTTTTTTTGTTAAATTTAACTATGATCTTGAAAGGGGAAAGTCTGCAAGACAAGCTAACAGAAACTGCTAGTTACTACAGTGTTAGCCATAAACAACCATCTTCTGAAGCATATACAGTTTATATATATACAGCATATATATATAGCATATACAGTATCTCCAGGAACAAGCAGGAATGTAGTCTTCACATATGGGTATCGTCGGTACCAACGGAGCCCATGCGGAAACGCTCCCCAGCGTCCAATAGGAAAGCTTTTGGGAGCATCCCACTGCGCCTATGTCGCTGCCTTCCCACCTTTCCAACTCTCCCTCTTCACTTTTTCGTTTTCTGTGGAGCCAACAGGCAACAAACCCTGTCACCGCAGAAATGTTTCTTTTTGTGGTCGCGTCTACCTTCACTGTCAACGCCTATACCGGTACCAATGGTCTTTCTTACTTCTTTTCCTTAAAAAACAAAAAGAAAAAGAATTCTTCTTTTTGGAGGGTCTGTCCCCTCTAGGTGCCAACACCATTTTGGGCACTAGGCCCTCTTTTCTTCTAAAATGGAGAAACCATCTAGTGGTTTTAAAAAATGTTCAAAGTGTAGCGGTACCATTTCTGCTACCGACACCCATGACTGGAGTCTTAAATGTTTAAGTCCTGACCATTCACCATCGGAGTGTCTCCTCTGTAGAAGGATGACCGAGAGGCCTGCAGAACAGAGCTGCAAAACTCGGCACCCGCTTTGCTGTTGATGCAATGTCCGTTGCATCAATGTCCTCCAGGGCTTCATCTTCCTCCCATGGATCTCAGGTAAGTAAACCCAGGTCTTCCAAGACCAGCCAGTCCTCAAAGGGTAGATCTTCTTCAAAGCATCGAGATGCTATTAGCATTGCCCTCAAAGAAAACATACCGGCAAAACAGCTCTGGCGGGAAGTCCTGGCCTCCAAAGCATTAACGGGGATCCAGGATGTTCCCGAAGCTTCCACATCAGGGGAACTCCTGATGCCGTGTTCTGGTGTTGTGGCCTGTTCCACCGGTACCGACATACAGACATCGGCAGGGGCTATGGATCAGCGCATCCTGGCCATCGAAGTACTCTAGCGGCTCTCTTAGCAGCCTTGGTACTGCTAAGACCACTTCAGACGGTTCTGCAGTCATCGGTACCGGTACTGACCGCACCTTCTTTAACCAATGTTCTTTCCCCCATGCCGGCTCTTGAATCAATATCCGGTATCGAAGGACCGGTATCAAGACAGTCCGATGCTGAATTCGATAGATACTGGCGTCAAGCAAAGCAAGAGCATCCGGCACGGAGATACTGCAAGTCCTCCGATTCCGATGACTCTGATGACTCCGCCGATATCGGAATGATTCTACCAGAGGATCTTTCTCCTCCTCAGCGGAGGATAGAAACATAGAAATATGATGACAGAAAAAGACCACATGGCCTATCTAGTCTGTCCTTCCACATCAACAACTACAACAGTCCCCCTTTTACCCTCAGAGATCCTCTGTGTTTGTCCCATGCTTTTTTGAAATCAGTTACTGTCCTCATCTCTACCACCTCCACTGGGAGACTATTCCTCGGATCCACTACTCTTTCTGTAAAGAAATATTTCCGCATATCACTCCTGAATCTATCTCCCTTCACCCTCATCCCATGTCCCCTCGTAGCAGAACTTGCTTTCAATTGAAAGAGGCTCTCTCCCTGAACATTTATGCCACAGAGGTATATAAACATCTCAATCATATCACCTCTATCCCGCCTTTCCTCTATGGTGTACAAATTAACATCCTTAAGTCTGTCCTCATATGCTTTATAATGAAGACCACTAATCATTTTAGTAGCCACCATCTGCACTGATTCCATCCTGTTCACATCCTTTTGAAGGTGCACTCTCCAGAATTGCACACTATACTCCAACTGAGGTTGCACCAAAGACTTATACACAGGCATTATCACCTCCTTTTTTCTGCTAGCCATTCCTCTCCGTATGCACCCAAGCATCCTTCTGGCTTTTGCCGTTGCCTTTTTCTACCTGTTTAGCTACTTTAAGATCATCAGACACAACCACGCCTAAGTCCCGCTCTTCTTTAGTGGACAAAAGTACTTCACCCCCTATACTATATTGCTCCCTTGGATTGCTGCAGCCCCAATACATGACGTTACATTTTTTAACATTAAATCCTAGCTGCCAAATTCTAGACCATTCTTCAAGCTTAGCTAAATCCCTCCTCATGTTATCTACACCTTCCTGGGTGTCTACTCTATTGCAGATTTTGGTATCATCCGCAAAGAGGCAAACCTTACCCGACAGCCCTTCCGCTATATCACTAACAAAGATGTTAAAAAGAATCGGACCAAGGACAGATCCCTGGGGCACTCCAGTGGTAACCTCCTCAGAGTGAGCTCCATTTACTTGTACTCTTTGTCGCCTCCCACCCAACCAATTTCTAACCCAAGCAGTAACTTTAGGGTCCATCCTAGGGTGCTCAGTTTGTTTATAAGTCGCCAGTGAGGAACAGTGTCAAAGGCTTTACTGAAATCTAAATACACCACATCTAGGGCTCTCCCTCGGTCCAACTCCCTGGTCACCCAGTCAAAGAAATCAATCAGATTTGTCTGATAAGACCTGCCTCTGGTGAATCCAAGCTGCCTCGGATCCTGTAATCCGCTGGACTCCAGAAACCTCACTGTTTTCTCTTTCAGCAGCGTTTCCAATAATTTACTCACCACTGAAGTGAAACTAACCGGCCTGTAGTTTTCTACCACATCCTTACTTCCGCTTTTGTGTATAGGCACCACATGAGCCTCTCTCCAGTCCTTTGGCATCACTCCCGACTCCAACGAGGCATTAAAATGGTCAGTCAGTGGAGCTGCTAGAACATCCCCAGTTCCCTCAGTATTCTAGGGTGTATCCCATTGGGTCCTATCATTTTGTCTACTTTAAGTTGAGCTAGTTTCTCACGAACACAGTCTTCTGAAAATTGTTCAAGATGTCCCTCGCTTCTGTTCCTGTTTGTGGGTGTTTTCTGAGGTCCTGTTCCTGGTTCTTCATCTGTGAACACAGAACAGAAATATTTGTTAAGCAATTCCGCTTTATCCTTATCAGCTTCTACATATTCCTCCCCTGCGCCCTTGAGTCTGATAATACCACTTTTGCCCTTCCTCTTCTCACTAACATATCTGAAAAATGTCTTATCTCCCCATTTTATTGCATTGCCTATTTCCTCCTCTACGTTTTTCCAAATATAGATGCCTGTCTTCCTCTCTCTGTGATCTCTTGTATTTCATGAAGGCCTCCCTCTTTTTCTTCACTTTTTCAGCTACTTCTTTTGAAAGCCATAGTGGTCTCCTTTTCCTTTTACCTTTATTTACCATTTTAACCAAAAGGTTGGTTGCCCTTAAAATATCCCCTTTCAGTTTTGCCCACTGTTTTTCTACATCCCCCAGCTGTTTCCATCCCACTAACGACTCCCTGAGGTATTGGCCCATCTTGGCAAAGTTAGTCTTCCTAAAGTCTAAGATCCTCACCTTTGAATGGATTCTAACAGCCCTAGTCCTAATACTGAACTACACTATCTGGTGATCATTGGATGCAAAATGATCTCCCACTACAACGTCAGAAACACTTTCACTATTGGTAAGCACCAAGTCCAGTATGGCCCCTTCACATGTGGGCTCTGTTACCAATTGCCTGAATAGATCTCCCTGTAGAGAATCCAGGATCTCCTTACTTCTAGATGATACTGCAGCAGGAATGTGCCAATCAACATCTGGCATATTGAAATCTCCTATCAGTAGCACGTCCCCTTTCCTAGCAATGCTGCGTATGTCTTCAATTAACTCTCTGTCCATCTCTTCCTCTTGTGAGGGAGGTCTGTATATCACACCAATGCAAATAGATTTCTCTTTTCCTCTTTCTAGTTTAACCCACAATGCCTCCTCTCTCCCTTTTAAGCTCTCTAATTCCAAAGCTTTAATAGTAGTTTTTACATATAGTGCCACGCCTCCTCCCCTTCTTCCTACCCTGTCCTTTCTGAATAAAGTATAGCCAGGTATAGTTACATCCCAATCATGGTTTTCTGTGAACCATGTTTCTGAAACTGCCACTAAATCCAAGTCGGCCACTCCCACCAAAGCTTCAACATAAGGGATCGCATTTTCCATGCTACGGGCATTTATACACACTGCTTTCCATATGTTACCCATTTCCATAAAGGTATTTAATGTATCACCTACCTGGGGGCTTTCTTCACCCATCCCCAATGAATCTAGTTTAAAGCCCTCTTCAGTAGATTATCCAGTCTACTTCCGAAGACGCGTTGACCTTTCTTGGAGAGATGGATGCCATCTCTGCTCTGCAACCCTTGGAATAGCATCCCATGGTCTAGGAAACCAAAACGCTCTCGATGACACCATCCACGCAGCCACACATTCATCTCGAGGATGCGAGCCTCTCTGCCTTGGCCTTTACCCTCAACAGGGAGGATTAAAGAGAACACCACCTGTGCACCTAACTGCTTCACCCTCTGTCCCAGAGCCATGAAGTCACTTTTGATACATTCTGAGGGATACCTGGCAGTATCATCTGTTCCAACATGGATTAGCAACATTGGGTAATAGTCAGTGGGCATGATGAGTCTCTGCAAACTCTCCGTAACATTTTGGATTTTGGCACCAGGCAGACAGCATACCTCTCTGGACATCAAGTCTGGTCGGCAAATGTACGTCTCAGTACCCCTCAGAAGAGAGTCTCCAACCACCACTACCCTTTGCTTCCTTGTGGTCACTGATTCTGCAACTTTGGAGTACTTGAACTCTGGTTCTTCCCTTTCCAGGGCTGCTTTCACCTCCTCTACTTCCAGGGTTGCATAATGGTTCTTCAATTCGAGGGCTGGAGAAGTTGAATTGGTGATTCTGCAGGCCCTGGTGACTTGTGTCCAACCATCGACATGTCATTTCAGGATTTCATACGTGATGTAGCCAAGGGACTTTCAATCTCGGCGATTCCTGAGAAAGTACCAAGAGCAGAAGAATTAGAAATTCTTCAATACCCAGCAGCCCCTAAAGAAGCTGCAACTCTTTCCATTCACCGGATCTTGCATGATCTCATGCTAAGAATGTGGGGAGCTCCTTTAACGGTGTCTCTACACTCTCAGAGACTTGATACCATGTACCGAGTTCTACAATGCCCTGGGTTTCAAAAGATTCAACTACCACACCATTTAATGGTAGTGGAATCGGTGATGCGTAAGATCAAGAGTGCTAAAACGCATTCTTCCAATCCTCCAGGCCGAGAATCAAGGACACTCGATGCCTTTGGTTGGTCGATGCTTTCAATCCTTGATGCTGTCAGCCAGGATCAGCTCTTACATTCTCTACATAGGAATGTTTCTTAAAGAGGTTACAAGGGATTTAGAGCTCATGGCTCCACTTCTCCCCGATGACAAAAGAACAGACTTTCTCACTCTGGTCAAACATGCTCAGAATGTGTCTAAGTTCATGAATCATGCAACCTTTGATTGCTTTGAGTGCATTAGCAGAACCTCTGCTATTTCCATCGGTACACGTCGCATTGCCTTGCTTCAGGCATCAGATTTAGAACAAGAGATGCAAGATAAGTTAGATTTTCTCCTGTACAAGGAATATTCCCTATTTGGCAAGGATTGGCAAGAAAAGGCTAATCAGATTGAGTCTGAAAATACCACCTTGAACAGATTGTCAATGGCTACAGCCAACCCAACAAAAAAGAAGACATTTAAGAAACCCTTTTTCAACAAGAAAAATAAATTCTACCCATCTTACACCAAGGCTGGCCACTGTCCAGTTCATGCTCCCCAGAAGGGGCAATAGCAACCTAGACAGCAAAGAAAAGCCCAAGTCCCCATAGCTCAACCAGCTCAGCAGACTCAACCTCCTCAGGGGCTTTGACTACTTCCTAGAGAACTTGGTCAACTTGCCCCTGAAAGGTCCAGAACCTCTCACCATCCCCGGAAGACTTTGTCATTTTGCCAGAAGATGGCAATAAATAACATCAGAAAACTGGACCCTTTCCATTGTACGAGAGGGGTACAAACTTCATTTTCACAGTATGCCCCCTTCCACCATGACAAGACAGTTCAGTTCTCAGGGCCCCTCCACTACTCTCTTGTCTCAAGAGGTCACCTCACTATTGGCTCAGGGAGCAATAGAAGAGGTACCCATATCCCAACAGGGCATGGGTTTCTACTCCCCCTACTTCCTCATTCCAAAGAAAACAGGGGGATACAGACCCATACTGGACCTCAGAGAGTTAAACAAGTATCTGTTCCGAGAAAAATTCAAAATGATCTCCCTCAGAACACTTCTCCCTTACATTCAAAGCCAGGATTGGCTATGTTCTCTAGATCTAAAGGATGCATACACGCATATCCTCATCCACACAGATCACAGGAGGTTTCTTCGATTCCTTTTTCAAGGAAGGCATTACTAGTACAGGGTTCTCCCTTTCAGACTGGCTTCTGCCCCAGAGTCTTTACAAAATGCATGGCAGTAGTAGCAGCATTCCTAAGAACTTTGAGAATATTCGTCTTCCCCTACTTGGACGACTGGCTCTTCTGAGCACCAACAGCTCCAGAAGCCAGCTTCGCTCTCCCGCACAATGCAGATGCTGCAGTACTTGGGATTGCATAAACCTTCCAAAATCTCACCTCACCCCTTCTCAATCTCTAGAGTTCATAGGGGCTTATCTAGACACAAAGCAGTCAAACGCTTTCCTGCCACAGCCATGTTGTCTTCAAATACTTCAGCTGGCATCTCAAGCAGCACTAAAAGCCTTGTAATTGCTTGAGAAATGCTTCAATTGCTGGGGCATATGGCATCCACTGTACATGTGGTTCCCTATGCTCGACTCCACATGCGAGCAGCCCAGTGGACCCTAACCTCTCAGTGGACACAGGCTTCGGGTTGCCTGACGGACAAAATCAGAAATTCGATACGTCTCATTTCGCCCCTACAGTGGTGGCAATCACTGGAAAACCTTCTCATAGGCTTTCCTTTCCAGCAGCCACTGCCCCAAGCCACCTTGACAACAGTTAGGCTGGGGGACTCACTTAGACAAGTTAGGCTGGGGGGCTCACTTAGACAATCTCTCCACACAAGGTCCTTGGACCCAGCAGGAGACTTATATAAACATCCAGGAACTCAGAGCCATCTTCTATGCTCTTCAGGTTTTTCAGGCCCACCTCAGCTACAAGTTGGTTCTGGTCCAAACTGACAATCAAGTAGCCATGTTCTACGTGAACAAGCAGGGTGGAACAGGTTATCAAGCGTTGTGCAATGAAGCTTTACGCCTCTGGGCCTTTGCCAGGAATCTTCAGATCCACCTTCTAGCAGTGTATTTTCCAGGCACACAAAATCTTTTAGCAGACAAACTCAGTCGAGTACTTCTTCCACATGAGTGCTTCATCAAGACCAAGTTGCTCAAATTTTTTGGATCTGGGGTACCCCAAAGACAGACCTCTTTGCAAGTCCTCAGAATACCAAACTTCCCCGATTCTGCTCCAGAATTCCGGTTCAGAACTGTCAGGCAAGTGATGCTTTCCACCTCCACTGGGGCCAAGACTTCCTCTTTGCCTTCCTATCCATTCCCCTCATTCCCAAAACTCAGTTCAAGCTTCAGAGAGACAGGGGCCATATGATCCTCATAGCCCCACATTGGCCATGACAAACGTAGTATCCTCTGCTTCTACGTCTCTCTCAAGCCACACTTCTGGAGTTGGGCTATGCTCCAGATCTGCTTTCCCAGGAGAATGGGACACTACTGCACCCGAATCCTCAGTCTCTTCACCTCAGGGCATGGCTCCTGAGAGCCTAGAATTCCAGGATATCAACCTTTCTCAACGGGTAAAGGATATTCTTCTGGCTTCAAGAAAACCTTCCACAAGCACTGTTCCCTCTAAGCTGTGCGCGTGTGCGCGCGCACACACCTCGCCGAGTGAGCGCACATACTTTACAATAGAGCGCACAAACATTATGGTTCTGATTCTGATAGAAAACAACACAGACATCTTAAAATTTAAAAGTTGTTGTGTATTTATGGTTTTCACAAGTTCTACAATATTTTCTAGTGCAATCAATGTGGTGTACATACTGTATTCTGACGTGTAGTCAAATTTTAAAGTATATAACTCCGAGTGTCATCATGTGGCACACAAAAATTTAACCTTCCTTCAAAAGCTGCACAGCTGATATTTTATGCGCACACAGCCTACAGAAAATTAGAGGGAACATTGTCCACAAGGCGAGCCTACGCTTTCAAATGGAAAATGTTTTTCTATTTGGTGGTCTAAAAAGGAGTTTAACCCCTTTTCACTGCTAGTGGATCATCCTCTGGTCTTAAGACCAATTCAGTAAGAATCCACCTTAGTGCCATTGCTGCTTTTCACAAGCCCTTAGATGGACAACCTGTTTCCTCTCATCCTCTAGTAGCAAGGTTTATGAGAGGACTATTCTTAATTAAACCTCCCATTAAGCCACCACCCGTGGCATGGGATTTGAATCTTGTCCTTGGGCAACTTATGAAACTGCCCTTCGAACGCTGGCCACTACATCCCTAAAGTTTCTTTCTTGGAAAGTAATCTTTCTAATTGCGCTCACTTCTGCGAGATGCATCAGTGAGCTCCAGGTTTTAGTGGCTGATCTTCCTTATACAAGGTTCCACCATGATAAGGTAGTTCTTAGAACTCACCCACATTTTATGCCAAAGGTGGTTTCGCCTTTTCATTTAAACCAGTCTGTTTACCTTCCTGTATTTTTCCCTAAGCTTCACACTTCCAATGCAGAAAGGACTCTACACACTCTAGATTGTAAAAGAGCTTTGGCCTTTTACCTGCAGAGAACTAAGCAACATCAAAAATCTTCTCAGCTCTTTGTTGCTTTTGACCCTAGTCATCTTGGACTACCAGTTTCCAAACAAACTCTGTCCAAATGGATTGCAAATTGCATATCCTTTGCCTATGAGAGCAAAGGACTTTCTCTTCAAGGTCATGTCACAGCTCACAATGTGAGAGCAATGGCAGCCTCTATGGCTAACCTTCGCTCAGTTTCCATTGATGACATCTGTAGAGCAGCCACTTGGGCTTCAGTGCACACCTTTGTAGCCCACTACCTCTTAGACAAGGACTCCCATTGGGATGCCTCATTTGGTCAAGCTGTTCTCCAGCATCTCTTTCAGACTTAGAACAACTCCTACCCGTTGTCCCGGGTTTGATGCCAGAGATCCATGGGAGGAAGCATGACCCATCTCAACCTGGATTTCGCAGCTTTCTGGGATCATCTCCCTGGCATCTCTCAGCTGGGGAGTCCCCATATGTGAAGACTACATTCCTGCTTGTTCCTGGAGATAGTGTAGTTACTCACCTGTAACAGGTGATCTCCGGGAACAGCAGGAATTAAGTCTTCACAACCCACCCACCTCCCCTAGGAGTTGTCTCTCTCTTTCTCTCCTTCTCTCCTTTGTCTCAGCTATAAACTCAACTGAAGAGGGAGAGTTGGGAAGGCAGCGATGCAGGTGCAGTGGGATGCTCCCAAAAGCTTTCCTATTGGACACTGGGGAGCGTTCCCACGCGGGCTTTGTTGGTACCGATGATACCCATATGTGAAGACTTAATTCCTGCTGTTCCGGGAGATCACCTGTTACAGGTGAGTAACTATGCTTTGTATACAGTATGTATGTATATATATATATATATATATATATATATATATATATATACATACACGCACACTCCGGCATACATATGTAATTGAGTGCATGCATGTATGTGACGCTGTGCATTTTAACCAAGCTTTTGAATCCACTTTCACAACCATCATGCTAAAACGTATAAGGCCAGCGCTATCAAAGTGTCTGGCTGCTTTTTTACTTTTTTTTATGTATGGTTCCAAATATTCTCTGTAGTTTTAAAAAGGAGATGACGTGTGCACAGACCAGGAAACAGGGTACAGCAGCAGGGGCATGCCTTCTGACAGCGGGGTGAGTGATTTACCCATGAGCAGGAAAGACGGGCAGAGTTCAAGGATGGAAGTGTTGCCAAGTCTGACTCTTTGAGGCCTGATTCACTAAAGTTTATAATATTATATATAGCATTAATTTAACCTGTACATAGTTCTCCCGGTTGTCCCTTGTTGAATTTCCCTGTTCATTGTAAACTCATTGTTACTTGTATGCATTGTAGTATGTTCTTGTTTAATGTACACCGCACTGATTGTAATAGCGTGGTATAAAAGAAATGTTAAATAAATAAATAAATAAAGTGGTGGGGAAATAAAAAAGCTTAGTGAATCAGGCTTCGTCTTTCCAACTCATCCTAAACTTTCTTTCTAAAGTTATGTCTCATGCTGAGAGAATACAGTGACAGAAAATACATCTGCAACAAGAAGGGAGGAGGGAATATAGTCTTAAATTATTAAAGCATTGCTTCAGCATGGTTGACTGGAAAGCTACCTTTGTTGTGGTGCTTCCCTGGGGGATGAGAGCACTGTTTTAGAGCACTATACACCATTAGGAGGTGAAACTTTAAATAGAAGCTATCTACCTATGGCTTTTGGAGACTGTGTATATCCAATAGCTAAAAGAATTTTCCTGCTGAGCCTTTTGAGGGCATCACTGGTCCCTGTAAGGGGTTAGAAGACAACCCAAATAAGAGCATTTGGAAGACATACCTATAAAGCATATGAAAATAACTTTTTAAAACAAATATCTTTCTGCCACAGGGTATGTTGTTGTTGTTGTTGTTAAGTTGTTGTTGTTAAGTGCCATCAAGTCGATGGTGACCCTGTGGATAGTTGTCCTAAATTGTGTTTGCTCTTCCATCAGGCTGCTAATTGTTGATAGTGTAGCATCCACTGCTGCTGCTGTTGTATCGATCCATCACATTGCTGGCGCACCATTTTTGTGTCATGAATATTTAAGCAAATTTTGCTAAATAATTGCCCTTATTGAGGAGGTCTCATCCATCTGTTCATATGCATCTGTTTGCACATGCACAAACAGTTGCATACAGCCTCATGTCTATATGGGGTTGGTTAAAAACTGAGCCAGGTCAGACTAGGGTTTCCGGAGAAATAAGCTTCCCCCCAAAAATGACCCAGTGCATTTGTTTGGGAGAAGTAGTTCCAGATTCTGCAACACAGAAACCTAGATACAATTAATTGCCCTTTTCAAACTGCCTCTCCCCTTCTTCTGCTCTTCTTGTCACACCTCACACCCTCCAGCACAATCACCTCCTTCACTTTTCCATCAACTCTACCCGCAACATAAGAAGTGTATACGTGGGTAGAGCAAGAGAGTATCTTTCTGGTTGTGTGTCTCTCTCTCATGGGGCCACTGTCATATTAATAGAGTTTCCCTTTGAAAGTTTACACAAACATTGAAAGTGGTGGCAAATGAAGATCATACAGCCTATCCAGTCTGCCTTTCCATAAGAGCCATTAAATTCTACAGTCACTTCCCTTTAATCAGAGATACTCTGTATTTGTCACAGATCTTTTTTGAATTCAGATCTAGTTCTCATCACCACCGAGATGCTATTCCACATATCCACTACCCTTTACGTAAAGAAATATTTCCTTAGATTATTCTCGAGTCTATCCCCTTTCACCTTCATCCTATGATCCCTTGCTCCAGAGCTTCTTTTCAATTTAAAAAGGACCAACTCCTGTGCATTTATACCATGGAGGTATTGAAAAATCTCTATTATATCTCTCCTCTTCTGCCTTTCCTCCAAAATATATACAGGATGGCCCATCTCGTAGCATATAAGTTATTTGAAAATTTAAAAAGACAGATGTAAACGATTGACATATTAAAAAAACAAAGATGGCAACTGGAAATTGTTGAAATAAAGACGTTATATAGCTAAAAAAGGTAAATAAGTAAACTATTTAAGCTTTTAATTTGAGATGCTCTCACTTTTTTTGGGCCACCCTGTATATATATGAAGGCTTTCAGTCTGTTTCCATATGCCTTATGATGAAGACCACTGACCATTTGGACTGACTCCATCCTATTTATATCCTTTTGAAGATGCAGTTTCCAGAACTGCACATAGTACTCCCAATGAGGTCTCACTATAAACTTATACAAAGGTACTATTACCTCCTTTTTCCTGCTGGGCATTCCTCTCCCTATGCACCCATGCATCTGTCTGGCTTTTGCTGTTGCCTTTTCTACCTGTTTGACCACTTTAAGATCATCTGATAGCATCGCCCTCAGGCCACCGCCTTCTTTCATGCTTTATACTTCACCATACATAGTGTTCCAGTCCCTTGGATTTTTGTAGCACAAATGCATGACTTTGTAATTGTTAGCACTAAATCTTAAGTGCCAAATTCTTAGGACTATACTTCAAGCTTTGCTAGATCCCTCTTCATGTTATCCATAGCTTCCAGGGTGAATATCTTGTTTGTTTTTATTTCCTAAAACTTGATTTTGGTATCATTCACAAAGAGGCATACCTTTCCTGAGAGACCTTCCATAATATGACTTACAAAAGGGCCAATCCTCATGGCACATTAACGGTAATGCTCCTTTCTTCGGAGTGAATTCCATTTACTACTATCCTCTGTTGCCTAGCACTTGACCAGTTTCTAACTCAGTCAGTCACTTTAGGGTCCATCCCAAGGGCACTCAGTGGAACTGTTTCAAAGGTCTTGCTGAAATCTAAGTACACCACATCTAGCGTTCTCCCTGATCCAATTCTGTGGTCACGTGGAACCTGAATCCCTAAGTAGCACGTCCGGGCCATCTTGACGGCCCCGAGCCGGATGGGCTTGTTTAGACTTGATTCTGCACCGTGGGAACCAGGTATTCCTGCGGGTGCAGGGTCGGGCCCTGAGACAGCCCAGTGTGCCACAGCATACCCGTGAGGACATCCTCTGCATAGGCCCCCCTGACTCCCGCGGCATCAACTCTTTGTTTCCCCGCCGCCTCACCCAAGGCTGGGCGACAGGGACCTACTTGCCTCCATTCCCAGCCTCTGATGGCTGTTCCGGCCCCATCACCTGGTCAAAGCTGCTCATTCTACCTTCGAGGTGCGTTCCCCCTGACTTCACAAGACGTACAGGACGATGACCTGAATCGGCCCTGTATGTCTTGCTGTCTCGGCCCTCTCACACTCTGCCCCCTCCTACCTCCGCAGGCTCTCCCCATACTGCTGCTCTGGCCATGCAGGAAGAGTGGGAGGGGGAATACGAGCAGGGCAGCTTATGGGACTGTACGTTCCACCAGGATGTGCAGCCCTGCATGTCACCTCTCAGAATCGGGCCCGTAGTAAAAAAACATCTATCTGATTCATTTGACAAAGCCTACCTTTAGTAAAGCCATGCTGGTTTGGATCTTGTAATCCCTTGGAATCCAGAAACCACACTATTCTCTGCTTTAGCAGTATTTCCATTAACTTACTCACCACAGAGGTCAGATTAGTCAATTTGTAGTTACTAACCTCTTCCTTACTTCTGTTTTTGTGAAGGGGAACCTCATTTAATCTAAAATTCTCCAGGATCATTCCAATCTCTAAAGAAGCAATAAAAAAGCCAGCCAGGAGAGCCACCACTACTTCCCTAAGTTCTTTCAGTACCCTCATATGAACCCTAATTAGCCCCATCGCTTTGTCCCCTTTTAGTTTAGCTAGCTCCTCACAAACACTGTCTTCTGAAAATAGTTCCCATTCTACCTCACTTCCATTCCTATTTGTGTTTTTTTTGTGAGGTCCCACTCCTCACCCTTCATCTGTAAATACAGAACAGAAATATTTGTTAAGCAATTCTGCTTTATCTCATCAGCTTCTGTATAGAACATGATAGCAAAAAAAGACCACAAGGCCTATCTAGTCTGCCCTTCCATATCACCCACTACAAGATTCCTCTTTTTTCCTTTAGAGATCCTCTGTGTTTGTCCCATGCTTTTTGAATTTAGATACTGTCCTCATCTCCACCACCTCCACTGAGAGACTATTCCTTGCATCTACCACTGTTTCCATAAAGAAATATTTCCGCGTATTACTCCTGAGTCTATCCCCTTTCACCCTCATCCTATGTCCCCTCACAGCAGAGCTTGCTTTCAATCGAAAGAGGCTCTCCTCCTGTGCATTTATGCCACGGAGGTATTTAAATGTCTCAATCATATCACCTCTATCCCTCCTTTCCTCTAAAGTGTACATATTAAGATCCTTAAGTCTGTCCTCATATGCTTTATAATGAAGGTCACTAACCATTTTAGTAGCCACCCTCTACAGCACCGACTCCAATCTGTTTATATCCTTTTGAAGGTGAAATCTCCAGTATTGCACACAATACTTCAAATGAGGTCACACCAAAGACTTATACAGAGGCAATATCATCTCCTTTTTATTACTAGCCATTCCTCTCCTTATGCACCCAAGCATCCTTCTGGCTTTTGCCATCATCTTTTTTTACCTGTATAGCCACTTTGAGATAGTCACACACAATCATGCCCAGGTCCCGCTCTTCTTTCATGGACAAAAATACGTCACTGCCTATACTGTACCCCTCCCTTGGATTGTTACAGCCCAAATGCATAACCCTACATTTTTTAGCATTAAATCTCAGCTACCAAATTCTAGACCATTCTTCAAACTTAGCTAGATCCCTCCTCATGCCATCTACACCTTCCTGGGTGTCTACTCTGTAGCAGATTTTGGTATTATACGCAAAGAGGTAAACCTTACCTGACGGCCCTTCTGCAGTATCACTAACAAAAATGTTAAAAAGAATCAGACCAATGACAGATCCCTGCGGCACTCCAGTGGTAACCTCCTCCTCCTCAGAGTGAACTCCATTTACCTGTACCCTTTGTCACCTCCCACTCAACCAGTTTCTAACCCAAGCAGTAACTTAGGGTCCATCCCAAGGGTGCAAAGTTTGTTTATAAGTCGCCTGTGAGGAACAGTGTCAAATGCTTTACTGAAATTTAAATGCACCACATCTAGGGCTCTCCCTCGGTCCAACTCCCTGGTCACCCAGTCAAAGAAATCAATCAGATTTGTCTGACAAGACCGGTTCCTGGTGAATCCATGCTGCCTCAGATCCCGCACATCCTTACTTCCGCTTTTGTGTAGAGGAACACATGTACCTCTCTCCAGTTCTCTGGCACCACCTCCGACTCCAAAGAGGCATTGAAAAGGTCAGTTAGTGGAACTGCTAGAATGACCCCAAGTTCCTTCAGTATTCCTGGATGTATCCCATCTGGTCCCATTGCTTTGTTCACTTTTACTTTAACTAGTTCCTTAGGAACACAGTCCTCTGAAAATCGTTTGAGATGCCTCTCACTTTTGTTCCTGTTTGTAGATGTTGTCTGAGGTCCTGCTCCCAGCCCTTCATCTATGAACACAGAACAGAAATATTTGTTAAGCAATTCTGCTTTATCCTCATCAGCTTCTACATATTCCTCCCCTTCACTCTTGAGTCTGACAATACCACTTTTGCCCTTCTTCTCACTAACATATCTGAAAAATGTCTTATCTCCCCTATTGCATTGGCTATTCTTTTTATATCTCTGCTTTCCTGACTACTTTGCCAGCCTCTCTAAGTTTTTCCAAATATAGATGCCTGTCTTCCTCTCTCTGTGATTTCTTGCATTTCTTGAAGGCCTCCCTCTTTTCTTCACCTTTTCAGCTACCTCTTTTGAGAGCCATAGCGGTCTCCTTTTCCTTTTATTGACTATTCTAACAAAAAAGTTGGTTGCCCTTAAAATATCCCATTTCAGTTTTGCCCACTGCTTTTCTACATTACTCAGCTGTTCCCATCCCAGTAACGACTCCTTGAGGTTTTGGCCCATCTTAGCAAAGTTAGTTTTCCTAAAGTCTAAGACCCTCGCCTTTGAATGGATTTTATCAACCTTAGTCCTAATACTGAACCACACCATCTGGTGATCACTGGATGCAAGATGATCTCCCACTATAACATCAGAAGCACTTTCCCATTGGTAAACACCAAGTCCAGAATGGCCCCTTCATGTCTGGGTTCTTTTACCAGTTGCCTGAATACTTCCTGTAAAGAATCCAGGATCTCCTTGCTTTTAGATGACACTGCAGCAGGGATGTGCCAATCAACATCTGGCATATTGAAATCCTCTATCAGTAGCACTTCCCCTTTCCTGACAATGCTATTCCTCTCCTTCAGCCTTGAGTCTGACAATACCACCTTTGCACTTCCTCCTGCCATTAATGTACCTGAAATAAGTCTTGTCCCCATGTTTTACAGTATTGACTATTTATTTGATTTGCATCTTTGCTTTCCTGATTACTTTGCCAGTTTCTCTTACCTTTTCAATATGTTGCTGTTTGTCTTCCTTCTGTGATTTCTAATATTTTATGAAAGCTAAACTCTCTTTCCTTATACTTTCAGCTACTACTTTTGAAAACCATAGCAGCCTCCTTTTCTTCTTGCTTTTTGCTTTCTTAACAAAAATGCTTGTTGCCCTTAAAATATCTCCTTTCAGTTTTGGCCTCTGTTGTTCTGTTTCCCCCAAATGTTCCCATCCAGCTAACGACTCTGCTACTGCTACTACTAGTCACTTGTATAGGGCTACAAAGCATATGCAGCACTGTACATATAGATGTAAGACACAGTCCCTTCTCATCAGAACTTACAATATAATCAAGACAAAACACATGAGGCCAGATTCTGAGATGCGAATAACGGAACTGAATGTTCCGGTAGGATTGCAGCCCACTATTCGTTTGGATCATATGCTGCCTCACTTTCTTCCGTAGAGCCACTGTGCGGAGAGAGCTGGACAGGGGTGGAAGGGGGTGGGGAGTGTGCAGAGCAGGGGTGGGCTGAGGCACTCAGACGTACAGGGCCGATTCCGGTCATGGCCCTGTACGTCTGGTGGATGGGGGATTGACCTGCTGTTTGTTCCACCTCGGAGGTGGAATAAGCAATGGCAATAGCAACAATTGGGCCCAGCAGCACCCCTCCCCCCCCCAAAGCAGGGGAGCAGTGTTAGGTGAGGCCCCTCTGCCTGATCCCAGCCCTGGCAGGCCCCACCGAGGGTCAGGAGGTGGGGAAACCATCTCTGTCACTGTGTTGGGCCTTCTGTGGTCCTGCTGGGCATCCTGCTGCCATGGCGATGAGATGCCATGGCATCTGCACACCAACAGGAGCATAGAGTGGGCTGGCTGTGCTGCTGTTAGGATGTCTTCTACGATAGATTCATGGGCATGCTGGGCCATCTTGGTGCCCGATCCTGCAACTGTGAGAATGTCTAGCTCCCGTGGTGCAGAATCGGGTACGATCTGAGCCCGTCTAGTGTTTGGACATATAGACGGCCCAGACATGCGCCTTTTAGGAATGGGCTCATAGTGAAACTGAGCACTAGAATATGGTAAGGTACACATAAGTATTGGACAAGAGAGTGAGGAGCATCAGGATATAAAACGGCTTCAAAGAGGTGGCTCTTTAGCCTGGATTTAAATAGGGCTAGAGAAGGGTGCCCGATGCCTGGAACAAACTACCTAAGTCTGCATGTGGAGCAGCAAGATGGAAAGAACGAAGTCTGAAGTTGGCAGTGGCAGAGAAGGGCATAGATAAAAGCGATCTGCCAGAGGACGGAGTTCCCGAGAAGGGGTGTAGAGTGATTTAAGAGAGGAAAGGTAGTGAGGAGCTGCAGAATGAATGTACTTGTAGGTCATTAGGAGAAGTTTGAATTGGATGCGGAAACTGATAGGGAGCCAGTGAAGTGGCTTGAGAAGAGGGGTTATATGAGCATAGCGACACTGGCAGAAGATAAGCTGTGCAACTCAGTTTTGAACAGATTGAAGGGGAAAGAGATGATTCAGAGGGGAGACCAGTGAGGAACAGGTTACAATAGTCAAGGCGGGAGGTGACTAGTGAATGGATACGGGTCTTAGTAATGTGAGTAGAAAGGAAGGAACAAATTTTGCTTATGTTCTAGAGACTCCAACTGCTTGGTCAGGTTTAACTAAGTTATGGAAACGACAGATTCGAGCTGAGCTGCATCGAGCCACTTTGATAGAATACATTCGGCGTCAACATATTCCACGAGGGTTTCGGGTTAAAAAAGCACCTCAATTATTTGTGGAGAATGAAGAATTTGTAGACAGTTGGAATAAGATTCTAAACAAGTGTGCCTTGGACTTGATGGTTCTCACAGTTAATACCACTAAGTCTTTCAATGATGCTACTGGCATTGAGATTGATCAGAAGCTCGCTGCTTTAAAAGCTGAAGAATCTGAAGAGACTTTTGCTTTCCAATTACGACAGTTACAATCGCAGTTGGATGCCTTTCGGGAGGAAATTAAGACATTTAAGCTGTCGAAATTGCACCGTGATGCCACAGATTACTCTACTGGATTTGTATATGCCTGGATGCAACCTGATCGCCGTCGGGCGGATCATGTGTCTTTTGAGTACTCTGATGACTCTGCATTATCTGATCAGCGAGCATCGGGTTCTGAGGATTTTTTAGAACGAGGCAAGAACACTCGCAAGCGCAGAGGTCGGGGTCGAGGCCGGGGTCGAGGGAAGCAGAACGATCCCCCGGCGCCACTTCAACGCCCCTGGACCAGGTCTCAAGCGGCAACGGATCCCGACGGCTTGTAATCAATCTGTCGGGCCGGATTTTGTCACCGGTTCAAATTGAGGTGCTTGAGAAGGGATTGTCTTTTGTCCCCTGCATTTCTTATGATGCTTTTTCTACACGGTTAGATTTTGAAGCTTTGATGCGTAAGTTGCATTTGCAGGCATTTTTTGCTAATTTACCTACACCTGTTTCAGTCTCTGTTCCTTTGAATTTGTCCGGTTCAGCTACGGACTCTCCTGTGTCATTGGGACCTCTTCCGCTTCCCATACGTTCTTCTTGGAGTCCTCCAAGTCCATTACCCTCCACACTACAAGTATTTCGAGAGCTGGTCTTGCGAGATATTGACCGGTTGGAGTCGACATCTCGGAAGAAAATTGATCATAGTTTATCTCATTCACAACGTCAAGCTTTACGTGAGCTGAAGGGCTATAGAGACATCACTATTCAGCGAGCTGATAAGGGTGGTGCTGTGGTTGTTTTGGACACGTCTCAGTATGTGGCTGAGATTCAATCTCAATTATCTGATGCAGCCACTTATCATCAGCTATTATTTGATCCCACTACTGAGTTACAGCAAGAGATCAGTCATTTGATTTCTCAGGCCTTGCAGGACGGGCTTATCACTCATAAAGAAGCCAAATTTTTGGGCATTTCCTATCCACGTATTCCCCATTTTTATGTTTTGCCTAAAATCCATCAAAATTTTCATCACCCACCGGGTCGGCCGATCGTGTCTCTGCGTGGTTCTCTTTTGGAACCCCTTTCGGTTTTTGTGGATTCTTATTTAAGGCCTTTGGTGTTTCGAATCCCGTCATATCTACGTGATACGATGCATTTTCTGCAAATATTGGCTGCTGGGCATGATCGTGATTTACCTTCTGGGCTACTCATGGTCACCCTTGACGTCGCTTCTTTATACACCAGCATACCTCAACAGGAAGCCATGGTCATAGGCCGGACCTGTTTGTTGGCACGTCATGATTTGAGCTTTGCCAAAGTGGATTTCATCATGCAGTTGTTGAAGATGGCAATGACAAGAAATTACTTTTGCTTTGATGGCGTGTTTTATCAGCAAACACGTGGGGTTGCAATGGGGGCTACGTTAGCTCCCTCCATTGCTAATTTGTACATGGCGGAGTTTGAATGTCGTTGGCTGACCGAATGTGTATATCATTCTCACATTCGTTTATGGGTGCGTTACATTGATGACGTGTTTTTACTTTGGACTGGAGGCATGGATACGTTACAGGCATTTTTCAACTGGTTGAATGGCTGTGATCCTCATATCACTTTTTCTATGGATCACAGTGCCACAGTTATCCCTTTTTTGGATGTTCTTTTGACACGTCAAGATGATAGTCTGGTCACTACAGTATATACCAAGCCCACGCACAGAATGTCTTTTTTGCATTTTGACAGCTTACATCCTCATCGCTTGAAAGAAAGTCTGCCTTTTGCCCAATTTCTCCGTTATCGTCGAAATTGCTCTACAGTGTCTGATTACAAATCACAGTCTCGGACTTTACAAGTTGCTTTTGAATCCCGTGGCTATCCAGCTCCCCTGGTCCATCGAGCTCGTCTTCGCGCTCGTTTTAATGATCGCGATTGGCTCTTGACTCCTCGTCCTCGCACTTCTTCAGTGGATTCTTCAATTGTCCATTTCATCACCAGGTACAATCCTCTGAGTTACCAGGTTTCTAAAATTCTTCAGCGACATTCCCATGTGCTGCGCTTGACTCCTGGTCTTCATCACCACAATATTCGTTCAGTATACACTAACGGCTCTAATTTGAAGGATATCCTTTGTCCATCAGCTTTTTCAAGTGTTTCACCAGTGCCTTTGGGACCAGGGCGACATCGTAGCTGTGGTCACTGTTCGGTGTGCTCTGTGATGGACTCCTGTACCAGTTTCTTCTATCAATGCCGTTGTGTTAAGCTGCGATTCTCTACATCTTGTGACAGTACCAATGTTATTTATTTTCTTCGTTGCCCTTGTGGTCTTGGCTATGTAGGGAAGACTAGTCGGGCTTTGCGTACCCGCTTGATCGAGCATCGCAGTCGTCTTCGCCGTTTGGTTGAAGGTGCCCCCATGGTTCATCATTTTCAAGCTATGGGGCATGTTTTTGAAGATCTGAAATGTGTAGTTATTACACAATGCACTCCTTCAGTTTATGGGGGTGACTTGCAACGGCAGCTATCTCGTTTAGAGCAACGCTGGATTTTTTCCCTTCATACTGTGGCTCCTGGGGGTTTGAATGATTCCATTGAATGGAAAAGCTGTTTATGATTGATTTCTTCCATGAACCAATAAACATTTTTTGAGATTTTTGATTTTTTCTGTTACAACATTTTCTAGTAGGGAGGGTGGGTTTTTGGTGGTTTTTTGGAATTTCCCCTGTTTTTTGTTTAAAGATTGTCGGGCCTGACGCTTAGGTCTGTCATGACTCCTGGTTGTTTGTAATTGGCCCCTTCATTTTAGCCCCGCCTTTATATATTTTTGCTTTGCGCATGAGTCGGCGTTTGGGAAGGTGAGCCAGCAGCCGGTTTTCTTACTTGCGTCTGTTTGGCTGCTATCTTTTGCATTTTCATGCTTTTTCTCAAAACCAGCATACAGGGTATACAAACTTATTTTGTTGGCCTGGTTCGTTTTAAGGGGGTTGACTCCAGTTTTTGTTTTGTTTTGTTGCATTAGTTATTTTTCTTTTTCTTGTTATTTTCAGCTTTTCTTGCTCCGGTGCTTTGTTGCATAGAGTCACATGATGGCACGGTGACGAGTGATTTTTGCTCCCTGAAGAAGCCATTAAAGCGAAACATCTGATGTCGGAGTTCTTGATCACCTGAAGTACACCATCGTATACGCTTACTTCGACGTGGTCTTCAGCTCATCGTGGTTGGATTCAACATCCTCACAATTGCTTTTTTTCATCATCATCATTCTTAAGTGACTGTAATCATCCAAAGATAAGTGTCCGGAGCTTTTTGTTTGATGTTGTGTGATATTATGCTCGGAAGCCTGCTGGTTGGAGGTTTTTTTATGACCGTTGATGTAATTTTCAGTCTGTTCAGTCTTCTTAGACGTTTTGGCGGCTGTCGACAGACTTGACTCCTGTCACTTTAGTGCGGGGGGATACTGAGGTCTTTTTTCCTCCTATATCAGTAATTGGCTAGCCCTGAGCTTGTTTTGTTTAGATATATATTTTTTGAGCTTAGATTTTTTGTACATATTGATTGTTTTGATTTTGTTTGTTTTTGGGTCGTATTGATTGGGGTAGTACCTGTTTTTTATGCATAGTTTTCTTGCCCCTTGAGAGGATTTTTGTTTAATAGAGAAAGAATCAGCAGGTTTTAGCCATCTGTTGGATGTGCCTAGAGAAAGCAAGTAGAGTTGCGAGCTGAGGAAACGGGGAGAAGTGTAGTGTCATCCACAGAAATAGAGAAAGGAGAGGGTGGGGGTGGATTTAGGGGAAAAGATAAGGAGCTCAGTTCTGGCCATGTTCAATTTCAGATGGCGATGAGACATCCAGGCAGCAGTGTTGGATGAGCAGGTAGAGATCCGGGACTGGGTTCCTGGAGAGATTAAAGGCGCAGAGAGGTAGATCTGAGAGTCGTCAGCATAAAGGTGGTATTGAAAACCATGGGAGGAAATAAATGCACCAAGGAACTGAGTGTAGAGAGACGAGAGTAGAGGTCCCAAGACACAGCCCTGACATACACCAACTGAAAGCAGGACGGCAGTAGATGAGGATACACCAGAACATACATTAAAAGTGCGCTGGGAGAGAAAAGAAGAAAACCAGGACAGAACAGACCCCCTAAATCCAAGCAAGGGCAGACTATTTGAGGGAGAAGGTGGTGTCAAAAGCAGTAGAAAGATGAAGGATGAGGATCAAGTAAAGGCCCTTGGATTTGGCGAGGAACAAGTCTGTGGCAAGAGCCATTTCTGTGGAATGTAGAGGACAAAAGCCAAACTGCAGTGGATCCAGAAGTTTTTGAGAGGGAAGAAAGTCAGGACAGCAGCTGTGAACTGCTTGTTCAAATAGTTTTGAAGCAAAGAGGAGGCGAGAAATAGGCTGATACCTGGAAGGACAGGCAAGGTTTAGTGAGATTTTTTTGAGGAGAGATGTGACCAGAGCATGCTTGAAGGCTACAGAAAGAGTTACAGTGGACAGTGATAGCTTAAGTATATGACAGATGGAAGGGATGATGGTGGAAAAGATAGAGCTTAGTAGATGAGTGGGAACGGACTCAGAGGAGCAGGTAGTCAATTTGGAGGAGGAGAGAAGATTTACAGTTTCCTCCTCAGTGATTTCAGAAAAGGAAGAAAGGATGATAGAAGGTGAGGGAAGGATTTGAGATTGAAAAGGGGAAGGGGGAGGTGGAGGTGAACCTTTGGAGAATTCAAGGCTAATCTTTTGGACTTGGTCATGGAAATAGACAGCCAGGGTCTGGACAGAAAGTGAAGGAGGGATTGGGGGAGTAGGGACCTTGAGGAGAGAGTTAAGCATTGCAAAGAGAGGGCAAGGGTCAGAGGCAAAAGAGTTAGTCAGATGGACATAGTACTTTTGCTTGGAATGTGCTATGGCTGACTGAAATGAGGTTAGCATGAATTTGAAATGTAGGTAGTCGGCAAAAATACGTGATTTAAGCCAAAGGTGCTCAACTGAGTGGGCACAGGAATATAGGCTGTGGGTTGTCGAGGACTGCTAGGGTTGAGGGCGGAAATCACAGTATGTGGAATGGGAGGAGCAAGTACATCTAGAGCGAAGGAGAGTGTAATGTTATAGGAGTGTAGTGTTATCAACAGACTCAGATCGCATAGTGGAGGAAAGAGGTGATAAGACAACAATGGAAAGAGCTGAAGGGTTGATATTGTGAAGATTCCTAAACGTGTTGGTAGAGATCAGGTGAGACCAGGATGGGGGATGGCTAAGAATGAAGGTTAGCAGGTAATGGTCAGATAAGGAAAGAACTGAGGTGGAGAAGCTTGAGGGTGAGCAGTTGGAGAAGAAGATGAGATCAATGCAGTGGCCATGCTTGTGAGTAGGAGTGGTAGAGCACATCTGGAGGTTGAATGAGGTGGTTAAGGAAAGGAGCTTTAAGGCATATGGGTCAGAAAGGTCATTAATTGGATGTTAAAATCCCCAAAAATAAGGGAAGGGGAAGATGCATCTGGAAACGAGGAGAGCCAGGAGTCAAAGTCTGTGAGAAAGGCAGAGGTGGACTTATTGGAGGATCGATAAATGACAGCTACCTGGAGGGGTAGTGAAGTAAATAGGTGGGTGGTGTGGACTTCAAAGGAAGCAAAGGAATTAGATGGAGGCAAGATGTGCTGAAATTGGCAGGGTTGAGAGAATAGAAACCCAACACCGCCTCCATGGCCTTTGGGCTGAGGTGTATGGGGAAAATAGGTAGCTTCCATGACAGAGGGCAGCGACTGAAGAAGAGTCTTCAGGGAGAAGCCAAGTTTCAGTAAGAGCCAGGAGATACAGTATATTAGAGATAGAGGTCATGGATGAAGGCAAGTTTAATGGAGACAGAATGTGCATTCTACAAGGCGCATAAAAAAGGGAGAGAAGTTGGGGAAAGGAGGGGAATATGATCCAGATTTGAGAGACTATGAATTGATCTGCCTGAAAAAGTCTAGGAGGGCCAGGGTTGGGATTGATATCTCCAGATGAGAGAAGAAGGAGCAGGAGAGAATGGAGAGAGGAGGAGGCACGATAGAAGCGAGGGTGAGGTTCCCTCAGTGAGAGTGGAGATAGTGGAATAAGAGGAAGAAAATGGTGAAGCTTTTGGGCAGATGATAACATAGAAGAAAAAAGGGCAGGGAAGGTGGGGGCAGTAAGGAGTGGGTAATGAGAAGTAGGGCCATGGAATTTTTGGAGAAGGGGAAAAGATTAGGGAGATTTAACATCAAGAACACAAAGTGATGTGGAGCCATAGGAGAGAGATGAGAAGAGAATGCAAATCAGAGGAGATACAGGTAGAAAGGGAGGAGAGAGGTCCTGGTGGATTCAGGTGCACCTGAGTAATTCCATCAATGAGCAGAGGAAGGTTATGAAAGAAAGTTAAGCCAGGTGGTTAAAAAAGCAAAGTGTTAAGCAGGGAGACACAGCACTGCAGAGAGCAGGAGGTGAGTATCGGACAGACAGAACATATACTGAAAATATAGAAAAAAGAGCGATATAGAAATAAATAACAAGCTAAATTCTAAACAGGCACAAGAATATGCTTGAATAGAGCATAAAAGTTAGCAGAGGCTTGCAATGAGGGTGCTCTCCCAATCAGGAACCTCCAAATGACTCCTTGAAGTATTCCTCCATCTTTGCAAAGTTAATTTTCCTGAAGTCTGGGATCCTCACTTTTGAATGAACCATCTCCACCTGTGTCCTAATATTGAAGCTCACCATCTGGTGATCACTGCATGCCAGAGGATCACCCACTACAATATCAGAATCACTCTCTCCATTTGTAAGCATCAAGTCAAGAATCACCCCCTTTTGTGTGGGTTCCATTACCACTTGCCAGAACAGTTCTCTCTGTAGAGACTCCAGGATCTCCCTACTTCTAGAGGATACCGTGGTCTGGATATCCCTGGCAAATTGAAATCTACCAATAGTACTTTCCCTTTGATGGCAATGCTGCATATATCCTTATTTAAATCTCCATCTATTTCTTCTGACTGTTAAGGAGGTCTGTATATCACACCAATGTAAATAGATTTTCAATTTCCTCTTGCCAGACTTGTTCACAGTGCCGCCTCCTCTCCTTAGCCCTATATTTCTATGGCTTTAATGTTATTTTTTACATATAGTGCCACTCCTCATCTCTTTCTTCCTACCGTGTCTTTTCTGAATAGATTATAGCCTGGTATAACTACAACCCAGTCATTATTTTCCTTGTACCATATCTCCATGATTAACACAGTATTGAAGTCAGCCTCTTCCGTTGCCACTTCTAAATCTGGCTTTTGCATATTATCGGCAGTAGTATATGCAGCTGTCCAGATGTTGTCCTTTTTTCCCATTCCTATTTTTTAAAATGTTTTTCTTACCTGAGAGCTTTTACTTACCTTGTGGCTGGAAAAAGGCCCCTGATAAAAATGTAGCCATCTGCATACTAAGTTGGAAATTTACCCAGGTAACTATTATCTCCAGGAACAAGCAGGAATGTAGTCTTCACATATGGGTATTGTCGGTACCGACGGAGCCTGCGTGGGAACGCTCCCCAGCGTCCAATTAGAAAGCTTTTGGGAGCATCCCACAGTGCCTGCGTGCTGCCTTCCCGCCTTTCCCAACTGCCTCTCTCCAGTTCTTCGTTTTCCGTGGAGCCAGCAGGTCATCGTTCCTGTCACCGCAGAAAATCTTTTCCTTATTCCTTCTTTTTTGTGGTCGCGTCTTCCTTCCTCGATGCTATACCGGTACCGCCGGTGGTTCGTTCTTTCTTTAAAAAAAATAAAAAAATAAAATAAATATATATATATATACTATCTTTTCCAAACATTTCTTTTCCAGGTGCACGTGCCATTTTGGGCCTTAGGCCCAAAATTTCCTCCATTATGGAAAAACCCACTTCAGGTTTCAAAAAGTGCACCAAGTGTGGCGGTACCATCTCCGTCACCGACACCTATGAGTGGTCTCTTAAATGTTTAGGTCCGGACCACTCCATCTCCGAGTGTATGGCTTGTGCCATGATGCCCAAAAGGGGTCGACAAAACCGAGGTGCTAAGCTCAGTGCCCTTTTTCCCTCCGATGCAGCTTCTATGGCATCGACGTCTTCCAGGGTTTCGTCTTCCTCCCATGGATCTCAGGTAACTAAACATAAGTCTGGCCGGTCCTCAAAGGGTAGATCTCCTTCCAAGCATCGAGATGCCTCTGGCATTGCCCTTGAGGTTTCTGTACCGGCAAAATTGCCCCGGTGGGAGGCTTCAGCTTCCAAAGCATTATCGGGGCTCCAGGATGTTCTCGAGGCCTCGACCTCGGCAGAATTACTGGTGCCATGCTCTGGGGTACCGGCTGCTTCCTCCGGTACCGATACCCAGGCATCGGCAGCGTCGATAGACCAGAGGTTCCTGGCTATTGAACGCAGTCTGGCGGCTCTCCTTGCGGCATCGACACCCTCGGAACTGCGTCAGACAGTTCAACCGGTACCGGCACTGACGCCGGCACCGGTATCAGTACCGGTACCGACAGCATCGGCATCGACATCGGTGTCTGCTTTGCCGGCACCCAGTCATGTGATGCCTTCCGGTACTGATACACTGATACTGATTCCCCTCGGTACCGACTTCGGTCGGTACGGGTATCGGGCTCTTCAAGAGCATCCGGACAGAAGGTACTTCAAATCCTCAGAGGAGTCCGAGGATTCTGACAGCTCTGTCGGTACCAGAATACTTCTCCGGAGGAGCCTTCCTCTCCTAAACGTAGGATGTCTCCTCCAGAAGATATCTCCTTTCAGGATTTTATCAGGGAGGTGGCTCGAGGTCTCTCCATTACTGTGGCTCCTGAAACAGAGCCCAGGGCTAAGGAATTGGAGATTTTACAATATCCCAAAACTCCTAAGGAGGCAGCTACCTTGCCTATCCATGAGATATTACATGATCTCATGTTGAGAATGTGGGAGACACCTCTTACCACCTCTCCTCACTCTCGCAGACTGGATACCATGTATCGAGTCCCTCCTTGTCCTGGTTTCCAGAAAACTCAGCTTCCTTACCACTCTATTGTAGTGGAATCGGCTATGAGAAGTATCAGGAGTGCAAAGAGGCATGCCTCTAATCCTCCAGGACGTGAGTGTAGAACTTTGGATGCCTTTGGACGTCGTACTTTCCAGGCTTCCATGCTTTCTGCCAGGATCAGTTCCTATATTTTATATATGGGAATGTTCCTTAAAGAAGTCACAGGAGACTTTGATATTTTAAGCCCTCTCCTTCCTGAAGACAAGAGACAGGATTTTCTCACACTGGTTAAACATGCCCAGGATGTTTCTAAGTTTGTCAATCATGCAGCTTTTGACTGTTTTGAGTGCATAAGCAGAACCTCTGCCATTGCCATAGGTGCACGTAGAATTGCCTGGCTCCAGGCATCCAATTTGGAGCTCTGGGTGCAGGACAAACTGGGAAATATCCCTTGTACAGGTGAGAATCTATTCGGCAAAAATTGGCAAGAGAAAGCAAATGAGTTGGATGCTGACAACTCCACTTTGGATAGGTTGTCCAAAGCCACAGCTGATCCTGCAAGAAAGAAATCTTTCAAGAAACCATTCTTCTCAAAAAAGAAGAGGTTTTATCCCTCTTATTCCCAGCAGGGACGTTCTGCAGTTCAGCCTGCCCAGAAGAGTCAGCAACCACCTAAACAAAGGAAAGCGAAGAGTAATAAGCCTCAACCGTCTCAGCAATCTCAGCCTCCACAAGGCCTTTGACTTTCATCTAGAGAACTTAGCCTTCCTGGCCCTCAATGGACCAGAGCCTTCTACCATTCTAAGAAGGTTGTGTCACTTTGCCCCCAGATGGGGGCAGGTAACAGCAGAACATTGGACACTCTCCATTATAAAAGAGGGGTACAAGCTTCACTTTCTGTGCATGCCCCCTCCCACAATGGTAAGACAGTTCAATTCTCAGACCTCTCTCATCAACCTGTTAGATCAAGAGGTCACTATGCTTCATGCCCAGGGGGTAATAGAGGAAGTACCATTCATCAACAGGTTACAGGGTTTTACTCCCCCTATTTCCTTATCCCAAAGAAAACAGGGGGGGTAAACCTATTTTGGACCTCAGAGAATTGAACATATTCCTGTTCAAAGAGAAATTCAAAATGATCTCTCTGGGATCTCTGCTGCCATACCTTCAGAGTCAGGACTGGCTATGTTCTCTAGATCTCAAGGATGCGTACACTCATGTTTTCATCCATCCAACTCACAGAAAGTTCCTTCGGTTCCTTTTTCAGGGAAAGCACTACCAATACAGGGTGCTTCCTTTTGGCCTGGCCTCAGCACCAAGGGTGTTCACGAAATGCATGGCTGTGGTAGCAGCATTTCTACGCACTCTAGGAATATTCGTCTTCCCTTACTTAGACGACTGGCTCATTCGAGCCCCATCAGAGTCAGAGGCCAGGACTTCTCTATCTTGCACAATGCATATCCTTCAGTATTTGGGTCTGGTCATAAACATCCCAAAATCCAGTCTAACTCCCACTCAATCTCTAGAGTTCATAGGAGCTTTGCTGGATACCAGAAAAGCAAGGGCCTATCTCCCCCAGGGCCCGTTGCCTTCGCATGGTGCAGTTAGTTTTCAAGCAGTGCTAAAGCCTCACCTCACTGCTCGAGAAATGTTACAACTACTAGGCCACATGGCATCTACCGTGCATGTGGTTCCTTATGCTCGCCTCCTCATGAGAGCAGCCCAATGGACTTTATCCACTCAATGGACCCAGGCATCAGGGTGCCTGTCAGACAAAATAGCAAACACAAGTCGCCTTATTTTCTCCCTCCAATGGTGGCAGTCCACTCAAAACCTGTTGCTGGGGTCCCCATTTCAACAGCCTTTACCTCCAGTGGGTTGGGGAGCTCATCTGCAAGACCTCTCCACCCAAGGCACTTGGACTCCACAGGAGACTCATCTACACATCAATCTCTTGGAGCTCAGAGCAATCTTCCTTGCTCTGCGAGTGTTGCACACCCTGCTCAGCTACAAGACAGTCGTCATCCATACGGACAATCAAGTAGCCATGTTCTACGTGAACAAGCAGGGAGGAACAGGCTCTCTGTCACTTTGCAACGAAGCTTTGCGACTATGGGCCCTCGCCAGAGAGCATCAGATTCATCTCCTGGCAGTGTATCTTCCAGATATCCAAAACTCTTGGGCAGACAGACTCAGTCGAGTTCTGCTTCCACACAAATGGTCTGTACATGCAGACCAGGTGGCCAAGATTTTTCAAATTTGGGGAACCCCGGACATAGACCTCTTTGCAAGTCTGTTGAATGCCAAACTTCCTCGGTTCTGTTACAGAATTCCGGCTCAGGGCTCTCAGGCCAAGGATGCTTTCCTCCTTCATTGGGGTCAAGACTTCCTGTATGCTTTTCCACCCATTCCCCTGATCCCCAAAACCCTGTTCAAGCTTCAGAGAGACAGAGGCCGTATGATTCTCATAGCTCCACATTGGCCACGGCAAGTGTGGTACCCTCTGCTTCTACATCTCTCTCAAGCTCCCTCTCTGGAGTTAGGCTGTGCTCCAGATCTCCTGTCTCAGGAGGGCGGAATGTTATGGCATCCCAATCCCCAGTCTCTGCATATCAGGGCTTGGTTGTTGAAGGCCTAGATCTTCAGGATCTTAACCTTCCTCAGCAAGTAAAGGATATCCTTTATGCTTCTAGAAAACCTTTCACAAGACGCTCTTATGCTTTCAAGTGCAAAAGGTTTACCATATGGTGCTCGCAGAGGGGTCTTAATCCCCTTGCGATACCTCTGGAATCATTACTAGAGTATCTCCTTCATTTATCCAATGCAGGACTTAAAACTAACGCAGTAAGAGTCCATTTAAGTGCTATTGCGGCTTCTTTCAAGCCTTTAAATGGACAACCTATTTCCTCCCATCCTCTCATAGCAAGATTTATGAGAGGCCTTCTTCTAACTAAGCCTCCCATTAAGCCACCACCCGTGGCATGGGACTTAAATCTGGTTCTTAGCCAGCTCATGAAGCCACCTTTCGAACCTTTAGCTACTACCTCATTGAAATTCCTTTCTTGGAAAGTGATCTTTCTCATTGCAATCACATCAGCACATCGCATCAGTGAGTTGCAGGCACTAGTGGCTGATCCACCTTATACAAGGTTCCATCATGACAAGGTAGTCCTTAGGACTCATCCACACTTTATGCCAAATGTGGTCTCACCTTTTCATCTAAACCAAGCGGTCTACCTGCCTGTGTTTTTTCCAAGGCCTCATGCATCTAATTCAGAAAGGAATCTTCATAATTTGGACTATAAAAGAGCTTTAGCCTTTTACTTGCAAAGAACACAGCAACATAGGAAGTCCTCTCAACTCTTTGTTGCTTTTGATCCTTCTCATTTGGGACTTCCAGTCTCTAAGAGAACACTATCCAGCTGGATTGCTCAGTGTATTTCCTTTGCCTATCAGAGTAAGAATCTTCCTTTGGAGGGCCATGTCACAGCTCACAATGTGAGAGCCATGGCAGCTTCAATGGCTCATCTGCACTCTGTCTATCGATGATATCTGTCGAGCAGCCACTTTGGCCTCGGTTCATACCTTCACAGCCCATTACTGCTTGGACAAGGACTCCCGCTGGGATGCCTTGTTTGGTCAGGCTGTTCTTCCACAGCTGTTCCATACCTAATCAACTCCTACCCACCATCCCTGGTTGGATGCTAGAGATCCATGGGTTGGAGTGGAGCCCTTTCACAGGGACACACAACTTCTGGGGTCTCTCCCTGGCATCTAAAGCTAGGGAGTCCCCATATGTGAAGACTACATTCCTGCTTGTTCCTGGAGATAGCATAGTTACTCACCTGTAACAGATGATCTCCGGGAACAGCAGAAATTTAGTCTTCACAACCCACCCACCTCCCCTAGGAGTTGTATCTCTCTATCTATCTCTTTCTCTTTCCCTCTCTCTCTCTTTGTCTCAGCTTTAAACTCAACTGGAGAGAGGCAGTTGGGAAAGGCGGGAAGGCAGCATGCAGGCGCTGTGGGATGCTCCCAAAAGATTTCTAATTGGACGCTGGGGAGCGTTCCCGCGCAGGCTCTGTCGGTACCGACGATACCCATATGTGAAGACTAAATTCCTGCTGTTCCCGGAGATCACCTGTTACAGGTGAGTAACTATGCTTTATTAGCTGGCCAATTTCCTTTGAAAAATGCTCTTGTACTGCCTCCACTCTATTTATATCCTGTCAGTGACACCAAAAAAAGCTAAATATCATTTTCTATTGTCTCTTCAATCTGTGAAGCCTTTATGACATTTAAATCTTTCTAGATTTGTACCTCAGAAATATGGCCTGTAAATCTCTGGCTTGTACCAAAGGCAATGGGGGATAAACTGGCCTGATTTTTGAAGGCATTTACATGGGTAACTGCCTTAGTTACCTGTGTAAATGCCTTATCCGGGATTTTCGAAGGGCACCTACATGGGTGGTGCCCTTTGAAAAATCCCGGATATGTCCCTAACACGCCCAGATGCTATGCGGTTAGGGGGTTTTCCCCGCCAATCTTTCAGGTGCAGGGGCTAGGCAAGTAGCATCGAAAATCCGTGCTACCTGGCTAGCTCCTGCAGCTTTCGGAGTGTGCGGCGAGACCCGGATTTTCATTGCCAGGGCTGCATATCACTCCGGCATTGATAATCCAAGTTAGGCCAAATTGAGGGCACCATCGGGTGCATGGCTGCATGCCGCTCACCACATCAGAAGAGGGGCAATCAGACCTTTAAATTGAGGGTGCCATCAGGCGCACGGCTGCACGCCACTCACCACGTCGGGGGCCAGGCAATCGGCCGTTTAAATTGAGGGTGCCATTGGACGCGCCCGCGTCTGGCGGGCCCGTGCCTGAGTCCTCACCAGAGGGTCCTTTGGCGTTGCCCTTAGGCGGGGACCAAAGGTATGGGCCTTTACATCCAGCACCATCTAATCACCAGCTACGCACCTGGCAGTCTCAATGAGAAGAACAGAACCAAACGTTACTCTACACTTCACCTCCTGACCCCAACCAGCTCCCATACAAGTAAGCACACACCACTGCTACCCACAGCCTGGTGACTCATAAGAACATAAGATATTCCATATTGAGTCAGACCAAGGTCCATCAAGCCCAGTATCCTGTTTCCAACAGTGGCCAATCTAGGTTATATGTACCTAGCAGTTTCCCCAAAAGACACAGGTTCCACAATGCTTGTACTGGGTCAAGCATTGATATCCTGGGTCCCTTCTTAATGGTTTATGTACCTTTCCTCCAGGAACTTGTCCAAAACTTTTTTAAACCCAGCTACACTAACAGCCTTTACTACATCCTCCGGTAACAAAGTCCAGAGTTTGATTACACGTTGAGTGAAAAAATATTTTCTTTTATTAGTCTTAAATAGTTTACCCTGTAGCTCCATTGCATGTCCCCTAGTCTTTCTATATTCTGATAACGTAAACAAGCAATCTACATTTACCCGTTCCACTCCGTTCATTAATTTATAGACTTCTATCATATCTCCCCTCAGCCGTCTCTTTTGCAGGTTAAAGAGCCCTAACCTTTTTAGCCTTTCGTCATAGGAGTATCCTTCCATCCCCTTTACCATTTTGGTGGCTCTTCTCTGAACCTTTTCTAATAACGCTATATCCTTTTTAAGATACGGCGACCAGAATTGCACACAATATTCAAGGTGAGGTCTCGCCATGGAACGATATAAAGGCATTATAATATCTTTTGTTTTATTTTTCATTCCTTTCCTTATGATACCTAGCATTCTATTTGCTCTCTTGGCTGCTGCTACACACTGGGCCGAGGGTTTTAATATTTTATCCACAATAATGCCTAAATCTTTTTCCTGGGTGGTGGTTCCTAATGTGGTACATTGCATCGTGTAACCATAGTTTGGGTTGTTCTTCCCTAGGTGCACTTGTCCACATTAAATTTCATCTGCCATTTTGATGCCCAGTCTTCCAATTTATCAAGATCCTCTTGCAATTTTCCACTATCCTCTTGGTTTTTAACAAATTTAAATAGTTTTGTGTCATCTGCAAATTTGATAACCTCACTTGTTATTCCCTTTTCCAGGTGATTTATGAATATGTCAAAAAAGCAGCGGACCCAGCACAGATCCCTGGGGTACACCACTATTCAACTTTCTCCATTGGGAAAATTGCCCATTTAGCCCTACCCTCTGCTTTCTGTCTTTTAACCAGTTCCTGATCCACAATAGCACACTGCCTCCTATCCCATGACTCTTTAGTTTTGCCAAAAGTCTCTGATGAGGGACCTTGTCAAAGGCTTTCTGAAAGTCCAGATACACTATATCAACCGACTCACCATTGTCCACCTGTTTATTCACATCTTCAAAAAAACATAACAGATTAGTAAGACAAGATCTTCCTTGTCTAAAGCCATGTTGGCTGTCTCCCATTAGGCCATGACTATCTACATGCTGAGTAATTTTGTTCTTTATGATGGTTTCTACCATTTTTCCTGGTACGGACGTCAGGCTCACTGGTCTGTAGTTTCCCGGATCACCCCTGGAACCCTTTTTAAAAATTGGTGTTAAATTGGCGATCCTCCAGTCTTCAGGTGTTACAGATGATTTTAATGAAAATTCACAGATTACTAATAGCAGGTCTGCAATCTCATATTTCAGTTCTTTCAGCATCCTTGGATGTATACCATCCGGCCCAGGTGATTTGCTACTCTTCAGTTTATCTAATAGTTGTAATACATCTTCTCGATGTATCGATATTTCCTTAAATTTTTCCACAACTTTAAATACCACTTCAGTCATGGGTAACATCCCTACACCTTCCTCATTAAAGACCAAAGCAAAGAATTCATTCAGTCTCTCCGCTATTGCCTTGTCACCCCTTAGTGCCCCTTTAACCTCTCTATCATCTAATGGACCAACTGACTCTCTCACAGGTTTCCAATGGATAAGAAACTGGATGTGAGGAAACATGTCAAAGGAGAAAAAATCTAGAACAGCATTGATTATAGAGGTGTCTGTACCAAGCGATTATTCTGTGACTTGTGTGAAGAAGAAGATCTTGAAGCATCAAAAAATATGGCAGAAAGATAGACACCTTTCCCATCATATTGGAAGCCACAGGCTTGATGAAGAGGAATTTCCAATCATACCTTGACAAGTTGCCTATATAAGTTACATATTATGAACTCCAGAAGAAAGTTCTCTTTGGCACAAATACTATGGTGAGTGTTAGCAGTATATTTGAGAGACTGAAATCATACTCTATATAACCCTGTTTAGGGATGCGGTTCATTATTTTCATAGTATGCACAAAACTAACCCATTTGGAGAAATTGCTCCGAGAGTATTCCATCAGCCATGTTCCGTATGCTTTCCCCTCTTCTTGTTGAATTATGCCACACATAACCCACTGTACTTTGTATAAAAACATAAATAGATTGCCATTAAAGATGTATTATTGCAAGCTAAAACGTTTGCTTTAGGAGATTTTTGTTTAACTATTCTTTTCAATTGATATGTATTTTAAAGTAACTCTTGGCAGAAAGATTCTGAACAGTTCTATTGGAGAAATGGAGCATTTCTTTAATGACCATCCTTCTGTATTCCAGCCAATTGGATTGCTCGGGTTGTTCAACCATTCCTCTCCCCCTCCTCCCTGACTACTCTACTCCTAATCTTAATCATGTCTCACTTGGATTATTGTAATGTTCTCAAGTGGCTCCCACATTATGAACTACATCGTCTTCATCTCATCCAAAATATGGCTGTCAAGATACTTGCTGACACATCACGCTTTGACCATGTGACCCACTTCTTTTGGCTCCCAGTATCCTGTCGGATCCAGTTTAAATTCCTCACCCTGGTTCATAAGGCTCTTCAAACTGGTACTCCTCTTTATCTCTCAAACCTCCATATTCTGCATTCTCCGCTCCATCCATTCTAACTACTTTCACCTACCCTCCACTACTCAAGCCAGATTAGAAGCTATTCATCATACTGCCTTTTACTTCCTGGGTCCAACTCTCCTGAGTACCCTACCTCCCAATCTCAGATTAGAATTACTCTATATTAAATTCAAATCACAACTCAAAACTTGCCTCTTCCAGAAAGCTTTTGATCTGCCTACCACCTGACTTCTAAGGAGAAAAACATTTTTATTAAAGCTCAATAGAAGCAAAGAAACAAATTGTTATAACTACTCAATTTTACAATATGTGCATCTATAATCCAAACTTCCAAACCATCATTTTAAATCTTTTACAGGCCCCCCCCATCCTGATTCATAGTAAATATGCCCTTATAAGTGAGTCGAGTGAATCAAGGAGAGGAGCCCCTTAAGTTACATCCACTTGGGAATATGGTTTTATACTTAGATGGGCTCACCCACCTGTGTTAGCATCCACACAGCTTGCATCAAATCCTCCTCTTCTCCACCCCCACCCGCCACATTGTTCACCGTATATTTCAAATAATCCAAAGTTTTCAAATGCTCCGACGTGCATGGGCTCTTCGCACTGTCTGGAGTTACTTAGACATCTCTGATAATTCCCCCTTCACCACCTTTATCCCTATCCTCCAATCCCATCCTGGCCCATCCCCCCCTTGTGTTGTGTGGAGCCCCGTTACCATGGGTCAAGTATATTATCCTGTTATCTCTATCATCCACAGTAGTTAATCATGCGACTCTGGGCCCAAGGGGTTAGAGATTCAAGATAGGCGGTCCCAAAGCTCTAAGAAGGAGGCCCAATGTGAGGTGTTTCCCCATGCCCTTTTGCACTCTAATAAAAGAATGCCATGCAGACCATCACACCACTGCCAAGCTTGCAGTATGGCCTTGCAAGCAAGCAGGAGATCCAACTGCAGCCAGATGTGGTCCTTTCCTTTTCATTAGGGACATCATGAAAACCTGACTGGTCTGCGGCCCTCCAGGACCGGAATTGCCCACCCCTGATCTAGGGGGAATGGTAAGGACACATAAAGGAGATCAGGTGAGTCAAGATCCGAAATCAGCGAAGAGGTGAGTTTTCAGCCTGGATTTGAAAAGGGTCAGAGAAGGTGCCTGATGTACAGACTCGGGTAGTTCGTCCCAGGCATAAGGGAGCAGCAAGTTGAAAGGAGCAAAGTCTGGAGTTACAATAGAAGAGACGGGCACAGATAGAAGCGATTTGCCAGAAGAGCGGAGTTCCCAAGGAGGGGTGTAGGGAGAGAAAAGAGAGGGAAGGTAGTGAGGAGCTGCAGAATGAATGCACTTATAGGTCAGCAGGAGAAGTTTGAACTGGATGTGGAAATAGATAGGGAGCCAATGAAGTGACTTCAAAAGATGGGTAATATGAGCATGGCGAGGCTGGCGGAAGATTAGCCATGCAGCAGAGTGTTGAACAGACTGAAGGGGAGAGAGATGATTCAGAGGAAGACCAGCAAGGAGTAGGTTACAATAGTCTAGACAGGAGGTGCCCTGCCACTCCTCAGTGACTTAGTAGTGTGTTCAGAAAGGAATGGACGAATTTTGTTGATGTTGTAGAGAAAGAAACGGCAGGTTTTAGCTATCAGTTGAATGTGTGTGGAGAAGGATAGAGATATTGTGTCACTCGAGTCCAATATTTTGTCACTAATGTTCAGTGTCTGAACATGTGACCTGGAGTCACTATTATGGCCCCATACCAAGGACACGAATTGGAAGTCGTCATTCTGGCTCGCCAAGTCCTCCAAGGGGAAAAGTATAGGTGGCGTACCAATTTAAATGCAGGTCCCTCAACTCAACTTGAGTGGTTAAGGCCAATATGCCGCCCATGGCTGCCCATAAGTCCTGATCATCAACAATGATGTTTAGGTCCTGAGCCCAGTTTGCCACCAGCCTCCCATCCAGTGTTCCTGGGAGCACTTCTAGGATAGCTCTATGTTGATGCGATATACAGATCCTTTAATCCCCCCTCTCTCGATAACTCTTCAACATGTAAGCAGAAGCTGCTTTCCAAGGTTTGTGGCAAGGAGGCCTATCCAGAATCCGAGGGAGGACAAAGAGACAGGGAATTCACCCTAGTAAAGGGCCCCCTTTTACCAAGACAGGGTAGGAAAGCCATAAACACCTCCAGGGATCAGAAAACTTCCACGTGGAAAACATTTCAGGCTCCCCCTAGTGGAATGAAGGGGAGAGTATACAAGGCTCAGAACCCTTTAGGCAGTGAAGGCTTCAAGCACTCAGGTGCCCGGAGTCAGGCTGATTGCCATCACCTGAGTAGGGTGGGGTTGGAGCTAGAGCCCTGGAAGTATAAACCCAGAGCAGAGTATGATTTAAGCCAGGCTGAGAAGAGCAGAGGAACGGAGCTTCCAGCTGGAGAGAGTGCTTTTTGGCATGTAGCACGGTTGCAGGAGAGTTTGGAGCCAGGAACAGGAGAAACTCCAAGATCCCCCTGGAGGCTGTTAGCTGAGCATGCTGAGCAGGAAGGGGAGTCAGAGCCTATGCAGCTGGGAGAGCCTGAGGTGAAGCTGATTGAGGAGGAGAACACTCTCATGGACTGTTCCATGTGCCAAGCTGTAAACCTGAGAACGTAGGAAAAGCAAGCCAGTCCTGAAAGAAGGTCTCCCAGGAAAAAGGTACCCTTATACCACAAGCAGGGTGGCTGTGTTTCCCTTGTGTTTATAAATGGGAAGTTTACCACAGACTTTACATGTGCTTTTTGTTTGGTGCTTTAGCCAGCAAAGCTGAGAAGGGAATACAATTAGGCTTGCTGGTAAAGACTGTGTATCCTGCAATAGAGAGAACTTTTAAAACTGCATTTTGTGGTTGGATATGTTTTGGAAAATTTTTGCTTCCAAGAGTCCTGAACCAACAATCCTATGTGTGGTATGATCGAACCATTGTGTATATAAAAATAATAAATTTCTGTCATTTGCTGTACCTACTTGAGCCTGACTACAGCTTTCTGCATGGTGCACTCATACAGCTGAATAAGGACTACATTTCCCAGAGGGCATTGCAGGGAAATAGTTTTAAAAAAGCTGAAAAAACATACAGCAGAAAGTTCCTTCAATAATCCACGCCCCTCTAACCTGGAGGCGAGTGGTGGTGGCGTGACAGGTTTCTATCGGTAAAGTGTGTATGTAGCTTCATACTTGCATATATGGAAACACATCAAGTCCCCAAAACCCATATTGCTTCTGCATCTCTAAAATTCTCCAGGAACAAGCAGTAAGTCAGTCCTCACATATGGGTGACGTCGACGGAGCCCCCATGCAGAGCAAATCCCCAGCTTTCAAAGAAAGCCTTTGGGACTGCATCACGCATGCGCGGTCCCCTTCCCGCCCATGGGTGCCATCTTGCTCAGTCTCCTTTATTCTGCGGAGCCCAATGGACGTCGTCCTAGTTTCCCCAAGGAAAAAAGTTGATAAAAATTAGAAAATTTTATTTTCTGCTAGCCGGTTCGATGCAGGTTCCCCTTCCCGCCTACGGCTCGGTACACTGATATCGAGTCCGGTCTATATTTTTGTTTTTGTCCTTAGTGACTAGCGTTCGTGCTCTTTTTTCTTTTTAGCTGGCAGTCCAGTCCTTCAACCTTGCAGGGGCCCTTTTTCCCCCGATGGCTGCCAGTGTGTTTAAAAAGTGTGATCGGTGCACGAAGCTAATGTCTCTCACCGACACACATGATGGCTGCTTCCGATGCCTCGGGCCCGACCATGACCCCGTGGTCTGTGGCCAGTGCAAGAAGATGTCTTCCAAGTCATTGAGGTGCAGGTAGCAGCAACATGACAGGATCTTTCCCGAGTCTGCAACCGCCGGGGCCCGGACCTCATCAGAGGCCTCGACCTCTCGGCAGCTGTCTGATCCCGAGCAGCGTCGAGTGCCCTCTGAAAGGGAGTCTCCCTCGCTGGAACACCAGAGGAAGAAAAAATCTGTGAGGGCGGTGTCGTCTGAGAGCTCCGAATGGCCTAGTCCCTCGCGGGCTCAGCCGAGGAGCCCAGCTCACCACCCCGGATCCTCGGAGTCGGAGAGGCCTGCCAAACTCCCTCAAAAGGACCCAGAGACACCAAGGAACATAAGCACTGTCCTCGTCGTTGACTCTCCCCCGGGAGAGCTGGCATCGGGACCCGAGCCGGGGGCTGTGGAGCCTCCTGAGCTCAGTCTCAGGTTGGCGGCCTTGGAGCGCAGTGTGTCTGCCTTTATGGACCAGCATCAGGCGCTGATGGCCGGTCTTACACGTCCATCCGCCCCGACCACTGGGACTTTGACATCCAAGTTGGCCTTGGAGGCCGAGCTGATCCTCGAGACAATAAGGTCTCGAGTCGATCCTCTTTTGAGGTCCCCTTCGACCTCCCGTTTGGGACCGACGTCGTCGACACCAATTCCCTCAGCATCGGGGCGGTCGAGACCGAAGCCCTCGAGGCCGAAGCCGATCAACTCCTCCTCGGAGTCCAGTTGGGAGATGGAGGATGAGGAGTCCCCGGGCACCCACCATACCAAGTACGTCCCGTCAGACTCCCCGGAATCTGAACCTCGGAGGTGGTCACTCCCGGGGGACACCCGGTTCTTGGACTTCGTCTGGGACATGGCAAAGGCTTTATCATTCCCGGCGAATGCCGAGGAGGAACCTTGAGCTGAGGAGCTCGAGGTCCCCCAATATGACTTTCCTCCAAAGGAAGCCCTTACTGTACTGGTGCCCCCCATTCTGGAACGGCTGATGCTCCGAATGTGGCAGACACCAGCCTTGATGCCAGTCCTCAGCAGGCGAATCGATTCCATCTATCGAGTTCGCAAGAGCCCTGAGTTCCAAAAGGCACAACTGCCACACAACTCCATGGTTGTGGAATCGGCCATGCGGCGGCTCAAGAGCCAGAAGATGCTTTTCTCGGTGCCTCCTGGCTGGGAGGCCTGCAACATGGATGATCTCGGCAGAAAGTGCTACCAGGGTTCGATGCTGTCATGCCGAATCCAGACGTACTAGTGGTACATGGGCATGTACCTGCAAGACCTGGCAAAGGAGATTGCCGGGTTCTCTGCTGGTCTCTCCAAGGGACCTTTGCAGCGCTTCCAGATTTTGTCCATTGGGATCCAGAGTGCTTGAAGTTTATGACTTGAGCAGCCTATGATGGCTTTGAGGCTTCGGCCCGGGTAGTGGAGGCCGGCATTGGTGCATGACGCCAGGCATGGCTACAGTCGTCAGACCTGGAGCCATGGGTTCAGGACAAGTTGGTCGATGTCCCTTGCCGAGGTGAAAACCTCTTTGGCAAGCTCATGACTGAGAAGGCTGCCGAGTTAGAGTCTGAGTACCTGACCCGGACAAGACTCGAGAAGAAGACTTCTGCCCCTTCTAAGAAGGGCTCGGGTAAGAAGCCCTTTTTCCCGAGGAAAGGATCAGCTTACCAAAACTACCCCACGTATCAGGCCTCCCAAGCTCCTCAGCAGGGGCAGCAGGCCAAGGGACGGGGCAGGGTCCGCGTAAGCAAAAGGCCTCCAAGCCCCAGGCACCGGCTCCAGCCTAGCCTGGAGGGGGCTTTTGACTCCCAGTGAGTAGTCTCTCTCCCGAAGGACGCAAGGCCCTGCACAGGAGGAAGGCTGACCCTGTATGCCCACAGGTGGCTAGCTATTACAACAGACACTTGGGTTCTCTAGATAGTCCAATTGGGCTATCAGTTACATCTCAGACAGGTGCCTCCCTCTTACTTTCCAGGGGAGCCTCTCAGACCCCCTCTTCACAGGGATCTCTTGCAGGAGTTAACAGGTCTTCTCGAGGATCAGGCGGTAGAACCAGTGCCTCACCACCTACAGGGCACAGGCTTCTACTCCAGGTACTTTCTGATACCAAAGAGAACTGGAGGCCTAAGACCTATCCTCGACCTGTGGAACCTGAACAAGTTCCTGGTGAGGGAAAAGTTCAAGATGCTTTCCCTTGGAATATTGCTGCCTTACCTCCGCCAGGGAGACTGGCTATGCTCTTTAGATCTCAAAGATGCGTATACACACATCTTGATTTATCCAGACCACAGACAATATCTAAGATTTGTAGTGAGAGGAAACCATTTTCAGTACAAAGTGCTGCCCTTTGGCCTAGCCTCGGCATGCAGGGTATTCACGAAGTGCCTTGCGGTGGTGGTGGCCTTTCCAAGGACTCAAAGGGTATTTGTCTTCCCCTACTTAGATGACTGGCTCATCAGAGCCCAGTCAGCTCTAGAAGCCCAACAGGCCACATCCCGCACTATCCAGTTGCTTCAGCACCTGGGCTTTATGATCAACTACACAAAGTCCACTCTGGTTCCCTCTCAGGGATTGGAGTTCATAGGGGCAAGGTTAGACACCCTTCAGGCAAGGGCTTATCTACCAGAGGAAAGGGCTCAAAGACTTGTAGCCCTTGTGCAGCAAGTGAGTTGCAGATCCCGCATCTCAGCAAGACATTTTCTGCGCCTTCTTGGTCACATGGCTTCCACAGTGCATGTGACACCCAATGCTCGACTTCACATGAGAACAGCTCATTGGTGCCTCAAGGACCAGTGGACACAAGCCACAGGCAGACTCATTGACAACATCAAGGTGTCCCATCACCTAATACAGTCTTTGAAATGGTGGCTTCAACCTCACAACCTTCTGGAGGGAGTGCCTTTTCAGCCTTCCACGCACTCAAGGGTGCTGACTATGGATGCATCCTTGCTGGGATGGGGTGCTCATTGCCAGCAGGTCTGCACTCAAGGTGTGTGGTCTCCATGGGAGAGCACACAACAAATCAATCTCCTAGAGCTTCAAGCGATCCACCTAGCTCTTCGGACCTTCTTTCAAACCCTGGCTCATCAATCTATCTTGATTCAGACAGACAACCAAGTAGCGATGTTCTATGTGAACAAACAGTGGGGCACAGGCTCTCGCATCCTGTGTCAGGAAACCCTGGACCTATGCTCCTTCACAGTCAGCCCCAGGGTATGTTCCTCAAGGCGGTTTACTTACCAAGTCAGGAGAATTTCCTAACAGACAAGCTAAGCAGAATTCTCCAGCCGCACGAGTGGCAACTGGATCCCAATGTAGCCCAGCAACTCTTCCAGTGTTGGGGGCAACCATCCATAGATTTGTTTGCGAGCCCTCAAAATCACCATTTGCCCCACTTCTGTTCCAGACAGCCGCACCCACACAGAGTAGCTGCAGATGCTTTCCTAATATCATGGTCTGTGGGCCTCCCATATGCGTTTCCTCCCACGCCACTAGTAGCTCGGACCTTATTCAAGATCCTTCAGGAGAAGGCCTCAGTCATCCTGGTGGCCCCCAGGTGGCCGAGACAGCCTTGGTTTCCACTCTTCCTGCAGATGGTGGAGGAGACTCCAATTCCTCTGGGATTTCCGCCCAATCTCCTGTTGCAGGATGGGGGTTCACTTCTGCATCCCAACCTCAGGTCCCTCATTCTGATGGCATGGCTGCTGAAAGGGTAGTCCTTGCACCACTTCTCCTCCCAAAAAAGATGCAGGATGTGTTGCTAGCCTCTAGAAGGCAATCGACTAGGAAAACCTATGCATTTAAGTGGTGTAGGTTTGCGGTATGGTGTACTCAGAAGAGTGAGAATCCATTCTCCTGCAAGGTGGCTGTGGTGCTGCAGTACCTGCTTCACCTTTCCGATTTAGGCCTCAAGTCAAACTCGGTCCGAGTTCACCTTAGTGCTTTATCAGCACACCACTCTCCAGTGGAAGGGCAATCTCTCTCTGTACATCCCTTGGTGTCCAGGTTTCTGAGAGGTCTGCTTCTGCTGAAACCCCCGGTTCGTCCCCCGGTGACCGAATGGGATCTGAATGTGGTCTTGCAGCAGCTTACTTGCCCACCCTTTGAGCCGATGGCTACCTGCCATCTCCGCTTCCTTTCTTGGAAGACGCTTTTCTTGGTGGCACCCACATCGGCTAGATGAGTGAGTGAGCTGCAAGCTCTGGTGTCCGATAGACCATTCACACGGTTCTATAGGAACAGAGTGGTACTTCGCACACACCCCAAGTTCCTGCCGAACGTTGTCTCCTCTTTCCACCTCAACCAGGAGGTGGTGCTTCCAACCTTCTTTCCCAGGCCCCATGCCAGCCGGGCAGAAGCAGTTTTGTATACCCTGCATTGGCCTTCTACTTGGAGCATACGCAGGGACATTGAAGAGCTTCTCAGCTCTTCGTCTCTTATGACTCCAGTAAGCTGGGGATGCCTGTCTACAAGTGTACGTTGTCCATCTGGGTGGCGGATTGCATCGCCTGGGTATACAGATTGGAGGATCGCCAATGTAACACCAATTTTTAAAAAGGGTTCCAGGGGTGATCCGGGAAACTACAGACCGGTGAGCCTAACGTCAGTACCGGGAAAAATGGTAGAAACCATCATAAAGAATGAAATTACTCAGCATGTAGATAGTCACAACCTAATGGGAGACAGCCAACATGGCTTTAGACAAGGAAGATCTTGTCTTACTAATCTGTTATGTTTTTCTGAAGGAGTGAATAAACAGGTGGACAAAGGTGAGTCGGTTGATATTGTGTATCTGGACTTTCAGAAAGCCTTTGACAAGGTCCCTCATCAGAGACTTTTGGCGAAACTAAAGAGTCATGGGATAGGAGGCAGTGTACTATTGTGGATCAGGAACTGGTTAAAAGATAGAAAGCAGAGGGTAGGGCTAAATGGCCAATTTTCCCAGTGGAGAAAGGTGAATAGTGGTGTACCCCAGGGATCTGTGCTGGGTCCGCTGCTTTTTGACATATTCATAAATGACCTGGAAAGTGGAATAACGAGTGAGGTTATCAAATTTGCAGATGACACAAAACTATTTAAAGTTGTTAAAACCCAAGAGGATTGTGAAAAATTGCAAGCGGATCTTGATAAATTGGAAGACTGGGCATCAAAATGGCAGATGAAATTTAATGTGGACAAGTGCAAGGTTATGCACCTAGGGAAGAACAACCCAAACTATGGTTACACGATGCAAGGTTCCACATTAGGAACCACCACCCAGTAAAAAGATTTAGGCGTCATTGTGGATACCATGTTAAAACCCTCGGCCCAGTGTGCAGCGGTGGCCAAGAGAGCAAATAGAATGTTAGGTATGATAAGGAAAGGAATGGAAAATAAAACAAAAGATATTATGATGCCTCTATATCATTCCATGGTGAGACCGCACCTTGAATATTGTGTGCAATTCTGGTCGCCGTATCTTAAAAAGGATATAGCGATTTTAGAAAAGGTACAGAGAAGAGCCACCAAAATGGTAAAGGGGATGGAAGGATACTCCTATGAAGAAAGGCTAAAAAGGTTAGGGCTCTTTAACCTGGAAAAGAGACGGCTGAGGGGAGATATGATAGAAGTCTATAAATTAATGAACGGAGTGGAACGGGTAAACGTAGATCGATTGTTTACCTTATCAGAATATAGAAAGACTAGGGGACATGCAATGAAGCTACAGGGTAAACTATTTAAGACTAATAAAAGAAAATATTTTTTCACTCAATGTGTAATCAAACTCTGGAATTTGTTACCGGAGGATGTTTAAAAAAGGTTTGGACAAGTTCCTGGAGGAAAGGTCCATAAACCATTATTAAGAAGTGACCGAAGATATCAATGCTTGGCCCAGTACAAGCATTGTGGAACTTGTGTCTCTTGGGGAAACTGCTAGGTACATATGACCTAGATTGGCCACTGTTGGAAACAGAATACTGGGCTTGATGGACCTTGGTCTGACCCAGTATGGCATATCTTATGTTCTTATGTTCTTATGAGTCACGGCCCATCGGGTCAGGGCTAAGGCCGCATCAGTGGCTCACTTCTGCTCTGTTCTGCTGGCAGACATCTGCTGGGCCACAACCTGGTCTTCAAGACAGACGTTTGCAGCCCATTACTGCCTGGATAGGGAGTCCCAACGGCCCGGCTGTACTCCGTAATATTTTTGAGGTTTAGGCACCTCCTACCCTCCGACCCTTTGGTGTCAGGCTACCGGAGTATTACGTTCTCGGTTGAACTCCTATCATGGCTGCTGCGGCTCTTCTAGAGGGAGCCTATTTTTCAGTTATGGGTTCTTGGTAGCCTATAGCTAGGGAGTCCCATATGTGAGGACTGACTTCCTGCTTGTTCCTGGAGAAAGAGTAGTTACTCACCTGTAACAGGTGTTCTCCAGGGACAGCAGGAATCAGTCCTCACGACCCTCCCTCCTCCCCTGGAGTTGCAGTCCTTGATTAATTTTTATCTTTCGCCTTTTTTATAGCTATGTCATTTGACTGAGCAAGATGGCACCCTTGGGTGGGAAGGGGACCGCGCATGCGTGATGCAGTCCCAAAAGGCTTTCTTCGAAAGCTGGGGATTTGCTCTGCATGGGGGCTCCGTCGACGTCACCCATATGTGAGGACTGATTCCTGCTGTCCCTGGAGAACACCTGTTACAGATGAGTAACTATGCTGTAAGCATCTTCCTCGACTCTGAAAGAAGTTTTTTCAGTTAACTATTCCCATCCCTTCCCATCTCACAAAGTTGGCTGTCTCTATGTCTGGCAAAAAATCTCCATTTCCTCGTACAGGTAAGCAGAGCGAACAAGAGACCAGCCTCCCTAATAATGCGGTGAAGTATTGCCCAGACTGCTGCATTGGTTGAAGAAGAATGTTGCATCTTGCTTCAGTTAGACAGAGAGATGTCCCTGAGTGCATAACATATAAGTGCAATGGGGCTGCTAAGGATTGTTCCCGGGTCAAGGAGGTGTAGTCTGACATATCCCAAATCCAATCTCAGATGTGTCACAGCAAACAAACCATATTGTAATGGCCCATGTCTGGGATCCCCATCCCTCCCTGCTTCTAGAGGCATTGCAACACCACCAGCTTGACCCGGGGGTGCTGACCCTTCCATAGTAAGATGTTGATCTGTTTCTCCTTGAGGTGAAGATCTCAACTCTTAAGCACTAACAATAGCATTTGTAAAGTGTATAACCACTTTGGAAAGAGCACCATTTTAAACAATGCTGCCTGACCCCCCCAAGTGACAAAGGGAGGTCTCGCGATCGTTATATGTGTTTTGTAAGATCAGCCAAGAGAACAGATACATTCGCTGCATATAGCTCCATTCATTTAGCTGTTAATTGGATGCCTAAGCAGTTAGGTGTCCATCCGCCCACTTAAGTGGAAACACTTCATGCCAATCACGCCGAATGGATGGATCAAGCAGAAGAGCCTCAGACTTATCTAAATTTAGTTTTAGTCCAGATAGATTGCCATATTCTTCAAAAAGACTTAAAAGAACAGGAAGTCCATGAGTCGGTTCCTCTGGATGTATCAATATATCATCTGCGAAAGCAGCAACCCATTATTCTTTGGATTCCACCCTCATCCCTTTCAGATCAGGATCTGCTCGAATCTTACATAGCAAGGGCTCTAAAGTAAGCACAAAGAGCAGGGGAGATAGTGGGCATCCCTGTAGAGTTCTGTGCCATAGTGGGAATTTGCTTGTGATCTTACCATTAACTAGTATTACTCCACAGGGGTCAGAATAGAGCAGATGACCAACTGCATCCAGACCTGATACATGAAGTCCCAACTAACCCTATCAAATGCTTTTTCAGCATCAAAGCTAATCAGAAGAGACAAGCGTGAATCCTGAAAACTCACGTACATTGAGGCAAGTATACGCCTTAAGATCACTGTCACATTCCATCCTTTCACAAAGCTGACCTGATTCCCATGCATTAGGGTCGGGAGTAAATTTGCTAGTCAGTCTGCCATGATCTTTGCCATGAGATTAATATCTACATTAAGTAGAGAGACTGGACAGTATGATCCTTCTAACGTTGGGTCCCTACTCGGTTTAGCTAAGAGTGTTATCTTCGCCTTATTGAGTTCATAAGGAAAGCATCCTCTCCCAACTAGATCCATATAATATTCTGCCAGGGAAACTGCCACCTGATCACTGAGGAGTTTATAGAATTCATAATGGAATCCATCTACACCAGGGGCCCTGCCACTCCTCTGGCACTTAATAGCCGGTTGGACATCTTTGGGTGTAATGGGGCCATTCAGTATTTGCATTTGTTCCTCTGTCAGTTTCGGTCACAGCCTGCTAGATATGTCACCCCCATGTCCCCTGACTGTCTGTCTGCCTGGTATAGTGTCTGGTAAAATTCACAAAAAACCTGTTCTACACCTACTGCTGTAGTATGCAAATGGCCAGCAGCATCCTTCAGCGCCCCAACATACCATGGTCCATCATTTGATTTTATAAGAGTGGAGTGGAGGAGTGGCCTAGTGGTTGGGGCAAGGTACTTCAGGCCGGAAGGTCGGGGGTTCAAATCCCACTAGAGGACATCAGCCTTGGGCCGGAAGGACTGGGGTTTCTAGTCCCAAAGGTGCTCCTTGTGGTCTTGGGCAAGCCACTTAACCCTCCATAGCCCATGTTCTCTGTAAAATAGTTATCTCCAAGTTATAATGCCCTGTTCAATGTAATTTCAGTTTGTTCAATGTAAACCGCACTGATGCAGAATAGCGCGGTATATAAGAGAATGTAAATAAAATAAAATAAAATAAGAGATGACATTAGTTTGCCTGCCTTGTTACCAAATCGATAGAGCCGATAGCGGTAGAAAAAGATCAATTTCTTGGCTCGATGATGGAGCAATGAATTTTATTCCTGCTGTACTGCCAGCTTCTCAGGTTTTAGCAACTGTACTCGGGCAGGCTACAAAATGACGACGAGCCAGCCTCAGTGCTCGCTCCATCTGTATTACCCAGCTATTGAGCTGTTTCTGTTTTACCTTCACATATCTAATAATATGTCCTCTTAGGATGGCTTTACTGGCTTACCAAAGGAGGACTGGATTTTCTTTATGTTGAGCATTGAAATATAGCTATTTCACTCAATTGGCCAGAAGGAAGGAGGGTAAAAAATTGGTATTCCTCACAACCTCTAGGGGCAATTGCTAGGAACAACCTTTCCCATGAGTGCCCATGTTTAGGACCATTTATACCGTCATGTGATCAGAGATAACTACCAGCTCAATATCTGCCCACAAAGCCCTGATGACAAAAACAATCTATTTAAGGCCATGTGCCCGCGATAGGTGGGTATAATCTTTCTTTCCAGGGTGTAAGATTCACCATATGTCCATCACAAAGACCGTGAAGGTGCCTGGCTGAGCACTGATCACATTCCATACTCCCTTGAGACCGATCCATATTCATATCAAGAGTGCAATTAACATCCCCCCCCCTCCATAATCAGCATAGAGTTTCTTATGTTAGCAACACATTGGGTTAGGTATTGATAAAAGGATGCAGTATAACTGTTTGGAGCATATACTGATCCAAGCACTATCTTCTGACCAGAAAGTTGCCCATGAACAAATATATATCACTTGCCAGGGTCTACTATTGTGGAGCTGACTTCAAATCCTAATTGTTTGTTTACGAGGATGGCAACACTTCCTTTCCTGCCTTGCATGGTTGCCCCATATACCTCTATGACCCACCATCTATGTAGCTTGGTGTGTTCCTAGGTTGATTGATATGTCTCTTGTAGCATCGCAATGTCTGCATGGCAATTTCAGAATCTCCTCAAGAGTATGACATTTGACAGGGGAACCCTATTCCACAGACATTCCATGTCACAACCTTAAGTTCCTTACCCTGCATCCCATATGGTCCATGAGTGTTCTATTACAACAAATATCCTTTTAGGGCAATACAAGACTTCTCAGTCTAGGGCTTTTCCCCCATCCTCACATGATGTATAGGCTCGCCATTGTTCCCCCCCCCCCATCTGCCTTGGATAAGGTCCCCACACCACATCTGCTCTGTTTCATTCAACATGCATACATCTTGATTCCTCCCCCTCCCTCAAACCCCACATTCTCTCTAGCACTCCTGCTGGGAATCCACTCAAGGGTCATTGTTGCAATCGGGCTCCACTCTCATGTTATCCGTCACTCACTGCACCCCATCTTATATAGTAGCATTCACACTGAATTAACCTTCCTCTTAAGCTCTACTCATCATCCATACTCGATGCATACATGAATCATGTCCCCACTCAGCAAAACAGACCCAGCAGCACCCACAGCCATTCCCCTTCAAAGTTGCACAGTAGACTAGCTTTCCACAAGGGGCTGCATGGACCACTGTACACTCAAACCACCGCCTTCATGTTCCGCAGCACTCAAGAAGCAGCAGATACTCTGCACACCATCACTCACCTACCATTCACATAAACACTCTGTCCCCACCTCCCTGTCCTCTCCTTTCCTCCCCCCATACCTTCACATTCATACCTTATATATCCTCCCTTCTATTCCACCCCCCAGGGCAGACCCCCCTCCCCATCTGCAACAACTCAAATATTCCTTCCAGCCCACTGCTCCCCATCAATGGGACACAACCTTGATCACCCAAACCTTAGGAATTATAGTCACCAAATCCTTGACTACACAGCAAAAATGTTTAAGAACAAAGTAGGAGAAGAGTGGGGGCGTAGGTCAGGCTCCAGAAGGCACAGTACTCTTCTGGGCTGGCCAATGCCTTCAACACAAAAGAAATGTATAGGAAAGAATAAAGGGAGAGGAATACAAAATATTTTCACGTACTAAGTTAAATAGGTTGGGTTATTAAAAATTGAGTTATGCAGAATTAACTTATTTCACAAATGAATAAATAGCATAATTATGAGGTGGTAAAAGGATTGAATCAAAAATTCAGCATATGTAGAGTAAGGAATTGACAAAATTAGCTAAAGAGTACAAGGTTGCGAGATAGCAGTGTGCGCGGGGGAGAGAGCTCACGAACCGCGCAAACTGTCAGCCCCCTAAATATCCCTATAAACGTGGATTTCATAAGTAGGTATAGAAGAAGAAGCTAGCCATATCTATGCAAGTAACATCCTGGAACAGACAGATTCAGTCAATTACAAGTCCCCTCTGAGCTGAGTTCCCTTCTGAAGATTAGGTATCTAGTGCAGTTGTTCTCATATCCTGAAAGTCTTCTACTCACGGGGAGGTTGTTCGTATCAAGCCTGCACACTACAAGTGCTCAGGTACGCCTGTTATACAAGTCACCGACTTTGCTGGGAATCGTATGGTTTTACAGAAGTCCCTTTTAAGGGGATGACTCGCACTCTCAGATGGAAGTACTATTAATAGTTCTCCCCGTTATATGTTCAGAATTGCCCCAATCATGGCATCAGAGTTTCCACAAAAAACATAGCCTCCGCTGGCATTGTGAAGTATCTTGGCTGCCCTTGATGGTCTACCCATATTCGGGCTGGGTATAGTAGTGAAAATCGCAGGCCTCGATTCACCAAATGCCCGCAGAAGGTACAAAAAGCGCACTGCTTTTGACTTACCAAGAGGGAATAATCTTGAAAAATCTACGACATCTCTGCCATAGCACATTGGTTGCAGACGGCTTGGAGAACCGCTTCCTTTTGGCGGAACTCATGAAAGCGCATGATGACCACTCTGGGCCGCTGGTTAGCCTCTCTGCTGTTACCCAGGCGGTGCACACGTTCATGTTTGATAGGGCCGAGTTGACTGTCCAGAGAGAGGTGAAGGGGGATCTAGGTTTCCAGGAAACTTTGCAATTTGTTGTCTGCCACTGATTCTTCTGTACCAACGAAGTGCAGGTTTTTGCATCTTCCATGGTTTTCCATATTTTCAGATTTCTTTCCCTGTTGCTGCACCAGATTTTCCAGAGATTTTATTCTAGAGGCCTGTGACTTTTCGGCATTCTCGACATCTGATATTGTCTGTTCTGCATGATCCATGCATCCTGTGAAGTCTGCTACCACCCTGACCCATTTCAGTCATTTGCTCCGATAGTGAGTGAAAACGCTCCTCCAAAGCCTCCGCCAAAGCTGCAGTTACTTCTGAAACCTTAGTTTGTGTGGATTCTGCTGTGGGCTTGCTGGGGCACCTTCCACTATGTTCCCTTCTGGCCCAGGGCCCTTCTCCTTTCGTAGAGTCTTAGAGGCCATACGTGCCTGAGGTGTTGTGAATTGCACAGCTGTGTCCCTGATGTAGCTCAATCTTCATGAAGGAAAAGCAAAATTTCGGGCATTTAGTGAGCATATTTTTCTAATTTTGTGGGTGGGTTGCCTGGAGCCGATCAGGACACATCCTCACCGGCTCGTAGCCTCATGTGACCCCCCCACCACCTGACTTTTTAATCTCTCTTTCCCTTGACTTCGGTCCCTCTTGTAAGTATGAATGCTGTCTTCTCTCCTATCACATATGTTGTTCCTGTTCTTCTCTCCTTCATTCCCTGATTTTATTGTACACTGCCCTGCTGCGAATGTGAAGGGTGGTATATCAAACTTAATAAAGATAAACATTACAAGCATTTTGTTTTGCTGTTGCCCCCGAGAGCTCTTTCACCTGCCAGTACAAGAAGCTGAAAGCAGAAGTTGAAGAAAGGGCAGAATTCACATGTTTGGTAACACTTTCACACCTTCCTGGTTTCCTGATGCCTTGCAACACTGCTCTATTATAGCTTGTTTTTCATGTCAATGGCCCTGTGAGGCTGGGGGATTTTCTTTCCTTTCTACAGCCATCTACACCTCAGAGCAGTGTTGAAGTATGTATTAGTTTGTGCAGTAAGGCAGATGTGGAACTCTAGGGGAATCTCTGCAGTCAGACAGATGAGAATCTTCTTTCCATTCCAACCCATTTAGTAAGGGCACTATGGAGAGAGCTGGTGTGTAGTGGGGAGGAGGGAATCCTTTACAACCAAATTTCAAAGGAAACATTTATGGCAGATCAGATGGCATGTTCGATGAAATAGTTTTATCAGACCTAGTTGAGCGGTCTTGTTATTTGCATTTGATCAAGCTTCAGGGGTTCTTCTCCGTAATTTTGGAAGCATACAAAAGAGGTCCATAAAGAGAGAGGAATGGGAGTTTATCTCTTTTGAGTTTTATCACTTTGAACGTAACCTTTTATTCAGAGACCACATGTAGCCACATGCTTCATTAATTGAGATATGAGTTCTTTGCTCCTTTAAACCTCTATTAATCAATTGGGGGGATACACTCTTTCAGCCACCAGTTGAAAATTGATCCTTTTGTTTTTGGTGACATTGGGGTAAGTCTAGAGAATTAACAGGAACATTCCATCCAATGCTCCGTGACATTGCTAAAGCCACTTATGAAGCATGAGGTAAATCCCTGTTGAGCACTCGGAGCAGAAATAACAGAGAAACAGTTTGCAATGCTGAGTATGAATAGAAAACCTGGATTCTCTGCAAGTTGTGATATATTTTAATATTACACCAACATAAGAATCGAAAGGTGGTGATGCACATGAGCTTTTGTGAAATCACAATGTGGATAGGACTTTAAAAAAAGTGATGATCCGTTGTGAATCTAAAGAACTGTAACGACTGGTTGGATTGGGAAGAGAAAATGAGATGACATGGACTGGAGAGTTTATGTGGATTGGATTTATGCTTTACCTGCTCCTTCATCTCCTCCCTTCCCCCATTGTTCCCCACTTCTATTTTGCGCAGAGATACTATGTTTTTCCCAATCTGCAAATGAGACACGGCAGGTGCCAACTTCCCAAGAGCCGGCACTGATCGGATGTGATGTATCCTACGGCCGTTGTTATGCCGACGGGACTCTGAGTCAATACAGCACATGAAATATTTAATGCAATATCAAAACTGTCACCGGTGAAATATTGGCTGAAGAGAGAGTGTTAAAAATTAAAATTTAATGGACATGTTAAAAGCCATGGAGTTTTTCTGTTCCCCATCTCTAGTCTCTTCTGTGGCAGAGTCCGTGGCTCATTTCTCAAAGAGGAAAAGATTAAATCCAATTAGGACAGGTGACTGGGACAGCACTAAATCTGTCTTGTCTAATTTCTCTGTATCTTTCTATTTTTTATATCTTCTTCATTGTGTGATATATTTTATATGTTTAATCCAGCTATTTTTTCCTGTTCCTTTGGTCTTCAAACTAAGTAGAAAACTAAATAGAAAACAGTCTCTACTGGGCTACCGTGCTATGAGACTTTACTCACAGCTGTGTGTAGTCCCTCCCCCATTCTACACTCTTTTTTTTTTTTTACATCTCCTCTTTCTATTTAACCCAGCCATCACAGTAAAAATCATTCGCTACAAACCAGTTCTCCTTAAAGCCCAATATCTTTTCACCCTTAATCTGACCAGTTGTGCCGTGCTGAGAACATCTCTTGCCAAATTTTGTGGGTGCTGCCTTTGCACCAGGTACTGCTTGACCTAGGAGTTCAGCAGGAGCTTGCTGGCTGACCTTTTGTGTAGTTACTCAAGGACTTGTTTTACTCTACATTCCTTCCTAAAGAGCCCCCTTCCCCTACCTTTTGTTTTTGAATCTTGTGCCATTGTGTTTTGATGGCTGTCAGGGCCATTTTAATGAAGAGGAGGCAGAGCTTCAGGACATCTGGTACTGGCTGTGCCTGCCCAGGGCCCCCATATATCAAACACCATTATGCAATGCATTCATATTTTGTGCCAGACTTGTGTGTGTGTGTTGACATATGTAAGTGTCTGATGAGGAGAATGTTTTAGGAATCTTATCAGTATGTAGTGAGATTTCACATAGTTAAGAAAGGAGCTAGAGTCTTGCTGGTTTTTGATAGAGGAGAATCCTTACTTCACCCAGGGAGAATTAAATGCACCTGTTCAGCCATAGGTGTTTGGGTGAGCTACTTCTGACCGGGTTCACCAAGTAGCAAAATCCAATCTCTGTTCTTTGGCTCTAATTTTCTCTAAATTCAAGTAAGGAATGAAATGAAAATGCACATGCACATACACAGAGAATTATATCAATAACAGTACTACTTAAGGACTTAGGGAGAGACTCTCACAGGCTTGCACACGTGAGCAGCCTCCTGTGATCCCTCACCTTAGCTAGGCCATAGCACTTCATTTGTTAGGAAAAAACTGCTACATTCTACAATTTCTTCTCATCACTCTACTTCATGATTTTGCTTTACAGATCAAGCTAAACACTATGGCTGGCATGTAGGGTCCCAAATTGCGGGGTTGGACGTCCGGGGTGGACGTCCAACCCCCTCTATTTGCTGGGACCAGATTTCTGGTCCAAAGCTCCTGCATGTATAGGGCCTCTGTGTGGGGTCTGGTGGCAGGGAAAAGGAACTTGGAAAAAACTTGTGGGCAATCGGTGCTCCTGCATGGTGTCCCAGTGCCATGGCACCGGGCTCCATGCAGGGGACTTGGGAGGCTTATCCAGACCCTTCACTCGTACCGCTAACTCCCGACTTCGCTCCTTTCACCTTGCTGCACCCTATGCCTGGAACAGCTTACCTGTGACTATACATCAGGCACCCTCCCTATCCCTCCTCAAATCTAGGTTAAAAACCCATCTCTTCACCGTCGCGTTCAGATCCTGACTTCTATCCTTCATCCTAACCTTACTCCCATCATTTTCATGACCGAACTGTAAAACCCATTGAATCGACTAATGTTTTGTACTACCTTGACTAGATTGTAAGCTCGGACGAGCAGGGACCGTCTCTTGTATGTATGTCTGTACAGTGCTGCGTGCGTGGCACTATATAAGTGTTTAATAGTAGTAATAGTAGGCTTAGACGGGGAGGGAAGTGAATGTGCAGTGGGCCTGAATTGGGACACGACCTACCCATCCGGGCCCGTTATACCTGATTCTGCTCCCGTGGGAGCTAGATGTTCTCATGGGAGAAAAATCAGATGCACATCTGGCCCGTCCAGATTTTGGATGTCTGGACGTGCCCCATTCTGCATCGGGCTCCACGTGTTTCAGCTCAAGCTAGACACAGACATTGCTCATGCATAACCAGGGCAAGCTTCTTGCAAACAAAAACATTCTGTCTCCATAAGAATTCTCTCTCACAAAACAATGTCATCTGCAAAATACGACTTGGTTTGTATTAGACATATTCTACTAGGTCAGGGGGATTTCCAACTTCAGTCCTGGAGGCCCATGTACTAGCACTGTCCCCTCTAAGCTGTGCGCGTGTGCGCGCGCACACACCTTTCCGAGCGAGCGCACATACTTTACAACAGAGCGCACAAAAACTACGGCTCTGATTCTGATAGAAAACAACACAGACGTCTTAAAATTTAAAAGTTATGATTGTAATTACTAGAAATTTCCCGCTTCATTTAGTAATTGTCTATTTTCATTTAATTTGATTAAAATCAATGTGGTGTACATACTGTATTCTGACGTGTAGTCAAATTTTAAAGTATATAACTCCGAGTGTCGTTATGTGGCGCACAAAAATTTAACCTTCCTTCAAAAGCTGCACACAGCTGATATTTTATGCGCACACAGCCTACAGAAAATTAGAGGGAACATTGTGTACTAGGCTGTCAGCAAAATTCTCACTCTCCATATTTCTGAACCTTTCTCCAGTACCCCACTTCGAGTCCTTTTCTACAATAGGAAGAAGCCCTGGCACTAACAGGAGAGATTTTTGTGAACATTTCAATTGTATATCTTTGATTGCTATCAGCATGTAAAGCTTCTATTAATTTTATTTGGTGTAAAGGATTTTGATTTGGGTACTGCATGTTTGTGATCCATTATGGTGATTTTAGAGATAAAATGACGAAACTTTCTGGACCCCAGAGGGAATTTTGACTGTGACCATGAATGCCAGATTCTTACATATAGAATAAAAAAATTAAGCTAGAAAGCAAAAATCTTTGTGTCAGGGGTTCTCCGTTCTAGTCCTGGAAAGCCATAATCAGGCCTGGTTTTTGAAGGGTAACTAGGCTATGCAAATTAGCCATGTTATTAGACCATAAGTATATACAAATATTTGAATATTTATTGTGGTTATCCTGAAGAACAGATTTCTATGCAGCCATCATAGATAACACCTCCATGTGTGTGTATTTGTATATAATCTTCCTCTTCCATTTTTTCTTTTCCTTTTCTCCCCCTTTTCCGAGATAATTCTATTTTTCTGGTTGGTATATTGAAGAAAGAAAGTGTAAAAAGGTCATGTGTGATGGGAGATTACATTGGACAAAGACGCTTTCCTTTCTCCCCTTCTGAGGCAGCCTCCATCTTGGAGCATTGCATTCTATGCTGTTGCATGGATGATACATATATAAGCTGCAGTTTGGTATGTATGTGGTTCACTTAATTAGTGGCATTTGGACAGGGCCTTCTTACAATTCACTGAATTCCAAAAGAGACAGCCTGAAGTATGCACACACACACCCTCCACATGGATGTGCATTGGAATATGTTCCCACTAACGATATCAAACTTGTTTTTTGAGAAGGCAGTGAAGCATACAGTGCGTCTCCCTTGTACCTCTGATGGCCTGGTGCCTTTTGTGCTGCATAGCTTCTTTCTCTCCATGGTCTCTTTAGCGTAATCATGATCTGGGAGAAAGAGACTGTCTGTCTTTGCCTTCATTCAGAGTAAGGGGAGAGGGGGAAGACATGGCTGTGGCACTACTGCCATCATCTTTGGCCATGGTATGAAGATGGAGGCTAGGGTATTACCTTAGTTTACATGTTTTCTTTTCAGAAGTAGCTCAACGCAAGTTACATTCAGATACGATAGGTATTTTCCAGTCCAAGTTTGTACCTGAGGCAGTGGAAGGTTAAGTGACTTGCCCAAGATCAGGAAGAGCAGTAGTGGGATTCAGACCTGGATTCACTGGGTCTTAGCCCACTGCTCTAACCATTAGGCGGCTACTCTTAGCCCAAAAGGGACTTGGGAGGAGGAGGAGGCAGTTGGGATGTCTTCAGGAGTAGGAAGAGGTGGTGTATTTGGCCCAAGTCTTGAACCTAAAATCAGTAAATGGAAGGAAAAGGTTATAGATTGAGAAAAGGAAACAGGAGAGGGGGAAGATAGCTAGGAGAAGTAGAGAAAGAATGAGAGCTGCAGAGTGGGGGAAGGGGCAGAGAGGTGGAACAGAATAAGAGATGAAGGGGAGGATGGAAATTAAATGAACTTGCTAGGTTGCTCATACCCTCCTCTCCCTAAACAGTTAGCTGTGGGGGAAATCATAACAAGTACATTTCTTTCCTGTGAGTAAGCCCTGAAGGAGCTGTAACTGTATGGAGTCTAGTGAAGAGGGACCTTTATACCAGAGGCAGCATTCTGGAATAGAAGAGAAAAAGAGTGTGTGAAGTGCAATGTGGTGGGAAAGTGGGGTAGTGGGCAGAGTAGGAAACTATCTAGGCAGTAACATATAGAGTGGTAAAGAAGTGGAGATAGTAGTGTGAGGGACATTTTCACATTGTTTGGAGAGGGATGGCGGAAGTGGATAGTAATGCTGAAGGCAATATTTGGAAGGGAGGCGAGTATGGTGTCAGTGAAAAGGTGGTGCTGTGGGATGCAGCATTGGGGACAGCAAGGCTGGTGGAAGGAAGACTGGGAAGGGAGGAGGACAGAGGGTGTGAAAAAGAGGAAGGGGAGGTTTGAGAAGGTAAATATGGGGAAAAAAGACAATGAGACGCAAAAGGGTAAGGGTTAGAAAGTGATGGAATGACAAGGGAAGGATTGAGTGATGAAAGACTGGAGGAAATGGTGAAGATGAGGGACTGAACATTGGATGGAACAATGGGGTTTGGTGAGATGGAGGAGTATAATGGAATTCCGACACTACCTTAGGAAGGAACTTTGGATGGGTGTGCAGAACCACCCTGCTGTAAAAGATAGATCAGTTACTAGAGCCTGGCGTTCTAAAACATCATGCTTCCCCCAGCCTAGGCACATATTGCAAACATATCTGCACAACAATTAATCACCAAAAATGTTACAAAAACTGATAAATCACCAAAAATACCACAATGTAACAAATATACCTAAAAGGTTAATAATGTATTCTAAATATATTTTAAAATTTCACTCCAGATGAATGTTACACTCCAGATGAATGTTACAAGGTGTAACAATTCTTATATATATTCACAGCCTCTTACTTCAAAACATTTTATGTTGAAGACATTTTATTCTGAAAACCATACAAGCTTAAGTTAAAGTATTACAAAAATTACATAACAATTCATAACATATATACCTAGTATTTCATAACATATACTTATAAATCCAAAATACATAAAGTACAATCCTGTCATACAAACTATTCACCCTCTCACAACTCTCCGAGTACTCCAAGAAAATTCAAAATACTTTCTCTGACGGCATGGGCAGTTAACATATCATCTCACACTTGCTTTAGATCACCACATCTTCACCATGAAAAATACAATACATTACTTATGCCATTTTAAATATTAATAAACAATACAAAAATCTCTTAACACATGATTCGCATAGTTCACATTAATACAATTTCTCTCTTTACATGATCTTAAAAATACAAGCAGTTCCACAAATCTACATGTTTTAAACAAGGTATGCCTCACATCTGCACACCCATCACTCATATCTGCACACCCATGATCCACACTCCTTTTTGTTTTCCACAGCCCTTTTTACTGCCTGCACCTCAAAGTCTCATGCAATCTCTAGCATTCCTACAAGCAAACACCCCTCTCCATCCCTCCACCCTGCCCATCCTACTGCTTACGTGTCCAGTTAACCATCCTCTGTACTCCGTGAGCAGTCTCCTGGCTTCCTCACTCCCTTCATAGTATTCCTCGCAAATTCACATTCATTCTTTCCTGCTCATCCCCTTCTGAACAGTTATCCTATGACACATTCACCTTGCATACTTGTTGGCATCGCAGCTTATGTCGGCTGACTCAAATGTGTCAATATCCAACACCCACAAGTCTTTGCTATGATGCCCTCATCTAACCCAAAGAACCATGGGACATTTCCTACAAGTCCTCCAGATGGACTGGTCTCTGTGTGCAATTGACTTACATTGCATTTTCGCCTCTCCTGGCTGATTACTTCTTAGTTCTTTGATCAATATGTGCAGGTCTTGATGAAAAGCATATACGGCTGCTATTCTCTAGCTAGTCAAGGGCCCACTTCATAATAAAATGTCCACATTTTCAATGACTTCTACCAGCAATATCTATAAGCTATTTATGCAATTGAAGCAACTGTTCTGTCCTTTTATCTCAGTCTGCTGAGGTTCCTGGCTCTTCTCGCTTTAGGGAGGCCGATCACCTTGTGGTAATTCCTTTTGCTCCTATTCTCTTGTTTTTTCACTCTTTCAGTCAGTGCAGCATTTTCCCTGCATAGGGCCTCTAATGTCAGCAGCATTCTCTGCCCCGCGTCTTCCAGTGCGGAGATCTGCTCTTCCACCATGGTGATTTGCTGGGCTTGGGATCAAAATAGTCTTTTATTTCCTCTTCTGTCAGTTGAACTTTATTTAGTTTGTTTCCCAGTGCTGCAAGAAACATTTTGATACTTGATGCATGAGCTCACCCAATGGTATCAGTGTTGCTTTTCCACCATCGGTCACCATTAGATTGCTTTCCTTAAGCTCGTTGCAGTTTGCACATGGGCCTTTTGAGCTCAGGCCTCCACTTCCCATCCATCTGCACCATGATCAGGAGTCAGCACTTTCCCAAGGCATATCTCGGAGTTTTCAGTTCACCATTTTAGAAAAGGATACTGCAGGTCATCCACTTTTTGAAGGTATTCTAGCAGTGTTTCGGAAGTACCCGCAAGAGCTCATCGGTCATACCTCTGTTCAGCTCTCCTGCATCATATGACCTCTGACTGTGCTTTAAAATGCTGCTGTCCTGCTGCATGGCATCATTACTCCCCAAACTCTTCTGCCCTAGGCCGACCCTGTCTCTGAATTCTGAAAAGTACTGGGTGGCAGGAAAAGGTCATCTACTATATTTGTAGGACCACTAGACATCTCTGCACTCCAAAATTGGTAAAACCCTAGGAGTCCCTACATTGGCATGCTATTATACAGTATTTGTTTTTATTAAGTGTTGGGGCCTTAAAGAACCTGGGATAAAATGGATCCAAAACCCGAATTTTCAGGTATATCCATATGTGCTGCTGTTGTGAAATTTCTAGAAGCCTTTCTCCCCAGCCAGAATCGATTTGGGTGGAGCAAGCAAAGCAGTTGCCTGAGGCGCTATGCAATAAAGGGTGCAATTGGGAGTTACAAGCTGGCTCAGGTACCAGAAAATAAGGTGATAGCGTGAGCGCCAACTTGAAGAAGAAATTTCCCCCCACCTCATGCTGATCGCCTGCCTGCCATTGGCATGAGGTAAATGCTTAGTTCAAAATAGATCACAGCCTTTTATGCCATGCTGTTGCTATCTCTTTAGGCAGGATTAATGAAGAAGCTCCATTGACATTTCCACCTGGGGCACTACCTGTATCAGAGCCGGCCCTTTCCCCAGCCCCTGCTAGATTAATCTTGCAGAATGCAGGTTTGGCATGGCCAAATATGGTGCTGCTACTGTATCAAATTTTATCAAACTTAAACTGGATTCCATAAGGGGAGGTCTGTGAAATGCCATCTCCAAAGGCCATGATGATGCCTCTTGATCTACATTTACATACAGTGATTGATTAGATTACTTAAGTACAATAAGAAATGGACTACCAGTATTTAATCAATTACAGCACTTTGATCCAGGCCTCTAGCCAAGTACCTAATTGATTGCACTCTTAGAATTGCTAAGGTACTCAATATAACATGTTGTTTTTAATTTATGGGAGCTTTAGAACTCAGTTTAGCCAACAAATTCCATATACAGCAAGCCATCATTTTTAGCGGTCAATATAACTGAGCTTTTTTTTGTTGTTAAAATTCTACTGTAGCAGATTCTTTTATGTAGATGAACATGCATTTCCACATGTGCTTTTGGAATGTAAAACCTTAAAACAACAGTACTGTCAGTAACAATAAAACAAGGGCTTATATAATTCATCTGACAGTTTAAAGCAAAATCAATAAGAGCATCCTTTTATCTCCAGGAGCAAACAGGACTGTAGTCTTCACATATGGGTATCGTTGGTACCGATGGAGCCCGTGCAGGAACACTCCCCAGTGTCCAATAGGGAAACCTTTAGGAGCACTCCACTGCGCCTGCACAGTTCTCATTTCTTCATTTTCCATGGAGCCAGCAGGTTGTTCCCTTCCTGTTACCACCGAAAAACTTAATTTTTTTGGTTTTGATTCTGTGCTCTGCCTTTTTGTTAGCACCAGTACCTTCCCTGATACCGGCCCCAATATTTTCTTCTTTCTTTTTAGTTTATTTTATCTTTTTATTTTTGGTAGTTTCACTGCCAACTTATGCCTTGACCTACTTTTTTTCCATGACAATGGAAAAACATGTCAGTGGCTTTAAAAAATGTACCAAGTGCTCTAGTACAATTTTGATCACCAACAAACATGATTGGTGTTTGAAATGTTTGGGTCCAGACCATTTACGAAATGGTTATCCTTTGTGCAAACAAATGACAAAATGAGGCCTAAAGAACAGGGCCAGACAGTATGGATCCCTATTTGCCCTGGACTCGATTTCAGTGGTTGCGGCATTGTCGAAGACGTCTGCCTCCTCTCTTGATTCTCAGGTCTCCTCAGAGTCCAAGCATAAGTCTAAGTCATTGACACCGAAGCCCGATACCAATCCTTGAAGTAAGCCCCTTCATCGTCATTGCGACTCAAGAAAGGGTGCGTCTGATGCAGATTGGCCTGACAAACAGCCCTGATGGGAGGACCAGTCATCCAAAGCTCAACAGGGGCTCCAGGACACTTCTGAGGCCTCGATCTGTGGAGAGCTATTGGTTCCATGCTCTGAGACGGTGGCTCAATGCCCTGTACATGATTCTACCCAGGCATCGGCCTTCTCCCTCAACCAGCGCATCCTGGTTATCGAGAGGAGTTTGGCCGCACTCCTAGCCTCGGTACCGATGGTATCATATAGCTTATTTAGGTAATAATTCTTCTCCCTCCTCCCCCTCTAATCCTTTCTCATTATGAAATTCCGTTTAATATATTTCTCCCTTATCCCGTTCCCTTCCCCACCCCACATTGTAAATAGCTTGGACTCAGCATCCGCTATTCTACTGTATATGTGAACAGCTGATTTGTAAATAGTATCTTGCAACATAGTTTGATATGTTCTATGCTCTTTGTAAATGAGTTTTGTTCATTGTAAACCGCCCCTGATCACTGAAAGGGGTGGTATATAAAAACGTTTAAATAAATAAAAATAACTAAAATAAAAAAATCCATGGCCTCAGTAGTGTAGGCATTGACCTCAGACTCAAGGTCAATACCATTAGGGCCAATGTCAGCCGTCAAGCTCGTATCAACAGCAACTCTCTCCCTCTGTTGCCCACTTTGGAACCAGTGGGCATCTTCAATACCCAGTACCGCACTGGCTTACCATCGGTATCGGCATCGTGCCTCGACATCGAAATGATACTTTGATTTTTTGTTTGAATTGGACTCGTCCTCTTCTGATTTGGAAGATACCTTGGAGGAATCTAGAGCTATCTGAGACATTCCTTCAGGGCCCTCTCCAACTCATGAGTGGTGTAGATCCCCGCCAGAGGACATATCCTTTCACGACTTCTTCATCTGATGGCAATAGGCCTTCAGATTTTTGTCACATCTGAAACAGAACTGAGGGCATAGGAATTGAAGATCCTCCAATACCTGTCAGTGCCTATGGAGGCAGCCACGTTACCAGTGCATTAAATCCTGCAGGATTTAATGCTGCATTATGTGGGAGGACCCGCTAACTGTTCCGCCTATCACAAATGGCTTGATACCATGTACTGGCTTCCACCATGCCCTGATTTTCAAAAGCCTCAACTACTATATCACCACTCATTCTTCCATGCCTCCAGGCAAGGATTCCAGGGCTCTTGATGCTTTTGGGCATCTCTGTTTTCAGGCATCTATGCTCACCTCCAGGATTACTTCTTACATGTTCTACATGGGCATGTATCTCAAGGGATTTTGAGAATTTTGGTCCTCTCATTCCTGATGACAAACACAATGTTGTATTCCTGGTCTTAGGCAGAATCAGAATACATCAAAATTCATTACCAGGGCATTTTTTGATGCCTTTGAGTCTTCCAGTAGAACTTCAGCAGTCTGCATCAGTGTTCGTAGGCTCCAGGCTTCTGACCTTGAACAGTATGTTCACGATAAATTAGCCAATATTCCCTGCTCTGGAGAGAACCTCTTTGGATAAGATTGGAGGGAAAAAGCTTAAGAGCTTGAGGCTGATGATTTCACCCTCAAACGTCTTTCCAGAAAGACATCAGGCCCCTCTAGGGGAAAGACTAATCCAAAGAAGGCTTTCTATCCTAAAAAGAAGAAATATTATTCTTATTTTCCACCTGCAGTGGCTTACCAACCTCAGCAGAAACAGCAGAGACAACAGGTCCTCACCAGACTAAGAAGCCTAAGACGCCTAAGCCACAACCAGCTGCACAATCACAATTGGCACCTGGATTTTGACTCCTTCCTAGAGAGCATAGCTACTCTACCTCTGCAGAGTCCACAGTCCCTTCACATAGTGGACAGACTTTGTTTCTATGCCTAGAGGTGGCACCTCATCACTTCGGAACAATGGAATCTCAACATCATCAAAATTCAAAATGATTTCCCTCGGTAAACTTCTGCCATACCTTCAGAGAAATGACTGGCTATGTTCTCTAGACCTCAGGGAGGCATACACACATTTGCTGATTCACCCTCAACACAGAAAGTATCTACATTGTCAGTATCAGCAAATACCTTACCAATACCAAGTGCTCCTTTTCGGGTTTGCTTCCACACTCCGAGTGTTCACAAAATGCTTGACAGTGGTTGCTGCCTATCTTCATACTTTGGGGCTCTTTGTCTTCCCCTACTTAGATGATTGGCTGATCAGAGGAGAAACCCCAGAAGAGGTCACACTTTCTCTTCATCAGACCATTGTTGTGCTCCAAAGCCTAGAATTTATCTTAAACTTTTCCAAATTGCACTTGATCCCATCTCAGTGGCTCAAATTAATCGGAGCGCTTCTGGGCACTTATCAGGCCTGAGCTTTTCTTCCACAGAATTGCTCTGCCCATCTCATTGAGCTTTCACACACCATAGCAAGTCACAGTGTTATGACAACTTTGGAAATGCTATGCCTTCTGGGATCCATGGCCTCCACAGTCCATGTCGTCCCTTATGCCTGCCTGCACATGCGACAAGCTCAATGGATGCTGTCATCTCAATAGACACAGGCAACTGGGTGTCACTCAGACAAGATTTGCGTTACACCTCCTCTTGTCCACTCCCTTCCGTGATAGTGTTCCCCTCTGTAACCTACTCAGAGGGTCACCTTTTCAGATGCCTCCACCTCAATGCACCCTCATGACGGATGCTTCCAAACTCGGGTGGGGGGCACATCTGAACAATCTAACTACACAGGGGTAATAGACCCAGCAGGAGTCTCAGTTGCAAGTCATCCTGGAGCTATGGGCTCTCATGAATGCCCTTCGGGTTTTTCATCCCCACCGTTTGGGCAAGCAGGTCTTAGTCCAAACGGACAGCCAGGTGGCCATGTTTTGTGAGCAAGCAGGGGGGAATGGGTTCCTATCCCCTCTGCCAAAAGCCCTTCATCTGGTTCTTCTCCTTTGTACATCGTATCCATCTCAGGGCAGTGTACCTCCCAGGCGACTCTTAATCTGGACACGGCATCTTGGATCTTCCATCTGTGGGGGACCCCCTTAATAGATCTGTTTGACACACAGGAGACTACACGTCTACCACTGTTTTGCTCGAGGATTCCCTCCTTCAACAGTCAAGCAGTGTATGCCTTTCTTCTCCACTGGGGGAAGGGTCTGCTTTATGCATTCCCACCCACCCCCTTAATATCCAAAACCCTGTTCAAACTGCAGGACGACAGGGGCTCTATGATTCTAATAGCTCCTTACTGGCCCCATCAGCCATGGTTTCCTCTCCTGCTTCGACCCCTCAGCCTCGGATATGCTCACAATTGCCTCTTCCAGGATCATGGGACGCTTCTCCATCCCAATCCATGAGCCCTCCATCTCACAATGTGGCTAATGAGAGCATGATATTTGCTGATCTCGACCTTCCTCAACATGTCAAGGATATCTTGCTTGCATCACGCAAGCCTTCTACTAGGTGTTCTTATGCCTTCAAATGGCGAAGGTTCACTCTTTGGTGTACCCTGAAGCATATTGACCCTTCCGCTTGTCCAGTGGAATTCCTTTTACTGTATCTCCTCCACTTATCGACAGGTCTCAAGACTAATTCGGTCAGGATTCATCTTAGTGCCATCTCAGCCTATCACAAGCAGATGGACAGGCCCCCTATTTCATCTCACCCCTTGGTGCAATGATTTATGCGGGATCTCCTGCTCTCTAGCTGCCAATAAAACCACCACCAGTGGTTTGGGACCTCAATGTGGTCCTGACACAACTTCTAAAGCCTCCTTTTGAGCATTTAGCTACCACGTTTTTAAAATTCCTCTCTTGGAAGGTAATCTTCCTCATTGCTCTCTTCTCAGCTTGCTGAATCAGCAAACTGCAGGTGTTGGTGTTGGACCTCCATACACCGGGTTCCACCACAACAAGTTGGTACTCTGTACACATTCACACTTCCTCCTGAAGTTGGTCTCAGCTTTCCATCTCAATCAATCGGTCATGCTACCGGTCTTCCACAGACCGTATGCTTCTAGGGATGAAGCAGTGCTACACACTTTAGACTGTAAGTGTGCACTGGCTTTCTACTTGGACAGAACCAAGGCTTTCATGAAATCCTCACAATTATTCATTTCCTTCCATCCAAGTCACCTTGGACTTCCAGTCTCAAAACACACTCTTTCAAAGTGGATTGCGGACTGCATTTCTTTTACCTATGCTCCAGTGGGACTCTCCCTAGAAGGTTAAGTCACTGCTCACAATGGGCCATGGCAAACTCTGTCACAGTGGGCCATGGCAAACTCTGTTGCCAACCTTTGGTCTGTCTCCATTGATGACATCTGATCCTCCATTCACACTTTTGCTGCTCACTGCTGCCTAGATAAGGACTCCCATTGGGATGCTGTCTTTGGCCAGACTGTCCTTCAGCACCTTTTTTGGGGTTTAACTGTAACTTCTACTCTGTTGTAGATTTTTCTGGCACCAGACTTCACTGTCGATGTTCTTGCTAACTGTCTTTGAGTCCAACAGGGCCATTCTGTATCTATACCTTCTGGCTCCATCCTTTAGCTTTGGGGATGCTGCGGTTAATCCTGTCTGGTACCTGGGGGCTAGTGAGTCCCATATGTGAAGACTGCTTTCCTGCTTGTTCCTGGAGATAGCATAGTTACTGACCTGTTACAGGTGACCTCTGGGAACAACAGACATCGTCCTCCCCTGGGAGTTGTAGGGTATTCTTTTTTTCCTCTATCGCTCAGCTACAAACTCAGCTGAAGAGAGGACTTGGGAAGGCAAATGTGCAGATACAGTGGAGTGCTCCCAAAGGCTTTCCTATTGGATGATGGGGAGCGTTCCCACGTGGCCTCTGTCGGTACCAACAATACCTATATGTGAAGTCTGATTCCTGCATTTCCTGGAGATCACCTGTTTCAGGTAAGTAACTACACTTTATTTCACTTTTATGGAGAAAATTGTGAGCTCTCTTCCAACTTACTCAGTCTTACATCTAGCCAGTGCTACACTGATTGTCATCAGAACTACATGTAGGAATCATCAGACATTTATTTATTTGGATTATTAACTGCCTTTATGAAGAGACTAACCCAAGGCAGTGCACAACAGGTTTCCTTTGACATAGAAATAGCAGCATAACAATAGCAAAATGACCCTATGACAGCTTAATTGACAATTAGAACAGTGAAAGAAAAGTAGAGATAGGCAATAATAGATAGCAATAATGATACAATGTCAGTAATGTACACCTTAAAGCAGCAGAGCAGAACATTTAGTTAACAGAAATATGATTCAATGTTAGCAAATGACATACCTTAATAGGCAACATGGTAGAACACTCAAATAACATAAACGGGATACTCACAATGTCAGCACAGAAAAAATGATGGACAATAAAAGGCAAAACAATAGAACATTCATATACTGTAACATAAATAGGATATCACCATGTTAGCACTGTACAATGAAAAAGGCAAAACAGGCAAAGTTGAGGAGTGAACTTGGGGGAAAGAGATAAAAACATAGGGTCTGATATTCTGCGCCAGCGGTTAACACTGCTGATGCGGCTAGCTGCCGGTGCTGAATCAAGACGCGGATGTCTGCCTGCCTGCCTTTCTGACATTGCTGCTTGGATGTCTCACCGCTGCTTGAAATTGAACATGGCAAAACTGAGCCTCTTATTTTTCCCCCTAAACACGCCTCTCCCCTTCCTCCTTTCTCAGTCTCTGTTGATAACTCTCTACTCCTTCCTGTTTCCTTTGCTCACAACCTTGGGGTTGCCTTTGACTCCTCTCTCTCCTTCTCCACACACATCCATCTGAGAGCTAAGACCTGCTATTTCTTTCTCTATAACATCAACAAAATCCGCCATTCGTTTCTGAACATACTACTAAGACACTTATTCACTCCTTAGTCACCTCTCATCTAGACTATTGCAACCTACTCCTTGCTGGTCTCCCTTTGAATCATCTCTTTTCCATTCAATCTGTTCAACACTCTGCTGCGCGGCTAATCTTCCGCCAGCCTCGTCATGCGCATATTACTCCTCTTCTCAAGTCACTTCATTGGCTCCCTATCCGTTTCCACATTCAAACTTCTTCTGGCATTACCCTTTCCTCTTATCTCTCCCTACACCCCTCCTCAGGAACTCCGCTCTTCTGGAAAATCGCCTCTATCGGTGCCCTTCTCTTCTATTGCTAACCCCAGACTTCGCTCCTTTCACTTTGCTGCTCCTTATACCTGGAACACACTACCTGAGTCTGTATGTCAGGCACCTTCTCTGGCCCTTTTCAAATCCAGGCTGAAACCTCACCTCTTCGCTGCTGCTTTCGGATCTTCACTCACCTGATCTCCTTTGTGTTTCCTTACCATTCCCCCAGATGTATCCCATGTCTACACCTACTGTGTTGTCTGTCCTAGATTGTAAGCTCTGATGAGAAGGGACTATCTCTTACATGTCTGTGCAGTGCTGCATACATCTTGTATTGCTATATAAATGCTCAGTAGTCGTAATATTAAATGCCAGGGTCATATGTGCCCTGGCATTGAATATCCGGATTAGCTGCTTTTGCCAGTCAGTAACCAGGCAGTGGCCATATTGAACTCCTGCTAGTTAGCGATATGCGGTGAAGGTTAGGCAATGCTCTTGCCGTATATCGCTAACTGCTCCACCCCAGAGCATCCCAATGCTAAGTGATTAGCATCGGGGTGTGTAGAGCTGGCAGTTGTGGATATTCAGTAGCACTAACCATGTTAGCACTGCTGAATATCCCATTCACCGTGATTAGCAACTCTGCTAACTGCGTTAATCGCTTGGAATATTGGGCTCATAGGTACTTTTCGTTAAATTCTTAAAGTGCACAAATTGAAATAGACCAGGATAGAAAAAAAATTTGGAAATAAGACCTAAATTAAAAATAGATACCAAGAAAACATAATTAGAGATTTTGAGCGCTTTGACTAATGCCACTGCTTTGGAGTCAAGTGAGAACAAAAGAATAGAACAGTTTGCTAGGGATGCACATTCGTTAGTGCACCTTTAAAAATGTTGTGCATATTAAATTGATTTAACTTATGCATTAACATATCAATTAACAGATATCAAAATTTATTAAAATAAATGTGTGAAACAAACTGAAAAACACATCTTAAGATCGGGGGGGAAAGCCCAAACATACTGAAAATGAATGGAAAATGTTTGCCCTGTGCACATCCCTGCATATTTCTTTGCTATTTCAGAGCTTCATGCAGAAGATGTAGATGAGATAGAGGCAAGGAACTAAACTGAAAAGAAACAGAAAGAGGTGATGCAAGACATCTTCTGCAACTCTGTGATACTTATTGTTCAGCAATAATTGATTGCAAAGTTAATTACATTGGTTGGTAATGCAGGTGACAGACAGTGAAATGACCCTCAAAAGGAATTGATTACAACTGTTTGTGATTTTTCCTAATTGATTATGCTGTCAGAAGACCTTAATGCATGTACATTACCTCTGTGAATTGATCCTCTCAATCTTTGAAACAAACCTGTGATATGTGTAAGTTATATTTCCAACAGGTGGCTGAAAACACTTTGGTCTCACCCAATATGAAATGTTCTCTAAGAGAAAGGAAAGGAATGTAGAGCTTAGCATTTGGTATGGATGGGCAGACTAGATAGGCCATGTGATCTTTATCTGCAATCATTTTTTTTTGGTTCTATGTATCTAAAGATTTGGCCATTGGGATTCAGTGGGCTGGTCAGCATTCTAAGTAGTATCAATACATCAGAATCTCCTAAGTACCTTGGGTGCATGAAATTTGTAAGCCTACAAAATGTTATCCTGCAAGACACTTGTTAATCAGAGGCTAAGAGGTGCACCATGGAGGAAATAATACCTCAAGACACTGCAAAAGGGGTAAAGCTTTACCACAGTGATAAAATGAAGATCCAGGCCACCCAGGAATGTACAAAGCAAGGCAGTGAAAGAAGACTGACATCTACCAACAAAGTCATAGATCGCAGAATAAAGCAAGAAGACTAGTAGATAGAAAAGACTGTCAAATTCACCAATGTAACTGATTATGTTTCTTTGTCATAGTTACAAATCACAAAATTACCTTTGTAAACAGGACCTATTTAAAGAGGAGTCAGAGGGCAGAAAACATTAGAGACAAATGGGCATAAGTCCATGAACAAAACCCAGGGGATTTAAATTTACGGAATTATTAGTTGGATGGGAAGACGAGTCACCTGAGCCATGTGTAACCAATGTTAAGAAGAGGTAGCAATGACAGAGAATGGAGAAAGGCTCAGCAAAATCATTATATCAGAAATCTCCTCAGGGCTGTCGTCATGAAGTTGCATAAAACTTATTCTCCAAATATAAGCCTCTACATCCTGATGTACTTGTTATTCCTTGGGAAAAGTCTGCTGGAAATGCTTTGTTGTGCTCTTTAGAGTAATTATCCCCAGGCTGTGGAACTCCTTGCCCATCAAGGTCCAACTTGAAAATGATCTTTTATCTTCTAATTGTAGGCTGATTGCGTTATTTCAGGGTTTTATTCTTTCGTTGCTAATGAGTTATTTTTGTTTTTGTTTAGTTTTTAATGTTTGAAATTGTTGCATATTGTCTTGGTTTGGGTAAAATTAAATTTATTGTCTCTTGTGTTATAATCTACTTAGAATTCACAATGGGTGAAACCATAATGATTTTAATAAAGATTCAGACCTCCCTTTCTCCTTTTGAGCTTACTTCTTTCCTTGGCCGGAGGCACCTTCTCCTCCTCCTCTCACTTTTTAAACAACAACTTCAGGTGAGACATGGATGCCCTTTTTCAATTCTCTAGTTTTTGTATTTCTATATAAGTGTGCACATATTGGATATGTTTTTGCTAGACTCTGTGATAGTATAAAGTTATGCGCTCTTCCATTTTGGGATTTATTTGAATATTTCATTGTAAGTTCAACTATCAATTTTCCATCTGAATCATTAACTGTAACCACTGCCTTTGTCCACGACATTCCTTTCAAACCACTTTTTAATTTGTTCTGAAACGTTAGCACTGTAACACTCATTCTGTGTGTATCTAAACCTTCTTGTCCTATTAAACTTTCAGTGTTTTCTGATTCTGGAAACATCATACATGACGATCCATCTGATCCAGTATCTGCCAAAAGCCCGCTCCATACACTTCATAGCTACTATTTTGTGCTGCCTTTACCTGCCGCTTAGTGTCCTGTTTTTCACCCTTGACTACACTGCCTTTGCCTTTTTTTGCCCCTGTGTGGAAATACAAGCGAGCAACTGTTTTTTTCTCTCTTCAGATTTTCACTGGAACCTGCATATGCCGAACTGTTTAAATAACATATCAAAGTTATGTACATAATCAATAAGAGGGGAGGGCATAAAACAAACAATTTAAAACCTCTGTTTATACCACAAAACAAACTACCCATAACAAGAAAAACATTACAAGCATAAAAAGAGCAAAACAAAGAAAAACACACAAGGAAAAAAGACTACAGAGAAAGCAACAATTTCCCCCTGCCAGGGCCCCCTTACATAAACTCCTGAACAGTCTTGTTTTCACAGCTGCCTTAAATCTCTTTAATAGACTCTCAGACCTAATCTCATATTTAGGATCCATATATGAGAAGGCAGAACACCTTGTTCCCTTTAACCTGATCTGGGTGGGTGGTGGCACAACTAAAAGCTGTTCCTGAGAGGATCGCAACATTCTTGATGGAGTATATATGACTAAGGCTGTGGCAAAATAGCACAATAAACTTATGTAGGAGACTTTAAGAAGGGGATTTTACAAAGAATGTCCAAGTTAAAATCGGGGATGTCCAGGACAGAATGTGCGGAAAACATCAAAGGCATCTGTGTCTCTGGCTGCTTTCAGGAACGTAGATATCCCTGACCAGGTCGTGTACGTGGGTGGCTCCCTAGGCATCCCTATTAGGGATGCTTGGGTTGGGAACATCCATCTTGGGCAAGCTAGCATAAGGGGATATCCAGTGGCATAGCAAAGTGAAAACCTGAGTTACCATTCCCCATCAGTATTCACTGTTATAGTGTAAAATACAGATGGTATTAGTATTACTTCTTCTCCACACCTTCCAGATGTTTGCCTGACAAAACGAGCACTTTTCAGATGCCTGTTTGTCTGGAGCAGGTTTAACTTTAGATGTGATTCCTGATGTCCATAGCGTTTCTGAGATCAGGCAGAGATGTCCAGGTTCTTAGGAGTACTCCAACCATGCCTCCACCACACCCCCATTCAGACTTGGATGTCCTCCTGCTGGGGATGTCCACAGACCTGGCTTCTAAAATGGCTCCAGGACGTTTCTGTGATTAGGACATTTGCATGCCCATTTACAGATGTCCAAATCATGAATAGCGCTTTTAAAATAATCCCCTAAATGTTGGCATCAGAATTTTAAACCTAATTCTAGTCGCAGTAGGGGCTCAGTGTTCATGTTTCAATAATATTACATGATCAAGTTTCCTAGTGTGGTGCAACAGTTTCACAGCGGTGGTTAGTAATTATTGTAGTTTTTTAAGATTACATGTTTTATCTCAACCAAGATGGGCATTACAATAGTCTAGGTGATTCACAGTGGCTGCCTTACCCAAATATACATGCACACTGTGAATCATTCAAAGAAAAAACGTTCCTTTCTGCACAGTATTCCTTTATTCTGATACTCTCACCTAGGTCTCCTCCTCCTCCTTTGTAGTTCTTTTTCCATGAAAGCCCTTAGTTGCTTCAAGATGTTATCATTCACATACTTCTTTACTTTGATCTGTGAAATTATAGATCTTAAATTTACATCCGTTGCTTTTTGCAGTTTTTCTAGAGGCAATTTTCCTCTTTCTTCCAGCTTTTGGCGGATTCTCTTTGCATACCCTCTTGATTTAAATATAGGGTTTGTAGCATAAAAATAGCAGTATATTATCTCCTCTTTATCTGGAGAAGTCTACTTAACCATATTTAATCCTCTTAGCTTTTTCATTAATTTCTGTGGTTTATCTCCTGCCACAGTGGGTCCATGAGCAGGCTCACCATGGCCTTTATCTGTGGCAAGAATATTATCTACATCTACAGTGCTTGTACTATCGCAACCACCATTGTTAGCCTTAGTGCAGAAGGGCCCTAGTGAGCACCTTTTTATCCTGGGCAACATGTTTATGTTTATTGAATTTGATATACCGCCTTTCATTTCAAAAACAAAGCGGTGTACAATAGTCAAAGTACAAAAGAAGCGTCTGATGGCCTAGAAAAGGAAAGGAAGTTACAATATCAATAGGACAGCAAAGAGAAAGTCAGGCATACCAGACAGAGGGGGGGGGGGGGGGAGGGGGCACACAAGAGAACAAGGGGTCATGCAGAAGGAGTGGGAAGGTTGAAAGCAGAGGAAAATAGGTGGGTTTTCAACTGAGATTTAAAGGTACGATAATCTTGTTCAAGCCTGAGGGAAGTGGGTAGTGAGTTCCAGAGTGCAGGTCCAATAAAGAAAAAAGCGGAGGTGCGGGTAGATTGTAGATAAGCCCGGGAGGAGGACAGGAGATGGAGGCGATTGACATGAAGCGACCATAGAGTGCAACTGGGTGTATGAGAATGGATGAGATCAGCATGATATTGAGGGGTGTGTGTACGAGGGCAAGAAGCTTAAAACGGATGTGTTAATCTATGGGAGCCAGTGGAGCTGGAGAAAAAGTGGGGTGATATGATCAAATCGGGAAGAATGGGTAATAATATGTGCTGCCGTGTTATGAATGCATTGAAGCCTACCTAATTGGGAGTGAGGAATACCAGCAACACTGAGTTGCAGAAATCCAGACGTGAAGTGACGAGTGAGAGAATAAGAGTGGTGAGAGCTTGGGGAGTGAGAAAAGGACGAACAGTGCGGATTTGACGGAGATAGAAGAAAGAGGTTTTGGTGACATTGGAGATGTGATCGTGAAAGGAGAGGTCCGAGTCAGAGAACAGGCGCCAAGAAAACATTAAACAAGAGAGGAGCCAACACAGAACCCTGGGGAACACCACAGTGTAAGGGAATCCGGTCAGAGGAGGCGCTTGAAGAGGAATGAGAGAGAACAGAGAAAGAATGGGAAAAGAGATAGGAGTGTAACCATTGAAAAACAGTGCCCCAGAGCCCAGCATCATGTAGACGAGAGAGAAGGAGAGAGTGATCCACAAGATCAAAGGCAGCTGAGAGATCCAGGGAAACTGCCACCGAGATATCATCACGATCATGTGCGACATGCAATTCATTAAGGAAGGCGAGGACTGTTTCTGCGCTATGTCCAGGGCGAAAACCTGATTGACGAGGGTGAAGAAAATTAATGGTGTCCAAGCAATGAGAAAATTGAGTGAAGACCACTTTTTTAAGTATTTTAGAAAGGAAGGGGAGATGAAAGACTGGCTGATAGTGAGCAGGGATAAGAGGGTCAAGAGAAGGTTGACATGTGGCCAGTATGTATTTTTCTTTTTTGTTCCTACTTCAGTTGTACTGTTGCCTTGCTGAGATTTAGCATAGATGTTGTACAACGGGGTCACCACGAGAAGGTACTCAGCAACTTGAGGGGGGAACTTTATTTATTTATTTATTATAAGAACATAAGAACATAAGATATGCCATACTGGGTCAGACCAAGGTCCATCAAGCCCAGTATTCTGTTTCCAATAGTGGCCAATCTAGGTCATATGTACTTAGCAGTTTCCCCAAGAGACACAAGTTCCACAATGCTTGTACTGGGTCAAGCATTGATATCTTCGGTCACTTCTTAATAATGGTTTATGGACCTTTCCTCCAGGAACTTGTCCAAACCTTTTTTAAACCCAGCTACACTAACAGCCTTTACTACATCCTCCGGTAACAAATTCCAGAGTTTGATTACACGTTGAGTGAAAAAATATTTTCTTTTATTAGTCTTAAATAGTTTACCCTGTAGCTTCATTGCATGTCCCCTAGTCTTTCTATATTCTGATAACGTAAACAATCGATCTACGTTTACCCGGTCCACTCCGTTCATTAATTTATAGACTTCTATCATATCTCCCCTCAGGCGTCTCTTTTCCAGGTTAAAGAGCCCTAACCTTTTTAGCCTTTCTTCATAGGAGTATCCTTCCATCCCCTTTACCATTTTGGTAGCTCTTCTCTGAACCTTTTCTAAAATCGCTATATCCTTTTTAAGATACGGCGACCAGAATTGCACACAATATTCAAGGTGCGGTCTCACCATGGAACGATATAGAGGCATTATAATATCTTTTGTTTTATTTTCCATTCCTTTCCTTATCATACCTAGCATTCTATTTGCTGTCTTGGCCGCCGCTGCACACTGGGCCGAGGGTTTTAACATGGTATCCACAATGACGCCTAAATCTTTTTCCTGGGTGGTGGTTCCTAATGTGGAACCTTGCATCGTGTAACCATAGTTTGGGTTGTTCTTCCCTAGGTGCATAACCTTGCACTTGTCCACATTAAATTTCATATTATACTGCACTCTTTAGAATCAGTGTGGTTTACATGTATACTAACAGGTACTTTTTATTCCCTTGTCCCTGAAGAGCTCACAATCTAAGTGTACCTGAGGCACTGGAGGGTTAAGTGGCTTGCCCAAGGCCACAAGGAGTGGCCATGGGACTAGTGCCCCAGTCCATCCAGCTTGAGGTTGCTTGTCCCCATGTGGGAATTGAACCCCTGGCCTTCTGGCCTGAGGTAACCTGTCCCAACCACTGAGCCACTCCTCACTCCCTCTTCCCCGAAGAGATGCACACCAATTCACCAACAACTGTTAGTGAATTTTTATGTTGCACACCCCTTTGGACCCCATTGCCCCCAACGATGTTCACAGAATCTTTGATAATTAAAAGTGTGGTTGCAATATTTGGCCCAAATGTAAGTGAAATAGTTCCCTGTGTAAACCAAATTGACTCTGGTTTAGCAAGATTGAGCCTCAGCTGATATCGAAGAAGTCAAGAGGCTAACATTGAAAGGCAAGTATCTCATCTACTTTCTGATTCTGCCTCCTCTGGGTCTCAGAAATATAAGAGCTGAATATTGCACAACATGCTCCTTAGGTGTGCTCCTTGGGGTGGCTCCGGCAGTTCAGGCCCCAGCCACGGGCAAAAACATTCCATTTGGGCACCCTTTGCCCTCTTCAGCCTCACTACCCTCTTCCCCACCTGCCATCTGTCCATTCTCCCTCAGGTGGGTGTCTATCCTCTCCTTACTCCTATTGTTTCTTTCATCGCAACAGCATTTATGGGCCCTTCTGCGGTCCCCATTCTGGTTTTCTGGGGAAACTATCCTTCCCCTCCTTTTCACTCTCTCAGATATAATCACTCTTGGTCCCAATGTCCTGACAACTTGCCCCTTGTCTTCCTTCTATTTATTGCTCTGCCCCGTCCCCCTGTCTACCCCACTACCTCCTCCTATTAAGCTGGGTCTTCTTAACTGCCGCTCCCTGAGGTCTAAAACTTTACTAGTACAGGACCTTGCCATACGAGAAATTCTAGATCTCCTACTGCTCACCAAAACGTGGCTCAGAGAGGGGGAAGATGCTCTCCTTGCTTGCTGTCTCCCCCCGGTTTTGCTGCTATCTCTGTCCCCCGCTTAGGCCATGCTGGCGGTGGCGTTGCAGCTCTCATTCGCTCCCCCCTCTCATTCACACAGGTCTCCTCCCCTTTACTTCACTACCCGGAAGCCCTTCTTATCTGTCTCCAGACTTCCCCACCACTGCACATTCTACTCCTTTACTCTCCTATGGCAATCCACTCCCACCTCTGGGATTCACTTCTCCTAACTATCTCTGACCTATCGTTACACTATCCTCACTTGATAATTGCAGGGTTCTCTGGGAACAAGCAGGAAGTCAGTCCTCACATATGGGCGATGTCGGTGCCGACGGAGCCCTCATGTGGAGCAAATTCCCAGCTTTCAGAGAAAGTCTTTGGGAGTTGCCATCATGCATGCACGGTCCCTTTCCGGCCCAAAGGTGCTATTTTGCTCAGCCTATACATCTAGGGGGGGGGAGGGGAACTCTCCGAGTCCAAGCAGCGTCGCAGTTCCTTGGAGAGGGGGTCTCCCTCAAGGGGAGCACAAGAGGAAGAAGAAATCCTCGAGGGCGGTGTCTCTGGATGGCTCCGAGTGACCCGGCTCATCCCGAGGCTGGTCGCGGAGCCCCGAGTGCCGGCTGGGATCTTCAGAGATGGAGCGCCTGACGAAGATGCCTCATCAAGAACCAGATCAGCCGAGGCAAGTACCGACTGTCCTCGTCGAGGACTCCCCTCTGGTGGAACCGGCGTCCGTCGGGTCCCGAGCCAGGGGCTGCAGAGCCTTCTGGAATCGAGTCCAGAATGGCAGCCTTGGAGCGCAGTTTAACTGCCTTCATGGAGCAGCAGCGGGCGCTGATAGCCGGACTGTCCGGTACCTCCACCCTGACCACCGGGCCCTTGACGTCGAAGTCAACCCCGGAGGCTGAGCCGATCCTCGAAGTCCTTTGGGCTCGAGTCAATCCTCGGCTGAGGTCTCTCTTGGCCTCCCGTTCGGGACTGAGGTCATCGCTGCCGAGCCTGCTGGCATCGGGCGGTCAACGCCGATCCCTCCTTGGAGGCGTCGGCATGGGAAACCGAGGATGAGGAGTCCCCCTGGATACCTGCCAGCACAGCCTCGGAGAATGTCCCCCCCACGGAAGACATGAGGTTCTTGGACTTCGTGCGGGATATGTCCAAGGTATTGGCGTTCCCCAAGGAGTCCAAGGAGGATCCTCGAGTCGACAAGTTCGAGATCCTCCAGTATGAGGCCCCCCCTTGGGAGGCCCTTACTTTATCCATGCCTCCAATCCTCGTAACGATTAATGCTACGCATGTGGGAGACACCGTTGTCGGCGCCGGTGGTCAGCAAGCAGCTCGACTCGATGTATCGAGTCCACCAGAACCCTGGGTTTCAGAAGTCGCAGCTGCCGCACAACTCCATGGTTGTGGAATCAGCCATGTGCCGCCTGAAGAGCCAGAACATGCACTCCTTGGTGCCTCCCGGCAGGGAGGCCTGCAACTTGGATGCCCTCGGCAGAAAGTGCTTCCAGGTTTCAATGCTGACTTTTCGGATCCAGGCCTACCAGCTGTACCTAGGCATGTACCTCAGAGACCTGGCGAAGGAACTCACTGGGTTCTTGGCTGGTCTCTCCGAGGAACCCTTGCAGCGCTTCAGGGCCCTGTCCAAAGCCATCCATGAGTTCTCAAAGTTTATGTCTCGGGCGACCTAGGATGGGTTTGAGTCAGCGGCCCAGGTAGCCGCGGCTGGCATTGGTGCACGCCACCAGGCATGGCTGCAGTCATCGGACCTCGAACAATGGGTTCAGGACAAGTTGGTCGATGTCCCATGCCGGGTGGAGAATCTCTTCGGCAAACCAATGACCGACAAGGCTACCGAGTTGGAGACCGAGTACATGACTAGGACATGGCTCTGCAAGAAGACCTCTGCCCCTTCTCGCAAGAAGGGCTCGGGTAAAAAGTCCTTTTACCCGAGGAAGGGTGCTGCTTACCGAAGCTACCCCCATTTTCAGGCCTCCCTGGCTCCCCAACAGGGGCAGCAGGCCAAGGGACAGGGGCATGGCCCACATAAGCAGAAGAGCCCCAAACCCCAGGCACCGGTTCCGGCCCAGCCTGGCAGTGGCTTTTGACTCCTACGGCATGGCCACTGTACCCACAGGAGAAAGACAGACCACAGGGGGCCGACTTGCTCTGTATGCCCACAGGTGGACAACCATCACCACCGATGCCTGAGTCTTGCAGATAGTCCAGGAGGGCTATGTTCTTCATCTAGCCCAGGTGCCTCCTCACTATTTTCCAGGAGAGCCCATCAGGTCTTCTCTCCACTGGGACCTTCTTCTGAAGGAGTTGGCGGATCTTCTCGAGGATCATGTGGTAGAACTGGTGTCACACCACTTGCAAGAAAGGGGCTTCTACTCCAGGTACTTTCTGGTACCAAAAAGGACAGGAGGTCTCAGACCCATCCTCGACCTGCGCAACCTCAACAAATTCCTGGTGAGGGAGAAGTTCAAGATGCTTTCTCTTGGAATCTTGCTGCCTTACCTCCGCTAGGGAGACTGGCTATGCTCCTTAGACCTGAAAGATGTGTATACACACATCCTAATACACCCAAGCCACAGGCAATATCTCCGCTTTGTGGTAGGGGGCAATCACTACCAGTACAGGGTGCTTCCCTTTGGCCTTACCTCGGCCCCCAGGGTGTTCACAAAGTGCCTAGCTGTGGTTGCCGCCTTTCTCAGGCTACAGGGGGTCTTTGTATTCCCCTACCTCGAAGACTGGCTCATCAGAGGTTCCTCGGCCATCGAGGCACACCAGGCCACAACTTGCACCATCCAGGTGCTGCAGCACCTTGGATTCATGATAAACTACTCCAAATCCAGCCTCACCCCAACTTAGAAGCTAGAGTTCATTGGGGACAGCCTCGATACCCTTCAAGCGAGGGCCTAACTACCTGCAGACAGGGCAAACCGACTTATAGCTCTAGCAGGCCAGGTGAGCCACAAGGCTGTAGTGTCACCAAGGCTTTTCCTGCGCCTCCTCAGGCACATGGCTTCCACAGTCCTTGTGACCCTGGATGCCCACCTCCACATGCAGACCACTCAGTGGTGCTTCAGGGACCAGTGGTCTCAGGCCTCAGGATGCCTTCGGGACAGGGTCAGAGTATCCAAATGTCTAGTATGGTCCCTAGCCTGTTGGCTCCAACCACATCACTTGGGGGCGGAAATGCCTTTCTAGGTCCCTCTGCACACGAGGATCCTAACCACGGATGCATCATTGCTGGGCTGGGGAGCCCATTTCCAGGGTTTCCGGACACAGGGACTGTGGTTCTCGAGTGAGAGGGTCCAGCAAATCAATTTCTTGGAACTACGTATCATCCGCCTAGCGCTAGTTTTCAGGCAGTTCCTAGCCCAAGAATATGTCTTGGTGCAGACAGACAACCAAGTGGCCATGTTCTATGTGAACAAACAGGGTGGCACAAGGTCCTGCCTCCTATGTCAGGAAACCCTGGACCTATGCACCTTTGCAGCCCGGCATGGCATTCATCTCCAAACAGTCTACCTGCCGGGCCAGGACAGCTGGCTAGCAGACAGGCTAAGCAGGATTCTCCAGCTCCACGAATGGCAGCTGGACCATGGGGTAGCCAATTGGCTCTTCCAGACCTGGGGGGTGGCCGGTGATGGACCTGCTTGCGAGTCTGGACAATCACCAGTTGCCCCTTTTCTGCTTGAGGTGACCCCACACGCGCAGGTTGGCCGCCGATGTGTTTCTGATATGGTCCAGGGATCTTCTGTATGCGTTTCCCCCGACACCTCTGGTGGCCAAGACGCTGTTCAAGATTCTCTAGGACAGGGCCTCAGTCATCCTTATTGCCCCTCAGTGGCCCAGGCAGCCCTGGTTCCCGCTTCTTCTGCAGCTAGCGGTGGAGGCCCCGATCGCCTTGGGGTCGTTGCCAAGTCTCCCTGTCTCAGGAGGGGGGCTCTCTTCTGCACCCAAATCTCAGCTCACTCAACTTGATGGCATGGCTGCTGAAAAGGTAATTCTCGCTCCGCTTCTCCTCCCAAGGAATATTGAGGAGGTCTTTCTGGCATCGCAGAGGCCGTCGACCAGATGAGCATATACCTTGAAGTGGCGTAGGTTTGCGGTGTGGAACAAGGAGTGGGAGTTAGACCTTTTCTCTTGCCCTGTAGGGGTGGTTCTGCAGTACCTTCTCACCTCTCTGATTTGGAGCTCAAGTCCAACTCTGTCAGGGTGCACCTCTGTGCCCTTGTGGCGCATCACTTTTCAGTGGATGGGAAGCCTCTCTCCACCCACCCTTTGGTCTCTCAGTTCCTGAGGGGCCTACTCCTCTTGAGGCCCCCAGTCCGCCCTCCGGTGACTGAGTGGGATCTCAACATAGTGTTGGGAAAGCTTACTAGACCGCCCTTTGAGCCCATGGCTATTTGTCATCTACACTATCTTTCTTGGAAGGTGGTTTTTCTGGTGGCACTCACATCCACCCAGTGGGTGAGTGAGCTCCAGGCCCTAGTGTCGGAATGACCCTATACCAAGTTCTGTAGGAACTGGGTGGTGCTTCGCACACACTCCAGGTTCCTTTTGAAAGTGGCCTCCTCGTTCCACCTCAACCAGGAGGTGGTTCTGCCTATCTTTTTTCCCAGGCCGCATGCCAGTTGGGCATAGTCGGTCCTGCATACCCTGGACTGCAAGAGGGCGTTGGCCTTCTATATCCAGCGTACGCAGCCGCATCAGAAGGCTTCTCAGCTTTTCTTTTCTTACTACCCCAGTAAGCTGGGGATGCCGGTATCTAAGAGTACGCTGTCCACCTGGGTGGCAGACTGCATTGCCTGGGCATACAGGGCAGCCAAGCTTCCTATGGAGGGTCAAGTTACGGCACATAGGGTCAGGGCCATGGCGGCATCTGTGGTTCATTTCCATTCTGTGCCATTGGCAGACATCTGCCGTGCCACCACCTGGTCTTCGAGTCAGACTTTCGCAGTCCATTACTGCCTGGACAGGGAGAGTCGGCGAGACAGTGCCTTTGACCAGGCTGTACTCCGTAACATTTTTGAGGTCTAGGCACCTCCTGCCCTCCGACCCCTCTGTGTTCAGGCTACCGGAGTGCTATCCCCTTAGTTTGGATTTCTATTGCGGCTGCTTGCGGCTCTCATAGACGGAGCCTTTTTTAGCTATGGATTGTCAGTAGCCTATAGCTGGGGAGTCCCATATATGAGGACTGACTTCCTGCTTGTTCCCGGAGAAAGCGTAGTTACTCACCTGTAACAGGTGTTCACCGGGGACAGCAGGAATCAGTCCTCACGACCCTCCCTCCTCCCCTTGGAGTTGCAGTCCTATTGTTGTTTTACCCTTTTCGCCGTCTTTTAGCTATGTCATTTGACTGAACAAGATGGCACCCTTGGGCGGGAAGGGGACCACGCATGCATGATGGTAACTCCCAAAGGCTTTCTCTGAAAGCTGGGGATTTGCTCCGCACAAGGGCTCTGTGGGCGCCAACATCACCTATATATGAGGACTGATTCCTGCTGTCCCTGGAGAACACCTGTTACAGGTGAGTAACTACGTTGACTTTAACTTGCACTTTGACTCTCCTTCCTCCTCTAGGGAACACTCCTTCATCTCTCTCCTTCGAGATCTGTCCCTCACTCAACTTATCACCCTGCCGACCCACTCTGCTGGTCATATCATTGATCTAATCATTTCCCTATCAAACTCCATCTTCCTATTGGACAACTTCTGCTCTATGCCCCTACCCTGGACCGATCATCACTGTGTAAATTTTCGCTGTCTCTTCCGGTCTTTCACCTTCCCCCCTCCTCACATCCATCCGACGCACCCCCATCAACTTCTGTGCATTATGGACGCCGGGTCACTCCCCTCACTCTTCAGCGCTTTCCTGCAGCCAATGTTCTCCTGTCTGCAGAGTTCCCTTCCCTTTCTCCTAATTCACAGGTCTCTCATTGGACCGCCTGTCTTTCCACAGCCTTAGAGCAAGTAGCGCCACTTCAACCTTGTCCTTCCTGTCTCCATCCCTCACAACCCTGGTTTCATTCTGCTCTCTGCCTCCTTCGCTCTCAGCTTCGCCGTGCATGGAGGAAATATCATTCCCTATCTCTGCTAAAATCATTCAAAAAACATCACTCCCACTACCGTACCCAAGTCCATCATGCCAAGCAAACCTACTTCTCTGCTGCAATTGCCGCTGCCCCAAATCATACTCGCCATCTTTACACAGTCCTCAAATCTCTTACATCCCTCCAGCCTACTTCCCACCCTCCACCCCTTTCGACAGCCCCAGCCCTCTGCAGTTGGCCTCCTTTTTTAATTCAAAAATCCCGGATATTCATGCATCATTGCCACATTGCCCCCTCCTCTCCCCCTCCTGTTCCTTCACTCTCTCACATCTGGGTTTCATTTCACCTGCTCACCATCTCAGAGCACTCATTAAGTCTATTTCCTTCTCTAAACAAGACCACCTGCTCCCTTGATCCTTTTCCCTCCTCATGGCTCCTCACGCCTTTTATTGCTCTTCCTCCCTCCATCCTTACCATGATTAATGCTAGCCTCTCCACTGGTACTGGTACTGGTACTGGTACATTGCCCAGGCACTCATCATGCCACATTTCGACTACTGCAACGCCATCCTGCAGGGTCTCCCAAAGAAAACTCTGAACATTCTGCAAATGGCGCAGAATGTAGCCGCTAGGGTCATCACGAAAAAAGGCTTTGCTGATCACATCACCCCGGTATTGATTGAGCTCCACTGGCTCCCCATCACGGCTCGTATAAAATACAAATCACTCACGACCACTTTCAAGCTCCTACATAACATTGCTCCATCCTTCCTCTCCACCTTGATATGCTCACAACCACCCAACAGAAGCAGAAGAACCTTCAACTCCAACACCCTCCTCATTCCAGCTGATATAAGAACTGTTAAAACCAATACTAGTAATAGAGCGTTCTCATACGCAGCACCTACACTCTGGAATCATCTGCCGACAGAGTTACGAGATTGCAAAGACCTAACTGTCTTCAGGAAAAACCTCAAGACTCATCTTTTCCAGAGTCATTTTAATTTGAATTAACCTAAGGGGTCTAAGTCCAGAACATATTTATGTACTCCTGCTCGTTTATTGTATAATGTATATATGTATATATGTAATTAGTACTCATATACTTAACAAACCCCTCGTGTGATGTGCCTACCCCCCTGATCAACCTGTACACACCCAAATTTACTGTACTGATTGACAGTCCTCCTTATGTTCTCCTTGTGTAATCAGACCGCTGCTGATCGCTGGAAGCAGCGGTATATAAATGTTTGCTAAATAAAATAAAATAAATAAATAAATACTTTCCCTCACCCTTGGAAGCATGCACTCATATGCCCCATATAAAAAAACCCTCAATCAACTCTTGTCCCTGCTCATTACCGTCCGGTTTCTCACCTCCCTTTTCTTTCCAAAATATTAGAAAAGGCAGTCTTCGCTCAACTTTCCCATCACTTGGACACTATTAACTTTCTCCACCCCTGTCAATCAGGTTTCCATCCCAGCCATAGTGTAGAAACAGTCTTCCTTGCTTTCCTCAATGAATTGCGTGTTGCACATGACCGTGGTGATATTTCAGTGGCAGTATCCTTAGATATTTCAGCAGCTTTTGACATTATGGATCACTCTCTTCTTCTTTCCTTTCTACGTGATGCTGGTCTTCGTGGCACTGTCTATTGGTGGTTTCACTCCTATCTTTTCTCCCGGTCTTATTCCATTCTTTCTCACTCCTCTTCGGTCGCCTCTTCTGACCCTGTCTCCTTGCACTTTGGTGTTCCTCAAGGCTCAGTGCTAGAACATCTTCTGTTTAATGTCTTCCTGGCACCTCTTGCCATTCTAATTCAGCAATTTGGAATACCGGCTTTCTACTATATGGATGACCTTGTTCTTCACCACACCTCTCCTCTTCTGCCAGATCTTTCCCCTCTCAACTCCTGTCTCCTTTCTGTTGCCAGTTGGCTTACCTCCAATTGCTAATACCTGAATCTCTCCAAGACACCTGCTATTTGGTTCCCCCATGGTAGTCCTTGCCCACAAATAGTCCCATCCTTTGCTGGCTCCTCTATCCCTCTAGTGACCTGTTTTTGGTACCTTGGTGTTCTCATTGACTCTGATCTCTCCTTTCATGATCACATTTCCAATGTCACTAAAACTTCTTTCTTCTACCTCCGTCAGATCCGTGCTGTTTGTCCTTTTCTCAGTCCACAAGCTCTCACCACTCTCGTTCTCTCCCTCGTCATTTCACGCCTTGATTTCTGTAACTCTGTCCTTGCCGGTATTCCTCAATCCCGGTTATATAGGTTTCAACGTATCCAAAACACGGCAGCGCGCATGATTACCCACACTACCCATCTGGATCACATCACCCCCTGTTTCTTCACCTTCATTGGCTACCCATAGATCATCGTATTCGCTTTAAGTTCCTCACCCTCGTGCCCAAGGTTATTTACACACAATACCCATCAATGTCTGGCGGACCTCATTCAGTCACACACCTAATCGCACTCTCCAGTCAGTCCACGTAAACCGCCTCCACCTCCCCTCCCCTTCCCGTGCCCATCTGCAGTCTACTCGCTCCTCTGTTTTTTTCTTTATTGGACCTGTACTCTGGAACTCACTGCCTACTTCCCTCAGACTTGAACAAAACTACCATGCCTTCAAATCACGCCTAAAGACCCACTTATTTTCCTCTGCATTTGACCTTCCCACTCCCTCTATGTGATCTCATTTTTTTGTCCTTCAGTGTGTCCACTTCTCCTGTCTGGTATGCATGGCTTACTCTCCACTGTCCTATTTACATTGTAACTTCTTTTCCTTTTCTCGGCCGTTGGCCATTCTTGTGACTTCTGATAATTGTACACCGCTCTGTTTTTATGCAATGAAGGGCAGTATATCAAATCTAATAAACATAAACATACATTCAAAAATGAGAAAATAGACCCCATGGTACCCTGCAAGTCAGAGTTTAGTGAGTTAAAACACTAGAGACTACAAAGACACAAAAGGTCTGCCCTGATAAATATGACTGAAACCATTTCAAGGTCACAGCTGTAATACCATTTGTCTTCGATCTCTCAATCAGTAATGCATGATTTACTAAATTAAGTGCTGCTGTCATGTCTAAAGAGATAAGAACCGAACCTGAAAGGTCAGCAAAAATATCAGAGATTGTAAACTTACTCTGTCCATCAAAACTAGATTGCAGTGGTTTGGAAAAAAGACAACTAAGAAGGGATATGACAGAGGCTTATAAAATGAATTCTGATCATCCTGCCAGACCAGCCCAGCCCAGATGAGTGGGGTATGCTCCTTTGCCAGCAGGCGGAGGTAGACTTGAACAGCTTTCACTGATGTCATCACTTGGTATATCCTCTGGTGCAGCACAGAGAGAAAGCCAGTATTTGTCTGCCTCTAGTAAGTGGCAAGGTGTTTAGACTGGTGCAACAATGCAGATAGACATGTCTCCTCTGGTCCAGATGATGATCCAGCAGCCTGTGTTACTGAGACTTGTAGGTCCAATGTTGCACAGAGCTCTTGTATGTCCCACTCTCCTTGAGCCAGCAGCTACTACTACTACTAGTGAGCATTTGTAAAGTGCTACAAGATGTATGCAGTGCTGCATAAACATGTAAGAGACAGTCCCTGCTCATCAGAGCTTATAATCTAGTCAAAACAGACAACATAGTAGGTGTAGACAGGGATACACCTAGGGGGAATGGTAAGGAAACGCAAAGGAGATCAGGTGAGTCGAGATCCGAAAACGGCAGCAAAGAGGTATGTTTTCAGCCTGGATTTGAAAAGGGTCAGAGAAGGTGCCTGACCTATAGACTTACATAGCTTGTTCCAGGCATAAGGAGCAGCAAGGTGAAAGGAGCAAAGTCTGGAGTTAGCAATAGAAGATAAGGGCACAGATAGAAGCAATTTGCCAGAAGAGCGGAGTTCCCAAGGAGGGGGTATAGGGAGAGATAAGAGAGGAAAAGTAGTGAGGAGCTGTGGAGTGAATGCACTTATAGGTCAGCTGGAGACATTTGAACTGGATGTGAAAATGGATAGGGAGACAATGAAGTGACTTGAGAAGAGGGGTAATATGAGCATGATGAGGCTGGCGGAAGATTTAGCCGCGCAGCAGAGTGTTGAACAGATTGAAGGGGAAAGAGGTGATTCAGTGGGAGACCAGCAAGGAGTAGGTTACAATAATCAAGATGGGAGGTGATTAAGGAGTGGATAAGTGTCTTAGTAGTGTGTTCAGAAATGAATGGGTGGATTTTGTTGATGTTATAGAGAAAGAAACAGAAGGTCTTAGCTATCAGATGGATGTGTGTGGAGAAGGAGAGAGAGGAGACCCCAAGATTGCGAGCCAAGAAAACAGGGAGGAGTAGAGAGTTATCCACAGAGACTGAGAAAGGAGGAAGAAGAGAAGAGGTTTTTAGGGGATAAAATAAGAAGCTCAGTTTTGGCCATGTTCAATTTCAAGCAGCAATGAGATATCCAACAACAATGTCGGAAAGGCAGGCAAAGATCTGGGTCTGGATTGCCGGAGAGATTTCAGGTGTAGAGAGGTAGATCTGGGAGTCATCAGCATAAAGATGGTACTGAAAGCCATCGGAAGAAATGAGTACACAAAGGGACTGGGTAAAGAGAGAAAAGGAGTGGACCCAAGACAGATCCTTGGGGTACATCAAATGAGAGTGGGATAGCAGTAGAGGAGGATCCACCAGAACAAATACTGAAAGAGCGATGGGAGAGGAGAGGAGAACTAGGATAGTACAGAGCCCTTAAAACCAAGCAAGGACAGGGTATCAAGGAGAAGGTTTTGATCAACAGTGTCAAAAGCAGCAGAGAGGTCAAGAAGGATGATGATTGAGTAAAGGCCCTTGGATTTTGCCAGGAACAAGTCACTGGAGACTTTGGCAAGAGCTGTTTCAGTAGCTGCCCTGTATCCAACACTGTTACCCATTCTTTTCTATTGGGCTGTATGTGGCTCTCTGTGCTGCATTTAATAAAACAGTTTAAATTAAAAAAAAAATCACACCTAGTTTTTTATTTTTTGCAGCAGCAGGTTTTTCATAGTCTATATCATTCTTTTCAGTGGTTCTTCTTTCTTTGCTGCATGGAGTTATGCAAGCATGCCCAGTGCTTGACGTTGTACCATGTGTAGCTCTTGTTGGGTCATCTCCACGCGGGGGTCTTTTTTACTCCCTGTGCAATGGGGATGCGCAGAGCCCAATTTTTTCCTAATTGCCTGGACCCTCTAACAGTGGTCTGGAGCCCAGTGCTGATTCTAGACCTCCTTTGGGCTCTCCATGCCTTTCCTGCCCTTGGGGCAGACAGCCTTCTTGGAGGCCCACAAGATGTTTGCTCAGAGGGACAGGGTGTGAAGGCCTGAGGCCCCTCAGTGCCCAAGCGCTCCCTCTTTGCTGGTTTTGAGCAGCAGCTTGCCAACCCCCTTTGCAGGCACTGCACATACGTCAATATAAATGAAGTGACTTGAGGGAGTGTGACTTTAGCTCCAGGCAGACTCTAGCAAGAAAAAAAAATCACACTGCAATTTGCAAAGAACAAAAACAATTTAGAAACAGCACAAAGAGTTGAATGGAAGAGTGGAGGGAGAAGGGAAGACATGATAGAGGCACAGTTATGAAGAGGGTTGGATGAAGCCTCTATAACGCCGTATCTACAAATGGGCAGATTTTATTTGATATCATTTGCTATGTTTCAGTGTTTGCTGTGGTTGCTATATTTTGAGTTTTGTTTATATTTACACTGTAATTTTCTTATCATTCTTGCCCTTGTTACTAAGAGTTCATTGTTAAGTGTCTTTCCTGTTGGAGGTAAGAGAGAACTGTGATATTGTTTAAATAGATGTTAACTAAAGTGCGCTATTGGGTACTGTGGGTATATACCTGTTAGGAAATTGTCTTAAAAACTTGGGGAAAAAAGAGTTTGTGATTAAACTGTTATAATTTGCATCTATTTAAAATTCTTTGTTTATTTATCAGTTAGGGCATAGCTTAATAGGCAGAATTTCAGTGTTTTTTTTCCCACTTCAGGCTCAGTCTTTGATTTATAGGCTGTTAAGCCAATTGAGAAGACAGGAGAGAAGTGTTTCATTTCTAGGTGAAACTGATGATCTTCATCATCAAGTTATTAACCCTTAGGAATAGATTGTTCTAGGTGCTTGCAGTTCAAAAATATTCCTACTAAGTTTAAGCGTCTTTACATTAGTTCAAGTATCCCTAATCCTATCACATCTTTAAATAACTACACAACTCATCAATACAAATTTTCAGAAAGCAGTCCAGTCCCGAGATGGGAGCTATCCAGTCTTGTGAACTCTCACATATATGGTTAGCTTCCTGTTAGTGAGAGGTCATATGTGTGCACTAAGGAGGTCATTCCAGAACAGGAATAAGCCCTTTGAATGTGCAGCATAGACATTCTTCCAGCAAAAATGTTTATGATGGTATTCTGAAACACCCCTGGCCCTGCATGTACACGGCGCTAGCACGAGGATCTCAGAACGTGGGCAGAACAGGGACGTGCTTAGCAGCGGAGGCATGCAATGTGTATACAGGAAAGGCCTGTGTTCGTTTTGCATGTTTCCCGCGGTCATCCACATTATACCAGTGTAAACGTGGATTAGGGCCAGGACTTAGAAACGTTCTGCTCTGTTCTGCAATGCATCCCATAGAGATGAATGGCTGTGACAAAGATGTTTTGAACTGGTGTGTCTGCAATCTGGAAGACCATAAGATGCAGTTGTAAAGAACAGAATGCAGAGGTGGGGGAAGGTTGTATGGTAAAGACATATTACTAAACACCCCTAAAGAAATACTCAGAGGTGCAATGGTGATTATTCCAACTATGCTGACAATTGCTGTGTGAGCTAGAGGAGATGATCTAGGGCCTAACAATTCCTGTCATCTGAGAAGTGGGATTGTTGATGTAGAGATTATATAGGGGGTGAGTATAGGACTGATGCATGTGTGGGTGAGAAACACAGATTAGATTAGTAGTCCTGGGACCCCATGCCATCATGTTATACCAGCAGTTATCTAGAGGTGCAGGGCATCTGTACTGCAGATGTATGTTTTGTGTAACTGCAAGTGAGAGTGTGTGTGTGTTTAGAGGGATGCATGAGGAGACCTGGTGTGTGCAAATGCAATTTCAGGGGGACATCTGTGTCTGGCCAGTACGTGGTCTATAGGGCTGAATGCAGCTAGACCAGGTGCCAGTGTGATTGGCCAGAATACAGCAGAATGGGGTCTCTATGACTGAATGTCAAAGGATATCCCTGTCAGCGATAAGGAACCTTCAGAATGAGTGAATGCAACAGGGCACACAGCACCATCAGCAGTCTCACAAATGTGCACATTTGTATAGACAGATGCTGGTGCTTTTGCACTCCATCTGAGGATCCCTATTTAATGTCAGGGATATGCTGTGATATTTAGCTGTAGAGGACCATTTCTGATTTCTTCTGGTCCATACATAGCATTGTCCAGACTGTTGTCAGAGATGACCAATGCAAGCACAATTAAAATGTTCTCCAACTGCCATATATGTTTAGCTGCAGGGTATGTCAGGAAAATCATATCACTCTCTACTTGCTGTTGTAACTTCTCTGAGTGCACAGTGATCACTTTACAGTGTCCTGGTCATGCAACTGGTTAGCTTCTATGGTCTGTTTTGCATCAGCACATCTGTATCATACATTTTCATGATTAGATGGCATGGGCACCACACCATCAGTGTGAGGAGAAACTTCGGGGATGCATGTTTTAACTGCGGATGCATGGATGCATGGCCACATGGAAATGGGCAGCAGCGGAGCTGTACATCTTTCTGGAATTCACTGAGGGCAGAGACATCCAGGCCACTTTCTCATATACCTGTGTCCCAGGATTTGTGCATGTTGCGCTGAACACATCAAAGTCCCTGATTCTGGACCCATAAGCACGTCCATACCCACACATGCAGAATTAGAGTCAAATGGGGCCCATTTTTTCATTTAGACATGTCCGCAGGCCATGTATGCATGTTATGGAATTGCACTGTAGGTGCAAAGAGCTCCTAGCTGTCAGGGAACCAGTCCGATCTCTGGAGACTAGAGAAGCAGACTTGAGGAGCTGAGGCAGGCAGAGAGGTATATAGAGGAGACTTTCAGGGATATAGTAGCAAAGTCCCACCTCCAGTCTGGTAGCCTCTCTGTTGCAATGGAAGAGAGAGGATACGTGAAAGGAAAGCATCACCTTGATATGGTAGGAAGTGATCCTGTAGTTAGAACATACCCTACAGGTGATATAATATCCTCTTGCACTGAGAATGTGCTTCCAGGGGCACATGCCTAGGAGGAAAGGTTTAGAATGGCCATTGTATTTAGTTAGTCATTAGGCATGAAGATAGCTAGGGTAGCTGGTGAATGTGTAGATGACTTGGTAACTTGGTTGCCTGGTGCAAAGGTGGCAGACCTTATGCATCAACTAGACAAGAGTCTAGAAAGTGCTAAGGAAGAACCAGCTGTTTTAATACAAGTGGGTACTAATGACATAGGAAAATGTTGGAGGGAGATACTGAAAGTCAAATTTAGGCTCTTAGGTAGAAAGGTGAAATCCAGAACTTCCAGGATAGTATGCTCAGAAACTCTTCTGGTTCCAGGTGCAGGACCCATGAGGCAGGCGGAGCTTTGGAGTTTTGATGCTTGGATAAGATGATGGTGCAGGAAGAGGGCTTTAGATTTGCTAGGAACTGGGCAACATTCTGGGGAAGAGGGATTCTTTTCCAAGAGGATTAGCTCTATCTTAACCAGGGTGGAACTGGCTACTGGCACTAACCTTTAAAAAGGAGATACGTGTTTAAACTATTTGGGAAAGCTGACAGTTGCATATGAGCACATGTATTTTTGAAGGATAGGGCATCCAGATAGAGGTTGCAATAAAGATAACCCAGGTGCATTTAAGTAAAGAACAGAGTTGAAAGATTCCAAAGTATCCCTGTGAACTGATAAGCAAGTTTTTAATGTGAACAAAAACATACATTAAAATATAGGATGGGTGAGTTAGATTATATAGCACTGAATGAACAGGTAGACATAATTATTATCTCAGAGACCTGGTGGAATGAGGATAACCAATGAGACACTGATACCAGGGTACAAATTATATTGCAATAAGGCAGATCAAATGGGAGGTGAGGTGGTGCTATATGTTAAAGGGGGTATTGAGTCAAACAGGATAACAGTTCAGCAGCAAACAATATGCCCTGTGGAATCTTTTTGGATGGAAATTCGATGTGAAAAGGGGAAGGGAATAGTAGTAAGACTACTACCATCTGCCTGAGCAGACTGATGATGAAATGTTAAAAAAAAATTAGGGAAGCTAACAAAATTGGCAACACTGTAATAATGTATGATTTCAATTATGCCAGTAAATAGCATATCAGCACATGCTAAAGAGGTAAAGTTTCTAGATGAAATCAATGAATACTTCATGGAGCAGCTGGTTCAGGAACCAACACGAGGGGGGGGAGCTATTTTAGTCTTAGTGGAATACAAGAAGTGGTGCAAGAGGTAACAGTGATGGAGCCACATAGCAATAGTGATCATAACATCACATTTGATTTAATAAATGGAGGGAGGACAGTATGGAAATGTACTATGCTAGCATTTAACTATCAAAGGAAAGACTATAATGAACTGAAGAAAATTAAAAAAAAAATAAAAAGAGAAACTACAAAGGGTTAAGAATTTACATCAGGCCTGGATATTGCTTAAAAGTACCATCTTGGAGGCCCAGATTGGATGTATTTTCACTCTTTAAAAAGGATAGAAGGGCTGCCAAATGATTGCCAATATGGTTAAAAGGTGAGAAAGAGAAGCCATTATAATTAAAAGATACCTTTCAAAAAATGGAAAAAGGATCTGAGTAATAAAAAAAAAAAGAGAATACGCACTGGCAAATTAGATGCAAAGGAAAATTTTGAAAAGAAGCTTGTCATGGAAGCAAAAACTCAGAAAATGTTTTTCAGATACATTTGAAGCAAGAAGCCTGTGAGAAGTCAATTGGACCGTTAAATGATGGGGTAAAACAGGCAATAAGGGAGGACAAGGCCATAGTGGAGAAACTAAATGAATTGTTTGCTTCAGTCTTTACTGAATAAAATATAGGGGAGATACCCATGCCATAAAACATATTTATATATGATGATTCCGAGAGATTGAAACAAATCTCTGTGAACTCAGAGGATGTAATGGGGCAATTTGATAAACTAAAGAGTAGCAAATCACTTGGGCTGGATGGTATATGAGGTGTGACAAAAAAGAAACGAGACTGTCCCATAAATGCTTTATTACAAAATCTACAGAGAAATTACACATCGTCCCCTTCAAAGAAATTCCCTCCAAAGTTAATGCACTTCTGCATTCGCTTCTGCCACGTACGGAAGCACTCGGTAAAGTCCTCCTCCTTGAGGTCCCTCAGCTCCCTCGTCACAGTGGCCTTGATCTCTTCTACAGAGGTGAAATGAGTTTCTTTGAGCACAGTCTTCAGCCTGGGGAAGAGCCAAAAGTCACACTGTGTGAGATCTGGGGAATAAGGAGGGTGGTTGAGAGCTATAATCTGTCTGTTGGCCAAGAACTGCCTCACACTGAGCACGGTGTGTGTGGGCACATTGTTGTGGTGGAGCAGCCACGACATGACTCTCCACAGAACCCGCCTGATGAACCAAACCTGGTCATGGAGACAATTGAGGACCTGCTGGTAGACTGTTTGACCCTCAGGAACAAACTCATGATGGACCATTCCCTTCTGGTCAAAGAATGTGATCAGCATGACCTTGATCCTTGATTTGGACATGCGTGCCTTCTTGGGTTTGGGTGACAGTTGAGTCTTCCACTGCAGGCTCTGTTTCTTGCTTTCAGGGTCGTACTGGAAGACCCAAGTTTTGTCTCCTGTGATGACTTGGCCAAGGAACTCTGGATCTTCTCCGATCTTCTCTAGCAAGTCTCGACAAACATTGAACTGGTGCTCCTTCTGGTCATCCGATAAAAGTTTGGGCACCATCTTGGCGCACACCTTCCACATCCCCAGCTCCTGCACCAAGATTGTCCACACTGACTCCCTGTTCAGGCTGAGCTCCTCAGCTATCATCCGCACAGTCAGTCTGCGATCACTCTGCACCAACTGGTTCACTCTGTCAATGTTCTCAGCTGTCTTAGTCGTGGAAGGCCATCCTGACATGGGGTCATCCTCCACCTCCTCGTGGCCAGTCTTGAAACGTTTGTGCCACTCAAAGACTCGCGGCCTTGACATTGCATCTTTTCCTTAAGCCTTTTGGAGAAGTTGGAGACTCAGTTGGGCCCTACTCCAACTTAACTGGAAATTTCAAGTTGATTCTTTGCTCCATATTTCTGACACCTTCAGTTGTGTGACAAAGCGATGGAGCAGTGTGCTACAAAAAAACCTGAAAAAGAAAAACAAGGTGAGAGAGATGAACAATATTATAACAGAATAGTGGTGAGATGTTGCACAACATAGTAACATAAGCAGTTAGCCAATGGGCGTGGCTGCCACAGTCTCATTTCTTTTTTATGTCATCTCGTACATCCCAGGGTGCTGAAGGAACAAGAAAATGAAATTTCAGACCTATTAGTAATTTGTAACCTATTATTAAAATAATTTATGGTACCTGAAGATTGGACAGTAGCCAACAGAATGCCACATTTTTAAAAGGCTTGCAGGGGTGATCTTGGAAATTACAGACCAGTGAGCCTGATGTCAGTGCTAGGCAAAATGGTAGAAATGATTATGAAGAACAGAATTAGTGAACATCTGGATAGTCATGGTTTAAAAGGAAAAACCATCATATATTTAGCCAAGAGAAGTCCTGCCTCACTAATGTGCTACATTTTTTCAAAGGCATGAATAAATATGTAGATAAAGGACAGCCAATTCATGTTGTGTATGTGGATTTTCAGAAAGTGTTTGACAAAGTCTCTCATGAGAGACTCTTGAGGAATTTAACAAGTCTTTCAAAAAGTAGAGAGACTAATGGACACACAATGAAGCTACTGTGCAGCACATGTAAGATTAATCAGAGAGAGTATTTTTTCACTCAACAAGTAATCAAACTCTGGAATTCATTATCAGAGGATGTATTAAAAGCTTCCAGTGTAGCTGGGTTTAAAAGAGGTTTGGACAAGTTCCTGGAGGAAAAGTTCATAAACCATTATTAAAGAGGACCAGGAAAATCCACTGCTTACCCCTGGGATAAGCAACATGGAAGCTGTGTACTTTTTTGGGAACCTGACAGGTTCTTGTGACTTGGATTGGCCGCTGTTAGAAACAGGATACTGGGCTTATGGACTCTTGGTCTGACCTAGTATGGCATATCTTATGTTCTTATAGGAAGCAATGTCCTATTGTGGATTGAGAACTGATTAAAAGATAGAGAACAGAGAATAAAGCTAAATTGTCAGTTTTCTTCATGGAGAAAGGTGAAAGGTGGAGTATCCCAGGGTTCTGTACTGAGCCTACACTACTTTTTATCATATTTATAAATGTCCTGGGAATGAGAATAACAAATGAAGTGATCCAATTTGCAGTTGACACAAAATTATTTAAAATTGTTAAATTGCAAGAGAATTGTGAAAATTGCAAGAGGACCTAGAGGAGTGGGGAGAATGGGCATCCAAATGGCAGATGAAATTTAATGTAGACAAGTGCAAAGTTACGCATGTAAGGAAGAACAATCCATAATATTAGCTACATGATGCAAGGTTTCACATTAAGAGTCATCACCTAGGAATAAGATCTAGGTGTCATCATGGATGTTTCATTGAAATCCTCTGCTCAGTATGCAGCGGCGGCCAAGAAAGCAAATAGAATGTTAGGAATTATAGGGAAGGGAATGGAGGATGAAATAGAGACTGTCATAATGCCTCTGTATTGCTCCATTGTGTAACTGCATGTTGAGTATTATGTGCAATTCTAGTCATTGCATCTTAAAAAGGATATAGTGGTATTAGAAAAGGTACAGAGAAGGGGAACCTAAATAGTAAAGGGGATGGAAGGATACCTCTATGAGGAAAGACTTTAAAGGCTTAAGACTCTTCAGCTTGGAGAAGAAATGGTTGAAAGAAAATGTGATAGAGGTATATAAAATGAGTGTAATGTAATGGATTAAAACAAATCAATTGTTTACTCTTTCAAATAGTACAAAGACTAGGGGTTATGCAATGAAGCTACAAAGTACTATATTTAAGACAAATCAGAGAAAATATTTTGTTACTCAACACATAATTAAGTTCTGGAATTCTTTGCTGGTGGATGTGGTAAAAACTATTATCATAACTGAGTTCAAAAATGGTTTGGACAAGTTCCTGGAGTAAAAGTCCATAAACCATTATTAGGTTGATTTGGGGAAATCCATTACTTAACCCTGGAGGTAAGAAGCATAGGGCCCGATATTGTATTTAGCAGACTATGTGCCGCTAGGGCGCATAGCCCTGTCCGCTGTCCCTTAACACCGGATATTAAATGCCGAAGAAACTGCATTGAATATCCAGTGTCACCGCAAATGTCCCGGAGCCACCAAGGCTGACCAGGTATCAGTGATATTGCACCGCTACCTGGTTAGTATCCGCGGCTAAAACTAAGCGAGCCAAAAGCTGGCCTAGTTTTAGCTATGGATCGTTAACTGGGTAGTGGTGCAATATCTCTGCTACCCAGTTAGCGGCAGTCTCTGCCCCGGTATGCCCCCAACATGCCCCAATGCTAACCACAGAGCATCGGGGTGTGTAATGGGGTTAGAAGGGGATATTCAATGGCAGTAACCTTGCAAGTGCCATTGAATATCCCAATTTATGGAATTTACATGGTTTACTGGGCTGTAAACTATGTAAATGGCCCTTCAAATATCGGGCCCATAGAGTCCAACTATTTTTTTGGGATTCTGCCAGGTATTTATGACCTGGATTGGCCACTGTTTGAAACAAGATACTGAGCTTGATGGATCTTTGATCTGATCCAATATGGCAAATTTTATGTTCTTATGTTAAGGGATGGCTTTATCATTAGGTTAAGTGAGGCAATCAATGTAGGTGTGGCATTGTAGTGAGGCAAATATGTTGGAACAGCAAAATGTACCCCTAAATGTCCCTGCAGTGGTAACCTGATTTAGAATCTTCCTTACTCCATCGCCACTGCTGCTTGCCTGGATGTGCAGCAGCAGCAGCAACACCATGAAAAAGGTGTTGAACCTGGCAGTTGCTGTGTGCACCGGTGGTAGCCCTATCCATTCCGCTTCCTCAGATGCAGACTTTCTGTTTCTGAAGGCAGGATCAGCAGAGCTGTCAGCAGAACATGCATAAAATCCCTGGCTTTTCCCCCTTTTTGTATTTTATTGCTGCTGCCACATGTCCAGGCAAGCAATGGAGGTAGGAATTTGGGATGGTGATGCTGAACAAGGGGCATGGAGAAACAGAGACCTTGATTGGTGGGTGGAGTTTATTGTGGACATGGGAAGGGGTGAATAAGGTGACAGAGGAGATATTCAGGCTGGGAGTGGGGTGAGAAAGATTAAGGACACAAGAAGGAGATGCTAGACATAAGGGGGATTGCTGGACAGGAGAACTAAGTTGATAGGGGAGATGCTGGATTAGGATTATCAGGTGGCTGAGGATTCTAGGTCATGAGGGACATGCCGAGCCAGTCTCTGTTTTATCTCTATTGAATACACTTGTAAAAATCCAGGACTGGCTCAGCCTTCTAGTAAAGCGATGATAGCAAAGAAGAGGATTTAGTTCAATTCATTGCTGGATATAGGATCGAAATTGGATGATGGAGATGCTGAACATGAGAAGTATAGGGATTCAGAGGGAAAATGCTGGACATAAGAGGTGGATAGAGACATGAAGAGGAATGATAGTGTGACAGGGGAGGTGACCAACAGAGGGGAGTTGCTGGACTTTGGAGAGGGGATTAGGGAAATAAGGAGGGGTGCCGGACATTGGAAACATAGGGAGAGAGGTAAGGTGCTAGATAGAAGAAGGGGGAGTATGAAGTCAGAGGGGAGATACTAGTCATGGGAGAGGGGATAGGGACAAAGAGGGGAGATTCTGGGCATAGGAAGGGAAATAGGGACATGGGGGAACAGGTAAATGAGCAGATGCTGAACATAGGAGGGGAAATAGGGAGGATTTTGGACATGGGAGGTGGAGAACGAAGAAAGGAGGGGTAACATAGGATATTGAGGAACTAGAAAAATGGATGGGAGATGCTGGATGGAAGGGAGCAGAGAGAGGAGATGCTGGATTAAGGGTAGGAAATAGGAGATACTGGAAGGATGGGTTAAACTGGAGAATGGGAAGGTGGGTTGAGTGAAAGAGATAGGAAGATGTAGACAGATGTAGTAAAAAGAGGGAGATTGAAGACGGTTAGTAAGAAGGAATAGAATCTGAGTGGATAGAGAGACAGAAAAAAATGGAAGGAAGCTGAAAGGAAAAGATCAGTGTCAGAGATGGATGTAGGGGAGGAAGTGAAGAAGACAAGAGGGGAGAGAAGAAGTGGGCAAATGTACTGGAGACCCTGGAGAGAGAGTTAAGAGAAGACAGAGGAAGGCAGAAATCAGAGACGGGGGTCAACACGATTAGATAAATAGAATGGCTAGACAACAAAGATAGAAAGAACACATTTTATTTTTAATTTAATGATGGAATATGTCAGTTTTTGGAATTTACATCTGCCATCTTAATGTTTGGCACAGTACAGGGGGAAATGCATCACTATTTCTATTTCTCTGATGTACTAAAGGCAGAGTGTGGCTTCTTGGAGTTTTGGCTTAATTTTTGTCTACATATTTCTGTTGTTTGTGGTAATTTGTTCTGTACTTGGTGAGGGGCTGCCTGTGTTCAGCATTTTTGATTGAGGTCAGGTATTGTTAACACTAAGGGGCATGTTTACTAAACACCGTTGCTGTGTGGGTTCCCGTTAGTGTGCTGGTGCCATATAAGGAGTGGGCGGGCCAGGCAGAAAAAAGCAAAAAACTGGACCGTACGTGTGTGCGTTGCGCTAATGTGCGGGGCCCACATTAGCGCGTGGGAAGGCTAAGTGGGGCGCTGCTGCAAAACCAAACAACAGAGCCGTAGTACAACGGTGAAGACACCGACCAATGGTGCAGGGGCCAGGGGTTCAAACCCCCATTGCGCTCAACAAAAAAGACCAGCTGAGGCACCAACATTTATGGGCAAAAGTGGTTAGGAGGCATATTAATTTTGGGCAGCAGAAGGCGGCGCACTGTTATTTTTATTACGGCATGAGGCGGCGCACTGTTTAGTGTGGGCGGCAGATGGCGGCGCATTGTTAAGTTTGGGCGGCAGAAGGCGGTGCGCTGATAAATGTGGGCAACAGAAGGCGGCGAGCCGGTGGGCAGAAGGCGGCGCGCTGATGTGTGAGGGGGCAGTCCAATAGTGGGAGGGATAAGTGGCGCGCTGATGTGCAAATAACAGGAACGGAGCCATAGCACAATGGTTAAGACACTGACCACTCGTGCAGGGATCCATGGGTTCAATTCCCCACAGTGCCCATTGAAGACAGCTGGCTGAGGCATTATTTTAGGGGCATTTCCATGTTGTGCGGCATAAGGCTGTTAATTTAGTGCGCCACAAGATGGCGCACTGATGGCTACAAGGCTGCGCGCGGATGCACAAACACAGGAACAGAGCCACAGCACAATGGTTAAGACACTGACCAATGGTGCAGGGGCCAGGGGTTCAACCCCTCACAGTGCCCAGTGAACAAGGCTGGCTGGGGCAGTATGTATCATGGTGAGGAGTGCTGTAGGAGGCCTTCCATTTATATTTTATTTCCCACCACTAGTAAACCCGCTCTCACAGTGTGTTAACATACGGATGCCCGTAAGGCACATGTTACAGTGCACTGTCCGCCAAGGCACCCTAGAATGTCCCCTATAGGGCACCATGTATGTTGCGACACAGGATAATGTATAGTGCACCCTATATGGATGGCAACCATAAGGTGGCCTATAGGGCGCCCTATAAAGCACCCTCAGAGGCACCTAATGGGTATAGTAAGCTGTGTGTGGTTTTGCCGGCATAGACATATGTACAGTAAATAAAAATAAAGCTGTGGACGGCCCTATCAAAGGGCCCCACTGTGGGTATGAACCCATGACCTCTGGCTGTACAGGGAGTGACGTAACCATTGGGCTACAGCTCTATAGCTGATAGCAAGCCCCTGGCTGGCTGCAGAGAGCCTGCACGTCACCCCACAGACAGTCTGCTGTTGTAGACAGGATAGGGTTAGGCCACCCGTACCCATGATGCACTGCACATGCAAATCAGCTGTCCACAGATGCACACAAGATGGGGAATGCACCCCAACAGCTACCCGGCCTGGTAGGGGGAATTGTCCATGTGCACCCACACAGCACCTCGGCCTGGTAGGGGGTCCTGAGCGGGTGGACTACCAGCAAAGAGTAGCTACACACCGTCACATTGTGCGGGTACTGTGCTCGCCCTGAGGGTGTGATGTGGCGGCCAGGACCAGGTCCACAACACCAGCCATGGCTGGATGAGGCCATGACAGAGCTCCAAAACAGTACTAACCTGTGAGATAGGAAGGTGCTGCAGAAACATGTTGGATATCTCTGTCTGTCTCAGTTAGTGGAAACCCCCATGGACCCCCTAGGTGGTCAAAGTTACCCCCCCCCCCCGAGGGTGGCAAACAGGGCCCCCCACCAACAGATCCCCATCCTACCCCCCCCCCCCCCCCGCGCACCAATGGCAGTAGAGTGGACCATCAAACCCCAGTCCTGCTGGGGAACAGACACCCTACAGGGCAGTCCAAGCAGCTCCACACACATCCATAACACAATATCAGACAGACTTTAGGCCTGGATATCCAAAGATGCACCCCAGCACTATCTGATATTCACCTGCAGCAAGCCATCAGCCGCTGCACCCTGCAAGGCACTCCATCAAGACACATACCAGCTGTGAACAGTCTGCTGGTTAGCCCTGATGGAAATGCATGCACCCAAAACTGGGGTGGCAGCACACACAAGCAGAGAGTTCTGTGAGGAGGCCCCAACAGGAAACCCATATATATCACAAGAGAGAAACACAATACAGCACTATGGGGGTGCCTAGCCATGCTGTCATCACTGCACACTCAGGGTGAGAGTGCTCCCCCAGCAGCACATACAGAGGTCACCCTGTCTGTGTAGGTGGTGGCCTGGCACTACAATGTCACAGCCAGTGCCCTATGCCCTGTGCAGATGCATCCTGGCCAGCCCACCATGTCTGACCTATACCCATGGTACCTTGCTGCTCATTATGCACATTGGCAGGCCAATACTGGCAGTAGTGCTGGCAGTGTGGGTTGGGGAAGGTGTTTGCAGCCAACACACACTGTATAGACAGACACACACTCCCACACCTATGCCAGCATTGTGCTACTATTGAGGGGGTGATTAGCCTTGGCCACCACACCGGTCCTGGGCACGGCACAGGCATGGATATGGTACGCAGTACTGCTGGGGGTCACTCCCCAGGGTGGTGAACACCGTCAGAGGCCAGGCCTGGAGCACACACCGCAGACACCAAACAGATTGTTCGGATGGGGTCAACTAGCAGTATGTGCGTAACGTAGGGATATCTATCAGCCTGTACTCTTAGCAAACGTTTCAGAGCTGTGTACCTCAGGTGTAGGGTGACATTGCTAAGGTATGCAGGTGCTGGTATTGGGAGATGCACGCAGGGTCCAATGTTCTGCCTCTACAGGAGACATTGGCCAATGGGGCCTGTGGGTGTCTGGGTGGGTGTGTCTGCCCCTGTTGGCTGCTGCTTTACGGCAGCGCTTCCCCACTCCAGCCCAGTTTTGCATCACACTGTTCGGGTCTTCCTGCTGTCCCTCATGAATATGCATGAGCTACATCTACATGCCGTGCATAGATATACAGCACAGGCATTTGTATGAGTGGCAGCATGGAACCTGACTGGTGTGTGGCCCACCAGGACTGCATTTGGGGGATTCTGCTGTAGGTTCTGCCCCTGTTCATGGTGTCTGTGCTCAGTGGGGTAAAAGATAGACGTATTACCATTGCATATGTCCTCGTCACGAAAGGTGTGTCCTTACTGTCACTGTTTATTTGTGGGGAAAATATGTGGGCAGGATTGCCGGTAGCCCCAGCTGGTCTTTGAATCTGTGACCTTCTGTTCTTGCATGCACTGTCTGTGTTCACTGCACCACCGTGTAGCCACAGCTTGGCTGAATTCCCTGGATAGTCCATGACTGTGGATCCGGCAGGGCCTGTCTGTTGCCGTGGACTGTGCCAGCCTGCACATGGCTAGGCCTCTGTCTTCTGTCGCTAGCAGCCACTGCCCCCTGCACCACATGTACTCGTCCGCCAACAAGCTGGCATGAGCTTCTCCCATAAAAGGCAGGTGACCTGATTGGAATGTGGCAGTACGGGACTGCATTTGGGGTACTTGGCTGTGGGTAATGCCCATTGTTGTGGTGTGTGTGTGCGTTGTTGGGTAAAATATGGGTGTTTTCCCAATGCTTATGTCCCCTGCAATACAGGGGTGTCTGCGCTATCTGTGTTTAGTGGTGGGTAAAATATAGGGACTGGGCTGGCAAGTGCCCCAGCTGGGCTTTGAACCTCTGACCCTCTGGTCCTAGAGGTACTGACTCTGTCCGCTGCACCACACTATGGCCACATAGACAGTGCAGCCCCTGGAGGTAGTAAGCCTGGCAGGATGGAGTCACAAACCCTGCTCTATGCAAATTTACTGTGGGCATATGCACCCTGTCTGGTGACAAACGTGCACATAAACCCCGGAAATGACCACGGGAAATGGGGGACAAAATATCACCACGCTGGGCAACAGTGATATTAATGGGCAACCATAGCAAACACTCCCAGGAAAGCTCCACAAAAGGAAATGTTTTTTGGAAGAGTCTCCGCTCCGTAAACCCTTCCAAAATTCATTTCTTTTTTCTGGAGCTTTGCTGGGTGTGTTTTCTGTATTTGCCCATCACTATAACTGTTCCCCAGCTGAATTACTATTTTTAATAGTTCTGTTGTGGTCATTTTCTATTTTTATTTGCACTTTTGTGCTGTGCACATGTATCACACTGCTCACGTTTTGCTGGTTTCCCCGGTTTTCCTGTACATTGCTGACGGAAATGGTTTCTCTTCCCTTTAAATGCTTTCTACCGCGAGGGTTTCCCTCGCGGTAGTTTTTACATGCAAATTCGGGCCCGATACTGTGCGGGGAGCCTCTCCCCTCCCACTCTCCACCCATTGACCCCGTCCCTCCGCAGCCTTCCTCTGCCCTCCTTTAGCCGTTCCACGCCTCTATCGGACATTTGCGGGCCCGCACTTGTACGGGGCCCGTTAGTGTGCCGCGCACCTTTGCGGGGGTGACACGCACGTGTGCGGGGCATTTAAACGCGTTTATTAGCGTTTCAGTGCCGCGTTTCCGTGCGCTATTTTGCGGCGCGCACATTTCCGGTTTTTAGTAAACATCCCTCTAAATGTCTGTGTAGGGATCTATAGTGATCTAGCTTCTTAATTTTCTCAATAGGTGTATTGATATTTTAGGGCCCACTGAGGTATTTATATTGCTGCCCTTTTCTAGGTAAGATTCTTCTTGTGTGATTCTTGGAAGTTAGTAGTGTTATGTAATGATAGATGGCTTTATAGACCCTGAGTGACTTTTGTAAGGTTTTTGTCTTACTTCACAATATATCTGGTACTGGAGTTGGCTTATTTTGCTGTTGCTGAGATAACACTAAAATTAGAATATTTTGTTTTTGTATAGTGAATTTTCTGGGGAAATGGCGTAGTTCTGCTCTTCACCCATTGTTGGGAGAGAGGCCACGTGAGGGTTTCTGGATGCAAAATTTATTTATACAGTGTGACAATCCAATATTAGCAGGAGCTGAGTGGGCAGCATCGTCAGACAGGACTTCCAGGGGCCCCTGAACCACCACTTGGAGAATGTGCTCTATTACCACAAACTTACTATCTAAAGCTGCAGGAGGAGTACATCATGCAGGAGGTGGGGAACAGGAGGCAGCTGAGCAGTGATCAGCAACGAGTGATTCAGGCAAGGATGAGAGAGGGGAGCAGCGCTGGGGTGGTGGTAGTGCAGTCTGGTACTTACTTTTAGTTGATGATGGAGCAAGATGCCCTGCTGGTACTTTCAACCAGTTCACTGCTCCTTCTTGGCTTAATTTGTATGCATCAGTTTGAACATGCTGGGCTTGATGTACCTTGCACAAATAAACAAACATATGTTTATGGATGGACAGACAGAAAAATACAGGTAGAGGAACAAACTCTGGAAAATAGGTGGTATTGCAAAACATGCCTAGAATTGTAGGTATCAATATTTAGTGGCATAGTGTTTCTTTTTTAAACATCATGGCTAAATGAAAAATGAATATTCAGAGTGGTATCTGAATAGTAGCCAGAGCTGAATACCATATTTGGTTACTGTGGCTAATGCCGCCCTGCTCATATAGCTGTGATATTCAGCATTGCTATATGGATACTAGTCCTCATAGCCCTGGATAGCTATCTGTATAACAGAAATGAAAATCACCACCCATGCTCCATCCTGGCACCCTGGATAGGGCCGGGGTGGTCAGACAGGACATTCATCATTACTTATCTGGTAAAAAGGTTTTGCTAACTGGGTAAGTACCACTGAATATCAACCCAATTTTTCTTCTTGACATTTGTTCTCTTGGGACAGTTTCTCCAAATGGGTTAGTTTTGCACATACCATGACCGTCGTGAACCTCTCTATGGGGTTGTTGTCTCTAAATGGGGAATTTGCTGTGCAAGTTACAGCAAATGTGGAGCATGAAGAAATATTTTGTTGGTTTTAAATGTGCCGCCTGATACTTCATCAGTGCCTCTTAGATTAGCTGTTTAAAAAGTCTTTATGAGTAACAGCTGCTGGTTTAACTTGTTCACATTTTTCTTTGGGTTTGTTTGTTTGTTTTTTGTATCTCTTTTGTGGTCTCGTTTCCATGCTGGAGTCCTACTTTTCTAATGGTAGTGAAATAAAAAGACAAAGGAAAATTTGACTAGCTTTCTAAGGTTAAAACCTACTTCTTCAGGATGGGACGGTATGAGCCACAGATGGCAATATCATAATATATAAGTGAATTACAAATGCGTTCCATTGACAGTCTCAGGGGAAGAGGGTGTGGAGGGAGTGGGAGGAATGGATGGCTGATCAGAGGGAGACCAGGCTGTAAATGTTTATAGCTTATAATGTGATAGAAAGCCCATATCTTTGTTAAGATACTTTTAATCACATCATCCAGGACTTATCTTCATTTCAAAAGTTTTATGTTCTTGGATTAATTTCAATTTCCCTTTCAGAGCTCTCACTATAAAATCATTGATGCTGTGTTCTGGACCTGTGAAATGCTCTCCAACAGCGGAGGTGACAGAAGTTACACCTTGGTCTGTTTAGTGCTGTGTGATCTTATGTCTGTGTGAATTCATTCTTGTCTTTAGCATTTGGCTTGTCTCCCCAGTGTAGCATCCCTTTGCACATTTTCTACATTGAAGAACATATACCACATTGGATGAACAGCTTGAGTAATCTCTCTTTATACTGAATGTTTTTCCCATGTGGGCAACTGTGGGGTCCTTTGATATGTGTCGGCATAATTTTCGGCTTGGTGTTTTGCAGGGACTTGTGCCATTTCTTACTTTAGGAGCTTTTACTGGGAATCTGCTCCTCATTAATTTTTGCTTCAGATTCAGTGGTTTTTGGAAGGCCACTACTGGTGCCAAAGAGAATATCTCTGTGTAATTGATGGCGGCATCGATCAAAATGGTACCTTGGGCATGAGCTCATATGAGACCAATGCAGGGGTCCTTGCTGTCTCATTGGTCTCCAAGTTCTAAAGATTTCAAGGCCAGGCTTCCCTTCCAGCCAGTGGTGCTGGCGGCAGCTCCAACATCTGAGGAGGAGCATGCCATTGGACAATGGATGCCAGTCTGTTTAGCTGTGGAGCCTATTGCAAGAGCTGAACTGCTCAGGGCTATTGGAGCAGCCAGGAGTCTGCATGGCCCATCAACTGCCTCGAGGCAAGAGCCCAAATGGCCCTTTTGCATTTATGGTCCCTAGTCCGGGGCAGAACGGTCTAAGTGTTCTCAGACAATGCCACGGTAGTAGCATATGTCAACTGGCAAGGGGACATGAAGAGTGCCAGAGTGGCCTTGGAGATGACCCTCCTGTTCTCCTAGGCGGAAAAGAACCTCTTGGCTCTTTCAGCACAACACACGGTAGGAACAGACCATGTGCAGATGGACTTCCTCAGTCACCACTCTCTAGAAGTCAGGGAGTGGGAATGGAGCCAGTCATCATTCTGTGCCTCTGGGTTATCCCAAGATGGATCTGATGGTCGCCAATCTGATATCAAAATGTGCGGATTCTTCTGTTGCCGCAGGGAGGCAGACTTCGAGGGCATCGACACCCTAGTTCAGTTCCGGCCAGAGCAGTGTCTGCTGTATATGTTTCCTCCATGCCTGCTCATGGGGATTGTGCTTCACTGCATGGAGCAACATATGAGCTGGGTTGTCCTAATGGTACCAGATTGGCCACAGAGGCTGTGTTTGGGGACCTGATGCAGCTCTTGCAGGAACGTCCTCTGTGACTCCCCAACCTGAGGGCTGTTGAAGCAGGGACCGGTCCCTCTGGTTAATCTGGCTCCCTTCATGCTTACAGCTTGGCTCTTGAGAGGCATTGTTTAGTGCATCTGATGCCTTTTTGAGCATTGATGCTATGCAGGGCCAAATTTAAGCTCTTGGCTCCCATAAGCACAAAATTTAGACGTGCTTGTTTTGGTCAGGGAAGAAGGGGAAGAGTCTGTGCAGGTTACCCCTTCCCTCCATACTTTTGTTTAGGGGTTGTACTTGCCGTTCTATTTTTTGAAATGTAAAGGTTATTTAAGTTTGTTTTGATTCAAAAAAAATAGAGAGGGGCAACCTACACAGAACAGTAGGTATAACCCTCAACAAAAGCATAGAGGGGTCCAGTCTACAAAGAGCCGCGGACACAATTCTGGCCATCTTAAAACTGAAACAAAACAAGTAATGTGGGGGAGATGGGAAGGAGTGAGTTTGTGTCAAGAAGAAAGGAAGTTCTTTGTATTGCCTCTGTGTTACAAGGGACAATTAAATAATTAACACTCTCTGTAGGAGGCACTGATTTCAAAAGGCTTTCTAAATCTGAGGCAAGTGCCTCTGTTGCCTATGCATAAATTGGGCCTGGCATCAGGTTTGTCTTAATATGGCAGACTTGCCTTTTTTTAGGATGGCCTGGACAAGGGCCTTTTCCTTAGTTCCCTGAAAGTTCGGGTGACAGCCTTATGTTTCAGGGGACCAGTAGCGGGGTGATCTACTGTATAGCCTCACACCCTGATGTGTCTTGTGTCCTTCAGGGTGTATGGCACCTGTGTCCTCACCTGTGTTCAGTTGTTCCCTCTTAGGCTATCTGCCTGGTGCTTTGGGCACTAATGTTGGAGCCCTTTGAGCCACTGAAGTAGGCTATGCATAAAGATCTAACCCTTAAGACCACAATCTACTTGGCAAGACATATCTCAAAGCTGCAAGCATTATCATGCAGGGACTCTTACTTGTCATTCACGGATGAGGCCGTGTACATTTGGTCAGTCTCTTCCTTTTTACTCAAGGTGGTGTCATCCTGTTGTGTTAATCAGGTGGTCTCTCTGCCCTAGTTTACTAGTGAATAGTACCATGGGAACGACAAGGACCTTCACCTGGTGGATGTCCAGAGAGTGCTTCTCCAGCATCTTAAGTTTACTAACTCTCTTCCCAAGTCAGACCATATATTTGTATTATTTGGGTGATTGCATAAAGGTAACATGGCTGCCAAGTTTACCCTGGAGAGCTGGATCAAGAAAGCCATTGCCTCAGTGTATCTGTTGCAGAACTGGCTGGTTCTGAAGGGTCTGCGTGTGCATTCCACTCAGGCAAAGGCACCCTTGTGGGCAGAGCGCAGTTCAGTCACCCCCTCAGACATTTGTCAGACGGCAACTTAGGCATCACTTTCCACTTTTGTCAAACATTGCCACTTGGATGTCCATGCTCAGGCGGACACAACCTTTGGCTCAGAGGTCTTGAAAACAGCTGTGTCTTCTTTCCGCCCAGTGGAATTGTAGCTTTGGTATGTCCCACTTGTGTAGACTGGTTTATTAGGATGATATGGAAGGTGACATTTTACTTGTCAGATAATGTCCTTTCCTTGAGTCCTGCTAAATCGGTTCAGGACCCACCCCGGAAACTGTTTTGGTCTGCTGTATTCTCTGTGTTTGGGTCTGCGTTCTCAAGCCTTCTGACTGAAGCTGATCCAGTATATAGTTATAGTTCTTTTTCTGTTGACAACTACTTATCAAAACCACATCACAAATAAATATAATATCAAAGCTATTGAATGTGAAGTTTTTATAGACTAATACAAATCTATACTTTTCTCCTCCTTGTTTATTTAAACCAATAATCTTTTTATCCCTAAATTATTTAAAATACTTAAATAAACAAAAAGACATAGAAACATGACGACAGAAAAAGACCACATGACCTATCTAGTCTGTCCTTCCATATCAACCACTACAACATTCCCCTTTTTATAGAAACATGACGACAGATGGCCAAAACAAACTCCATTGCCCGGACACGAACCCGTGACCTTCTGCTTCTCTATACAGCAACTGTAATGGGGTGTACCACAGTGCTACTGCATATATATAGGAGACATATATTTTTTTGTTTATTTAAGTATTTTATACATACACACACATAAATACATACTTCCAACCATCCATCACCTCATTGTTTAATGACAGTCTGTTACAAAAAGTCCAATATATCCTACAGAGCATCCCGAAATATCTTCATCTCCAATGTGTTCAAACAAATATCACATTCTTCAGATAATACTCAATTCCTTCTGTTGAACCTCCAACATCCACATAGAAGTCACAGATCCTTATCACAGATTTTTTTTTAACAAAGCTTCTGAACAATGTCATGTTAGCTCCACTCTCTCTTGTAAGTTTTCAAAAATTGGATATTTTCATCATCCAAATTTCCTCCAGAATAACAAGGATGATAGACTCTTGAATGCCAAAACCATCAATGCTCTAGACAGATTTAGGCGTCATTGTGGATACCATGTTAAAACCCTCGGCCCAGTGTGCAGCGGCAGCCAAGAGAGCAAATAGAATGCTAGGTATGATAAGGAAAGGAATGGAAAATAAAACAAAAGATATTATAATGCCTCTATATCGTTCCATGGTGAGACCGCACCTTGAATATTGTGTGCAATTCTGGTCGCCGTATCTTAAAAAGGATATAGCGATTTTAGAAAAGGTTCAGAGAAGAGCCACCAAAATGGTAAAGGGGATGGAAGGATACTCCTATGAGGAAAGGCTAAAAAGGATAGGGCTCTTTAACCTGGAAAAGAGACGGCTGAGGGGAGATATGATAGAAGTCTATAAATTAATGAACGGAGTGGAACGGGTAAACGTAGATCGATTGTTTACGTTATCAGAATATAGAAAGACTAGGGGACATGCAATGAAGCTACAGGGTAAACTATTTAAGACTAATAAAAGAAAATATTTTTTCACTCAACGTGTAATCAAACTCTGGAATTTGTTACCGGAGGATGTAGTAAAGGCTGTTAGTGTAGCTGGGTTTAAAAAAGGTTTGGACAAGTTCCTGGAGGAAAGGTCCATAAACCATTATTAAGAAGTGACCGAAGATATCAATGCTTGACCCAGTACAAGCATTGTGGAACTTGTGTCTCTTGGGGAAACTGCTAGGTACATATGACCTAGATTGGCCACTGTTGGAAACAGAATACTGGGCTTGATGGACCTTGGTCTGACCCAGTATGGCATATCTTATGTTCTTATGTTCAGGGAGCAAATACCAACTATAAAACAAACCTACATGTCAAAATCCCATAACCGAGGCAGGCGGACCCAGCGCTGCAGGCCCCTACCTTACACCCCCCGCTCCACAACAACCCCGTCCCCCCCCCCCCACCCCCCCACAAAACACAACACACCAACATTTTATGGAACAAAAACTGGTTGCAGCTTTTATTAGCCAACAATTTAGCAGTCCAACAAATACATTTCAAAACCACTCAATTAGCGGCACCCGGCTGCACCAGCCCTACCTCAGCAAAGTGCCTGCCACCGCTAATGCCGTAACTCGCCACCCGGCAAGTTACCATACCCCTCTCCCCGACTTCGCCATGCTAAGCAAAAGTCGTCCGAGGGTTTGACCGGGTCAGGGGCACCACGCCCCCGCCCAATTGTAGCCTGCTGCTCCAGACCCCGGAAACCTCTGGGATCCCGCCCCCCCCCACCCCCAGCTGCAACACCCCAAAACCCCCCCCCCAACGCCTAACGTTAGGGAGGGAGGGAGGGACGCCGGCACCGAAGCAGCCTCCGCACGACTGAGACCACGCGGAGGCTGCTCGGTCCCGATCCCCCCTCGCGCCCCAAACCCGCAGCGCTAATTGGCTCCCGTGGGGCCGCCACCCCCGGGAGCCAATCAATTCAAAGGATGCGCGCTCGCACCCGTCGAGGGCCGAGCGCGCACACCCCGACCAGGCCGCGCACAGGGTCCCTGCGCCGGGCCGCGCACCCGGTTAGCCTCGGCCGCCGGGACCCTGCCCGCGGCCTTGTAATAACCGAGGCAGGCGGACCCAGCGCTGCAGGCCCCTACCTTACACCCCCCGCTCCACAACAACCCCGTCCCCCCCCCCACAAAACACAACACACCAACATTTTATGGAACAAAAACTGGTCGCAGCTTTTATTAGCCAACAATTTAACAGTCCAACAAATACATTTCAAAACCACTCAATTAGCGGCACCCGGCTGCACCAGCCCTACCTCAGCAAAGTGCCTGCCACCGCTAATGCCGTAACTCGCCACCCGGCAAGTTACCATACCCCTCTCCCCGACTTCGCCATGCTAAGCAAAAGTCGTCCGAGGGTTTGACCGGGTCAGGGGCACCCCGCCCCCGCCCAATTGTAGCCTGCTGCTCCGGACCCCGGAAACCTCCGGGATCCCGCCACTGGCACATAACCCTGTTCATGTGCCGCCCCCCCCGGCCCTTAGCTGCGACCAGCGAACATCATGGCCAGACATATATTCCAAGGCCTCCTGTCAGTCATTAAGAAGTAGGTCCATGCCAACCGGCAACAAATGAACCCCATCAGCCCGATAAAGTCCCGAACACCCCACATCCACCCAGTCATGCAGGATCTGATACCCGCCCCTCTCACATACCCAACGACCAATCTGACGATTGACCTTGGTCAACCCCCGTGACCAGCGACGCTGCTCACGGCAGGCCGGCCTTGGAATAATGTCTGACCATAGAACAATAACCCCAGGAAACAACCGCAACACAAGTCCTAGATCATCTTGAACCGCCCTGATCAGCTGCAGGCAGGACCAGGACGACAGATCGTTCCCGCCCAGATGCACCAACAGGGCGGCCAGCCACCGCGACGTCCTCCCGTGGCATCGCAGCAAAGGCAGCAGATGCGGCCACCGCATGCCTCGCACACCCAGCCATTGGACAGCCACCGACGACGGGTTCAATCCCAAATTGGCGCCGATAGGGCGGTCCGCCGCGCGCAGACTCGCCCAATGGACGAAGGAGTGGCCAGCAACCCAACATCCACCAGGTCCGACACCCCCATCTGAAAAAGAAATAAACAGTTAAATCCCCCCTACCCAGCAACACCCAGGCACCTACAGCCGCACATACCCCTTGAAAGCCGAAGAACGCCACCTCCCAATGGCCTGGATGACCTGCGCAGGTAACCCCGCAGCCGCCGCACTAGTGGCTGCACCAATCCGAAAGGAGTGGGGAGCAAATCGAAGCAGATCCTCCCCCACCGCGGACAACGCCAGTCGCAACACTGCAGAAACCTGGAAACGGGTTACAACCCGCGAATTCGCGTGCACGAAAAACCCAACTGCACCCGCTGGACGCACTGCAACATACTGGAGCAGCGCCCGAACCGGGCAAGTCCGTGGTTCCGCGCCCACACCAAGACACACCCACAAACCCTTACCCATCGGATCCGTTTTGGATTTAGCCAAAAGAATCCGCGCCCCCCCTTCCACTACCCGGACATGACGAGCCAACAGCCCCCCAACACCCCTCCCCCGCCCAGAGCCCGATACGAAACGCCCCGAAAAAGGCCAGGCAAAAAACCGCCCGGAACAAAAGGGCCTCATACTCAGACGAAGCCACCTGCTCCAAAGCCCCACAAACCCGCACGAGGAGCCCATGCATGATCGGCAACCGCGCATCACGCAGAGTCGGCTGCGCCCGCTCCCAACCTTGCATCAGCCGACGCGTTAAGACCCCCCCAGCCGGGAGACCCCAGCCAACCGCGCTCGCAAAAAAGTGAAACCCCGCCAAATGCGCGCGCACCGCCGACCACGAAAACCCGGTGCTCTTGGCCGGCACAATATATTGGCCAAGCAAACCCTCCGGGACCCCCTCAGCCTGCCACCCGCACGAGCACAAAAAAGCGACCACCCGGTCGCACCCCCTCCGGTACGCAGACCAGGTCCCTGCAGACACCGAACTCCTCAGAAGGTTTAGCATCTCTCGAGGCCAATGCTCCACAATTTCTCTGGGACCACAGCTCCGTCCTCGTCCGCTTCGGGGGCCAACGCCCGGAAACCGCTCCCACTGAACACGAGAAAGAGCATCAGCAATCTCGTTAGTGGACCCTGGGATGTGCCGCGCACGCACCGCCACATTCAGCTGCAGACACGCTAGGACAACTTCCCGCATCAAGTTAGCCACCCACACGCACCTCGGTGTGTATCGGTTAATCACACTGACCACCGCCGCATTATCACACCACCAAAGCACCCTCCTGTTCCGAAGTCGCTCCGGCCATAGCTCCAAAACTACCCGAATCGGAAAGAGCTCCAAGAATGTGATATTCCTGGTCAGTCCCGCCGCACACCAAAACGCCGGCCACCGATCCGCGCACCAGGCCCCCCCGAAATACACTCCCAATCCCGCCCCCCCTGCCGCATCAGTGTACCATTGTAAATCGTCACTGGATACTTCGGGCTCCAGAAGCACTGAAGTCCCATTGAAATCCTCCAGAAAACGATCCCACACCCGCAAATCCGCGCGCATTGCCGCCGTCACCCGAATCCGATGATGAGGTTTCCGCACCCCGGCCGTCGCACAGGCCAACCTCCTGGAAAACACTCTCCCCATCGGAATTGTCCGACAGGCAAAATTTAAGGACCCCAACAGGGACTGCAACTCCCGCAAGGAAACCTTACGAGCCGACAACACATTGGCCACTGAAATCCGCAAGCGAGCGACTTTGTCTTGAGGCAACCGTGCCACCATATCCGCAGAATCCAACTCCACACCCAAAAAGGTCAACCGCGTAGTCGGACCCTCCGTCTTCCCGTCCGCCAAGGGAACCCCGAACTCCAGCGCCAGCCGCACGAAGCCAGATAACAGACTTTGACATTCCCCGGAGTCCGCTGCTCCTACAAACAAGAAATCGTCCAGGTAATGCACCACAGACGACAAGCCAGATTCCCGAACCAACACCCACTCCAAGAAAGTGCTAAACATCTCAAAGTAGGCGCAGGAGATAGAACATCCCATCGGCATACACTTATCAAAGTAATACTCGTCCTGAAAACAAAACCCCAACAATGGGAAGGAAGCCGGATGGACGGGTAACAAACGAAACGCCGATTCAATGTCCACCTTCGCCATTAACGCCGACCGACCGGCCCCGCGCACCAGCGAAGCCGCCTTGTCAAAGGAAGCATAACGAACCGAACACAATTGACGCGGGATAGAGTCGTTCACCGAAGCCCCGACGGGACAGGACAAATTGTGAATCAAGCGGAATTTGCCCGGCTCCTTCTTGGGCACCACGCCCAAAGGCGAAATCACCAAGTTAGGAAATGGCGGCTCCGCAAAGGGGCCTGCCACCCTTCCCAACTGCAATTCGCTCAACAATTTGTCCTGCACCACCATCGCCCAACGACGAACCGAGGGGGAGTTCCAAGCCGATAGGGCCAACACCACCCCCCTCACCGGGATAACGAAACCATTTCGAAACCCAGAGCCCAAAATCGCCGCCTCCCGCCGTCAGGGATAAAGACTTAGCCACCCTACCAACGTCTCCACCCGCACCGGGGAGGGGGCGCGTCCGCGCCACTCACTGCCCTTTTGGTGCAGGGCCGGCCATGCCAGAGGTGCCTTTTTTGATGCACTTGACCGCGGAATGGGGACCCCCGCACAAGGAACAGACGTGCTGGAACTTGCAATCGGGAAAGGGGCAGGTGGAGCGGTTGAAACGCCAGCATACGTCACTGCTCCCGGCCGAGACTGCCTTTGCAGGCACCCCGGCCGCCCCTCCTCGAAAGGGCCGCGCCGCCCCCCCCCCCCCCCACCGCCCCGACTCCACTCTTGGCCCCGCCACCCGCACTCGCACCGGACCTCACCGACATCTGGGTCAACCACAGGTTAATATCCTGCGTGCCCCACGAAAGCGCGCGGCTTTCTTCCATCCGGTCCCTGAACTTCTCATCATAATTAAGCCAAGACCAGCCCTCGTGCGTCTGAGACGCCTCAAGGATGGAATCGGCATACGCCAACAGCATCTCATACTGCGACGGATTGTTCTGGCCCCAAACACTGGCCAACCGTAAAAAGGAGCGCGTCCAGTTAACCACGTTACGCGCTACCTTCCGAACCCGTCCGGCCTTCTCATCATGAAAGAGAACAACATTCAATACACAATCTATGCGGACGACATCATGATATACACCCCGATATCAATCGACAACCCGGACTTCTCTAAGATAACAGACTGCCTTACACAAATGACCAATTGGTGTCAGGACAACAACCTCGCAATAAACTACAACAAGACTGAAGCTTTAATCATCACTCGGAACCAAAGCTTCACACACCCACCGAATATAAAGATACAAAACACTACTATACCAATAAGATCAGAAGTGAGATACCTCGGGGTTACGCTGGACAATAAACTCAATCTCAAGCCACACATAGGCAAAACAATACAAAAAGCCTACTACAGGATGCGAATCATCAGGAGACTGAAACCACTCCTCGCCCCAGAACACTTCCGTACCGTATGTCAAGCTCTGATAACCCCACTACTGGACTTCTGCAATCCGATATACCTTGGTCTACCGAAACAAGCCATCAAACCACTCCAACTGGCACAAAACACCGCAGCACGAATCATATCCGGAACTGCAAGACAGGAGCACATCACACCCACCTTAAAGGACTTACACTGGCTTCCAATCAGTGCACGCATCAGATACAAAACTATCATAAACCTATACAAGATAAAACAGCACACATCAGCCAACAGCCTGCACACCCTCATACAACCAGACACCAGTACACGTCCAAGAAGAAAACAAACTCACAACCGAGTCAGCACCCCAAGTGAATACAAACACACACGCAAGGACACAACAGACCGAGCACTCTCCATGGCTGCTCCAACAATATGGAACAAACTACCGGACGATTTGAGGGCAACTACAGACCTCAAGGACTTTAGGAAACAGCTGAAAACCATGCTGTTCATAGAACACTATGGACACATCACATAGTCCAAATAGCTATATATCAGCACACGTCACCGCCTAACACTGTATGTATATAAGATGTTTTTAGCACCACTGTATATAGCCCACATTGTACATAACTCAAACTAATCTAGCACACAACACAACACACACCCAACTAAACTTTCTCCCTCACTGCATGTATAACACACTCACACTACCAGATTGTTTGCTGTGATACCACCTTGATTATAATGATAAGGCGGTTTAGAAATACTGTTAAATAAATAAATAAATAAATCTTTTCGCTTTTTCCGACTTTCGCCCGAGCGCTTCCGCCCCTCGAGCAAATGGAAGATGTCAATATAGCGCCGCTTGCGGATTCTACGCCTCAGCTTATGTGGCACCCCCGCCCATAATTCCGGCAAAGACACCACCGAGGAGGCCCCCCCACCCACACCCCCTCCCCCCACACCACCCGAAAGCTGCCGGTCCCCCCTCCTGTCCGACCCCCCGGACGAACTCCTCGAGGAGGAAGAAGACGAGGACGAGTCGGAGCTGCGACGTCGCCGACACGACCGCCGGTGCTTTTTCCGCGAAGCCCCCCCTGCCTCCCTGGACGACGCACCCCCTTCACCCATCAACTCACCCGGCGAAGCCAGCCGCTCACCAGCCACCGCAAGGTCCTCGCCATCTGCGCAGGCCAACTCCCTTGAACACCGCTGGGCCGCCTCCGCAGTCGCTCCACGCTGCGACTCCGCTCCAGCCGGGGAACTCACCCATCTCACTCCGCGAGCCGTGCCCACGGGCCACGAAGTCTGCGCCATAAACTGGCCCTGCGGAGACAAAAAGGGAAAAACAGGGGGGGAAACCGACACCGGCCATGTCGGAGGCCAAGAACCACCCCACCCAGCCCTGGATGTACCCTGCCCCCCGGACATCCATTGTGCCCATGGGGAAGCCCCCCCTGGCGTGCCAAACCCCCCAGGGCCTGGGAACCACCCCACGGGGCCACTACAGCTCGACCCCCACTGTGCCCCATCGGGCCGCAACCCACCCCCTTGGCCCAGGACCCCAAAGTCACCCCCAGCCCCCCCAGCAGCCCCCGCCTCAGCCCCCCCAGCAGCCCCCGCCCCCCCTCCCACATCCCCCCCTTGCCCCACTCCAGCCCCCAGCAACCCCTCTCCTAACCCTTGTGATCCACGGGGGGGGGAACCCCTCCTGCCTTTCCGGCCCCAAACTACACCCCCCTGGCCCCTTGCACCCCCACCCCCCGCTGGTTGCACCCCCACCCTCCCCTCCCCCACAGGCCCAGGCAACCCCCCACCACTCCCCGTGCCCCCCCTCGCCCTGGACCCCTGCCCCTTGGCCACCGCCTTCTTAGGGGCCATACCCCCAGCCTTTGCCCTGCCAGGCATCGAATAGCCACACACTTGAAGTGTTAATTATTATTTTTTTTTTTTAGTAGCCGAAAAAACGGCGGCAGTCGGGAAGCCTCCGAGCAATTAGGCCCCCATCACGCCGCGACCGACGGAGCCGGAAGGCTGCCCCAACACTCACCCCGTCACGGGCCTGAAAACCACCGCCAAACCGCAGCCCAGGAGACCACCGCAATGCTCCACAGCCCCCAGGTATACGCCGGCACCGAAGCAGCCTCCGCATGACTGAGACCACACGGAGGCTGCTCGGCCCCGATCCCCCCTCGCGCCCCAAACCTGCGGTGCTAATTGGCTCCCGTGGGGCCGCCACCCCCGGGAGCCAATCAATTCAAAGGACGCGCGCTCGCACCCGTCGAGGGCCGAGCGCGCACACCCCGACCAGGCCGCGCACAGGGTCCCCGCGCCGGGCCGCGCGCCCGGTTAGCCTCGGCCGCCGGGACCCTGCCCGCGGCCTTGTAATTACCAAAACTTTTTCATACATTACCATACTTTCTCTAATATTTTACATATATATGCAATATATTCTTCAAATTCAAATATGTTACCATGCACTCTGCTATCCTACTGATGCATACAACTGTTGCTCTTCAGAATCAGATGCCAAGCATGTCTTAATGAGTTCTCTATCTCCACTCTATATATCCCTAAACAAATGGCATTCCCACTCAGCTTCAATAAAACCACTTCCATTCAATTTCCTCATTGAGACCCCATGGGATAAATGTTCTTCAATGAAAAAAAATATACTCCTGTTCACGTTGCTACAATGATCACAAAGGGTCCCTCCCAACCAAAGCTGTTTACTACTTCAACTGGAAAAAACCTCATCTGATCAATAGTATAATTCTCCTGCTTCCAATATGTTATCAAGGGAGCAGATTCCATTTGATAGTGAATTGCTGAACAGTGTTCAATTATCCACATTTTTATACGTCTAGAGGTTTTTCCCATATGTATTTTATTGCATGAACACAGGAGAGCATATAGTACCCCTGCACTATTACAATCTGCATCGTGCCTCACTTTTTTTGTTGAGACTTGTTATCTTCACTGAGAATCTGTGTGGTCAGAGATTCTTTACCTTGTACTCGGGTATGAATACTGAAGTATGCTCCTATAAGTATTGGTTATTAATAGGATGAGGTCATAAGCAGCCTCTGGAATGTTTCTCTGTCTCCATATCTGCTGGTAGGAGGACACAACCTACTTATCTGGACTGGTCTAGCAGGATTCAAGGAAAGGACATTATCTGGTAAGTGAAATGTCACCTTATGGACTTTTCCTCCAGGATTGCTTGTCCAAACCTCTTTAAAACTCAGCTACACTAATAGCTTTTATTACATCTTCTGGCAGTGAATTCCAAAGTTTGATTACACATTGAGTGAAAAAATACTTTCTATGATTAGTCTTAAATGTGTTATATTGTAGCTTCATTGTGTGTCCCCCTTGTCTTTCTACTTTTTGAAGGAATAAACAGATCTACGTTTACCTATTAAACTCCACTTATTATTTTATAGACCTCTATCATAGCTCTCCTCAGCCATATTTTTTCCTAGCTGAAGAGCCGTAAACCTTTAAGCCTTTTCTCATAGGGGTATCTTTCTATCCCCTTTATCATTCTAGTCGCTCTTCTCTGTAAGTTTTCTAATTCCATTATATTCTTTTTTTAGATATGGCAACCAGAACTACACACAGTATTCAAGGTGCAGTTGCACCATGGAATGATATAGAGGCAGAGGATTTAAAGATATTATCCATGATGATGCCTAGATCCTTTTTCTGGGTGGTGATTCCTAATGTTAACCTTGTATCGGTAACTGCAATTTGGATTGTTCTTCCCTAAGTGCATAATTTTGCATTAGTCCACAACTTTGCACTGGTCCACATTAAATTTAATGTGACATTTGGTTGCCTAGTCTCGCAGTTTCTCAAGGTCCTCTTGCAATTTTTCACAATCCCCTTGTGTTTTAACAACTTTGATTAATTTTGCGTCATCTGCAGATTTGATCACCTCGCTCGTTGTTCCCATTTCAAGGTCATTTATGGATATGTTAAAAAGCAGTGGGTCCAGCACAGATCCCTGGGGTACTCCACTACACACTTCTCCACTGAGAAAACTTTGTTTTCTATCTTTTAACCAGTTCACAGTCCACAATATTACATTGCGTCCTGTCCCATAACTCTTTAATTTCCTCAATGGTCTCTCATGAGGACCTTATTTATTTACTACATTTTTCTATACCGCCCCTTCCAGAAATCAGGGGCGGTTTACAGAGAACCCAAAAATATGCTGCATAGAACAGGAACAACATTTTACAGAATAACTTGACTTGCGAACAAGTTTAAGAACAGTTATGTTCTTAAATTACTATGTACAGGTTAACTATATACAGGAGTTCTTCGTGTTCGGGTGGACAGGGTTTGTTTCTGTGTGGCCTTGATCAGACCTTGTCCTGGTTGTGTTAGGTGATGGGCTGTTTTGGTGGTGCATGTGTGTTTGGGTGTGAGTTGTCTTTTCAATAGTGCATGGTGAAGAGGTGGGTTTTGAGCTGCTTTCTGAAATCTTTGAGGTCTTTACTTGCGCGGATGTGTAGTGGGAGGGAGTTCCAGAGGCTGGGGGCAGTATATGTAAAAGCTCTGGAGCTGGTGGTTTGTTTTGTTTTGCGGATTGAGGGTGGGATTGTTATGGAGTGGAGAGCATTCTCCCTACGGGAATCTGGTGTTTGCAGGGGTGAGAAGGAGGGTTGAGAGGAAGGATGGTGCAACATTGTTGATGAGTTTGAATGTTGTCACAAGTAGTTTATATTTTATCCGGCTTTCTATTCGGAGCCAGTGTAGGTCATATAGAAGGGGTGTGACGTGGTCAGTTAGTCTGGCTTTGCAAGTGATTCTAGCTGTGATGTTTTGTGTTCATTGGAGTATGTGTAGGTTTTTTGCTGGTAGACCCTGCAACAGGCTATTGCAGTAGTTGAAGTGGGGGGTGATGATGGCTTGGATGACTGATCTAAAGTCGTTTTCTTCAAGGAAGGGTCTTAAGTGTTCTATGGACTTTAGTTTGTATAGAATTGTTCTGGCTGTTTGTTTCAGGTGGGGTATCATGCTGAGTGATGTGTCCAAGATTATGCCAAGGTATTTAACTTCTTGCTTTCTGAAAATCCAGATACACTATATCAACCAGTTCACCTTTTTCTACCTGTTTATTCACACCTTCATAAAACGATAGCAGATTAATGAGACAAGACTTCCCTTGGCTAAATCCATGTTGGCTTTTTCACATTAAACCATGATACTCTATATAGTCAATAATTTTGTTCTTTACAATGATTTCTAACATTTTGCATAGCACTGATGTCAGGCTCACTGGTCTATAGTTTCCGGATCGCTCAGCTGTACTATCCTGTTTAAGATGTTGTGGCCAAAACTACAACGTGTGCACAGGATATGTGTGCTTCATAGAGGTTTTTTTTTTAGCATAATGGGTTATTTTTAGCTTATAAAGAACATTCCTACCAAACTGTGTGGAATAGAACTTCACTCAGTATACTCACGCTCACGCTGATCATTGGACAAACTGAAACTCTGAATCAGATTATACTTAACGGATAAGTCACAAAGATCTCATGCATACTACTTTCAGGAATGTAAATATGTTTGAACTCCCCTGGTGTTGGGTCCCACCCCCTGTAAAATACCATTCCTTGTTTAATGTATCCCCTTCATTTTGTATATTGTAAACCACTTTGACCCGGTGAAAAGCGGTATATAAATACGGCCAAATAAATAAATTCTGTACCCACACTGTCGCCAGTAGGGGGAGGTGTTGCAGTACCACATTTTTAGTCTCAAGGAACAGGTTGCCTGCTCCTTCCAACTAAAAATACGATATTTCATGTCGTCCTGCTAGACCAGTCCAGACAAGTGCTCCTCTACTCAGCAGATTGGTAGAGACAAAAAACCAGTGAAAAGCCCAGGTTTCAATGACATTACTCTCATGCCTCTATCCACCTAGACCTCTAGAGATCTCTTCAGTATTTCTTTGTCTTCAACAGATGATGGAAGGATTTTCTACTCTCTGAAGAAAATCTAAAGATTGAGAGGAAAAGATTGATTAAACGCTTGTGAGCGACCACCTTGAGGGTGACTCACTTGAGTGCGACATGGGAGGCTCCACTAGACTGCGGCCTTTTCGGTAGACATAGGAGGAGGAAAAATTGGTTCAGCTACACGTGCTTTCCATGATAAGAGCCTGTTGAGCAGCCAGAAATTGGAAGGATTTTGAATGATCTTCAAGTGTGCAACAGCCTCGCACAATCTGTGCCCCCTTCCTCCTCCTCTCTCGCTACCCCCCCCCCCCGTGCTCTCCCGAAGACTGCAGAAGGCACTCAGAGGGATCTGCCTGATAGCTACCTTAAATGCAGTGCTGCAAAGCTAGTGAAACAGTTTCAGAAGAGTAGAGCTGAGCTCTATTCTCCTGAAGCTGGGGTCTCAGGGGGTAAGTACTAAGACTTGACCGCGTCATTGTCCTTGTTGGAAGCTCCCAATTTTGTCTGCCTGGGACACAGTTTGGGGTGGAACGCTGGCGACCGTTGGCATGCTGTAGGGGTTTCCCACCATTTTCTGTATGTGTTAGTAGCATTTTTAGCTATTGTGCGCCTAGCAGTCATGCAGTAGTGCGCGTTCCGCTGAAGTGTCTCCAACGTCTGTTGCTACCCTAATGCCTGTAATGCACATTGCAGTAAAAGCGTAGTTAATACACGCCTAGAGGGTTTCTGCGTCCTTAGTGTGTGCTGTTGTGATTCTTAACTCTCTGTCTTCTTCGAGAAAACGTTGTTTGGCCTGTGGCAAGCAAGGTGCCTCATCTCTGGATTCTGGATTCTACTCTTCTTGCATGGCAGCTTCTGAGTTGTCACTGGAGCCTGTTCCCCTCCCTCACAGCCAGGGGATGTAGTTTTATTTATTTATTTATTTGTAGTTAGACAGACCTTGACTACTTCAGGGCAAGAGGTGATGGATGGTGCTATGGGTAAGGAAATCTAGCTGGCCGGAGGCTCTGGTAACCGTGCTGTGAGACACTCCTTGTCCTCTAGGGGGTCTGCAGTGGCTTGGTGCTGGGGGATCATTTCCAAGAAGAGACCTTCTGGACTCCAGATTGTCGTCCTAGAATTCTTTTTCTTTTTACAGCAGGCCTGGTCCTTCTGGGATGGAAATTTAGACCCTGTGGTCTCAGGGTGCTCCCGGATGCAGTCTCATGAGGGGCAAGCTGAGTGTGGAAGCCCTGTACGTTTGCCTTTAGCTAAGTGTCCCAAGTGAGAGGTGCCTCCTCTGGAGATACGGATCAACTGGGATCTTTTTGAGATTTGGACAGTGACTTGGATTCAGATGTTTCGGTATGGGCTTCAGAGGATTGAGAAGAAGCTGATGTGATTCGCTTGTTCTGGGAGGAGGAACTGGAGGTGTTGATTCCCAGGGTCTATCCACCTTGGGCTTGGCGGATGCTCAGAACACTGATCCTCCTGGATCAGGATATGAAAATTCACCTCTGATAAATTCAGAGATGCCAGAAATTACCCTTGGCGCAGAGCTTGAACCATGTAATGCAAAGTTTCCATCCAAAAGTACATGACACGCAAGCACTCGTCGACATTCTTGAGGTTCAGAATGGGCCGGAATGCTTCTCCTGCATCGGTACCCTGAAACAGATGGAATATCTGCCTTTGCCCCGATCGTTTGGGGGAACAGGCATCTCTAACTTCAGGAAGAGGCAACCTGACCAAGTTGATCCACACAGCAGTCCTGACATTCGCAGGCTCACAAGGGGAAAGGACGAAAGCATCCAGGACTGGCTATTTGCATTCCAGGACCTGGCCTACTGAATGGGTACTAGCACCCAGCAATCCTTGGTGACCCAAGGCTATTCCTGAGAGAAGAGGGTGCCTCTCTGGTTCTTGAAGGTTATGAATTCTTTTCATAAGTCAGACCATCTTTTTGTGCTGTTTGCTGGTCTGTGAAACATGATGTGGTGGCTAAATCTGTATTGGGGTGCAGGGTATCTCCAGGAACAAGCAGGAATGAGTCTTCACATATGGGTACATCGGTACCGACGGAGTCCGCGTGGGAATGCTTCCCAGCGTCCAATCAGAACGTTTTTGGAAGCATCCCAACACGCCTGCATGCTACCTTCCTGCCTTCCCAACTGCCTCTCCTCAGTTTTCGTTTTTCCGCGGAGCCGGCAGGACGTCCTCCTGTCACTGCAGAGAATTCTTCTTTTATTTTTTAGTTTTCTTGTGGTCGCGGCTGCCTTCCCCGACGCCACCGGTACCGCCGGTGTTTCTTTTTTCTTTTCTTGAAAAATTTTCCTTTTTAAGGAATATTTTTTCTTCCTTAGTGTCTCACGGTTTCTCAGGGTTTCTAGGCCTCTCCATTTCCTTCATGGAACCACCAGCCACTTTCCCCAAGAAATGTACAAACTGTGGCGGTACAACTTTATTTTTAGACACCCACAATTGGTGTCTAACCTGCTTGGGTCCTGACCATTTTCCTTTGGAGCCCTCGGGCAATAGTTTTGTGAGAAGAAGTTTTCAACATCGAGTTCCTCTCGACACACGGTCCCCCTCCAACTTCAGGGCACCGACCATATCTTCTTTCCCACAGGATCAGGTAACCCAAAAACAGTCTGTTAAGACTAGCCAGTCCTCGAGCGGAAGTTCTCATGCACAGCATAGAGATGCCTCCGGCCTTGCCCTCGAGAATCCACTGGCTTCAAAACCCCGGTGGGAGTCTTCGGCCTCCAAAGCCTGTGTGGGGTTTCAGGTTGTTCCTGAGGTTCACCCCTCACAGAACATACCTGAGCCATGCCCGGTGGTGGCATCCGCTTCGAGCGGTACCGATACCCCGGCATCGGCACTGGTGTTGGATGAAACATTCCTCACCAAGGATCGTCGTCTGGCATCCTCGGTACCTACGGGCCCGGTGGATACGCTTCAGACCGACTTTCCAGTATTGGTATCGACACCAATACTAGTACCGACATCGGTACCCTCCAGACGTGCATCGATAGACTCGCTTCCTTCGATGCCGAGTCTGGAATCGATCTCCAGTCTGGAGGACTGGGTACCGACTCGCCTTGGTACCGACTCCCATCGGTACCGAAGGCTCGGTTCCGATACTTCGGATCCGCAACTCTCGGTTCCTCCGATACCGTTAGAGTTGCCACCGGCTGGCCTTCATCCTCTGGTATCAGATACGGTACCGAAGTCGGTACCGATATCCACATTATCTTTGTTGTCGGTACCTTCCATGCTTCTCTCGTCAGGCTCCCTTCCCTCGATGCTGAGTTTGGAATCGATCCCTAGCATGGACAGTCTGTTACCGACTGTCGCTGGTCCTGACCTGCAGTACCAGAGACAACCATCTAAGGATCCCATACTGCACCATTTAGGATCTTCTATTCCTATATACTTAGATAGATCCCTCGGTGCCAATGCTAGTTCTTCATCAGATCTAGCCTATCCAAGGGAAGTTCCCTCTAGGGATCCTTCTTTCCAGACTTTCTTCCTGGATATGGCAAAATCACTTGCCATTCCTATTCCTGGACAAGATCCTATACATGGGAATACAGAATATCTCTTTGTTCCTAGCAAAGCAAAGGAGAACATAATGCTTCCTTTGCATCATTCTTTCAAGGATCTTCTTCGAATGTGGGAAGCTCCTTTAAAGGTACCCCCACCTTCTAGAGCAACTGATCTTCTATATCAGGTGCCCCCCTCTCCAGGGTTTCAGAAGACTCAACTTCCTCATCATTCCATTGTGGTAGAATCAGCAATGAGGCGAGTGAAGAGTAATAAAAAGCACTCTTCTTGTCCGCCAGGTCATGAGTCTAAGACACTAGATGCCTTTGGACGTCAAACCTTCCAGACATCCAAGCTTTCAGCAAGAATTCTCTCATACATCTTTTATATGGGATTATCTCTTGAGGAGGTCACAAAGCAATTACATCTTTTGACTCCTTTTCTTCAAGAGCCCAGATGTACAGACTATTCCTCACTGGTTAGTCATACTCAAAATATCTCTAAGTTTCTTTCTCGTGCTACCCTAGACTCCTTTGAGTCTGTTAGCAGGACTTCTGCTATAGCTATAGGGGCATGACGTAGAGCCTGGCTTCAAGCCTCAGACTTGGACAAATGGGCACAGGAAAGACTGGGAAATACTCCTTGCAATGGAGAAAATCTCTTCAACAAGGAGTCTTTACTTCAGGTTACTCAGTTTTCCACTGACTTTCCTTTTTCCAGAGGCTGTTCTACGCCTTCTTCTTTCCCAGTAGGTAGGAAATGTCCTACCAAACTTTCTTCCCCTAGGGGGAGAAGGTTTTACCCATCATCTGCCCATCATTCAGATGTTCCCACACAGGGGAAACATCGCCCTGGTCTGAGGAATCCACAACCTCAACAGGGTCAACAAACCCAGCAAACGCAGGGTTTCAAATAGATCATTGTCCCTTTTGGTTGGGGGTTAGGATGGCAGTCTGCTTCTTTTCACTTGAAGTATCTGCACTAATTTTATCCTAACCTACCTAGATATCTCTTCATGAGACATCTTTCTCTAACTCTAAGAGTCTTTATGATGATCATGCCCATAATCAATAGATTTTCCTCTTCCTCTTGGAGGAAAGAGAGGTAGCAACTATCAATAGACAGTTGTTTTCCCTGTACTGGCATGTATCATTTCATCTGTCCGAGACCACCTCCATAGTCGGTCTCTTGCAACTCTTTCTTACCTCCCTCTTACTACAACATTTGCTTTGTAAGAGTGGCTCTTTAAACGGGTAAGCCTCTATGGTCCTCTACCTGTTCTACTGGGGGATTCTCCCTTCTGGAGTTGTCTCCCCCCCTTCTTACCTTACAGCAGCTCATCAGACAATAGGAAGTCCTACCATGTCTGTTGTTTCTTTTTCCCAGTCTAAAAAAGGGAAAAGAAATTCTTGTCCTTGACAGAATAGCTCGTTACCTGTTGGCTTTTCACAGCCAGTTTTTTCTTCTAACCAACCTGCAGCATGCTCTCTGCATCTCTACAGAGTAGCTTTGCACTATGGGCCCTTGCTAGAGAGCATTAGTATCTTGCCTAGCAGATAACCCCAGATGGTTAGGGGGGGTTCCCCCAGTCATGTTCATGTCTGGCAGGTATTCCCTACCCTTACCATCTCATCTTAAATCTCTTTTGAGGCATAAGCCTCAGGCCTTTCATTACGTGAAAAACTAAAGGAGGGCCAATTCCCTGGCTTGGCCCATATCTCCTTGGGTCTTCTCGTCAGAGGTAAATTTCTCCAATAGCAGTTAGAGGACGCCTAATACCCATCTTGCCCTCATAGGCGGGTCAATAGGGTATCTCCTCCAGAGGCGTCCTCTATCCATTCTCCATACTGCAATTCTGGAGATATCTGGACTTCCTGTCTGCAGACTGAAGTTTTCCTCTGCAATTTTCATGTAGGCCATCCTGGTTATTCAAGAGCTCAAATTCTACAAGGAATTCAGACTTCTTGTCAGGGAGACCTCTCCTCTGACTCTGCCAGTCATAACCAGGAAAAGAGAATTCTCTATGTCTCTATTCAAGTAGGTATCAACCTTCTTGCATTCAGATAAATCTTTCTCTCTCCCTATATCCCTAGGGGGGATGAGGTTTTATGCACATCTCTCCATCCTTATAACTGGAGACATGTGTCTATATGTCTGCCTATTCATATAGGTATATATAGATATATATAGATATATGTATATCTACTTATCTATATCTATCGGTATGTCTTCTGCCCATACATATCTTCTATAGTTCTATGCCTATATACCCTATAGGTGTATATATTTAAATAAATATATATGTATATATATATATTATTTATACATATCTATCTATCTATCTATATATTTATAGATATAATGAGATATATTTTTAGATAGATCTGTATCCATCTACTTATCTGTCTGTCAGGTTTAGGTATCCCTACATTCCTATATGAGCCTGACAGATGGGCACTACCCCTATCAATGCTGTTCCAGCATACTTAGGGGGCTACAGCTATAACCACTTCCTGTGGTAATTAACAGGTTTTTTCCTTACCTTAACCTTTTCAGGTTAGGTATTCTTGAAGCTCTCCATGTACCTTCTTTCTTTCCTAATTGATCCCATTTAGGAAAGACATTGCGGAGCTTCAGTTGTTCTAAGCTCAAGCTTTCTTTAATAGTACCTTCTGCGTCTCCGCTGAAGCTCTACCTCTTATGCTACCCCAGTTTTCCCCTGGGGCTATTTCTCACCCTGAAGGGTTCTGACCTCCACTTGTTTGTCTTCTATTTATTACCTCTACTTCTCAGTGAGGTACCCCTTGAGCATATTCACTGGCTGTCCTATCAGATCCAGATGTAGCTCAGTGCACTTGTGCAATGCCAACAAGGGAGGCCCAGATTTCAAAATTTCATTACTAAATGCCCTCGATACAGGGTCTTCCCCTTTGAAGCCCTGTTCTAGCCAGCTGTTCCACAGCTCTTTTTCTATATTCAACTCCTACCCTCCATCCCCAGGATGCCTGAGCTCCTGAGGAATAGCATGGCTCGTTCTAGACTTGCAACATGCTAAGACTCCCTCTGGGCATCTGAGCTTGGGAGTTCCCCATATGTGAAGACTCATTCCTGCTTGTTCCTGGAGATAGCACAGTTACTTACCTGTAACAGGTGATCTCTGGGAACAGCAGGAATAAGTCTTCACAACCCACCCACCTCCCCTAGGAGTTGCATTTCTCTATCTCTATCTTTCCCTTCCTTGCTCTCTCTCTCTCTTTGTCTCAGCTTTAAAACTTAACTGAGGAGAGGAAGGCAGGAAGGCAGCACGCAGGTGTGTTGGGATGCTTCCAAAAGCTTTCTGATTGGACGCTGGGAAGCATTCCTGCGCAGACTCCGTCGGTACCGACGTACCCATATGTGAAGACTTATTCCTGCTGTTCCCAGAGATCACCTGTTACAGGTAAGTAACTGTGCTTAATGAGTCCATTACCTTGGCACATCTGTTGCGGAACCGGCCAGCTCAGGAGGGTTTGCGCGCCCATTTGAATTGAGTGCTAGCATCCTCGTGGGTGGATTGGAGCTCAGTAGCTCCTGCAGACATCCCGTTGGGCAGCAATGTGGGCATCACTTTCCACTTTTGTCAAGCATTTCAGCTTGGATGTCCATGCTCTGGTGAACACAGCCTTTGACTCTAAGGTTTTGCAAGCTGCTGTATCTTCTTCCCGCCTAGTGGAGGTGTCGCTTTGGTACGTCTGACTTGTCTGAACTGGTCCGCAGGACAATATGGAAGGTGACATTTTACTCACCAGATAACATCCTTTCCTTGAGTGCTGCTAGACCAGTCCAGGGCCAGCCCCCTGGAACTGTGTTTGCTCTGTTCTTCTATGGCAGTACCCTTGGGTCCACTATGGTTTATATACTTGGCTCCACGGGTCCATTTTTTACGGACAGCCTTCTGTTTATGCTTTCCTCTACATAGTATTGTACTGTTTGATTACTCATTGTTGCCCACATTGAGGTTATGTGAGGCTTGCCATGTTCTCTCATATGCTTTGGGACGAATACTGACGAGACCTCTGGTGGCTGATGTGGATAGAGGCATGGGAGTGATGCAATTGAAACCTGGGCTTTTCATTGGTTCTTTGTAGCCACCAATTTGCTGGTAGGGGAACACAACCCACGTGTCTGGACTGGTCTAGCAGGACTCAATGAAAGGACATTATCTGGTAAGGAAAATGTCACCTTTGTAACATTTCCCACTACCAGCAGCGCAATTGGAGGATTCCAACGAACATGGCGTTAATGTTGCTTATGAATTTTTTGGAATCATTGTTTACCATTCATTAGGAAGATGTTTTTAGAGTACTATCCCTGCTTACTCTGCAGTCTCTTTCTTGAGTGGTAACAGCTAAACTGGGGCCCATTAATTGCGCATGAGAAATTTGTCTTGTTTTCCTCATGTGCATTACCTCGTACTTACACATATGGATCTTCATCTGTTACTTTATTGCTCACGCACTAAATTTTATGAGTTGCATTGGTCTTTATTATCTGGAATAGTTTCCCTTCATTTGCAAACTGTTCCACCTCTTGTTTCCTTTCTTTTCCATATGGTTTATGAATATATTCAGCAGCACTGGCTCCAGCATAAACTCTTAAGAGACCCTGCTGTTTAATTTCCTCCATTGTGAAAACTGACCATTTAGTCCTTTGCTTTGCTTCCTTTCTTGTAACCAGGTTTTAATGTAGGAGGGGTATGTTTCTCTGATTGCATGTTCCAATAGGTTAAAATGATCATGAGAAATGCCCAATCAGTTACTAATGTGTAACATTCTCTTATTTCATTCCCAGACAAGATATTCCCAGGCTCAGTAGTTAACTGTTAATGAGTGTCCTGTGGGAGTGCAGTTGATAAGAGTATGTCTTATCTGCTTATAATCAGTGGAGGTGGATTTTCACAGTTTTGATAATGCAGGCTACCTAGCATCGACTAGAGTAAAATATTCTGGGGAACGTATCTTTTTTTTTTTTTTTTTTTTCTGTGAGGAGCGTTTGACTCCTTGTGTCATGCTCTGTCACCAGCTACAACTCCCACTCTGCCCGAATGGGGAAAGGTGAGGAGGCATAGAGATGCATTCATCAGCTTGGTCTTGCTAAATTCCTGCTGCTCAGCAGATTTTCTTGATCTGTTCAACAGTGTGACAGTGATGAAGCTGCCGCTGCCTCAGAGGGAATCTGTGTTCGTGATGCACTACATTAATCTGGCACTCGCTGATATTTGTGCGCTTCGTACTTCTCTCTTGAAGTCAGTCAAGCATGAAATTCACCATTTCCTCTCCATAGTTCAGCTGGAACTGCAGAGGCAAACATATGGGATTAGTATGAGTTTGGCACAAATTGTGCTTACGTATTTTCGTGTAAATATCTTTCAGACACTGTGAGAGTGAAAAGGTCTACCATCGGAAAGATCTAGGCTAGGGGTTCTCAATCTAGTCCTTGGAATACACCTAGCCTGTCAGGTTTTCAGGATAGCCACAATGAATATGCATTAGAGAAATCTGCAAACAATGGAGGTATTGCATTCAAATCTCTATCATGCGTAGTCTTTGTGGTTATCCTGAAAACCTAACTGGCTAGGTGTGTCCTGAGGACTGCGTTGAGAACCCCTGATCTAGGCTGTAGTTTGGAAAAAGGCCTAAGGCTTTTTAGTGTTTTTAAAACTAAAATCTTTTGAGACAGAGATAAACATCTTTATTTTTTTATTCCAAATACATATTCTAGCAGTGGCATTTTACTGTTTTACTCTTCTATAATTTGTTCTAATTTTCATGTAGAAACCTCTAAGACTCTACCATGTGTGCGGGGTAGAGACCTCTAATGGTTCTATTAAAACAGGGGTTCTCAACCCAGTCCTCAGGGACAAACCTAGTCAGTCAGGTTTTCAGGAATCTCCAGGAACAAGCAGGAATGTAGTCTTCACATATGGGTATCGGTACCGATGGAGCCCACGTGGGAACGCTCCCCAGCGTCCAATAGGAAAGCCTTTGGGAGCATCCCACAATGCATGCGTGCTGCCTTCCCGCCTGTGTACCTCTCTCACTTCAGTTCTTCATTTTCCGTGGAGCCGACAGGACATGGTACTCTGTCACTGCAGAAAATCTACCTTTATTTCTTATTTTTTGTGGTCGCGTCTGCCTTCATTCGACGCCTATCGGTACCACCAGTTCTCTTCCTCTTCTTTCTCTAAAAAAACAAAACTTATATTTTTCTTCAGGGATCTTTCCCTGTTTCTGGTGCTAGGTGCCATTTTGGGCACTAGACCCATTTTTCTTCAAGCTTGGAGAAACCAGCCAGTGGTTTTAAAAAAAGTGCTCAAAATGTGGTGGTATCATTACCGTCACCGACACCCATGATTGGTGTCTAAAATGTTTGGGTCCTGAACATTGTCCAACGGAGTGTCTCTCCTGCATGAGGATGACCAAGAGGGGCCAGCAGAATAGAGCTGCAAAACTTGGTACCCTTTTTGCCTCTGACATGTCAGTTGCATTGATGTCTTCCAGGGCTTCATCTTCCTCCCATGGATCTCAGGTAACCAAAACTAAAACTAGCCGGTCCTCAAAGGGAAAATCTCCTTCGAAGTATCAAGATGCCTCGGGCGTTTCCCTCGATGACACTTCACTGGCAAAACAGCCCCGGCAGGAGTCTTCGGGCTCCAAAGCATTAATGGGGCTCCAGGATGTTCCAGAGGCCTCGACCTCTGCGGAACTACTGGTGCCATGCTCTAGGGTCGTGGCCGCATCCACTGGTACCGGGACACAGGCATCGGCAGGAGCGATGGATCACAGAATCCTCGCTATCAAACGCAGTCTAGCGGCCCTCTTAGCAGCCTTGGTACCGCTAAGACCGCAACAGACAGTTCCACAGGTATCAGTACCGACAACACCTGCTTCGACAGGATTGCTTTCCCCCCCCCCCATGCCGATGTCCAGTATCGGGGATCAGGAACTGAGACACTTCAGTGCCGACTTTGAGCGGTACCGATACCATGCGTCACAGGAGCACCCAGTGCTTGAGTCTTCCGATTCTGATGACTCTGATGATTCTACCGGTACCAGAGTGAATCTATTAGAAGATTCAACTCCCTCTCCTCAATGCAGGATGTCTCCTCCAGAAGATATGTCCTTCCAGGACTTCATACATGATTTAGCAAAATGCCTTGCAATCACTGTGATTCCAGAAAACTAACCTAGGGCAGAGGAATTAAGAATTCTACAATACCCTATGGCTCCCAAGGAGGCAGCTATACTTCCCATTCAAAAGATCTTACATGATCTGTTGTTAAGAATGTGGGAGACTCCTTTAACAATATCTTCACATTCCCGACGCCTGGACACTATGTACCGAGTGCCAAGTTGTCCTGGTTTTCAAAAAACTCAGTTACCACACCATTCAATGGTAGTGGAATCAGCCATGCGAACAATAAAGAGTGCAAAAACACACTCTTCTAATCCTCCAGGTCGTGAATCCAGAACACTCAATGCCTTTGGCCGTCGATGTTTTCAATCCTCCATGCTGGGAGCCAGGATCAGTTCCTACATTCTGTATATGGGAATGTTCCTGGAAGAAGTCACAAAAGACTTGGAGCTCCATTAGTCCTTCTGTCTCAGAGGAAAAAAGAGCAGACTAACTTATTCTGGTCAAACATGCCCAGAATGTCTAAATTTATGAACCGTTCTATCTTTGACTGTTTTGAATGTCTTAGCAGAACCTCTGTTATATCCATAGGAGCACGTCATATTGCTTGGCTTCAAGCATCAGACTTGGAACAATGGGTGCAAGAAAAACTGGGAAACATTCCCTGCACAGGAGAAAATCTCTTTGGTAAGGACTGGCAAGACAAGGCTAATCAGCTTGAATTTGACAATACTACTTTGAACAGATTGTCAAAGGCTACAGCCAATCCAGCAAAAAAGAAAACATTCAATAAACCTTTTTTTAGTAAGAAAAAGAAGTCTTACCAATCTTACACCCATCAAACTCACTGTACACTTCATGTTTCCCAAAAGGGACAACAACAGAACAGACAGCAGAGAAAGCCACAAGCTCAAAAAGCTCAACCGGCTCAACAGACCCAGCCCCCTCAGGGTCTTTGATTTCCACCTAGAGAACATAGTCATTCTGCCCCTAAAAGGTCCAGAACCCTTGACCATTCCAGGCAGACTATCCCATTTTGTCAAAAGATGGCAACAAAAAACATCGGAAAATTGGACTCTGTCCATTGTAAGATAGGGCTACAAGCTTCATTTCCTCAACTTGCCCCCACCTACAATTCTGAGACAGTTCAATTCTCAGGGCCCTGCCACCGTCCTTTTGTGGCAGGAGGTCACGTCACTTCTGGCTCAAGGAGCAATAGAAGAAGTGCCCATATCCCAACAGGGGACAGGGTTCTACTCCCCCTATTTTCTTATTCCAAAGAAGACAGGGGGACACAGGCCTATACTAGACTTCAGAGAATTAAACAAGTATTTGTTCCGAGAAAGGTTCAAGATGATCTCTTGGAACACTTTTACCATACCTTCAAAGTCAAGATTGGCTATGTTCTCTAGATCTAAGAGATGCGTACACGCATAATCTCCAGGCACAAGCAGGAATGTAGTCTTCACATATGGGTATCATCGGTACCGACGGAGCCTGCATGGGAACGCTCCCCAGCATCCAATAGGAATGCTTTTGGGAGCATCCCTCAGCACATGCGCGCTGCCTTCCCGCCTTTCCAACTGTCCCTCTTCAGTTCTTTGTTTTCCGCGGAGCCAACAGGACACATACCCTGTCACCGCAGAAAATTTCTTCTTTAAACTTCTTTTCTTGTGGTCGCGCCTGCCTCCGCACAACACCTATCGGTACCGCCGGTTCTTTCTTTCTTCTTTAAAAAAAAAAAAAAAATCTATTTTTGAACTGTTTCTCTTCAGAAACGTTTTCTTTTGGTGGTAGGTGCCATTTTGGGCATTAGGCCCCATTTTTCCCAAAAGATGGAAAAACCAGCTAGTGGTTTTAAAAAATGTACTAAATGTGGTGGTACCATCTCCGTCACCGACACCCATGACTGGTGTCTAAAATGTTTAGGCCCTGACCATTCTCCATCTTAGTGTTCCTCCTGTATGGGGATGACTAAAAGAGGAAGACACAACCGAGCTGCAAAGCTGGGTGCCCTCTTTTTTTCGGATACCAGGTCCATTGCATTGACGTCTTCAAGAGCCTCGTCTTCCTCCCATGGATCTCAGGTAACTAAACATAAGAGCTGGTCCTCAAAGGGTGGCTCTCTTTCAAAGCATCGAGAGGCCATTGGCATTACCCTTAAGGAAACTACACCGGCAAAACAGCCCTGGCGGGAGGCTTCAGCCTCCAAAGCATCAACGGGGTTCTAGGATGTTCTCGAGGCTTTGACCTCGGCAGAACTACTGGTGCCATGCTCAGGGGTTCTGGCTGCTTTTACCGGTACTGATACCCAGGCATCAGCAGTGTCGATAAACCAGAGATTCCTTGCTATCAAACGCAGTCTTGCAGCTCTCTTACAGCTGCGGTACCGTTGACACCAGTGGTTCAACAGGCACCGGTACTGACACCGGTACCGATGCCGGTCCCAGCACCGGTACCAATGCGGGTCCAGCACTGGTACAGATACCGGTACCAGCACCGACAGTACCGGCCCCGGTGGGAATCCTTCCCATGCAGATCAACAGATCGGTACCGGACCAATTCGGTATCGACTTCGATCGATACCGAGACCGTACTTTGCATGAACATCGGGATCAGAGATACTTCAAATTCTCCGATTCCGATGACTCTGATAATTCTGCCGGTACCAGAGTGTTTCTCCCGGAAGACTCCTATTCTCCCCAATGCAGAATGTCTCCTCCGGAAGACATGTCTCTTCAGGATTTTATTTGTGATGTTGCCTGAGGCCTTTCAATCATGGTAGCTCCTGAAAAAGAACCTAGAGCAAAGGAATTGGAAATTCTCCAATATCCTAAGGCTCCCAAGGAAGCAGCCACTCTTCCCATTCATGAAATTCTTCATGATTTGATGCCCAGAATCTGGGAGACACCTTTGACTACATCTCCTCATTCTAGGAGACTTGATACCATGTATCGAGTTACACCATGTCCTGGTTTTCAAAAGACTCAGCTGCCACACCATTCAATGGTAGTGGAGTCAGCCATGCGTAGGATGAAAAGTGCAAAGAGACATGCATCCAATCCTCCAGGTCATGAATGCAGGACTCTTGACACTTTTGGGCGTCAAACATTTCAGGCTTCCATGCTTTCAGCTAGGATCAGCTCATATATTTTATATATGGGAATGTTCCTCAAAGAGGTCACAGGATATTTGGAGCTTATGAGCACCCTTCTCCCTGAGGACAAATGACAGGACTTTCTCACTCTGGTCAAGAATGCTCAAGATGTCTCCAAGTTTGTAAACCGTGCAGCCTTTGACTGTTTTAAATGCATCAGCAGAACCTCTGCTATTGCCATTGGTGCACGTCAGATTTCCTGGCTTCAGGCATCAGACTTGGAGATTTGGGTACAGGATAAATTGGGAAACATCCCTTGCACAGGAGACAACCTCTTTGGCAAGAATTGGCAGGAGAAGACTAATGAGATAGATACTGACAATCTCACTTTAGACAGATTGTCAACATCTACAGCCACTCCAGCCAAAAAGAAACCCTATAAAAAACCCTTTTTCAACAAAAAGAGGAAGTTTTATCCATCCTATACCCAGAAAGGGCAAGCTCAGGGTCAAGTTCCCCAGAAGGGTCAACAACAACAATCCAGACAAAAGAAGCCAAAAGGCCTTAGAGCTCAACCAGCTTCACAGGCCCAGCCCCCTCAAGGGCTTAGACTCCTTCATAGAGAATTTAGCCTTCCTGCCTCTGAAGGGACCAGAACCCCTAAACATTCCAGGCAGGTTGTGTCATTTTGCCAACAGATGGCACCAAATAACAACAGAAAACTGGACTCTGTCCATTGTGGGAGAGGTGTACAAGCTTTATTTTCACAGTATGCCCCCTCCTACAATCATAAGACAGTTCAATTCCCAAATGTCTACAGGTAATCTACTGGATCAAGAGGTCTCAACACTCCTTGCTCAAGGAGCAATAGAGGAGATGCCCATTCTTCAGCAGGGTGCAGGGTTCTACTCCCCCTATTTTCTTATTCCAAAGAAAACAGGAGGGGACAGACCCATTCTAGACTTCAGAGAATTGAACAAATATCTGTTCCGAGAAAAGTTCAAAATGATTTCTCTGGGAACTCTTCTGCCATACCTTCAAAGTCAGGATTGGCTTTGTTCTTTAGATCTAAAAGATGCATATACTCACATTCTGATCCATCCAGATCACAGAAAATTCTTACGATTCCTTTTCAAGGGAAAATATTTCTAATACAGAGTTCTTCCCTTTGGTCTGGCTTCGGCACCAAGAGTATTCACGAAATGCATGGCAGTAGTAGCTGCATTTCTGCGAACCCTGGGGATATTCGTCTTCCCTTACTTGGACGACTGGCTCATTCGAGCCCCCACGGTTCCAGAAGTCAGATCTGCACTGTCTCGCACAATGCGAATCCTTCAATAGTTGGGATTGGTCATAAACCTCTCAAAATCCCAACTTGCTCCATCTCAGTCCCTAGAGTTTATAGGAGTTTGTCTAGATACCAGACAGTCAAGGGCTTTTCTCCCACAACCCCGCTGTCTTCGTATAATATAATGCAGCTAGCTTCTCAAGCAGCAGTGAAGTCCTCCCTAACTGCTCAAGAACTACTACAACTATTGGGACATATGGCATTCACGGTTCATGTGGTTCCCTACGCTTGCCTTCATATGCGAGCAGCCCAGTGGACCCTATCCACACAGTGGACACAGGCCACAGGACGTCTGTCGGACAAGATATCAAACTCACAACGACTGATCTTGTCCCTACAATGGTGGCAATCACTGGAAAATCTTCTAGTGGGGTCTCCTTTCCAGGAACCCCTATTCCAGGCCACCCTAACAACAGATGCATCACAGGTGGGATGGGGAGCACACCTGCATCATCTCTCTACCCAGGGTACCTGGAATCCACAGGAGGCTTGTCTTCACATAAACCTCCTGGAACTCAGAGCAATCTATCTAGCTCTTCGAGTATTCCATGCTTAGCTCAGCTACAAGACAGTCCTAGTCCAAACAGACAATCAAGTAGCTCTGTTCTACATGAACAAGCAGAGTGGAACAGGCTCTCTGTCATTATGCAATGAAGCTTTACGACCATGGGTCCTCGCCAGAGAGCATCAAATTAACCTTCTCGTGGTATATCTTCCAGGCATTCAAAACCTTTGGGCAGACAAACTCAGCCGAGTACTGCTGCCTCACGAATGGTCTCTCCACCTAGACCAGGTGGCCAACATATTTCAGATCTGGGAAACCCCAGACATAGTCCTATTTGCAAGTCCACTGAATGCCAAACTTCCCCGGTTCTGTTCCAGGATTCCGGCTCAAAATTGCCAGGCAAGGGACGCCTTCCTTCTTCATTGGGGTCACGACTTCCTCTATGCCTTCCCACCCATTCCCCTCATCCCCAAAACACTCTTCAAGCTTCAGAGAGGCAGAGGTCTATGATCCTCATAGCGCCATGGTGGCCATGCCAAACGTGGTATCCCCTGCTTCTACATCTCTCTCAAGCTGCGCCTCTGGAGTTAGGCTATGCTCCAGATCTCCTTTCCCAAGAGAATGGGATGCTATGGCACCCGAATCCCCAGTCCCTGCATCTCAGGGCTTGATTGCTGAAAGCTTTGACCTTCAGGATCTTAACCTTTCCCAACAGGTAAAGGATATCCTTCAGGCTTCTAGAAAACCTTCCACAAAACGCTCTTACGCCTTCAAGTGGAAACATTTTACTATATGGTGTTCACAGAAGGGGTTAAACCCCCTTATGTTACCTTTGGAATCGATACTAGAGTATCTACTTCATTTATCAAATTCTGGTCTAAAGACCAATTCAGTAAGAGTCCATCTTAGTGCAATTGCAGCTTCCTATAAGCCTCTAAATGGACAACCAATTTCCTCTCATCCACTCATAACAAGATTTATGAGAGGTTTTCTATTAACAAAGCCTCCCATCAGGCCACCACCAGTGGCATGGGATTTAAACCTAGTTCTCGGGCAGCTCATGAAACTGCCTTTTGAACCTTTAGCCACTACAACCCTAAAGCGTTTGTCCTGGAAGATCATCTTCCTAATTGCAATCACCTCTGCATGTCACATTAGTGAATTGCAAGCTTTAGTGGCTGATCCTCCTTATACTAGGTTTCACCATGATAAGGTTGTTCTTAGAACTCATCCACACTTTATGCCAAAGGTGGTTTCGCCTTTTCATTTAAATCAATCAGTTTATCTTCCTGTATTCTTTCCGAGGCCTCATGACTTTAATGCAGAAAGGAACCTTCATACTTTGGATTGTAAAAGAGCCTTGGCTTTATACCTACAAAGAACACAGCAACATAGAAAGTCGTCTTAACTTTTTATTGCTTTTGATTCTAGTCATTTGGGACTTCCATTCTCCAAGAGAACTCTGTCCAAGTGGATTGCACAATGCATATCCTTTGCTTATGTCACAGCTCACAATGTGAGAGCCATGGCAGCCTCTATGGCTAACCTTCACTCTATGCCTATTGATGACATTTGTCGAGCAGCCACCTGGGCTTCGGTACACACCTTTACAGTCCACTATTGCCTAGATAAAGCCTCCGTTGGGATGCCTTTTTTGGCCAAGCTGTTCTTCAAAATCTCTTCCAGACCTAATTCAACTCCTACCCACCAACCCTGGTGGGATGCCAGAGATACATGGGAGGAAGCATGGCCCACCTCACTAGAGGTGGCAGCTTCCTGGGGCTATCTCCCTGGAATCTTCAGCTAGGGCGTCCCCATATGTGAAGACTACATTCCTGTTTGTTCCTGGAGATAGCGTAGTTACTCACCTGTAACAGGTGATCTCCAGGAACAGCAGGAATTTAGTCTTCACAACCCACCCATCTCCCCTAGGAGTTGTTTCTCTATCTCTCTGTCTCTTTCCTCTCTCCCTCTATCCTTTCACTCAGCTACAAACTTAACTGAAGAGGGACAGTTGGAAAGGCGGGAAGGCAGCTCGCATTTGCTGAGGTATGCCCCCAAAAGCATTCCTATTGGACGCTGGGGTGCGTTCCCACGCAGGCTCCGTTTGTACCAACGATACCCATATGTGAAGACTAAATTCCTGCTGTTCCTGGAGATCACCTGTTACAGGTGAGTAGCTACGCTTTCTCATCCACTCAGATCACAGGAAGTTCCTTTGATTTGTGATCCAAGGAAGACACTTCCTGTACAGAGTTCTTCCTTTCAGACTTGCCTCTGCTCCGAGAGTCTTCACAAAATGCATGGCAGTGGTAGCAGCATTTATGAGGACTCTGGGAATATTCGTCTTCCCTTACTTAGATGATTGGTTCATTCGAGCATCGACAGCTCCAGAGGCCAACTTCGCTCTCTCTCGAGCAATGACAATTCTTCAATATTTGGGGCTGGTCATAAACCTCCCAAAATCTCATCTCACCCCCTCTCAATCTCTAGAATTCATAGGGGCTCGTCTAGACACACGGCAATCAAAGGCTTTCCTGCCCCAGCCATGCTGTCTACGTATAATACAATTGGCATCTCAAGCATCTACAAAGGTATTCCTTACTGCTCGGGAGATGCTTCAACAGCTGGGACACATGGCATCCACTGTCCATGTGGTTCCCTATGCTCACACTCCACATGCGAACAGCCCAGTGGACCCTTTCCTCTCAGTGGTCACAAGGCACGGGTCGACTTACAGACAAAATCAGAGCTACCACACGTCTGATTTTGTCCCTACAATGGTGGCAATCCCTGGAAAACCTCCTTGTAGGCTCTCCTTTCCAGTAACCTCTATACCAAACCACTGTGACGACAGATGCGTCTAAGATGGGTTGGGGGGCCCACTTGCACGATCTCTCCACTCAGGGTCTTTGGACCTCGCAGGAGATTTCCCTTCACATAAACTTCCTAGAGCTGAGAGCCATTTTCTATGCTATTCAAGTCTTTCAGGGCCATCTGAGCAACAAAACAGTTCTGGTCCAAACCGGCAATCAGGTAGCTATGTTCTATGTGAACAAGCAAGGCAGAACATGCTCTCTGTCGCTATGCAATGAAGCTTTGCGACTATGGGCCCTCGCCAGATAGTTACAAATTCACCTGCTTGCGGTATACCTTCTGTGCATTCAAAACTTGTGGGCAGACAAACTCAGTCGAATACTGCTGCCACACGAGTGGTCCCTCCACTCAGACCAGCTTGCTCGAATGTTTCGAATCTGGGGAACACTAGATATAGACCTCTTTGCAAGTCCACAGAATGCCAAACATCCCTGATTCTGTTCCAGAATTCCGGCTCAAAACTGTCAGGCAAGAGATGCTTTCCTACTCCACTGGGGACAGGACTTCCTCTATGCCTTCCCACCCATTCCCCTCATTTCCAAGACTTTATTCAAACTTCAGAGAGACAGAGGTCGTATGATACTCATAGCCCCACGCTGGCCACGGCAGATGTGGTATCCTCCTCTTCTGCGTCTCTCTCAAACCATTCCTCTGGAGTTGGGGAATGCTCGAGATCTCCTGTCGCAGGAGAACGGATCTTTACTGCATCCCAATTCCCAGTCCCTACATCTCAGGGCCTGGTAGCTGAAAGCCTAGAATTCCAAGATGTTAACCTTTCTCAACAAGTACAGGATATCCTCCTGGCTTCCAGGAAATCTTCCACAAGACGTTCCTACGCTTTCAAGTGGAAAAGGTTCTCTATCTGGTGTTCACAAAAGGGACTTAACCCCCTTTTACTCCCTGTAGAATTACTACTAGAGTATCTTCTACAATTATCAACTTCTGGTCTAAAGACCAATTCAGTTAGAGTCCATCTTAGTGCTATTGCTGCTTTTCATAAACCTTTCGATGGATAACGTATTTCCTCTCATCCACTTATATCAAGATTTATGAGAGGCCTACTTTTAACAAAACCTGTCATCAAACTACCACCGGTGGCATGGGATCTAAATCTTGTTCTTGGTCAGCTTATGAAACTTCCTTTTGAACCTTTAGCCACTTCAGACCTAAAGTTTCTTTCATAGAAAGTTATTTTCCTAATTGCCATCACTTCTGCAAGATGCATTAGTGAACTACAGGAATTAGTAGCTGACCCGCCTTATACAAGGTTTCACCATGATAAAGTAGTCCTCAGGACTCATCCTCACTTTCTGCCAAAGATGGTATCGCCTTTTCATTTAAACCATTCGGTTTATCTTCCTATATTCTTCCCTAGGCCTCATGCCTCCAGTGCAGAAAGAAATCTTCACACATTGGATTGTAAAAGAGCCTTGGCTTTTTATCTCCAAAGAACCAAGCCACATAGAAAATCATCTCAGCTTTTTGTGGCTTTTGACTCTAGTCATTTGGGACTTCCAGTTTCTAAAAGAACTCTGTCAAATTGGATTGCAGATTGCATATCCTATACATAGCAGAGTAAGGGACTTTCTCTCGAAGGCCATGTCACAGCTCACAATATGAGAGCAATGGCAGCCTCAGTGGCTAACCTTCGTTCTGTCTCTGTTGATGACATCTGCAAAGCAGCCACTTGGACTTCGGTATAATCACATGTGGCGCCCCCACTTGCCTAGGCGGTTGCCTATAGGCAGGGGCGTGCCTCCTAATGTCCCTTTTTAGTATGAGTTCCCAGAGCCGAGGCTTCTGGGGCTTGTAGTTGTGTGAAATGATGAATAGGCCGAGGGTTGAAGGCAAACACAGGAAAATTTTATTTTTCTCTTCCTTTGCACCAAAAACACATCATAACAAAATTAGGATACTTCTCCCACAAAAGAAAAAGGAATTTCCAGATCCAGAACTTCACAGTGACAAAAGTTGTAATTGTTTCTTCAGCTGTTACTCAATGCAGCATGATAGTTCCTTTACTTCTGGCTTAAACAACTGCTTTTCCAAACTGTGCAATATTCAGATTAAAGCTTCTTTTACTTCTGGCTGCTCCCCACTCAGATAGTTCTTTCTTAAACATTCAAATCAAGCCTTTGAATATTTCTAGCTGCTTTAAAACACCAGCAACTTCATTTCAAACATTATCAGCAGTCTAGGCACAACACATACTGGTATAACAGCTTCTGGGTCTTTCCACGTTTAAACCCTTCACTTTGTCTTTATGCAAAAAGAGCAATCCATTTGAGATTCTGTAGAGGCATTATCAGAATCATAATTATCTATCTGCATGCCCTCATAATCAGGATCTGTTGTCTCCTGACTGGAATCAGCTTGTGGGAATGTAGGCTTAATTTCTTCTAGCAATTTTAAAACTTTCCCAGCGAGACCTCTCTAGGTTCAGGGGTTTTAGACGGGCTATGGAGATCCTTATCTTTCAATAAACTGTTCAAGGCTTCTAATGGGCTCACCTTCTTTCTAGCAACAGTTCTTTTCACAGGCCTTTCCAGAAGTGAAACTCTCCCCACAGGCTCTGCAGCTTCCTCAGGCCAAACGCTCCTATATCCAGGGCCAGCTGTAATTCCTCTACAACACGGGCTTCCTTCAGGGCTGTAGTTTCCTGGGTTTGGGCTGCAATGGGAATCCTTTCTGAGGCTGTCTTTGGAGCACCTCTCCCTTTCAGCTTCCCTGAAAGATTCCTTTCCTTCTGGTTCCCTCGTGATCTCCACGTCCTCTGTTTCCCTGGTGGTCTCCCTTCTTCCTGTTCCCCGAGGCTTAAATGAGTGGGGCTGCCCTAGAGCCTCTAACTCCTCCCCCAGGTGCTTCTCATTACCTCTCTTGGTTGCCTTGGAGCTTGGGCATGGTCTGAGCTCAGCAGCCCCGTGTGTGTTTTTTTTCACTTTGGCTGTACTTTGAAAGTCAGTGCTCTCTGTGCTATCCCTTTGCTTGAAGGTAAATGCTTGTCTTTTATCTATTTCCATGGGCTCTAATACAGTTTCGCCACCACACACAGTATAATCACGGGAACACACACAGAACACCCATGCTCAAGAGGCAAACCAGGAGCAAGAACGACACACATGCAAACCCAAAAGAAGCACACGGAACAACAAACACCCCAGTGTCAATATCAATAGATCTCATAAACGCCAGATCCATACGTAATAAGATCTACACAATAGCAGACCACATAGATGATCAAAAACCCGACATACTTTGCATCACTGAAACATGGCTCACCCCCACCGACAATGTACTACTCAATCAATTAGTGCCCGACACATACACTGCATACAACTGCCCACACGCTCAACGGCGAGGAGGAGGAGTCTTGATAATCGCAAAGAACACCCTAAAATTCAAATCACGAAGTGCCCGAGACACCCAACAATGCAACATCATCGCTGTCGAGAACAAACGCATGGCCCTATGCCTCACCTACAGAGCACCCCATGCACCACCTGATGAACTTGCCTCCACCCTAGAAACGGTCTGCGCAATCAGCTCAAACCACAAACCCACTCTACTGTTAGGAGACTTCAACCTCAAATCTACCAACGCCAAAGATGCAGAAGCGTTCCTTCAAGTGATGAGTTCATTTCAATTCACCCAATTAACACCCTGACACACAGACATGGATCATCACCAGACCTCATCTTCGCACCCAACTATCTAATCACGAGAGGACTAATTTCAACACCTACTGTCATACCAGTACCATGGTCAGACCACCACATAATTGGAATAAATGGGAGCGGGCAGAGAGACGCCGGAGGAGTCAGAGCAAGACATCAGCTCCTGGACTGCCGTTTGACTTACAACTGTGCTCAGTGTTACCTTTGGGCCTCTGGAAAGATCGGGCAGGCGCGCCCAGGGCATCCCCCATTCTTGGTGGGGTCCTTTCCCGATACTATATATTTGAAGTATTCTTCTGACTGCGGGGCGGGGCTCGAAGGGGCGTGGTCAAAGGGGCAGTTCTGCCCCTTTGGCACCCCTTCGGCGTCACTGCGGCGGTTGTGAGGTTTTGCTTCCGTTCCCCCAGTTATTTTAATAGTAATGGGGAAACGGAAGGCGAAAGGCGCGAACAAAGGTCTGGAGACCGGTTCCGGTGATAAACCGGTCGGTCCCCTTGACAAACACTTCGCGCCTATACCTCTTGCGCAGTCTTCCCCAGATGGTGCCTCCCTCAGTTCTGGTGGGAGGTCCCCTCCGCCTTTACCTGTCCCTCTACATGCATCTTTGATGGCCGCAGAGTCTTCCGAAAGTGCAAGTATTTTTCAAATTTCTGTTACTTTTCCTTTACCTGTACAAACTGTTGAAGTTAACAGTTTAGTTGAATCTTTGCCTGGGCCTCCGGATGGTGAGATTACGCTGAAAGACATTTGGTCTGCTTTGCTTGTTATTGATAAGAAAATGATCTCGACTTTAAACGCATTATGCACCTTCTCACAGGATGCTGTCGCTTCTGTTCAACAGCTTGATGAGAAGGTCCATATGGTTGATAAGGCTGTAGTTAATTTGAGTTCTCAGGTTTCTCCGCTTATAGCTGCTAATGCTGCTGGGGTTAAGAGTTCCCTGATACTACATTCTAGAGTTGAGGCCCTTGAGAACTCTTTTCGTTCCTGTAATCTCCATCTTTTAAATTTTCCACACACCTTGTTGTTATCCGCGAATATTCTTTTAGATAAATATTTTAAAGAAATATTGAAGTTTCAGGAACCTGTTGTTGCAAGCATACTATTTTTTGTCTACCACGAAAAACGTTAATCCTAATCCGGATGGCCTGGAAGATATGGTGTCCACTATTTCTAACTTGACAGCTTTCTTGGAAGACTCTAAGGATGATATTGTTTCTCGTTCTACTTTATTGGTCACGTTAGCGTCTGTTGAAGTAAAGCAGCGTATTTTACGCGCTTTCTTCAAAGTAAAATCAGCTAAATTTTGTGGCCAGACTATAAATATTTTTCCTGATGTTTCCCGCGAGACCCAGCTTCGCAGACGGCAGTTTTTGCTGCTGAAGCCTAGGGTCTTGGCATTGGGAGCAACCTTTTTCCTACGATTCCCTTGTAAGTGTGTTGTAAACTTTGATGGGGCTTCCTATGTTTTTGCGGATGTAACACAATTAGAAAAATTTGTTATGGATCGTTCAGGTACAGTAAAGGGGAACTAGATCTGGGTTATTGTAATCCTCCTAATAGGGTAGGTTTTAGGGCTTTGTTTTCTGATTTAATTTGTTTATATTATTTGTTAGAATCTTGCCCGTCTCACATGATGTGGACTTTATCAAGTGTATTTCTTGGTCTTCTATATTTGACTTGTTGCGCAGTTTATTTCTGTGCTTTGATTTGCCTTTTTTTGGTTAAGTGTAATATTTGACTAAAATCAATAAACATATAAAAAAAAAAAAATAATAATTGGAATAAACAAGACAAACACCCGGACAGCACACCCACACAAAACAGATTCAAGAGCTTTGACAGGGACCAGTTCCTACAGGACACTATACCACACCTAACCTCAGAAACAGATGATCTAGAAGCTCATATCGGAAACTGGAACAACACCATCAACAACGCTGCTAAATCCACGGATCACAGACCCAAGAAAACCCGCTCCACCAAACTACAGCACAAGCCATGGTACTCAAAAGACATACGGAACGAAAAGAGGGAACTCAGAAAATTAGAACGGAGATGGAGACACACCAAGTCATCCAATACCCAGGAACTATACCTAACAAAGCAAAAACACTACAACGAACTCATCAAACAAATAAAGATGGAATACCACACAAACATTATACTCAAATCCACCAACAAACTTAGAGAGCTATTCGAAATCGTGAAAACCCTCACCAAGGAACAGAAAGCAGAAAATGATGTGCAAATAAACCCACAAAAAGTTGCTGACTACATACAAGAAAAATTCCACTCGGAAGCACAACAAAGATCCATCACAATCTCAAAGCCAAACTCACCCCCGAAAACCTGGGGCACATTCAGCACCCCATCCACAGAACAGCTCTCTCACATCATCACCGCAATCAATACAAGCACGGCACCAACAGACCCATGCCAGTGACATGGATCAAAGCCCACCAAATCAAGCTTCATCCACACCATATACAACATGGTGCACAGCTCTCTGACCCAAGGGAACATGCCAAATCAACTAAAGCTCGCCACAATAAGACCCATCCTGAAGAAAACCACACTCGATTAAAAACAATCCAGCAGCATACAGACCGATCTCAAGCATACCCCTACTGGCAAAAATAATTGAGAAGACAGTACAGCACCAGCTACAAGACCACATTGACAACCACGCACTACTAGACATCAACCAACACGGCTTCCGCCCCAACCACAGGGTGGAAACACTCCTGATATACCTCTTCAACAACATTCTTTGCATCATAGACAACTCCAAGAAAGGAATACTAATGATCTTCATTGATATTTCATCAGCATTCGACACAGTAAATCACAGAACTCTACTGGAAAGACTACAGAACATTGGGCTACATCGATCCACCCTGAAATGGTTCCAATCATACCTAACCCACAGACAGATACAGGTCAAGGTAGGCCCCAACACTTCCCGACCCATAAAAGTCCTACAAGGAGTACCACAAGGATCAGCCTTATCAGCACTTTTGTTCAACCTCTACATCCAGCCAATATGCGGCGACATGAAGGAACACAACATACAATACACTACCTACGCTGACGACATCATGATATACACACCTATCACAGTGGACAACCCGGATTACTCCAAAATAACAAACTGTCTCATACACATGACCAGCTGGTTTCAAAACAACAACGTCACCATAAACTATAGCAAGACTGAGGCACTAATCATCACTCGAAACACTGACTTCGTCCCTCCACACAACATCAAGATAAAAGACACAACCATACCCATAAAACCGGAAGTAAAGTACCTCGGAGTAACCCTGGACAAGGAACTGAATCTACAATCACACATAAACAGAACCATCAAAAGTGCATACCACAGGATGAAAATTATCCGACGCCTCAAGCCCCTCCTCGCCCGAGAGCACTTCCGTACAGTCTGCCAGGCACTAATAACCCCACTACTAGACTTCTGCAACCCAATATACCTTGGTCTATCAAAACAAACTCTCAGACCGCTACAGTTGGCACAAAACACAGCAGCTCGCATAATTTCTGGCACAACAAGACATGAACACATCACACCCATACTGAAAGACCTCCACTGGCTCCCAATCAGCTCACGCATCAAATATAAGACAGTCTTAAACATCTTCAAGATCAAACAGTCATCAGCCCTTGGCCTACATACACTCATCCAGACAGAAGCACACGACCACGGAGGAGAGGCACTTCCAATCGCGTCAACACCCCAAAAGACATGACATCAAGGTCTGCAAGAACACAGCAGAACGAGCCCTTTCCCTGGCTGCTCCAGCAATTTGGAACACCCTCCCAGATGAACTAAGACTAACAGACCTCAAAGACTTTCGGAAGCTGCTTAAGACAACACTATTCATTGATCACTATGGACACATCACATGATCTACTAAAAAAAAAGAACAAAAGACCAACCCCCCTCCCCTGTCCCTGTGCATAAGAATGTATATAGCTCATAATGTAAATAGCCCTTGTACATAAGAATGTATATAGCTCATAATATAAATAGCTCAAAAGAATCTAACACACATCAGCACAAACACACAATCTGTATCACTGCATGAACACAAGTGAACCTCTTATGATTGTTTGCTGTGGAAACCGCCTTGATTAAAGGAGAAGGCGGTATAGAAAAACTTTTAAATAAATAAATAATATACCTTCACAGCCCACTATTGCTTAGACAAGGACTCCCGTCGGGATGCCTCGTTTGGCCAGGCTGTTCTACAACATCTCTTCCATACTTAATACAACTCCTACCCACCATCCACAGTTTGGATGCCTAAGGTCCATGGGAGGAAGCATGACCCATCTCACCTGGGTTCGCAGCTAGCTGGGGTCACCCCTTGGCATCGTTCAGCTGGGGAGTCCCCATATGTGAAGACTACATTCCTGCTTGTTCCTGGAGATAGCATAGTTACTCACCTGTAACAGGTGATCTCCGGGAACAGCAGGAATTTAGTCTTCACAACCCACCCACCTTCCCTAGGAGTTATCTCTATCTCTATCTCTCTCTTTCTTTACTTCTCTCCTTTGGTCTCAGCTATAAACTCAACTGAAGTGAGAGAGGTACAGAGGTGGGAAGGCAGCACGCATGCGTTGTGGGATGCTCCCAAAGGCTTTCCTATTGGACGCTGGGGAGCGTTCCCGCATGGGCTCTGTCGCTACCGACGATACCCATATGTGAAGACTAAATTCCTGCTGTTCCCGGAGATCACCTGTTACAGGTGAGTAAGTACCTTAACCACAATGAATATACATGAGAAAGATTTGCATACAATGGAGTGCATGCAAATCTCTCTCATGCATATTCATTAGAGTATTGTGTTGTAACCTTGTTATGGCACCTACTGTTACATTGAGGTAATGCTGGGGGGAGACCTTAGTTGGAAGGGAAATTGAATGGTAGAAATACCAAGCCCAAAGGCAGTTTTCTTTCTTTGCCTGGCCAATGCCCTGCACCAAGCGCTTACCGCCTATAGGTTGCTAAACCATTGTACATGTGTTAGGCTCTAGCTGGCTAAGCCAATACACTGCTACCACATGTATACTAAGGATTCAGGGTCAAAAGAAGGCTCCTGAGAGAGGAGAGCTACCACTCATCCTAGAAATGAAGAAGAGAATTCTGAGGACAGCCCCAGGAGCTGAAATACAGAGGGTCGTGCTTCAACAGCAGAAAGCACATGGAGCTAAATCTGCGCTCTGTAATCAGAAATACAAGGAGTATGACTGGAGAAGGATGCAGGAGGGCCCAAGGTTTGAGGAAGGCGTATCCAAGGAGATAAGATAAAGGGAGAATAGTTGTAAAAACTGGAATCCTCAGCTTCAGGGTAGCTGCCAGAAAAAAGCAAAAAGGAGTTTCCTATACCCCAGGGTACAAGGAAAGATTGAAGTGGAGCTTGTACTGCCTTACTATTTTTTTACTTTGTTTATTGATTTGACCACTTAGAGACTCTCAATAACTCTGTTGGTTCAGAATGCATCCTGGACTGGACAGTGAGTTTTCAGAAGTGAGGTATGTGATGTGAGTTATCTGTGGAGCTGACAGCTTCCCTGCTAAGCTGATTCCAAACTTAGGACTAGGAGAGGTAAAACTAAAGAAATCTAGTGTTATTTCCCTCAACCATGTGCCTCCCCTGGTTTTCCCCCATAGTAAATCTTAGCTGGTGAGGTTCCTCAAATCAGTACAGTCTATATTTATTTTAGCTTTCACCCAATTGATTTTCCTGCAATATTTATTAATTTAGAACATGTATTAGAAGACACTGAAGCCTTAAAGAACTGAATAGGCACAAGAGCATGGACCTTTTCACCCCTTGGGTGCCTTTGTCCAAGAGAGCTTACTTCAGCAGTGATCTATGTTTTATTCCGGTATTCTAAAACATCCAAATATATTTAGCAAGCTTCATTAAAGTACAAGAAGATGACTGAGGGACAAGGATATCAAGTCAGAAGGAGAGAGGATCAGAGGGACTACTTTCCTGAAAAGGGCAGAATATGCCTGTAATTGCCTTTTGTTAGATGTGGTAGCCATTAAGATTGACAGAATTCAAGTATGAATGAGATAGAGGACTGTGGAAAGGGTAAAGGATGTAGATGACTGCAGTGACAGAGCCAGGATTTTAACCTGCTCATACTTACTTTGTCACTGCAACCAGGTCAACACCATCTGACAACCATTCATTGATTTGACATGAGTTGTGGTCTCAAATTAGTATCCAGTGGACATGTGCTCACATCACTGCAATCTCAAAGGTGGCACTGCTTGCCATTTTATTTAGCAGTTTTGGATGAGCTGTGACAAAATGAATGACTTAAAAATTCATTTTCTCTCTTAGTGTTAGAGATGTCTCTTCTAGAGTAGGACTGGGGCAGGGTGGTAGTGGGATATCCTTTGTTGCATTATTGTTTCTGCTATACATGCTATGTGCATAAATGAAGGACTTCAATTTTCACTACTATCAGGTTGGCCATTTTCACCAACATCAAATTTAATACAAATAAGCGTAATTATCACATTAGACTATTTGTGTACATAGAAGTCAACAGACAAGTGGTGAGTGATACCTTTTCCCCCATTATTTTTAATTATCTTTTTAATATTCACATATGCCATGAATTTTTAATTGGATACGAACCACAAATCTTTACCATAGAAAATCAAAGTAAAAATGATGATGTATTAATTAACTGGATGGTATATACACTAGAGTTTTTTCAGAATACAAAAATGAATTTGCAGACTTATTGCTAGTAATCTCTAACTTCTCATTTAAATCATTGCAGTACCTGAGAACTGGAGGGTAACCATTGTAATGCCCATTTTAAAAAAGGGCTCCAGAGACCACGTGATGCGGACAGAGTAGAGGTCGCATCCTGAACGTGTCCCAATACCCTCAGCCCGAACCGGCGATTTAATACCGTGAAATACCACACCTTTTGGCTGAAAAAGGGTTCCCCAGTCCCGGTGTGCCTGGAGATTGTTTTGCTGTGTTTTGGGAGAGTTGATCTCATGGCAACGGCGGTAAAATCCCTGAGGAAGGACCGGGAGCGAGCTGCCGGCTCAACTAAGATGGCGGATTCGGCCTCAACGCCGGCTTCACCCCACTCACCGACCACAATAGATGAGATGTCCTTGGCGGTAGCAGCCGCATTAAGACCGCAGTTTGATGCTCTCCATGCCAAAATCGATGGACTGCACGCGGTGGTGGACCAGCTGGGCAATCGGCTCCGGGAGGCCGAGGAGCGTGTGGGTCAGGTGGAGGAGAAGACGGGGACGCTGGCCGAGGAGGTAGCAGGTTTAAAATCCCAGTTAGCCCTGCAAGAGGCGAAGATTGACGACCTAGAAAATAGGTCGCGCAGAAATAACCTGCGTTTTCTGGGAATTGCGGAGACCATCCCCGATAAAGATCTGAGAGGATTTATTGAGGCTCTGATCCGCCATATAATGGGGGAGGAGGAACTCGGCGGCCCGCTGCAGATCGAACGCGTGCACCGGGTAGGAGCCAAACACCCGCGTGATACCCGCCCCCGTATCGTGCTGGCAAAATTTCTTTATTACCCTCAAAAGGAACTAATACTCAGGACAGCACGGCAGAAAAGGGAAGTGCATTATAACAATGCAAAGATCCGCGTGGCTCAAGACTACTCCGTGGCGTTGAGCAGAAAGCGGCGGGAGTATGCCCCGCTGTGTGAGAGGCTGATCGCAGCGGGCATCCGCTTCTCCGTACAATATCCAGCTCGGCTCCATGTGTTACTTTCTGGGGCTCACCGTAATTTTGAATCGGCTGCTGCAGCGGAGGCTTATGTACAGCAGATTTGTGGTCAGCAGAAAACAGCGGCATCGCCTGCCACCTGAAGAGCCAGACGATGCATCGCAGCTTATAACATCGCCTGACATCTTGATATTTTGAAGCCGGGAGCTACCCGACAGAACGCCGGACATCCTATGTAGCAAATATCTCTAGTCGCTATGGAGTGGCTACTCCCAAGTAACTTTGTCTCTTTGTTTTACCTTTAGAGACACTTAATGCTTTGAACTCCTTGGGGAGGGATAACAGAGTTGCCAGTTTTGTAACTCTTTTTGTGCCTTTGTTGTTTTGGTCTGGCCTACCCTTCGCTGTAAAGGCCGGATATAATCTGCTGACTTGCATAGGGGCCAGTGGTTGTGACTGGTACTATGCAAGCGGCGAGGCCCCTGGGGTGGGGGGAGGGGGTTCACCCAGGGTGCAGGGGTAATTCTATGTAGTAGGCAGTGCCCCTCTCGACTATCCGTTGAAGTAATATTGCTGACATCCCTGTTGGGAATTGGCAGGAGGTCGGGGGACATCAAGGCTATTAGACCCTAGACAAAAGAGGGGAATGTTTATCACTAAGATGGGGTATGAAAAGTACTTTTGAATATACGGGGTGGGGGATCTGGCGGACAAGGCACCTAAGAGAGTGGCTGAATCGGGCCTAGTGTTGGAGTGGATGCCCCCCCCGGGCGGACCCTCCCAGGTGCTATCCAGATCCGGGTCTGCGTTCATGACTGGTGGAGGTGGGCCGATGGGTGGGTTGAAGGGCGGGGGCACCAGGAATATGGGTTGTTGTTTTCTCTTTGCTGTGTGGTGGGCGGGTGGGGGAACACTCCATTTGATGGGGCACTGGAATTTTGACTGTTGGGTATGGTAGTGTGATATCTTCTATGGGCCTGGTGGGGGGACACATTCAGAGGGGTCTTGGGAGGGCTCCCTCGGTGGGGGGAGGAGTCGGGGGTCCTGTAAGTAGGCGTAGAAGGTTGAAGGGGGTAGGAGGGGGCTTTTAGGGGTGGGTATAGGGGATGGCTAGGATAGCAATAGTGGATGGTAGGGCGGGGGTCACTCAGGGCGGGAGGTGGGAGGTGGGGGGGAAAGGGAAGGGGGGGTGGAGGGGGGAGGGGTCGTCGCACTCTAATCTCTACGTATGGGCAGGGTATTTATTCTTTAATCCGCAGAACTGGGAGACTCCAGGCTGGGAGGGTCTCCCTTAACACGCTTTGCTGGCAGCTAGGCCAAAAACATGCGGTGATCCTGTGAAAATTATTTCCTGGAATGTATGTGGTCTGGGGAGCCCGATAAAGCGATATAAAGTACTGAAGGCGCTGGCCAGACATCACTGTGATATCGCGCTGCTTCAAGAAACCCACCAAACAGCGGAAGAGCATGCTAAACTGGGTCGAGACTGGGTTGGCCAGGTATGGGGCGCGCCTGCACGGGGGAAGAAGGGAGGGGTGGCTATCCTGCTTCATAAGAGAGTGCGCTTCTCGTTGAAAAAACAAGTAGTGGATCCCGAGGGACGCTTTATATTATTGTGGGGCATCCTGGAGGACCGAGAGGTCATTGTGGGGAACATATATGGTCCTAATACGTTAGACCAGAAATTCTTTGATCAATTGGCGGCCAAAGTAGAATCACTGCCGGATGTACCTGTACTAATGGGGGGAGACCTGAATGGGGTACTAGACGTGAGTTTGGATACCTCCAGTGAGAGGGGGAGCAGAGATAGATTACTTAGCTCTCAAACATTGCAACGATTTCGGAAGCGGTTGGGCTTGATGGACCCGTGGAGAGTCCTACACCCCTCTGAGAAAGATTACACGCATGTCTCGCGGGCCCATGGGACGAGTGCGAGAATAGATTATGTTTTACTGTCCTCCACTGCCTTTGCCCAAGTGATACAGGCGCAGATAGGTACTTTGGAGATATCTGACCATGCCATGGTATGGGTAGAGATGCACTGGGGGGGAAGAATGGGTACATCCCGTCTTTGGCGGTTCCCCATTGAGCTATATAAAGACGATCAATTTCGGCAGTTTCTAAGCCGCCGATGGCGGGAGTTTGAATTAAATCATCAAGCGCATCGAGAGGATCCCGAGCTGGTTTGGGAAACTGCCAAGGTGGTGCTGAGAGGTGACATTATTGGCTATGTTGCTCGAAAACGCCGCCTGCTGGCAGAACAGATAGTTCGGTTGGAACGGCAGGTCTCGCATGCACGTGTGCTTAACGGTCAGTCCCCGACGATGTCGAATCGTAAACGGCTATGGGAACTTCAGGTCTCCTTGAATGAATTGCTTCATCAGCGGGCAAAGAAATCTTTGCTCTATTATAAATATCGGCTTTATTGCTTTGGGGACAAACCGGGGAAACTCCTCGGACGGTGCTTGAGGGGACCACGGGGGGGAAGGGGGGTGGCAGCCCTCCGCGATGAGAAAGGGAAACTCCACCAAGATCGGGAAGCGATTAGCGCCCTTTTTAAGAACTTTTTTCAACAACTGTACCAGGCCGAAGAGATTGACCCCCCACTATGATAGCATACCTGCAAGGGCTGCAGCTCCCGAGGGTGACAGAGGCGCAGCGGGCTCAATTGGGGCAGCCCATTACACTACAGGAGGTCCAATCTGTCATTGCCCAGGCTAGTTGTTGTAAGGCACCGGGCCCCGACGGCTTTGGGGCTGAGTTTTATAAACTTCTGTCTGCCGGGGTGGGACAGTTGTTGGTTGATACCTTTCAGCAACGAATAGGTGGAAGCGGTAGGAGATGGGGAGAAAACCAGGCCTATATTACCTTGATACCTAAGCCAGCCAAAGACCCGTTGCAAGCCGCGTCTTATAGGCCGATTTCCTTGTTAAATTATGATGCAAAGCTGCTGGCAAAAATATTGGCTGAACGGTTGGCGGGGGTGTTAGGAGACATAGTGCATGACTCCCAGGTGGGATTTGTTCGTGGTCGGTATGCTGTTCGGAATATACGCCGTATCTTGACGTCCCTGGAGTGGGTGCACAGCCACCAGTTGCAGACCCTTCTGGTGAGTTTTGACGCGGAAAAGGCGTTCGATAGGGTGGACTGGACCTATTTGGATTACCTACTACCGATGTACGGACTGGGGCAGGTTTTCTGTGCCATGGTAAAGAGCTTATATGATACTCCAACGGCTAGAGTACTGTGTAATGGGGTTTTGTCCGCCCCCTTCCCGTTGTATCGGGGCACTAGGCAGGGTTGCCCATTATCTCCTTTACTGTTTATATTGTCTTTAGACCCCCTAATACGCAGTATCGAACAAGACCAGCTGATCCGTGGGATAAAGGTGGGGGCACAAGGATTTAAAGTGTCGGCATTTGCCGACGACATGCTGGTACATTTGCAGGCCCCGCGAGAATCGTTGCCGAGACTTATGGCTGAGTTTAGGAGGTTTGGTAGTTTTGCGGGTCTTCGGATAAATACAGAGAAATCGGAGGCCTTGGATGTGTTGGGGGGGTTGCAGACTGGGTGGGGAGCGGGTTTCCCGCTGCATTGGGCCGAGCATGGGTTCAAATATCTTGGTATAATTCTGACCAGGCTACCACAGGATCTATATTATACGAATTTTGAAAGGGTCCTGTCTGGCATGAAGCGCCAATTGCGAGCTTGGAACCCGTTGCCCCTGGCACTCCTGGGGAGAATTGCCGCTATCAAAATGGTGATTTTACCACGTATACTTTATTGGCTTCAAACATTGCCGGTCTGGTTACTCCGAAGAGATTTACACAAACTGGAGAGGGAGATACAAGGTTTTTTGTGGAAGGGGGCTCGAGCGAGGATTCCGATATCTCGTATGATTGGGGGATGGCGAAGGGGAGGCCTGGGGTTGCCAGATTTAGGCTTATATGCTCTGGCTTGCCAGATACGACATCTTGGAGATTACTTAGGGGGAACAGACGTTTACACTCCCAGAGCCTTAGAGGGGGCAATGGTGGCTCCCTTTTCCCTTGTGGGGATGTTGCACGTGGATAATAAGTACCTGCCACGGAGACTTACGCGGAATGTATTGCTGAATGCGATGAGGCGAACATGGAAACAATTAAATGGCTTGTGGCAACATAATTGGCAGGTTTCTAGCTGGTTACCGATACAAGGCAATGTACACTTTCCGCCGGGTTCGGATTCCGGAGCGTTTAAGTTCTGGCATCGGCAAGGCCTACATTACTTAGGGCATGCAGTAGATCTTACGGGTAAGTGCAAGCCGTTCAGAGACATACGTGAGGAGTATAAACTACCCAGCACCCATTATTTTGCGTATTATCAGCTTTTTCATTATGTGGCGACGTTACCCCGGGAAGAATTGGGAGAGGATAGGTCCAAGCAAATTATCGAATTCTTAGAATTAGGAGGGGATACACCCCTGACAATAGCTGGGCTGCGGATTAAGTTGGTGTGCTTTGGGGTGGTGCCGGATTTTGGGAGGGTGGAGGCAGCTTGGGAAGGTGAATTGGGCCGTGCTGTTACTCCAGGTACGATCTGTAGGGCGGTGGGACGGATAATTGAACTAGCCGAGGGTGTACGTTGGAGGGAGATCCAGTATAAGGCCTTAGCCCGGGTGCATTTCTCTCCGAGACGGGCGTTCCGGAGCCATATTACGCAGGATGGGTCATGCCCTCGCTGTCAAGCGCCCTTAGCAACCTTGACTCATATGTGGTGGCAGTGCAGGCGCATCTTCCCATATTGGTCCCGAATTCACCGTTATATTATGAGACTTCTACAACAGAGGTTTCCTTGGACCAGTGAACTAGTCATCTTGGATCAATTGCCTCTGACCTTGCCTATCGGGAAATGGGAGCGTTTATTGGTGCGTAAAGCCTGTTTGGTGGGGAAAGGTCCGATTTTGCGTAACTGGAGAGAACGGACCCCGCCCACGTTTACGGAGTGGCGCAATAATTTTCATCAGTTGATGCTGGCTGAGCGCTGGAGGGCTAGGGGCTCAGTGAAGCGATGGGCTACCTTCTTGCTGATTTGGGAACCTTACATCCAGAGCTTGAGCCCCCGATGCCGCAGTGATATAGTTAATGTGGGTATTTAAGGCGTAGTCTATCGGGGGGGGAGAAACTACCAGTCAATGTTATGTAGTGTATTGAGCCCAGCCGTGGAGATTGGGGTGCGAGGATGGGTAAGGGGGGGGTTAGGGGTACGGGGGGGAGGGGGGTAGGGTGGGGGGGTGTTGTTTGTTTACTAGAAGAGCACAAAAGGAAAAACTGTTTAACCATGTGGGCCTTTTAATGTTTACTGTTGTGGTCTGCTATGGTGACATACTGGTTTATTGTAACGGCCTTAAGAGGAGATAAGATACCACTCCTCGATGGCCCTTTACTGAAAGCTGTACTGTTTTGTTATGTCGCTATTGGTTAATAAATAAAGTTTTCAAAAAAAAAAAAAAGGGCTCCAGGGTTGATCCAGTAAATTACTGAACAGTGAACATGATTGTGCTGCCGGGCAAAATGGTGGAAGCTATTCTAAAGAGCAAAATTGTTGGCCATCTCGATAGATGCAGATTAGAGAGGCAGAGTCAACATGGATTTAGTAAGGGAGATCTTGCATTACAAAGATAGGGGCAACTCGGTGGAAAAAGATCATAGTTGAATTCATTGAGGCAAGTGTTAAAGTCCATAACCCTGCGGGATAGTCTCTCTTGTCCTCACAGTGTTCATTGCATGGGATCAAAATCCATGTGGGCCAATCATTTTATGTTCAGGAATTTTCTTTCCTTTATTTACTTGGCAAGATTTGATCAAAAGAGGAGTCAGTGTGTGGATCACGTGATGATGCAGGGAAGGGCAATTTATATTTCTTAGGAACTGGACAATATTTTGGGGAAGGGGAGAGAGAATCCCAAAAGAATGGGCTCCACCTTAACCCATTTGGAACAAGACTACTGCTCTGAAAAGAAGATAGAGCAGCTGTTAAAACTAGATCATGGCAGAGAGCTGAGAGTGGCTCAGGAGCACAAGGTTCTGAGTAAGGTATCTTCAAAAGGTGCTGGCAAAACATTGAAATTAGAATATCCTGATTGTACTGGCTATATCTAGAATATTTCCTGGATCTTTTGACCACATTAAAGTTTTGGTTGGCTGAAAAGTTTGATGTCACTGCTGATTTTTGTGTCCTAGAAAACATCTAATTACACACCATATGCTGCATTATTATAAAGTGCCCTTACACATTTTTAGAACATTTCAGTGGCCATCTTGAATTTGGTACCTTACTGTCAAATGCTGATGTTTTCGAGGGTTACTCCAACCGGTTACTTTTGGCATACCATTCCCATACAGAAATTACTGTCAAACCTTGGAGGACATAAGGAAGACAGAGGTACATAGACGAGATCTACAGTGACGTAGCACTGAAGTCCCACCTCCAATCTGGCAGCCTCTCAGTTGCCATGGAGGAGAGTGATCTTGTGAAAGGAGAGCATTACCTTGGTGTTGCAGGAAGTGATCCTGTAGCTAGGACCTGTCCACCAGGAGATGTAAAACCCTCGCACACCCAAGTGGTTTCTCCAGGGCCATGTGCCCATGAGAGAAGGGTTAGGACAGCTGTTATAATTGCTGATTTGATCATTAGGCATGTAGATAGCTGGGTGGCTGGTGGACGTGAGGTCCGCTTGGTAACATGGCTGCCTGGTGCAAAGGTAGTGGACCTCATGCACCACCTAGACAAGGTTTTAGATAGTGCTGAGGAGGAGTCTGTTGTCTTGGTACATGTTGGCATCAATGACAAAGGAAAGTGTGGGAGGGAGGTTCTAGAGGCCAAATTTAGGCTTTTAGGTAGGAAGCTGAAATCCAGAACTTCCAGGGTAGCATTCTCTAGAATGCTTCCTGTTCCATGCGCAAGGCCCAAAAGGCAGGCAGAGCTCTGGAGTTTCAATGTGTGGATTAGATGATGGTGCAAAGAAGAGGGTTTTGGATTTGTCAGGAACTGGGCAACATTCTGGGGAAGGGAGGGGCTCTTCTGAAGGGATGGGCTCCACTTTAACCAGTAAGGAACCAGGCTGCTGACATTAACCTTTAAAAAGGAGATAGAGAAGCTTTTAAACTAAATAGTAGGGCAAAGCCGACAGTTGCCCAGGAGCAGGATATTAGCAAAAGAAGGAAGTTAGGGAATCCTGACAGAGAGATTCCAACAAAATAAAAGTAATCCAGATGTCCTTCAGTACAATGGCAAAAAATTACAAATCCCATATCAATTGATAACCAGATTAATATGAATAAAATACAACCTCTAAAATGCCTCTGTGCAAATGCTAGAATTCTAAGAAATAAGATTGGGGAGCTAGAATATATAACACTAAATGAAAGGTTAGATATGATTGGCATCTCAGAGACCTGGTGGAACGTGGACAACCAATGGGACACTAATATCTGGGTACAAAGTAGATCGCAATGATAGAGTAGTTCAAATTGGTGGAGAGAGCATTGAGTCACATAGGATTAAAGTTTTTGCAGGAAACAAAATACACTGTAGAATCTCTATGGATAGAAGTTCCATGTAAAAGGGGGAAGACGACGTTATTGGGGGTGTACTACTGACTGCCTGGCCAGAATGAACAGATGGATGATGAAATGCTCAAAGAAATCAGAGAAGCTAACAAAAGTTACAACACAGTAATAATGGGTGATCTCAATTAACCCGGTATTGACTGGGTCAATGTCAGAGCAGGACATGCTAGAGAGATAGTTTCTACATGAAATAAATGACTGCTTCTTGGAGCATCTGGTTCATGAACTGACAAGAGGGGAACTTATTTTGGACCTAGTCCTTAGTAAAACACAGGATCTGGTGCAAGAGATAAGGGTTTTGGGGCCACTTGACAATAGTGATCATAGCATGATCGCATTTGATTTAATAAATGGAAGAAAGACGGCAAGGAAATCCACAGTACTACCTTTTAACTTTCAAAAGGGAGACTATGATAACATGAGGAAAATAGTTAAGAAAAAGCTAAAAGAAGCAGCTTCAAAGATTAAAGATTTACATTAAGCATGGGCGTTGTTTAAAACTACTGTCTTGGAAGCCCAGACCAGAAGTATTCCAAACTTTAAGAAAAGTGGAAGGAAGTCCAAAAAACTGCCAGCACAGTTTAAAGGTGAGGTCAGAGAGGCTGTTGTTGCCAAAAAAAGCATCCTTCAGGAAATGGAAAAGGAACCTAATGATGAACACTTGAAACAACATAAGCATTGGCAAGTTAGATACAAGGCACTGATAAGGCAGGCAAAAAGAGAATTTGAAAAGAAGCTTGCCATGGAAGCAAAAGCATATAATAAAAACTTTTTCAAGTACATTCATAGCAAAAAAACTTGTGAGAGTCAGTTGGACCACTGGATGATAGTGGGATAAAAGGGGCGCTAAGGGGAGGACAAGACCATAGCGGAGAGACTAAACAAATTCTTTGCTTTGGTCTTTACTAAAGAAGATGTAGGGAAGTTACCTATGCCTGAAATGGTATATAAAGGTGATGTAGTGGAAGAATTGAAAGAAATACTGACAAATTGGGAGGATATATTACAACTGCATGATAAACTGAAGAGTAACAAATCACCTGATCTGGATGGTATACAAGGGCGTTTAAAGAACAGAAATATGAGATTACAGACCTACTATTAGTAATCTGTGAACTATCATTAAAATTGTCTGTAGTACTTGAAGATTGGTGAGTGGCCAATGTAACTCCAATTTTTAAAAAGGGTTCCAGAGGTAATACAGGAAACTACAGACTGGTGAGCCTGACCTCCATACCAGGCAAAATGACAGAAACCATTATAAAAAATAAAATTACTGAACATGTAGATAATCATGGTTTAATGGGAGAAAGCCAATATAGATTTCGCCAAGGAAAGTCTTGTCCTACTAATCTGTTATATTTTTTGAAGGTATGAATAAACAAGTAGATAAAGGTCAGCTCTTTGATATAGCATGTCTGGATTGTCAGAAAGCCTTTGACATGGTCCCTCAAGAGAGACGCTTGGTCAAATTAAAAAGTCATGGGATTGGAGGCAGTATAGTGTTGGGGACCAGGAACTGGCTAAAAGATAGAAAGCAGAGAGTAGGGTTAAATAGCCAATATTCTCAATGGAGAAAGGTAAATAGTGGGGTACCCCCTGGACCTGCTGCTTTTTAACATATTCATAAATGACCTGAATATAGGAATAACTAGTGAGGTAATCAAAACTGCAGATGACATGATTTTCTTCAAAGTTCTTAAAACACAAGAGGATTGTAAAAAATTGCAAGAGGACCTTAAAAACTGGAAGACTGGACATCGAAATGGCAGATGAAATTTAATGTGGACAAGTGCAAAGCTGTGCATCTAAGAAAGAACAACTATGGTTTCATGGAGGAGTGGAGGAGTGGCCTAGTGGTTGGGGCAAGGTACTTCAGGCCGGAAGGTCGGGGGTTCAAATCCCACTAGAGGACAGCAACCTTGAGCCGGAAGGACTAGGGTTTCTAGTCCCACAGGTGCTCCTTGTGGTCTTGGGCAAGCCACTTAACCCTCCATAGCCCATGTTCCCTGTAAAATAGTTATCTCCAAGTTATAATGCCCTGTTCAATGTAATTTCAGTTGTTCAATGTAAACCGCACTGATGCAGAATAGCGCGGTATATAAGAGAATGTAAATAAATAAATAAATAAATAAATAAAATAAATAATGGAAGATACCACCTCAGAAACCAATATCCAGGAAAAAGATTTCAGTGCCATCGTGGATAACATGTTGAAACTTCCACCTAGTGTCAGCAGCGGCCAAGAAAGCAAATAGAATGCTAGGAATCATAAAGAAAGGAATGGAGAATAAAGCAATGGATATTATAATGCCCCTTTATTGTTCCATGGTGCGACAGGACCTTGAATACTGTGTGCAATTCTGGTCGCCCTATCTTAAAAAGGATATAGTAGAACAAAAAAATGGTAAAGGGAATGGAAGGATACCCCTATGAGGAGAGGCTTAAAAGGTTGGGGCACTTCAACTTGGAAAGATGGCTGAAGGGGGATATGATGGAGGTCTATAAATTAATGAATGGGGTGGAACGGATAAATGTAGATCAGTTGTTTACGCCATCAAAAAGTAGAAAGACTAGAGGACATACAATGAAGCTACAGTACAACCCATTTAATACTAATAAGAGAAAATATTTTTTCACTCAATGCGTAATCAAACTCTGGAATTTGTTACTGTAGGATGTAGTGCTCTTAGTGTAGCTATGGGTTTAAAAAAGGATTGAACAAGTTCCTGGAGGAGATGTTTTATAAACCATTATTAAAGAGAACCTGGGAAATCCACTGCTTGCCCCTGGACAAGCACTGTGGAACCTGTGTGCCTCTTTGGGAATCTGCCAGATACTTCTGTCTCGGATTGGCCACTGTTGGAAACAGGATACTGGGCTTTGTTGGACCTTGGTCTGACCCTGTAAAGCATTTCTTATGTTCTTTGTCCTTATGAATTGATTATGGATCAGCATAATTTTATCTTACTACTTTGTGTTCATAGATCATTTTAATTTCAAATTTAAAAACATTTTCAGGTAGTTTTGAAATTCTTTTTCAGTATCCTGATGATAAGGTCATTGATACAGGGTTCTGTATGGAAAATTGTTCTTCCAGCGTAATATTACCTTATTCTTCTCTGGAGTCTGTAGTTTGTTGTGATGCCTTTTAGAATGTTATAATGAGCTTCTGAGACTTCCATAATCTCTTCTTCAGATGTGGCTGTAGAAGAAAGTTTTCATATCTAGTGCAATATTGTAGGAGGAGTAGCCTAGTGGTTAGAACACTGGCTTGGTAACCAAGCAACCAGGGCTCAATTCGCACTAGCACACCTTGTGGCCTTGGGCAAGTCACTTAACCCTCCGTTATCTCGAAAGAAAGGTCTGGCAATCTATTTCCAGTCACACTGCCAAGAAAACCCAGGAGCTTCTGGGTCGCCAGGAGTCAGCACTGACTCAAAGGTACACATTGAATTTTACATTGCAATATTGTAGAGTAGGAATTCCCACAGTAGGAATCTTTCAGGAGGTGTCCAAAGGAAAAGGATGATTACCAATTAGAGGCAATTAAGGTGCTGAATGTCGTAAAAATAAGTTAGCATAGTAACATCTCATGAGGACCGAGAGTAAAGGTTCTTGAGATTCCCATAATGAGTCATTAATCCAATATTCAGCTTTTTTTTTTTTGGGAAGGGAGGGGGCAGGTGGCTGTAAGTAACTTTCTTTTCCTTTGGGTTTCCAGCTCAATTGGAACCAGGGCTGGGATATGGTAGGGATAGGGATTTTGCTCATTCCTCTTTTGGGAGTAGCTCAAGGCAAGTTATGTTTGAGTACAGTAGGTATCCTCCCTGAGTGGAGGAGTAGCCTAGTGGTTAGCTCAACTGCTTTGTACTTAGAAGATCAAGCGTTTGATTCCCACTGGTACTCCTTGTGACCCTGGGCAAGTTATTTTACCCTCTATTGCCTTGGAAGAAAAGGCCTGGCAATTTACTTCAGGTAGTGCATTGCCAAGAAAACCCAGAGGCAGCTGGGTTGCCAGGAGTCAGCACTGTGTTTAAAGAAACGTTCCTCCAATTTTCATGTAGACTAGACAATTGCCTTAGGTTGTAAAATCCTTATCCTTAGTTCTGTGATACTCTAGTTCTATCGTCTCTATTGTGTGTAAACCTAGAGGTCTCAGACTTCTCTCTGGCACTGAATTCAAAACATTTCTGCTTGCAAAGTGCCGTTATTGCATCAACGACCTCTGTTTTTTACTATGGTTACACACTTAAACTTGTTCTTCAATACAGGAGTCAGCACTGGCTTGCAATGCAATGCAATGTGTGCCTTCAAGTCAGTCCTGACTCCTGGTGACCCAGAAGCTCCTGGGTTTTCTTGGCAGTGTCACCGGAAGTAGATTGCCAGGCCTTTCTTCCGAGGCAATGGAGGGTTAAGTGACTTGGCTTGACAGCACTTAAAAAAGACAAAACCAAAGTATTTTCCTATCCCTTGGAGGTCTTACAATCTAAGTTTGTTTCTTAGGAAATAGAAAGTGAAGTGGTTTGCCCAAGATTACAAAGAGTAAGTGTAGGATTCAAATCTGGCTTCCTTAGTGCTCAGCTTACTGCTCTAACCATTAGGCTACTTCTCCACCTGATTAGCTTTCATGATTGTTTTAAACTTTCCTTTAAGATAAATGGAGTTCTTTTCTGCCCTTTGTTTTTAATTTATTTTTAGCATTTTGTAAACTGCCCTGCTGTATCCTATGAAGGACGGTCCATTAAGCTAAATAAACATAAACATTTGCAACTATTCAGGAATGTATTTCTGTTTTATAACCCTCTCTAAAGTGAACTGCTCCTCTATTTACTTACTTTCTTTATTAGTATTTAACTCATGCCAATGGTAGTTCAAAGCGAGTTTCATTCAGGTACATAGGTATTTCCCTGCCTTATAGCGCTATACAAATGATTAGTAGTAGTGATAGAAGAACTAAGTTGCCTATGTTCTGACTACTGAATGTGCTGCAGCAATCTCATAGTTTGAACTGCATGGAGGAAGCAGAGTCTGAAAGACTCCCATGAGAGCTGCTTGCCCTGCATGTTCGAGCTGTAGGCTTGCTGTAGCACACCACTTGGTTAGAATCTGGGTGGTGAATTCCCACATAATTTAGAGGGAACAATGGCAGCAGGTCATGTACCAGGGCTCCTTCTACAACCCTGCAATCATTGGCCCTAAATTTGGCTATTAGGTATTGCAGTTGTACACTGCCTGGGGCTTCCATCCCCCCCCCCCCCCCCCCCCCCCCCGCCAAGGGCTGTGAACGTTGCCTCCTCTGCATCCCGGGCCTACGTCAGGAGTGGCAGACCTGAGCTGGGAATTGAACTCTGGTCCTTTTTATGGCTCACATCTAAAAGATGGATGTGTTTTAGTTCTCTTGTCTGTTTTTTCTGGTGTGTTTTCAAAAGTACTGTTTAAGAGTTACTACAGAAATATTGGAGGTGGAATATCTGAACCTCGTATTATAAACAGCTTTTTATTGTAAACATTACAGGGAATGGCAGCAAAATTCCCGCTAAGCTGTGCTAAGTCCTCCGCTGGCATTCCTGCTGGCGGAGGGAGGTGCAAAGTGATTGCAAAAGCAATCACACCTAGGATTGCGTGGCAGAGGCAGGTCCCAAGGGACCTACAAACAGTTAAGCTTCTATGACTCGCAGCCAAGATATATCCTTAGAGAAGACTGGATATCCGAAAACAAATGCCTTTGTTGTGATGCAACTCACAGTTTATTTGCTCATTCAGGCAACATTATTCTGAGTTCACTCGTCACTGAAGGGATCATAACACTCAAAAGCTATTCACAAATGTATTAGTCCAATAAAAATGTCTATTTTATGTCATTAGAGCTGGATTGCAGGGACTGAGCAATGGCATAACGAAACTAGAAAAGGTAGAGAAGAGATGGTTGACAGGAAATATGAGAGAGGTCTATAAAATCATGAGTGGGGGTGAAGCAGGTAAATAGTGAGTGAATGTTTACCCTTTTTAAAGAGTACTAAGACTAGTTCAGAAAGCTAATAGGTAGTGTTTCTAAAACTAACTAGAGGAAGTATTTTTTCATTCAATGCACAATTAAGCTGTGGAATTTGATGCTGGAAGAAGTGGTCCTAGAAGAAATGTCAATAAAACAGTATCAGCGAGGTACATTTGGGAGAGCCACTGGTGGTTGTAAGTAAATTGAGATCTTGCCAGATACTTGGATTGGCCACTGTTGGAAACAGGATGTAGAGCTTGCTCTGAACCGTGGTCAGATTGAGTATGGCAGTTCTTAAATTCTTATGTTTTGACCTGTTTAGCTAACGTCTCGATGGTTGACGGTTGCTTTTGGTATGCCTCAAATAGTCTGCAGTGCATCTAGATCTTAAGATATTCAATGGGGACCCTAAAGACTAGAGTAATTATCAACTGGTATCTGTGTACATTCTTGGGTAAAATAATTGAAAAAGTAGTGTGGATATGAGACAGCAACCAAACTTCTTGTGTTAGTTGACAGCTTGTGTTTATTCTTAGAAAAGGAGAATAGACCGTGTCTTTGTTGTGTTAGATTTAAAATATGCATGTGATTTAGTAGATTATGATATGTTTCAGCTTTTAGCTTCTTTAGGAGTCTCAGGACAAGCGTTTAGTTACATAGTAACATAGTAAATGACGGCAGATAAAGACCAGTATGGTCCATCTAGTCTGCCCAGCAAGGTGGCAAGAGTAGGTGCACCTGCCACTCTGTGCAGGTCATACCTCCTCATATCTTTGTTTAGGGGTGAACCCATCGCTCCGTGTAGGGCACTCCTGTTTGTTGAGAAATTAGATAGTTAAGTTTATTTTGATTTTATCCTGTTGCTATAAAGCATTTTCCTTATCGTCCCTCCAGTCCAGTCCCGAACCTCTGGGTAGTGAACTCCCTCCAGTAGCTTGGAGACTGAGTATATCACATTCTTTAGAATGGCAGCAGTAATATCCTTGGCTCCTCCCATCAGCTCCCAGTACACTCAGTCTCCAAGCAGCTGGAGGATGTGTGAGTCCAGGTTCGGGACTCACTGTAGTGACAAATAAGGAATTTTTAGTGTTCTTTCCTTTACTTTTTAATGGTTTTGTAATTTAGTTTCGTTTTGATAAAGTTTTTAAACAAAAAAAAGAAAAAGGGATTAAGCTGGGCAGCACTTTCATCAGAGGTGCCTCTTTGAGCTATTTAAACATTTTTGTTTTCTATTTTGTTTTTCTGTTTTTATAGAGCAGAGCTTTGATCCCGGCGTTTTGGTGGCTCCCGATCCCATCAGCGGGTGAGAAACCGCCATCAGGATTTTCAGCTAAGTTCGTTGCTAGCACTGCTCCTTTCTCCTTGACGCAGAAGCCATTTGCTGGCTGAGCGCGAGAGCTCACTCGGGCCTTTACAGTTTCACCTCCTTATTTATTTATGCATCTCCAGGAACAAGCAGGAATGAGTCTTCACATATTTATTTATTTATTTATTTATTTATTATGAGTATGTAGGTACCGACGGAGTCTGCATGGGAACGCTCCCCAGCATCCAATCAGAACACTTTTGGAAGCATCCCAACACGCCTGCGTGCTGCCTTCCCGCCTTTCCCAACTGCCTCTCCTCAGTTTTCGTTTTTCCGCAGAGCCGGCAGGATGTCGTCCTGTCACCGCAGAAAATTCTTCCTTTATTTTTGTTTTTTCTTGTGGTCGCGTCTACCTTCCCTCGACGCACCGGTACCGCCGGTGTTTTCTTTTTCTTTTTCTTTTCTTCTACAAATATTTCCTTTTGTGGGAAATTTTTTCCTGTTTAGTGCCTGACAGGTTTTGGCCTGCTAGGCCTCTCCACTTTCCCTCATGGAAATGCTAGCCACTAGAATGTGTTTTAACTGTGGCGCTACCAAATTAGTTTTAGACACCCATAATTGGTGCCTTCCATGTTTGGGACCTGAACACCATCCGCTGGAGTGTCCCTCCTACACTACTATTTCTGCAAGAAGTTTTCAGCATCGAGCTCAACTCGATACGGCGTTCCCCTCAGACCTGAGGGTACCAGCTACATCTTCTTTTTCGCAGGATCAGGTAACCAAACAAAAGTCTGTAAAGACTAGCCAGTCCTCGGGTGGTAGATCTCATGTACATCATAGAGATGCCTTTGGGCTTGCCCCCGAGAACATATTGGCTTTAAAACCCTGGCGGGAGGCTTCTGTCTCCAAAGCATTAACGGGGTTTCAGGTTGTTCCCGGGGTTTTTACCTCAGTGAACATACCTGAGCCATGCCCGGTGGTGGTATCCGCTTTGAACGGTGCCGGTACCCCGGTATCGGCAGTGGTGCTGGATGAAACATTCCACACCGATGATCGCAGTCAAGCGCTCTCAGTATCTTCGGTGCCGCTAGAGCCGCTACGACCGATCTTCCCACATCGGCCCCGGTACCGATGCTGGTATCCACGTCCGTGCCCTCCAGATATGCATCGATAGACTCGCTTCTTTCGATGCCGAGTCTAGAATCGATCTCTAGTCTGGATGACTGGGTACCGACTCGTCTCGTTACAGACTTCAGACTGTATCGAAGACATTGTACCGATGATCAAGGTCTGCCACATTCGGTTACCTCGGTACCGATAGTGCCGTCACAGACTGATCTTCATACATCGGTGTCACCGACGGTACCGGTCCCGATACCGGTATTGACATCAACATCGGTGTCGGTACCTCCCATGCTCCTTTCAGCCGGCTCGCTTCCTTCCATACCGAGTTTGGAATCGATCCCTAGCATGGACGATTTGCTACCGACGAGTTGCGGTACCGGTTTTCAGCAGTACAGACAACTATCTTTCAAAGATAATCCGATGCTCCACCCCTCCAGATCTTCTATTCTACAGAATCTGAATGAACCGGTGGATGCTAGAGCTAGTTCTTCAACAGATCTAATTCTTCCTCCTCTTCCTCGAGGACTCCCCTCTGGGGAGATTTCTTTTCAAGCTTTTCTGCTTGATATGGCCAAGTTACTTGCCATTTCTATACCTGATCAAGACCCTGCACCAAGGGATCCACAACCTATACAGATCCCCTGCAATCCAAAGGAAGTCATTATGTTTCCTTTGCATCAAACCTTGCAGGATCTCCTATTTAGAACGTGGGAAACTCCTTTAACGGTATCCCCACCTTCTAGGGCAACTGATCTTCTATACAAGGTGCCCCCTTCTCCAGGTTTTCAAAAGCCTCAGCTCCCTCATCATTCTCTTGTTGTAGAATCAGCAATGAGGCGTATTAAGAGTACTAGAAGCACTCTTCTTATCCGCCAGGTCGTGAGGCTAAGACTTTAGATGCCTTTGGACGTCAAACTTTCCAGGCATCCATGTTTTCAGCAAGAATCCTTTCATGTATTTTCTATATGGGATTATCTCTTGAGGAACTCACAAAAGATCTACTACTTTTGACCCCTTTCCTCCAAGAGCCTAAAAGAGCAGATTTTTCTATGTTAGTCAATCATGCTCAGAATATTTCTAAGTTCCTTACTCGTGCTTCCCTGGACTCTTTCGAGTCTGTTAGCTGAACTTCTGCTATAGCCATAGGGGCACGACATAGAGCCTGGCTCCAAGCTTCAGACTTGGACAAATGCATACAAGATAGACTGGGAAATGCTCCTTACACTGGAGAGAATCTCTTTAATAAAGAGACTTTACTCCAGGCTGCTCAGTTAACCACTGACACTATTGCTTTCAGAGGCTTGTCTATGCCTTCCTCTATCCCAGTTTGTAGAAAATCTACTAATAAGCTTTGTTCCCTTAATGGGAGACGGTTTTATCCATCTTCTACCCATCATACAGATGCTCCCAGGCAGGGGAAACAACCAACCAGGCTCAGGAAACCACAACCTCAACGGGTTCAGCAAACCCAGCAGCCGCAGGGTTGCTGATAGACTCTTCCGTGAATCCTTTTTCCTGTTTGAGGTTTAGATCCTGTAGTTTGCTTCCTACCACTACAAGCATCTACATCGGTTCCATCCTAAACTTTACATATGTCCCTCTTAAAGAGACATCCTGACTATCAGCTCAAAGAGCTTCTTAAGATGATTATGCTTTACAGGTAATACAGTTACTCGTCCTCTGAACTACACAGAGGAGTAACAGCTGTCAATAAGGTTGCCATGCCTTTACCTTTGACTTTTTCTCCTGTATCAGCATCTCTCATATTATTTCAAAGATTTACTCCACCGTAAGTCTTCTTTTCAACTCTGCCACTCTTACTAAGACATTTGGTCTGTAAGAGTGATACCACTTTACTGAGGGCTTTTCCTTAAGCCCCTAAGTTTTCTTTCAGAGTTGTCTCCCCCTTGCATTCTTAGTTTTCCTGGCAGCTTCTCACACAATAGCGGAGTCTTACCACTCCTACTTATGTCTGTATTTCTTTCCCAATCTTGGGACCTAAGATTTCTACTGCTGCCCTATCAATAGTTAGAACTGCAGGGGCTCTTACTGGATAGACCACTGACTTGCTGACCAAGCAACCAGGGCTTGTTCTCCAATTTCAATGGTTTCTGGACTTACCACTAAGTCCCAGACGGTTTAAGAACCTTTTCTGGCTATTGTTGCAGACACATCACCTTATCTTCTATCCTTAGCCGTCCCCAATCCTTGGGCTTGGCGGAGTAGTTCATGATACCTACTGGCTCTTAAACACCAGTTTTTCTTCTAATTAACCTGCAACATGCTCTCTGCATCTCTACGGAGCAGCTGTACACTATGGGGCCTTGTTAGAGAGCGCATAATGTCAGATGGTTAGGAAGGGCTTTACCTAGTCATGCCTACTGGGTTCTCCCTGCCCTTACCATTTCCATTAAAGGCTTCTTAAATAAAGGACACAGGCCTTTAATTAAGGGAAGACCTAAAGGATTATCCAATTCCCTGGATTGCTTCACATCTCCAGGGGACCCCTCCACCAGGGATGGGTTTTTCTTTCAGTATAGACAATCCTTGTCTTGTCTTTTCCTTCCATCCTCAACTCTTCATGGCGTAATCCATGTTGAGCACAAGAATGCACCATACCCTTTTTACCCTCATTAGGGGTAAATATGGTATTTTTATTGCATCTTTTTCTCCAGCTATCTGCTGGAGTTATGGAAGGATTCAGACTTACTGTCTGCAGATTTAAAACATCCTCTGCATTTTCCAGGTAGGTCTCCATTCCTGGTTATTCAGGGGCTAGAGTTCTTAGAGGACTCTAGACTTCTCTTGCCAGTGAGAGAACTCCCTGGGCTTCCTATCCATAACCAGGAAGTACAGATTCTCTAAATATCTTCTCAAGCAGGTACCTCCCTTCTTGTTGTTAGATGAATCTTTCTCTCTCCACATACCCTATGTGGGCACATGGGTATGTATACATATACAGTATATATTTACATGTATATGGACATCTGCATGTCTGTGCCCATATATATATATATATATATATGATGGATATATCTGTATTTACCTATCTATATATATGTATTGCAATATATGATAGTGGGTATATATATGTCTATATACTATTTCGGTCTGTCTGCCTAGATATATATATACTTATACATATATATATATTCCCCTACTGACCCGACAGATACTCTCTATCCCTTTCCATGCTGTCCCAGCATACTTAGGGTTCTCCATAATCAACCACTTCCTGTGGTAGTTGAGGAGTTTTTGTACCATGACCTTCAGTTTAGGTACACCTGAAGCCCTCCATATACTTTCCTTTTCAATTAGGAGGGACTTTCTGAATCTTCAGAAAATGGGAGGCTACAATGCCTCATTACTCCTATCCTTCTTTGTTATCGGATATAGGGATCTTCGAAGCTCCCTTCTCCTATAAGAACTATGTCTCTTTAAAGTCAAAAGAGCTTCAGTTTTATCTAATAGGGACTTCCGCGTTTTCCGCAAAGTCCTACCTCATTGAACTACCCCAGTTCCACTGGGATTGTTTCTTCTCACCCTAAGGGTTCTAACCTCAGCCTGTTTTTGCACAGTTATTCACCTCTCCTTACATTGAGGTACTCCCTGGGGATATTCTGTTGGTTCATATTCACAAATCCACATGAACCTCCATATACCCCTTTACAATACCACCAGGTGAGGTCCATATTGGTTTATTGCTCTCAATATTACCACTAAATATCACCTGCACAGAGACTCCTATCTAGGCATCCTGTTTCGTCCAGCTGTTCCACAGCACATCTTTTTAGTTCAACTCCTACCCTCCATCCTTAGGATGCCTGGGGTTTCGGTAAAATAGCATGGCTCTCAGATTCGCAACATGCTGGGACTCCTCCAGGCATCTTAGCTTGGGAGTCCCCATATGTGAAGACTCATTCCTGCTTGTTCCTGGAGATAGCACAGTTACTTACCTGTAACAGGTGATCTCTGGGAACAGCAGGAATAAGTCTTCACAACCCACCCACCTCCCCTAGGAGTTGCATTTCTCTCTCTTTCCCTTTCTCTCCCTCTCTCTCTCAGCTTTAAAACTTAACTGAGGAGAGGCAGTTGGGAAAGGCAGGAAGGCAGCACGCAGGTGTGTTGGGATGCTTCCAAAAGCATTCTGATTGAATGCTGGGGAGCGTTCCCGCGCAGACTCCGTCGGTACCAACGTACCCATATGTGAAGACTTATTCCTGCTGTTCCCAGAGATCACCTGTTACAGGTAAGTAACCGTGCTTTCTTTGTGCTGTTCAGAGGTAGGTTTCTTTAATTTCTTGGTGCTGCTGCTTTATGTTAATGGCAGATTTCTCCGGAAGTCTCGGCTGCAACTTTGAAGCGGTTTTTGCATTTAGATCTTTAAAGTTTCGTTTGAGGAAACGGTTGGGAGTTGTTCACTGCATTCTTTCCACTAAGGCTTATTAGGACTTCCATTTTTAACCTGTTTGCTGTCTGAGACTCACTTTTATATATATTTTACTTTAATTTATTTATTTAAATGTATTTATTTATTTAAATTTTTTTCATCATACCTGAGACATTGTCTGTGGACCATTAGACTTTTAATCAATGCCTTCTCGCCCGCGGTGCTTACTTTGTGGTACCAGGAAAGGACACCTCTCAGAAGCAGTAGAGTGTCACTCCTGTACTGCAGCGGCCTCTGATATGGAGCAGTCACTTCAGGAGAAGGCCAAGGAATCTCTTCCTTCAACGTCTTAGGTTCTGCAGAGCCTCTTCTTCTCACTGAAACTCCATTTCCTTCTGGTGAGTCCGGTCCCACAGTGACAGACCCTTCAGCTTCCCTAAATCTTGGATCCATGACTTTGGGGAGGGGGTGTTACGCCAGAATTTCTGCGTCTTTTGCACCAGGCCTTTTGTTTAGTCCAGCAAGGAGGTAGTACAAACTCCACTACAACTGCTACCGTGGTAGTTTCTTCTGGCTTCCAAAAGGAAAAGCTTCCAGGTCCACCACCCACTAAGAAGGCCAGATTGGATGAGGATCATCCAATTTATTCTGATGACGACATGGATCTCGAAACAGAGATGGAAAGCGAGGAGCTGGAGGAAGGTGAAATTTTAGAGCCCGAAGATCTTCGCGCGTTGTGCAGGTGTTTCGGTGAGAGGAGCTGCCTGCTTTAATTGCAGAATCTCTCCAAGCCCTTAATTTACCAACTAGTTCTGTGGTGGAGGACTCATTAGAGGATCCCCTCATCCAAGCAGTGCTATCTTCTCAAGCAGTCTTTCCCTTCACCGTGTGGTAAAGCAGATGATACAGGACGAGTGGGATTTGCCCGTAGCAGGTCTCAGGAGAGCCAGGGCATTCTCTCATCTTTACCCCCTTCGGAACAGGAGTGGGAGATATTTCATTCTCCTCGCGTGGATGCAGTTGTTTCAGCTGTACCAAAGAAGACTACTATTCCAGTAGAGGGCAGTGCTGCCCTAAAGGATAGTCAAGACAGAAAGTTGGATACGCTCTTGAAACAGGCGTTTGATGTCAGTGCCTTGTCTTTGCAAGCTTCCATTTGCAGGGCCTGGGTTGCCAGAGCCTGTCTTCAATGGTCCCAATGGCTTCAACAACCGGAGGGGGCATCTTTGGAGCATACGGCTGATGGTGGTAGATTGGAATCAGGAGCCGCTTACCTGGCGGATGTTCATTATGATCTTATTCACAGTTTGGCACGCTGTATGGCTTCAATGGTTGCTGCTCATCGCTATTTATGGTTGCGTAATTGCGCAGCAGATTCTTCATCTAAGTCCCGACTTAGTAAGCTTCCTTTTAAGGGAAAGCTTCTTTTCGGGGAAAACTTAGATAAATTAGTCAGGAACTTGGGAGAGTTCAAGGCAGGATGCCTTCCAGAGGATAGATCTAAGCAGGTACATACTCCTGCTCCATCTCGTGGGCAGGTACGGGGTTTTTGACGTTTTTGTACCTTTCGCCAGATGGACTTTCAAAGAGGAAGATTTTCTTCCCGGGGTCAAGCATTCAGAGGTTTCCGAGGTGCAGGTAGAGGTTTCTCTGCTCCCTCAACTTCTGGTTTTAAAAAGACACAATGAAGAACAGAGGGTCCAAGTGGAGGAGCAGCCCATGGGGGGTCGACTATGGGACGTTTACCCTGCTTGGACCGAAATAACCTCCGACCAATGGGTTCTGGAAATTATTCGCGAGGGTTATTCTCTCAAGTTCGCAAAACCCATAACCAATTTTTTTATCCAGTCTCCCTGTGGAGCGTTGGACAAGGCCCTGGCGGTAAAGGACACCTTTACAAGGCTTCTGTGGTTACGAGCAGTAATTCCGGTACCCAGAGGCCAATACGGTTGCGGTCGATTTATTTTGTAGTGCCAAAAAAGGACGATTCCTGGCGTCCGATTCTGGACCTCAAGGGAGTAAACCGTTGTCTCTGGGTTCCACATTTTCTTATGGAAACTTTGCGTTCTGTAATAGTTGCAGTGAGAAAGGGGGAGTTCTTGACGTCCGTAGATCTCATGGAAGCGTATCTACATATCCCTATCAGAGCCATACATCAACAGTTCCTGCGGTTTGCGGTTCCAATGGGGCATTTTCAGTTTCAAACATTGCTGTTTGGTTTGGCCATGGCGCCCAGGACTTTCACCAAGGTTATTGTGGTAGTGGCTGCAGCGCTGAAAAAAGAAGGGGTGTTGGTTCATCCTTATCTGGACGACTGGCTAATCAGAGCAAAATCCAGACAAGAAAGTCTACGAGTCACTGCTCAAGTGGTTCAGTTTCTGGAAAGTCTTGGTTGGCTAGTCAATCTGGCCAAGAGCCAACTGCTTCCATCCCAGAGTTTGGAGTATTTAGTAATCCGCTTCGATACACAAGCAGGGATAGTTTTTCTGCCGAACCACCGAGTTCGCAGCAGTCATTTTTAAAGATCAAATCTCCCACTGCATGGCGGTACCTACAGTTATTAGGCACAATGACAGCAACACTGGAAGTGATACCGAGGGCTCTTCTTTGACCATGGTCACATCAGTCAGACTCTCTGACCCAGAGACTCCCGTGTCTGTGGGAAGTAAAATCAGCTCTTTATTGGTGGCTCCAACAAAAGAACCTAACTGCGGGCATGCTTCTTGAACAGCCAGATTGGATTCCGGTCTTAACCGATGCCAGTCGGTCAGGCTGGGGAGCGCACTGCAGGGGGCTCTATGTTCAAGGAACTTGGAGCAGGCAGGAGTCCAGTTGCTTGATCAACGAATTGGAGTTGAGAGAGGTGTTCTTGGCGCTAAAAGCCTTTGAAAAGATTCTCCTAGGACCTAGCCCAATCAGTGAGAGTCTTGTCGGACAACACGATAGCAGTGGTGTATCTCAATCGTCAAGGCAGTACAGGCAGTGTACCACTGGAAAACCTAGCAGAGAAGTTATTTCTCTGGGTAGAACCTAGACTCCAAGCGTTATCGGCAGCCCACATTACGGGAGTAGAAAACGTGACAGCAGACTACCTCAGTCAAGTTCGCGTAGATCCAGGAGAGTGGGTACTTCATCCAGAGGTATACTCTCGGATAGTTCACAGATGGGGAATGCCACTAATGGATCTGATGGCAACCTTCGATTCCGTAAAGACCAGTCGTTTCTACAGCAGGAGGTGAGAAAGAATGTCGGAGGGCATTGATGCCCTGTTGCAACACTGGCCGACAGAGGGAATTCTCTGTGTTTCCACCGTGGGTCTTGTTAGGCCGTGTAGTTCAGCAGATCGAGGAACATCACGTATATGTAATTTTAATAGCTCAGGATTGGCCAAGACGTCCTTGGTACGCGTACCTGATGCGAATTCTAGTGGATCGGCCATGATGTCTTTCACAGCGCAGTAATCTGCTCTTGCAGGGTCCTCTGCGTATGCCTCAGGTGAATCGATTCTCGCTTACAGCATGGCTCTTGAAAGGGCAAGGTTGAAACGGAAAGGTTATTCAGCGCAAGTCATTGCAACCATGTTAAATGCCCAGAAGAGATCTACTTCACTCGCTTACATACGCGTTTGGCGCGTGTTTAAAGCATGGTGTTTAGATTAACAGTTGCAGGCTTCTTTGACAATGGTTCCTCATATCTTGGCCTTTTTACAGGATGGCTTTGATAAAGGGTTAGCATCTAGCTCGTTACGAGTGCAGCTTGCGGCTATTGCTTGTTTTTCACGGAAAGGCCAATAAGGAGCCTCTGGGTTCGTATCCAGATGTACTGCGTTTTCTTCGGGCAGTAAATCATATGCCACCACCTCGTCGGGTCATAGTTCCGTCTTGGGACCTCAATTTGGTGCTCAGGGCGTTAACTAAAGAGTCATTCGAACCCTTGTCTCGGGCTTCATTGAAGGATTTAACTTTGAAGGCAGTTTTTCTGGTAGCAATTTGCTCCGCACGAAGGATTTCTGAATTGCAAGCTTTGTCTTGCAAAGAGCCCTTTCTTTCATTTTCTCGGGAGAAGGTGGTTCTCCGCCCTGTTCCTTCTTTCCTGCCAAAGGTGGTTTCGGCGTTTCATGTCAATCATCCGGTATCTCTGCCAGTTTTGGACTATTTGGATGGCTCTTCCATTGGGCGTGACCTGCATCGTTTGGACGTCAAAAGGGCCTTCAAGTGTTATCTGAAGAATTCTGAAAGTTTTCGCAAATCTGAACATTTGTATGTTCTCTTTGGCGGACCACATAAGGGTGAGGCGGCAGCTAAGGCCACCATATCCAGGTGGATTAGGGAAGCCATCGCTTCTGCATATATTTTTCAGGGGCGTGTAGTACCTTTAAGTCTCCAAGCACATTCCACTAGAGCCCAAGCTGCTTCGTGGGCCGAGTATAGTTTGATTCCCCCAGTGGACATCTGTCGGGCGTCTACTTGGTCTTCATTGCATACTTTCAGCAGACACTATCGCCTAGATATTGAGGTGGCTGGGGACGCCCGTTTTGGTTCGGCGGTTTTAAATGCCGGATTAGCGGGTCCCTCCCAATAATTAACTGCTCTGTTACATCCCAGTGGTTTGGGACTGGACTGGAGGGACGATAAGGAAAATGAAATTAGACTTACCTGCTAATTGTTGTTCCTTGAGGAACTCCAGTCCAGTCCCGTATCCCACCCGAGAGCTTCAGTGATGCTACAGTCCGGTCTTTCGGTTTAGGGGTCACTCACTGTATATATTTAGTATCACATACTTATCTATTAGTTTATACTTTAGCTTATATTATAAGGTTTTTTTGTTCTTGAACAATTGTCTTTCTCTTCTTTTTCTAAAAAGTTAAGGGAAGTACCTCCTTTAGGAATGGGGCATATATATTATCTAGTTAATTATTTTTTCCTTGTTGGAAATATGTTTACTTATTTGTTTCTTCTCTGAGTTTCCTTGTCAATAGGTTACTGGGAGCTAATGGGAGGAGCCAAGGATATTACTACTGCCATTCTAAAGAATGTGATGTACTCAGTCTCCAAGCTGCTGGAGGGAGTTCACTACCCAGAGGTTCGGGACTAGACTGGAGTTCCTCAAGGAACAACAATTAGCAGGTAAGTCTAATTTCATTTTTCTTTAACTGACCATTGTCAATTAGGGGCATGTTTCCTAAAGCATGTTAAGTTTTTGCACGTACCACGTGTTAGGAGGAAAGACTAACGCGCGATAATTGTAATGGCCACTTGTTTTCATGGGCATGCCCACCATATTCTTGGTACTTACCATACTCAAAAGTTCCTTATCACGCAGTAGCGGCATTTGCAGTTAGCATAGGTGCACTTAATGTTACCCATTGAAGTGGCATTAAGTTCACCCTTGCTAACTACACGCTTGCTACCCCCATGCTAGCTGCAGTGCTCAGTCAACACCCATTCTCAGCCCCTAACCTGTCCATTCCTTGCTTTGTTGCACACTAAGCAGTTAATGTAGGTTTTTTACTGCACTGACTGTTTCTAGCATGTGGTAGCCATTATCACAGGACCGCAGCTAACCGCTTAGTGTGCATTAACCATTAGCACACTTTAGTAAACATGCCTCTTACTGTGTTAGCTTCTCTTCAGCACCTTTTTTGATGAAGTCAAGAGCTCCATGGGGGTCCATTATCTCTCGCTTGTTATGGTTGATACAGGAAGATAAAATGAAGTACTTTCCTTATATGGATGATGTGTGGCTATATTTGCTCCTGGGACCAGATAGATGGGAAAAGAACTTTTCAGCAGGTTTGGTGCATGTAAACTCTTGACTTGAGTCTAACAAAACTGTTTAAACATGAACAATGAAACTTTTGTCGTTCAGGAGGGACATTTCATTGAAAATGGAGGCTTTGGCTCTACCAGATTTTGGGAAACTCCTTATTCCTTTGGAGGTGAATACATTAGGAATTATGACTGATTCCTTAACAATAAAATGGCAGATCCACTCAGTTTGTCAGAAATGTTTTGGTATGCTGGATCTTATTTGATGGACCATGGATTTTTTGTCTAGGAGCTAACTGTGTTCAGTTATACAAGCATAAATTATTGTGCATCTTAGTAGTGCTTCCTAAGAAGCAACTGCTTTGGCCACTGATCCAAAGTGCTGCAATCAGGATTATTTCTGGCTCAAAATGCAGTGATAATCTATCTCCTATTTTATTTCAATAGCTCTGTGGCTTAAAGTTTAGAGCTGCCTGTCTATTTAAATGCATAAGGGATATTGGTACCAGTTATTTGAAATCACCGCTGTCATGTGCACCTGTACATGACCTTCATATCTTTTAGGAGTGCCATCACTGAAGCTGGCTAGCCTTATATATACTAGAAGTAGGGCTTTTACATGTTTTGATGTTCCATATTTGGAATTCTCTACTTTTAGAGGCCAAAACCTGATCCTCAAATATGTTACGTCATGGTTTGTAACTAGTGAACGTTCCCCTTAAATAGTTGGACCTCGTATTATCATGCTGACTTTTATTATTCATTTGTATTTTCTTTGTGTAGGTTTGATGATTGTGATGTACTTTGTTTTAGAAGTGCAGTATTGTGTTCCAATTGTTTCTGACCACTAGTGACTTTTATATGCTGTTCCTCGCTGAGAGTGCTTTTAGTAATATGCCTGGTGTTACATTTAAATAAATTAAGAAATGGTGGCTAACATTTATTTCAACAAATAAGCCCCTATCCCCAGAGCCCTCTAAACTGAAGCTCGCCCCTGGGTTTCTGATCTTTCTAAGATGGGGTCTGCTCTGCATACTATTTTAGCATATACCTTCTCTTCCACCACAACACCTCCGCAATCATTTTGGTAACAGGCTTTATGTTGTGGGACAAAGAGTGCCTCTGTTTTATGGAACACCAGTGCCATCCCATGAACCTTTGTCGCCGCATGTCTCTATCATGCTGACTCAGTTTTCAGGCACAGAATGCAGAGATGGATTGAAAGCAGCATGGTATCCAGGGTACAGCTTGTGTTAAGTGTGATGAGCGGGGCATTCTGCCAGACATGATTTGGCATTGCCTTGGAGTCCCAATGTGCAACAGCTGTGCCTGGGAGGAGGACCAGAGGTGGCTGAGAGTGGAGATGGAGGAGGGAAGTTCTGTGGATTATTAATGTGTATGCGAGGTGGGCTGTGCTTTATTAGCTGTGTGTGTGCTGCTCTCACTCATGTATTAATGTGAAATTGCAGTGTTGACTTTCCCTTGAATGAGTCAATATATTTATTTAGCCAATCTGGATTTCTTCATCTATCAGTGAAACGGTGTGACTTTACAGTTTCCTTCATTTCTATGTTTCTCTTTCTTAAATCTCTCCCTATATTTGTTCTTATTTCTTCTACCTCCTCTCTTTTAGACATAGAAACACAGACAGTGACAGCAGAAAACGACCTCTAGCCCTGACTAATTAACCCATTCTCCCCTCCTGCTGTAATACTGTAGATCCTATTTGATTTCCAGCTTTACTGTCTTCACTATTAAGGATCCCTACCATCTGTCAATGTTTTTTATTCTTTCCAACCCAATAATGTTGGAAAAATTATACATATAAAAGGTTGAGAAAATTTGGCATGGCAAGAAAATCTGGTGAAAAGACATATTAAGTTTGAAAATGGGTCAGATCAGACTTGGGGGCAACATAAGAACATAAGATATGCCATACTGGGTCAGACCGAGGTCCATCAAACCCAGTATCCTGTTTCCAACAGTGGCCAATCTAGGTCATAGGTACCTAGCTGTATCCCCAAAAGACACAGGTTCCACAATGCTTGTATTGGGTCAAGCACTGATTATCCTGGGTCCCTTTTTAATAATGTTTTATGGACCTTTCCTCCAGGAACTTGTCCAAACCTTTTTTAAACCCAGCTACACTAACAGCCTTTACTACATCCTCCAGTAACAAATTCCTGAGTTTGATTACACGTTGAGTGAAAAAATATTTTCTCTTATTTGTCTTAAATAGTTTACCCTGTAGCTTTATTACATGTCCCCTAGTCTTTCTATATTCTGATAGCATAAACAATCGATCTACGTTTACCCGTTCCACTCCATTCATTAATTTATAGACCTCTATCATATCTCCCCTCAGCCGTCTCTTTTCCAGGTTGAAGAGCCCTAACCTTTGTAGCCTCTCTTCATAGGAGTATCCTTCCATCCCCTTTACCATTTTGGTGGCTCTTCTCTGTACTTTTTCTAATAATGCTATATCCTTTTTAAGATACGGCGACCTGAATTGCACACAATATTCAAGGTGCGGTCATACCATGGAACGATACAGAGGCATTATAATATCCTTTGTTTTGTTCTCCATTCCTTTCCTTATGATACCTAGCATTCTATTTGCTTTCTTGGCCGCCGCTGCACACTGGGCGGAGGGTTTTAACATGTTATCCACGATGACTCCTAAATCTTTTTCCTGGGTGGTGGTTCCCAATGTGGAACCTTGCATTGTGTAACTATAGTGTGGGTTGTTCTTTCCTAGGTGCATAACTTTGCACTTGTCCACATTAAATTTCATCTGCCATTTGGATGCCCAGTCTTCCAATTTATCCAGATCCTCCTGCAGTTTTCCACAATCCTCTTGGGTTTTAACAACTTTAAACAGTTTTGTATCATCTGCAAATTTGATAACCTCACTAGTTATTCCCTTTTCTAGGTCATTTATGAATATGTCAAAAAGTAGCGGACCTAGTACAGATCCCTGGGGCACTCCACTATTCACCTTTTTCCTTTGGGAATATTGGCCATTTAGCCCTACCCTCTGCTTTCTATCTTTTAACCAGTTCCCGATCCACAATAGTACACTGCCTCCTATCCCATGACTTTTTAGTTTTTCCAAAAGTCTCTGATGAGGGACCTTGTCAAAGGCTTTCTGAAAGTCCGGATACACTATATCAAATGACTCACCTTTGTCTACCTGTTTATTCACACCTTCAAAAAAACATATCAGATTAGTAAGACAAGATCTTCCTTGTCTAAAGCCATGTTGGCTGTCTCCCATTAGGCCATGACTATCTACATGCTCTGTAATTTTGTTCTTTATGATGGTTTCTACCATTTTCCCCGGTACTGACGTCAGGCTCACCGGTCTGTAATTTCCCGGGTCTCCCCGGAACCCTTTTTAAAAATTGGCGTTACATTGGCGACCCTCCAATCTTCAGGTATTACAGATGATTTTAATGAAAATTCACAGATTACCAATAGCAGGTCTGCAATCTCATATTTCAGTTCTTTCAACACTCTTGGATGTATACCATCCGGTCCAGGTGATTTGCTACTATTCAGTTTATCAAATAGTTGTAATACATCTTCCCAGTGTAGTGATATTTCTCTCAATTTCTCTGCAGTATCACCTTTAAATACCACTTCAGTCTTGGGTAACATCCTTACATCTTCCTCAGTAAAGACCGAAGCAAAGAATTCATTCAGTCTCTCCGCTATAGCCTTGTCTCCTCTTACTGCCCCTTTTACCCCTCTATCATCTAACGGTCCAATTGACTCTCTCACAGGCCTTTTGCTACGAATGTACTTGAAAAAGTCTTTATTTCATGTTTTTGCTTCTGTAGCAAGTTCCTTCTCAAATTCTCGCTTTGCCTGCCTTATCAATGCTTTGCATTTAACTTGCCAGTGCTTGTGCTGTTTCCAGTTTTCGTCGTTTGTCTCTTTTTTCCATTTCCTGAAAGTTGCTTTTTCGGCAGCAACAGCCTCTCTGACCTCACCTTTAAACCATGCTGGCAGTTTTTTGGACTTTCTTCCACTTTTCTTAATGCGTGGAATATAGCTGATCTGGGCTTCGAGGATAGTATTTTTAAATAACACCCAAGCTTGCTGTAAGTCTTTAACCTTTGCTTGAAATGTTTCTTCCCAAAATGGCCCAGTTCATTTTCTTATGGAAGAAACAGTTCCAGCTTCTGCAGCATAGAATCTCTAATGATGAAATATTGCGGTTAGTGAATTGCTCCTTGTAAACTGCTTCTCACCTGTTCTCTACTCACTCAGTCACAGACAAACACAGCGCCAATTCAAATATGTTTTCTCTTTCCCTCTATACCTGTGGTTCTCATACTTTGGGTTGAGACTCCAAATGGGGTGACATCATCAGTGGATGGCATCATAGAACCATGGCTGTTTCCTCATCTCTGGACTTTCACTGTGACCTATGCCAAGTCACCAGTCAGCGTGTTGCCTGTGAGCCAGTGAACATTCGAAGGCCCTTGCCCCTCCTGGATAGGATTCCTGTTAGGCTGGAAACTCATGCTGAATACTAGGGTCTGTAAGCACACACTGCACACCAACACAAGGGACCCTGTGCTGTTGCTACTATTGTTGTTGCTTTAGTCGAGTGGGGGAAGGGAAGGAGGCTGGAGATCTGCCAATTTGATTTCATCATTTGGGGTCATGTGAATTTTCAGTTGTTAAAATGGTGTCATACAGGATAAATGTTTGAAAAGCACTGTTCTAGCATTTGCATACAGCCTTTTCTTTGTTTTGCATATTGTAGTTCCTTTCTATATGATTGTAAACTGCTTTGATTACTTTGCCTTAAAACACAGCATATCAAATACGTATTAACCATAACCATAACATAGTCGGTCTACCATAAAATCCGGACCCTCCGCAATCTGCGTCAACTGTTAGAGCCTGATGACTTCCGAACTGTCTTTCAGGCCCTAATAATGCCTCACTTTGACTATGCCAATGCGATCTTGTATGGTCTACCTAAGTGCACGACTAACCCCTTACAACTTGCAATGAATTCAGCTGCAAGAATCCTTCATGGAGCCTCAAGAAGTTCTCATATTACCCCAATACTAAAACAATTGCACTGGCTACCCATACAAGCCAGGATCTCATTCAAGATCCTAATTATGACCCATAAAGCCATCAAGAAATACCCTGCTACTGCCATTACTGACCTAATTTCAATCACACCTCCCAATCGAGCAAGGAGATCGAATGTCGCAAATACTCTCATATTACCTAAGGCAAGCACGAAGTGTTCTCAATTCACTAGATCCAGAGCCTTCTCCTTCTTTGCTCCATCCTGCTGGAACGCACTACCAGCAACTATCAGAACCATCAGTGAACTCTCCCAATTTAGGAAGGCACTGAAACGTCACCTCTTTCTTCATCACTACGATGTTGCAGTCTTCCCCCCACACCCAACCACTCTCACATCTCAATGCCGCACCTCAAACTCATGCACGTCACATTCCCAGACTGATCACTCGCAATCACACCTTCTCCTCCAACCACCATGAGAAACTTATGCAGTGCCGCATAACTCATTATATTGTTGCATAAAGTAGATTGTATTTATTCATCGTGTCTCCTTGTTAAGGGACTGGTTATTTATACCCTATTTTACCTGTTATACCTGCTTAATGCATACCCAAGTTTAATTTCCTGTTTAATGTATACCCAAGTTATTATACCTGTTTCACTGTAAGCACAAATCACGAAATTGAGATGTGCAACTCTTATGTTCATTGTAAACCGCACTGATGTCGAATAGCGCGGTATAAAAGAGACTGCAAATAAATAAATAAATAAAAATAAACCATACATACACACACACACATACACAAACACAAAACAGATACTCACATAGATATACACACATAGGGGGTCATTCTGATCTGCAGTAGCAGGGGTGGATGTCCGGTTTGGACATCCAACCCCTGCTATTCGCAGGGAGCGAATTCGCATCACCAGGCTCCCCACACGTAGAGCGGCGTTGTGCGGGGAGCTCTGGACAGGAGGGGGAGGGCCGGAGGAGGAGCGTGGGCAGGGTGGCCTGTGATCCCGGATGTTCAGGGCCAATTCCGGTCGCAGCTCTGTACATCCAGGGTTGAGGAGTTAGACGGGGGACTTATTCCATCTCAGAGGTGGAATAAGTCCCCCCAAGGTTGTAGAGCAGCAGTGGAGGACCCCCCAAACCAATTGAGTGGCAGTGGGAAGTTCCCCACCACCCAACCCCGGCCTTGGCAGGCCCCTCTGGGGGTTGGGCGGCGGGAACAGCTTCTTTAATTGGTAATTGGGGCTCCTGCATGGCATCCCAGTGCCATGGTGTTGGGACGCCACAGCATCAGGGCTCCATGCAGGAGCATTGGGAGGGTTGGGCGAGAAGGGAACCGGCTGTGCTGCAGGTCTGAATAGGGACATGTCCTACCCATCAGGCCCTTTGCATCCGATTCTACTCCCCCGGGAACGTCTAGCTCCCACGGGTGCAGAATCGGGTGCAAATCTAGCCCATCCAGATTTTGGACATCTGGATGGGCCAGACATGCCCCAATCAGGTGGGGCCCATAGAGTGGAAATAATTCCTTATCCCAGATGGAACTGCCTTTTACTATTTCAGATTCATATTTTACTTTTTGTTAATTTTACTGTGAAAACTACTGCTGATACAGTTTTCTTATTGGTTACTGTGGGTATTGCCCACTAATATCTGGGCAGGGTCAGATTAAGCCATTGTAAACTATGCACATATTCTGGATCCAAATGTTTGGCGGGGAGGGGCTGTGGGATATGTTCAGGACTTGGGAACTGGGTGACATTTTTCAGGATTTAACAGATTTTTACATTAATATCCAGAAGCTAGAAGGACAGCTAATGTTTCTGGACATTTTTCAGAGAGAGCCAATGAGGGTCCTTGAGAGGGTGGAGAGGTGTACTAGTACTGAAAAGGGTTAGGAATGGGATGAGTGAGATGAGGGGAAAGGAGGCTGCTGTAGGCTCAGGAAAAGAGCTGTAAGCAACTACAAGAACTTCATCTTATGATGGATGGAGCTGATGATGGAGGGCACTCCTTGAGCAGTAGGCAGAAGCCCAATACCAGAAGAGAGAGAGAGAGGTGTATATAAACAGAGTTTTCATGTGAAAATCTGGCCTGGAGAAGTCAAGCCCAAATGTATCCATGTGTATACTAAGTGGAAGGAAGATTTTCAGTCTGGGGTATTTATTCAGGTAACTATTTTATTACTTGACATATTCCTTTGAAAACTCACTCTGTCTATATAAAGTGGCACCAAAGAAAGCTAAATATAATTTCTGGTTCTTTTTTCCATTTGTGGAGATTTTTCAAAACTTAAGTCTTCCTAGATTTATACCTCAGACACATTGCTTGAAAATCTTAATCTTTAGCATGGTTCACCTTGCATTCTGTCTGCTTTGTACCAAATTGCTTCTTCAAGCACACCTATTGTACGGTATTGCACATACAATGACTTTCCCAACTCCCCTGCTTCTCCCTGCCACTCCATTAAAAGCATGTGCTTATGCAGACTTCATTTTCACTTACGACCTGCTGCTGCTACAACACCCAGAATTAAGCCCTTATCGTACTTCTGGAGAGGTGAAGTGTGGATGGAAAGCAATGGACAAACATCCTGGCAGACAAGGCAGAGGAGCATGGAAAGAATAAATGAGATGCTATGGGGGAGTTCAGAAAAAAATGAATAGGGGTCCATGGTGGAGACCCACCAATATTTGTTTGCCTAGGATCCAATACAGTATTAATCCAGCCCTTGCAATGGTAGAGTGGCACCCTGTGCTAAAATGTAAAGTGCATCCTTCAAAGTTATTTTCAATCACATCCAATGCTTTCATATATTATCACACTTTGTTTAATTGTATTCTCCAGGAGCAAGCAGGAAGTCAGTCCTCACATATGGCTGACATCGGTGTCGACAGAGCCCTTGTGCGGAGCAATTCACCAGCTTTCAAAGAAAGCTTTTGGGATTGCATCGCGCATGCGCAGTCCCCTTCCCGCCCAAGGGTGCCATCTTGCTCAGTCTCCCTTTTTCCGCGGAGCCCAACGGACGTTGTCCCTAATTCCTCGCGGAAAAAGTGCGTCAAAACTTGGAGAATTTTTGGATCTTCAACCAGTTCGACGCCGGTTCCTCTTCCCGCCTTCGGCTCGGTACACCGGTATCGAGTCCAGTCAATTTTTTGCGTTTTTGTCCTTAGAGACTAGCATTCGTGCTCTTTTTTTATTTTTCACTGGCAGCCCGGTCCTTCGACCTTGCAGGGGCCCTTTTTCCCCCGATGGCTGTCAGCGGGTTTAAAAAGTATGATCGGTGTAAGAAGTTAACATGCCTCACCGACACACATGACTGCTGTCTCCGATGCCTCAGGTCCGACCATGACCCGACGGTCTGTGGCCCGTGTAGGAAAATGTCCTCTAAGGCACTTCGAAGTAGGCAGCAGCAGCGTGAAAGGATTTTCTCGGAGTCCGCAGCCCCCAGATCCGGACCTCATCAGAAGCCTTGACATCTTGGGAGCTGTCTGAACCCGAGCAGCATTGGGGGACTTCTGAACGGGGGTCTCCCTCCCGGGAACACCGGAGGAAGAAAAAGCCCATGAGGGCGTCGTCGTTGGATGCCTCTGATCGCCCTGGGCCCTTGAAAGCCAGGTTGCGGAGTCCTGACCACCGCCCTGGGTCCTCGGAGTCGGAGCAGCCTGCGAAGATACCTCGCACGGAGCCGGAGAAGCCGAGGCGGGTAAGTGCTGTTGTTCTCCTGGTGAGCCAGCGTCGGGCCCGATGATGTCAGGGCCCAAACCGGAGGCTGCAGAGTCTTCTGAGCTTGGTCTCAGGATGACAGCCATGGAGCAGCAGCTGGCACTGATAGCCGGTCTCACCGGTCCATCCGCTCCGACCACCGGGACCTTGACGTCTAAGTCGACCCCGGAGGCCAAGCCGATCCTCGAGACTCTGCGGACTCAAGTCGATCCTCGGCCAAGGTCTCCCTCGACCTCCTGGTTGGGACCAAGGATGTCGACGCCGGTGCTCTCAGCATCGGGGCAGTCGAGGCCGAAGCCCTCACGGCAGGAGCCCCTCAATTCCTCCTCGGAGGGATCGGCATGGGAGACGGAAGATGAGGAGTCCCCAGACACCCATCGGACCCGGTATGTCCCATCAAACTCACCGGGTTTGGAGCCTTGGAGAAGGTCCCCTCCAGAGGATACTTGGTTCTCAGACTTCGTCAGGGACATGTCCAAGGCTTTGGAATTCCCGGCAGATACTGAGGAGGAGCCTCAAGCTGAAGAGCTTGATGCCCTCCAGTATGACATTCCCCCAAGGGAAGCCCTTACTGTGCCGGTTCCTCCGATGCTGGAACGGCTGATGCATCGCATGTGGGAGTCACCGGCCTCAATGCTGGTTCTCAGCATGCGGGTCAATTCCATCTATGGAGTCCGCAAGAGCCCTGGGTTCCAAAAGGCACATCTGCCGAACAACTCCATGGCTGTGGAATCGGCCATGCATAGGCTCAAGAGCCAGAAAACACACTCCCCAGTGCCTCCCAGCCGGGAGGCCCGGATGCCCTTGGCAGAAAATGCTTCCAGGGCTCGATGCTTTCATGCCATGTCCAAATCTACCAGCTGTACATGGACATGTACTTTAGGGACCTGGCAAAGGAGATTGCCGGGTTCTCAGCTGGCCTCTCCGAAGCAACCTTGCAGCGCTTCAATGCCTTGTCCACCAGGATTCGGTAGTGCTCGAAGTTCATATCTCGAGTGGCCTATGGATGGCTTTGAGGCTTCGGCCTGAGTAGCCGCAGCTGGCATTGGTGCACGTCACCAGGCCTGGCTAATGTCATCGGATCTGGAGCCATGGGTTCAGGACAAGTTGGTCGATGTCCCTTGCCGAGGTGACAACCTCTTTGGCAAACCCACGACTGAGAAGGCTGCTGAGCTCGAGTCAGAGTACTTGACCCAGACAAGACTCTCAAAGAAGACTTCTGCCCCTTCTAAGAAGAAAGGCTTGGGTAAAAAGCCCTTTTTCACGAGGAAGGGTACTGCTTACCAAAACTACCCCACTTATCAGGCCACCCCAGCTCCCCAACATGGGCAGCAGGTCAAAGGACAGGGGCATGGCCCACGTAAGCAGAAGGCCCCGACTCCTACCCAGCCGGGTGGGGGTTTTCGACTCCCAATGCATAGTCTCTCTTCCGCCAGTGGTAAGGTCATGCACATGGTGCAGGCTGACCCTGTACGCTCACAGGTGACCAGCCATCACTTCAGATGTCCTGGTCCTGCAAATAGTCCAGAGGGGCTATATGCTTCACTTCAGCCTGTTACCACCCCCCTTCTTTCCAGGGGAGCCTCTCAGATCCCCTCTTCACAGGGACCTCCTCTTGCAGGAGCTGGCAGGTCTTCTAGAGGATCAGGCAGTGGAACCAGTGCCCCACCACCTGCAGGGCAAAGGCTTCTACTCCAGGTATTTTCTCATATCAAAGAGAACAGGAGGCCTCAGACACATCCTTGACCTATGAAACTTAAACAGGTTCCTGATGAGGGAAAAGTTCAAGATGCTTTCCCTTGGAATGTTGCTGCCTTACCTCCACCATGGAGATTGGCTATGCTCCCTAGACCTGAAGGTTGCCTACACACACATCCTCATACATCCAGACCACAGACAATATCTGAGATTTGTAGTGGGAGGAAAACATTTCCAATACAGGGTTCTACCCTTTGGCCTTGCCACTGCTCCCAGAGTGTTTACAGAATGCCTGGCTGTAGTGGCGGCCTTCCTCAGAAGTCAGGGAATCTTTGTCTTCCCTTACCTGGACGACTGGCTCATCAGGGGACAGTCGCCTCAGGAGGCTCAACAGGCCACTTCTCGCACTATCAACCTGTTGCAACGTCTAGGCTTTGTCCTAAACCATGCAAAATCTATTTTGCTCCCCACTCAAAACTTAGAGTTCATAGGAGCAAGATTGGACACCCTTCAGGTGAAGGCTTACCTGCCGGAGGACAGGGCACAGAGGCTGCTAGCACTGACACATCAGTTCAGGCACAGGTCTCGGGTTTCAGTGAGACACTTCTTACGCCTCCTGGGCCACATGGCCTCCACAGTACATGTGACACCAAATGCCCATCTCCACATGAGAGCAGCTCAGTGGTGCCTCAGGGACCAGTGGACACAAGCCTCTGGCAGCCTAAGAGACAGGATAACAGTATCCTTGCAACTGGTGAGGTCATTGCAGTGGTGGAGTCAACCACCCAATCTGCTCGAGGGTGTGTCTTTTAAGATTCCTTCACACACAAGAGTGCTTACAACAGATGCCTTCTTGCTGGGCTGGGGAGCCCATTGCCAAGGGTCATGCACTCAGGGGTTATGGTCTCCTCAGGAGTCTGCACACCAAATCAACCTCTTAGATCTGCGGGCAATTCACCTAGCTCTTCAAGCCTTTTGTCATGTCCTCTCACGTCAGTCTGTATTGATACAGACGGACAACCAGGTAGCAATGTTCTACGTGAACAAGCAGGGAGGCACAGGGTCTCGTATTCTATGTCAGGAGACACTGGACTCTGCTCCTTTGCCATCAGGCAGGGTATGTCTCTCAAAGCTGTGTACCTGCCTGGTCAGGAGAACTACAAACGAAATATTTGGTCAGCTGTTGAAGTGATCCAAAAAAGTAGGGAGGGAGTTTAAGTTGAAATGGCAAACATCTTGTGATTCAGAGTTTGTAGTTTATGGCATATTATGTCCAGGTCAGTTGCTGTATATAGGAAAGACTAACCGGCAATTCCGGAAGCGTATGTTAGAACATAAAAGTAGGATTTCTTGCAAGGTTCAGGAGGCACCAATAGTGAAGCATTGTTTGGTCTTTGGTCATACTTTTTTGGATCTTCGGTGTTTTTGTTTGGATAAAGTGATGGCTGGTTGGGGGGGTAAAACAAGAGAGCAGGAGTTGCTGCTCTGTGAACAGCGATGGATTTTTCGTGTACGCACAGTAATTCCGGAGGGTTTAAATACTCAAATCGATTGGGCTGTTTGTTTTTGAGTGCATAACAGTTGACAGAAGAGTTTGTAGGTGGGGAGTGAGAAGGCTTTAGTTGGGTGTGTTGGGATGGTATGGATGTAGGTTTTGGGTGGTTTTTAGTTGGGTAGATAGACGTGGTTCTAGTGGCTACGATCAGTTGGGTGGTTTTAGGTTAGTAGCCGGTGGGTCACTTTAAGGACTGATTGTGTTTTTTGATTGGACGAAAAACCAGTGTGATGTCATTGAGAGGTTGGCTTTTTAAGTGAGTAAGAATTGAGGTCGCATGCACGGCGTTGTTCAAGTTTGTCCGGCCATGGTAGACTGAGCTGATCTTAAGGATGGTGCAGTAAACGTGTATTGGTAAGTGCCACATGGAATGTTGATGGTTTGGTGTGTTTTGTGGTGGGATAAGTTTTTATTGTTTGGATTTTGTTTTTTGTAGCTTTTGGAAGCAATTATACCCCCTGATGAAACGTAGAGTGAAATGCTCGAGGGGCGCTTGAGTGGGGCGTCGGGACATCGAAGCTGTGTTGAAAGTTAAGTTTGCTGCTTCATTGTATATTGCTCATCGGAAGAATTCGCTATAAGGATGGTCATTGATGTAGAAGGGCAAATGTTTTATAAAAGATTGATGTGATCAATGTAACTCATATTATAGCCCGAGAGTTCTGAGACCTCCTTATAAGCTGATAAAAGTGCTGCAGAGAGTTGGTGTGATAAGAAGTTTTTCCTTCTCTCTTGGAATTTGTTTTATGAAAACTAAAACCATCAGTTTTGGTACGGTGGAGTGTTTTGTTACTATTGGTCAGGAGAACTGCCTAGCAGACAAACTAAGCAGGATTCTCCAACCTCACGAGTGGCAACTGGATCCGGTTGTGGCCCAGCAGATTTCCCACCGCCGTGGACATCCATCCATAGATCTATTTGCCAGTCCGCAAATCACCAGCTTCCCAGGTTTTGCTCCAGACAGCCACATCCCTTGAGGGTGGCTGCAGATGCTTTCCTGATCTCCTGGTCAGGGGGACTCATGTATGCGTTTCCTCCCACGCCTCTGGTGGACCGCACTCTGTTCAAAATCCTTTGGGGCAAGGCCTCTGTCATTCTGGTAGCCCCCAGATGGCCAAGACAGCCTTGATTTCCGCTTCTCCTTCAGCTGGCAGTGGAAACCCCACTTCCACTGGGTACGCAGCCCGGCCTCCTTTCACAGGAGCAGGGCTCTCTCTTGCACCCCAACCTCAGGGCCCTCAATCTGATGGCATGGCTGCTGAAAGGGTAGTGCTGGCTCCTCTCCTCCTACCTCGGAATGTAGAAGAAGTGTTACTGGTCTCCAGGAGGCAATCCACTAGGAAATCCTATGCTTTCATGTGGCATAGATTTGAGGTGTGATGTAAGCAGCACAATGAGAACCCTTTCTCTTGTCTTGTACCAGTGGTGCTGCAGTACCTGCTTCACCTCTCAGAATTAGGTCTCAAGACTAACTTTGTCAGGGTCCACCTGAGTGCTTTGTCAGCAAACCACTTCCCAGTGGAGGGACAAGCTCTTTCGGCTCACCCCCTGGTGGCCAGATTCCTCAGAGGTCTGCTTCTGCTGAAACCCCTAGTTCAGGGGTCTGCAACCTTTAAGACATAAAGAGCCACTTGGACCCGTTTCCGAAGGGAAAAAAAAAACTGGGAGCCGCAAAACCATTGCGACATTTAAAACAAATCTAACACTGCATATATTGTTTCTTACCTTAATGCTATATACGACCCCCTACTTTTCCTGTTAAAATATAGGTGTTTGGCCTATACTCGCCGTATAAGACTACCCCTCTTCTTTCGCACACCAAAAAAAATACGCCAGAAAATATAACAACAAGAAGTAACAATATTTGATTTCAAAATTATGATGATTTTGTAGTCAAATCACTAATATGAAATAAAATTATTTTTTCTACCTTTGTTGTCTGACCAATTTATTCTTTGATCATGCTGGTCCCGATCTGAGGCTTCTGCTTTCCTGTCTTCTCTTAGCTCTCTTTCTGTGGTCTATGGTCCATCTGCCAGTTCTTATCTCTTCTTTCGTTTTCTTCACTTCTTTCCATCAGCCTATTTCCAGTCCCAGTAACCCTCCCCAATATCAGCCCCTTTCCAGTCCTCACTCCCAGTACCTTCCAATGTCAACTTGCATTCCCATGATTGCCACTGGTGTCCATTTCCTTCCAGTCCCCCTCCTTCCCCACTGACCAGTCCCTTCTAGTACAAATACCATGGCAGCCCCTCTCAGATCCAGTTCCATTCTCCCATCCCCTCATATCAGCCCATTTGTAGCCTTAGCCCCCAGTTATCTTCCAGGGCCAGCAGCTCTATCCTCCCCTCCCCACAATCAGCCCATGCCCAGTCAAAGCCCCCCAATCAGCTCGCTTCCAGTGCTAATCACCCCTCAACCCCATTACCAGTGCTAGCCTCCCCTAATCAGCCCAATACCAGTCCTACCCCCCATCAGCTCATTACCAGTCCTAGCCTCCCCTAATCAGCTCATTTCCAGTGCTCGTCCCCTCAACCCCATTACCAGTGCTCCATCCCTCCATGTCAGCCCCCTCCCTCCCTCCCTCCATCCATATCAGCTCCCTCCCTCCATGTCAGCCCGCCTCCCCAATCCCTCCATGTCAGCCCCCCTCCCTCCATGTCAGCCCCCTCCATCCCTCCATGTCAGCCCCCCTCCCTCCATCCATATCAGCTCCCTCCCTCCATGTCAGCCCCCCTCCCTCCATGTCAGCCCCCTCCATCCATCCATTCAAATCTGCTCCCTCCCTACATTTCAGCCCCCTCCATCCCTCCATGTCAGCCCCCCTCCCTCCATGTCAGCTCCCTCCCTCCATTCATTCATATCTGCTCCCTCCCTCCATGTCAGCCCCCTCCATCCCTCCATGTCAGCCCCCCTCGATCCATCCCTCCATGTCAGCCCCCCTCCCTCCATGTCAGCCCCCTCCCTCCATCCATCCATTCATATCTGCTCCCTCCCTCCATGTCAGCCCCCCTCCCTCCATGTCAGCCCCCTCCATCCCTCCATGTCAGCCCCCCTCCCTCCATCCATTCATATCAGCTCCCTCCCTTCATGTCAGCCTCCCTCCCTCCATGTCAGCCCCCTCCATCCCTCCATGTCAGCCCCCCTCCCTCCATCCATTCATATCTGCTCCCTCCCTCCATGTCAGCCCCCCCCCCCCCATCCATCCATTCATTCATATCTGCTCCCTCCCTCCATGTCAGCTCCCTCCCTTCTTCTGCAGCCGCGGCTCCCTGCCTCGTACGGAACCGCGGCTGTGCTTTTAAAATCATCTCGGAGCCCTTCCTGTCTTGATGGGCTCCGTGCAGCATTGTCCCGCCTCCAAAACTTCCTTTAGAGGCGGGACAATGCTGCACGGAGCCCGTCAAGACAGGAAGGGCTCCGAGATGATTTTAAAAGCATAGCCGCGGTTCCCTAAGAGACAGGGAACCGCGGCTGCAGAAGAAGGGAGGGAGCTGACATGGAGGGAGCCCATAACGCGACGTTTAAAGCGGGCAGTGTGCTCCGGAGCCGCGGCAAAGGTGAGAAAGAGCCGCATGCGGCTCCGGAGCCGCGGGTTGCCGACCCCTGCCCTAGTTCATCCTCCGGCAACTGAGTGGGATTTGAATGTGGTCTTACAGCAGCTTACTCGCCCACCTTTTGAGCCAATGTCCTCTTGCCATCTGTGCTTCCTCTCCTAGAAGGTGCTCTTCCTGGTGGCACTCAGATCGGCCAGACGTGTGAGGTGAGCTGCAAGCTCTCCTAACTGATAAACCATACACAAAGTTTTATAGGAGTAGGGTAGTCCTCCGCACTCACCCAAAGTTCCTTCCAAAGGTGGTGTCTTCTTTCCACCTCAACCAGGAGGTGGTTCTTCCACCCTTTTTTCCCAGGCTGCATTCCAGCCGGGCAGATGAGTCCTGCATACCCTGGATTGTAAGAGGACGTTGTCCTTCTACCTGGAGCGTACGAAGGAACATCGAAGGGCTACTCAACTCTTCGTCGCGTATGACCCCAGTAAGCTGGGGTTACCTGTTTCCAAGCATATGCTGTCCACCTGGGTGGCAGACTGCATTGCCTGGGCGTACAGGGCCGGTGACCTCCCATTGCAGGGTCGAGTCATGGCCCACCGTGTCAGGGCTAAGGCCGCATCAATGGCTCACTTCCACTTTGTTCCCTTGGAAGACATCTGACGGGCTGCAACTTGGTCTTCAAGCCAGACATTTTCAGCCCATTACTTCCTGGATAGGGAGTCCCAACGGGACAGTCTTTCAGCCAGGCAGTTCTCCGTAACTTATTTGAGGTTTAGGCAACTCCAACCCTCCGACCCTTTGGTGTTAGGCTACCGGGGGGTGTTGCTTTCTCGGCTGAATTCCTGATGCAGCTGCTGCGGCTTTTCTAGAGGGAGCTATTTTTCAGCTATGGGTTCTCGGTAGCCTATAGCTAGGGAGTCCTATATGTGAGGACTGACTTCCTGCTTGTTCCTGGAGAAAGCGTAGTTACTCACCTGTAACAGGTGTTCTCCAGGGACAGCAGGAATCAGTCCTCACGACCCTCCCTCCTCCCCTCGAGTTGCAGTCCTATTATTGGCTTTTATTCATTTTGCCGTCTTTTTAGCTATGTCATTTGACTGAGCAAAATGGCACCCTTGGGCGGGAAGGGGACTGTGCATGCGCGATGCAATCCCAAAGGCTTTCTTTGAAAGCTGGGGAATTGCTCCACATGAGGGCTCTGTCGGCGCCGACGTCACTCATATGTGAGGACTGATTTCTGCTGTCTCTGGAGCACACCTGTTACAGGTGAGTAACTATGCTTTATTCCTTCCAAATCAACAGAATGTTTGTATGTTTCAGTTCTGCACCATTTAAGCTCCATACTTGTTTGAATTCTGCTGCTCTCTCACACTGGACCCGACGAGATAGACTCTTTTGATTGCTGCAAGGCCAGAATGGCTTCTGTTGTCAGTAGGGAGACTTCACAAATGTAGAATCTAATGTGGAATTTATGGATAGAAAGTCCATGTGTGATGGGAAAAAGGAACATACTGGTGAGGATCCATTCTCTCATCTAAATGGACAGTATGAAGAGGTAGGCAATGAAATGCTAACAGAAATTATGAAGGCTAACCAATTCAGTAATGATGATAAAGGGAAATTTTAATTACCTTGGAATTTTATTTATTTATTTAACTAGGCTTATATACTGCTTTTCTACCAGTCAAGGTGGTATATATTCAGGTACTGTATATATATTTTTTTCTTGTCCCTGAAGGGCTCACAAACTATATTTTTGTACCTGAGGCATTGGAGGGTTGGGTGGCTTGCCCAAGGCCACAAGGAGCACCTATGGGTCCTTCTGGCCCAAGGTTGCTGTCCTCTGGTGGGATTTGAGCCCCTGGCCCTCTGGCCTGAGGTAACTTGTCCCAACCACTAGGCCACTCCTCCCTCCCTTTCTAGCATCCCCCAAGGAGACACTTACCTAATTGATTGGGTAAATGATTCCTTGGGGGGATGCTAGAAAGGTAAACTTTCTAGATACCATAAATAACTGCTTCACAGAGCAGTAAGTCCAAGAACCGGCTAGAGGGAAAGTATGTAGATCTTGTCCTGACTAGTACAAAGGACCTGATGCAAGGGCTAATGGAGGTGAGATCATTGGCAGTAATGATCATAATGTGATTGGATTTCTCATCACTAGAAAGAAGATGCTAAAAAAAAAACCCTACTGCTTGTAGCACTTAATTTTAAAAAGGGAAACTATGATAAAAAGATGAAATTAGAAAAAACTAAAAAAGAGCCGTTTGTATGTAAATCATTTAGATATTTTCATAAAGACGGTTTATAAAATTTTACAAATAAATACATATTGTATACATAGATAGTAACATAGTATATGACAGCAGAAAAAGACCAGTATGGTCCATTTAGTCTGCCCAGCAAGACGGCAAGAGTAGGTGCACCTGCTGCTCCATGCAGGTCACCCCTCCCCCTGCCTTTGTTGTTTAAGGATGTACCTACTGCTCTGTGTAGGTCACCCCTATTTGTTGAGATGTAAGAGATAGTTATGTTTATTTTGATCTTATCCTGTTGCTATGAAGGTATCCACTGTGTCTGTCCCATGCCATTTTGAATTCTGTCACTGTATTTGCCCCACAACTTCCATTGGGAGGGCATTCCAAGCATCCACCATCTTTTCAGTGGCATTATTTAAAAGGTTATTTTGGAAGTCCCGAAAAAACATATTCACCACATTTAAAAAAGGTTGAAAGAAGGCCAAAGAACAGCCAGAGTAGTTTAATGGTGAGACGGAAGAGGCGGTGAGAGGCAAAAGAGCATATTTCAGAAAATGGAAAGCAGACCCTAATGAAGAAAATAGAAATGAAGGGAAGCTCTGGCAAGTTACAGTGTAGATGTAAAAAAGTAATAAGGCAGGTCAAGAGAGATTTTGAAAAGAAGCTTTGCCTTAGAGCCAAGAACTAATACTTAAATCTTTTCCAAGTACATTCAAAGCAAGAAGCCCATGAGAAGCACCATCAAGGGTAAAAGCAATACTCAGGGAGGATAACGTACTATCTGTAAAACTAAACAATTTAATTGCCTTGGCCTTTACTGAATTAGTCCAGACCCTAAACCTCCTTTGGTGATGATTCGGAGCAACTGAAGCACATCACTGTAAGTCTTGAAGACATAGTAGATCAAATTGACAAAGTCAAGAGCATCAAATTACCAGGACAGGATAGTAGTCACCTAAGAGTCCTGAAAAGCTCAAACAGTAATCTGTAACCTTTCATTGAAAACAGCCACAATGCATGAGGATTGGAGAGCGGCCAGTTTTTAGGTGAATGTCGCATAATTGATAGTGCCTACTGGAGAGGCTCTGTTGTTTGTGTGTTGGTGAGACTGTCCATTTGCATCTGTTTGCTTTCCTCCACTGATTTTTTTCCTACATGTAGGTTTGTAAACTGGCTCCTCTCGCTTTATGTGGATGCAGATCCATGTGTACTCCTGCAACTCTTTATACAGTAGTGGCCAAAAAATTAAGGCAGAGTCCAAAATATCAGAATTTTATTAGAAAAGTACGTGTTATTGTCACTTTCATGGTCAAAAGCTATAAGAACCAAAGATATATATGTCATTTTCAAAGTTTTATTCAGGAAACAATATATGTGTCAATATTTGATAGGGTGGCCATGATTTTTCAGCACAGCCCAGATTCTTGTAGGCATACTGTTAACTAACATTTTACAGTATGTCGGAGTGATTTCATTGACCCATACATGCTTGAGTATGTCCTTTAAATCTGCTTCTGAAGTTGGACGGTGTGCTGCCACTTTTTTCTTCATAAGATTCCAACAGTTTTCAATTACATTGCGATCCGGAGAGTTTGATGGCCAACTTGGTAGCAGTTCGATCTTGTTGTCCATGAACCATTTTTTGAATGTTTTTGCAGTGTGGCACAGTGCCGAGTCCTGCTGAAATATAGTTGTGCCAGAAACATTCATGTGTATTTTAACTTTACTATTCAGTATGGATATGTTTTTTGCAGCATTTACTCTTTCACCTTTTTCAGACATGTACAGGACACATCGTCCATTCGCTGAGATACCACCCCATACCTTGACCGACGGTGGGTGTTTAACAGTCTTGATCGTGTACTTCAGATTTAGTCTCTCGCCTGCTGGTCGACGGACGTAGTTGTAACCACTCCCACATACTTGTTGAAATGTACTTTCATCTGTGAACATTACCCTCTCCCACCATTCAGCAGATTTGTCTTTCATCTTGCTACAAAACTGTATGTAGGCAGCAATTTGTTTCCTGGTCATCATAGGCTTCTTGGCAGGTCTTCTGGCCACGAGTTTGAATTCATCCACAAGCCATCGTCGGACAGATCTGGCAGTTATCTTTATTCCTCGATCATTAGCTAACTGAGCCGCACGTTCAGATGAAGTATGTGGACTAGATGTAATAATGCTTTTGAGGAATTGGTCATATCGTCCAGTAGTTATCCGTCTGCGCCCACATTTTGAACGATGTGTACGGCCACCTGATTTCAGAACATTCTGAACTGTACACCTTGATATATGCAAATGTTTTGCAATAGCACATTGCGAATATCCTTCAGCATGGAGTGTGACAACTTGTCCCTTTACAAAGTCATTAATATCGCACTTTCTACCCATCTTGCTTGTGTATTTTACATATAACTTTCAATCTTTTCCTAGTTGTAAAAATTCAAAACTTCATCCAAGAAACCTACAGAGTGTAAGTAAACTAAAATGGATGCCAAATGCATGGTGTGACTAATCGCCATGCTGATTAAATAAGTAAGCACGTGTGACATCTCCAGAGTACATTATTTAACAATAAATTGTAGAAAAAGATACCTGCCTTAATTTTTTGGCCACTACTGTATATGCAGTATTTTAGAAAAGGCTCCATGTTGGCAGAGCCTTTTACTGAAATATTGCCAGAATTCTGTTCATCCGAACATAGCATGTAAAGATCACAATTTAGACATCTATCTTAAATGTGCCTTATAATGTATTTGGAATTTCTAAAGGCATTTGACAAAGACCCTCATTAGAAATGCAGGCTATTTTATAGAATGCAAACTGGCTAAAAAATAGGAAAGAGAGGATAGGGCAAAATGGTCAATCTACATGGAAAAGGGTCAGTAGTGGAGTGCCCCATGGGTGTGTACTGGGATCTATGCTATTCAACTTTATTCATAAATGATCTGGAGATAGGAATGAAGAGTGAGTTGATTACCTTTGGCATGACATAAAATTATAAAAAGTCATTAAAATGGCAGAGGATTGTGAGGCTTTGTAGAAGTTCCCTGTGAGTCTGAGAGACTGGGCATTTAATAGCATATGAAATGTAATGTGGACAAGTGCAAAGTGATGCACATAGGGAAAAATAATCCTAACTACAGGTACAAAATTTTGGGTTCTGAATTAGGAGTCATAACCCTAGAAAAAGATCTTGGAGTCATTGTGGGTAATATGTTGACATTTTTGGTGCAGTGTGCTGTTGCTGCTAAAATATCAAATCAAATCTTGGAGATTATTCAAAAAAGGGAGAGCAAAACTTAGAATATCTTTATGCTTCTGTGTAGATCCCCAGTGAAACTAAACCTTGAGTATCGTGGGTAGTTCTGGTTATCCCTTCTCAAAAAGGATATAGCCAAACTAGAAAAGGTTCAGAGAAGGGTAACAAAAATGACAAAGGGGCTAGAACACCTCCCTTATGAAGAAAAGATAGACAGATTAGAGCTGTTCAGCTTGGAGAAAAGACAACAGAGAGGTGATATGGCAGAGGTTTATAAATGAGTCAAATAGGAGACAGCTACTTAACCTTTCAAACTCTCAAAACAAGAGGATACTGCATGAAGCTAATTGACCAACAGATTGAAAACAAATTGTTGAAAGTTTTCTTGTCACCCTAGCATACAGTTCACACTGAACTTTCATGAGCGTGAGATTACTTTTCTGGATGTTCGGGTGACAAAGCTACCTGCTGGTTGGGGGACCTCCATTTATAGGAAAACCATTGATAGGAATACCTTTCTGCACTTTTCTAGTACTCACCCACCCTGGCTAATTGAGGGTTTACCTTTTTCTCAGTTTATTAGATTTCAGCGCAACTGTTCTGAGACCGGGGAATATGTTTCCCAATCCCGGCTTTTGAAGAGGGATTTTCTTTCGAGGGGTTATCCAAGGTTGGTTGTGGATAGGGTGTATAAAAGAGCTAAATTCAATAGACGAGATTGGTTGTCACAATCACGATCTCGGATGGTGAGTTCTTCCTATGATGAGAGTGAGTTTGTCTATTTTGTGACACAATTTTCCCCACTTAGTTACCATCTACAACAGATTATGCGGAAACATTTTCGAGTCACTCAGGTTGTTCCGGGTCTACAGGGTAAAAAGCCACGGTGTGTCTGGACTAGGAACCGCAACTTGAAGGAACTTTTAAGTCTGGCTTTGTTGCGTTCCCGGGTCCGGTGGTCTGACATTTCTGGTGGGCATGTGGTATGTGGTAGTTGTACGGTTTGTGAGGTATCTGAGAGCATTAGTTCTTTTACCTATAATGGTCGCCGGTATGTGATCCGTTGCAATACCACATGCGCATCTAGTTATGTTGTGTATTTCATCCGATGTCCATGTGGGTTGGCCTGTGTGGGTAAGACTGAGAGGTCCCTTAAGTTACGACTTCAGGAGCATAAGAGTAGGCTGACATGCCGGCGGTGGGAAGCCCATTTAGTCCAGCATTGTTTGGATTTGGATCATTCATTTACTGATTTGTGTTGTTTTTGTATTGATCGGGTGTCAAAAGGGCAAGGGAATAGGAGCAGAGATGAACATCATCTATTCTCCAGGATCAAGCAGGAAGTCAGTCCTCACATATGAGTGACGTCGGTGCCAATGGAGCCCACGTGCGGAGCAATTCCCCAGCTTTCAGAGAAAGCCTTTGGGATTGCATCGCACATGCGCGGTCCCCTTCTCGCCCAAGGGTGCCATCTTGCTCAGTCTCCCTTTTTTCGCGGAGCCCAACGGACGTTGTCCCTAATTCCTCATGGAAAAAGTGCATCAAAACTTGGAGAATTTTGGACCTTCGACCAGTTCGACGCTGGTTCCCCTTCCCGCCTTCGGCTCAGTACACCGGTATCGAGTCCAGTCAATTTTTTGCGTTTTTGTCCTTAGAGACTAGCGTTCGCGCTCTTTTTTCTTTTTCACTGGCAGTCCGGTCCTTCGACCTTGCAGAGGCCCTTTTTCCCACAATGGCTGCCAGCGGGTTTAAAAAGTGTGATCGGTGTAAGAAGTTAATGTCCCTCACCGAAACACATGACTGCTGTCTCCGATGCCTCGGGCCCGACCATGTCCCGAAGGTCTGTGGCCCGTGTGGGAAAATGTCCTCTAAGGCACTTTGAAGTAGGCAGCAGCAGCATGAAAGGATTTTCTCGGAGTCTGCATCCCCCCGGATCCAGACCTCATCAGAAGACTCGACGTCTCGGGAGCTGTCTGAACCCGAGCAGCATCGGGGGTTTTCCGAACGGGGGTCTCCCTCCCGGGAACACCTGAGGAAGAAGAAACCCATGAGGGTGGCATTGTTGGATGCCTCCGATCACCCTGGATCCTTAAGCCAGGTCGTGGAGTCCTGATCGCTGCCCTGGGTCCTCTGAGTTGGAGCGACCTGCGAAAGTACTTCACACAGAGCTGGAGACGCCGAGGCGGGTAAGTGCTGTTGTCCTTGTGGACTCCCCTCCGGGGGAGCCCCAAGCTGGAGGCTGCAGAGTCTTCTGAGCTCGGTCTCAGGATGATGGTCCTGGAGCGCAGCATGTCTGCCTTCATGGAGCAGCAGCGGACGCTGATAGCTGGTTTCTCCGGTCCATCCGCCCCGACCACCGGGACCTCGACGTCCAAGTCGACCCCAGAGGCCGAGCCAATCCTCAAGACTCTTCAGACTCAAGTCGATCTTCGACCAAGGTCTCCCTCGACCTCCCGCTCGGGACCGAGGTCATCTACGCCGGTGCTCTCGGTGTCGGGGCAGTCGGGGCCGAAGACCTTGTGACCGGAGCCCCTCGATTCCTCCTCAGAGGGATCGGCATGGGAGATGGAAGATGAGGAGTCCCCTGACACCCATCGGACCCGGTATGTCCCATTGGACTCACCAGGATTGGAGCCTCAGAGAAGGTCCCCTCTGGAGGATACCTGGTTCTCGAACTTCGTCAGGGACATGGCCAAGGCTTTGGCATTCCTGGCAGATGCCGAGGAGGAGCCTCGAGGTGAAGAGCACGATGCCCTCCAGTATGACTTTCCCCCAAGGGAATCCCTTACTGTGCCGGTTCCTCCGATGCTGGAACGGCTGATGCTCCGCATGTGGAAGTCACCGGCCTCGATGCCGGTTCTAAGCAAACGGGTCAATTCCATCTATCTGCAAGAGCCCTGGGTTCCAAAAGGCACAGCTGCCGCACAACTCCATGGTTGTGGAATCGGCCAGCATAGGTTCAAGAACCTGGACGCCCTCGGCAGAAAATGCTTCCAGGGCTCGATGCTTTCATGCCGTGTCCAAAGCTACCAGCTGTAGATGGTCATGTTCTTGAGGGATCTGGCAAAGGAGATTTCCGACTTCTCAGCTGGCCTCTCCGAGGCACCCTTGCAGCGCTTCAATGCCTTGTCCACCGGGATTCGGTAGTGCTCGACATTCATATCTTTTCTTTGTCTCCAAGGTCACTTCATTGAGGGACCAGCTCCCCTCGTGTCCTGCCCCTATCACTTCCCCTCCCCCTGCTCCCTCCCCACCACCTGTTTCTCAACTCTCTCACTTCTGGGCTACTTTTTCTCCTATCTCTCCGTCTGAACTTCATCATCTCCTCTCTTCCTCCAAAAAAACCTCATGCCCACTTGATCCCATTCCTTCTTCTTGGCTCCTCACTCCTTCATTGGGTGCTTTTTCCTCTATCTTAGCTATGTTTAATTCCAGCTTATCCACAGGAACTTTCCCTAGCCTTTGGAAACACGCTCTGGTACGTCCCATCCTGAAAAATCCTACCCTGGATCCCTCTCTCCCTTCCAACTATCGCCCTGTGTCTAATCTTCCTTTCTTATCTAAACTTCTGGAAAAATTTGTCTTCGCTCAACTTTCTCACCACTTGGATTCTACTAACTTTCTTCACCCCCGTCAATCTGGGTTCCATCCGGGGCACAGTGTTGACACGGTTCTTCTTGCTTTCTCTAATGCACTGCATGTAGCCCACGATCACGGTGATATTTCAGTGGCAGTTGCTCTAGATCTCTCAGCGGCTTTCGACCTAGTAGATCACTCCCTTCTCCTCCACCGTCTTCGGGAAGCTGGTCTTTGCAGCACAGTTCACCACTGGTTCCACTCTTTTCTCTCTTCTCGTTCTTGTGCAGTTCTCTCCTCTTCACCTACTTTCCCCCCCTCTGATTCCCAGCACGTCCCTTGTGGTGTTCCTCAGGGTTCTGTCCTTGCTCCTCTCCTTTTCAATCTTTTTTTGGCCCCTCTTGCTCTCCTTATACAACAGTCAGGTATTTCGGCTTTCTTCTATGCTGATGACATTCTTCTACTTCACCACACATCTCCCTCTTCCCCCGATCTCTCCCCCCTTAACTCTTGTCTCACTTCCGTCGCCAACTGGCTCACCTCTAACTGTCTCCACTTGAATCTTACTAAAACTCTGGCCATATGGTTCACTCATGGTGGCCCTTCCCCCTCACTAGCCCCTTCTTTCTCCGATTCCCCAGTCCCATTAGTTTCCACCTTTCGGTATTTGGGTGTTCACTTTGACTCGTATCTTTCCTTCTCTGCACACATTTCTCACATCACTAAAACCTCATTCTTCTTTCTTCGACAAATTCACTCAATTCGCCCCTTCCTTTCTTCCTCAGCTCTGATCACACTGGTCTTATCTTTGGTAATGTCTCGCATTGACTTTTCTAATTCCCTATTCCTTGGTCTTCCTCAATATCAGGTGTCCCGGCTTCAACGTATACAAAACACTGCTGCACGTCTTGTCACCCACTCTTCTCTTCGCGATCATGTCACTCCTATACTTCTCCATCTTCACTGGCTGCCTGTTTCTTTCCATTCCCAGTTTAAGATGTTAATCCTATTACACAAAGTCTTTCACACTGGTACCCCTCCTTACTTAGCTGATCTACTATCCTTCCATTCTCCCAGGTACACTCCCCGTTCTTTTCATCTTAATCGCCTTGCCCTCCCTTCCCCTGCTCGTGCCCGCTTACAGCTCACTCGACTTTCCGCTTTCTACTTTGCTGGTCCCGCGCTCTGGAATTCACTCCCTCCCTCCCTTTGCCTGGAATCACAATATGTCACCTTTAAACACAACCTCAAGACCCACCTATTTTCCCTGGCATTCAACATCCCCTCTCCGTTTGTATGACCCTCCCCCTCTCTCAGTACTATAAGTTTGCCTTTTGTGTCCTGTCTTGTCCTTGTCTTCTTTACTCTTTCTTTCCTATTTATAAATTGTACATTTCTTTTCCTTTTCCCGGCCTCGGCCAAGTTTTAATGTAATTTTATTATTGTACACCGCCTTGATTATTACAGAAAAGCGGTTTTTATCAAATAAATAAACCATAAACCATATCTCGAGTGGCCTATGATGGCTTCGAGGATTCGGCCTGAGTAGCCGTGGCCGACATCGGTGCATGCCACAAGGTCTGGCTAATGTCATCAGATCTGGAGCCACGGGTTCAGGACAAGTTGGTCAATGCCCCTTGCTGAGGTGACAACCTCTTTGGCAAACCCATGACTGAGAAGGCTGCTGACCTAGACAAGACTCTCAAAGAAGACTTCTGCCCCTTCTAAGAAGAAGGGCTCGGGTAAAAAGCCCTTTTTCCTGAGGAAGGGTACTGCTTACCGCAACTACCCCACTTACCAGGCCACCCCCAGCTTCCCAACATGGGCAGCAGGCCAAGGGACATGGGCATGGCCCACGTAAGCAGAAGGCCCCCAAGCCCCAGGCCCTGGCTCTTACCCAGCCGGGTGGGGTTTTTTGACTCCCAATGCATAGTCTCTCTTCTGCCAGTGGTAAGGTCATGCACAGGGGGCAGGCTAACCCTGTACGCTCACAGGTGGCCAGCCATCACTTCAGAAGTCTGAGTCCTGCAAATAGTCCAGAGGGACTATATGCTTCACTTCAGCCAGTTACCACCCCCCTTCTTTTCAGGGGAGCCTCTCAGACCCCCTCTTCACAGGGACCTCTTCTTGCAGGAGCTGGCAGGTCTTCTAGAGGATCAGGCGGTGGAAACGGTGCCTCACCATCTGCAGGGCAAAGGCTTCTACTCCAGATATTTCTCATACCAAAGAGAAGAGGAGGCCTCAGACCCATCCTCAACCTACGAAACTAACAAGTTCCTGGCGAGGGAAAAGTTCATGATGCTTTCCCTTGGAATGTTGCTGCCTTACCTCCACCAGGGAGATTGGCTATGCTCCTTAGACCTGAAGGATGCCTACACACACATCCTCATACATCCAGACCACAGACAATATCTGAGATTTGTAGTGGGAGGAAAACATTTCCAATACAGGGTTCTACCCTTTGGCCTAGCCTCTGCTCCCAGAGTGTTTACAAAATGCCTGGCTGTAGTGGCGGCCTTCTTCAGAAGTCAGTGAATCTTCCCTTACCTGGACGACTGACTCATCAGGGGCCAGTCGCCTCAGGAGGCCCAACAGGCCACTTCTCGCACTATCAACCTGTTGCAACGTGTAGGCTTTGTCATGAACCACGCAAAGTCTATTTTGCTCCCCACTCAAAACTTAGAGTTCATAGGAGCAAGATTGGACACCCTTCAGGTGAAGGCTTACCTGCCGGAGGATAGGGCACAGAGGCTGCTAGCACTGACACATCAGTTCAGGCACAGGTCTCGGTTTCAGTGAGACACTTCTTACGCCTCCTGGGCCACATGGCCTCCACAGTATATGTGACCCCAAATGCCCATTTCCACATGAGAACAGCTCATTGGTGCCTCAGGGATCAGTGGACACAAGCCACTGGCAGCCTCAGAGACAGGATAACAGTATCCAGACGACTGGTAAAGTCATTGCAGTGGTGGAGTCAACCACCCAATCTGCTCAAGGGTTTGTCTTTTCAGATTCCCTCGCACACAAGAGTGCTAATGACAGATGCCTCCTTGCTGGGCTGGGGAGCCCATTGCCTAGGATCATGCACTCAGGGGTTATGGTCTCCTCAGGAGTCTGCACACCAAATCAACTTCTTAGAGCTGCAGGCGATTCACCTAGCTCTTCAAGCCTTTTGTCATGACCTCTCACATCAGTCTGTATTGATACAGACGGACAACGAAGTAGCAATGTTCTACGTGAAGAAGCAGGGAAGTACGGGGTCTCGTATCCTATGTCAGGAGACACTGGACCTCTGCTCCTTTGCCATCAGGCATGGTATGTCTCTCAAAGCAGTGTACCTGCCTGGTCAGGAGAACTGCCTAGCAGACAAACTGAGCAGGATTCTCCAGCCTCATGAGTGGCAACTGGATCCGGTGGTGGCCCAGCGGATTTTTCACCGCTGGGGACATCCATCCATAGATCTATTTGCCAGTCCGCAAAATCACCAGCTGCCTATATTTTGCTCCAGACAGCCACATCCCCTGAGGGTGGCTGCAGATGCTTTCCTGATCTCCTGGTCAGGGGGCCTCATGTATGTGTTTCCTCCCATGCCTCTGGTGGCCCGGACTCTGTTCAAAATCCTTCGGGAAAAGGCTGTCATTCTGGTAGCCCCCAGATGGCCAAGACAGCCTTGGTTTCCGCTTCTTCTTCAGCTGGCAGGGAGACCCCACTTCCACTGGGTACGCAGCCCGACCTCCTTTCACAGGAGCAGGGCTCTCTCTTGCACCCCAACCTCAGGGCCCTCAACCTGATGGCATGGCTGCTGAAAGGGTAGTGCTGGCTCCTCTCCTCCTACCTCGGAATGTAGAAGAAGTGTTACTGGCCTCCAGGAGGCAGTCCACTAGGAAATCCTATGATTTCAAGTGGCAGAGATTTGAGGTGTGGTGTAACCAGCACAATGAGAACCCTTTCTCTTGCCTTGTACCAGTGGTGCTGCAGTACCTGCTTCACTTCTCAGAATTAGGTCTCAAGTCTAACTTTTTCAGGGTCCACTTGAGTGCTTTGTCAGCAAACCACTCGCCAGTGGAGGGGGCAACCTTTTTTGGCTCACCCCCTGGTATCCAGATTCTTCAGAGGTCTGCTTCTGCTGAAACCCACAGTTCATCCTCCGGCAACTGAGGGAGATTTGAATGTGGTCTTGCAGCAGCTACTCGCCCACCTTGCCATCTGCGCTTCCTTTCCTGGAAGGTGCTCTTCCTGGTGGCGCTCACATCGGCCAGGCGTGTGAGTGAGCTGCAAGCTCTCGTAACTGATAAACCTTACACAAGGTTTTATAGGAATAGGGTGGTCCTCCGCACTCACCCGAAGTTCCTGCCAAAGGTGGTCTCTTCTTTCCACCTCAACCAGGAGGTGATTCTTCAGAGCTTCTTTCCCAGGCCACATTCCAGCCGGGCAGAGGCAGTCCTGCATACCCTGGATTGTAAGAGGGCGTTGTCCTTCTACCTGGAGCGTACGAAGGGACATCGAAGTGCTACTCAGCTCTTCGTCTTGTATGACCTCAGTAAGTTGGGGTTACCTGTTTCTGAGTGTACGCTGTCCACCTGGGTGGCAGACTGCATTGCCTGGGCGTACAGGGCAGCCAACCTCCCATTGCAGGGTTGAGTCACGGCCCACCGTGTCAGGGCTAAGGCCGCATCAGTGGCTCACTTCCGCTCTGTTTCGTTGGCAGACATCTGCTGGGCTGCAACTTGGTCTTCAAGCCAGACTTTTGTATCCCATTACTGCCTGGATAGAGAGTCTCGACGGGACAGTGCTTTCGGCCAGGTGGTTCTCCATAACCTATTTGAGGCTTAGGCAACTCCAACCCTCCGACCCTTTGGTATCAGGCTACTGGGGGGTGTTGCTTTCTCGGCTGAATTCCTATTGCATCTGCTGCGGCTTTTCTAGAGGGAGCCATTTTTCAGCAATGCGTTCTCGGTAGCCTATAGCTAGGGAGTCCCATATGTGAGGACTGACTTCCTGCTTGTTCCTGGAGAAAGCGTAGTTACTCACCTGTAACAGGTGTTCTCCAGGGACAGCAGGAGTCAGTCCTCACGACCCTCCCTCCTCCCCTCGAGTTGCAGTCCTATTATTGGCTTTTATTCATTTTGCTGTCTTTTTAGCTATGTCATATGACTGAGCAAGATGGCACCCTTGGGCAGGAAGGGGACCGCGCATGTGCGATGCAATCCCAAAGGCTTTCTTTGAAAGCTGGGGAATTGCTCCGCACGAGGGCTTTGTCGGTGCCGACGTCACCCATATGTGAGGACTGATTCCTGCTGTCCCTGGAGAACACCTGTTACAGGTGAATAACTATGCTTTATGTGAATAGAAATGGATTTTCCATTTGGGGACTGTCGCTCCGGGGGGGTCTCAATGCACAGGTTGATTGGAGTGTCTGATTGTGCAGTTAGAGGTTTTTGGTGGGTAAGATCTTGGTTTTGAGTAAGGTAGTTCTGTTTGAGTTTTATTTATTTTTATGTGCTATTCTACTCCAGGGCTTTTCATGCATAGGAGTGCTTTTTTTGAGTTGCGTTTGTCTCCGTGTTTTTGGTGCTTTGCCTGGAAAGGGGATTTCCTGATACGTCACTGGGTGACGTCATGGATCTCTTCTATTTAGTGCGACCCATGCGCGGCGGTTTTTTGTACTGCTAATGGCTGCGTTGGTGATGTGTGTGTCTGATATTCTGGTGCCAGTTGAACTCGGTTTTTCTTTTTTGTTTTGTTTTTCTGGGGGTTTAGTGGTTTGTTTTTCCTGATGGTACTGATTTTGAAGTTGGATTTTTGTTGTTCCCTCTCTCATAGCGATTTGAGCACTATTTGTGTGGGGCACTCCCTTGAAGAAGCCTTTTCAGCGAAACGCTCTGGCGGCCTGAGTGTGACATCAGGTGTGCTTCCCCTGCAACTGTGTGTCTACCCAGTGGTGTGTTTGGTTAATAGCGATAGCGATGCCCTCACCATCCAGAAAAGTGCCTTTTAGGTTATGTGTAATTGCTATGTTTTGAGAGTTCAATACTTTGTATTTTAATAATTTGATTGTGAAGATAAAAAGGGAAAAAGAAAAAAGAGAAAAAGGATATTTTAAGGGATGGAAGGAGTTTTTTAGAGCCTGTGATGTTCTGGGAGGTATGCTTTGTGTGTTTGAAGCACATTTACTTTACCTCATTGGATTCTGAGATTCTTTTCTCCTTTCCTGCACACAAGTTTTGTCAGTACCTGATATGAGTTTTGATATATTGGTGGAGTGATTATAGACATTTTTTGTTCTGAAAGTTTTTTTCTTGCAATGTATAGTTAAGCTGTGGAATCCGTTACTGGAGGATGTGGTCAAGGTTTAGATAAGTTCCTAGAAGAAAAGTCCATTAAAATTATTAGCCAGGCACAGTAGGATCCAAGATGGTTCTGTGAGGATGTTTGTTGGAGGATGTGCTGGTGTGTGCTCTTCTGCAGCCAGCAATTTGGAATATCCCCTTACCCGATTGGAGATGGGTAAGAGGGGAAGGGTAAGGGGAATCCTGCCTTCCTGGAAAACTCTGCATCCGCTCCTCTTCACCAGACAATGTTGGAGGCCTTTGGCGTTGCTTCTGCTTCCCCACTACTGGCTTCTTTGAGCCCGCCCGGTAGGGTTTCCCTGGGCAACAGTGAAGGGGCTTCACTCAGCCCTATTCTGCTGATGCCGCCTCCTAATGCCGGAAGTATTATTGCTACCGGCGTTCTGGTGCACACGCCGACCAATGTGACTGTTTCTGTGCCCCAACCGGGAGGAGGCCCATTTGCTGCCTTGTTTCCCCTGCTGGTTGGGACTGCTGCTGATCAGTTGGTGGTCTCTTGAAGAACTGGGGAGATCATCGCGCAGGAAAAGGGTGTTTCAACACCCGGTGGAATGATTTGTGAGGTGCAGAGGCCAAAGGCAGTAATTTTGGGGTCACTGTGGAGTGTGATAGAGGGTTTTAACTCCTCTCTTCAATTGATTTCTGGTCGCTTGGTGGGCGATCTTATGTGATGTCCTAGGCTGTGGTGGAGGACTCCAAGACATTAGAAGCTATTTCTGAAAGAATGACTGTTCTCGAGTCAAAGATGGACATGGTGCAGGCTGTAGGTGATTCTTTGGTTTTCATGATACTCCATTTGCTAAAGGTGACTGTCCTGTCCTTTACCAATCTAGATGCAATAATTTGCATCTGCTGAACTTTCCCAAATCCCCACTTATATATATTACCTATTGACATAACGAATAAATACCTGACCGAGATACTTGAAATGCATCCTGGGAATCTCCCTCCTTTGAGGAGGGCCCAATACCTCTCCCCAGGTGGAGGTTTGTCATCTGAGGGGCAGGGAGTCTCCGTTGGGGATAACTTGACGGAGTTTCTTAAATCCTCCCTGGAGGTTGCGACCCAACGATCCACCCTTATTCTAACATTTGCCTTGGAGGTGGACCGCAACCTGGTTTTCAAGCTGTATTTCCAGTGAATGAATAAGTTATTTTTTTGTATATTAATATTTTTTGATTTGTCTAGAAGTATACAAAAGCAGCACCATGGATTTTTGGCCCGGTGTACTATGACATTGGCCCGTGGATTGACTTTGGTGCTTCGTTTTCCTTGTGTTTGTATTGTAGTTTGTGAGGGTAAGACCTTTACTTTTTTTTTAACCTAAAATGCTAGCTAATTTTATTTCTGTTAGGGAGGGTGTAAGTACTTTAGTATCTGCTCCGCAGCTGCCAATGTAGAGGCTCTTGGGGGGGGGGGGACTGGTAATGGGGTTCGTCCTTAGGTTTTGCTTTTTGTCTTATTGTGTTTAGCAATATGATTTAAACATTTTTTCCTGTTCTTGGATCTTGATTTCCTATATTGTGGGCTAATATTGTATTGCATATTGGTTATTTGATTTCCATGAGTGATTATTTTTGATTTCTATTCACTGGTGTTTTAGAAGTATAATTGAAATTTGCATAAATAAAAAATGGCAGACTTGTAAGAGTCACTCCTAGAAATAAGCTGATAAATAGAACAACCTTTTGGGATCTGCTGGGTATTTGGGATCTGCACTAGCCACTATTGGAAACAGGATGTGGGATTCAATGTCCCTTGATCTGAGCTAGCATGGCTTTTCTTTTGTTCTTATGTTCAAGAGCTCGGAAGATAGGCATTACTGTGATCAAGTGACTGATTCCATTTTTATTTAATTACTCCCCTTTCCAAACCCATATAAATGATAGTCACAGACACAGTGGATCCCTTTGGAGCAACAGGATAAAATCAAAATATACATAGCTATCTTTTATATCTCAAGAAAAAGGGGTGACCTGCATGGAGTGGTGAGTACACCCCTAAATAAAGGCATGGGGAGGGGTGACCTACACAGAGCGGCAGGTGCACCTACTTTTGTGACCTTGCTGGGCAGACTAGATGGACCATGCTGGTCTTTATCTGTCATCATATACTATGTTAGTATGTTACAATTCAGATAGGTCCCCACCAGAACGGTGGCTTGCAGTCTAAGTTGATATCTGGGCATTGAAAAAAAAAAAGATCTGTCCAAGGTCGCAAGATGTGACAGTGGGAGAAGCTTTCCTGATTCTCAACATGCTGCTCTCACCACCAGGTCAGTCCTGCCTTGATTGGCCTTTGCAGTAGAAGATTTCATATCAAGCACTCTGGCTGACATGCCTGAGGAATATCTTATTCCACACAGGAAGGGTCAGAGGTAGGTGAGATGTTGGTCTTAAAACCTGAGGGTCTGATCTTGAGCGGTGGAAGTGAAAAGATCAAGTAAAGTGATGGCACTTTATTCATGTATTCAGTGGCACAATCTGTTTAATTAAAACCATTGAATATATGCTTTATATAGTGACCTGTGCCACCTCTTACAGTATCTGTTTGAGTCAGATCTACTACTTTGCTGGCCTAACTTAAAGTGTATTTATTTATTTATGTATCCATCCAGGTTTATATATCACCTTTTCCTTCAATCAAAGTGGTTTACATGGTGAGGTTAGGTATATTCTAAGTGAGGGGAAAGGCGGTAATGGGTACAGATAAGTAAGGAGGGACTAGATGACAGGAGTTGGTTATGAGCATTGGGAGGGACCATAGTGTTCGGAGAAAAGAAATGTATTCAGCATCTTGTGAAAGTCCTTAAAGTCTTTTGTGTCTTTCATGCATTTGGGTAGGGAGTTCCATAGTGCAGGTGCAGTGAATGAGGGCGCTCTTCTGGAAGAGGGAGGATTAAAGAAGATAACCTCCGTAATTCCTTCTGTACAGGGATGATCCAAAGGGGCATCTTTTCAAAATCTAAACATGCTAGGGAGCTGATGTGGGTGGCTGCAATCATAAACATGCATTCCCTATATGAAATGGGGACTACGTGTGTAGTTTTATTGACCTACTCAGCCCACTTCCTAACCTCACCCTCCATACACCCCCTAGAAATTTCTATGTATCTGTGTAAATTTATGCCTTTCTAAAATTGCTATTTATGCATGAAAATTGCAAGTAAGGTTTCTAAAATAACCCCACTGGCTTCCCAGGTGATACATCTGCAAAGAATACAAAATGTTCCTCCCCACAGACACAGAATGGGAGAAAAGCCTTAGTGAATCAGTACTTAGGATAGCTCTCAGCCAAGTCGTGAATTGGATTGGTAAACGTTCTGATCCTTATCTAAAAGAAAAGGTTGTGATTCGGTCTGGTTCATCTTGAAAATCAAAGAATTATATATTATATAGTAATCCTGATGCTGGAAATGAAAGACAAAGAAGAAATGGTGTTGCATTTATAATTAAGAAGAAACTTGCAAGAACTGTAATAAAATACAGTGCAGTTATTGAATGCTTAATTTCTATTCATCTACGAGGAAAGCCCATCAACACAACTATAATTCATGTATATGTCCCAACAACAGCTGTAGAAGAGGAAGACAATGAGTTCTATGAACAAGTAAAAGCTGAAATTGACAGAACATGCAAACAGGATATCCTGGTAGTCATGGGTGACTGGAACGTAAAAGTTGGCAACAAAGAAGAAGGCAAAGTGGTTGGACAATATGGACTAGGCAACAGAAATAAAGCTGGAGAAAGACTGATAGAATTCTGCAAGACCAATGATCTATTCATCTCAAACACCTGCTTCCAGCAACACAAGCGCCGACTGTACACATGGACTTCACCCAATGGATTGTACAGAAATCAAATCGACTATATCTGTGGAAGACAATGATGGAAAAGCTCGATAACATCAACAAAGACAAAACCTGGAGCTGACTATGGTACAGATCACCAACTACTAGTATGCAAACTCAAGCTAAAGTAGAAAAAGAGAAAGCCACTCATGAATGTAGCAAAATATGGCCTTGAGAATATACCACCAGAATTTAAAGACTGCCTGGAAAATTGATTTGCTGCTTTAGATACAAATGACAGAGTTCCAGAAGAGTTATGGGATGACATCAAGAAGGTTGTGTTGGAAGAAAGCGATAAATCTCCAGGAACAAGCAGGAATGTAGTCTTCACATATGGGTATCGTCGGTACCGACGGAGCCTGCACAGGAACGCTCCCCAGTGTCCAATAGGAAAGCTTGTGGGAGCATCCCACAGCGCCTGCGTGCTGCCTTACCGCCTTACCCAAATGTCCCTCTTCAGTTCTTCGTTTTCCGCGGAGCCGACAGGTCGCACATCCTGTCACTGCAGAAAAAAATCCCTTCTATTCTTTTTTGTGGTCGCGTCTGCCTTCCCTCGACGTTACACTAGTATCGCCGGTGGTTCTTCTTTCTTTTCTTAAAAAAAAAACAAAAAAAACTTTCTTCTGGAGTCTTTCCAGTGATTTTCTCTTCAGGTTCCACGCGCCATTTTGGGCACTAGGCCCAACTTTTCCTTCAGAATGGAAAAACCTGCCTCGGGTTTCAAAAAGTGTTCTAAGTGCCTCAAATGTTTAGATCCTGACCACTCTATTTCTGAGTGTGTTGCCTGTGGGATGATGTCAAAAAGGGGCCGGCAGAACTGAGCTGCTAAACTTAGCACCCTTTTTCCCTCCGATGCAGCCTCCGTGGCATCGACATCTTCCAGGGCTTCGTCTTCCTCCCATGGATCTCAGGTAACTAAACATAAATCTAGCTGGTTCTCAAAGGGTAGATCTCCTTCTAGACAGCGAGATGCCTCTGGTGTTGCCCTTGAGGGACTTTCACTGGCAAAATTGCCCTGGCAGGAGTCTTTGGTTTCCAAAGCACTAACGGGGCTCCAGGATGTTCTCGAGGCTTCAACCTCGGCAGAACTACTGGTGCCATGCTCTGGGGTACCGGCTGCTTCTTCCGGTACCGATACCCAAGCATCGGCAGCGTCGATAGACCAGAGATTCTTGACTATTGAATGCAGTCTGGAGGCTCTTCTCACGGCCTCGATGCCCTTGAAACCGCTTCAGACAATTCAACCGGCACCGGCACCGACTGCATCGACATCGGTAGGTATTCTACCGGGACCGAGTCATGCATATCCATCCGGTATCGACAGATCGGTACCAGACCACTCCGATGCCGACTTCGATCAGTACCGGTACCATGCCTTGCACAATCACCTGGATCGGAGATACTTCGAATCCTCAGATGAGTCTGAAGACTCTGAAAGCTCTGCCGATACCAGAGTACTAATTCCTGAGGATTCTTCTTCTCAGCATAGGATGTCTCCACCAGAGGATATGTCCTTTCAGGATTTTATTCGAGATGTGGCTCTAGGTCTTTCCATCACAGTGGCTCCTGAAAAAGAGTCTAGGGCAAAGGAATTAGAAATCCTGAACTACCCTAAAGCTCCCAAGGAGGCAGCTACCTTACCTATTCATGAGATCTTGCATGACCTCATGTTAAGGATGTCGGAAACACCTCGAACCACATCTCCTCACTCTCAAAGACTCGACACCATGTATCGAGTTCCTCCTTGTCCTGGGGTTCAGAAGACTCAATTACCACACCATTCCATGGTGGTGTAGTCAGCAATGAGAAGGATAAAGAGTGCAAAAAGGCATGCATCAAATCCTCCAGGACGTGAGTGTAGGACTCTTGACACCTTTGGACATTGAATCTTCCAGGCTTCCATGCTTTCTGCTAGGATCAGTTCCTATATATTATATATGGAAATGTTCCTTAAGGAGGTCACAGGAGATTTAGAGCTTATGAGCCCTCTCCTTCCTGATGATAAGAGGCAAGATTATCTCGCCCTTGTCAAACATGCTCAGGATGTTTCCAAGTTTGTGAATCGCGCAGCTTTTGACTGCTTTGAGTGCATAAGCAGAACCTCTGCCATTGCCATAGGTGCACGTAGGATTGCCTGGCTCCAGGCATCTGACTTGGAAATTTGGGTACAGGATAAACTAGGGAATATTCTTTGCACAGGAGAGAATCTCTTTGGCAAGAATTGGCAGGAAAAAGCTAATGAGATAGATGCTGACAATATCACTTTGGATAGATTGTCTAAATCTTCAGCTGATCCTGCGAGGAAAAAATCCTCTAAGAAACCATTCTTCAGTAAGAAGAAGAAATTTTATCCCTCCTATACCCAACAGGGGCATCGTTTAGGTCAGTCTGCCCAAAAGGGACAGCAGCAACAACCTAGACAAAGAAAGACAAAAGCAGCTAAGCCTCAACCGGCTCAGCAGACTCTGCCTCCACAGGGGCTTTGACTCCTATCTAGAGAACTTTGCCTTCCTGACCCTGAACGGCCCAGAACCCTCCACCATCCCAGGAAGGTTATGTCATTTTGCCCCAGATGGGGTCAGATAACAGCAGAAAATTGGACTCTGTCTATTGTAAGAGAGGGGTACAAGCTTCATTTCCTCAGCATGCCCCCTCCTACAATGGTAAGACAGTTCATTTCTCAGACCTCTCTCAATGACCAGTTATGTCAAGAGGTCACTGTGCTTTTTGCCCATGGGGCAATAGAAGAGGTACTCATTCCCCAATGGGGTACAGGGTTTTACTCCCCCTATTTCCTTATTCCAAAGAAAACAGGAGGACACAGACCCATTTTAGACCTCAGAGAATTGAACAAATTCCTATACAAAGAGAAGTTCAAAATGATTCCTCTAGGAACTCTGCTGCCATACCTTCAGAGTCAAGATTGGCTTTGTTCTCTAGATCTCAAGGATGCGTACACTCATGTTCTCATCCATCCAACTCATCAAAAGTTCCTTCGCTTTCTGTTTCAAGGGAAGCACTACCAATACAGGGTTCTTCCTTTTGGCCTGGCCTCTGCACCAGGGGTGTTCACAAAATGCATGGTCATGGTGGCAGCATTTCTCCGCACCCTAGGAATATTCGTCTTCCCTTACTTAGACGACTGGCTCATTCGAGCCCCTTCAGAGCCAGAGGCCAGGGTTGCGCTCTCTCACACAATGCGCATCCTTCAGTATTTGGGACTTGTCATCAACTTCCCAAAATCCAACCTTGCTCCCACTCAGTCCCTGGAGTTTATAGGAGCTCTGCTGGATACCAGACAGACAAGGGCCTACCTTCCACAGCTCCGCTGCCTTCGCATTCTGCAGTTAGCTTCCAAAGCAGTGCTAAAACCTCACCTCACTGCTCGGGAAATGTTACAGTTGCTAGGCCACATGGCATCCACCGTGCATGTGGTTCCTTATGCTCGCCTCCATATGAGGACAGCCCAGTGGACTTTATCCACTCTGTGGACTCAGGCGTCAGGTTGCCTATCAGACAAAATAGCAAACTCAGATCACCTTATTTTGTCCCTCCAATAGTGGCAGTCACTCCAAAACCTTTTGGTGGGGTCTCCTTTTCAGCAACCCCCACCCCAAGCCCCTCTAACAACAGATGCCTCACAAGTGGGTTGGGGAGCCCACCTGCAAGGCCTCTCTACCCAGGGTACCTGGACTCCACAGGAGGCCTATCTACACATCAATCTCCTGGAACTCAGAGCAATCTTCCTTGCTCTTCGAGTATTCCACACCCAGCTCAGCTACAAGACAGTCCTAGTTCAAATGGACAATCAAGTAGCTATGTTCTATGTGAACAAGCAGGGCGGAACAGGCTCTCTGTCGCTATGCAAGAGAAGCTTTGCGATGTATCTTCCAGGCATTCAAAACTCTTGGGCAGACAGACTCAGTCGAGTTCTGCTTCCATACGAATGGTTTCTCCATGCAGGCCAGGTGGCCAAAAGTTTTCAAATTTGGGGAACCACGGACATAGACCTCTTTGCAAGTTCACTGAATGCCAAACTTCCCCGGTTCTGTTCTAGAATTCCGGCTCAGGGTTGTCAGGACAGGGATGCTTTCCTCCTCCATTGGGGTCAGGACTTCCTTATGCCTTTCCACCCATTCCCCTAATTCCCAAAACCCTATTCAAGCTTCAGAGAGACAGAGGTCATATGATTCTCATAGCTCCAGTGGCCACGGCAAATGTGGTACCCTCTGCTCCTACATCTCTCTCAAGCTCCGCCTCTGGAGTTAGGATCTGCTCCAAATCTCCTTTCTCAGGAGGACGGGATTCTATGGCATCCCAATCCCTAGTCTCTGCATCTCAGGGCCTGGTTGCTGAAAGCCTAGAACTTCACAGTCTTAACCTTTCTCAGCAGGTAAAGGATATCCTTTATGCTTCCAGGAAGCCTTCCACAAGATGCTCTTATGCATTCAAGTGGAAAAGGTTTACCATATGGTGCTCGCAGAAGGGTCTTAACCCTCTTGCGATACCTCTGGAATCATTGCTGGAGTATCTCCTTCATTTATCAAATGCAGGGCTTAAGACCAATTCAGTGAAAGTTCATTTGAGTGCTATTGCAGCTTCTTTCAAGCCTCTAAATGGACAACCTATTTCCTTTCATCCTCTCATAGCGAGATTTATAGAAACATAGAAACATGATGACAGAAAAAGACCACAAGGCCCATCTAGTCTGTCCTTCCATAACAACAACTACAACAGTCCACTTTTTACCTTTAGAGATCCTCTGTGTTGGTCCCATGCTTTTTTGAATTCAGTTACTGTCCTCATCTCTACCACCTCCACTGGGAGACTATTCCACGGATCCACTACTCTTTCCGTAAAGAAATATTTCCGCATATCACTCCTGAATCTATCTCCCTTCACCCTCATCCCATGTCCCCTCGTCGCAGAACTTACTTTCAATTGAAAGAGGCTCTCTCCCTGAACATTTATGCCACGGAGGTATTTAAACATCTCAATCATATCACCTCTATCCCGCCTTTCCTCTAAGGTGTACATATTAAGATCCTTAAGTCTGTCCTCATATGCTTTATAATGAAGACTACTAATCATCTTAGTAGCAACCTTCTGCACCGACTCCATCCTGTTCACATCCTTTTGAAGGTGCGGTCTCCAGAATTGCACACCATACTCCAAATGAGGTCGCACCAAAGACTTATACAGAGGCATTATCACCTCCTTTTTTCTGCTAGCCATTCCTCTCCGTATGCACCCAAGCATCCTTCTAGCTTTTGCCGTCACCTTTTCTACCTGTTTAGCTACTTTAAGATCATCGGACACAACTACGCCTAGGTCCCGCTCTTCTTTAGTGGACAAAAGTACTTCACCTCCTATGCTGTATTGCTCCCTTGGATTGCTGCAGCCAAAATGCATGACCTTACATTTTTTAACATTAAATCCCAGCTGCCAAATTCTAGACCATTCTTCAAGCTTAGCTAGATCCCTCCTCATGTTATCTACACCTTCCTGGGTGTCTACTTTATTGCAGATTTTGGTATCATCCGCAAAGAGGCAAACCTTACCCGACAGCCCTTCCGCTATATCACTAACAAAGATGTTAAAAAGAATCGGACCAAGGGACAGATCCCTGGGGCACACCACTGGTAACATCCTTCTCCTCAGAGTGAGCTCCATTTACTTGTACTCTTTGTCGCCTCCCACCCAACCAATTTCTAACCCAAGCAGTAACTTTAGGGTCCATCCCTAGGGTGCTCAGTGTGTTTATAAGTCGCCTGTGAGGAACAGTGTCAAAGGCTTTACTGAAATCTAAATACACCACATCTAGAGCTCTCCCTCGGTCCAACTCCCTGGTCACCCAGTCAAAGAAATCAATCAGATTTGTCTGACAAGACCTGCCTCTGGTGAATTTATGAGAGGCCTTCTTTTAACTAAGCCTCCCATTAAGCCACCACCAGTGACATGGGACTTAAATCTGGTTCTTAGGCAGCTCATGAAGCCGCCTTTTGAACTATTAGCTACTACCTCTTTGAAATTCCTTTCCTGGAAGGTCATCTTTCTTATTGCAATCACGTCGCATCAGTGAATTGCAAGCGTTGGTGGCTGATCCTCCTTATACAAGGTTCCATCATGATAAGGTAGTCCTTAGGACTCATCCACATTTTATGCCAAAGGTGATGTCACCTTTTCATTTAAACCAAGTGGTTTACCTTCCTGTATTCTTTCCAAGGCCTCACGCCTCAAATGCAAAAAGGAATCTTCATACTTTGTACTGTAAAAGGGCTTTGGCCTTTTACTTGCAAAGGACACAGCAACATAGAAAGTCCTCTCAACTCTTTGTTGCTTTTGATCCTAGTCATTTGGGACTTCCAGTCTCCAAAAGAATGTTGTCCAGCTGGATTGCACAGTGTATTTCTTTTGCCTATGAGAGTAAGAACCTTCCTCTTGAAGGCCATGTCACAGCTCACAATGTGAGAGCCATGGCAGCCTCTATGGCTCATCTTCACTCTGTGTCTATCGACGACATCTGTCGAGCAGCTACTTGGACTTCAGTTCATACCTTCACAGCCCATTACTGCTTAGACAAGGACTCCCGCTGGGATGCCTTGTTTGGTCAGGCTGTTCTTCAACACCTGTTCCATACTTAATCAACTCCTACCCACCATCCCTAGTAGGATGCCAGAGATCCATGGGGGGGAAGTGGAGCCCTTTAACAAGGGCACACAACTTCTGGGGCCTTCTCACTGGCATCTGCAGCTAGGGAGTCCCCATATGTGAAGACTACATTCCTGCTTGTTCCTGGAGATAGCATAGTTACTCACCTGTAACAGGTGATCTCTGGGAACAGCAGGAATTTAGTCTTCACAGCCCGCCCACCTCCCCTAGGAGTTGTATCTCTCTATCTCTCTCTTTCCCTCTCTCTTTTGTCTCAGCTTTAAACTCAACTGGAGAGGGACAGCTGGGGAAGGCAGCACGCAGGCGCTGTGGGATTCTCCCAAAAGCTTTCTTATTGGACGCTGGGGAGCATTCCGGCACAGGCTCCATCGGTACCGATGATACCCATATCTGAAGACTATATTCCTGCTGTTCCCGGAGATCACCTGTTACAGGTGAGTAACTATGCTGTCTCTACATAAGGTGAAAAAAAGCAAAAACGGTCAAAATGGTTGACTGAAGAAACTGAAAATTGTCCAGAAATGTATATAATCTAAAGTCAGAGGAGAAAGAGAGGCAATCACAGAACTTAACAAAGATTTCCAACGTGCAGCAAGACAAGACAAGGAGAAGTGCTGCAATGAGATATGCAAGGAAATAGAATCAGAAGCTATTAGAAGAACAACAGCTTTTCTAAAGCTACAAGAGTTATAGAAAAAATTCCAGCCTCAAATTGGAATGCCACAAGATTCTCAAGGATCCATGCTGAATGATGCTGAGAAGATCAAGAAAAGGTAGAATATAAAGAGTCATTATACCATGAAGTTCAAGTGGACCAACAGCTGCTCAACCTGTACCTTATGATCAGGAACCATTGGTAATGAAAGAAGTCGTTGAAGCAGCATTGAAAGCCTTATCAAAGAACAAAGCATCGGGCATTGATGGCATGCCCATTGAAATATTACAGCAATCGGATGAAGCTGTTACCATACTTACAAGGCTCTGCCATGAAATTTGGAAGACAAATTCATGGCTAACTGATTGGAAAAGATCTATGTTTATACCAATATTGAAGAAAGATGACCCGACTGGCTGTGGAAATTATTGTACAATCGCTCTGATCCCACATGCCAACAAGATTCTACTCAAGATCATTCAGCAGAGACTATAGCTGTACCTGGAATGAGAACTGCCTGAAGTGCAAGCAGGGTTTAGGAAAGGGCGAGGAATGAGAGACATTATCGTGAATGTGAGATGGATCCTTGAAAAGATAAAACAATACCAAAAGGATATCCATAGGTTTTTTATTGACTACAGCAAGGCTTTTGACTGTGTAAACCATGAGAAACTCTGGGCCACATTAAGAAGCATGGGTATACCAGAACACTTGATAGTTCTCTTGCGCAACCTTTACATTGATCACGAAGCAACAGTTCGAATGGAACCAGGAGAAACAGAATGGTTTACAATCAGCAAAGGTGTATGATAAGGCTGCATGCTTTCCCTTTACCTCTTTAGTTTATTTGCAGAACAAATCATCAGAGAAGCAGGACTATATGAAGACAACCGAGGTGTGAAGATTGATGAAAGACTCATCAACGACCTTCGCTATGCTGATCATACCACATTACTGGCTGAAAATGAAGACGATTTGAAACATTTGCTTCTCAAGAGCAAGGAATATAGTCTTAAAATGGGTCTGCACCTTAACAATAAGAAGACAAAGATCCTGACAACTGGCAAAATCAATAAGTTCACCATTGATGGAGAAGAAATTGAAATAGTTGACAGCTTTAACTTACTTGGATCAACAATCAATAAAGAAAGGACTAGCAGTCAAAAAAATCTGATGACGTATTACTCTTGGTAGAATGGCTATGAAGGACCTAGACAAGATCCTCAAGAGCAGAGATGTCTCTCTCCATACAAAGATTTGACTTGTCCAGACCATGGTATTCTCAATAATGTCATATGGATGCAAAAGCTGGGCAATGAAAAAGATAGACAGAAAGAAAATTGATACCTTTGAATTATGGTGCTGGCGATGAATACTGTGTATACCGTGGACAGCCCAAAGAACAAACCAGTCAGTGCTAGAGAAGATCACATCTAAGCTTTCCTTAGAAGTTCAGATGACAAGACTTCGACTTTCATAATTTGGACATATCATGTGAAGAGAGAGATCATTGGAGAAAGACATAATGCTTGGCAAGGTAGAAGGTCACCATAAAAGAGGAAGGTCACCATTGAGATGGGATTGATACAATAACAGCAGCTATGGATACCACTCTATCAACAATGAGCCACTTGGCTGAAGACTGAACAAAATTTAGGTCAAATATCCAGAGGGTCGCCAGAGGTTGACACTGACTCGACGGCACTTAACAACAACAACACAGTAATCCTGAAACACAACTCAGCTGCATTGAAAAGATAGCTTGGATGTGACCTGAAGAACGTAGCCTGGAAAAGACAGAATTCATCACACAGACTATAGCGAGCCTCATCTCCCACAAAAATTCGAAATGGGTAAAGCAGGATACAAGAAGTAAATATATTCATAAGACTTCCAGAATTAAATCTAGCGTTGAAATTCATTCTGGTTCCATCATTCCATGGAGGGCTTGGGTATGGTTTCCTGCACATTGATGTTCCCATCTCCATCAACATATCCATTCAACAGAATTGAGGGGCAGCACATGATCCTTACTGGAGAGATACAGTGTGCTGAATTTTGGGATCTCTAAAAAGCCCATCTATTATTTTTGATACTTATCTATCTACAACAGGACTGAACTGTGTCAAAGCCCAACTAAGAGACAGACAAAAAGTTTAGTTCTGATTAAAACGGCTAGCTGTGATCTTGTCAAGCAGCATAAATTTGTATCCTTGAGTTTTTGACTCCGGAGTTAATATGATGCCAGCTACTTGGAGGCCATTACCCAGCATTCTCTGCTTTTGAAGCACCACCTCAGCTGAAATGAATGTGTGATTGCCTGTGTGGGGGTGCTGACTGACAGAAGTGTGCATTTAAATAGATGTTTGATCCTGTTTGGAAATGAAACTTATCATTATTGGAGTCTGATGCATCAAATCATTTGAAATTCTGAAAAAATACAGTCATGAGTGTTTTGACATCAGCCTATTTAGCCTGGGGGCGTTTATATAACAATGTTGAATCAATTCTTTCATTTCTGCCTTCTTCCGAATGCTGCAAAGAGCCATATTTTTTAGGTATTTTTTTCTTCAAATGATCAAGCAAATTTTCTACATATTGAGAAAAATATTTGGTTATTGTGTTTTGTTCTTTATTCCCCAGATATTATGAAGATAACAACTGCACAGGAATGCAAGAGTAGCCTAGTGGTTAGTGCAGTGGGCTGAAAACAAGGGAAGCTAGGGATCAAATCCCACTGACACTCCTTGTGATCTTCAGCAAGACACAGCCTTCCATTGCCTCAGGTGCAAGTTTAGATTGTAAGCTTTCTGGAGATACCTATTGTGCCTGTATGTAACTTGCTTTGAAGTTCTCCTGAAAGACGTAAGCTAAATCCAAAGTCTCTTCCTCATACTGCTAACACGCCAAGCTCTATTTCCTTGTTTCTCTTTTCACTCACTGGAACCCTAGTTGTGGTTCTGATATCATTTGGTACAGAGCTTTTATGAGCACACTATGAATAAAACAAGATTCTTGTCAAATGGATCTTTCATTTTTCATGTTTCTCAATTTGCGTTTAGAAGTTGTGTGGCAGAAGTCCATCCTGGGAACCATAAATCCCCCAGGGCATACTCTTTATGATGAATTCACAGCTTATTGGTAATAGACAATACCAAAAATAACAGATCGTGAACCATATGCTATAATAGACAGTTATTACATTACAGGGAGCTTTCTGGCTGACTCTGTGTTTTCCTTATGTCACTCAGTTGCAAAAAAAAAAAATCCTTTCCAGAATCAGAAAAAAGCTTTCCAATTTACCTATAATCGTGAGTGGGGAAGGGGTTGGGGAGATATGCTTTTCTGCGATTCCCCAGCTGCCACAGTGTGTTTTTAATTTACCCTCATACCATTTTTAGTAGTAATTCAGGGTAGATTACATTTGGACGCTGTAGGTATTTTCCTTTTGCCAAAGAGGGTTAAATTATTTGCCCAAAGTCACAAGGAGTATCAATGGGACATGAATCCCACCTTCCGTAGTTATCAGCCCACATATCTAATCTCTAGACCACAACATTCCTAGATTCGGTGGCAGAGGCTTTCCCTGTTGAAAAATGAGAAACCAGAGGTCCTTGCAGCTGATTTCTGTTGCTACTGGTGCTGGGTAACCAGCCACTGCAGTCCAGCAATTTTGACAGCTGTCTCTGACCAGAGTCCTCTTATCCAAAAAGGCAAAACGGGCACAATCGGGGGAGCCCAGCACAATGCAAGAGCACCATCTTAAGACTTTGAGGTTCATGTCAACTGAGAATTTGGGATGTGCATTCATTTGAAACCTGGTAAATGATTTATGATTTATTGAAATTGAATATACGCCATTTCCCATGTTGAAATTGAATATACGCCATTTCCCATGTTGAAATTGAATATACGTTATTTCTCATGTTGTTTTGTATCATTTTAACCCAAATATGAAAGGGACCCAAAATTTGGGTTTTTTTCTTGTTGACACCAGTGCACACTATTATCTGATAGTGCACACCATTGCTCAATAATACAGACTGTTTTCAGTAGAAGCAGTATCGAGGAATGGTGGTGCATTATTGATGATGATACCTCTGAAATTTAAAAAGAATTGTAAAAACTAGAATAAAACTGAAAATCCCATAAAGGACATGGGAAACTAAACAAAATTTTTCCCTGCATACTCCTATTAAGAATGGCATTTTGAAGCGGCTCAGATGTTCCAGTATTATTTTTCAGTTTGCAAGGTATCAAAAACAATTGGCATAATAAAAAAGCAAAACATCGGGGGGGATAATTTTATAAAGCATTTTCCACACTCATAAATCATGGCTGTTATAAAATTACACAGGTATACATATGCACAGTTTTGTGTGCTGACAACTGCTTGCATATTTTTATATGGACTACATACATGTAGGCATTACGTGGCGCAGAGCTGCAGGCTACTCATGTATCCACCTAGAGTACATGCATAAAGCTGCACATTGGAATAATTGTGTGCTTGCGGGGAGTTTTCTAGAAGGCTTTATTCTATTTATTTATTTAACTGATTTTGGTATACCGATTTTCTACCACTCAAAATGGTTTACATCAAACATGTACAAACAAGAAACAGGGGTGCATGCAGGTTACATCAAAACTCTATTTTTAAACATCAAATGGGGTGCGTGTGGGTTACATCAAAACTGTTTTTAAATGATGAACAAAATGATAAGTTTTATTCCTATCAGTTAACATAAAGATTGGGATGTCTGATTAGGGAGGAGGGGACAGGGGGATGTTCTGTGAGGGAGGAGGGTGTTCATGTAGAGGGTCAGTCAGAGGAGTTGTGCCATAGTGTTCTTCAAAGAGGTATGTTTGAGGTGTCTTTTGAAGGCTTGGTATGACTGGATGCTCTGTAATGTGGGAGGTAGTGCTTTCCAGAGGGTGAGTGCAAAGGCTCTCATGCGAATGCATTGTGTACTCGTACGTACTTGAGGTGCAGTTGAAGGAGGTCGTGAGGGTACTTTGTGTAACCTACTGGTGTTGGGGCATCTGATCAATGTCTGGAGGTGTTCAGAGGTGATGTTATTTCAGGCCTAGTGGATGATGGTAAGAACTTTGTGTTTGATTAGGAAGCCAATGAAGGGATGGGAGTGATATGGGTGTGTCTGGAGGTTCCGACAATGGTGTGGGCTGTGGTGTTCTGAGCTAGCTGCAGCGGTGTGATGGAGGTTTTTGGGAGTCCTTGATAGATGGAATTGCAGTAATCAAGGATGGGGGTGATGGAAGCCTGACATACTGTGTGGAAATTTACTTTGGAGAAGAGGGGACATAGGTTGCGCTTCCAGTGATGAGCCTATTTTATTATCTTTCTAGATCACTTTGTCATCTCAAGAAAAGGCAGCATATTAAATGGATAAATTATGCTATTTCATATGAAGGTGCATTTTAGAAAAGCCATTTATGTAAATGCAGTGTGTCCAAGTGAAAAATATCTACAATTCTATGTCATTCTTAAAAGAGAAAATGGGCACATGTAAATCCGATCTGAAATCGACATATCTTTGCCCCTCACCATAGACATGTTAAATCAAATTAGGATGTGCAGGTGTATGCAGGGATGGGCATTCATGTGCAGCCAGGAGAGTCATTTTAAAACATGCACGTGTAAAAAATCTAAGTGGAACCTCAGCAACTTGCATGTTTAAGTGCTGGTATTTCAGAAAGCACGAGTGCAGATGTCAGCATGTGTACATACATCCTGGCTATTTTACAAACCTAGACATCCCGCTACTCTTCACCAATTATAAATTATTCACATGTCTACCAAAGTAACACATGGAAGGGGAAATAAACATTTGGGGATGATTCTGTGCCATGAATAGTGGGGATGGACGTCCCAACAGGACGTCCATCCCCGCTATTTGTGTCTTCTCTGCCCGCGTTTAACTTCCCCACCGGTTGTACAAGGAAGTTAGACGGGGGCGGGGAAGGGGAGGATCGGAGGCAGAGTCTGGGCGGGCGGAGGGTGTACAGGGCCGATTCTAATGTCATCCCTGTACGTCTAGAGCTGGAGACGTGCAGGGAAGTTATTCCACCTCCGAGGACATTCCCTGCAGCCTGACCCTGGCCTTAGGAGGCCAGATCAGGGGTCGGGCTGTGGGGAATAAGCACCTTTATCCGGCGTCTGGCATCGCAGCTTTTAAATGGAGCCATGGTGGCATGGCTCCATTTAAAAGCCCTGACTGAGTTAGTCGGGCTGGTCATTTACGTGCAGGCCGGACCGAATTGCAGTCCCAGCCTGCACGTACATGACTGTTCGAGATTCTGATCCCGCGGGGCTAGACGTACAGACCAGACGAACAGAGGGGATATACGTCCAGGACTGAATAAGCCTCTTGGGGAATAAGGGGATGTCCTTCTTAATCCCTTCCTGTAAAAAGCTGTCTGAAATGAGCATTTTCTAAAAAAACAAGTATGCCAAGATCAGGTATAGACATGGAGAACTTCCATCAGCCATGTGCAACCTCTACATGAAATTGGGGATACATGTGTATCTCTCTGCCCTGTCTAAACCACACCACTGATATGCCTCTGACATGCTTCCATGTGACTTCTACATGATAAATAAAGACACGCATAAATTCAGATATAAAGATACGTGTGCGATGCGTATATAAAACAGGCACAAAATAGATGCAGTTTTTTCAATTTTACCCCCACGTGTACAATAGAATAAGAAACCAGATTTTAATATATATGTTTTCTTTTTTAATTCTTGAAATTATTTTTATTTATGCAAATTTGGTATACTGCCATTTGAACAGGGAGGAAAGAAGATGAACCTCTGAGAGGAAGACAGGCAATAGAGAGAGAAGATGTTAGTAGTCAGTAATCTACCATATCATAACAGCATCAACGTCAAAAACTCATACAAGAGGCTGTTATAGCTAAAAAAAAGAATTTTTCAAAAAATGGAAAAAAGAGCAAAATGACAAAAACAGGAACCAGCGAAAGTACTGGAAGCCATATTAGACCTAGTCCTTAGTGGAACACCAGATCTAGTGCAAGAGATAAGGGTGTTGGGGCCACTTGGCAATAGTGATGAAACATCTGTTGGTGAGGGGAGGGAGGGTTGACTTCACATGGCTCTTTGCTGGTTGTTAAAGCAGGCTTTGAAAAAACTTGTATTTCATTAGTGGGTAATTCTTAGAGATCTATTCACTATTGTTGATGCTTTTGAATGACCTAATAAATGTTAAGTGAGAAAAAGGCTCAAAAAGAATGCACATATTATGTATAAATGTAGCAGGACACCAAAATCTCTCTGTGTTCAGAATGAAGAGGTTTGTGGAGAGTTTGCTCCTACTATGGACTGTGCCTGTTTGTCCCTGCGCGACGGGTGTTTTCTTTTGGAGTTCTGCAATGAAATTTAAAAAGCTTTGCTTATGCTGGGTACGGGGAATTTTTCTTGCCCAAACAGAGCAGAAGTGCTGTTGGAGGCCATGGGGCTCGGGACGTTTGGGGCAGACCAAAGGGAAGCTGTATCTCTGTATTGCTAAGTTAGGTCTTGAACAGAAGGAGAAGATATTCCATAAGCCAGCTTGACTTAACAAAAGGGAAAAGGTTTTAAGGGAGTTCAAATAGTTTTGTTATACCTGAGGAAGTTTAAAGGACTGCGAAGATGCATAATTTCAAACACCCTTGGAAGTCCAAGCTGAACTGTGAGGGTCCAGATCTTAGTGTATCTAGATTAGACAAAGAGGGAGAGTAGAGAGAATTTGCTATGTTTTTGATTTTTAGGGGACCTTTTGTGTTTTCATCCGATGCCTTCCTCCCAAAAGATGCTTGTTTGGGGAGGGTGATGTAGAATTTGGATATAGGAATCCAGATGCACTGACACTAAGTGAACTTTATCTGTAGAGCTATTGCATTTTGGAGTACTGTCTAGTTTAAGCATGTTGCGAGGAGTCTGGGATGTGCAGCCTGGAACCCTGCAGAGCTGAGAGATTCCTGTTAGGGCCTCAGAGAGAGGGTTAAATTAATTTTTCCCTGAATAGACTTTATTGTGGGAATATACCAAGTAAAGGTGTTTTTATATACGAGGGTTGCTCAGAAAGTACTGCCCCACATGTTTTTTCTCAGTTCAGAATGAAGATAGACGTGTGAAATTGAAAGGGTAGTAACTTGGAACTTCAAAGGACACGTGTGTAATTTTACAGTCGTCCTACAAATAGCGAGGCGGTAGTGATCCTTCAAATGGCGTCTGTGAGTGACACACGTTACAAACAACGAGCTGTAATTGAATTATTGGTGGAGGAGAAAGAAAGTGTAAGAAACATTCACAAATGGTTGTGTGCTGTGTATGGAAGTTCTGCGGTAGATAGGAGCACTGTTGGACGATGGGTGAAGAGAGTAAAGGCTTCAGGAAGTGGTAAAATGGAACTGGAAGATCGGCCGCGGTCTGGGCGTCCTGCCTCAGCCACCAGTCCAGACAAGTTGCAGTGCCCTGCAATAGCTGCCAGCAGGCATTAAAATACTGTGAGCTGTTGCGGTGTGCCTTGCACACACCTTTGAATATCCCAGAGTCAATAATTGCCATTGCACTACCTCTACTGTACAGACAATTCCCGACTCGTGATGCACCTGTCCGCATGAATAATGTCATCAGCACGCTGCAACTTGTCTGGACTGGTAGCTGAGGCAGGACACCCAGACTGCGGCCGATCTTCCAGTTCCGTTTTACCACTTCCTGAAGCCTTTACTCTCTTCACCCATCGTCCAACAGTGTTCCTATCTACCGCAGAACTTCCATACACAGCACACAACCTTTTGTGAATGTTTCTCACACTTTCTTTCTCCTCCACCAATAATTCAATTAAAGCTTGTTGTTTGTACCATGTGTCACTCACAGACGCCATTTGAAGGATCACTACTGCCTCGCTAGTTGTTGGACAACTGTAAAATTATACATATGTTTCCTTTGAAGTTCCAAGTTACTACCCTTTCAATTTCACACCTCTGTCTTCATTATGGACTGAGAAAAAACATTTGGGGCATTACTTTCTGAGCAACCCTCGTACAAAATACTTTTTGAATGTTTCAGCATTTGAGTGTAATTCCAGTGAAGGTTTTGGGGCATTCGGCCTCCCCCATGCACCAAAATCCTTTTTTCCTTTTACAAATCTCTTGCATGAGCCTCTTTGGGGCTATCCTCATGCCCTTGTGAAAGAAAAGTAGAACTAAAGGTGAAAAGAAACTCAGAATGAGATCCACAAACTAGAAAAGAGGAAAAAAGGAGAGGCAAAAGAAAAATAAACTAAAAAAAAATCAAATAAGACCACATAAAGCAGCTTTGAGCAAACCGTGCCGTCCATCACTGAAATTAATCCAATTAATTACAATACTGCCCAGAATTACATCGGTCAGGCTCATCTGTAGAAATAGAATATCAATAAGCAAATGATCATCCAAGGATTTACAGAAAATGAGAATGAAAAGATAACTGACTTGGTTCTTACACAAGCATACTTAGCAACTTCTATATTTCTTATACAAATGTTATGAAAACTACTTATGCAGGTGGGTAGAGAGGCTAACCACATAAATTCAGGCCACTTGAGCAGGTAATTTTGGATGTATATATTGTTATATGGTCAAAATTATCCATCTGATAAGGACAGCATTTGGGGCATTCTGTGGGTGATGACACTTAGCTGTATAACCCATTGGTGTAATTTTAAAAGTCCTATTCATGTTTTGGAAGTCTGAAAATAGGCCTAGAGACATGCAAAAGAGACAGATCTCTCCAGAGCCATTTTAGAAGCCAGCTCTGGGGACGTTTGAATCTGAACAGGGGTGTGGAGGAGGCATGGCTGGGCATTCCCAGTAATCAGGACGTCTCGACCCGATTACAGAAATATCATGGACGTCCTACATCACGTCTAACTTTTGAGTAGCTCTGAGGCACGCTTAGCGATGAACAAGCATCTGGAAAATGCTCATTTTAGCTGAAAAACATCCAGAGTGTTTAGAGAGGAAAGCACTCTTTCATCACAATTCACAGCACAATTTCAACTATAGCAGTAGCAGGAGGATTTGAACCCCTGTTGCCTTTTTCTAATCCACTGTTATAACCATTATGCTATCCTAGACATCTGGGATCTGAAATATGGTTCTGGGGATGTCTAAGTAGATGCCCCTGCAGATGCCCCTATTGTGCATGTCCAGATTTGTGAAATCACGTTAGTACCTGGTTGTGCCTGCAGTTTTTTCAGACATTCTGGCTTAGACATCCCAGATTGCACTTGGGCGGATCTTCTAAAATTCCCCTCCATATGTCTAAGTGCTGCGATACAGTTGCTAAATGTATAAAATATGTATCTAGGAGAGGACTGTATATGTATCAAGTATAACCAGAAATGTCTAAATTAATTGTGCTATTTATGTGGCTTTTCTATAGACTTTCCAGAAGACACGTAGAATATCCTGCTATACTGTAGAGTTTCTGATAAAGGCCCAAGTAGCCCAGGTGTACTTAAAGAGCAGACAAATAGGGAAGAACTAAGGGGCCAAAAAATATTTTGTTAAATATTACAAGGTCAGTATTCAGTTGGACGGTCAAGGTATAAGTTGAAACATCTAACTCGGAATTCATAATTGGCTTATCAGTAGATTTTGAAAAGTTACAGGAACAGTATCGGGCCATTCAAATTGATAAATGGGCTGATACTATCTGTATAACTGTGAGCAAGATTAAGGGCTGGGAGGAGGTAACTCTACAAAATTATCTAAATAGCAGCAATATTTAGCCACTATCTGATTATTGCCAGTGCAGTCACCACACTATGGAGGAAATTTTATAAAGTCATTTCTGCACGTATGTGGGCACATATACATCCATATGGCCTCTTAGAAAAATCCAATTGGCATACAAGTATGCACTTTGACATGATGGTGTGTGTTTTGCCAGTAAGCATGCACAGGGATGGAGTTTAGGCAGAGTGTGGACGGAGTGTACAATTATATGCATGGATCATAAAATTCTATGCATATACCTAAAAAATATAGATATGGCATCTACTAGATCCTCCACTGGTTTAAATATCCACACCTGCAATTTAGGCGTGAGATCTCCCATTTAAGCTAGTTTTTATCAATATAAGTAGGGATCCATTATCTCTCTACTTTCTGATGCAGCAGGGCTATTCTAATACACATCCAGCAGGTTGAAATCTCCTAGCGACACCTCACATTTCATTTTTAACTTTTGGATATCCATGGTCAGTTGTCTGTCCAGGTTCTCTGAACTGGAGGCCTGTATACGATACCTGTATGGATGGAGATTTCATCTTCTCTTTCCAAGATGACCTATATCGCTTCCTTTCCCCAAACCCACTGTAGTTCAGTTGCTGAATTTTGGTTTTCCGATAAAGAGTTGTTCCTCCACTTTTCTGGCCATCTCTATGGCTCCTGAAGAGATTCTAAGCTGGTATGACTGTGTCCCATTTATGTGACTCATTGAGCTATGTCTCCAGGGAGCTCCAGAGAGTGCAGGAGAGCTCTGAAAGAAAGAAAGTCAAGTAATCTGTAATAAAAGCTGTTAGTTTAGTTGGTTTTAAAAATGTTTGGACAAATTCCTGAAGGAAAGGTCCATAAACCATTATTAAAGAGGACCCAGGAAATCCATTGCTTGCCCCAGGTCAAGCATTGTGGAACCTTTGTGCCTTTTGGGAACCTGCCAAGTACTTGTGACCTGGATTGGCCACTGAAACATTATACTGGGCTTGATGGACCTTGGTCTGACCCAGTATGGCATTTCTTTTTATTTTTTTTATTTTTTTTTTTTGAATTTTAACAATCTTTATTATAAACAAAGATAGGAATTACAATCAAGTCCATGTCATGGAAGCGAGAGGATCACAGAAAACAAGCATAATAATACAACGACCATTTTAACAAAGCCAGATAGGAATAATAATATCTAACCCTAAGACTTAGAAAGGAAGTAAAGAAATAATCCTAAACACATTCTTTACTATCTAAAAAAGCTATCAATGAATCAGATTCCATAAAGACATATTTTGTCTGTTGAAAAATCAAAATACATTTACAAGAGTATTTAAGAAAAAAGGAGGCCCCTATTGCCATGACGCGCGGTTTCAGTGCCAAAAAAGCTTTCCATCGTTTCTGAGTGAGTCTACACACGTCTGGGAAAACCTGTATCTCGCCACCACAAAATAATTGTTTCTTTTTAGGAAAATACAACCGCAATATTAAATTTTTATCAGACAATGACACAAAGGAAACAATTAAGGTGGCGCGATTAGGAATCTCATCCGTGGAAGACTCAAGAAACGCGGAGACATCTAGTGAAGAGGATACTGGAACCTTACCCGCGTCGTTGGCAAGAGGGGAGGAGGTCTCCGCTAAAGTCGAAGGAATATAATAAACCGAGGAAAACTTTATTGAATTAACATCAATTGATAAGACCTCTTTAAAATATTTATGCAACAAAATAGTAGGAGAAAGGTAATGAGTCTGGGGAAAATTAAGAAACCTTAAATTTTTTTAAGCGCACAGCATTTTCAAGAGACTCAATCTGATGATGAATATTAATATTATCACGAGTAAATGAAGAAGCAACTCCCTGCATAGCAGAGACTTGACCCCCTAATTTATTTAAAGCAACATTATGTTTTACCAAAGATTCATCATGGGTTCCCAACTTCCGTACCACATCCTTGGAAAACTGTGAAACTTGAGAGAGAGAAACCCGCAAGGATGACTCCATGCGGGTGACTACCTCAAACACATCTCTTAAGGAAACATCTGTTGGAGAGACCACTGATGGGACGGTAGTGGGGAACTCCAATGGTGTAGGAACAACAGACAATAATTCTTTATCCTCCTGAACAACCGAAATAGCAGCAACATTAGTATTATCTAATAAGGATCCCATCCCCAGACTAACTCTTCTGGGGGAGAACTCCTTTAAAGTCTCAACTTCCTGACTGGGTAGGGAAACACCCTGCGCAATTAAAGAAGAGTCAGAAACAGTACTCATGGACCCTAGGGTCAAGTCCGGCAGCTCACGCTCTCCCTGAGCTTTTTGCAAATGCACATCCATCGGGCCCACGATCTTAGGGGCCTTTTGGGTGTTCGTCGCAGGGAACACCTTCTTCCGTCGTTTGCCCATGGACACGCAAGACCTTTCTGTAACTCCTCGTTGCTCCGAAGGGGCTCCAAAGGGGCGTGTCCTGCCCCTTTGGTCACGCGACCACGGGTGCGCGCCCGCGGGTCGCGTACCGCGGGGGACCAGGTTTTTAAAGGTCCTGGGGGGCGGGGCTACAACACTCCTCCTGCCGCTAATTCCACCACCGGCTCCAGCTGTCCCCGCTCGCTCCGGTACTCCAGCGGGGGACCAGGTTTTTAAAGGTCCTGGGGGGCGGGGCTACAACGCTCCTCCTGCCGCTAATTCCACCACCGGCTCCAGCTGTCCCCGCTCGCTCCGGTACTCCAGCGGGGGACCAGGTTTTTAAAGGTCCTGGGGGGCGGGGCTACAACGCTCCTCCTGCCGCTAATTCCACCACCGGCTCCAGCTGTCCCCGCTCGCTCCCCAGTATGGCATTTCTAATGTTCTTAATTTTTTATGAGAGAGTCCTGAAATGATAGAAGGCATGAGCAGTGGAATGTCTTTTTTTTTGGGGGGGTGGGTGGGGGTGGGCAAGCTCCCATTCCAATTTCTCACTTTATATTTACACTTAAGTCATTTTATGTTGATCATATAATATTCATTCATATGGAATATCTCCAGATCTATGTTTGTTTATTATATTTGATATACTCCTCTTCATTAGATAAAAACAGAGCGGTGTACAATTATCAAAATGACAAGAATGGCCAATGCCAAGAAAATGAAAAGAAATTACAATGCAAGATAGGACAGTGGATAGTAAACCATGCATACCAGACAGGAGGAGCGGACAACACTGAAGGACAGAAGAAATGCAATCACATAGGGGGAGTAGGGAGGTCAAACGCAGAGGAAAATAAATGGGTCTTTAGGCTTATTTTGAGGGTACGGTAGTTTTGTTCAAGTCTGAGGGAGGTAGGTAGTGAATTCCAAAGTGCGGGTCCAACAAAGAAAAAACAGAGGTGCAGGTTGATTACAGATGGGCACGGGAAGGAGAGGGGAGGTAGAGGCAATTTATATGTACTGACCGAAGAGTGCGACTAGGATTGTAAGACTGAACGAGGTCTGCCAGATACTCTGGGGTATGTGTGTAAATAACCTGATGCACAAGGGTAAGGAGTTTAAAGCGGCTACGATAATCTATGAGGAGCCAATGAAGGGGAAGAAGGAGGGGGGTTACGTGCTCCTGATGGGAGGAGTGGGTAATAATGCGTGCTGCTGTATACATTGAAGTCTATGCAACTGGGACTGTGGACGACTGGCAAGGGCGGAATTACAGAAATCTACCAATAAAATTATCCCAAAAATGGGCACAGAGCAGAAGTAGAATCTTTCACTTTACATTTCAGCATACCCCCAAAAATGTATTGAAATTCTGGTGTCACATCACTAACAGCAACACAAACGCCTTCCATTGCCAGATACTGTGTGAAGTAACACAAAAACCTGCAAATGGACACTCAAGAGCTTACCATACCATACCATACCAGGAACAGGTCCAAGAATTCAAACTCTACCAACCTTATCTATGATAGGCAGCTGGCACCTCCCACCAGCCCCCAGTATCTCACACTCTCCAAGCAGCTGGAGAGACGTGGTCCCAAGGACAGAGACTCACTGAAGGGACAAATAAGAAGTTGGCGGCAAGGGATCAGATTGGACAAGTGTTTTTGGTGGAGAGCTGGCCCTTGAATTGGTTTGGGGGGCTTTTTTAACTTCAATAAAGCCTGACTGAAAAAACTAAAAGTGCAGACAGGCAATACAATCCTTTCTAGGGAAACAATTGTGTCCAGTTGGGGTATTTGTTAAGGGCTCAGTGGCTCCTGAACCCTTTGGTGGGTGAGGAGTCACTGACAGTATCAGGGCCTATCATTGCAGGAATTGGTGCGCTCTTGGATCTTGACATTGCTAAAGATCCTCTGTCAGCTGAGCAGCTGTACGGGAAGCTCTCCACAGCCAGGAGCTGATGTGAGAAGAGGGGTTTCCTGCTTGGCACAGCATGCTGGTGGTCACTTTTTAGTGCTGGCTAGACTTCGGAGGACTGCAGCGGGCATCAGAAACTGTGCAGCAGAGTGTAACACTGCTCTGCTTTGAGAGGGAACCACTGCCATTACTAGGACGCTTCTGCCACATGGAGGGGTAGACTCCAAGAGTGGGCCGGTTGCTGTGGTACTTGTCCTTATGTTGTATTGTTTTTATGTCCTCTGTGTTCTTGGATTGTGCCAGTAACTTGGTGTCTGGACAGTTGGACGTACTATAAACTAGAGAGTGTTTTAAATAGCTGTCCAGGGTAAGAGAATTAAACCTCGGCCAATGGGCTCACTGGCCGGAGGGTTGGCTACAGGGGAGGGCAGCACATTTCTTTCCCTGTAAGTTTTATGCCTTCTTGATCCACTTGCTTAGCTTGCAACTCTCACAGGGGATCGGTCTTGGTTGTAGGTTTCTACCAGGGCTGTGATGCAGAATCCAGGTCAACCGAGGAGGTGTTTTTGGAAGGGAGGATAGACCAAGTATCGTGTGGAGCAGAGTTTTTCCTCTCTGGAGGGGTCCATCTTCTCCCACGGCTGGTGGTGTAGCCGCCTTCATACGGGGGTGGGGGGGCAGGGATCAGGGGCGGTTCTATAATGGGACGGAGTGAGGTGGTCACCTCAGGCAGCAAAGTTTTGTGGGCGGCAACAAATGCCCCCAAAACAGCTTCCTCACTCTGCTTTTAAACTTAAAAGAAAAAAAAGGTGGAAAGCTGCTGCTGCTGATGCTCAGCAGTGACAGATGCAACCCCTGCCACCCCTGATGCTGCCCTGGGAGGTCCCGCACTTGCCTGACCAGTCCGGTGTCCCAGCTCTGCAGAGCTGCAAGAAAGAACTGCATTTCCTTTCTTTCCCCCGGCTCTGTTAAAGTTGAGCCTAGCAGCAGGCGCTGAGGTTGAATAACAGCATTTCCTGTCTTGTGCAAGACAGGAAATAATGCTGTTTATCCTCAGCGTGCGCCAGGCTCAACTTTAACAGAGCCACAGGAAAGAAAGGAAATGCAGTTCTTTCTTGCGACTGCAGAGCCAGGGTGCCGGACCAGTCAGGCAAGTGGATAGGGTGGGTGGCTAGGACTTGAAATGAGCTGATCTCAATGCAGGTTAGGGTTATAATGGGCTGATGGGGAGGGGGGCCTAGTACTGGAAATGGGAAGATTGAAGGGACTAGCACTGGAAATGGGCAGATTGGGCGGGCTAGGACTAGTGGGCTGATTAGGGGGGCTAGCACTGGAAATGGGCTGATTGGGGGGGCTAGGACTGGTAATGGGTTGATTAGGGAAAGCTAGGACTGATAATGGGCTGATTAGGGGAGGCTAGCACTGGTAATGGGGTGGAGGGGGGACTAGCCCTGGAAGCGAGCTGATTGGGTGGGGGGCTTCGACTGGAAATGGGCTGATGGGGGTCTAGGACTGGAATGGGCTGATGGGGAGGGAGGAGAGAGCTGCTGCCCCTGGAAGAAGACTGGGGGGCTAGAACTGGAAATGGGTTGATGGCGGGGAGGGGAGGATAGAGCTGCTGGCCCTGGAAGAAAACTGGGGGCTAGGGCTACAATTGGGCTGATGCTGGGGGATGGCAGAATGGGGCTGGAAGGGAGTGGATGCTGAGAGGGGCTGCCATAGTATTTGGACTAGAAGTGGCTGTACAGTGGGGAAGGAGGGGGACTGGAAGGGAATGGATACCAGTGGCAGTCATGGGAATGCAAATTGATATTGGAAGGTACTAGGAGGGAGGACTGAAAAGGGGCTGATACTGGGAAGGGTTACTGGGACTGGAAAGAGGCTGATGGAAGGAAGTGAAGAAAACAAAAGAAGAAATAAGAAATGGCAGATGGACTATAGACCACAGAAAGAGAGCTAAGAGAAGACAGGAAAGCAGAAGCTCAGATCGGGACCATCATGATCAGAGAATAAAATGGTCAGACAACAAAAGTAGAAAAAATAATTTTATTTTCATTTTAGTGATTGGACTTTGTGCTATCTTTATATTTTACAGAGTATGGGGAACTGCATCTGTATCTGATGTTGCACTGCATGCAGAGTCTGGCTTCTTGGGGTTTCAGTTTAATTTTTGTCTACATATTTTTATTTTAGGTTGTAGTCATTTATTTTGTACTTGATGAGGGTCTGTGTTCTGAGTGTACGACTGAGGCCAGGTATTCTATTAAAATGGAGTTTGTACATAGGGATCTATACTGTACTATAATAATTTGGCTTGTTCAGCTTTTCATACAATGTATGGATGTTCTAGGGCCCGCTGCAATATTTATGGTATTGCCCTTTTCTGGGTACACTCCATGTGTGTGAGTTTTGGAAGTTAGTGCTGTTATGGAATAGTAGATTTGCTCTATGGGTCCTGTACTCTGGGTTCTTGGTGAGGCGAACTGTAGGGTGTTGGTTGGGGGAGGTACTGGAATATGTCGTGTTTTTGAGATTTGCAGTTTTGTGTTCTTTATGCTGCCAGACTGAAATTTAAATTATTTTATCAGTTCAGATTCAAGGAAATTTCAAATTTTCAGGGAACGTCTCAGTTTAATTTTGTTTAGTAGCCTGAAAGCTTCACTGCTGCTGAGTTCCAGACTTTTCAAGCTCTAACACAATCCAATCCAGCATTTGAATTCATGGCTACCAGGATTAGTTTCTCATTTTATATCTTCCCTCCTCATCAATAATCTGGTCATAGCAAAATAAATTTGACGTGCCGATACTAATAATGGTTTGATTGGGGGTATGGGGCTGTGTACGTGGCTTTTCATTAATAAAATTTAATGTTTTATTATTATGTTTGTTTTATTGTAACATTGTTTTACTAAATTACATGTGTATGTTTAGAAGCCACCTAAGATTTTAGATGGGTGCCATATACATTTTAAAATAAAGTATACTTAATTTATGCAAATGATGCCGCACTGAGTCTCTGCACATGGCCCTGCATCACCCTCGTGCCATCTCTGGGGGAAAGTAGATAGGAGGGTGCACTGGGAGACAGAGAAAATCAGAAACCTCAGATCGGGACCTACATGATCAGAGAATAAAATGGTCAGACGACAAAGTTAGAAGAGAATTTTATTTTCAAATAATGACCAGACTTGGTGCTATCTTTATATTTTATACAGTACATGGAAATGCAACTCGTTCTATTTCTCTGGTATTGCACTGTATGTAGAATCTGCCTTCTTTAGGTTGAAGTTTAATTTTTATCTACATATGTTTATTTTTAGGTTACAGTCACTTATTCTGTACTTGGTGAGGGTCTGTATTTTGAGTGTGTGACCAAGACCAGGTGTTCTGTTAACATGAAGTTTGTATGTAGGGATCTGTACTGTAGTAATCTGAATTGTTCAGCTGTCCAAATAGGTGTTTGGATGTTCCAGGGCCCACTGTAGTATTTACAGTGATGCTTTTTGTGGATGGCCTCTTTATGTGAGTTTTGGAAGTTTGTGCTGGTATGGTTTGGTATGGTAGATTTGCTCTATAGATACTCGGTGACTTTATTGTAGGGTTTTGCATTAGTTCACAATATGCCTGGAACTGGATAATGTTTGCTTGTATGTTTGTTTTTTTTAAGATATTGAGCTCTGTGGGTGAATGTCCTGGTTCTGCTCTGCACCCACTATTGAGGAAGGGGGTTCTGTGGATGCAAAATATATGTTCAAAAAGAAAAAGCAAGAACCATAACGTAGTTTATAACAACAAAATAAAAATGAGTTATTTAATTTTATAAACTGTGCTGTGGTTCTCTTTCTTTTAGTTCCTTGGTGTTCAAACTCTTGCATTTCCTTCATATAATCTAATCGGCTTTTTGGTTTGGTTCAGTACCTGACTGGAGTTTTGAGAAAGCCTCCCCCCCCCCCCACCATGGGGTGGGGGCGCCATCTCATCCCTCGCCTCAGGCAGCAGATTGCCTTGAGCCGCCCCTGGCAGGGATAGTCCAGCCCCTCCACTGCTGGAGCCTAGGATTAGAGTTCCTAGGTCTCATAGGCCTTCCACATCTAAGGATTTATCCACAGATGCACTCCTAAATTTGTCCTCCTCATGCATTAGACTTTTTGTATGAAGCAGCATGGGAAGGAGAGCCAGTTGGCTTCCAGGGGTGAGCTAAGAAGCGAGGTTTGTTCAAGGCCTGTTGGATGCGAGGGCAGAAGGGAAGCCCGTCCCTAGTAGGAAACATCTGGATAGTGACCCTTGGGAGGACCTGGGGTCGGTTCATTCAGATGAGGTCAAGGACCCAGGGTGTGGAAGCAGAAACTATGGAGCTCAAGGAAGGTGAGATTACACAAGGGGAAGAGTCTTGCATTGTTCGCGTTTTCTGTAGGGAGGAATTGGTATTGATCATGCTAAAGCCCTTAATATGGTGACTGACACCCCAGCAGAAGAAAAGCCTCTGGAGGACCCGTTGTTCCAAGCCATCAGAAAGATGCAGATGATTTTCCCCCTGTATTGGGTGGTCAAGCAAATGATTCAGGATGACTGGGACGACCTGGAGGCAGCCCTGAAGGGTACGTGAGCGATGGCTCATCTATATCTGCTACTGGATCGCAATAAGGAGATCTTCCACTCTCCCAAGGTTGATGCAGCAGTCACAAATCAGACCACTATCCTGGTGGAGGGCAGTTCAGCACTTAAGGATGTACAGGATAGGAAGTTGGAGACCATACTCCAGCAGGCGTTTGATATTAATGCCTTAACTTTGCAGGCATTGGTATGCAGGGCCTTTGTGGCCTGCGCCTGTTTGCATTGGGCGCAAACCGTGTTGGAGGGCATGGCAGACTTGCACCCGCTGCCACCAGAGATGGCTAAGTTGGAGTCCGGAGTTGACTACTTGGCGGATGTCTTTTATGATCTGATTAGAGGATTATTCAAGGGCATGGCCTCGAGGGTGACTGCTTGCTGCTACTTGTAGTTGTGGAATTGGTTTGTGGGCGTCTCCTCCAAGTCTTAGCTGAGCAAGCTTCCTTTTTGGGGAAAGCTGCTGTTTGGAGAGGATACGGATAAGTTCGTGAAGGATCTCGGGGAGTCCAAAGGGGGCAGGCTACCTGAGGACAAGCAAAAGCTTGTCCATTCCATAGCTCTGGTGAGGGGTCAGTCATGTGATTTTCAGCATTTCTGTGCAGTTCGGTTTGTGCCCTAACAGAGTGGATGGTTTCCTTCCTGGGGGCAAGCCTTTCAAGGTCTTCAAGGGCAAAGCAGGGGTTTCTATTCCTCTGCTTCCTCGACCGCCAAGAGGACACAACAATGCCAGGAAAGTGCAGGAGGGGTATGTTCCCGTGAGAGGTCGGCTGCGGGACTTTTACACCACCTGGGCTAGGATCACTTCTGACCAGTGGGTGCTGGAAATCATCAGAGATGGGTATGCGTTGGAGTTTGCCCAACCTCTCATGGATGCCTTTGTCAATTTCCCTTGCAGGGCACCTTGAAAGCTCAAGACTGTGCAGGCACTCTCTGCAATGCCTGCTTGAGTTGCAGGCAGTGGTGGAGGTGCTGAGAGACCAATGCAGTTATGGTTGATACTCATATACTTCATGGTCATCAAGAAAGAAAGTTCTTTCTGTCCTATATTGGATCTCAAGCATGTGAATTGCTGCTTATGGTTGCCCTAATTCCACATGGAGATGCTCCGATCAGTCATAGTGGTGGACAGGGAAGGAGAATTCCTGACATTGCTCAATCTCATGGAGGCCTACTTGCACTTTGCCATCGGGCCCAAACATCAGCAGTTCCTACGCTTTGTGGTGCCAATGGGTCATTTTCAATTTCAGATTTTGCCTTTCGTGCTGGCAACCGCCTCCCGCATTTTCCCCAAGGCAATGATGGTAGTGGCGGTGGGGCTTCGGCAGGAGGGGATTCTGGTACATCTCTACCTAGACAATTGACTAATCTGGGCAAAATCCAGGGAAGAGAGCACATGGGGCCATGGCATTTATCATAGTCTACTGCAGAGTCTGGGCTGGGTTGTCAATTTTGCCAAGAGCCGTCTCCAGCCATCTCAAGACTTGGTTTACCTGGCTCATGTGGCTGGCAAGAAAAATATGGCAGCACACTACCTCAGTTGGGTCTGATTGGATCCAGGGGAGTGGTCCCTCAATGAGGCAGTCTTTGCTCAGTTAGTGTGTTGCTGGGGTCAGCCGATCATGGATCTGGTGGTGATCTTCGAGTCTACCAAGGCAGAGCATTTTTACAGCAGGAGATGGGAGCGTATGTCAAAGGGGTTCGATAAGCTGGTAGAAAGGTGGCCAGTGGAGGCTCTGCTCTATGTCTTTCCCCCGTGGGCACTCATAGGTCGAGTCATGCAAAGAATCAAGGCGTATCAGGGTCTGGTCCTTCTAATAACTCCCGATTGGCCACAATGGCCATGGTATGCTGATCTAATCAGACTGGCAGTTGATCACCTGTGGCGTCTGCTGGTCCAGGATGACCTGCTGGTGCAGAGTCCAATTCTAATGTTTCAGATGGCTCGATTCTCGCTTATGGCCTGGATCTTGAGAGGGCTTGGTTGAGGAGATGAGGTTATTCGGCTTCGGTGATCTCCACCTTGTTGAAAGCCCTTTAAGCGCTCCAATTCTTTAGCCTATATTGGAATGTGGGGGATCTTCAAGGGCTGGTGCACAGAACATGGCTGTCGTCCTCTCTCAGCATCCTTACCTTCTTGCAGGTGGAATTAGATAAAGGTTTGGCTTGCATCTCTCTTTGTGTGTAGGTTGCTACTATCGCCTGTTATTGCGGTAGGGTCCAGGGGGTTTCCCTGGCGACGTATCTGGATGTTGCCTGGTTCCTTCAGGCGGTGAAGCACGTTCGACCCCCAGTTTGGGTGAGGATTCCTCCTTGGGACCTTGATCTTGTGTTGTCAGTGTTGATGGAGGAACCTTTTGTGCCTCTGAAGGCTTGCTCCTTGAAAGATCTGACGTTGAAGACAGTCTTTTTAGTAGCCATTTCTTTGGTCTGGAGAATTTCAAAACTGCAAGCACAGTCATGTTGTGCTCCCTTTCTGTGTCTTTTCAGGGAGAAGGTTGTACTGTGACCAGTGCCTTCCTTTCTGCCCAGGGTTCTGTCGGCCTTTCATCTCAATCAACCAGTGACACTTCCAGTGTTTTGGGGGCAGAGGATCCACTTTTATGATTCCCTGGATGTTTGTCGGGTCTTGCGACGTTATCTGAAGTGGAAGGACACATTTTGCAGGTCCGATCATCTATTTGTACTGTTCGGAGGTCCGCGCAAAGAGGAGAAGAGGCTTCAAGGGCTTCCATCTCACGTTGAGTGAAGGAGGCTATCTCCTCGGCTTACATGCTGTGGCGCAGGGAGTTGCCCAAGGGGTTGCAGGTTCATTACATACTGGCTCAGGAGGCATCATGGGCAATGTTCCCGCTAACCTGCGCTGGGTCCGCCGCCAACATTTCTGCTGGTGGGGAAAGGGGGGGGGGTGCAGAGTGATCGACGCTCCGCCCCTCCCCCCACCGACAGGAATGCCGGCAGCGGACCTGGCGCAAGTTACCGGGAACATTGGTCATGGGTAGAATTCGGCTTGTTTCTGCTAGCAGATAATTGCAGGGTGGCGACTTAGTCATCCTTGCATACTTTTGTGAAGTAGTATTGCCTGGATGTGCAGGCAGCGGGGGACATGCGTTTTGGTTCGGAGGTGTTCAGGCTGGGTTCGCGGATCCCTCCCGAGGTTAGTACTGCTATGGTACATCCCACAGGTCAGGAATGGACTGGAGAAACGATAAGGAAGGTGAAATTAGGACTTACCTGCTAATTGTTTTCCCTTGAGTTCCTCCAGTCCAGTCCTGGGCCCTCCCTGATTTCTGTTTGTCTACAGCGTGATGGCGTTCCCGGGCCTGAAGAACTTTATCTGATTGTATTGGTCCAGAAGTTGAGCAAGAAGCCATTGGTGTGTGTGGCTCTCGGGGGGAAAGGGGGGCGGCTGTCCAATTTCTTTCCAGGGAAGGATGTCTAGAGAGGACAATGTAGCGTGTTCTCACGTAAGTGTATGTTACTGTAAATGTTATTGTCTGCAAAGGCATTTTTGTTTAAGTTATGCAATACTCACTTAAAGTTGTAAATAAACTATGTAGATAATACTCCAATGTCCTTCCTCATCCATGAAATGGGAAGATAGTGCTGAGTTCCTGAACAGTGCGCTAACCTAGAGGGACTAGCCTTTGACAGTATTCACTGAAGGAGGGTATAAGGAAGGACTATTGATTGGCATGGATACATATTGGAGCAGGGTAGCTACAACACCACTTATGCAAGAGAGTGTGTGGAACTAGCAAAACTGAAACTGGGTGTCCTACATGGAGTGGTGGGTTCACCCCTAAACAGAAACAAAAACATGGGGAGGGGTGGCCTGCACAGAGCGACAGGTGCACCTACTCTTGCCATCTTGCAGGCCAGACTAGATGGACCATGCTGGTCTTTATCTGCCGTCACTTACTATGTTACTATGCATAGATCCATAGGACTGAATTAGATGCATCTATGATACTAGCAAAGCTCAGAGAGGACCTGACAGGTATATTTAAGGGCTAGCTAATAGATACTTTGGGAGGAAGTTACTAAGTTACTGCAGGTTAGTGACTTCTCTGGTAAATTATATTTTATTGCAGCTTAGTTTTCCAGAGAAGTCACTAACCTGCAGTAACTTAATACCACAGGTTAGTAAATCTGGTTGTAAAGAAATAACGCAGCTTCCGTTGAACTTTGAAGCTGCCCCCTGATTGTCTCCCCATCTGCAACCCTCCTTTCCTCAGTAGGTTCGCTGGGCCACCCTGAAGCCATCATTGGTGGTCAAGGATAAGGGGGCAGAAGTGATTCCCAGTTGCACCTGCCCCTTCTGGCAATAGATTCAAAATGGTGCTGCTTGAACCCTAACAGTAGTTTCTTAGTAGTACTATTAGGAGTCCAGCTGTCCACGACTGGGGTTCACTCCTGCCCCTTCCCCTGGACCACCAGTGATGTCTTGAGATAGGCCTAGGGGTCCTCCAGGGGAGTGGGGGATTTTCAGAGGGTGTCACAGATGGAGGGATTTCTTGGGGGAGGGGGAAGAAAGTAAGGGGATGACTTCAGTGATGGGGTATTTAGATACCAGTGTCTTCTGGGGGATTCCTGAATGATCATGGGGGAGGAGGTCTGAGGGTCTTTTAAAAAGGAGCAGCTCTTTTAAAATGGTGGCCAGGAGCATTGGGCCACATGTTAGCAGCCCAGTGTTCCTGGCCAGGAAAAATAATGCCAGCTTTGAGCTAGCATTATCTTTCCCTGGAATAAAGCAGCTTGTGAAGTTCAACCCAAGCTGCATTATATAATCTGCATAATAATGATATTTTTTGCACATTTGTATGCTTTGCATCTCATTATTATGCAACATGCATTGTGACAATTACAGACCCATTAGTTTTACCTCAGTGTCGGAAAAATTAATGGATACTACTTAAGGAAAAGATAGTGATCAATCTACAATCCACTGGGTTGCAGGATCCAAGGCAGCATAGTTTTTGTCAGAGGCAGATCATGTGAAACAGAACTGATTGACTTCTTATTAGGCAACTAGAGAACTAGAATAAGGGTGTGCATTAGATGAGGTTTTCTTGAATTTTAGAAAAGCTTTTCATTCTATCCCAATAAAAGTCTTGTTAATAAACTGAACAGCATGGGCATTGGGTCCCAAGGTGGTGGACCAGATTAGAAATTGCTGGATTGAAAGGATGGGGTAAATTAGATTCACTCTGAGGCGTGAAAATGGTGTGAAAGGGTTGACTTATGAGGCAGACTTCTGAGCGAGTCATCATTCTTGGCCTTCAAGTTGCCTTCTTCCAAACACAGAGCCAAGCCCATCAGTGGTGTCTTATGAGAGAGGAAGTGGGACATGGATTCCTTAGTAATTACTTGCAGATCTTCTCTTTGATTGTCTACCAGGTGACAGGTGAAAGCTGTAAGTGTTTGTTTTGGTTTTCAACACCTTCTTTGGTTCCTTTCTACTTTAATGGTGGGACCCTGGTGCCAGGTTAGAATCATGTACTCCAGTGCTCGCAGTATACATAGGAGTATAAAAATTCTCTCTAAAATGCACTTTCTAATATGTCTTCATGTATTTCAACTCTGATCTTGAGTCTGACCCCCTCCCTCCTCCTGTTTAAACGGCAGCCAGCCTCTTCCCAAAATAATTTGTCTGCACAGGCATGAATGACATCACCCTCATTAATATCAGAATTAGTCTGTTATATAACTGTCAAATTTAATCTTTCCGCCTGACACAATTACATTTCCCCCTATACTGCAAGAACAATAAACCAAGAACTGGTGAGTGCAGATCTGAGGTGGGTGAGCTTAAATTCTTGCTGAATCTTGACTTTATAGAACGAGATGAACTCTCTGAATTTTTAGTTTTCTCCACTACCTGTCTCCCTGCATAACAGAGTCAGCAGTCCATGAAAAATAAAACACAAATAGTGTATGTATAAACATGTCTGCTCTAACTAGGGCTTACATTTTATATAAAACATAATCTCACCCACTACTGAATATTGGTCTAATTCAATAATTTTCCACATGCTTTGTTATAAAAATCTTCACCGTGCACTTGCATCCTGGCTGGGTTGTTTAATATGAGAGCACTGAAGTGCAGTGCAGTAGTGTTGCCAGGAGGCCATAAATGTCCGTCATGGGGATGGAAGGGACAGCAGAGAGCTGTGTACTGTACATGCAGATGTTCCTGCACTGCAAGCAGAGAATTACACATATGCTCTAGGACTACGTGTCACAAACAATGTCTCTTGTAATATAAGATTTGTCACTGCTTGTCAGATTTGGCGAGCGGATTGAGAAATTGAGTGTTTAAGACACATTCTGTCAAATCCATTAATTTATTTTTCTTATTTGGCGAGGGAGGGGGGAGGGAAGAGCTGTTCTTTAGCCTGCAAACCTTCCCCTGACAATTACACAAAGCAGTCTGGGTTCTGCAACAGGTCAAGAATACAAGGACTGTTCGTGCTTAATTTTCTACTACTACTACTACTACTACTACTACTACTATTACTAACCATTTGATAGCTCAGCCCACATCCTTTGAGTGCATCCCTTCTGGAACAAGCATAGACACCACCAACTATGAATCTATAACACAGTGCTTCTATGAAGATACTGGGCTGGTTGTGTAATCCTCCTTTATAGTCCTTTTCTTAAGTAAAAACTTCCTTTCTTTTCTATTGTTCCCCTACTTGAGCAATGGAGTAAATCATTGTGTACCCATTCCCTTGAGATGTAAAAGTGCATTTCTTCTTTCCTCCCCTTTCCTTCTTATATAGCCGAACAGTCTGTTCCTATTTCATGGTATTAACCCACGTTACACAAAATAACATGCATACCTGGCCGATATCCCTCTCAATACGCCCTCAAAGTCTAGAATATTTAACCAGCCCACTGGTCTAATTGGTCATGGAACTGAGCACCAAGATACCATAGGGCAGAGGTTCCCAACTCCAGTTCTGGAGGGCCAAACACCTTTCAGGCTGTCCCTAATAAATATGCATGAGATGCATTTGCATGCACTGCCCCCATTCTATTCAAATGTATCTCATGCATATTCATTAGGGACAGCCTGAAAACCTGAATGTTTTTTGGCCCTCCAGGACTGGAGTTGGGAACCTCTGCCATAGGGAGTGCTTCCTCTGGTCCTTATTGCACTGTAAGGCATAAGATCAAAATCCAAGTACCTTAGCTACTAACATGTGCTATGACTTGCAGAGAAAGAAATATTGCAGTAGAGGTGTTTTTTTTCTGCAAATGGAAGAGGATTGCTGTCTGGTTTGAAGGCCAGGCCTTAGATCCTTTCTTCTGTCCCACACACATCTTCCATACCTCTCTAAGTTTGGACTTAAGTCCAACTCTGTCAAGGTCAACCTCAGTGCAATTGGAGCTTACCATCAAGGTGTGGAAGGAAAATCCATCTCAGTCCAGCTGTTAGTTGTTTGCTTTATGCAGGGCTTGCTTCTCTTGAAGCTTCCCTACAAGCATTTTGCAGTGTCTTGGGACCTCAATGTGGTTCTTGCACAACTCATGAAAGCTCCCTGTGAGCCGCTCAATTCCTGTCCTCTGAAGTTCTTGACCTGGAAGGTATTGTTTCTGGTGGTGGTCACTTCAGCAGACAGAGTTAGTGAGCTTCAGTTCCTGGTAGTTTGTCTGCCTTACACCAAATTCCACAATAGAGTGGTCCTCCGTGCTCATCCTAGAATTCCTTCCAAAAGTGGTTCAGATTTCCACCTTGATCAGTGGGTATATGGATGTTCCAGGTTCCAATGGGTATGCTCCTTGTGTGTTTTGGAAGATATTGTTCTTATGGAATGGTACATTAGCTCTGTTTTCCTTTTGTTCCTTGTGCGGAGTCAACTGTAGGGTATTTGTGGCTGGTAGTGGAATATAGATTGTCTTTTAGATTTGAAGTTTTGTGTTCTTGATGCTGCCAATCTGAAATGTAAAATATTTTATCAGTTCAGATTCAAGGAAATCTTAAATTTTAAGGGAATGCCTCAGTTTAATTGTGTTTAGTAGCCCAATAGCTTCACTGCTGCAGATTTCTGGGTTTTTCCAGCTCAGGCTTGGTCCAGTCCAGCCTGGGCACCATGATCTTGAATTAATGGCTACCAGGATTAGTTTTTCTCATTTTATATCTTCCTTCCTCATCAATAAACCGGTTATAGTACTGACCAAGTAAATCCAGTATTGAGATATTTATAATGGTTTATTTTTTATGTTTATGTGAAAGTTATTTTAAGTTAATTTTGATTCATGATTGTTATTTTATTTATTTTCTTGTAATGTCTGTTTTATTAAATTGTGTTTGTATGTTTGGCAGCTACCTGGGATTTTAAATGGGCAGCATATAAATTATAAAATAAATAAAATAAGTTAAATGTATGTAAATCAAGCCCAATGGATATGTAAATATTTATGCAAATGAGGCCCCACTATAAGTCTCTGCAGATGGTCCCGTATCACTCTTGGGCTGCTCCTGATTAGTTGGGAAGGTTGATGGAGGAAGACAGGTGTGCGCAGATACTGCAATGGCATTGCAGACTTGTAAATCAATTGTATTGCAACTTTCTTGCATCAACAACCAAGAAAATATTTTTGTATCATGCATACCACTGTGGTTACAATGAATATCAAAGAATAAAAATAATAAAATGAGAAGAATTTCTTTCACCCAATTGCATTCATTGTAAAATTCTTTAATTTAAGTTATTTGTAAACTGTTTTGACTTTCCTATAAAGTGGTGTAAAAAATGTTGTTAAATAAATAAAAGAAAGAAAGAAACAAAATAGTAAATGAGCCAATGTAGCAGTGTATACACTGCATTTGTATTTAAATTACAACACATGGCAAAGCCAACCCATCCCTGTAAGGCCTCGAATGGACTGGAGCCTGGTTATCTTTGGGAATAAATTAAAACGACAATTTCTGGACTAGGATAGGAAGATCAATGGGGAAAGTTTTTAATATCACTAGACCTATTTGGTGGAATTGTTGTCATTAGAAATTCACCTTTGCAAGGACTACTTATTTTTTTATAAATTAGTTAAGAGTTAGATTTCTAGACAGATTTGGTGGAATTTTGAGCAAATGATCAGCTATATTCATGCTGTGGGTTGGTGGTTGTTGAAAACAGAAGGTAATCAGGGCTTCTCCAGGAACAAGCAGGAAGTCAGTCCTCACGTATGGGTGACGTCGGTGCCAACGGAGCCCACACAGAGCATTTCCCCAGCTTTCAAAGAAAGCCTTTGGGAATGCTACCACACATGCATGGACCCTTCCCACCCAATGGTGCCATCTTGTTCAGTCTCCTTTTTTCCACGGAGCCCAATGGACATGGTCCTCATCTCTCCCGGAAAAAGTGATTCTTCCCTTCCAAATTCTCGACTTCGGACCCTGTACTGCCTCCGCCTCGAGTCGGGCACCTCGGTGCTGTTCTCGGCCTCATGCAGTCCTTTTTTGTTGAGGTTCTTCCTTGAATGGCATTCACGCCTTTTTTCTCACACCATGACTCCCGGTGGGTTTAAAAAGTATGACTGATGTGGCCAAACCATATCGGTTACTGATACTCATGATTGCTGCCTCCGCTGTCTGGATCTGGACCATGACAGCTCCTCCTGTAACTGGTGCCAGGCCATGACATCCAAGACCAACAGGAAATGGTCAGAGTTTCAGGGGAAGCTGTTCCCCCAAGCCATATTCCGCTTGGGCGTCCCCCTCTCCCAGTCCGAAGGAGGGTCCCTCGAGGGAGGTCCAGGCATCCTTGGAGTCCTGTGGTGGCAGCTCCTCCTGTAGGTCATTGGACCCTCCTAAGAAGGTGTGGCCCCCCCGAGTTGCTGATGAAGCCTGGGATGGTCCCGCGGCAGGACTCGGGCGACTCAATGCAGCACCCTCCTAAACTCTTGAGGCAGGAGCCCTTGGCCGGTGGTGACCACACCAGGGTTCGGGAGCCCATAGCGGTGTCTTCGCCAAAGGCTGCTGAGCCATCGGGTCTTGAGGCCCATATCGTGGCCATGCAGCAGAGTCTCTCCTCCATTCTGGCCTTACAGCAGGCATTGATGTCTGGACTCCCAGCATCATCAGCCTTGACACCCGGACGCATCTCAAGTTTCTTCCTAAGGTGGTGTCTGCTTTTCACCTCAACCAGGATGTGGTTCTCCCTACTTTCTTTCCATGGCCTCTTTCTGGCAAGGGAGAGTTGGTCTTGCATACCTTGGATTGCAAGAGGGCCCTGTCCTTCTATCTTCATATGACCCAGGACCATTGCAAGGCACCCCAACGCTTTGTCTTGTTTGACCCCAGTAAAGGGGACTGCCAGTAACCAAACGGACTTTGTCCTTTTGGGTGGCAGACTGCATCACCTTCGCTTACAAGTAGGCAGGCCTTTCCTTGCAGAACCAGATCACTGCTCATCGCGTCAGAGCCATGGCCACTTCAGTGACCAACCTGTGCTCGATACTGGTGACGGAAATATGCAAGGCTGCCATATGGTCTTCATTGCATACCTTTGCAGCACATTACTGCCTAGAGAGTGAGACCTGCAGGGACAGTGCCTTTGGCCAGGCAATAATTCATAGCATACTCTGTGTTTAGGCTTCTGGACTGTGGGCGACGGGGATAGCTGGGTGTTGTGGAGTCTCTGGGTAGGGACTCGTCTTCTGCAACTGGTGGCCTCCCCTGGTGGTCACCGTTGGTGCTGTCATGGTTCAGGTCCCAGCAGCCTGGAGCTATGGAGTCTCATACGTGAGGACTGACTTCCTGCTTGTTTCTGGAGAAAGCGTAGTTACTCACCTATAACAGGTGTTCTCCGGGAACAGCAGGAATCAGTCCTCACAACCCTCCCTCCTCCACTGGGAGTTGCCTCCTCTATCTGTTGTTGTCTTTCGCCTAAGCTATGTCATCTGACTGAACAAGATGGCACCTTTGGGTGGGAAGGGGACCACACATGTATGGTAGCATTCCCATAGGCTTAAGAGCAGGGTGGTCAGGGTTCATATCCCAGTATGGGCCTTTGTGATCTAAGGTTAGTCACTTAATTCTCCATCTTCTCTACGCTCTCTGGATATTTCAAGATAAAATCAAGCACTTTCCTGATACCTATTCGTGACTGGAGTAGATATAAACATGAATATGTCTACAGATATCCCCGAATGGGGACATGCAAGTCCAGCTCCTTCCCAGATTCACCTCCACCACACCCCCTTGCATACTTGGACATCTCTGCACTGGAGATGTCTGTGAACATCATTTGTGGAATGGCTATGGAGATGTCTTTGTGATTTCAGTTTCTACGTGCATGTCTTCAGACATCCAAATCACAACTTATTCTTTTAAGATGACCTTCTAAGGGTGATACGGCTAGTTTAACATATCTTGCATGTGTTTTTATATTTTGAGTTCATTGCTTGATTTCTTCAAAAATAGGAATGTGTAAGTGTAAACAAATCAATAAATCCTTGCAATTAAAGACAGATAAAATGTTAAATTAATCTGTGCCCTTTTTGCATCCAATTAACCCAAATTCCTACCTCCTCCAGCTGTCACGCACCCTTATCATCACCACCTCTCCTGCCAACAAGGCTATTTTATTAAGATGCTGACTCCTTCTCCTGCCTTTTTTCCATTCTTGGCACTGTTATGCAGTTTTCCACAAAATATACATTTTTTGTTTCTAAATAGAATTTTTTGTATGGATTCACAGATTTCTTTAACAATACATTAAAACCCATCTCTAACAGCCGCATAGTGGGAGGGCAGTGCATCCTCTGAAGGAAATGTAAAATAAACCCAGAGGCAGAGATTAGTTGTGCATGCAATGAGAGCAAAGTTATAATATATATGAGGGAACAACTGCCAATGCCATAATGCAATCACTTACTAGAAATTACAGTACGACTTTGTCTAAACCTGACTCGATATTGCTATATTAAAGGCAGGATTTCTGGTCCTACGTGTGTCACCTCTGCATCAAAACTGTCTAATGTGTAATCAAGACAAAGATTGAGGTCAGTATTTATACTGTGAAATGAATTATATTAGAGATGTTGGGACTCTGGTGATCTGCCTGTATCTGGACTGAAAGAAAAGGGAACTGCCTCGCAGATAAAATGTTTCAAAATTAGTTTACAGAGCTAGAGATAGGATCATGTTATCTCAGGGTCCAGTTCTGGAGGTGGTATCTCCAATAGGATATAGCCAGCAAAGAGCTCCGGTCTGCACTAAAGGAGTAATGTAATAAAGCATTTTCTCATTCACGAAGCAGGCTGAGTTTGGCGTGTAAGTGGTGATATCATCTGGCATCTCCCAATGCTGAGAACTAGTGTAATGTTCTGAGCATGAGCAGACATTCCCATGCACAGCGCTCTCCTAACACTTATCCAAGGGTTTACATAGTCTTCTTTTTTCTAAACATTTTATTTAAAATTGTTCATAATTTATTTTCATTTAGAAAAGAAGTAAATAACATTCTAATTAGATTTCTTTTTCTTCACTGTGAGAACCGTGGGACATGGCACAAAACCTGGCTTCAGGTCCTGCCCAAACTGTGAAAGAAAGCTCATGAACATCAAAACCCATGTATGATGTCTTAACTATTTGGGTTCAGAATGTAAGCAGGAGAAATGCGAGCACTGTGCAGACAGGCTCAATCAATTCTGGGCAAGAAGAGCTTCTGCTTGCATGAGAAGCTGAACAGAAGACTTACCTGGTACACTGTAGTCGGTCTTTCTCTGGTATCCTTGCAACTCCAATGCCATCTGGCACAATGCCTCAGATTCTTCAGTACAATGAGGCTTCCAGAACAGAACCAGCACAGATGTTGTTTTGTTTACTGATTCAGGTGCTCAATTCTGGTTTGTTGTCTGTTTGTTGTTTGCTATCCACCTATTCTAGACACTTTGAGTACTCAAGCTGTAGATTGTGACACCGAAGATCTGCCCTGTACCTTTAAAACACAGAAATCTGCTGGGTTTAGCACAGATTCTGACAGGCAGGGAGATCAAAAGCTTCCCAGTTACCATGGGCAACCAAAGCAGGCTGAGACACGAGGTCTGAAGGCACGCCTAGCTAACAAACACTCCCCAAGTAATCAGGAGAACAGTTTTCACATGGGCAGGAAAACACCCCTAAACCTGTATAAAAAACGTGTAAAGCAAACAGAGTTAGCTCAGAGAGATTTGGAGGATCAGAGAGATCTGGAGGAGCTGGATCTGGAAGAGCAGGGAGCTCACGAGGAACAGGAAGCTTGGCAAGTAAGAGGAGACTTGCAGGTCTCAGACGGAGGTTCAGAATACTCCCATGCTGACTCTGTTTTATTTGAGCCTTGGAGCAGAAAGCCAAGGAGGGATTTGAAAAGGGAAAGAAAGCTATCTGCCAGCAGAGGGATTAATTACAGGGACGCAGGGAGATTTTCCCAGGTACAGAGCTCAGTGGAAGGAACGGAAGGCAGCTGGTAAGGAACCATATATATTTGAAAGGCAGAGCTGCTTGAAATACTTGCAACCTTGGGAAAAGGAAAGCAATTCAGTTGAAGATATTTGTATGAGTGAAGAAGATGAATGTGTGTCTTTAAAGCCCTGCAGAAGACTGCCAAGAGAGAAGTCTGTCAGGTCCAGAACAGGACAGTTTTATAAGCTATCTGGTAATTACCTGCCATATTGTGGAGAGGGCTGTGAAGAAAGTTCAGGGACTGATTTATGGAAGTTCCAAACTCTCTGCCCTAGAGAAAGTAAGGTGGTTGAAGAGCCCATGATCACGGAGCCAAGTAGTTTAACTACTTATATTGAAGACATGGATTGCTCATTGTTAATGACTGACATAAGTTCTCTGCGCTAGCGAAGACAAGAGTGCCTTGTAGAGAGCTGAATGTGCACAGAGGAAACTGTCAGCATTTTTACCTGGTTTCTGTTTGTTATAATCCCTGTTTTTGTTCAAGCAAGAAGCTGTGTTTCTTTTCACCCTCAGTTTTGCCAGAAGCATGGCTACCTCTTAAGTTCTTGTGTTTTGTACTGTTTTGAAAATCCAAACCCCGGGAGGGGAATAAAAATCCTTTTTCAACCTGACCACTCAGTCTCAACTACTCCTTTTCATATAGAAGGGTCAGGCTCAGCAGTGTGACTGGCTGCCTACGCCTCAGTCCAGCCACTGCTGGTGACAAGATGTAAAACCACTAGCATTGATCCCATTCCTGTCCATAGTGACATATAACATAGTAACATAGTAAATGACAGCAGATAAAGACCAGTATAGTCCATCTAGTCTGCCCAGCAATATGACAGGAGTAGGTGCACCCTTTCCCATCTCTTTTAGGGAATAGGTGCACCCCTACCCATGTCTTTGCTTAGTGGTGCACCCACCAGGAGCAGGTGCACCCCTCCCCATGTCTTCACCCCTCCCCATATCTTTGTTTCTTTGTTTGTTTAGGGGTGAACACACTGCTCCTCCCCCCCCCATCGCTCCATGTAGGACACCCCTATTTGTTGAGAAATTAGATGGTTCAGTTTATTTTGATTTAATCTTGTTGCTGTAAAGTGATCCACAGTGCCTGTCCCAGCCCACTTTGAATTCCGTCACTGTGTTTGTCCCCACCACCTCCATCAGGAGGGCATTCCAAGCAACCACCACCATTTCAGTAAAAAAGTATTTCCTGACATTGCCTTTCAATTTACCACCTTGCAGCTTCATGTTATGCCCTCTAGTTTTACAGCTTCCCCGTCTCTGGAAGAGGTTTGTTTGTTCATTATTTCTCTAAGTATTTAAAGGTCTGAATCATATCTCCCCTATCCCTCCTCTTCTCCAAATTGTACATATTTAGGTCTTCAAGTCTCTCCTCATAAGGCTTCTGATGCAGGCTCCAAATCATTTTGGTCGCCTTCCTCTGAACAGCTTCCATTCTTTTTACATCTTTTGCAAGATACGGTCGCCAAAACTGAACACAGTATTCCAAGTGAGGCCTCACCAGGGACTTATACAGTGGTACTAGTACCCCTTCCTTTCTGCTGGTAATTCCTCTTCGAATGCAGCCCAACATCCTCCTGGCTTTTGCCACCGCCTTGTCACACTGTTTTGCCACTTTGAGGTCTACAGAAATAATCACACTGAGGTCTTTCTCCTGTTCCGTGCACACCAACCTCTCGCCCCCTATTGTGTACATTTCCCTTGGATTTCTGCTACCCAAGTGCATGACACTGCACTTCTTCACATTAAATCTTAATTGCCAAGCATCAGACCATTCCTCCAGCTTTTGCAGATCCCTCCTCATGTTAAGCACTCCCTTGGGGGAGTCCACTCTGTTGCAAATTTTTGTGTCATCTGCAAAAAGACAGACATTTAGTCCTTCAGCAATATCACTCACAAATACATTGAACAATGCCGGGCTTAGGACCGAACCCTGAGGCACCCCGCTAATCACCTTCCTTTCATCCGAGTGAGCTCCATTTATCATCACCTTCTGTCGTCTGTCAGTCAACCAATTTCTGATCCAGTTTACCACCTTGGGACCCATCCCCAAACTATTGAGTTTATTGATAAGCCTCTTATGAGGGACAGTATCAAAGGCTTTGCTGAAATCCAGGTAGATGACATCCATCGCGTGTCCTTGATCCAGTTCTCTGGTCACCCAGTCAAAGAACTCAATGAGATTTGTCTGGCAAGATCTTCCCTCGGTAAAACCATGTTGCCTCGGATCCTGTAACCCGCTGATTTTGAGAAAGTTCACTATTCGCTCTTTCAGGAGCATCTCCATTACTTTTCCCACCACTGAGGTAAAGCTCACGGGCCTGTAGTTTGACACTTCTTCCCTGTCACCACTTTTGTGTAGAGGTACGACGTCAGCCATTCTCCAGTCCTGAGGAACCTCTCCTGTTTCAAAGGATCTGTTGAAAACATCCTTTAGCGGCCGTGCAAGAACCTCTCTGAGCTCTTTCAGTATCCTGGGATGTAACCCATCCGGTCCCATGGCCTTTTCCACTTTCAGTTTTGCAAGTTGTTCTAAAACCTCATCCTCTCTGAATGGTGTGATATCTACCTTATTCCCATTTTTATATTTGGGAGTCACAGGTGGTCCTTCTCCAGGATTTTCTTTAGTAAAAACAGAGCAGAAGTATTTGTTTCGTAATTTCGCTTTATCAATGTCATTTTCCACGAGTCAGTTTCCAGCACTTCTGAGTCCTGCAATTCCACCTCTGATCTTCTTCCTTTCCCGAATATACCTGAGGAAAGTTTTGTCGCCGCACTTTACATCTTTAGCCATCTTTTACTCTGCCTTTGATTTTGCTATCCTTATTTCTCTTTTTGTCTCCTTGAGTTTGATCCTGTATTCATTTCTGTGTTCTTGTTTGCAAGCTTTTGAATTTTGCGAAAGCTGTGGTTTTTTGCCCTTATTTGAGCAGCCGCTTCTTTGGAAAACCAAATAGGTTTCCTTCTCCTCTTGTTTTATTTATTTTTCTTACATATTTATCTGTTGCCCCTTTTATTGCCCCTTTTAGTTTAGCCCATTGCAATTTCACTTCCCTTATCCCCTTCCACCCTGTCAGCTCCTCCTTTAGGTACTCGGCCATTTTATTGAAGTCAGTGGTTTTGAAGTTTAGGACTTCGAGCTTGTTATGATTGGATTGCACCTTGGCTTTTATCTCAAACCACACAATGTGATGATCACTGTTGCTCACAGGGGCACTCACCCAGACTTTAGACACACTATCACTGTTGGTGAGCACCAAATCCAGTGTTGAGCTTTCCCTGGTTGGTTCCATCGCCATTTGTCTAAGTAATGCATCTTGGATAGCATCCACAATTTTTTTGCTTCTTTCCAGATTTGCAGAAGGAGTAATCCAATCCACATCGGGTAGATTAAAATCACCCAATATGATCGTTTCCCCCTTTGTTGCTATCTTGACAATATCTATAATCAATTTGTTATCTATATCTTCAGTTTGAGTCGGAGGCCTGTAGATTACAGCAGTATGGATGACAGTGCCATCTCCTCTTTCCAACATGGTCCAGAGCACTTCTTCTTTTCCCCATGCACCCTGCATTTCAGTAGCTTTGATATTGCTTTGGACATACAAGGCTACTCCTCCCCCTTTTCCGTTTCTCTGTCTCTTCTGAATAAATTATAGCCAGGTATGGCTATATCCCAATCATGTGATTCATTAAACCATGTTTCCGTAATGGCCACAATGATCAAGTCCTTTTCCACCATTAGGGCTTCCAGGTCCGGATGTTTGTTGGCTAAGCTTCGAGCATTTGTGCTCATAGCTTTCCAGCATTTAACTGGCTTGTGTGTATTTTGCCTTGATTTTATTCTACCCACTTCTTCCCAGTTGCTTTTGATGTGTTGTTTAAAAGTGTGGTTGTTTCTGTTGTTCTGCTTTTGCAGGGGGTGACGTCCAGAACTTGACCTTCCCTGTCCGTCACCCCCTTCTTCTAGTTTAAATGCATATCGACATACTGCCTGAATTTTTCATGTAGGATTCTTTTCCCTGTGACAGAGAGGTGTAGTCCATCAGCGCAGTATAGTTTCTTGTTGATCCATGTGTTTTCCCAGTTGCCAATAAATCTGAATCCTCATTTGCACCAGGTCTGGAGCCATGTATTAAAGCTGTTAATGCGATTTGGCCTTTTTGCCCCCTTACCTAGAACAGCTAGAACGTCTGAGAATGCTACAGTGTTAACAATGGGCTTGAGTTTTTCTCCCAGAGATTGGAAGTCCTTTTGGACTGTAGAGGCACTATTTCTAGCCAGGTCATTTGTACCCAAGTGGATGACAACATCAAGTTTGGAATGTTTGCTTTCAGCGCTAAGTACATCAATAATTTGGTTTGTATTCCTGCTGGCTAAGGAGCCTGGGAGGCATTTGACTTTCTTCTCTCCTTTGAACTGTGTTCCCAAGTTGGTGTCTCTGATGATGGAATCTCCAAGTAGTAGTAGTTTTCTGTTTGGTGAGTTTTTCTTATTTGGTGCTTTAGCAGGAGATTGGGCATTGACTGACTCCTCTAAGGGCCGTTCAGTTTCTTTGGATAGGGCATCCTCATTAACTAAGGCAGAGAATGCATTATGCAGGGATGTCTCTGTGTCACAAATCGCAATCTACCCGAACCCACTGTGATCCATTTGTTCCTGGTGTGTTTGACTCTTTGTGGGAGCGGTGGTGGACTTTGTTCAGTCTGTATCCTAGAAGAGGTGCACTTCATTGCAGTCAGTTCTTCCCTCAGTAGAGACAATTCTTTATGCATGGCAGCCAGGTCTTCTCTTAGTATGGTCAATTCGTTATACATGGCAGATGACCTTCGGCACATAGGACATGCTCTTAGGCTCCAAATGATTCTTCTTGGAATGAAAGTACCGCAGGTATTGCACTGAGTACAAGACATGCTGGTTAAGAGAATGTCAGTGTATCCCAAGCTATTGGCCACTATATAGGCCAGTGATGGCTAACCTTTTTGAGCCCGAGTGCCCAAACTGCCGCACAAAACCAAAGAATTTCCTCAAAGTGCCAGCACGTCAATTAAACCTTAACAACAAGATTTTAGTATCTAAAAACTCTTTATAAAGTTGCCTGAACTATGTAACATCATTTGTAAAGGTTGGAATCTTTGTATTGTCAGAGAATCAATTTGATTCACAATCCTTTGGTTTTCATTTCAATTTATTGGCAATTTATAAAGTTTTAATGATTTCATTCAATTTAGAAACAGGAAGGCAATAATTAAACTGGGAACCCCAAAAGCCAAACTTGGAATGTACAACAACACTGTAGAAATAAAACTATAAATTAATTTCCTCTTGTACCAAACAAAGCACAGACGTTAATGATGCACATTTCCCAGAGGTTTCATATTCCAGTTAATAAATTCAAAATAAAGAGATATTTCTACCTTTTGTGCATTTTTTTTCAGTTGCAATTGCTCCAGCCACTTTCTTCTGGTTTCTTCATGTTTTCTGATAACTGTCCATCGTCTGCTGTCCATTTGTTCTTTCTTCTCTCTTCTAGTTTTTTTTCCATTCTCTCTCTCTACATCTGCTGTAACATACTAATCTTTCTCCTTTTGCTCTTTCCTCATTCCTATTTCATCCACACAAATTTTACCCCTCCATCCTCAATCCCCACTTACTCTCCCAATACCAGGCCAATTGTAGATTTTTCATCCCTCCCACACAAATATTTTTCCCCTCTCCATTTTACTCTCCCAGCCCCATCCCATTCTAATCCTCCCCCAACATCAGCTCCCTTCTAGTTCCAGTCTCACCCAGCATCCATTCCCTTCTAGTCCCTGCATCAGCCCATTTCCCGTCCTAGCCCACCATCAACCCATTTCCACTCCTAGCTCCCCCATCCATTTTCAGTCTGAGTCCCTTCATCAGCTCATTTCCAATCCTAGCCCCCCATCAGCCCACTTCTAGTCATTTCCTAGCCCCATCATCAGCCCATGTCAAATCATAGCTCCCCTCCACTCAGTCCAATTCCAGTCCAAGCCCCCCCCCCCCATGAGCCTACTTTCAGTTCTAGCCCCTCCATGAGTCCATTTCAATTCAAGCCCCCACCACAGCCCATTTCCAATCTTAGCTCCCCCCAACAGCCCATTTCCAGTCCTATCCTAGCTGCTCCATCAGCCCATTTTCAGTCCTAGCTCCCTTCCCTCACAGCCCATTTCCATTCCAAGCTCCCTCCCCATCAGCTATTTGCAATTCAAGCCTCCCCTTCCACTCAGCCCATTTCCAGTCATAGCAACCCCCCAACCCATTACCAGTCCTAGCCCCCCATCAACCCACTTCCAGTCCTAACCCCCCCATTGCCCCATTTTCAGTTTAAGCCCCCCCCTATAACCCATTACCAGTCCTAACCCCCCCATCAGCCCACTTCCAGTCTTAACCCCATCAGCCCATTGCCAGTCCTAACCCCCCCCATCAGCCCACAGCCCATTACCAGTCCTAACCACATCAGCCCACCTCAAGTCCTAATCCCTCCCCATCAGCCCATTTCCTGTCCTAGCCCCCCCATAGCCCATTATCAGTCCTAACCACCCCCCATAGCCCATTAGCAGTTCTAACACCCCCATCACCCCATTTCCAGACAGCCCCCATCAGTCCACAGCCCATTAGCAGTCCTAACCCCCCCCAGCCCATTAGCAGTCCTAACAGCCCCCCCCGCCCATTAGCAGTCCTAACAGCCCCCTGCCCATTAGCAGTCCTACCCCCCCCCGCCCATTAGCTGTCCTAACAGCCCCCCCCCCCCGCCCATTAGCAGTCCTAACAGCCCCCCAGCCCCAGCCCATTAGCAGTCCAAAAAAAAAAGCTGGCTCTCTGGCTGCTGCCGCTGCCGCCGCGGCAGAATGCAGTGTCCCGCGGGGCCCCCTCTGTGCCGGCTGAGCCCTCTGCCCGGCTTTCAGATTCGCGAAGGGAGAGTGTCTCTCCCTCGCGTCTCTGTTAAGCCCGCAGGGGCTAATGGGAAATTTCCCATCAACCCCTCGCGTCTAAAGGGGCTGATGGGAAATTTCCCATTACCCCCTGCGGGTTTAACAGACGCGAGGGAGAGACACTCTCCCTTCGCGAATCTGAAAGCCGGGCAGAGGGCTCAGCCGGGGCAGAGGGGGCCCCGCGGGACACTGCATTCTGCCGCGGCGACAGCGGCAGCAGCCAGAGAGCCAGCTTTTTTTAAAATTTAATTTTGAGGAAAGCACACTCACCTCCCGCTGCGCCGCATATTTTAATTGCGGACCTTCCCGCGTGCCAGCTGCAAGGCCTTCGCATGCCACAGCTGGCACGCGTGCCATAGGTTCGCCATCGCTGATATAGGCAATGCAGCCCCAGGGGTGGGTGGGGTGAGGGGTAGAGTGGGCGGGAACCCAAGTGTCCCTGCCACAGTAGGTTTATACCTGAACTGGGCACACTCAGAAACTGTTAAGGCTACACAAGGAAATCAAGCAGTTTGACTATCCCCGAATGTAATGTAGGACCAGCAATTAGCAATTTTCCCAATACCTAAAGTTTAACCAACCCTTAGTATTCTATATTTGCAATAAAAAAACAGCAGAGATAGAAAGGAATAAGCTTATCTGTGTCTTGTGCAGCTCTGGCTTTTCAGACTGGCTGTGACCAGTATGTGAAGCCAGGTGTCTGATGATCTAAAGCAGCCCCTCCCTGGGAGAAGCCTTTCAAGCAATGAACCAGAATTACCCAAAATATACCTTTGTAGGTCTATCAGCCCCCTGTGCAAAGGCCTCTGTTGGTCCCTTGCGAAGTAAGTATTTCTATACCAAGTAGCTGATTTTTCTTACAAGTGTCCCTGCCCCAGTAGGCTTATGCCTGAACTGTGGGCACACTCAGAAACTGTTAAGGCTACACAAGGAAATCAAGCAGTTTGACTATCCCCAAACGTAAGTAGTGGATGAAGCTTCACCCTCAATTTCTTTGCCTGCTACCATCTTCTCATGATCAGAATATTCTCTGAGTGGGCTTAAAGATTATAAAGATCCTTAATTTTATTCCAGGGGTATCTTCACCTGAAAGTGATGACTTTACTATGGGAATCCTATTGTTCTCTGGTGAGAAATTCATAGAAACATGATGGTAGAAAAAGACCATATGGCCTATCCAGTCTGCCCTTCCATATCAACTACTACAGTTGTGGTCAACATTATTGGCAACCTTGCATTTTAGGTATGTTGTGTACAATCTCTTGAGAAATAATTTGTAAATATTCCAACTGTATGTTGTCATAATATTTTAATAATATGTTCAAAGGTATACAACAAAAAAATAAAAGATGTCTGTGCAACTTAAACACAGTAATTTCAGAGGAAAAAACAAAGTATAATCTGGGCAGACTTAATGACACCCTTCACTAATATTTGGTTGCACAACCCTTGGCAGTGATGACAGTCTCGAAACGTTTCTTGTAACCATCTATAACTTTCATACATCCATATGCTGGTAGTTTCTCCCACTCTACAACTGAGATTTGTTCCAACTCATGAATGTTTCCAGTATTCCTTTTACCAATAGCAGATTTCGGCTCTTTCCAAAGGTTCGTGATTGGACTTAGAACAGGACACACTGCTGGCCAGTTTAAAACAGTTGATATTTTCCTTTTTGATTATTCTTTTGTACTTTTGGATGTATGTTTTGGGACATTGTCCTGCTGGAGAGCCCATGACCTTCAACCCAAATCTAGCTTTCTAAAACTAGGTAGTACATTTTGCTCCAAAATACCTTGGTTGTCCTCTGACTTCATGATTTCTTTAATATGTTCCAGGCCTCTAGTTCATGAGGAAGCAAATTAGCCTTACAACATTATGGAACCTCCACCATATTTAATTGTAGGAAGGTGTTTTTTTTTCTTTATAAGCTTCATTTTTCTGCCTGTAAATGCATCTCTGGTCTGCGTTGCAAAGAGTTCAAGTTTGGTTTCATCTGTCTAAGGAACATTTTCCCAGAATGATTGTGGTTTCTCAAGGTGGGTTTGGGCAAAGATCAGGTGTGTCTTTTCATGTCTGTCTTTGAACAGTAGGGTCCTCCTTGGACTTCACCCATGAAGTCCTTCGTTGTTTAGTACATGGCATATGGTGCAGGTTGAAACCACCACTCCACATTGCTCCAGGTCAGCCTTAAGCTTTTTGGATGTTGTAAATGGTGTTTTTCCAACAGTTCACACTAACCTTGGAAGACCTCTTGGATTACTATATCTCTTCCCACCATGTCCTCGGAGGTTCCATGAGCAGAAAACGTCTTAATAACACTGGAGTCCCAAGATCCTTGGAGATGGCCTTGTGCTCCTTTGAAGATTGATGTTTGGTGATAATGGCTTTTCAGATGGTCTCAGGCAACTCTCTTGTCTTCATCATTGTGAAAACTGAATAGGGAGTAAATGTGGCTATTTTCAACATTTAAGCCGTCATTCATTAGTTGATTCAAGTCATGTGGGTACTGACAATCACAGGCTCTGTTCCCTCTAAGCTGTGCAAGTGTGCATGCGCACACACCTCGCCAAGCGTGCGCACATACTTTACAACATAGCGCACAAAATTACGGTTCTGATTCTGATAGAAAACAACACAGACGTCTTAAAATTTAAAAGTTGTGATTGTAATTACTAGACATTTTCCGCTTCATTTAGTAATCGTCTGTTTTCATTTAATTTGATTAAAATCAATGTGGTGTACATACTGTATTCTGACGTGTAGTCAAATTTTAAAGAATATAACTCCGAATGTCGTTATGTGGCGCACAAAAATTTAACCTTCCTTCAAAAGCTGCACAGCTGATATTATCTCCAGGAACAAGCAGGAATGAGTCTTCACATATGGGTATCGTCGGTAACTACGGAGCCCGCGTGGGAACGCTCCCCAGTGTTCAGTAGGAACGCTTTTGGGAGCGTGCATCTACGCATGCGCGCTGCCTTCCCGCCCGTCTACCTCCCTCTCTTCAGTTCTTCGTTTTCTGTGGAGCCGACAGGACGTGAACCCTGTCACCGCAGAAAATTCTACTTTTATTTCTTATTTTTTTGTGGTCGCGCCTGCCTTAGTTCGACGCCCACCAGTACCACCAGTGTTTTTTTCCTTCTTTCTTTCTTAAAAAAAAAACCAAAAACACATAGAACTTGTGTTTTCAGTCAGGGGTTTTCCCCTGCTTTGTGCTTGGCGCCATTTTGGCCACTGGGCCTCTTTGCTTAACATGGAGAAACCAGCTACTGGTTTCAAGAAATGTTCAAAGTGTGACAGCACAATTTCTATCACAGACACCCATGACTGGTGTCTTAAATGTTTAGGTCCTGACCATTGCCCAGCAGAGTGTCTCTCCTGCAGGAAGCTGACTAAAAGAAGTCTTCAGAATCAAGCAAATCAACTCGGTGCCTTGTTTGCATCGGACACGATGTCAGTAGCATCAGTGTCCTCCAAGGCCTCTACTTCTTCCCAAGGATCTCAGGTAACTAAGCATAAATCTAAGTCTAGCCGGTCCTCGAGAAGTAGATCTCCTTCTAAGTATCGAGATGCCTCTGGCGTTGCCCTTGAGGAACCTGCACCGGCAAAACAGCCCCGGTGGGAGTCTTCGGGCTCCAAAGCATTATCGGGGCTCCAGGATGTTCTCGAGGCTTCGACCTCGATAGACATTCCTGTTCCATGCTCGGGGGTTGTGGCCGCTTCGATCGGTACCAACACCCTGGCATCAGAAATGGTGATGGACAAAAGGATCCTTGCCATTGAACGCAGTCTAGCGAATCTTTTGGCTACTTTGGTACTGCTAAAGTCGCTGCAGACTGTTCCACAGGCACCGGTATCGCTGTCGGTACCGGTGCCGGTACCCTCGGTACCTGCTTCGGCAGGTTTACTTCCCCCGATGCCGAGTTTAGAATCACTCTCAAGCATGGGGGATCAGGTACTGACTCGCTTCTGTACCGACCTTGAGCGGTACCGAAGACATCTTTTGAAGGAGAACCCGGTGCTTCATCCCTTTGAGTCTTCCGATTCTGGCGACTCAGGTGACTCTACCGGTATCAGAGCTGAACTTTTACAAGATTCAACTCCTTCTCCTCAACGCAGAATGTCCCCTCCTGAGGACATGTCTTTTCACGATTTTGTGCGTGATATGGCAAGGGCTCTTGCCATTACAGTGGTTCCTGAAAAGGAGCTTAGGGCAGAAGAATTAAGAATTCTGCAATACCCCTTGGCTCCAAAGGAAGCAGCTATGCTCCCTATACATCAGATCTTACATTATCTAATGTTAAGGATGTGGGAAACTCCTTTAACAGTACCCCCACATTCTAGACGCCTTGACACTATGTACAAAGTGCCACCTTGTCCAGGTTTTCAGAAGACTCAGCTACCACACCATTCTATGGTGGTGGAGTCTGCCATGAGACGGATTAAGAGTACAAAGAGATACTCTTCTAATTCACCACGTCGTGAATCTAGAACCCTGGATGCCTTTGGGCGTAGATGTTTTCAGGCCTCCATGCTTTCAGCAAGGATTAGTTCCTATATGTTATACATGGGAATGTTTCTTGAGGAGGTTACAAAAAAATTAGAGCTTTTGAACCCTTTCCTTCAAGAGGATAAAAGAGCAGACTATTCATCACTAGTCAAACATGCTCAGAATGTCTCTAAGTTCATGAATTGTGCTACCTTTGACTGTTTTGAATGCAATAGCAGAACTTCTGCTATAGCTATTGGAGCACAACGTATTGCCTGGCTCCAAGCTTCAGACTTGGAAGAATGGGTGCAGGAAAAGCTAGGAAATATTCCTTGCACTGGAGAAAATCTTTTTGGCAAGGATTGGCAATCTAAAGCTAATCAGCTTGACACTGATAATGCTACCTTAAATAGATTGTCAAAAATTTCTGCTAACCCAGCTAAGAAAAAGTCCTTTAAGAAACCCTTTTTCTCTAAGAAGAAAAAGTTCTATCCATCTTCCACCCAACAGGCATATGTCCCCCAGAATGGGCAATAACAGACGAGACAAAGAAAACCCAAACCTCAGCAGGCTCAACAGACTCAGCCTCCTCAGGGTTTTTGACTTTTGTCTAGAGAACTTAACCATTCTTCCTGTGTTAGGCCCAGAACCTCTAAATATTCCAGGCCGTATCTGCCATTTTGTCAAAAGATGGCAACAAATCACATCAGAAGCCTGGACTTTGTCCATAGTGAGTCTGGGATACAAGCTTTGTTTCCTCAGCTTGCCACCACCCACACTAGTAAAACAATTCAACTCTCAACCTCTAGGCATAGACCTCTTGCTACAAGCAGTCTCTACTCTTCTAGCTCAAGGAGCTATAGAAGAGGTTCCTCTATGACAACAAGGTACAGGGTTTTACTCCCCCTATTTTCTCATTCCAAAAAAGACAAGGGGTTTAAGGCCAATCCTAGATCTCAGAGAGCTGAACAAATATCTAGTCCGAGAGAAGTTCAAAATGCTTTCCTTCGGCTCTCTTCTGCCATACCTTCATAGGCAAGATTGGCTATGTTCTCTAGATTTAAAAGACGCCTACATGCATATCCTTATTCATGTAGATCACAGGAAATTCCTTTGGTTCCTAGTCCAGGGAAGACATTTCCAATACAGAGTCCTTCCCTTTGGGGTGGCCTCTGCTCCAAGGGTCTTCACAAAATGCATGGCAGTAGTAGCAGCATCCATGAGGACCCTGGGGATTTTTGTCTTCCCTTACTTGGACGATTGGCTTATTTGGGCGCAATCAGCTCAAGAAGCTCATCAGGCCCTATTGCGAGCAAAACAAATACTACAGTATTTGGGATGGGTCATAAATCTTCCAAAGTCCCAGCTCACCCCATCTCAATCCCTCGAGTTTATAGGGGCTCGCTTGGACACACAGCTTGCAAGGGCTTTCCTGCCCCAACCACGCTGTCTGCGAATCATCGAGCTAGTATCTCAAGCAGCACTGCAGACCTTCCTTACTGCTCGACAGATGCTTCGCCTACTAGGTGTGGTGTCGAAAGCTCTCTGGAAGACATGGAACTGGATGAAAATCCTGAATTCCCCTTGGAAGTGAATGGCAGTGCACATGTGCAGGGGAATTACAAGCCAAGTCAGAGGAAATGTCAGCTCCCTGCAAAAGTCAGGCCACGCCCTAGCTCAGGGGTGGAGACAGGCTTCCCTGCTGATTGGTGTCACAGGTGCAGAGAACAGGGAAGGCCTAGCAGGCAGCAGTGTTTAAAATCACAAGCAGAGCAAAGTGAGAGAAGTGATAGAGGTGAAGAAGGAAGTGAAGGAAACAGAGGCTCAGGCTGGAGCCCGGACACAATCTCAGACACGGGAGAGAGAGACCCGGTGGAGAGAGATACAGAGACAGCAACTGAAGGCAGAGGCACAAGTGAACGGAGGAGAGATGGACGTGGAGCAAGGAACAGGAACAGCTGTTGGAGCTGGAAAGGTGAGAGATGAGAGAAAGAAGCTGAAGCTGTGCTTAGCTGGAGGAGAATGCCAGAGGGAATTTCCCTAGAAAGCAGCTACCTCAGAGGGACTGGAGTAGGACGGAAGGAGCCTGCATTTCAGAGCCTGGAGGAACCCAGGAGGAAAGAAAGCAGCGTTTGTCTGAAGGAAAGCCCCAAGGTAAAGCCCAGCAGTTTCATTACTGATAATTTAGCAAAGAGACAATTTGCCAGTTTTAAAGGGCAGGAGATTGAGTCCTCACCTTCCACTGTTAAGGAGTGGGTAGAGAGCTTATCAGAAGCTAAACGCCATAGTCCTGTTAAAAGTACAGCCTTTGAAACTTCAAAGTTAGAGGCATTAAGGAAGCTGTTCTCTGAAGAGAAGGTTCACTCCCCTAATTTAAAGATGCCAACGCAGGCTGAGTTGCTGTGGAGCCAATTTCAGGAGTTCTTGAAAGAGAGAAAGTTTGAGAAAACTCCTAACCTTGAGAGAGACACTATTTGCTCCGATGATATTGAAGGAATGCAAATAGACTCATGTTTGCTTATTCCCATGGACTGTTCTTTAGCCCTAAGGAAGGATTCTGCAGTGAAGAATATGAGCTGAGAATCTATAAAACCCTATAGGAAAATAAGGGCAGCACCTGCTTTAAACTGAAGAAAGCTAAGTTTGTGTTTATTGAGTTTTACCACTGGCTGAAGTTAAGCAGTGCTGTAAAAGAACTGTGTGCTTTCAAAAGAGAAACCACGGCTGTTATAAGTTTGTGTTACTGCTAATTGACCACACGGGGCAGTCCCCGGTGTGAATGTGTATGAGAAGCAGAACAGCTGTGAAGTGAAGCTTTTGTTACGTTATCCTGATTTAGTCCTGATTTCATCTTTTACGTTAGAGATGTATCCTTCTGCTTATGTTGTGTATTGAACCTTTGCATGCCTTGGAAAATCCCCACAATAAATTTCTTGCCGCCTTACAACCACCGACTCAACTACAATTCTTGTCCCTCAAGAGTAAAGAGCACTACAAGTCCCAGAATCCTCTGGTCACTTTAAAGGGAACTTTATTCAAGGAGGACATACAAGGCCGTCTTCCAGTCTGTAAGCCCTTGGGCCCAGATGGAGATGTGGCATAGGTCACATGGCATCTACGGTCCATGTAATACCTTACGCTCGTCTTCACATGAGAGCGGCCCAGTGTACCTTAGCTTCCCAATGGTCCCAGGCCTCAGGAAGCCTGTCAGACAAGATCAGAGTTACCACATGTCTGATTCTGTCTCTCCGTTGGTGGCAATCTCTGGAAAACCTTTTAATAGGCTCTCCTTTCCAACAACCACCACCTCAGGCTATCCTAACAACAGATGTCTCCAAGATGGGCAATCTATCAACGCAGGGCCTTTGGTCCTCACAGAAGGCTCTTCTTCATATAAACCTACTAGAACTCAGAGCCATCTCCAATGCTATTCAAGTCTTTTTCACCCAGCTCATAAACAGAACAGTTCTGGTACAAACAGACAATCAAGTAGCCGTGTTTTACCTCAACAAACAGGGTGGAACAGGCTCTCTGCAACTATGCAACGAAGCTCTGCGACTATGGGCCTTTGCCAGAGAGCATCAGATTCATCTGCTGGCAGTCTATCTTCCAGGCGTTCAAAACGTTTGGGCAGACAGACTCAGTCGAGTACCCCTGCCACATGAGTGGTCACTCCACTCCTACCATCTTGCTCGGGTTTTTCATGCATGGGGAACACCAGACATAGACCTCTTTGCAAGTCCACAGAATGCCAAACTTCCCCGGTTTTGTTCCAGACTTCCAGCACAGAACTGTCAAACCAGGGATGCATTCCTGCTCCATTGGGGTCAGGATTACCTATATGCATTTCCACCAATCCCTCTAATCCCCAAAACCTTATTCGAGCTCCAGAGGGACAAAGGACGCATGATCCTCATAGCGCCTTCCTGGCCGAGGCAAACATGGTATCCCCTTCTCTTGCGTCTCTCTCAAGCCACCCCTCTGGAGTTAGGGAGTGCTCCAGATCTTCTTTCCCAGGACAATGGATCTCTACTGCACCCCAGTCCCTACATCTCAAGGCCTGGTTACTCCAGGCCTAGACTTTCAAGATCTAGACCTGTCTCAACAAGTGAAGGACATTCTTCTGGCCTCCAGGAAGCCTTCCACAAGACACTCTTATGCTTTTAAGTGGAAAAGGTTCTCTTCCTGGTGTTATCAGAGAGGACTTACTCCCACTTTAGTACCAGTAGACTTTCTTCTAGAGTATCTCCTTCACTACCACCTAGTATTAGATCACAAAAAGACCTGTCCCAATTCAGAAAATCCCTAAAAACACATCTCTTCCTACAACACTTCTCACAATATACTGACCCCCCTCCTCCTCCTACACAAACCATTGATCACGGCTAGTCAAATAAGCTCCCGAAACCTTATCACTTGCTCTAGTCCATTCCTCACAAACCCTATCTTTAGAGCTCGAGCATTTAAGAATCTATTGTAAATAATTGAAAATATTTGTTAATTGTTAATCCCTGTTATCCATGTTTTTATTCCCTGTTCCTTGTAAACTTAACATTTGTTCTATGTTTAAGTACAAAATTGTTAAAATGTAAACCGCGCTGATATCAAAAGTGCGGTATATAAAAGCTGTTAAATAAATAAATAAATACATTTGTCAGCTTCTGGTCTTCAGACCAATTCTGTTAGAGTCCATCTTAGTGCTATTGCTGCATCTCATAAGCTCATAGATGGACAACCAATTTCTTCTCATCCTCTTATTTCCAGATTTATGAGAGGACTTCTTTATTTATTTATTTATTTTATTTAACAAACTTTTATATACCGCGACCTTTATTTATTTATTTAATTATTTATTTATTACAGTTTCTTATATACCGCGCTATTTAGAATCAGCGCGGTTTACATCATAACAAAACGACCATTACGACAAACTGTCAGGTTTTACATTGAACAGGAGTACAAACTTGGATAACTGGGTTAACTATATACATAATCTATCTACACTGCAGTGTGCGGGCATTTCTAGATTGGGTTATTTCTTGGAGGGGATACCTTCCAGTGATCAGGTGCGGTTTACATATAACAGTTAGGGGAACAGAAAGACATATCTGTTTTTACATTGAACATAGCGTAAACTATATACATTAACAATTGAAACTTTAAACTTTTAACTTTGGAGAACTATGTACATTTAACTATATACAGATAGCAGAAATGAGGTCAGCAGTGAAGGTAGTTATATCAAAGACAGTGTCAAAGGTCATAATATCATAAGGCATTTACGGTGTTAGTTTCTATGTGTATATAGGTTATCCCTTTTCATTTTGGTATTGGGGGTTTGCCAGTGGGCCGTAGTGAGAGATAAAGAGGTGGGTTTTTAAAGTTTTACGTAGGGTTTTAAGGTCAGTTGAGGCTCTGATTTCTTCTGGTAGTGAGTTCCAGAGTATAGGTGCAACGTGGGAGAATGCTTTTTTATTAGTTGTTTTTTTGGTCTTAGTGAATTCTTTCGGAATCTTTAATTTATTAGCATTGCCCCTTCTGTGTGCAGAGTGGGCTGTGTCTTTAGTGAGTAGCTTGTTAAGGGTAGCTGAAGCAGTGTTATTTAATGCCTTGAATGTGGTAATTATTAATTTATAGTCTATTCTACATTGAATCGGGAGCCAGTGTAGTTTGGCTAGATAAGGTGATATGTGTTCAAAAGGGTGTACCTTCATTATAGTTCTGGCTGCAGCGTTTTGGGCTAATTGGAGCCTTTTGATGTTTTGGTTAGTGGTGCCTAGTAGAGAGAGGTTGGCGAAGTCAAAATGTGGTGTGACAATGGCTTGAATGATGCTTAGGAAGTCTTGCAGGTGTACTAGAGGGCGTAATTGTTTTAATAAAAAAGAGCCAAACGATGAAACCTGGAAACAGCACAAGCACTGGCAAGTCAAATGCAAGGCATTGATAAGGCAGGCAAAGAGAGAATTTGAGAAGAAGCTTGCTGCGGAAGCAAAAACGCGAAATAAAGACCTTTTCAAGTACATTCGTAGCAAAAAACCTGTGAGAGAGTCAGTTGGTCCATTAGATGATAAAGGGGTTAAAGGAGCACTAAGAGGCGACAAGGCGATAGCGGAGAGACTGAATGAATTCTTTGCTTCGGTCTTTACTGAGGAAGATGTAGGGATGTTACCCATGACTGAAGTGGTATTTAAAGGTATGCAAGAATTGAAGGAAATATCGATACATCGGGAAGATGTCTTACAACTATTAGATAAACTGAAGAGTAGCAAATCACCTGGGCCGGATGGTATACATCCAAGGGTGTTGAAAGAACTGAAATTTGAGATTGCAGACCTGCTATCAGTAATCTGTGAACTATCATTAAAATCATCTCTAATACCTGAGGATTGGAGGATCGCCAATGTAACACCAATTTTTAAAAAGGGTTCGAGGGGTGATCCAGGAAACTACAGACCAGTGAGCCTGACATCAGTACCGGGAAAATGGTAGAAACCATCATAAAGAATAAAATTACTCAGCATGTAGATAGTCACGACCTAATGGGAGACAGCCAACATGGCTTTAGACAAGGAAGATCTTGTCTTACTAATCTGTTATGTTTTTTTGAAGGAGTGAATAAACAGGTGGACAAAGGTGAGTCGGTTGATATTGTGTATATGGACTGTCAGAAAGCCTTTGACAAGGTCCCTCATGAGAGACTTTTGGCAAAACTAAAGAGTCATGGGATAGGAGGCAGTGTACTATTGTGGATCAGGAACTGGTTAAAAGATAGAAAGCAGAGGGTAGGGCTAAATGGCCAATTTTCCCAATGGAGAAAGGTGAATAGTGGTGTACCCCAGGGATCTGTGCTGGGTCCGCTGCTTTTTGACATATTTATTTATTTATTTATTTATTTATTTTATTTATTTATTTAACACTTATTTATATACCGCATCTTCCAGCGATCAGTTGCGGTGTACAATTAACAACAGTTAACAAAGCAGAGTTTGTTTTACATAGAACAATTGAACATTATAACTTATTACATAGAACATCGTAACTTGCATAATTCAGGGATTCAACAACTAATCAGGATATTTCAACTATAACAGTGTGTGTGACAATTTTAAACAGAAGTACTGTCTGTACCGCATTAGGCAGAACATACCAGTTGTAACTATATACAAGTAGGAGTATCAAGGCATAGGAATTCAACTACATAGGAATATCAAGGCATAGGAATGGAGTGTTATTTATGTAAGTTTTGTATGTTATCCTTTATAGGAGGGTGTATAAGCTTGATTTGGGTAGGTTCGTATTTAGCCTTTATCTAAGTTGATTGGAGGATTTTCCATGGTATTATAGTGTTTATTGAATAGATACGTTTTCAATTTTTTTCTGAATTCCATTATCTCTAATAGTGATCGTAAGTCCTCTGGTAACGAGTTCCAGATGGTTGGAGCTATATGGGAAAAGGCTCTGTTATTTGTTAATTTGTGGGTTTTTATGAATTCTTTTGGAATCTTTAGTTTGTTTGATTGTCCTTTTCTAAGAGTGGGCTTAGGTGGTTCTTTGCCTATTAGATTACATAATGTCTTCGGGGCCATGTCATTTAAAGCTTTGAATGTAGTTAATATTGTTTTGTATACTATCCTGCTTTGTATTGGTAACCAGTGAAGGGATGCTAGTATCGGTGTTATGTGTTGGAGGGAGTTTATTTGTAATATAACTCTAGCTGTTGCATTTTGCGCCAGTTGGATTCTTCTGATGTTTTGTTTTGAGATGCCCATAAGTATTAAGTTGGCGAAATCGAAGTGAGGAGTTATGGTAGCCTGAGTTATATTAATGAAATCTTGTGTAAATACAAGGGGACGTAATTGTTTGAGGATTTTAAGTTTGAAGTAGATTTTCTTTATGGTATTTCTAATGTGGGTGTCCATTGTAAGGTGTGTGTCTATAATGACACCTAGATATCTTATTTCATTTTTTATTTTAATTTCTTGGTTTTGCAGGGTTATGTGGGTTGGAGGCATATATGATTGGTTTTTTGTTACGATTAATACTTCGGTTTTAGCATGGTTTATGTGGAGGTTTTGGGTTTTTAGCCAGATTGTGATTTCATTGTAACACTCTGATAGTAGTTGGATCGGTAGGTTAGGAATTGTGAAAGGTATGTACATCATAATATCATCCGCATAAAGGTGATATTGTACTCCAAATTTTTTAAAGATGTTGCAGACCGGCTTTATATAAATATTGAAAAGTAAGGCTGAAAGCGCTGAACCTTGTGGTAAACCTATTTCTTGTTTGTATGTGTTGGATGTTTGATTACCTATTCTTACATTTTGTGTTCTGTTATTTAAATATGAGGTGAACCATTTATGTACGGTAGAGTTTATGCCTATCTGTCTTAGGTTGTTGAGCATTATTGAGTGATGTACGCTATCAAAAGCTGCTGATATGTCGATGAAAAGGAGGATGAACGCCTGATTATGATTGTCAATTCCTTTTAGGAGTGTATCTATTAATACTGTTAGAAGTGTTTCTACTCCGTGGCGGGGCCGGAATCCATATTGTTGATCGTCAAGAGGGTAAGATAAGTCTATAAATTCCTGTGTCTGTAATTGTACTACTTTTTCAATTATTTTGGCCAGGAATGGTATGCTAGAGATGGGCCTGTATGATGTTGGAGATGTTTTGTCTAGTTTGCAGTTCTTTAGAATTGGGCGTATTTGTGCATGTTTGAGGAGAGGTGGAAGGTATCCTTGGGTTAATGATAAGTTTAATATTTGGAGTATATATGATATTAGTGTTGGTAGTGTTTTTTATCCATGATACTGGGCATGGATCTAAATATGAAGTTGTGGTATTTAGGCCTGAGATGATAGTTTTTAATGACACTTTTGACATGGGGTAAAATTCTGACCACTCGTCTACAGATTGATGGGGGATGTTAATATTTTCTGAGGGCATAGTAGGTTTTTTTGATTTGTTTTGATAGTGATTAGCTAAGGTTTGTACTGAGATGTCTGTGATTTCGTTGCTAGAATTTTGATCGTTATTGGTTAAGTTTCTGACGATAGAGAATAGCTCTCTAGGTCTGTTATATGATTTTGCTAAGGTTGCTGCGTAATACTTTTTCTTCGTGCTATTTATTGTTTCCTTATATTTTGTTAGATGGTTATTATATATTTCCTTGTGTACAGACAACTTGGATTTCCGCCATTTCATTTCAAGTTTTCTTAGTTCTCTTTTCATTTGTCTTAGTGTGTTATTAAACCATGGTGAACTGTTTGTTTTGGTATGTGTGGTCTTTTTATTTGGATGATTATTTTTGGCTGCGATATTGATAGTCTCATTCCAGTTGTTAACAACATCATCCAAATTAGGTGTTGATAAGAAGTAGGGGATTGTTGAATCAAGGAAGTCTGTTTCATTAAATTTTCTGAATTTTGAGGTGGGGCCATTTCTTATGTAGTTTTTGACGCTAGGGATGGGATATGTGAGGTTTATTTTGATAATAAAATGATCGGACCAAGGCGTCTCTGTACATTCAATGGAATTTGAGTTAGTTAGTTTGAAGAGTATCTCAGGTAGAAGAACCAAATCTAGAGTTCCTCCTTTGATATGCGTTGCTGTTTTAATTATTTGATGGTACTCTATATCTGCTATGGTGTCTAGAAATAGTTTAGAGTCTAGTGTTGGAAGTGACGGAAGGTTAAAATCGCCTAGCATGATTACAGGATTTTGTTCAGTAGAGGAGTTGAGGAGTTCAATAAGAGAATCTAGGCCATCTGTTTTTTGATCTGGTGGTCTATAGATTAAACAGATTTTTATGAGATCGATTTTTATTAATAATGTGTCCATGTTATTAGAGATGTTTGATTGGATTAATTTGGCGTTTAATATCTTTTTTGTCATCATTAGAACTCCAGCACCTTTTTTATTGGACCTGTGTTTGTAAAATGTGTCATAGTTTTCTTTGTCGAGTTGATTTAGATAGACCGTATCTGTTTCAGAAAGCCATGTCTCTGTGACACATAAGATGTCTGGTTTTAAGTCAGTTATCAGATCGTTAAATATGGGCAGTTTATTTTTCATTGATCGTGCATTAATAAGGATGCATGATAGAGAGGATGGGTTGTTAGACCCGATTTTCTTGTTTATTTGTTGTGGATTGTTTGTTGTATGTGTATTAGTCTATGATAATAATTTTTGGGTAGTTTACATGAATGTGTCCCATATGACAGTCATTACGGGTGTGTGTGTATTATAGGTATAGTCATGTGATTTTTGCTGTTTAAACTTAGTGATAGGTCAATAATTATTATTGCCAATAATAAACTGGTGTATGATATTCGTGTGATCATGTTGTTTGGGTGCAGCATTTTCTATAATTGGCTCGGTAGTCTGTGGAATAAAATTGTGATAAAGTGGCACAGTAGATAAGATAGATTCTGATAGTAATGTGGGTGTCTGGCAGCAGTAATAAACTCTGATAGAGTTAAATTGCAGTAGTGATAATTGTAAATCCAAGTGAATTACTGACGACAGTAAGTTCAGAGCAAGTTACTGATGACGGTAAATCCCAATGTAAAATACTGACAACAGTAAGTCCAAGTTGATTCAATAACACTATATCAAAAGTGAGTTACTGACAGTAGTAAATTCAAAGTAAATTACTAGCAGCATATAATCAATGTGAGATTATTGGTAACAGTAGCAAGTCTGTGAGCAATAGTAACAAGCCTGTGTACAACAGTAAGGCTAAAGTGAATTACTGACAACAGTAAGTTCAAGCTAAATTACTGACAACAGTAAGTCAAAGTGAGTTAGTTATTGATAACAGTTATGAATTTGCAGTGCATTAATGGCAATAGAGAGTCTGAATCATTATAATATACTTGCGGTTTAGACTAGGAGTCCAATTATAAGTGGAAGTCCTTGTTTCTATGGCGTTGAGGGCAATGGAAGTGCCACTGCCTAAGGGCCACGCCAAAGGGCCCTCTGGCGAGGCCCTCAGGCGCGGGCCCGCAAGGCGCGGGTGCGCCCTGACGGTGGTGCTTTTGCCTGCAGCTCCTCACGTCCCGATTGGACGGTGCAGTCAGGTGGGTTGCTCCGGCCTGCTCTTGCCGCGCCGGGAGAGCTCTTCACGAGGCCGGAGTGGTGAGGGAAAGGGCCGCACACGCTGACGGTGGTGCTTTTGCCTGCAGCTCCTCACGTCCCGATTGGACGGTGCAGTCAGGTGGGTTGCTCCGGCCTGCTCTTGCCGCGCCGGGAGAGCTCTTCACGAGGCCGGAGTGGTGAGGGAAAGGGCCGCACACGCTGACGGTGGTGCTTTTGCCTGCAGCTCCTCACGTCCCGATTGGACGGTGCAGTCAGGTGGGTTGCTCCGGCCTGCTCTTGCCGCGCCGGGAGAGCTCTTCACGAGGCCGGAGTGGTGAGGAAAGTGGAAAACAAGGAAAGTGGAATAACAAGTGAGGTTATCAAATTTGCAGATGACACAAAACTATTTAAAGTTGTTAAAACCCAGGAGGATTGTGGAAAATTGCAAGAGGATCTTGATAAATTGAAAGACTGGGCATCAAAATGGCAGATGAAATTTAATGTGGAGAAGTGCAAGGTTATGCACCTAGGGAAGAACAACCCAAACTATGGTTACACGATGCAAGGTTCCACATTAGGAACCACCACCCAGGAAAAAGATTTAGGCGTCATTGTGGATACCTTGTTAAAACCCTCGGCCCAGTGTGCAGCGGCGGCCAAGAGAGCAAATAGAATGCTAGGTATGATAAGGAAAGGAATGGAAAATAAAACAAAAGATATTATAATGCCTCTATATCGTTCCATGGTGAGACCGCACCTTGAATATTGTGTGCAATTCTGGTCGCCGTATCTTAAAAAGGATATAGTGATTTTAGAAAAGGTTCAGAGAAGAGCCACCAAAATGGTAAAGGGGATGGAAGGCTACTCCTATGAAGAAAGGCTAAAAAGGTTGGGGCTCTTTAGCCTGGAGAAGAGACGGCTGAGGGGAGATATGATAGAAGTCTATAAATTAATGAACGTAGTGGAACGGGTAAACGTAGATCGATTGTTTACCTTATCAGAATATGGAAAGACTAGGGGACATGCAATGAAGCTACAGGGTAAACTATTTAAGACTAATAAAAGAAAATATTTTTTCACTCAATGTGTAATCAAACTCTGGAATTTGTTGCCGGAGGATGTAGTAAAGGCTGTTAATGTAGCTGGGTTTAAAAAAGGTTTGGACAAGTTCCTGGAGGAAAGGTCCATAAACCATTATTAAGAAGGGACCCAGGATATCAATGCTTGAACCAGTACAAGCATTGTGGAACCTGTGTCCCTTGGGGAAACTGCTAGGTACGTATGACCTAGATTGGCCACTGTTGGAAACAGAATGCTGGGCTTGATGGACCTTGGTCTGACCCAGTATGGCATATCTTATGTTCTTATGTTCTTACTTTGAGTTTAAAGTATATTTTCTTGGTTGTATTTCTTATGTGTGTGTTCATACTAAGGTGTGTATCAAGTATCACCCCTAGGTAATTTATTTCGCTTTTTATGTGGATGTCATGTTTCTGGAGTGTAATGTGGGTAGGGGGGTGTAGGATTTGTTTTTTGTTACAATCAGTATGTCAGTTTTGGAATGGTTGATATAAAGGTTGTGGTCTTCTAGCCAAGTTGTTAGTTCCTTGAAACCTCCCATTAAACCACCTCCTGTGGCATGGGATCTTAACCTTGTTCTAGGTGTACTCATGGAGCCACCTTTTGAGCCTTTGGCTACTTCGGATCTAAAGTTTCTTTCATGGAAAGTTCTTTTCCTAATTGTTATCACTTCTGCTAGACGCATTAGTGAACTTCAGGCTTTAATGGCTGATCCGCCTTATACAAGATTTCATCATGATAAGGTGGTTCTTAGGACCCATCCTCATTTTCTTCCAAAGGTGGTGTGTCACCTTTTCATCTAAACCAGTCAGTTTATCTTCCCGTTTTCTTTCCTAGACCTCATTCCTCCTCTACGGAAAGGAAACTTCATACTTTGGACTGTAAAAGAGCTCTAGCTTTTAATCTCCAAAGGACCCAGCCTCACAGAAAGTCTTCTAAACTTTTTGTAGCTTTTGACTCTAGCCATTTAGGACTTCCTGTCACTAAAAGAACCCTCTCTAAGTGGATTGCAGATTGTATTTCCTATACATACCAAAATAAAGGAATACCTCTTGAAGGCCATGTCACAGCTCATAATGTCAGAGCCATGGCAGCCTCAACAGCTCAACTTCGTTCAGTGGCTATTGATGAAATCTGCAAAGCCGCAACTTGGGCCTCAGTACATACTTTCACTGCCCATTATTGTCTGGACAAGGACTCCCGCCGGGATGCCTTGTTTGGTCAAGCTGTTCTGCAGCACCTTTTCCACTCATAGTTCAACTCCTACCCTCCATCCACTTGGATGCCTGAGGTCCCTGGGGGAAGCATGGCCCATCTACATAGATTTGCTACATGCTGGGTCTTCCTTAGCCATCTTTCAGCTGGGGAGTCCCCATATGTGAAGACTCATTCCTGCTTGTTCCTGGAGATAGCGTAGTTACTCACCTGTAACAGGTGATCTCTGGGAACAGCAGGAATAAGTCTTCACAACCCACCCGCCTCCCCTAGGAGTTGTCTTTCTCTCTCTCTTCTCTATTTTTATCTATTTCTCTCCTTCGGTCTCAGCTTTAAACTCAACTGAAGAGAGGGAGGTAGATGGGCGGGAAGGCAGCGCGCATGCGTGGATGCACGCTCCCAAAAGCGTTCCTATTGGACGCTGGGGAGCGTTCCCACGCGGGCTCCGTCGGTACCGACGATACCCATATGTGAAGACTTATTCCTGCTGTTCCCGGAGATCACCTGTTACAAGTGAGTAACTACGCTTTATGCGCACACAGCCTACAGAAAATTAGAGGGAACATTGATCACAGGTGCATCTAATTTTACTGCAACGGGAATGTGGTTCTTTTGTTCAAACTGATTTGAATTGTTTATAAGAGTACCAATAATCATGTCCTGGCAATGTCCCAGTTTTTATACTATTTCCTACTATTTCTTTTTTTAATTGGTCTTGATTTATTTGATTCTTTTATGTGTCAAAAATGTGTACATATATAGTCCAAAGCCATTTCATTGGCCACTTTTTTTAGGAGTTATTGGACATTAAGGGCCCAATTCTGGGACGCGGGTTTTGGGGCTGCACTTCCCGGCGGGACATGTAGCCCCGCAAGCCGTCCAGGCCTGATTCCCCTTTCGGCTCTCCCTGTACATCCTGGTCCTGAGCATCAGGATGGGGATAGCTGGAGGATGCGGGATCAGGGTGGAGTGGGGGCAGGCCAGCCTGGCAAGATGTACAGGGCTGATTCAGGTCACAATCCTGAATGTCCTACTAGGCTCATAGGGACGTGCTGCTTATTCCATCTCAAAGGTGGAATAAGCAGTACAAAACCTGCGATCGGGCCCGGGGATCCCTCGCTGGGGCTGGGTATGGGGGGGGGTCCCCGCTGGCCAATCCAGGCCATGGCAGGCTAGCCATGGATCGGGCAGTGGGAAAATGGGGGCTGAATCTGTGGGCGTTGGGGGCGCTTGCGGGGAAAACATTCCCGCAGCGGCAAGGGCATGCCGGTAACATTCTGGTTACCACAGGAATGTTTTGTTCTCACGGTCCAGAATCGGGTCCAAACAGCCTGGACGTACCCTTACCTGAATCAGGCTCCATGGGGTTGAACTACAAAGGTGCCAATAATGTTGACCACAACTGTATAGTCCGTTTTTTTTCCTTTAGAGATCTTCTGTATTGGTTCCATACTTTCTTGAATTCAGATACTGGCCTGGTCTCTACTACCACCACTGGAAGACTGTTCCACGCATCTACCACTTTTCTGTAAAGAAATATTTCTGCATATTACTCCTGAGTCTGTCCCCTTTCATCTTCATCCTATGCCCCCTCATTGCAGAGCCTTCTTTCCATTGAAAGAAGCTCTCCTCCCATACATTTATGCCATCGAGGTATTTAAATGTCTTTATCATATTTCCTCTCTCCTGTCCTTATCCAAAGTATTCATATTGAGTTCTTTAAGTCTGGCCCGAAATCCCTTATGATGAAGTCCACTGAGCAATTTTTAGCCATCCTCTGCACAGACTCCATCCTGTTTACATCTTTTTGAAGCTGTGGTCTTCAGAATTGCACACAATATTACAAATGAGGTCTCACCAAAGACTTATACAGAGGCACTGTCACCTCCTTTATCTCCATAAATAAGCAAGAATGCAGTCTTGACATATGGGTGATGTCAGTACGGACGGAGCCCGCACGGGAATGCTTCGCAACATCCAATAGGAAAGCTTATGGGAGCATCCCACTTTGCCTGCATTGCTGCCTTCCCACCTTTGTGACTCTCCCTCCTCAGTTCTTCATTTTCTGCGGAGCCAGCAGGAAGCAAATCCTATCACCGTAGAAAATTTCTTTTTTATTATTTTTTTGTGGTCATGTCAGCCTTCCCATTGACCCCGGAACCAAACTTTTCATCTTTTCTTCTATTTCTGTAAAAAAAAAAGAAAAAAAAAACCAACTTTAATTCTTTTGGGTGCTTCAACGCCGTTTAAAGCCTTAGGCCTTCCATCCAGTCTACTGATGCGATGGAAAAGCCAATTAATGGTTTTAAAATGTGTTCCAAGTGTGGTAGTACTATTTGTGCCACTGATACCCATGACTGGTGTCTCAAATGCCTCGGACCAGATCACCAGCCATCTGAGTGTCCCCTTTGCAAAAAGATGAAAAAGAGAGGCAAATAGGGAGCAAAGCTGGGCTCCCTATTTGCCTCAGATGCAGTCTCACTTGCTTCAACGTCATTGAGGACATTGTCGTCTTCACATGGATCTCAGGTATCGAAACACAAGTCTTCTTCCAAGACAGGCCATCCTCCTAAGGGTAGATCTCTATCTAAAAATAGAGATGCCTTGTGTGTTGCCCTAGAGGTGGATTGACTGGCCAAAGTGCCCCAGCGGGAGGACCTCCCCTCCAAATCCTTACAAGGGTTCCAGGATGCTCCCGAGGCCTCTACCTTTGGAGAGCTCCTGGTACCATCCTCTGGAACAGTAGCCCAAGATTCCGGTACCAATACCCAGGCATCGGCAAGCTCGATGGATCCTGGATCGGGATCGGTAGATCTCGAGAGCGTTGCCACGAGACATGCTCTTTGTGGGAGAGTAGCTTTGGCTGCAAGCTTTGCTTTTATGACGGGAACGAAAATCTTATGTCTGGAATGGAAGCAGAAGAAAAACAAACTATGATGAAGCTAAGTGATCTCTCCGTTTGAATGGTTTGAGTTACTGAGCAAGAAATGTTAATGGTTGGTGTTGAGAGTTTGAAATTCTCTCAAAAACCTTAAGTTAGGGTTGCATCCCTAGTTAAAAGATAAAAAAGGAACATTACACCACGAGAAGGAGTGGATTCTTCATGGTGAACATTCCGAGAAAAATTGTTTGTGTTTGTATGTTTCCCTTGTTTGCTGGATATAGTTGTGGGAGATAAAATTGGGTTATTATTTGCACAGAATAACCAGCAGGTAGATGCCTTTCACCTTCACTGGGGTCAAGGCTTCCTATATGCCTTCCCTCCCATTCCCCTCATTCCCAAAACTCTTTTCAAACTCCAGAGAGGCAGGGGCTACATGATTCTTTCAGACTTAGATCAACTCCTACCCTCCATCCCAGGTTTTGATACCAGACATCCTTGGAGGATATATGACCTATTTACTTATGCCTGTGATCCACAGTTCACTCTGAGGTCATCTCTCTGGCATCTTCGAGCTAGGGAGTCCCATATGTGAAGATTGCGTTCCTTCTTGTTCCCGGAGATAACGTAGTTACTCACCTGTGACAGGTGATCTCTGGGAACAGCAGGAATTTAGTTTTCACAACCTACCCTCCTCCCCTAGGAGTTATACTTTTCCTCTTCTTCTCCTTCTCTCCTTTTATCTCAGCTACAAACTCAACTGAGGAGGGAGAGTTGGAAAAGTGGGAAGGCAGCTACGCAGGTGCAGTGTGATGCTCCAAAGGCTTTCCTATTGGACGCTGGGTAGTGTTCCACGTGAGCTCTGTCAGTACCGACGTTACCCATATGTGAAGACTAAATTCCTGCTGTTCCTGGAGATTACCTGTTACAGGTGAGTAACTACACTTTCCTGAATTATAAGTCACGTTTTTTTGACATCTGGAAACTATGCGGCAATCTATACACCAGAGTGACTTATCTAAGAAATTTATGCAGTGGAACATGCCTATTCGAAACGTATATAAATACTTGCAACTGTGCAGTGGATGATCTTGCTCCCTGGGCCCTCCACTCTACACCATGCTTTCAAGCAGACCCTCCGATCAGCAGACTGGTACGTTCTTTTACTATACTCGCAAATAGCATACCAAATAGCATACCGAATGAATTTCAGTTACCGAAAATATGTTATCTTTAACCCCACAGAAAATGGTGACACAGAAGGCGCGGAACTCAAATTGAAAGCTATTCATTACGCAGAAAAATGTGGTATCAGAGCCGCTGAGCAAATTTTTGGGATAAATGAGAAATTAGAGACTGGAGGAAGACGCAGGGAAAATTAACTTTGGTGAAACACAGCAAGAAGGTAAATCATGGCCACAAAGCATAGTGGCCTGAATTAGAAGCACATCAGCTTCAGTTCATTATTGGGCGGAGAGCCCAGGGTTTTGGACTGTCCACTGTGCAGGTGCGATTCACAGCAGTTCATATCACCAGGGAAATAAATATAGAGGGATTCTAGGCAGGTCATTCGTGGTGCTACCGATTTATGATAAGAAACAAATTAAGCATAAGACAAAGAACAACCATGTGTCAGCAGCCCCCCTGCTGTTTTCTTGGATAAAGTACATTATTTCAGGAAATTCATAAACAAAGAAATTATTGCATACATAATGACACGTGACTTCAAAATCAACATGGACAAGGTTCCCTTAACCTTTGACATCGCATTAGGAAGAACAGTCAGTCAAAAGGGGGTTATAACAATAAATATTAGAACCACTGGACACGAAAAGACACACTTTACAGTGGCGCTGGCCTGCTGGGCAAGTGGAAAGAAGCTGACACCTATGGTTATATCAAAAAAGGAAGATAATGCCACATGAAACTCTACCAACCAAAGTTGTTGTTGATGTAAATGAGAAAGGATGGGTGGATAAGAGCATGATGTTGAAATGGCTGCAGCGCTGCTTTAGTAAGTGGCCGGATGGATTTTTCAAGAGACAGAAAGCTCTACTTGTCATGGATAGCATGAGAGCCCATTTCACTGAAGACATAAAGAAGAAAATAACGTCTCTGAACACTGTCCCGGTTATTATACCTGGTGGTATGAAAAAAATACTTCAACTGCTTGACATTTTTGTCAACAGAAGAGTCAAAGCTGTATTGCGTTGCCTATGGGAAAACTGGATGTGCCGCGGAGAACACAGTTTCATGGCTACCGGCCGTATGTGCCACGCCACTTTTACAGAGGTTACCGGGTGGGTTGCAACAGCATGATGGGAAGGTCTGAGCGATAAAATAATAAAATCATGTTTTGTGAAGGCTGAGATCCTAAAGAGCGCTGATAACCATGAAGGTGTAGATGATGGAGACAAAGAAGAAGAGAATAACAAACATGAACTGGCATCTGAAATTGCAGAACTATTTCACAGTGACACAGAAGATGAGGACTTCAACGTCTTTCCCGAGAGTGATACAGAACAAATCTGATGTTGAATGAGTGTTATTGTAAAATGAAAGTGAAACAGAGTAAATCCATTTTTTAGAAATGGCAGTGTTGTCTTGCGCTTTATTTTCTGTACTTGCGATCTATACACAATGGCGACTTATACTATAAGTTTACATGTGAAAAAGCCAAATTGAGCCACAGTGACTTATACACAGGGGCGACTTATAAACCAGGAAATTCGGTAGATCTTTCTTTGGCTCAAGGCTCAAGTGGCAATTTGTTGTATAAAAAGGCATCATCATAGGCCAAGAACATGGTCGTTCATGCTATTATAGATAGATATCATTAAAGACCATTGTTCCATCTTGCATCATGTGTCTGCCTTTAGAACAGTGCTTCCCAGACTTTTATCCCATGTGACACCATTTTAACATTTAAAATGCCATTCAACTCCAGATGATAATGGAAACAAAATAACTGACCTGTACTCCTCTCACCTCTCTCATGTACTTCCTTCTCTTCCCGCCCCCCAATAGTTATCTAAAACATGAAGGAAGCTGCAGCAGTAGTGACACAAGAGCAGCAGTAGGAGTAGGATCTTGGATGTCAATGTGTGCTCACAGATTCCAGTACTCTGCATGGGTTCCCAGTCTAACAGGAATCCAACACAGGAGGAGGGGGCAGGGCTTGCATTGTCTACAAGATTTGCAGGCCTATGTTGACTGTCACTACTGGGCCTAGATCACAGTGGAAGGAAGGGGAGCAGCCCTGTTTCTGTGACCCCATTTGGGCTCCAGGCCCACAGTTTGGGAACTACGACTTTAGATATATGTGCACAACCCAGCATCTTCCTTTAGACATATGAACACAAACCAACATAGGAGAGCCTTCTTATACAGAAAGAGGAGCTATCTCTTTCCTATTAAGCAATCACAACAGACATTGCATCAGTCTTACTCTAGGCCTTGTCAAAGAGAGGGCAGACAGTCTGAATATATGACTCCTGTTCAGCCTAAGCATTGTGAGTTCATTTTCAAACCTGCATCTTGCCCTGACCATGAAAGGTCGAGTGCACTAATTTCAAGGATACATACATGAATATACCGACTCACTCGAGTTTCAGGAAATGCCTTTGTTTTACTCTGCAAACCAACTACTACCAATACAAGGATCTCCCATTCGAATTGCCCTCAGCTCCTAGGGTCTTCACCAAATGTCTTGTGGTTTTGACAGTCTATCTATCTGAGCAATGACTCCTGGTATTTCCATACCTCAATGATTGGCTTCTGGCATCTTCATCCATAAGATTTGGCCATCTTTCTTAGGGTATACAGCATTGGATCTACTTTAGTCTCTTGACTGTTTCATCAACTTCTAGGGGATCTTCTAGACATGGAGCAAGAAAAGAATTCCTTCTGTAAGACAGAATACAAAATCTAATAAGTGTATTTGAAAGATCCAGTGCTCCTTGCAGTTCATGGGAGGAGTGGCCTAGTGGTTGCGGCAAGTTACCTCAGGCCAGAAGGTCAGGGGGTTCAAATCAAACTAGAGGACAGCAACCTTGGGCCGGAAGGACTGGGGTTTTTAATCCCACAAGTATTCCTTGTGGTCTTGGGCAAGCCACTTAATCTTCCATTGCCCATGTTCCCTGTAAAATAGTTATTTCCAAGTTATAATGACCTATTCAATGTAATTTCAGTTTGTTCAATGTAAACCACCTTGATATCATGAATGGCGGTATATAAGAAATTTAAAATAAATACATTTTCTTGCAAATGCTAGGCTATTTGTGGATTTGGTGACTTTTTGCTTGCCTTAAGATGGGAAAGCCACAAAGAGACCTAGGTTTTATTAGAATCTGTGAAAGCAATCCTTACTATTCTCCCTCTGTTCGGCTCCAAATCTTTCTAACTTTGATAATGTAGAAGAAGGCCACCATTCTACATTCAAGACTTAAGTCCCTGGCTTTTATCACATGAAATTACATGCCTCCTCCAATTCAAGGAATCTTGCTGGCAGCATTGAAACCTTCCTCAAGCCATACATATTTAAATGGAAAATATTCTTAGCTTGGTGTTTTACTAATGGGCAAGACCACTTTCAGTGTCCACCAGATATCATACTCTAGTTTTGCTGTTATCTTTATCAACTTGGTCTACAGACTTCCTCTATTAAAGTTCACCTTAGTGTTTTCATCCTATTATATCTTAATAGAAAGAGTTCTGGTCTCAGTGTCTCATTTTTTAGGTGCATTTTACTAAGCAATAGCGCCAGTTGGAGTGTGTCCATCCAGCTCTCTGTCCATCTGCTTCAGGGGTTGTGGTCTCTAAGTGCACCCTGTCTACCTGGGCGACAGACTGCATCTCGTTTACCTATGAGCAGGCTGGACTTTCCCTGGAGTGTCATGTTAGCATGCATAATGTGCATGTCATGGCAGCCTCAGTAGCTCACCTGCACTTGGTTTCTCTGCTGGTCATCTGTTGGGCCGCCACCTGGTCTTCGGTCCATACCTTTGCAGCTCATTGCTGCTTGGAGAAGAGCTCGTGGTGCGATAGTGCCCTCGGCCATGGAGTACTCGTCACCTCTTTGGGGAATAGTGCAACTCCTCCCCTCCGGCCCTTTTGTGTCCAGGCTACTGAAGAGGTGATTCCATCATCAAGACTGGGGATGCATCACTGGACTTCAAGCCATTCAGTGCTCCTTGCTGCTCTTCACGGTTTGCCTTTTGGGTCATCCGTGGTTTTTTACAGGTTTTTTTGGTAGTCCATATGTGAGGACTGACTTCCTACTTGTTCCTGGAGAAAGCGTAGTTACATACCTGTAACAGGTGTTCACCGGGGACAGCAGGAATCAGTCCTCACAACCCCCTCCCTCATCCCTGTGGAGTCCACCCATAAGTGAGGACTGATTTCTGCTATTCCTGGAGAACACCTGTTACAGGTGAGTAACTATGGTTTATTCACATTATGTCTGCCCTGTCACCCACTTACATACTCCCTGCTAACTTGCTGAGACACGTTTTATCATGACTCTTTCAACCAAATCCCCCATACGCACAGGCAAATTGAGATAAAGGGAAATAAGCTATTGCATCACACTGTAAGTATGCATTTCAGCTTATTCAAGATTTATGATGGGCCTTTTTCATGCCAAACAAAAAAACTCCTGTTCTGTGGTTTCTAAATATCATCCTTATATCTGATGAAACCACCATTTGAGCCAATAGTATCTTCATCCCTCAAACATCTAACCTGGAAAGTACTCATGGTAGATGTTACTTGGACTAGAAGGATCAATGAGCTTCAAGTCTTGGTCATGTATGAACTTTACACTCAGTTTCATCATACTACGTACTAATCCTAAATTATTTTCAAAAGTCGTTAAACCGCTTTCATCTTAATGAAGAGTAGTTCTTCCAGTGTTTTATTTTAAACTGCATCGGCATCAGCATGAAAATTCCCTTCACACTCCAGAGTGTAAATGAACTCTTGCCTGCTACCTTAAAGGAACAGAAATAAGATAGTTACAGCTGAAGATATTCTGCATTAGTCTGCTTGGATTTTGCCTTTTACCTCCTCGATGGATAAATTTACCTGCATATTTCAGCACATAAAAAACTCTCCTATGATTGCTGTTTTGTCTATAGTGTTTTAATGGCCTTCATAAAGTTTATATCATTTTATAGTTTCTTTACAGCATGATCTTCTCATATGGTGGCTTAATGCTTTTTCAAGAACATTTCTCTGAACTTGCTGCAATGTGGCTGGTGCAGCATCACCTGATACTTAATGGCGATATACTTCCTGGACAAATACCAATGCACCTTCGCTTCAAAGGGTCATCTGTTGATTGTTCTTGGATAGGTTTAAGTAATTATTTTCTCTGGTTGGTAACTTGGCTTCCTACAGAAGTCATGTCTTATCGATGCAGAATTTCCGTCTGTATGAATGTGCAGGTAACCCCTTAAGCAGCTTTGTTCTGCCTTTTTTTCTGTCTTCCAGTTTTTTAGAATTTTTTTTGTGTGCATTGCTTGTGATAAATGCACGTGTGAGGTGCAATGAGAAAGCTTAAAGGTCTTTTTTGAATCCATAGTTATTGGATTTTTAGTTTAAGGGATTATAATTATTTTTCTTTGAATATGCCCCCTGGGCTGATCTGGCTTGGGAGCTATTACTTGTCATGTGACTCTGGCCTATTAGCTGGGGGTTTGGGGGGGTTCTATTTCTGGTTATTTTGTGTCTAAGTAGGTCAGGACTTGCCTTTGCTCCCTTATTTTCTTGAGTTGGGAAGAGGTTACAGGTCTCTTGTTACAACAATTTATGTTATGTGTAAAACTCCTATTTAGTCCACTTCCTTACTCATTGCAACGAGTCTTAAGATAATATCAATGAATGTGAATGACATTAGACATTCAGTTATCTTAAATCACTGGGTACGGACATAGTCTTTCTGCAAGAAACACATTTAGGATATGAGGACTGTATCAGTCTCCGGGTTGGGTGGTTAGAGCACCATGTGTTTCCTCCTAGCATTAACAAGAAGAATGGGGTTTTCATTTTTTTCAGTAGAGGGGACCATCAACCCCAGTGCTGCTGGGGAACAGACACCCTACAGGGCAGTCAGTGAAACTCTGTATACATCCATAAAGCAATAGCAGACAGACATTAGGCCTGGAAATGCTAAGCTGCACCCCACCACTATCTGATATTCTCCTGCAGCAAGCCTTCAGCTGCTGCACCCTGCAAGGTGTTCCAGCAAGACACATACCAGCTGCAGACAGTCTGCTAGCTAGTCCATAGTGCACGTTCCTGGTGGAGATGCATGCACCCAGAACTGGGATGTCAGCATACACACCAAGCAGATAAGTCAGTGACTGGGCCCCAAAAGGGAACCCATAAATATCACATGAGACAAACACTATACAGCACTATGGGGAAACCTAGCCATGCCGTGGTCACTGCTCACTCAGGGTGAGAGTGATCTCCCAGCAGGACATGCTGTGGCCACCCTATCTGTGCAGGTGGTGGCCGGGCACTACAATGTCCCAGCCATTGCCCTATGCCCTGTGCAGATGCATCCTGGCCAGGCCACCCTGTCCGGGCTATACCCATGGTACCTTGCTCCTCATTATGCACATTGGTAGGCCAATACTGGCAACAGTGCTGGCAGTGTGGGCTGTGGAGGGTGTTTGCAGCCACCACACACTGGATAGACAGACACACACTCCCACACCTATGCCAGCATTGTGCTACTATAGAGGTGTTTGGCAGCCCTGGCCACCACACCAGTCCTGGGCACAGTGCAGGCATGGATATGGTACGCAATACTGTTGGGGTCACGCCCCAGGGTGGTAAACACTGTCAGACACCAGACCTGAAGCACACTCCACAGACATCAGAAAGGTTGCCATGATGCAGCTCAATCAGCAAATTGTGCTTAACTTAGGAATTGCTATCTGCCAGTAATCATAGCAACCTTTTGATAGCTGTGTACCGTATTTCCAGGTTTAGGGATGCATTGCTTAGGTATGCAAGTGCTAGTATTGGGAGATGCACGCAGGGCCCAATGTCCTGCCTCTCCAGGAGGCATTGGCTAATGGAGCCTGTGGGTGCGGGTGTGCCTGCCCCTGTTGGCTGCTGCTTTACGGCAGAGGTTCCCAACTCCAGTCCTGGTGTGCCAAATACTGTTCAGGTTTTCATGCTGTCCCTCATGAATATGCATGAGATACATCTGCATACCATGGGGGCGGCGCATAGAAATGCAGCACAGGCATTTTTATTAGAGGCAGCATGGAACCTGAATGGTGTTTGGCCCTCCAGGACTGCATTTGGGAGACTCTGCTCTAGGTAATGAGCCTGTTTATGGTGTCTGTGCTCTGTAGGGTAAAATGTAGGTGTTTTGGGCATGTTTACGTCATCTGCAATAAAGGTTCTGTCTGTATTAGCACATTTTATTAGTGGTTAAAATATGGGACTGGGTTGGCAGGCACCATAGCTGGGACTTGAACCTGTGACCTTCTGCCTCCAAACACACTGGTTGTGTGCACTGCACCACCGTGTTGCCACAGAGACAGTGCATTCCCTGGTGAAACCATGACTGTTTGTCCAACAGGGCCTGTCTGTTGCAGTGCATGGCACCCACCTACACAGGGCTAGGCCATGGTCTGCTCTGGGCAGCTGCCACTGCCCCCCTCCACCACCAGTACCCCTCTGCCACCATGCTGACATGCCCTTCTGCTGGTGGTGCTGGTGGTGTGCAGTCTCAAGCCATCCAGTGTGCAGGTAGGCGGCTGCCTATGGTGCGTGTTCTGGGGTAGGGGTGCCTGCATAGACGTCCACGCTTCCCCCCAACACCACCTGCCAATGTTCTGTGCCCTTGGAGGTACCTGCTGGATACTATCCCCTGTGACACTGTGATAAACACTCTCGTGCCCATGTTGGGCCCTCATCAGTTGCTGTCTGGCTGCTGTACAGCTTCAGCATTCCTAAGTGCCACCTAGGCATCTGCCTAGTCCGCACTGTGCCCCAGCTGCACCACAGCATGTGCCGCCTGCAGCCCTCTGAATCCCCTTTCCCAGCATCTGTCCAGTTGCCCATTCCGACATGCCCGCCCTGCTGTTGTGGAACATGTGCATGCCATAGGAAACCTGTCCAATGGAGAGGGAAACCCTGATCAGTGCTATTTCACTGTGGGATCATTCACCTTGTATGGTGACGGAGAGTAGACCCTTCCAAAATTCATATATTTTTTTGGAGCTTTCTTGGGAGTGTTTTTTGATGTTTCCCATTACTATCACTATTGCCCAGCTTGGTTATGATTTTTGTATATTTTGTTGGGGTCCTTTTCAATGTTTATTTGTACTTTTGTTCCGTGCACATGTATCACACTTATCACTTTTTTGTAGGTTTCCCTGGTTTTGCTGTACATTGCTGACAGAAATTGTTTCTTTTCCCTTTAAATCAGCTCTAACGCGAGGTTTTCACTGGCGTTAGTTTTGTCCTCAGATTTCACATCGTTGGTGTGCGGGGAGCCTCTCCCCTCTCCCCTCCCACTCTACACCCATTGACCCCTTCTCTCCGCCCCTGGGGAGCCTTCCTCCGCTCTCCGGGAGCCTTTCCCCGCCTTCAGTGCTTGTTTGTGCCTCTGTGCGCATTAGCGCGCGCTAAGGCACCTTTGTGCCCCATAAAGCGCCATTATCATGCGCTAAGGTACCTTAGTGCGCGATAATTGCACAGCGCGCACGTTAAGAAGTTTTAGTAAACATACCCCATAGTCTGCATTACCGAGACTTGGTTGGATGACTCTGACCAGGTAATATTAAACCAAGTAACCCCTACAGAGTATTCTGCATTCAATTGCATCAGAGAACATAAGAGAGGAGGAGGTGTGCTAATACTAGCCAGAAAGGAGTACAGATTTAAGACAATCTCTAGCACTAATACAAGAGAATTTAACACAATCACTATAGCTAATAGGTACCTAAGCTTGTCCCTTACCTACAGGCCTCCTGGAGCCACAACTGAACATCTCTCCACGGTTCTTGAAGCAATATGTGCACATAACACAAAACATAAACCCCTCATTGTACTAGGAGACTACAACCTGACCTCCGCACCCACCAAGGAAGCTGCAACATTCTTAAAAGCCATGGAGTCACTAGAATATAAACAATCAACACCCCAACGAACCAGCATGGGTACAGTACTGGATATGGTCTTTATTCCAATGCACTTGGTGGAACAGGGCACAGCACCAACAATCACACCAGTCCCTTGGTCAGATCATCACGTGATAGAGTTCACTCTGGTCCTAAACAACTCCACCCAACACACAGAAGATGAGAGCATTATCAGATGATATAGAGCCTTCAATAAAGACTCATTTTTAGATGAAATCACCTCACAACTCCAGCAAGAATGCGACACCCTTGATCTAAGCATTGAGAAATGGAACTCCATAATATCTAATGCAGCATCAACCCCTACGAACATAAAGCCAAAGGCACGAAGGAGACTCAACGCCCCATGGTACTCACATGCAAAGCGCACTCTCTGAAGACTGGAGAGAAAATGGAGGCGCAACAAATCGCATTGACTCTATATAGAGCTAAGCTACTGGAATATAACAATCTGATAAATGAGCGCAAACAACATCATCACACTAATCTAATCATGAAATCTGTCAACAAACCGAGAGAGCTATTTAGCATTGTCCAGAAGCTCACTAGGGATACCTCGCAGCATTGTACCAATCACCTAAATCCACAGGAATTTGCTGACTACATGAGAGTGAAAAGCCCAACCCAGACATGCTCCATCACATTACAAATGGATGACCATGAAACGAAAGAGCAACAGCATACATGGGAGGATTTCAGCATACCATCAGAATATCAAGTAGAGGACATAATACACGGGCTCAACACAACAACCTCACCATCAGACCCTTGCCCAGTGGCTTGGATAAAAGTCACAAGAAGCCAGCTATCCCAGCACATTCATAAAATTGTCAAAGATTCACTCCAACAAGGACTCATGCCACAGTCCCTCAAGCATGCCATGATATGTCCAAGACTTAAAAGCAATAACCTAAACCCATCTGATCCAAAATCATACCGTCCCATCTCCATTTTACCGTTCCTTGCAAAAATAGTTTAAAAAAAACAGTGCAAAAACAACTGCAGGACCACATTGACATGAATGCCCCACTGGACATTCATCAGCATGGATTTAAACCCCGGCACGGTGTAGAAACGCTACTTACATCACTCTTTGACAACCTCATAAGAGGTATAGATAATATAAAAAGAATGGATTCCTGCTGGTATTTATAGACATATCGACAGCCTTTGACACAGTGTCCCACTACTACAGTGCCTGCAACAGATAGGATTGCGCAAGAACACTCTGAAATGGTTCACTTCGTACCTTGAAGATCGAACGCAGCAAGTCAAATACACACAAAGTAACTCATTGCAGTTCCCCGCAACACAAGGAATACCTCAGGGATCTGCCCTGTCATCTATGCTCTTCAATATTTACATCCAACCCATATGCAACATCATCAGACAACACAAACTCCACTATTACGTATATGCTGACGACATCATGGTGTACGCTCCAATCAACCTACTAGCACTTAACACCACAATAATAGCTAAATGCCTTGAGGACATTAATGTCTGGCACACAGACAATAACCTGACAGTCAACTATGATAAGACTGAGGCAATGTTCGTCACCAGGAACCCTACCTTCATTCTGTCACAGAATATCAGCATTCTAAACAAACTCATAATAGTCAAAGATGAAGTTGGGTACATGGGCATCACATTGGACAGAGCTCTGAACCTGAAATCTCATATCGCCAAAACGGCAAACAAGGCATATCAACGTTTGAGGACCATACGCAAGATGAAGCCACTACTCAGCCAGTACCACTTCCGCACAGTGTGCCAAGCACTCATTAAACCTCTGCTTGATTACGGTAATTCTTTATATCAAGGCCTCCCCCAGCAAACCTTACAACCACTCCAAATGGTGCAAAACACCACAGCATGTATCATCACTGACACACCAAGATCAGAACACATCACCCCTATCTTACAGCAATTACACTGGCTTCCAATGGTGGCCAGAGCAAAATTTAAAATAATCATGATCATTTTCAAAATCATCCACCATCTTTCAGCAGATACACTACAAGAAATTGTAGCAAGAAACATTAGTAATAGACCAAGAAGGAATAACTATGACAACATGATCAAGACACCTTCAGGATATCACAAGACTAAACAAAATACGTCAAGAAGAGCTCCATCATTAATGGCTTCTACACTATGGAACTCCCTCCCAACATGCCTAAGGGAATTAGAGGACATCACAGACTTCCGCAAGGCCCTTAAAACCCTGCTCTTCATAGAAACCGATGAGCAGATAGGCAGCAGACCCCACCAGATACACAACAGCCCACACCCAAGCAGGACTGCAACATAAACTCCCCTGCAAAATCAATACCTAACCAACCTAGCTAAACTCACGACACCATTATGATAAATGTAACCCTCAAATTGTGTTGTATTAATGTTGTTAAATACCCTCATGTTAAATGTTGTAAAGCACCCAAATGTTAAATGTAACCCAATTGTGATGTCATGTAACCACTTTGATTGTAGGATAAGGTGGTATACAAGTCTGTCTAAATAAATAAATGATCAACAACCTGTATTCATTTCTGTTATGAACAGACTGGATGCCCCTGCCTAGTACGGTCAAATCTAATCAAAAAAGAACTGCTGCTGCTGCTTCTGTAGCTCTTGTAAGGCATACATCTCTGGAAAGCATATGGAAAGCAGTTATTTGGTCCTTGCTTCACATCTTCACTTCACACTACTGCATGGACCATTCTTTAGTCAAGCAGTCATGAACAATCTGCCCTTGTAATGTATGCAACTTTTCAAATCTGCTTCTGACCGGGTTACTTGTCAGCAGTGAAAATTTATGTGCAATCTGAAACGGTGCTGAGATTGGGAGTCACCTTCTTGTGTGCCTGATTTAATCCTGCTTGTCAACGGAGAAAATAGTGTGTTACCTGTAAGGTGTTTTCTGTAGACAGCAGGATTAATCAGGTACACAGTGTCTCCTAGCTCCCTGAGAGCTGAACTAATTATTGAGCTATGGAACTAAGGAGACCAAGGAGACTACTGTACATGCTCAGAACATTAGACAAGTTCTGAGCTCTGGGAGAGCTGTTTTGTCTGATGACATCACCCACGTGTGTCTGATTAATCCTAATGTCTATTTATTTAAAGGTATTTATATACCGCCTTATTATTCAATCAAGGCGGTTTCCACGGCAATCAAGGGGAGGGCAAGTGTCTTCATGCAGTGGAGAGTGGTGTGTGAGTGTGGGTGAGGAAATGATTAGCGTTGGTTTATCTACATAGTGCACTATTATACATGAGCTATTATACATTCTTATATACAGTCTTGGGGTGGTGGGAGGGACTGCAGTTCTGTCTTGTCTGTTGGCTCAAGGGGTATGACCATAGTATTCGATGAACAGGGTTGTCTTCAGATGTTTTCGGAAGTCCTTGATTTCTGTGGTTAGTCTCAGTTCATCTGGGAGAGAGTTCCAGATGGATGGAGCAGCCAGGGAGAGTGCTCGTTGTGCGGTGTCTTTGCGGGTCTTGGTGAAGTCTTTTGGAGTGTTTACACGATTGGAGGTGCCTCTTCTTCTTGGCCTTGTGCTTGTGTCAGGTTGTATGAGTGTGTGTAGGCTTATGGCAGAAGAGTGTTTGTTTGATCTTGAATATGTTTATGATAGTTTTGTATTTGATGCATGAGATGATTGGGAGCCAGTGTAGTTCTTTCAGTATGGGTGTGATGTGATCTTGTCTTGTAGTACCGGATATAATGCGGGCAGCTGTGTTTTGTGCCAGTTGTAGAGGTCTGAGGGTCTGCTTTGGTAGCCCGGTGTATATTGGATTGCAGAAGTCTAGTAGATGGGTTATTAGTGCCTGGCAAACGGTGCGAAAGTGCTCTGGGTCGAGGAGGGGCTTGAGTCTTCTGATGAGTCACATTCTGTGGTATGCGCTTTTGGTTGTTCTTCCTATATGTGCTTGGAGGTCTATAGAGAACACCTGTAAAAGGTAAGCAACTTTCCTTTGCCCACAGAAAAGGACTCTTATAAGAATGTGTGGCTGAAATATGAGATTGCAGACCTGCTATTAGTAATCTGTGAACTATCATTAAAATCATCTGTAATACCTGAAGACTGGAGGATCGCCAATGTAATGCCAATTTTTAAAAAGTGTTCCGGGGTGATCCGGGAAACTACGGACCGGTGAGCCTGACGTCAGTACTGGGAAAAATGATAGAAACATCATAAAGAACAAAAATTACTCAGCATGTAGATAGTCATGGCTTAATGGGAGACAGCCAACATGTATTTAGACAAGAAAGATCTTGTCTTACTAATCTGTTATGTTTATTTGAAGTTGTGAAGAAACAGGTAGACAAAGGTGAGTCAGTTGATATAGTGTATCTGGACTTTCAGAAAGCCTTTGACAAGGTCCCTCATCAGAGACTTTTGGCAAAACTAAAAAGTCATGGGATAGGAGGTGATATACTATTGTGTATCAGGAACTGGTTACAAGATAGAAAGCAGAGGGTAGGGCCAATTTTCCCAATGGAAAAAGGTGAATAGTGGAGTACCCCAGGCATCTGTGCTGGGTCCACTGCTTTTTAGCATATACATAAATGACCTGGAAAAGAGAATAACGAGTGAGGTTATCAAATTTGCAGATGACACAAAACTATTTAAAGTTGTTAAAACCCAAGAGGATTGTGAAAAATTGCAAGAGGACCTTGATAAATTGGAAGACTGGGTATCCAAATGGCAGATGAAATTTAATGTGGACAAGTGCAAAGTTATGTACCTAGGAAAGAACAACCCAAACTATGGTTACACTATGCAATGTTCCACATTGGGAACCACCATCCAGAAAAAGATTTAGGCGTCATCGTGGATAACATGCTAAAACCCTCTGCCCAGTGTGCAGCGGCGGCCAAGAGAGTAAATAGAATGCTAGGTATCATAAGGAAAGGAATGGAAAATAAAACAAAGGATATTATAATGCCTCTGTATCTTTCCATGGTGCGACCGCATTTTGAATATTGTGTGCAATTCTGGTCGCCGTATCTTAAAAAAGATATAGCGTTATTAGAAAAGATACAGAGAAGAACCACCAAAATGGTAAAGGGAATGGAAGGATACTCCTATGAAGAGAGGCTAAAAAGGTTAGGGCTCTTCAACCTGAAAAGAGACGGCTGAGTGGAGATATGATAGAGGTCTATAAATTAATGAGTGGAGTGGAACGGGTAAATGTAGATCGATTGTATCTCCAGGAACAAGCAGGAATAAGTCCTCACATATGGGTACGTCGGTACCGACGGAGCCCGTGCGGGAAAGCTCCCCAGCTTCTTAGAATAGAAGCTTTTGGGACCTCCCACTGCACATGCGCACTGCCTTCCCGCCTTCCTGAACAGCTCTCCTCAGTTTCTCTTTTTCCGCGGAGCCAGCAGGTCGTGTTCCTGTCACCGCTGAAGAAATTGTTATTTTATTTGTTTCTTTAGACCGCGTACCTGCCTTCCCCATACCGATACCGGTATCGCCGGTCTTTTCTTTCTTTCTTTAAAAAATTATAATTCTTTTTTCTTATTTTTTAGCTTTTTGGTCACTTCAGAGAGGCCTCTCGGCCTACTCAATTTTCTCCTCATGGAGAAGCCAGCCCCTGGATTTAAGAAGTGTACCAAATGTAATGCTGTTATTTCAGTCACAGACACCCATGACTGGTGTCTGAAATGTTTGGGGCCTGACCATTCCATACCGGACTGCCCATCTTGCTCCCACATGTCTAAACGTGGGCTGCAGAACCGGGCCAACAAATTCCATGTGCTGTTTGCTTCAGAGAATACAGCATCACAGTCATCCAGGTCTTCTTCTCCGGATGGATCTCAGGTAACCAAACCTTCTGTGGGCAAGTCCTCAAAGAGCAAATCTCCTTCAAAGCATCGAGAGGCTCTTAGCTTAGAACTTGAGGACCCTGCCCCAGCCAAACAACCCCGGCGGGAAGTCCAACTTCCAAAAACGCCAATTCAGGGGTCTCAGGTTGATATCGATGCTACGGCCTCGACAGATCACCTGTTAGCCTGCTCTGGGGTACCGGGTCACTCCGGTACCGACATCCAGGCAGCTATGGCGTCCATGGGCGATACTGTACAGTCCATGCAGCAGGCCGTCATGGCTTTCATTAAAGCTGCAACGCCATCGGTTCCGCTTTCAGCGGTTCCGGGCCCGATACCGGTATCGTCCGCCATGCCGGTATCGAGGCCGTCCACCTCTAAACGCAAGTCGGTACCGTATGGGCTTTCGCTCCATACCGGTTCCATACCCGATACGCCCGATATCGATACCGATCGGTACGCGTATCGTGCGTTAGAGGAAAGCACCGATTCCTCTGAGGATTTTCACTCCTCTGATGATTCTGCTGAGTTTTCACTCAACTTACCTGAGGAGCCCTCTTCTCCTAAAAGGAGAATGTCCCCTCCAGAGGATTTGTCCTTCCAGGACTTTGTTTTAGATATGGCTACAGCCCTTTCTATTACCACATCCTCTGAAAAGGAACCCAGATCCAAAAAACTGGATATTTTGGGATACTCAAAGGCCCCTAAGGAGGCAGTTACCCTGCCTATCCATGAAATCCTTCAAGAACAACTGATGGATTTCTGGGAAAATCCTTTGACTTTGTCTCCTTATTCCCGTAGGTTGGACACCATGTATAGGGTCCCTCCTTCTCCTGGTTTCCAAAAGACTCAATTGCCCCACCACTCTATTGTGGTGAAGTCTGCAATGAAGAAGATTAGGAGTACCAAAAGGCACTCTTCCACCCCTCCAGGACGGGAATGTAAGACTTTGGACTCTTTTGGTAGGAAAATTTTCCAGGCTAGTATGCTTATAGCCAGGATTAATTCCTACAGTCTCTATATGGGCATGTTCCTGGAGGAACTTGCCAAAAAGGTGCGGCATTTTGCCCCCTTTATCCCTGAGGATAAAAAGCAGGGTTTCCTTTCCCTAGTGAAACAACTCTTAGAGGTTTCTAAGTTCTCTAATAGGGCAGCATATGATTCCTTTGAGGGAGCCAGTAGGGCTTCGGGCATTGCTATTGCAGCCCGACGTCTTGCTTGGCTCCAGGCCTCTGATCTGGAACCTTGGGTTCTAGATGGCTTACGTAATCTGCCCTGTACAGGTGAGAACTTATTTGGGGAAGAGTGGCAAATCAAAGCCACCCAGATGGATGCTGAAAATGCCACCTTGGAAAGACTTTCAAAGTCCACTTCAATTCCTACTAAGAAAAAGTCTTTTAAAAGGCCTTACTATAAGAAGGCCAGAGTTGCTTCAAATACTGGCCAGCAGTCTTCTCAACCTCGCTATACTGCTAAGCGTCAGCAATCCAAACAAGCACGAGCTAAGCCTGCAGCAGCTACTGTAGCTCAGCAGGCTCCAACCCCTCAGGGGTTTTGACTTGCTCCTAGGGAACTTGCCACTTCTGGTTCTAACACAACCAGAACCTCTCACCATACCCGGAAGGTTGGTTCACTTTGCTCCCAGATGGGAACAAATCACAACAGAACAATGGACCCTCTCTATCATTCGAGAGGGTTACAAACTTCATTTCTCCAGCCTTCCTCCCCATCATATGGTGAGACCATTCAATTCTCCCCCATCTCTCCTAACCCTGTTGGGTCAAGAGGTTTCCTCTCTTCTTGCCCAAGGGGCCATAGAAGAGGTTCCTCTTCCTCAACAAGGGTCCGGTTTCTACTCCCCTTATTTTCTCATTCCAAAGAAGACAGGGGGATTCAGACCAATCCTAGATCTGAGAGAATTGAACAAATTTCTCTTCAAGGAGAAATTCAAAATGCTGTCTCTCGGCATTCTCCTTCCTTACCTCCAGGGTCAGGACTGGCTTTGTTCTCTAGACCTACAGGATGCGTATACACATATACTCATCCATCCATCCCACAGAAAGTATCTTCGCTTTCTGTTTCAGGGAAAACATTTCCAATACAGAGTACTCCCCTTCGGTCTAGCCTCTGCTCCAAGAGTATTCACAAAATGCATGGCAGTCGTAGCCGCATTTCTAAGAGGCATGGGAATCTTTGTCTTCCCATATCTGGACGACTGGCTCATCCGAGCTCCAACTCAGTCACAGGCCCAGATTTCCCTGGACCACACAAGGAGCCTTTTGCAGTATCTGGGACTGGTAGTAAACCTTCCCAAGTCCCAACTCATCCCTACTCAATCTCTAGAATTCATAGGGGCCCAGTTGGACACCATCACTGCAAGGGCCTACCTTCCACAGGTTCGAGGCCAGCGCCTCCTGAGTTTGGCCTCCCAAGCTCAGTCCAGCACTCACTTGACAGCCAGGGAAATGCTACGCCTACTGGGTCATATGGCCTCCACAGTGCATGTGGTGCCCTATGCTCGTCTTCATATGAGAGCAGCTCAATGGACCCTGGCCACTCAGTGGACTCAGGCGTCAGGAGCGCTCTCAGACCAAATACAAACCTCCGATCGTCTGTTTTGGTCCCTCCACTGGTGGACTTCCACCAAGAATCTGTTGTTGGGGGCTCCATTTCAACCATTGCTACCCCAAGCAACCCTCACAACAGATGCCTCCCAAACAGGGTGGGGAGCCCATCTGCAAACTCTCTCCACTCAGGGCACTTGGTCTCTACAGGAGACCACCCTTCATATCAATCTTCTGGAACTGCGAGCAATTTACCTTGCCCTCAAGGTCTTCCACTCCCTCCTGGCCAACCTCACTGTCCTAGTTCAGACGGACAATCAGGTGGCCATGTTTTACATAAACAAACAAGGAGGGACGGGCTCTCTGTCGCTTTGCAACGAAGCTCTAAGACTATGGGCCTTCGCCAGAGAGCATCAGATTCACCTGCTAGCAGTGTATCTCCCAGGAGTTCAAAACTCTCGGGCAGACAGGCTCAGTCGAGTTCTGCTGCCACACGAATGGTCCCTACATTTGGACCAAATAAACCGAATCTTTCAGGAATGGGGGACCCCGGACATAGACCTCTTTGCAAGTCCGTGGAATGCCAAACTTCCCCGGTTCTGTTCCAGAACTCCGTGTCAGGGAGCTCAGGCTACGGACGCCTTTCTCCTGAATTGGAATCAGGCATTCCTATATGCCTTTCCACCCATTCCTTTGATTCCCAAGACTCTGTTCAAACTCCAGAGGGATCATGGAACTATGATCCTCATAGCTCCACGCTGGCCACGCCAAGTGTGGTTCCCTCTACTTCTACAGCTCTCCCAGGGATCCTACTTGGATCTGGGAGCTGCGCCAGACCTCCTGTCTCAGGAGGAGGGGACTTTGTGGCACCCAAACCCCAAATCCCTTCACCTCAGTGCTTGGTTACTGAAGGCTTAAGCCTTCAAGACTTTCATCTTTCCCAACCAGTGAAAGATATCCTTTCTGCCTCTAGGAAACCCTCTACCAGGCGTTCCTATGCTTTCAAATGGAAACGTTTTTCCATTTGGTGTGCTCAGCAGGGTCTTGACCCTCTGGCACTTCCTTTGAATTCTCTTCTTGATTATCTCCTGCATCTATCCAATGCAGGCCTCAAGACGAATTCGGTAAGAGTCCATTTAAGCGCTATTGCAGCATCCTTGAAACATATAAATGGACAACCTATCTCCTCTCATCCTCTTGTTGCAAGATTCATGAGAGGCCTGACTCTCACTAAACCTCCCATCAGACCACCCCCGGTCGCATGGGATTTGAATCTAGTGCTCGGTCAACTTATGAAGCCACCTTTTGAGCCAATGTTTTCCACCTCCTTGAAATTTCTTTCCTGGAAGGTCATCTTCCTCATTGCAGTCACTTCGGCTCGCCGCATCAGTGAGCTGCAGGCTTTAGTGGCTAATCCACCTTACACAAGATTTCATCATGATAAGGTGGTCCTTAGGACGAATCCCCACTTTATGCCTAAAGTGGTCTCGCCTTTTCATCTTAATCAAGAGGTATATCTACCTGTCTTTTTTCCAGCTCCTCATGCATCCAATGCAGAGAGGAACCTTCATACTCTGGATTGTAAAAGAGCTCTCGCTTTTTACCTTAATAGGACTCAGCCACATCGAAAGTCTTCTCAACTTTTTGTGGCCTTTGATCCTTCCCATTTGGGACTTCCAGTCTCCAAGCGTACACTTTCCAATTGGATTGCTCAGTGTATTTCTTTTGCTTACCAGAGCAAAAACATTTCTCTGGAAGGCCATGTCACTGCTCACAATGTGAGGGCCATGGCAACTTCTATGGCTCATCTGCACTCTGTTTCCATAGATCAGATCTGTCGAGCCGCTACCTGGGCCTCGGTTCATACCTTCACAGCCCATTACTGTTTGGACAAGGACTCCCGCCGGGATGCCTTGTTTGGCCAGGCTGTCCTCAAGCACCTGTTCCATTCCTAAACAACTCCTGCCCACCTTCCCAGAATGGATGCCTGAGATCCATACGAAGATGGCGAACCTTTACAGGGGATCCCATGCATCTAAGCTAGGGAGTCCCCATATGTGAGGACTTATTCCTGCTTGTTCCTGGAGATAGCACAGTTACTTACCTGTAACAGGTGATCTCTGGGAACAGCAGGAATTAGTCCTCACAACCCACCCACCTCCCCTAGGAGTTGTATCTTTTATCTATCTATCTTCCTGTCCTCTCTCTGTTGACTCAGCTATAAACTCGAAACTGAGGAGAGCTGTTCAGGAAGGCGGGAAGGCAGTGCGCATGTGCAGTGGGAGGTCCCAAAAGCTTCTATTCTAAGAAGCTGGGGAGCTTTCCCGCACGGGCTCCGTCGGTACCGACGTACCCATATGTGAGGACTAATTCCTGCTGTTCCCAGAGATCACCTGTTACAGGTAAGTAACTGTGCTTTACGTCATCAGAATATAAAAAGACTAGGGGACATGCAATGAAGCTACAGGGTAACCTAGTCAAGACCAATACGAGAAAATATTTCAATCCTCCATGCTATCAGCCAGAATCAGTTCCTACATTCTTTATATGGGAATGTCCCTGGAAGAAGTCATAAGAGACTTAGAGCTCATTAGCCCTTGTGTCTCTGAGGGAAAAAAAATCAGACTACCTTATTCTGGTAAAGCACACCCAGAATGTCTCTAAATTCATGAACCGTGCTACCTTTGATTGCTTTGAATGTATTAGCAGAACCTCTGCTATATCCATAGGAGCACGTCATATTGATTGGCTTCAAGCATCAGACTTAGAACAGTGGGTGCAAGAAAAGCTGGGAAACATTCCTTATACAGGAGAAAATCTCTTTGGCAAAGACTGTCAGGACAAGGCTAATCAGCTTGAATCTGAAAATAAGAACATAAGATATGCTATACTGGGTCAGACCAAGGTCCATCAAGCCCAGTATTCCAATTTATCAAGATCCTCTTGCAATTTTCCACAATCCTCTTGGGTTTTAACAAATTTAAATAGTTTTGTGTCATCTGAAAATTTGATAACCTCACTTGTTCTCTTTTTCTGGTCATTTATGAATATGTCAAAAAGCAGTGGACTCAGCACAGATCCCTGGGGTACACCACTATTCACCTTTCTCCATTGGGAAAATTGGCCATTTAGCCCTACCCTCTGCTTTCTATCTTTTAACCAGCTCCTGATCCACAATAGTACACTGCCTCCTATCGCATGACTCTATAGTTTTGCCAAAGGCCTCTGATGAGGACCTTGTCAAAGGCTTTCTGAAAGTCCAGCTACACTATATCAACCGACTCACCTTTGTCAACCTGTTTATTCACACCTTCAAAAAAAACATAACATATTAGTAAGACAAGATCTTCCTTATCTAAAGCCATGTTGGCTGTCTCCCATTAGGCCATGACTATCTACATGCTGAGTAATTTTGTTCTTTACTACCTTGAGCAGACTATCAAAGTCTACAGCCAACCCAGCAAAGAAGAAAACATTCAAAAAAACCTTTTTCAGTAAGAAAAAGCTTTACCCATCTTATACCCATCAAAGCAACTGTCCGCTTCATGTTCCCCAGAAGGGGCAACAACAGAACAGACAGCAAAGAAAGCCACAAGCTCAAAGAGCTCAACCGGCCCAACAGACCTAGCCCCCTCAGGGTCTTTGACTCCTACCTAGAGAACTTAGTCATTCTGCCCCTGAAAGGTCCAGAACCCTTAAGCATTCCAAAAGATGGCAACAAATAACATCAGAAAACTGGACTCTGTCCATTGTACGAGAGGGGTACAGACTTCATTTTCACAGTATGCCCACTCCTACAATCATAAGACAGTTCAATTCTCAGGTCCCTGTTACCAATCTCTTGGGTCAGGAGGTCGCATCACTTCTTGCTCAGGGAGCAATAGAAGAGGTACCCATATCCCAACAGGGTACGGGGTTCCACTCCCCCTATTTTCTCATCCCAAAGAAAACGGAGATACAGGCCTATACTGGACCTGAGAGAATTAAACAGGTATCTGTTCTGGGAAAAATTTAAGATGATCACCCTTGGAACACTCCTGCCATACCTTCAGAGTCCGGACTGGCTATGTTCTCTAGATCTAAAGGATGCATATACGCATATTCTGATCCATGCAGATCACAGGAAATTCCTTCAATTCCTTTTCCAGGGAAGACACTTTCAATACAGGGTTCTTCCCTTTGGTCTGGCTTCTGCCCTAAGAGTCTTCACAAAATACATGGCAGTAGTAGCAGATTCGTGCCATTTGACCTTTCCTATCTCCTCAGGCACTCACTACCCTTCTTCTTTCATTAGTCATAACACGATTAGATTTCTGTAATTCTATCTATGCCGGTATCCCTCAGTATCAGTTACATCGACTACAATTAATTCAAAACACGGCTGCCTCTTCACGCGATCACATCACCCCCCTTCTACAACACCTTCACTGGCTGCCACTACAATTCCAGATCCCTTACAAGATCCTTACCCTGGTCCATCGAGCCATTTACCTCCATAGACCCCAATATCTTTCTGATTTGCTCTCCTTCCATGTCCCTTCTCGCAGCCTCCGGTCCATTCATATCAATCGCCTTCACCTTCCAGCCCCTTCCCGTGCACATCTCCAATCCACCCGTAAATCAGCATTCTTCTACCTTGGTCCCTCCCTCTGGAACTCACTACCCACTGCCCTCCGACTGGAAGAATCATATCCTAAATTTCGCTCCCTTCTCAAAACTCATCTGTTCTCCTGTGCCTTTCCTGGATCTAGCTGACTCTCCTGACTCTATTTTTCTATTTTCCCCTGTCCTCTGCTTTCCTTTCTTCCTTCTTCAAGTAATGGTAACTTTCTCTTTCTGTTTCTGATTTGATGTTTTTATTTATATTGTAAACCGGCCCGATGTAACGGGGGGCGGTATATCAAATGTTATATAAACAATAAACAGCAGCATTTCTGAGAACTCTAGGAATATTTGTCTTCCCCTACTTAGACAACTGGCTCATCCGAGCATCAACAGCTCCAGAAGCCAGCTTCGCTCTTCCTTGCACAATGCGAATCCTTCGGTACTTGGGACTGGTCATAAATCTCCCAAAATCTCATCTCACCCCTTCTCAGTCTCTAGAACTCATAGGGGCTCGTCTAGACACAAGGCAGTCAAGGGCTTTCCTGCCACAACCATGTTGTCTTCGTATAGTACTGCTGGCCTCCCAAGCAGCTATGAAATCTTTCCTAACTGCTCGTGAGATGCTTCAACTTCTGGGGCATATGTAATCCACTGTCCATGTGGTTCCCTATGCTCGCCTTCATATGCGAGCAGCCCAGTAGACCCTATCCTCTCAGTGGACACAGGCCTCGGGTCGGCTAACGGACAAAATCAGAAACTCCACACATCTCATTTCGTCTCTGCAATGGTGGCAATCACTGGAAAACCTTCTCATAGGCTCTCCTTTCCAGCAGCCTCTATGCCAAGCCACCCTAACAACAGATGCGTCCAAGTTGGGTTGGGGGGCTCATTTGCACGATCTCCCAACTCAGGGTCTCTGGACCCCAAAGGAGGCTTGTCTTCACATAAACCACCTAGATCGAGTAGCCATGTGTTCTGTGTGAACAAGCAGGGCGGAATGGGTTCTCTGTCGTTATGCAACTAAGCTTTGCGACTGTGGGCCCTCGCCAGAGAGCTTCAAATCCACCTTCTAGTGGTATATCTTCCGGGCATTCAAAATCTTTGTGCAGACAAACTCAGTCGAATACTGCTGTCACCCTAGTGGTCTCTTCACTCAGACCAGCTTGCTTGAGTGTTTCGAATCTGGGTAACGCTAGATATAGACCTCTTTGCAAGTCCTCAGAATGCCAAACTTCCCCAATTCTGCTCCAGAATTCTGGCTCAAAACTGTTAGGCAAAGAATGCTTTCCTCCTCCACTGGGGTCAGGATTTCCTCTATGCCTTCCCACCCATTCCCCTCATTCCCATAACTTTGTTCAAGCTTCAGAGAGACAGAGGTCATATGATACTCATAGCTCCATGTTGGCCACAACAAACGTGGTATCCTCTGCTTCTGCGTCTCTCTCAAGCCACACCTCTGGAGTTGGGATATGCTCCAGAACCTCTTTCCCAAGAGAACGGGACCCTATTGCACCTGAATCCCCAGTCCCTGCACCTCAGGGCCTGGTTACTGAAAGCCTAGGATTCCTGGATATCAACCTTTCTCAACAGTTAAAGCATATCCTTGTGGCTTCCAGAAAGCCTTCTGCAAGGTGATCCTATGCCTTTAAGTTGAAGAGGTTCTCTGTATGGTGTTCTCATAGGGGACTTAACCTCCTTTCAGTGCCTGTGGAATCACTTCTGGAGTAACTCCTGCATTTATCAGAATCTGGTCTTAAAACCAATTCAGTAAGGGTCCATCTTAGTGCCATTGCTGAACCAAGCAGTTTACCTTCCTGTATTCTTCCCTAGGCCTCATGCCTCTAATGCAGAAAGGAACCTTCATACTTTAGATTGTAAAAGAGCCTTGGCTTTTTACCTTCAAAGAACTAAGCAACATAGGAAATCTTCTCAGCTTTTTGTTGCTTTTGATTCTAGTCATTTGGGACTTCCAGTTTCCAAAAAAACTCTCTCTAGGTGGATTGCAGATTGCATATCCTTTGCATATGAGAGTAAGGGCCTTTCTCTTGAAGGCCACGTCACAGCTCACAATGTGAGAGCGATGGCGGCCTCTATGGCTAATCTTTGTTCTGTGTCCATTGACGACATCTGTAGAGCAGCCTCTTGGGCTTTGGTACACACCTTTACAGCCCACTATTGCTTAGACAAGGAATCACGTCGGGATGCCTCTTTTGGCCAGGCTGTTCTCCTGCATCTCTTTCAGACTTAGTACAACTCCTACCTGCCGTCCTGGGCTTCGATGCCAGAGATCCATGGGAGGAAGCATGACCCATCTCATCTTGGATTTGCATCTTGCTGAAGTCATCTCCTTGGCATCGCTCAGCTGGGGAGTCCCCATATGTGAAGACTACATTCCTGCTTGTTCCTGGAGATAGTGTAGTTACTCACCTGTACCCTCATGCTAATTGTAACCCACCATGTGCTGTCTAACCCTCCATAATGTAGTTAATACCCTCATGCTATTGTATGTGCTGTCTGTTGTTGTTAAGTGCCGTCGAGTCGGAGTCGACTCATGGCGACCCTCTGGATAGCTATCCTAAATTGTGTTCGGTCTTCAGTTAGGCGGCTCATTGTTGACAGACTGGTACCCGTAGCTGCTGTTATTGTATCGATCCATCTCAATGCTGGCCTTCCTCTTTTGCGTTGACCTTCTATCTTGCCAAGCATGATGTCTTTCTCTAATGATCTCTCTCTTCGCATGATGTGTCCAAATTATGAAAGTCGAAGTCTTGTCATCTGAGCTTCTAAAGAAAGCTTAGGTTTGATATCCTCTAGTACCGACTGGTTTGTTCTTCGGGCAGTCCATGGTATACACAGTATTTGCTGCCAGCACCATAATTCAAAGGCATCAATTTTCTTCTTGTCTGTCTTTTTCACTGTCCAGCTTTCACATCCATATGATGTTATTGAAAATACCATGGCTTGAACAAGTCGAATCTTTGTATGGAGAGAGACATCTCTGCTCTTGAGAATCTTATCTAGGTCTTTCATAGCCATTCTGCCAAGAGCAATGCATCGTTTGATTTCTTGACTGCTTGTTGCTTCTTTGTTGATAGTTGATCCAAGTAGGTTAAAGTTGTTCACAATTTCAATTTCTTCTCCTTCAACAATGAACCTGTTGATTATGCCAGTTGTCATGATCTTTGTCTTCTTTACATTAAGGTGCAGGCCCATTTTGAGACTACGTTCTTTGATTGTGAGAAGCAAATGTTTCAGATCATCTTCACTTTCAGCCAGTAATGTAGTATCATCAGCATAGCAAAGGTTGTTGATGAGTCTTCCACCAATCTTCACACCTCTGTTGTCTTCATACAATCCTGCTTCTCTGATGATTTGTTCTGCATATAAATTAAACAGGTAGGGGGAACGTATGCAGCCTTGTCTTACACCTTTGCTTATTTTAAACCATTCTGTTTCTCCTTGTTCCGTTCGAACTGTTGCTTCTTGATCAATGTACAAATTGCACAAGAGAACGATCAGGTGTTCTGGTATACCCATGCTTCTTAATGTGGCCCAGAGTTTCTCATGGTTTACACAGTCAAAAGCCTTGCTATAGCCGATAAAGCACAAATAGATATCCTTTTGGTATTCTTTAGTCTTTTCAAGGATCCATCTCGCATCCGCAATGATGTCTCTCGTTCCTCGCCCTTTCCTGAACCCTGCTTGCACTTCAGGTAGTTCTTGTTACAGGTATGGTTGTAGTCTCTTTTGAATAATCTTCAGTAGAATCTTGCTGGCATGTGGGATCAGAGCGATTGTTCGATAATTTCCACAGTCAGTTGGATCACCTTTCTTTAGTATTGGTATAAACACAGATCTTTTCCAGTCAGTTGGCCATGATGTCTTCCATATTTCTTGGCAGAGCCTTGTAAGTATGGTAACAGCTGCATCAGATTGCTGCAATACTTCTATAGGAATGCCATCAATGCCTGGTGCTTTGTTCTTTGATAAGGCTTTCAATGCTGCTTCAATTTCTTCTTTCATCACCAATGGTTCCCGATCATAAGGTACAGGTTGAAACGGCTGTTGGTCCACTTGATCTTTATCATATAAAAACTCTGTATATTCCTTCCACCTTTTCTTGATCTTCTCAGCATCATTCAACATAGAACCTGGAGCATCTTGTAACATTCCAATTCGAGGCTGGAACATTTTCTTTAACTCTCGGAGCTTTAGGAAAGCCGATCTTGTTCTTCCTCTAATAGTTTCTGCTTCTATTTCCTTGCATGCATCGTTGTAGTACTTTTCCTTGTCCTTTCTTGCTGCACGTTGGAAATCTCTGTTGAGTTCTGCGATTGTCTTTCTTTTTCCTCTGGCTTTAGCTTCTCTGCGTTTCTGGGCAATTTTCAGAGTTTCTTCCGTCATCCATTTTGGCCGTTTTTGCTTTTTCACCTTTTGTAGGGACTTCTCGCTTTCTTCCAACACAACCTTCTTGATGTCATTCCATAACTCTTCCGGAGCTCTGTCATTTGTATCTAAAGCAGCAAATCGATTTTGCAAGCAGTCTTTAAATTCCAGTGGTATATTCTCAAGGTCATATTTTGCTGCATTCATGAGTGGTTTGCTCTTTTTCAACTTTAGCTTGAGTTTGCATACTAGTAGTTGATGATCTGTACCACAGTCAGCTCCAGGTTTTGTCTTGGTTGATGTTATAGCTTTTCCATCATTGACTTCCACAGATGTAGTCAATTTGATTTTTATACAATCCATTGGGTGAAGTCCATGTGTACAGTAGCCGCTTGTGTTGCTGGAAGAAGGTGTTTGAGATGAATAGATCATTGGTCTTGCAGAATTCTATCAGTCTTTCTCCAGCTTCATTTCTGTTGCCAAGTCCATATTTTCCAACTACTTTGCCTTCTTCTTTGTTGCCAACTTTTGCATTCCAGTCACCCATGACTATCAGGATATCCTGTTTGCATGTTCTGTCAATTTCAGCTTGTACTTGTTCATAGAACTCTTCAATTTCATTCTCTTTTGCAGCTGTTGTTGGGGCATATACTTGAATTATAGTTGTGTTGATAGGCAATCCTCGTAGATGAATAGAGATTAAGCATTCACTGACTGCATTGTATTTCATTACAGTTCTTGCAAATTTCTTCTTTATTATAAATGCAACACCATTTCTTCTTTGTCTTTCATTTCCAGCATAGTAGACCATGTGATCATCTGATGCAAAGTGCCCGATGCCAGTCCATTTCAGTTCGCTGACACCCAACAGATCAAGTTGTACACGTTCCATTTCATTCTTGCCCACCTCCAACTTCCCTTGGTTCATGCTTCGTACGTTCCATGTTCCAATGTGTAAGACATCTTTACAGCTTCTGACTCTCATTTCATGCGCAGCTACATCAGCAGTCAGACTTCCCGAGGGCTTTGATCCAACCACATCATAAATGCTGGCTTTACTCTGAAAAGTCTTCAGCTCTTCCCCAGTAGCTAGTTGAGTGCTTTCCGACCTGAGGGTCTCATCTTCCAGCACCATAGCACAATTTGTTTTGTTGTAACTATCCATTGGGTTTTCATGGCAAGATACAGAAGTCACAAAAATGTGATCCTCCGCCGTCAACACTATCCCATTCTGCTGCTGCCCAGATGGGTGGTTTGTCTTGGTCTGGCACCTCAGCTGAGACCTGTCCATCTTGGGAGACCCTGCCAGTAGTTAAACTACCGATAGTTTAGCTCTCAGCATCACTGATGCACACAAGCCCTCACAGCACGACAAGCTGCAAACCAAGTAAGAGATGTGCTGTCTAACCCTCCATAATGTAGTTAAGTACCCTCGTGCTAATTGTAACCCACCATGTGCTGTCTAAATGTTGTTATACCCTTATGTTAAATGTACCCTCCAATGTGATGTAAGCACTTTGATTGTAGGATAAGGTGGTATACAAATCTGTCTAAATAAATAAAATAAATAAATAACAGGTGATCTCCGGGAACAACAGGAAATTAAGTCTTCACAACCCACCCACCTCCTCTGGGAATTGTCTCTATCTATCTCTCTCTTTGTCTAATTCTCTCCTTTGGTCTCAGCTATAAACTCAACTGAACAGGGAGAGTTGGAAAGGCAGGAAGGCAGCACGCAGGCGCTGTGGAATGCTCCCAAAAGCTTTCCTATTGGACACTGGGGAGCGTTCCCACGCAGACTCCGTCGGTACCGACGATACCCATATGTGAAGACTTAATTCCTGCTGTTCCCGGAGATCACCTGTTACAGGTGAATAACTACGCTATCTCAGTTGTCTAATATGTAAACTGCTATGATTACCTAATATGGCGGTATTAAAATCACACAAATAAATAAATAAAAATAAATTTGGTTGGCCGAGAGGCCACCAATGTCTGTCAACCACAAAACTAAAATTTAATTTCAAATTGTTCAATAACTCTGGACAAGGTTGCCATGTACAGATTGAATAATACACAGGAATCTCAAAGGTTCCTGTGGCACCCCATGCAAAAAAGATCGGAACCTGAAGTTCTCTTCACCTCCTATCCTCCCTAAGAACACACATTGCATTCCTGCAGGGGTTATGATATGAGGATGAAGGGAGCTAGAAAGAGGAATAAAATAAGGAAGTATGTATTCTTTGAGGGAGCTCCATAAGTAAACAGTGTTTACCCATGAAGAAAGACCCTTTCTAAATTGCTAACACACTTTACCCCATACGGTACCAGGAAATGTATATGTGCTGTCCATAGGCCATTTACCTTTCTCTTTTATTTCCCTGCTTTTGAGGCTGTCGATGAAACAAAGGGAATCAAAATTCTTTGTAAACGTACACTCTTCTACCTCCCCAACAAAAGTAAAAGTGTACCCCAAATCCCCTCTCTCACCTCTAAAATCATTGGTGGCCCTGTGGGCCTAAGTCCCATTTCCAATTCTCCTCCCCTTCCATTAAAAATCATTGATGGCCTTTGGGCCCTGATGCAACACCACTCCCCCCAACCTTGCTAAGATTATTGGTGGCTTGTAGTCATCCATTCAACCCATCCCCCTCTGCAGTACCTTTAAGTAGAAGTGGGGCCTACATGCTCCTTATCCCTCTGCTGCCATTTTTTTAAAATGGTGGTGCTTGACTTTGCAGTGCATCATGGGGATGCACCATCAGGGGGTAGGTGGGCCCAGTCTGCCCAATAAGGAATTTTCTTTCTTATTGGGCAAACCAAGGCCCAGCCATCCTGAAAAAAGGGGGCAGGAAGGTAGGAGCCATGAAGGCATTGCTCCTACCCCCTATTCTACTTAAAGTTACTCCAGAGGGGGATGGGTTTAATGGAAGCCTACAGGCCACAAAGATTTTAGCAAGGTTGTGGAGGTTTGTATCAGGGCCCACAGGCCATCAACAGTTTTTGAGGGGATAGGAGCAAGATCGGGATCAGGGCCCACAGGGCCACTAATTTTTTTTAGGATATGGAAGAGGGGATTGAGGCACACTGGGCCACCAATTCTTTTACTTCTATCAGAGGGCAGGGTTGGTGTCTGGAGGAGGGGGAAGGCCCACTGACATTGTGCCGATGGCAATGGAGACTTTCCCTGTTGCCTGGATTATCTGAAGTGAAGGGTCAGACTTCAGCTTAGATGATCATTTTGCCCCCGGTTGGATATTTATGCCTGCCATAAGCTCCAGTATTAAAAATGTAAAAACCTGTGCTTTCAGCACAGCTTTTTTAATTATGGGCACTATTAAATATACAGCTCTTTGAATGCAATTTGAATGCTCATTGTTCTGCAGTTTAGCAGGTTAGCATTTCTGGCATTTTTCTGCCGCTAGCTTCCTTCCTACATCTGAGAACAAACCTACTGCAGGAAACATGCAGAAAAATGCCACTCTAAAGTTTTCTGCATTGGCCCTAAAGTTTCAATCATGGTCTTACTTTGATGACAGTGGCACAAGACAGTCTCAAGGGGTGGCTGAGCTCGCAAAATCTGAACAGAGGTTCATCATCAGAAGTACTGCAATAGATGATAATAACAATGGATGCTAGTCTGAGCAGCTGTGGAACACATTGTCTGGGTCAGTTGATACAAGGGATGTGGTAAAAAAAAATAGAATCCTCTTGGTCATTGAACTGCTTAGAGATGAGGGCCTATTGCAGCGTTCTACTACTACTACTACTTCTTATCATTTGTATACCACTACAAAGTGTACATAGTGCAGCAGGTGATTCTTCCTCTGGTATGAGAGAAATCTGTCAGTATGTTTTTGGACAATGCTGATGGTTTATATTTACAAGCAAGGTAGAACAAGATGCACATCAGTGGCTCAGGAGGCCCCTTTGATGTTTCACTGTCCAGAGTTAAGCTCTGAGCATTGTCAGCAGCTCATATAGTGCGAGTTCAGGATGTGCAAGCAAAATGGGAACTATTGGCAGACCTTTGCCCTCATCAGGAACCAGAGGAGCCTTCCAGCAATGGATCTCATGGTGACATTTATTTATTTATTTATTTAACTGCATTTATATCCCGCTTTTCACCGGGTCAAAGCGGTGTAACATGTAACATAGGGAGGGGTAATTTCTTTTAGGGTGGGGCCATCACCAGGGTCAACAATTAATGATTATGGGTGGACATGGACATGATTTACTTCTGCTAAAATCTAAGTGTGAGGTCATGGTGGTGTTTCCGTTGAGAGATGTTCACGGAATAGGATTGTCTTTAGCTGTTTCTTAAATGATGTGATGTCGTTGTTGTTCTTGATGTGGTTTGGTAGAGAGTTCCAGAGGGATGGAGCATAAAGTTCGAATGCTCTGTTGCAGGTCCGTTGTGTAGATTTGGTTCTTTTGTGGGGGACAACAATAGAGTTATTGGAGGAATGTCTGGTTGATCTGTTGTGGGATGGTCGAGGCAGTAAGGAGTGTAGTGAGGTGTTCTGTGCTTGGTGGATAGTTTTGTGGATGAGTAAGATGGCTTTGTACTTGATTCTTGCTTGCAGTGGAAGGAGGTGAAGGTCTCTTAGGATTGGGGTGACATGGCGAGATTTGAAATTATTTTACTTTTTACAGTTGTCAAAGGAACAGCGTTCTGTAGGTTTCAGTGCTTTAACTCAGGCTTGGCCCCAAGAAAGAGCCCTTTATATCATTTCTCTTGGCCTCTCCTGGGTCATGTATTGCAGAAAATAGTCATCCCGTCCTGGTAGCCAATTCACCTCAAGGTAGGCAATAGCCTCAAGCTCCCATAATATTGGAGTCTCCTGGTTCAAGGTCTAAGCCTCATGAAGGATCCCTCCCTTCTTCTACCTTAGAGCTGGAGCTTTGAGAAGTAAGGTTACACAGTGGAGGTAATTGCTATTTTGTTACAGGCCTGTAAGTCAGTTTCCTTGGATTATGCTAGGGTGTGGAGTGCTTTTGCGGCCTGGTATGCTTCAGTAGCTCTTATTCTTCTTTTCTGTAGGACAGACATAAAAAGAGGTTGTTGGTTGCTTTGCTGAAAGTTGAAGTTGTGGTGCTATTCTGTTTTCGTAAGTGTCTGGAGGGAAAATCTTTTGTATTGCAGCTGGATTTTTTTCATTTCTTGAGAGGGCTTTCTCAGACATCTAGTAAGGCTGATTTTTCCTTAACTCTAAACCTTTGAAGAAAACAGCTCTAAAGAATTATACTTTTTAAAGACAATTCTCTTCACATTGATATGTTTAGTACAGTGCATTTCGGAATTGCATGCACTTTTTCCATGAACTGACCCTACATTTTACAGGCAGGATTTTTTGTTCATATGAAGATATGATTTTCAATTCATACAATGCCTTCTTTTTTGCCAAAGGCCATTTCTCTTTTAAATTGCTCATGTAACTCCTCTTCTCAAGTCATTTAACTGACTCTCTATCGGTTAACACATCGAGTTCAAACTTCTCCTACTCACCTATAAGTGCACTCATTCTGCGGCTCCTCACTACCTTTCTTCTCTTCTCTTACTCTACAACCCTCCTCAGGAACTCCGATTCTCTGGCAGATCCCTTTTATCTGTACCCGTCTCTGCCACTGCCACCTCCAGATTTCATCCATTCCACCTTACTGCTCCAAATGCCTGAAACAAACTACTTGAGTCCGTACGTCGTGCTCCTTTTCTAACCGTATTGAAATCTGGGCTAAAAACCCATATATTTGAGGCTGCTTTTGGATCCTGATGCCTCTCACTCTTTTGTTCACCATTAATGTATATCTTACTGTACTCTAGTCCCCAATTTTATGATGTTCTTCATCTTGATTAAATTGTAAGCTCTGATGACTGCTTCTTGGAGTAGCTGGTTCATGAATTGACAAAAGGGGAAGCTATTTTGGACCTAGTCTAGTCCTACTACTACTACTGATCATTTGTATAGCGCTACAAGGCACATGTAAAAAATGGTCCCTGCTCATCAGAGCTTACAATCTAGTTAAGACAGACAATACAACAGCCGAGGACAAGAATACTGCTAGTGGTGTGGTAATGAAACACATAGGAGACCAAGCAGATCAGGATCCAAAAGTAGTCTCGAAGAGGTGAGTTTTCAGTTTGGATTTGGAAAGGGCCAGAAATGAAGCCTAATGTACAGACTCAGGTAGTTTGTTCCAGGTATGAGAAGCAGCAAGTTGAAAGGATCAAAGTCTGGAATTGACAGTGGAAGAGAAGGGCACAGACAGAAGTGATCCACCAGAAGAGTAGAGTACCCAAGGAGGTGTGTTGGGGAGAGATAAGAGAGGAAAGGTAGTGAAGAGCAGCAGAGTGAGTGCACTTATAGGTCAGTGGGAGAAGTTTGAATTGAATCCAGAAATGGATAGGGAGCCTATGAAACGACTTGAAAAGAGGTGGTAATATGAGCATATTGAGGTTGACAGAAAATTAGCTGCACAGCCGAGTTTTGAATAGTTTGAAGGCGAGAGAGGAGGTTGCAATAGTCTAGATGGGAGGTGACTAAAAAAGTGGAAAAGTCTCTTAGTAGTGTGTTCAGAGCCCTTGTCTATGTTTATCCTCTCCTTCCTTTTATATTTTTGTTAGCTTAACATTTCTGGAATTGTAACCTAGGCCCTCCTTCCCTCATCTAACACCTTGTTCTGTTGTTTTGTCTCAGTGTCTTTCCTGATGTGTTGATTTTAATTATATTTTGTTAGTGTTACCCACCTAGCTGCCTTTGGCCTTAGGCAGTATATCAAATAAACACAAATTGTAGCTGTAACTGAAGGGGTGAATTTTACTGATGTTACAGAGAAAGAAACGACAGGTTTTAGCTGTCCTTTGGATGTAACATAGTAACATAGTATATGATGGCAGATAAAGACCAGTATGGTCCATCTAGTCTGCCCAGCAAGATGGCAAGAGTAGGTGCACCTACTGCTTCGTGCAGGTCACCCCTCCCCATGCCTTTGTTTAGGGGTATACCCACGGCTCTGTGTAGGTCACCCCTATTTGTTGAGATATAAGAGATAGTTAAGTTTATTTTGATTTTATCCTGTTGCTATAAAGGGATCCATTGTGTCTGTCCCATGCCATTTTGAATTCTGTCACTGTATTTTCCCATACCACTTCCATGGGAGGGCATTCCAAGCATTCCACCTCCCTTTTAATGAAAAAGTATTTCCTGACATTACCTTTCAGTTTAGCCTCTTGCGGCTTCATGTTACGCCCTCTAGTTTTATAGCTTCCCCTTCTTTGGAAGAGGCTGTGTGTGGAGAAGGAGAGGAAGGAGTCAAAGATGACCCCAAGTTTGCGAGCCAAGGAAACAGGGAGTAGTAAAGTGTTGTCTACAGAGACTGAGGAAGGGTAAAGATGGGTTTAGGGGGGTTTAGTCCTTAGTGGAACACAGGATCTGGTATAAGAGATAACAGTGTAAGGGCTACTTGGCAATAGTGTTCACAGCATTATCACATTTGATTTAATAAATGGAGGGGACAGCAAGGAAATCCACAGTACTACCTTTTAACTTTCAAAAGGGAGACTTTGATAAAATGAGGAAACAGTTAAGAAAAAATTAAAAGGAACAGCTGCAAAGGTTAAAGATTTACATCAAGCATGGGTGTTTAAAAATGCTATCTTGGAAGCCCAGACCAGAGGTATTCCATATTTTAAGAAAAGTGGAAGGAAGTTCAAAAAAACTGCAAGCATGGTTTAAAGGCGAGGTCAGAGAGGCTGTTGCCAAAAAAGCATCCTTCAGGAAATGGAAAAAGGAGCCTAATGACAAATACCAGAAACAACATATGCATTGGCAAGTTAGATGCAAGGCACTCATAAGGCAGGCAAAGAGAGAATTTGAAAAGAAGCTTGCTGTGGAAACAAAAGCATATAATGAAAACTTTTTCAAGTACATTCATAGCAAAAAATTTGTGAGAGAGTCAGTTGGACCACTGGATGATTGAGGGATAAAAGGGGCACTAAGGGAGTACAAGGCCAGCGTGGAGAGTCTAAATGAATTCTTTGCTGTGATCTTTACTGAAGAAGATGTAGGGAAGTTACTTATGCCTGAAATGGTATATAAAGGTGATGTAGCAGAAGAATTGAAATACCGATAAATCGGGAGGATGTATTACAACCACTGTTCCCTCTAAGCTGTGTGCGTGTGCGCGCGCACACACCTCGCCGAGCAAGCGCACATACTTTACAACAGAGCGCACAAAAATTATGGTTGTGATTCTGATAGAAAACAACACAGATGTCTTAAAATTTAAAAGTTGTGATTGTAATTACTAGAAATTTTCTGCTTCTTTTAGTAATCGTCTATTTTCATTTAATTTGATTAAAATGAATGTGGTGTACATACTGTATTCTGACGTGTAGTCAAATTTTAAAAGTATATAATTCCGAGTGTCGTTATGTGGCACACAAAAATTTAACCTTCCTTCAAAAGCTGCACAGCTGATATTTTGTGCGCACACAGCCTACAGAAAATTAGAGGGAACATTGATTACAACTATTTGATATACTGAAGAGTAGCAAATCACCTGGACTGGATGGTACACATTCAAGGGTGCTGAAAGAACTGAAATATGAGATTGCAGACCTACTATTAATCTGTGACCTATCATTAAAATTTTCTGTTGTATCTGAGGATTGATGAGTGGCTAATGTAACGCCAATTTTTAATTAGGGTTCCAGGGGTGATCCAGGAAACTACAGACCGGTGAGCCTGACCTCCATACCAGGCAAAATGGTAGAAACCATTATAAAGAATAAAATTACTGAACATGTTGATAGTCATGGTTTAATGGGAGAAAGCCAACATAGATTTAGCCAAGGAATGTTTTGTCCTACTAATCTGTTATACTTTTTTGAAGGTGTGAATAAACAGGTAGACAAAGGTGAGCTGGTTGATATAGTGTACCTGAATTTTCAGAAAGCCTTTGACAAGGTCTTTCAAGAGGGGAGGAGTGGCCTAGTGGTTGGGGCAAGTAACCTCAGGCCGGAGGGCCAGGGATTTGAATCCTGCTAGAGGACAGCAACATTGGGCCAGAAGGACTGGGGTTTCTAGTCCCACAGGTGCTCCTTGTGGCCTTGGGCAAGCCACTTAACCCTCTGTTGCCTCAGGTATAAAAACATAGATTGTGAGCCCTTCAGGGACAAGGTAAAATATATAAACAGTACTTGAATGTACATCGCTTTGACTGGTTAGAAAAGCAATATATAAGCCTAATTAAATAAATAAAGAGACTCTTGGGATTGAAGGCAGTGTAGTATTGTGGATCTGGAACTGGTTAAAAGATAGAAAGCAGAAAATAGGGCTAAATGGCCAATTTTCTCATTGGAATAGGGTGAATAGTGGAGTACCCCAGGGATCTGTGCTGGGCCCGCGGCTTTTAAACATATTTATAAATGACCTGGATATTGGAATAACTAATGAGGTGATCAAATTTTCAGATGAGACAAAATTATTCAAAGTTGTTAAAATCCAAGAGGATTGTTAAAAATTGCGAGAGGACCTTGAAAAATTGGAATGCTGGATTACAAAAGGCAGATGAAATTTAATGTGGACAAGTGCAAAGTTATGCATCTAGGAAAGAACAGCCCAAATTATGGTTATACGATGCAAGATTCCACATTAGGAACCATCACCCAGGAAAAAGATTTGGGCATCATTATGAATAATATTATGAATAATACAAAACCCAATTGATAGTTACAACAAAACAAATTGTGCTATGGTGCTTGAAGACGAGACCCCCAGGTCGGAAGGCACTCAACTAGCTACTGGGGAAGAGCTGAAGACTTCAGAGTAAAGCCAGCATTAATGATGTGGTTGGATCAAAGCCCTCGGGAAGTCTGACTGCTGATGTAGCTGCGCATGAAATGAGAGTCAGAAGCTGTAAAGATGTCTTACACATTGGAACATGGAACGTAAGAAGAATGAACCAAGGGAAGTTGGAGGTGGTCAAGAATGAAATGGAACGTGTCCAACTTGATCTGTTGGGTGTCAGCGAACTGAAATGGACTGGCATCGGGCACTTTGCATCAGATGATCACATGGTCTACTATGCTGGAAATGAAAGACAAAGAAGAAATGGTGTTGCATTTATAATAAAGAAGAAACTTGCAAGAACTGTAATGAAATACAATGCAGTCAGCGAACGCTTCATCTCTGTTCGTCTACGAGGATTGCCTATCAACACAACTATAATTCAAGTATATGCCCCAACAACAGCTGCAGAAGATAATGAAATTGAAGATTTCTATGAACAAGTACAAGCTGAAATTGACAGAACATGCAAACAGGATATCCTGATAGTCATGGGTGACTGGAACGCAAATGTTGACAACAAAGAAGAAGGCAAAGTAGTTGGAAAATATGGACTTGGCAACAGAAATGAAGCTGGAGAAAGACTGATAGAATTCTGCAAGACCAATGATCTATTCATCTCAAACACCTTCTTCCAGCAACACAAGCGGCGACTGTACACATGGACTTCACCCAATGGATTGTATAAAAATCAAATTGACTACATCTGTGGAAGTCAATGATGGAAAAGTTCTATAACATCAACAAAGACAAAACCTGGAGCTGACTGTGGTACAGATCATCAACTACTAGTATGCAAACTCAAGCTAAAGTTGAAAAAGAGCAAACTACTCATGAATGCAGAAAAATATGACCTTGAGAATATACCACTGGAATTTAAAGACTGCCTGCAAAATCGATTTGCTGCTTTAGATACAAATGACAGAGCTCCGGAAGAGTTATGGAATGACATCAAAAAGGTTGTGTTGGAAGAAAGCGAGAAGTCTCTACAAAAGGTGAAAAAGCAAAAACGGACAAAATGGATGTCTGATGTAAAACTCTGAAAATTGCCCAGAAACGCAGAGAAGCTAAAGCCAGAAGAGAAAGAAAGACAATCGCAGAACTCAACAGAGATTTCCAACGTGCAGCAAGACAGGACAAGGAAAAGTACTACAATGACACTTGCAAGGAAATAGAAGCAGAAACTATTAGAGGAAGAACAAGATCGGCTTTCCTAAAGCTACGAGAGTTAAAGAAAAAGTTCCAGCCTCGAATTGGAATGTTACAAGATACTCAAGGTTCTATGTTGAATGATGCTGAGAAGATCAAGAAAAGGTGGAAGGAATATACAGAGTTTTTATATGATAAAGATCAAGTGGACCAACAGCCGTTTCAACCTGTACCTTATGATCGGGAACCATTGGTGATGAAAGAAGAAGTTGAAGCAGCATAGAAAGCCTTATAAAAGAACAAAGCACCAGGCATTGATAGTATTTCTATAGAAGTATTGCAGCAATCTGATGCAGCTGTTACCATACTTACAAGGCTCTGCCAAGAAATATGGAAGACAACATCATGGCCAACTGACTGGAAAAGATCTGTGTTTAAACCAATACTAAAGAAAGGTGATCCAACTGACTGTGGAAATTATCGAACAATCGCTCTGATCCCACATGCCAGCAAGATTCTACTGAAGATTATTCAAAAAAGACTACAGCCATACCTGGAACAAGATCTACCTGAAGTGCAAGCAGGGTTCAGGAAAGGGCGAGGAATGAGAGACATCATTGCGGATGTGAGATGGATCCTTGAAAAAACTAAAGAATACCAAAAGGATATCTATTTGTGCTTTATCGACTATAGCAAGGCTTTTGACTGTGTAAACCATGAGAAACTCTGGGCCACATTAAGAAGCATGGGTATACCAGAACACCTGATCGTTCTCTTGCACAATCTGTACATTGATCAAGAAGCAACAGTTCGAACGGAACAAGGAGAAACAGAATGGTTTAAAATAAGCAAAGGTGTAAGACAAGGCTGCATACGTTCCCCCTACCTGTTTAATTTATATGCAGAACAAATCATCAGAGAAGCAGGATTGTATGAAGACAACAGAGTTGTGAAGATTGGTGGAAGACTCATCAACAACTTTTGCTATGCTGATGATACTACATTACTGGCTGAAAGTGAAGATGATCTGAAACATTTGCTTCTCACAACCAAAGAACGTAGTCTCAAAATGGACCTGCACCTTAATGTAAAGAAGACAAAGATCATGACAACTGGCATACTCAACAGGTTCATCGTTGAAGGAGAAGAAATTGAAATTGTGAACAACTTAGATAAGATTCTCAAGAGCAGAGATGTCTCTCTCCATACAAAGATTCGACTTGTTCAAGCCATGGTATTTTCAATAACATCATATGGATGTGAAAGCTGGACAGTGAAAAAGACAGACAGGAAGAAAATTGATGCCTTTGAATTATGGTGCTGGTGGCGAATACTGTGTATACCATGGACTGCCTGAAGAACAAATCAGTCAGGAGATCAAACCTAAGCTTTCTTTAGAAGCTCAGATGACAAGACTTCAACTTTCATACTTTGGACACATCATGCGAAGAGAGAGATCATTAGAGAAAGACCTCATGCTTGGCAAGATAGAAGGTCAACGCAAAAGAGGATGGCCAGCAATGAGATGGACCGATACAATAACAGCAGCTACGTGTACCAGTCTGTCAACAATGAGCCACCTGACTGAAGACCGAACACAATTTAGGATAGCTATCCAGAGGGTCGCCATGAGTCGATTCTGACTTGACGGCACTTAACAACAACAACACAACAACAACAACATTGAAATCCTCCGCCCAGTGTGCAGTGGTGGCAAAGGCGGCAAATAGAATGCTAGGCATAATAAGGAAAGGAATGGAGAATAAAATCAGCTTTTACTATATCCTTCAGTAACAAATTCCAGAGTTTGATTACTTGTACGTGTTGAGTGAAAAAATATTTTCTCTAAAAGGTCTTAAATAGGTTACATTAAAGCTTTGTTGCATGTTCCCTTGTCTTCCCAATCTTTGATGGAGTATCTATGTTTACCCATTCTACTCCATTCCTTAATTTATAGACCTCTATCATATCTCCCCTCAGCTGTCTCTTTTTAAAGTTGAAGAGCCCTAACCTTTTAAACCCTCCTCATAAGTGTATCCTTCCATCCCCTTTACCATTTTGGTTGCTTTTCTCTGTACCTTTTCTAATTCTGCTATATCCTTTTTAAAATATGGTGACCAGAACTGCACACAATATTCAAGGTGTGGTCGCACCATGGAATGATACAGAGGCATTATAATATCCTTGTTATTGTACCTGGGTTTAAAAAAGTTTTGGACAAGTTCCTGGAGGAAAAATGTCCATAAACTATTATTAAAGAGGACCCGGGAAATTGACAGCTCACCCTGGGACAAGTATTGTGGCATCTATGTACCATTTTGGGAACCTGCCAGGTACTTGTGAATTGGATTGGCCACTGTTAAAAACAGGACACTGAGCTTGATGGACCTTGGTCTGACCCAATATGGCATTTCTTATGTTCTTATGAGCAGGGACTATCTCTTACATCTATATGTACAGTGCTCCTTACATCTTGTAGCGCTATACAAATAATAAGTAGTAGTTGCTGTTTCTATTTGAATCAATATCTGGAAGATGTCCTCTTTTTCGAAAGAGGCTTGTGGGAAGTTTTAGGGAGAGGACTAATGCCAGGAGGGCCTTCCAGATTGTGTAACTATCTGAAGTCTTCTTGAAAGGTAAAATCCTGTTTTCTTTTGGCTGAGAGAACTGCTGCTTAGATAAACTGGAGTCTTGTTAATAATAGCTGCCAGTTGGTTGTTTTGGCTTCTGTCATTAGCGAAGGTTTGAGAAGCCACATGGCGGTTGTAGAAAAAACTATCTACTAGCCTGACCTTTTCATTTTCCCTTTTTTCTGAACTGTGATTTCAAAGTCCTGGCTAAGGAATCTGAAAAAGACATTTGGGAGCTGGGCTCTACAAATTATTTTTGTTTAAAAACTGTTAGAGTTTGAAACCTGTTTCTACTGTCTTTTGGAACTGCATTTGGAAACTAAGCCTCAGAGTTTTATTTTGAGGCTATGGACCCCTCTGGGATGACTCTGAGAGGTGCTAAAGAAAGAAAGGTGAATTAAGGGAGAAAGCTATGAAACATACCTTGTTAAAAGCCCTTAGCAAGAACTCCCTAGCAGAAATACAAGGGCTGCCTGACACTGTTTTTTATTCTTTTAAGAATGACTTGGGATTCTTTGTGAAACCCAGAGGGGACTTTTCCCCATTTGTGAGGGAGGGGAGTAGGAGATGGACCAAGGACAAGGGGGTTGTTTTTGCAATTGTGTGAATGACTCAGTGAAATGTAATTACTAGAATAACGATGTTACTTACCTGTAACGGGAGTTTTCCGGGGACAGCAGGATAAGTCAGCCACACCTGGTGATGTCATCCGACGGCGCCGAGACAGAAGTCCTCTCTATAGCTCAGAAGGGCTTTTTTCCCTTCTGAGCATGAGCCCACTAGCCCAACCCCTGGTCTCGCCCCTAGCTGACCAGATTTTCACAAGCCGAGTCTTCTCCGCTAGGTAGCGGGAGTTAGAATACCAGGGCGGCCCCTGATAGGGGAGGATGGAAAGGATGGTGTGGCTGACTTATCCTGCTGTCGCCGGAGAACTCCCATTACAGGTAAGTAACATTGTTTTCTCCTAGGACAAGCAGAATGAGTCAGCCACACCTGGGGCCTCCCTAGCTGTGGAGCGCTGTGGAGGGGAGGCCCTGGCTAAGTTTATTTATTTATTTATTTAACATTTTTTATATACCGTCTTTCTGCAAATCAAGACGGTTTACATAGAACATATCATGACAGTATATTTCAACTGTTTACATGGAACAATGTAACAATGATACATAGGTATACATGTGAAACTATTTACAACGATCAACTAATTACATAGGTATATACAGGTACAGCATGGCTGCAGGATTGAGTTTGAGAGGGTAGAGGTGAGGGGTTGAAGACAGATGACTGAGGACTATGGTGGTAGGGAAAAATGTTCCAGGAAGAGATGCGTTTTCAGCATCTTTCTGAACTCAGAGTGGTCAGAGCAGTTTCATAACTCAAGAGGTAGGTCATTCCATAAGGATGGGGCATAGAGGGAGAAGGCCCGGTTACATGTAGATTGTTTATTATATCTCTTATTTGCTGGGATGGTAAGTAGGTTTTTGATAGTGGAGCGGTGTGCTCTTTTATTGTTGATGGAGGATAGGAGCGGGGAGAGGCATGGAGCTGACTTGTTGGAGATGATTTTATGTGTGAGGGTAAGTATTTTGAATTTAACTCTGGATTGAATGGGGAGCCAGTGGAGATCATGGAGGACTGGCGTGATGTGAGATCATCTGGGGTTGTTGGTTATGAGCCGAGCAATCATGTTCTGGGCCAATTGGAGAGGAGGTATGCTGTTCTTGGGGAGGCCATGGTAGATAAGGTTGTTGTAATTAAGAGAAGGGATTGTAAGGGCCTGGCAGACAGTGCGAAAGGAGTCGAGGTTTAAGAGAGGTTTGAGGTTCCGAAGGGTGCGTAATTTTGCATAAATTGTGTTAGAAGCTCTCTTTATCTGATCAGTGAAGGAGAGGTTCTGGTCAAGGATATTACCAAGATATTTCACTTGGTTTTTTATGGTGAGTGAGGGATCGCCAATAGTAAGGGTTGGAGGTGGGGCATATGAAGAGTTGGAAAATACTTGAAGAACCTCAGTTTGGGATTGATTAATTAGGAGGTTGTGCTGGGAGAGCCAAGATTTTAGGCTAGTGAGGCATTCGCTTAACTTAGTGAAATTAGGGTTTGTAAGGTTGAATGGGGTGAAGCACATGATGTCATCTGCATATAATTGGTACTGAAGTCCATAGCTTTGGAAAATCTTGCAGACAGGTTGAAGGAAGATGTTGAATAGCAGTGCAGATAAACTAGATCCTTGGGGGACCCCCTGTTTTAGGGTAAATGGAAGGGAGGTATCATTTCCAATACGGACCTGTTGTGTTCTATTATCTAAGTGGGAGAGGAACCAGGTTAGGGTTGTGCCTCTCAGTCCTATTTCATGGAGTCTGTTTAGGAGTTGATGGTGGGGAAGGGAGTCGAAAGCAGAGGACAAGTCAAGGAATATGAGTAGGCATCCTTGGGTAGGATTCTGGGTGTGAAGGTACAAGGAATCTAGTAGTGAGGTAAGGAGGGTTTCTACTCCATAATTCTTTTTGAAACCGTGCTGGAATAAATCAAGGGGAGAGTGTTCATCAATGTAATTCTGGAGTTGAGTTTGGACTAGTTTCTCAGTTATCTTTTCAAGGAAGGGGATAGTAGAGATGGGCCTGTAGGAGGTAGGGGAGGTGGGGTCAAGTTTTGTTCCTTTTAGGATTGGACGGATAGTGGCACACTTTAGAGATGCTGGTATGGAACCAGTCTGGAGGGAGGATTGTACAATATTAAGTATGTAGGGACTGATGGAATTTCTGGTAGATTTAAGCCAGGGGACAGGGCAAGGGTCAAGGGCGGAAGTAGAAGCATTTAGGTCTTTGATAACATTGGTTACATTTTCTAATGTGAGGGGTTCAAATTCATTCCAGGTATTTGAGGGGGTTAGCTCATGAAGTTGAGTTCTGCTGTCAAGAATAGGTTGGGGGTCGATGGTTGAAGGGGGTGGGTGGAATTTCGAAATCAGGTGGTTAGCTATAGTTTGTGCAGTTATTTTTGGTGGCTGGTCCTGATGTGAGGGTTCATTTGTCAAGGATTTGGCAATGGAGAATAGCTCTCTGGGTTTATTAAGTGAACGTTGAATAATATTTTCATTATATTCTCTTTTATGGCTGAGGGTTTCGGAGCAGTAAATCCGGAGTTTATTTGTGTAGGTCATATGTGTGTTTGGGTCTCGAGAGCGTCTCCATTTACGTTCAAGGCGTCTAAATTCTCTTTTGAGGTTTCTTAGTTTTGTAGAGAACCAGGGGGCTCTTCTGCGGTAATTTTGGGAAAGTTGTTTAGGAGGAAGTAGAGAGGCTGTAGAGAGGATTTCATTCCGTTTGGTGATGTGGGACTCTTCGTTCAGGTTCTTACTGTTAAGTAGGTCAAGAGATGGAATTATTTGTTCTAGGAAGTTGGCTGCATTGAATTGTTTAAATTTACGGGTATGTTGAGGATGGGTGTGTTGTTGTCTTATGTGAGCAGAGTAGGGGATAGAGAAGAGGATGAGAGAGTGATCTGACCAGGGTATGGGTTGGATAGTGTGTAGAATCTGGTTGGAGGATAATAGTTGCTGTGGAATAAATATTAGGTCAAGGATATTACTTTTGGAGTGTGTAGGTTGTTCCAGTATTTGGGTGAAGTGGAGGACATTCATTGCTTGTAGAAATGTAGATGATTGTTTTGGGGTTGTAGAGTGTAAGTTTAGGTCACCTAGGATTATGAGTGGGCGTGAGGTAGGTTGGGGGGAGCAGGCTGTGTCAAGGATCGTGGAGAGATCAGTTGAGTCAGTTTGGGGTGCTCTGTATAGAAGGTGTAGGGAGAGGGTAGAGTTGGAGACTCTAATAGAGTCCATGCCTGAGGTAGAGGTGGATTCAACTGTAGAGAATTGTAAGTGGGATCTTGATATAACAGCTACACCTCCTCCTCTGCCATTTGATCTGTTGCATACATTGAGTATGCATTGGGGCATAATTGGTTTATTAGGACCACGTCGGAGTCTTGGAACCAGGTTTCGGTGAGGCAAAGTATATCAATGTCATAATCAGATATAATGTCAGCAATTAAGGGGATCTTTTTTCTAGCTGAGCGGACATTGAGTAGTGCACATTTGAGGGGAGGGTGGGGGTAGTCGGGGAAGATTGGAGTTAAGGATGGGATTTAAACTGATTGGTTTGAGTTTATATGTACGATGGTGGGGATTATAATGAGTGTGAAAGAGAAATGGTGGGGTGTGTGAGTGTCTGAGAGAGTGGATTATTGGGGTAGAGGTGCTATGGGTTAATATTAGGGCGTATGAAAGGGAGAGCAAGGAGATGTATAGTATGAGGAGACTGGACCAAAGAGTAAATGAGCAAGATTTGAGGGGGACCATTCTGGGATGGGTTAGGTATATGCTTGGCAGTATAGGCTATGAAGAAAGTAATATATATGTGAGTGAGGGAAAAGGTAGAGACAGCGGTAGAGCTGGTATCAGCTACTGATTCAGAGGAATTATATAAATGGCATTAAGTGGCATAGTGATTAGATACTTTGGTAGTATGCAGTGTAACAGTGTAGCATTGAGCAAATATATTAGCAGCAGAAGTATCACAATTTTAATTAGATACAATAGCATACATTTTTATATAAAGGTAGCAATGTAATTAGAGTTGCTTACAGTCAGTGCTGGTATGAGGTTCACAGATAGGGATAAGTCCATGTTGCTGTTATTGGGCCTTTATGTCTAAAGTTGTAAAACAGCTTGGAGGGTGGCTGGATCTCCTGCAGTGTGATCAGCGGGTGAGCTCACAGGTCCAGGTCAGGGCTGGAGATTGTTGCAGGGAGGTTTCTAGTGTTCTTAGCTTTCTCGCTGAGTTCTATGCTTGTGAGTCCTTGTCTTCAGAATCTTGAGTTAGGGATTTAATCTTTTGGGTTCGGTGGTTCCACTCCTAAGGGCCACACCAAAGGGCCCTCTAGCGAGGCCCTCAGGCATGGGCACGCCACATTGACGAAGAAGGAAATAGCCTGGAGGAGGGCCCGATTGGCCTTGTCGGAGGGGAGCAGGGTGGAGCTTACCTTCCCGCTCTCCCTCGATGATGCTGATCAGGCTGAAGAGGCAGAGGAGCTGGATCGGGCCTGCTTTTAAGTGCCCGGAGCTACAGGGGGTCCGTCGGCGTCGGGCCCGATTGGCCTTGTCAGAGGGGACATATTTAGTTGATGGACATATTTAGGCGGAGCCAGGACTTAGATTCGAGATTCATTTATTAATTAATTTTTTCTTTTTTTTTTTTTTGAGTAGTGCGAGCACGATGTGCAAGCTTAACAGTGTGCAAACAGTGGAACAATGAGCAACAGTGTAGTCAATACAGTGCAACAATGTGCAAACAGTGCAGTCAAACTGCGCAGTGGTGCGGTAAATCCTTAAAGTTTTAGTGCTCAGTTAGTGTCCATGTGGTACAGATGGGTTCTCATGTGTGTGAGATTCCAGTCTGGGTTAGTTCAGCCGTGGCCAGTACCGCCTGACCAAAGGCTGCTTTGCACCCTGATATCTTGTTGAGACAGTAGTGCTTTTGAAAGGTGTGTGGCGAGGCCCAGGTTGTGGCCTTGCAGATGTCCCTTGTTGGTATGGCCCGTAGGTTGGCGATGGTTGCCGCTAATGCCCTGAACTGGTGTGCGTGGATCATAGGCAAGTCATGTGAGCCTGCTTGCTGTAGGCAGTAGGCGATGCAAGAGGTGATCCATCCCGATAGCGTACGTTTGCTAATGGGCCGACCAGGTTTGTTGGGGTCATAGGAGACAAAAAGCTGAGTTCCCTTCCGCAGAGTGGATGTCTGCAGAAGGTATGTGCGTAGGGCCCTGATGCAGTCCAGGGTATGAAGGCGCTGCTCCTCCACAGAGGAGTGGGGTTCCGGATGGAAGCAGGGAAGCTCAATAGTCTGGTTGATGTGGAAGGTGGAGGGTACCTTCAGCATGAACTTTGGATGCATCTGGAGGGTAGTACTGTCCTGGGTGAGGAGAGTGTAGAGGGGGTGCGATACCAGGGCTTGTAGTTCGCTGATCCTTCTGGCCGAGGTGATGGCTATTAGGAATAGCGTTTTCCATGTCACGTGCTTTAGCTGTGCTGATGACATGGGTTTGAATGGTGGCTGAGTCAGTTCCTGTAGGACAATGCTGAGGTCCCACTGGGGCACGGGATCTCATACCAGGGGCCGTAAATTAGCCAGCCCTTTCGTGAATCGTGCCACCAGGGGCTGCTTCGCAATGGAGTTGTCTCCAGTCAGGTCGTGGAAGGCTGCGATCGCTGCCAGGTGCACGCAGATGGATGAAACTTGTAATCCACTTTGGAAAAGGGAGATGAGATATTGTAGCACCATGGGCATCGGGCATGAGAATGAATTAAGGTGACGCTGTGAGCACCAGTTATTGAAGCACTTCCACTTCAGCCTGTAAGATTTGCGGGTTACCGGCCGTCTTGCCTCGAGAACCACGTGCTGTACTTCAGTGGGAAGGTTGAAATGTGCTAGAGTCACCCTTTCAGTTTCCATGCAGTAAGAGCTAGGGTCTTCATTTTGGGGTGGAGACACGTCCCTTTCTGTGAAGTGACCAGGTCTGAGTTCATGGGTAGCCTCAGCGGCGGTTCCAGCGCAAGGCAGCGTAGGTACAGGAACCATACCTGACGTGGCCAGTGAGGTACAACTAGAATGGCAGTCGCTTTGTCTGTGATGATGCGCTGTATGGTCATTGAAATGAGGGTAAAGGGGGGAAAGGCATATACTAGAGACCACTCCCCCCATGACATGTCAAATGCATCCATCATGATGCTGTGGTTGGAAGGGTGCTTCGAGCAGAAGAGGATACATTTCCTGTTGTCCTCTGTGGCAAAAAGGTCGATCTGTGGTTGTCCCCACCTCTGGAAGAGGCCAGTCGCCACGCGGGGTTTGAGGGACCATTCGTGCGGGTCCATTTGGCGACTGAGTCTGTCCGCTAGATCGTTCTGTGCTCCTGGTAGGTAGGAGGCCCGAGGGATACAGCTCCTTGAGAGCGCAAATGTCCAGAGGTTGATGACTTCCTTGCAGAGGTAGTGGGAGCCTGTCCCTCCCTGCTTGTTGATGTAGAACATGGCTACTTGGTTGTCCGTTTGAAGAAGGACTGTCTTCCCTCGGATGAGGTTCTGGAAGGCCTTGAGAGCATAGAGGAGTGCTCTGAGTTCTAAAAGGTTGATGTGTAAGGTGCGTTCCTCCTGCGTCCAGGTCCCTTGTGCGCAGAGGTGTAGACAATGTGCCCCCCAGCCCATCAGTGAAGCGTCTGATGTGATGGTTAACTGGTGTGGTTGCTGCTGCAGGGGGCGGCCTGCTGCCAGGTTCTTGGCGCATGTCCACCAAGCCAGGGAGCGCGCTGCTGATGTCTCCATAGGAATGCATGACGAGAGTGGTTGTGTGTGCTGATTGCAATGGATGCGCAGGTGCCATTGTAGGTGGCGCATGTTTAGTCTTGCGAGTGGCAGGACTTGTGTTGTCGCTGCCATGTATCCCAAGAGTCGGAGTATGTTCTGAGCAGACGTCTGCGGAGTTGTGGAGAGGCTCGCAGCCAGTTTGGTGATGGTGCTTCTCCATGTTGATGGGAGCAATGCTTTTGCCGCTACCGTGTCTATCTCTGCGCCAATGAATTCCAGACATTGTGTTGGGCATAGGTTAGATTTCTGTAGATTTATCCGAAATCCTAGGGAAACTAGTAGGTTGATTGTGCTCTGGATGGCTGATTGTGTCTCCTGGGGTGACCGGCCGGAGATCAGCCAGTCGGCCAGGTATGGGAAGACACAGATGTCCTGCTTTCGCAGATGTGCGGCTGCAACCGCAACGCATTTGGTGAAGACCCGTGGGGCCGGAGACAGTCCGAAGGGGAGAACTCTGTACTGATAGTGTTCATTTTGTACCTGGAAGTGAAGGTATCTCCGGTGAGATACATGTATCAGGATGTGTGTGTAGGCATCGTGTAGATCCAACGAGGCCATTCAGTCCTTTGGTTGTATGAACGGGAGGATTGAGCCCAGGGAGTACATTTTGAAATTTTCCTTTACTATGAATTTATTCAGTCTGCGCAGGTCGAGGATATGGTGGACTCCGCCTGATTTCTTGGGGATAAGGAAAACCATGGAGTAGAATCCAGTGTTTATTTCATTGACTGGTACAGGTTCTATGGCTCTTGCCGCCAGTAAGGAGCGTACCTCTGAAGAGAGGGCGAGAAGTGAAGGTGGTGGAATGTTGTTGCGTGGAGGATTATGTTGCAATGGGGGAAAAGCGAATCGCATACTGTATCCTTCCTTGATGATGTTCAGGACCCATCTGTCCGTGGTGATGGATTTCCAGTTATTTATGAAGGTCGCCAGCCATCCCCCAGTAGGGGAGATGGCTGTGGAATTTGTGTCAAAAGGAAGGGTTAGCTTTCCCTGTGTTGGACGGTGTGTTCTTCTGTTGTTTTCTATCCCTCTGGCATGGTTTGGCATGATAGGAGTTGCTGTATTGTTGTTTGTAATGGAGAGCTTGCCATTTGCGGTAGGAGTTGTAAGAATTGCACTTTGTGGAGGCAAAAGACTTCTGGGTTTGGTTATAGGTACGTCTTGAAGAGGAAGGAGGTTTACGTTCTAGTCCTGCCTCTGCCAAAGTTTGTAGTTTCGTGCACCGGTCTTTCATGTTGTTAAAAGCGTCCTTGACCTTTTCCCCAAAGAGGGAGTCCCCCGTGCATGGGGCATCTGCGAGGTGGTTATGTATGTCTTCACGAAGGCCAGATGCCCGTAGCCAGGCCATGCGCCGGGCTGATATTGCTGTACCAGCGGTGTGGGCTGCTGTTTCGAAAGTGTTGAATGCACCTCTGACCTGGTGCTTAGTGCATTCTTGAAGGTCAGTAAGGGTCGCAGAGATGGAGGTCAGGACCTCGGAACTGAGGGTGGATTTGATTTTGTCCATGAGTACATCCTGGTAGAGGGCGTGCTGAAGCTTATGCGCCACTACTCTGGATGAGAGCATGGCTGCTTGGAAAGATCTCTTTCCTATGTCGTCAAGATATTTGAGGTCCCGAGTAGGGGGGCTGTTGGTGTGCGTTCACGTCGCTTTCACTCGTTTAAGGGCAGACTCGACGACAATGGATGAGTGAGGCAGCTGGGCCTTGTCAAATCCCACTGTCGGTTGCACTTGATATTTGTTGTCCAGCTTCCGTGGAGCGGCAGGTCCCATAGCAGGATTCTGCCACAGCTTGATTAGGTTTTCCTGCAGTAGAGGATGGATAGTGAGGAGTGCTGGGTTCCTGGGAGTCTCCAGGAATTTTCATGCTGCTTGGGTCTCGGATTGTAAGTCAGCTGGTAGGGCAATGGTGATTCCGAGGGCGGAAGAGACCTTCTGCAGGAATTTGGGGTATGTTATATCCTCTGAATTGGTCGTGGAAGGATCGGGCGTACTGGAGGTCTCGTGGGGTGCGAGGTCCTCATCAGGTGTTTTTTGGATCACCGATCCTGCATCATGGCCGGATACAGTGTCCGTGGGGCACATGGCTGATGGTGCTGGGAGCCCCAGCGAGTCTTGAGGCAGGCTAGGTTCTCCAGTCTTTTCAGAGCTGACTGCAGCCTGGTTGGTTGACCACTGCTTGAAGCAATCCATGAAAAATTGGAATAGGTCCTTTGGTCCTCCAACCGGAGGGGTTATGAGGAGGGGTTCCTCATCCCCCAAGGACAGTGGCTGTACAGGACTGGAGGGTGCAGAAACAGGCTTAGAAAAGGAGGGGTTTTCAGGCGAGTGTGATGAAGCTGACACCACTGAGCCTATGGAGTTAGAAAAAAACACTGATTCTATTAAAGAATCAGACATGTGTAGAGTACAGTTAGATAGAAGTTCAGCTAGAGGGAGCAAGCAAGGACTCTCACGAGGAAAGCTGACACGCCCTAGAGTAGAGGAGGCAAAGCCTAATTCAAAGAGTAATCAAACACACCTGTTTAGAATGCCAGGAACTTTAGCTGAGGAACGCTCTTATAAGCAGTCCCCAAATAGGAGAGGGGGAAGTCCTCAGGAAAGGAGTCCTCAGGAAAGAAGTCTTCAGAGGGGAAGTCTTCAGAAGAGAAGTATTCCAGGGAGAGGAGCAGAAAGCACTGCTGCTGAGAAAGGAGGAGAGCTCCTACTGATACTGAGGAGACAGAAAGCAGAAGGCTCCAATTACAAAAGGAAAGGCAGCTGAACTGGAAGTCCTTACAGGGAAAATACAAGTTCCAGGAAGGACAGTCTCATATTGGAGAGCCCCAGAGAGAGGTCTTCAAAGGAGACAGAGAAAGCAGGAGAGTGCCTTGCAGACGATACGCTGGAGATCCACAGCTCAGAGAGCCAAGGTACAGATACAATTCCTTTCCTAGATCTGAGCCGAGTGGAGTCTAGTCAGAGTAGCAGGTTGGTGCGTGACACAGAGTCAGAAAACTGTTTTTCAAATAACTTTTCTATTCCTCATTGCTGGTTTCCCTTCCTTTCTTCTTGACTTTTATTCTGTAGTTGGGTTATCAGGCTGGTGGTAAAGTTGTTGGCAGTTTTATGTAATAATTATCAATGGGCCTGCAAGTTTCATAGTGGTGTGGAGGGGGGGTGGAACTGTGAAGAAGGCATGGAGACTGATACAGTGTAACAAAGGTAAAGCTGGAACTCCAGAGGGGCCTGTTGTGCTGCGTTAGTTTCTCTTTGTGATTCCTTGTTTGGTGTATAAGCTTACCCTCCAAGGACTGTTGCAGCTATGCTTTGTGATATTTTTAGAGAGCTTTTTGAATTCCTCTTCATTTTGCTGAAAAGTCAGTTATGTAAGAAAAACTCTCAGGTTCTGAGAATGTTGTATCCCACAGTCTGGAAGCTGCTGGAGTCACCAAGTAGAGAGGGCTCTTTTTATTTTTGCTTATATTAATTTTGAGTTTTAGAATATTTCAGATAAACATGAAAAAAGAAATAAGGCGATACTAATCATTAAGAAAATAACAACGGATATATAGAAATAGTAGTCGTAATCCAACCACTACAGGAAGTAAAAAAGAGAGGGTCAGAGTACCCCCCAAAATTAAGGAAAACAAACAAGAGAAACACACAATCAATACAGTGAGATCATATTGAATCACAAACTAAGTGGGTAATGTGGACGTCACTTCAGAATTCCTGCTATCAAGAAAACTCTGCAGTTATTTTGGGTCTTAAAACACAAAACTGTTTCCACTATAGTTAACATAGTATCTACAGGGAAAATTATAGAAAAAATCAATACCGAAAGCTATAATCTGTGGAAACCTGGCCAAAAAGGCATTGCGCCTCAGTTGTGTAGCTCTGGAAAAATCAGGAATCTTTTGTCGCAGAAAAGCACCTTTCTTTAAACTGAAATACAATTTCACAATCCAGTTCCTGTCGGCTTCAAAAGTGAAGGACACGATCAGAATATTTTAATCAGTTATTACCGTGGACTTTCCAAAAATGGGTTGAATCCAAACTATCTGGTGAGATTTTGGCCTTCCACTTGCCATGCCTCCCATATTCTGTGCCTATTACATTGCTCCTGTGGGAAAGGAAAGTACCTATAAGGACTCTGATAAATATGGTGGAAGATGATTAACAGGTGATTTTTTTTGTTTCGATGTTAATAAGCACCTGTTTTTGGCTGTTGATATTAGACAATTTAGTTGTGCACATACCATAACAGCAATGAACCTCACCCCTCGGCCAGGGTGTGTGGAGTATCATCTCACTATTATGGATGCCTTATTTTAAGAACTCAATGCTGTGTTCCTTTAATATTATTTGTACAAAAGTCAAAGTGATAAGCAAACGTTTTAAAAAGAAATTACACTCAGAATCCACTCCTCCTCCTTCCCTACGCAAGGTCTTGTTTGACAAGACTCGCCTCTTCTTTATTTTAAATGTTTTTATATTCCACCATATGCAAGTTGCATTCAAGGGGTGAACAATACATAAAAGGTCATCATTTTACTAACAACCAGACAACTAAAGATGCTGTGCCCAAACTCCTCCCCCTGCTACCCAACTGACCTGGCCCTATCCCAGCTGCTCCTCAACCATCCAACCTAGGGAACAAAAACATTTTCACCGCCTTCCTGAATGTTAACAAGTTCAGTTCCCCCATCAAGCTCACTGGGAGCTTGTTCCACCACTTTGGGCAGACTAGATGGACCATGCTGGTCTTTATCTACCATCATATACTATATTACTATATCAGGGCCACTACTGAAAAACACCATTCTTTCCACTGATACAATCGCATCTGCTGGAAACCCAGGACCACCAACCGCTGATCCTGGCTGGGCTGCAACTCCCTCCCTGGCTGACACTAGGACAGTAAATCACCCAGGTATCTCAAATGTCATCTTAAATGTCACCAGCAGGAGCTTCAAAATACTCCATTGTTCCATTGGAAGCCAGTGTAGTTGAGATAATACATTTGCTATTGGTTCCCTTTGACTATGCCCAGAGATCACTCTAGCACAGTGGTTCTCAACCTTTTCTGTACCATGACCCCTTTTACCATTGGTCAACTTGTGATGACCCCCAATGATAAAATCAAATGCGTCTCTCTTCCTTTACTGTTAACGCATTGTTGCTGTAATCATTTGTTGAATTATTAATATATTATAGGCCTTTGCAATATGTTTTTATTTATAAAATTTACTTATTTAAACCACAATAATTAATCACAATAACAAGTAACAATATTTGATTTCAAAATTATTATGATTTTGTAGTCAAATCACTAATACGAAATAAAATTATTTTTTCTACCTTTGTTGTCTGACCAATTTATTCTCTGATCATGCTGGTCCCGATCTGAGGCTTCTGGTTTCCTGTCTTCTCTTAGCTCTCTTTCTGTGGTCTATGGTCCATCTGCCATTTCTTATCTCTTTTTTCGTTTTCTTTAGTTCTTTCCATCAGCTTATTTCCAGTCCCAGTAACCCTCCCTAGTATCAGCCCCTTTCCAGTCCTCACTCCCAGTACTTTCCAATGTAAACTTGCATTCCCATGACTGCCACTTTCCTAACTTTTCTTAGCTTTTCCAAATATCAGTGTTTGTCTTCTTTCTCTGATCTCTTGTATTTTATGAAGGCCACTATCTTTTTCCTCGTCTTTTCAGCTACTACTTTCAAGAACCAAAGTGGCCTCCTTTTCCTTTTATATTTATTTACTTTCCAAACAAAAGAGTTTGTTGTTCTTATTTTATATTTCTAGATTTTTCAATGATAGTACAGGCAATAAAGAAACAAAGCAAAAAGACAAAATAAAATAAGGAAAAATGCATAATGCCAATACATCAGCCCATCACAAATGAGGAAGGCAAGTTCAAAAAATTAAGGAAATGCTATTCAAACAGAGAAAGACTGTGAAGGAGTACTGCCAGCAGAATGCACACTATGATACCCCCCCCCCCGAAACCCCAGACTTCCTTCCTTAGAAACAATTAACTCTAAGAGCTGTTTAGGTTCCATAAAGTAATAATTCTGGCCCTCAAAATTTACATAAAATAAAGAAGGAAATTTCAACAACCAGGTTCCCCCGAGCTGAAGGACTTGAGGCTGTAAAGCCAAGAACTCCTTCTGTCAAGCCTGGGTCTGTTTAGATACATCAGGAAATATACAAACTACCAAACCCATAAACTGCTCTTGCATATGTTTGAAGTACAAACATAAAAGATAAACTTTCTCCTGCTTAAAGGTAAAAGTTACCAACAGTATACACCGAGATGTTACCAGTTCAATCGATCCCTCCAGGAACTCAGTCAGATTCAGTTGCTCCTGGGGTCAACCGAGATTCACTGAACCTCCATTAGAGAAGAGCACATAGAACGCTCTAGCCACAGGAGGGAGATTGTCTGATGCCCAGCCCAGAATCTCAATCAAATGCTTCTTGACCAACTCAAAAGAGCCTAGCAGAGGGGATCGAGGAGATCTCAGGAAATGTAAATTGTTCTTCCGGGACTGATTTTCCATAAACTCAAGTTTCCTCCAGAACCCAAAACTCTCTTTCACTTGAGCGTCCTTAAATGTGCCAAGTTCAGCTATTTGACCCTCCAGTTGTTCCAATCTGACCCCATGTTCAGCAACCTCGTTCCTTTGGGCAGAAACAAGCTCCGTGAGAGAATCCACCTAAAAAGAAAGTTGTGCTAAATTAACATTAAGAGATCCATCCAGAGTCCTGATAGAGTTCCATAGCAGCTTCAGGGTAACACCAGACTCCTACCCTCTAGGAAGCTCTCCACACCTTCTGAGATGATCCACAGTCAAAATTCCTGCATCTTTCACCAAACATGTGCCTTTGGGTGAAGACTGAGCAAGGGGGCAGCCCGGCAGACCCTCCAGCAATTTCACAGCACCTGCCAGTAGTCGGAGGATCCAACCCCCCCCCCCCCCAACACAGTGCTTCTGGGTTGCCGGGGAAGGGTCCGATCATCGGGACTTAACGAGACCCCTTCCATGCTCCGCCCCAGAGGATCACCTCCAGAGCAGTCCAAGGCAGTTTCCACCTCCTTCAACAGCCGGATGCCGAGCTCGACGATGGTGAGCTGGCCACTTCCTCCCGCAGCCTCTCCCACCGTCCAATGCAGCTGCTTGCTTTTGCACTTCGGCATGCCCTCCTCAGCGAGCAAACCATACGCCGTACCACAGTCTCCTCATGGCGTCATCTTGCCTTCCCCACAGTTCCAGTTTGTTGCTCTTAAAATATCCTCTTTCATTTTTTCCCATTGCTTTTCTACATCCCCCAGCTGATCCTATCCAGCTGATGACTCCTGGAGGTATTGTCCCATCTTGACAAAGTTAGTTTTCCTAAAGTATAGGACCATTACTTTGGAATGAACAATCTCAACCATTGCCATAATACTGAACTACACCACCCTAATGATCACTCACACCCAGTGTATCTGAATTCAAGAAGGCATGGGGAAATAGAGAGGATCTCTGAGGGGAAATAAAGAGGCTGCAAAGCTTAGTAGTTGGTATGAAAGGGCAAACTGGATAGACTATATGGTCTTTATCTGCTGTTATTTTTCTCTGTTTCTATGTTTCTACAAATTATATCCCACAAACAAATTATCCTTATGAAAATGAAAAATATTGTTTCATTGGACCCATAAATCATTACTCAGGTATTTTACACAATGCAGTTCATTTATAGGTCCCTTTCACTGTATAGCTCTAAAATTCATCATAATGTTTTTCATCAAATTTTATACTTGTTAAAGTCCCAAATATTATGGGTCCGATAAAACAATGCCTTTTATTTTCATAAAAATCATTTGTTTGCGGGATATAGTTTCTGTGTTCCTAAAAGGATTCCCCTATTTGGTGCTCTATATTTTATGTGCCATAATTCTCTGGAGAATCAGAATATATTACATTTAAGAAAGAAGGATGTTCAGACAATAGAACTATAAGGTGAAATAAATGATTTGGATGGAAATAGTAGTTTTGTTTATATTTCTTTTTATAAAATATAGAATGTTGGTACATCTATAATTCTAGTTATACAAGTGACCTGGTGATTACACGAGCAAGTAAATAAGAAGTGTCATTAATTACTTTATTTAAATAGGTAGTTGTTTTATCAAAGGACTTCTATCACACTACTTTTTCCTTTTTCTTTTTTTGGAGTCTGTATGTCTAAATACAGCACGTGTGGAGGAATAGGTGGAGAAGGTGTATATATGTATGTTTGTGTGTATGTGTGTGTGTGTGTGTGTATGCATGCAAACATTCACTTTTTCCGAGCCACCTGATCTCACATTAGCTTCAGTATGGTAGTGCGCTATTTCTGGTTTAATTATACATTGTGCACCTTGCCACTAGAAAACCCAGCATCTTTCTAGCTGATAGAATTAAAAAACTAAATGGTCTTTTAATTTTTCTTTTGTATGAGCAAACAAACCCCCTTATCCCTATCTATTAAGATTTTTTGAGGTGAGGAAGGGAGAACAGTCACTTTATCCACCATCTCTATATTGTCTTGATTTTTCTCGCTGTTTTTTTATTTTTTTAATTAATTCTGAAAATTAAAAGTAAATAGTCCCATGGCTGTTTTTTTTCTTTAATCACAGCCAGAGAAGAGACAAAGTGGTATGTCTGCTAAACCAGGCTAATGGTTAACCTGGACTATTCTACTCCTAGGTCCCATTGAATAACATGGGACCTAGGTGCAGATAGCCTAGGTTAGCCTGGCTTAGTAGACATACCCCAAAGAGTCAGATAAGCACAGTTTAAAAGAAGAAACAGTTCTGATTTCATGACAGAACATGAAGTACAGAGGTCTATAGATACCTTCCTACCCAGTGGATCTGAAAGGTGAAAAAATGATATAGGATAATTAACAAAAAACACACAGTACAATGGTTATTTTGTCATTGTCCAGGCTGCGTGAAGATCTGATAACACACTCTTTGAAGAACTCGGTGCCTACACATGCTCCTTAATGCATTCAGACGTTCAGCATAACAAAGATAAAATGTGATCTTGACTAGAATATGCTTGGTTGCTTCCTAGTGACTGGAGCTAATTTTTATGTTCTAGACTGAATACATAATATCCCTTTCCCGAGTGACTTAATTATTCACAAGTCAAGATCTAGCTGCAAGCCATTGCAGCTTCACAGTGCATTCAGTCAAGCGTTCAATGACCAGCATTGATGATGAATCTTGGACTTCGATTACATGCAACTCAAGTTTCTTTCGATGATGGTTCCAAAGGTTCAGGTAGTTTTGGAATAAATTTATCTGTTGGACCGAAGGAATCAGTGTAGGGAACTACAGTAGATGCTGTTAAAATTAGGGTTCTGGCCTCCGGTTGTGCTGTTGATTTAACATGATAATGCCAGATTAGGTCATTATGCATTCTTGCAACGTGAGAAATATCTCCAGTCACATTGAGGATGGTGATTGGCTGGACTACAATTGTATTTATTTAGACAGTTTTGTATACCACCTTATCCTTCAATCAAAGTGGTCAACAAGCTATTGGGAGGCATACATTCAACAGGAGAGGATACGATTCACATACAGGGAACATGGGCAATGGAGGGTTAAGTGGCTTTCCCAAGACCACAAGGAGCACCTGTGGGACTAGAAACCCCAGTCCTTACGGCCCAAGGTTGCTGTCCTCTAATGGGATTTGAACGTCCGGCCTGAGGTACCTTGCCCCAACTATTAGGCCACTCCTGGATCATACCAGTCCAGGGCCAGTTTTAGGGGGTGGCCTTGGGCCTCGATGTCACAGGAGACCCCAAGTCTGACTCAAGCTAAAGGAAGCATAGCCTGCAGACAGGCTTTGGAACCCCCTCAAGAGTTTCCGCCCTGGTCTCTTGCAGGTTTAACACCCGGCTCTCTATCAGGTATCATCTTGAAGGACTGTGCTTGAACAGTAAAATCTTGCTTTTCTTTAAGAGCTGCGGCTTTGTCCAAGTGGAAGTGATACAAGTCAGGAGTGTGCGCACTGCTGGTGGAGCATGACTGATTTTCTGAGGAGAAGCACGCACAGCAGGTCAGAATATGAATGAGAGGCCAGAATATGGGAAGAAAGGCCAGCACACTCTACAGTTGCAGTGTGGCTTCAGCGAGAAGCCACATCTGCTACAGCAAACCTGGAGAAAAGCTGCCTTCCAGTGCAGCAGGTATGAATAGGGGATAAAATAGTGATTTTCTTTAAAGTAAAAAAATATTATATTAGTAGCATCCTCAGGGGCAGCTTATATAGACACTGAGGCAGTAAGGAGAGGAGGAGGTGTTAAGACTGGAGGACAGGGCTGTCAGAAATGTTGTTCCAGTGTTGCTCATGACCCTCTCTTAAACACTGGACCTGCTGTTTCTGAGCTGCTTTGCTGCTGAAGCAATACTTTGGGCGCCACTAGTATAAGAGTTTGTTTTATAAACTAAGTCATTTTAGCCCCTATTCATAGAAGGCCTGGGCACAGGAGGATCCACTGCAATAGATCAGGAAGGGCTGCCACCCTAAAACCCCAATCTGGGATGTGTTCCTGCTGCTAACAGCCCAAGGTAAAGAAGTGAGGACTTATTGTAACACAACCTTCCCAGTTCCCATTGATTCTAACTTTAGCTGCAGTTCATAATATAGAGTCAAAAATATTATTGCAAATCTAGACCCTTTATTCTCCAGTCAAGGGACTGAGCTATGAAAATAGATTTCCTCAATGTTTCTGCTTGGTGATATTTCCTAAACCCATACTGCTGGGCATCGAGAGGACAATATATGTCCACACAAATTGGCACCTGTACTAGCACTATGGGGCATTGATTTCAATGGGGCTGCGGCTCCGATAATGATCGGAAACCACTACCGCGGCTTTGTAAACAAGCCCCTATGTGTTCTATTAACAGCACAAAACAGTAAGCTAGAGATCCATCAGTACGAATTAGATGACAGCGTGTCCAAATATGGATTCTTCAAGAGGAATGCGGCAGAGGAGAGCTAGAAAGAATAAAATTTGAAATTTTAAAAGAAGAATAAGCATGAGAAAATAAAAGTAAAGAAAAAATATGGAGAAAATGGGAAATTTGTTGAAGACTAAAGAAAAAGAGAAAGTTACGAGTGAGTGTGGTAGAGGTTTTCCTGGTTCTTAAGGTTTTGGCTGTCAGCTATGTAAATATTCCACCACGTCCTATGATGTATTTCTCTCTCTCTCTCTCTTTCTCTCTCTGTCCAGGTGTGGCATATCTATATCTTTCCTGCAGTGGGGATCTGCCTGTTTGTTTCTATGTTTGCCTGAGTGTGGTATGTCTGCCTCTGTGCATCTGAGGGGCCCTTTTATTAACAGGTGCTAGGGTGTTGCAACTAATGCACCAAAAGCACTGAAACTGTGGCGTGTTAGGTGCAACACAACTGCGTTAAACATCGGAGGTGTGGAAATCATTTCACACCCCCGACATTGTCCCTTCGCCTTGTCCCTTAACTCCGGGCTCATTAGCGTGAGTGCACTTGACGCTACTTATTGAGATGGCATTAGGGTATCCTGCACTAATGCAGTTAGTGTGGGGCTTGACCCCTGTGCTAACGGCTCAGAGCACAGCACACCTACTCTCTGCCCGCACCCCACCCACTAAGGATCCTAATGCAGGGTACACGGTGCAGGTATCATCCTATGCTGTTGTGGCCCTGCACTAGCAGGCATCATGTGTCCCAGCGCACATTCAGTGCACACCAGAACACGCATTGTCAGCTCACGCCCTTTAGTAAAAGACCCCCTAAGTGTGTGTGCATGTTTTTTCCTTCCAGCAATCTGAAGAGAGAAACAAAATGGGGCTTTTGAGTCACTGGGTGACAGTGTGGTTAACAAGATACCCTTCGTGTATATGAGAATGTATGTGTGTATGTTTTATGGTTAGGGCTTCTGGTTCTAGGTGTTTATCATTTGGAAAATTACAGATTTATTTTTGAGGCAATTAGGTGCTTTTCCACGCTTAGAAAAATAGGGGTTTATCAATTTATTAATGGCATGAAAATCATTTTTAGTGTCTTTTTAGGTGGATTCCATTTAATGACACAAAACACAATTTTCCATTACCAGCTCACTCGGTTATATCTTTTTTTTTTTTGAAGGTGTGAATAAAAAGGTAGACAAAGGTGGGCCGGTTGATATAGTATATCTGGATTTTCAGAAAGCCTTTAACAAGGTCCCTCATGAGAGACCCTTGGCGAAGTTAAAAAGTCATGGGATAGGAGGCAGTGTACTATTGTGAATCAGGAACTGGTTAAAAGATAGAAAGCAGAGCGTAGGGCTAAATGGCCAATTTTCCCAATGGAGAAAGGTGAATAGTGGCGTACCCCATGGATCTGTGCTGGGTCCACTGCTTTTTAACATATTCGTAAATGACCTGGAAATGGGAATAATGAGCGAGGTAATCAAATTTGCAGATGACGCAAAATTATTCAAAGTTATTAAAACCCAAGAGGATTTTGAAAAATTGCAAGAGGACCTTGATAAATTGGAAGACTGGACGTTCAAATGGCAGATAAAATTTAATGTGGACAAGTGTAAAATTATGCACCTACAAAAGAAAAACCCAAACCCATTAGGAACTACCACCCAGGAAAAAGATTTAGGCATCATCATGGATAACATATTGAAACCCTCCACACAGTGTGCAGCGGCGGCCAAGAAGGCAAATAGAACGCTAGGTATGATATGGAATGGAATGGAGCATAAAACAAAGGATATTATAATGCCTCTATATGGTTCCATGGTGTGACCACACCTTGAATATTGTGTGCAGTTCTGGTCGCCGTATCTTAAAAAAGATATAGCAGAATTAGAAAAGATACAGAGAAGAACCACCAAAATGCTAAAGGGGATTGAGTGGAACGGGTAAACGTAGATCAATTCTTTATGGCATCAAAATGTAGAAATACTAGGGGACGTGCAATGAAGCTACAGTATAACCCATTTAAGACTAACGAGAAAATATTTTTCACTCAACGCATAATCAAATTCTGGAATTTTGTTACCGGAGGATGTAGTAAAAGCTGTTAGTGTAGCTGGGTTTAAAAAAAGGTTTGGACAAGTTCCTGGAGGAAAGGTCCATAAACCATTATTAAAGAGGACCCAGGTAATCCACTGCTTGCTCCAATTCAAGCATTATGGAACCTGTGGGTCTTTTTCGGAAACTGCTAGGTACTTCTGACCTTGATTGGCCACCGTTTCAAACAGGATAATGGGCTTGATGGACCTTGGTCTAACCCAGTATGACATTTTTTATGTTCTTATAATCTCCAAGCCTGAGCAACTGCATCAGTGCTCCCTGCTTATCCAAGCACCCCCCCCCCCCCATATTTGTATGTTATTGCCCAGCTTAGCCCTGCATCTTCCATGTTTCCCTTTCCTCCCCAGCAGTCTGCCACCTTTCTGCTTCCTCCCCTCCCCAGTCCAGTATCTGCCGCCTTTCCCTTTTTTCTCTCCCAGTCTGGGGGTTTTGGGGGGGGGGCAGCCAGTCTGCCTGCCTTTCTTCTCTCCCTTCAGCAATGCAGCAAAGAACTTTCTTTAACTTAGGTTTGTTGCGCTGCCTCCCGCTCCTGTATTCTTGTACAAGTTTTCTTGCCTGGAAGCCGGCACCTCCTGTTGCCAGGTTAAAGTCTCCCAATGATAGTCGTGTGATTTCATGGCTGCTACTGGGAGACTTTGGCTAGCCTGGGGGAGATGCCATCTGCTGGGCAAGAAAAGATTTTTTAGAAAGCAGGAATAGGAGGTGGTGTGACAAACTTAGTTTAAAGTAATTCATATTTGTTAGGTGATGTCAATAGAGCCCAGAGGAAGGGTTTTTTTTGGGGGGGTTTTGTTATAGCACCCCTTGTTTTTATTGGTTATAACTGAAAATCAGAAGCCATACTTATGGTGTCCATGATAGTATACTGCTGTTTTTATATTGGTTGAACACTAGAGAAAGCTCCAGTACGTATAGCAGAGCTGTAAAAGAAAGCGAGGCCCTAGAAACACTTGAGAGTTATAGTTCCTGGGAGTGCTGAATTGACAGGAAGTGAGCAAGCATTCTCCATGGACAAGCAGGATTTGTCAGCCACACCTGGTGACGTCCTCTGACGGTGCCGTATAGAAGTGCTCTCCTGAGCCAGTAGCCCAACCCACCGGCCTGCCCCTAGCTAGCCAGTCTTGTTTCTTCCGCTGTGCCTACAACACGGACTCCTGCTCTCCTTACATCATCTACCTCCTGAAGGAAGAAAACTCAAAGCAAAATCTTCAGAAATGCTCCAAATTTAAGAACAGACTACTAACAGGTCAGAAGATGCCGAAATCTGTAAAACCTGTAAAATGTGTTCCCGTTGCTCCAGAAAGATGAACTGCACAGACGCACACGATCTGTGTGTGAGATGCCTGGGGGCGAATCATCAGGATGCCGACTGCCTGCACTGCTCAAGAATGTCCCCCAGAGCACGCAGATCAAGGAGCCATGCCCTACAAGATTTCCTATCGACTCTTCCATCTCCAGGGACCCCACATATGGCAACAGAGCACACTGCGACTGGGGATGTGCCCCCCGAGGCCTCCATCCCCATTCATGCTGCCTCGATGGGACCCGATGCTACCACTGCAGTGACTTCTGAAAAGATTGCCAGCAGCACTCTAGGAGCCCAGCAAATACTTGTATCGGCTGTGGCAGCCCCTCTCTCCAGAAAGCCACCATCTTGCTGAGGTTTCTGCTCTACCCAACTCCGCCCACTCCATGCTGACTGGCCGGCACTGCGAGCATCAGCAGAGTCATCAGGCCCTCCCCTAAATGTCATAGCGCTGCAAGTACCTCTCCTCGCCTCACCGAAGCAGGGACCTCCCCTCAACATAGCTGCAGGAGGGAACACTCTTCGGTGCCGGCTCCTCAATCCGCTCACAGCCACTCCTCCCACTCTCATCGGGGTCATGATTGGCGCCGCAAACGGAGCCGGGAAAGAGGACACAAGAACCAGCATAAGCGATCTAGCAGCTCCTGCAGCACTGAGACTGACCGGAGGCATCATCATCGGACGAAGAAGACACAGGAGAAACAGCTCCTGCTCCAGGGGAAGTGACAGACAACACCAAAGCAAAAGGGATAGGTGCAGAAACCCCAGCCCTGATCCAAGCCTCAACAACCCCCCCCCCCCGCCATCTGTAACTAGTGAGGAAATTGGCGCCAAAGTCAATCCTACCACCGTAGGGGTCCTTCCCAACCAAGGGGCCATTCTGCAATTTCTCTCTAACCTCACCATTCTCCTGCAGGAGAGCCTCCAAGCTACCCCAGCCCCCCTCTCCCCTCTACATGACAGAACCTTACACGCTGACTGTTCAAGAGCCCAAGCTATGACAGGGTTGAAACTAGCAATGCCAGACAACACATCACCTACGCAACAGACAACTCAGTACTGGACTCGCCACCCTCATTCAGCGAAGGAGAAACAGAGAAAGGGGCAGCAACTTCGCTGGGATCAGACTCTCCAGCAAAGGATCACAGGTCTGCAACTCCTAGGGATTCAGGAGGGGAATCCGTTGGGCGGAGGCTCTGATCCGTCCCAGCAGCTCCACCTCCCGAAGATCTTGCCTACCCTAAGTTCTTGCCCAAGGTGGCTACTGTTTTGGCCCTTATGCCCTCTGACCCACCAGACCAAGCAGAACCGGAGGTCCTTAAGTACTTAGATGCACCAAAAGCACCAGTGACCCTACCAATGCAGAAGCGCCTTCTGGATGCCAAATTCAAGCTCTGGCAGACACCAGCATCAGCCTTTGCATGCTCCTGCAAGCTCGACATCAAATATCAAGTCTGACAGGCTCCAGGTTTCACAAAGAGACAGCTTCCTCACCGCTCCATCATTGTTTCCTTTGGTCTGAAACGTGTCACATCATCGCGCACCCATGTCAGCTCTCCACTGGGGAAAGACACAAAACCTCTAGACGACGTGTGAAAGAAGGTGTTTCAAGGAGCTATGCTCAATCCTAGGATTGCATTGCATGAGTTCCAGCATATCCTCTTCCAGGACACCTTGTTGGGAACCCTAAAGGACCCCATCGCCTCTTTACTTCAAGAGGCTCAAGCAATGGCCATGGCCACGTTGAGAGACCTCAAAGAATGCGGTAAACACCTGGTCAGTACGACGTATGATGCTTTTGAGACCGCCACACGCACCATGGGGATGGCCATCTCCACCAGGCACCTAGCATGGCTATGCACATCAGGGCTGTGTGAGGATACTCACGAACACATCACCGATGCCCCTTGCAATGGCAAGTCTCTATTCGGCAAGAAGGTCACAGATACAGTGAATGACATGAGATTACTGCACCACCCTCAAGACCCTCACTGAAGATGGCCTAGAGCACAGTTCCAGCACACAAAAAAGGGACTATAACCGAAAGTCCTACTCCGCACACAGGAAGTACAACTACTGCAAATGGCAGCCCCCATGATATAAGCAAGCTACGTATCAATCTTCCTACGGTACAGCTCATAATCAAAAGCACCAAAGGGACTGGAAACAAAAAAAGCAGGCTCCCCCTGCATCGAGGAAGAGCGGCCCATCCTTTTGACAAACAGCTCTCAGCCGCACGGGCAAAGATCCCAGTGGGGGACAGATTGTCAGCCTTCTGGAAGTCCTGGCGACTCATCTCTACAGACCAATGTGTCTTGCAGATTATACAAGAAGGGTACTGTATATGATTCCTCTTCCTGCCCTGTCAGCGCCAGAGTCCTAACCACGCTACCCCCATGGACGCAGACCTACACATGCACACGGAGTTGATACACCTCCTGTCACCACAAGCAATCGAACCTGTACCCCCTGACCAGTGGCTTCTATTCCAGATTATTCCTAGTCCCCAAAAAATCAGACGGGGTAAGCCCCATCCTCGATCTCCGGAAACTGAACAAATCCATCTACAAGGAGAGGTTCCATATGTACGCACTGGGCTCCATCCTTCCTCTCCTCCAAACCGTAGACTGGCTAGCTTCCTTGGATCTGCAGGATGCCTACACTCATGTTCCGATCCACCCTTCTCACAGGAAGTACCTCTGATTTCAAGCTCTGGGCAACCACTACCAGTACCGAGTCCTCCCATTTGGCCCCTCCCTGGCCTCACGGGTGTTCACAAAACATGTAGCTGTTGCAGCGGCACACCTGCGCAAGTGAGGCATCCACATCTTCCCATACTTGGATGATTGGCTCATATCTGCACCCTCAGCGCAGGAAACGCAGGTGGCAGTCAACGAAACTATCCGCCTTCTAACCTCCCTCGGGGTGCTGGTGAACTACGAGAAGTCGCATCTGTCCCCATCCTGATGCCTGGAGTTCATCGGGGCCGACATAGACACTGTAGCAGCGAAGGCTTTCCTCCTGGCTCAATGGGCAGAGAAGATCTCCACATTAGCCAGGAGGTAGCTTCACAGGCATCCACGACAGCTCGGACTCTTCTATGGCTGCTGGGCCACATGGCTGCAACCACTCAGGTGCTGCCTCTAGCGAGACTATACATGTGCACTCTGCAGTGGCACTTCCTGTCATTCTGGAGTCCATGCATAAAACCCCTGTCCATTGGTTTAATACTCGACGAACGCACCAGGCGGAACCTCCACTGGTGAATCATCAAAAGGAATTTCACAGTTGGCAGGAACTTCCAACAACCCTGCTACCAGATCACCATCCCACAGACGCATCTAGGACTGGGTAGGGAGCCCACCTGCTACAGCTGCGCACCCAGGACACCTGGACAACATGGAGTCAGCTCGTCACATAAACCTGCTGGAATTTAGGACTATCCAGTATGCCCTACAAGCCTTCCAGCAACACATCCGGCACAAATCGATCATCCGACAAATGGACAACCAAGTGACCATGTTCTATATCAACAAACAAGGATCACAGACCTTGTGCAGGGAGGCGCTTGCCATATGGTCCCTAGCCCTCGCAAACCACTGATGGCTACAAACATCCTACCTCCCCAGCAAGCAGAACTCGCTAGCGGACAGGCTGAGCTGCCAAATGAGCCCCCACAAGTGGTCGCTGGACCACAAGACTTCAGAGACCATCTTCCTGCATTGAGATCGCCCTCAGGTTGACCTGTTCACCACAAGAGCAGAACAAGAAGTGTCTCCTCTTATGCTCCAAGCACCCGTCAGTCCACAGCATAGCCTCAGATGCCTTCGACGTGTGCTGGGGGGGTGGTTTTTTATGTATGCCTTTCCACCCACTCCCTTGATCTCCAAAACACTTCAGACAAGGCACAGGACAAGGCACAGATCATCCAGGTAGTTCCCCTCTGGCCTCGCCAGATGTGGTTCCCATCTCTTCAACGTCTCGCACAGGACTGGCTGCTCAGCCTTCCCTTCCACCTGTCCCTCCTCACCCAGGGCAACAGCCGTACACTCCACCCCAACCTGAGGGCACTAGCGTTGACAGCCTGGAGGTTGAGTGGCCGACCCTCTGTTCACTCAGCATACCAGAGGAGGTGCAGCATGTCGTCATGGCAGCCAGGCGCCCGTCCACTAGAAAATCTTATGGACTAAAATGGAAAAGATTCAGTATATGGTGCGCTTCTAGAGGGACTAACCTGGTCTCCTGCCTGGTGTCCATTCTACAATATCTCACCTCCCTCTTCGACCAAGGCCTCAAGATGGCTCCCATCCGAGTACACCTCTCTGCCATCGCCACTTTTAATGACCGGGTAAGGAATGACTCCATCGGTTCACTGCCACTGGTGGCGAGCTTCATGAAAGGTCTCAACAACCCTCGACCTACAGTGTGGTCTCCCATTCCACCATGGGACCTCAACATTATTCTGCAGCAACTGATGCTGGACCCCTTCGAGCCCATGCTCTCCACAAACATGAAACACCTTTCCTGGAAAACACTCTTCCTAATTGCCATCACTTTGGCCCGGCGCATCAGTGAACTCCACGCTCTTGTGGCACACCCTCCATACACGCAGCTCCTCCATGATAGAGTCTCTCTATGTACGCACCCCAAGTTCATCCCAAAAGTGGTCTCTGCCTTCCATATCAACCAAACTATTGAGCTGCTCATCTTCCATCCAGAGCCACACTCCTCTGCTGAAGAGCAAAGACGTCACACACTGGACTGTACTAGAGTTCCTTCGCATCTACCCCCTGAGGACAGGACCACTCAGGCGAGGCTCACAGCTTTGTTTCATATGACCCAAACAGGCCGGGCCGGCCAGTCACAAAGCGAACGCTATTGCAGTGGATATCAGACTGTATCACATTCTGCCACAACCAGGCAGATGCTCAAGCCCTGTCCAACATCGGGGTGCACCAGCTCAGAACATTGGCTACCACCATCGCAAACCTGCGCTCCATTCCTCTGAAGGACATCTGCAAAACTGCCACATGGTCTTTGGTCCACACTTTCCAGAGACACTACTGCTTGGACTTGAACACTCAAGTGCGATGCTCGTTCGGTCAGGTGGTCCTTGCCATGGCCACCGATGGACTCACCTGAGGGCAAGGGGGGACTGAGACCCTGTATGATTATTGTTTGGCCATGTTGGCCCTTATATTGCCAGGCCATGTTGGCTTTTTGCCTTACATGGCTTGTTTGCCATTACCTGCACTGCTATTAATTTGAAGTGTCATAATTTGTTATGATCTAGATTCACCACTATTGGAAACAGGATACTAGGCTTGATGGACCTTGTTCTGACCCATAAGAACATAAGATATGCCATACTGGGTCAGACCAAGGTCTATCAAGCCCAGTATTCTGTTTCCAACAGTGGCCAATCTAGGTCATATGTACCTAGCAGTTTCCCCAAGAGACACAGGTTCCACAATGCTTGTATTGGTTCAAGCATTGATATCCTGGGTCCCTTCTTAATAATGGTTTATGGACCTTTCCTCCAGGAACTTGTCCAAACCTTTTTTAAACCCAGCTACACTAGCAGCCTTTACTACATCCTCCGGTAACAAATTCCAGAGTTTGATTACACGTTGAGTGAAAAAATATTTTCTTTTATTAGTCTTAAATAGACCCAGTATTGCATATCTTATTTTCTTATCAGGCCATGTTGGCCTTGCACTGCTTGTTACCATTACCTGCACTGTTAGTGATGTTGGGAGGTGCTGTAATCTGTTATCAGGCCATGTTGGCCTCTCTTCACATTGTTTGCTATTCACCTGCACTGTTAGCTATGTTGGGAAATATCACAATAAAGCCAGTACTTCATCTCTCATGTCTTGGCCTCCCTCATCCACCACAGAATACCACGCAGCTGTGCAGCTTGGGAGGCACCAGGTGTGGCTGACGAATCCTGCTTGTCCATGGAGAAAGCGGGGTTACTTACTTGTAACGGGAATTCTCCATGGACAGCAGGATAAGTCAGACACACAATCCCACCTACCTCCCCTGGACGAGGTCGGCCTCCTCGTGGCATGCTTGTGGCCACGATTACACAAGGGCCAAGCTGGGAACACACTGGCTAGGTAGGGGTGGGCCAGTGGGTTGGGCTACTGGTTCATGCTCAGAAAGGTTTACCTTTCTGAGCTCAGGAGAGCACTTCCATACGGCGCCGTCAGAGGACGTCACCAGATATGGCTGACTTATCCTGCTGTCCACGGAGAACTCCCATTACAGGCAAGTAACCCCACTTTCTCTTTTCTCAAACCTAGAGAAGGTAAATAGCCAAACTACAGAGAAGGAGAGAAAGGCCAGAGTAACAGGTTGAAGACGGTGAATAGGAGCTCCAGCTTCCAAGTTAGAAGGATGGTTTGAGGAGGAAAAACCGATGGATTGAGAATGCTTGAGGATTACTTGTCAGAACCTATAATAAAGTTAGTAACTTAAATGCTCTTCTTGGTTTATATTTCAGAAATTAAGGAACCACCAATGTTTGCGCAAAAACAGAGGAATAATGTGTATGCTACGTGAAGTGTTCTGACTATAGTCCATAGAGAAGCATTTACCTGGTGCTTTAACCCTGGGAGTACCGATGGGGTCAAAAGTGACCCCATTGCAAGTTTCACAACGCGTATCTCGGAAACTAATTGTTCAAGAATACAATCTTTTTATGACTTTTCACATGTCAATATTCTCTTTATATTGCACCATGAGAGGAATAATTTTCATCCGCTAGGTGATGCTAGTGATGTATTGCAGCACAGAGTAACAGTGGGGTCATTTTTGACCCCAGTTTCTTATGTCCAGTTTGGATCGTGATACAATTTGCAGTTTTGTGAATTTTTTGATCTGACAAAGGTATTTATCATTAATTATGTATCATTTATTTTTTGTACTCTTATTTTATGAAAATTACACATTTTCTGAAATTGATATCATACGTTCTCTCATTATTTCCGATGAAATCTAAAGGCTTTCAGCTCGTTCATCACGATTATTGTACACCTATAGTAAAACTGCTTTGTGTTTTATTCAACTTTATCTTTGTTTATATATTTTAGGTTATTGTTTATGATGTCAAAACGAAAGTATTCAGCTGCCCAAGTAAGAGAAATATTACAACGAGATGCTGACAGTGACGGCTCTGAGTCGTCTGATGATGCAGCATATTCAGCAAGTGAAGAAGCATATCAGTCAAGTTCGGGCGATAAATCTGATGATGACAGTCATGATTCAGATGGCGACAGCAGTTGGTCGCCAAGTGAATGTGAGACTGATGTTGAGCCGGTAACATCGCCTGCAGCAAAGAGTCAAGTTACAGGTCGAGGCAAAGATCGAGGCTGTGCTGGACGGGGAAGAAGGCAGGAGTCCTCGGTGTCAGTATCATCTTTGAGGAATCTTAGTTGTGGTCGTAGAGGAGCTAAGAGGTCATCAACTATAAGCACAAATGTTGCCATTGAAGCCTATGTATCTAAGGATGCCACATCATGGAACAGGAAACCTATAAAGCAAGCTGCTGGAAGATACGCCAGAGCTAATGTCATGCCCGTACAACAAGGTCCTACAAGGTATGCTGTACGAAATGTTGATGGCCCTCTCGCAGCATTCCACTTGTTCATGAGGAAGAACTTACTGAATGAAATCATGATGTGGACGAGCAAACAAGGAAGACACATTTATGACGACACCTGGAAAGATTTGACAGACGGAGAATTTCAATGTTTTCTTGGACTTCTGATCCTCTCAGGCATGTACAAGTCATGAAATGAATCCATAGTTCAGTTGTGGAACCTTGAAGATGGTCATTCTGTTTTCGGCAAAAATATGGCCCGTAACCATTTTCAGCAAATTTCTCGTGCTCTCAGATTTGATGATGCAACCAACAGACGTGAACAACGAGGCGTGGATAAGTTTGCTCCAATCAGACACGTTTTTGATACCTGGGATGCAATTCTAAGTGACGCCTTTGTTCCTGGTGAAAATGTTACCGTGGATGAGCAACTGCTTATATTTTGTGGCCGTGTTCCGTTCAGACAATATATTCCCAGCAAACTTGGGAAATATGGCATAAAGCTATGGATGTTGTGTGACAGTGCAGCGTCATATGTTCTGCGTCTTCAAGTATATACAGGAAGGGAACTCAGACAAAACAGGGAACAGAATCAGGGTGAAAGGGTTGTGCTGCAACTCACTGAAGGATTGACGCGATCTGGCAGAAATGTTACTGTTGACAATTTCTTCTGCAGTTTATCCCTGTCACGGAAATTGCTAGAAAAACAAATGACACTTTTGGGGACAAAATCGAAAGAACAGAAAAGAATTGCCTCCAGAATTTGTAACAGCAAAGGGCCGAGAGGTATTCACTTCACTGTTTGCCTTTCGCGATGATGCCACTCTGGTTTCCTATTGCCCGAAGAAAAGAAAAGTGGTGGTTGTTCTGAGCAGTTTGCATGATCAAGAAGAAGTAGATAACACACGTCCAGACAAAAAAACACACATGATCTTGGACTATAATTCTAGTAAAGGTGGAGTAGATACGGCAGATCAAATGTTGCGCATGTATACCACAAAACGAATGACAAGACGCTGGCCAGTGACAATCTTCTACAACATATTGGACATCATTGCTTTGAACGCCTTCATTGTTTGGATGTCACTAAATCCAGAATGGCAGTCCAAGTCAAAGCACAGACGTCGTCTATTCCTCTTGGAATTAGGAAAGCAGCTGCTTCAGAGTTATTTGCAGCGAGATTTCTTCCAGCATTGAAGAAGCCACTGATGCTGTTTGCAATGTCGGGATCCCAAAGAAAAGGGCAAGGTGTCACTGCTGTTCCAGAGAAAAAGACAAGAAAAGCAACATAGTTTGCACCTCCTGCAAGCTCAATGTTTGCAAAGAACATTCAGAAATTGTCTGTCTCATGCAAATGACTGTAATACTTTACTGTGTTCATCAAGTGAATGCAAAAACTGCTTTCATTGCAACTCTTCTTCATGTAATTTTATGATACAGCATTAAATTTAAAAACATTTAACCTTCATATAATAAATAATTAATTCAAAATAATATTTTGACTGTTTAGTTTAAATTTTTCATGGTTAACAATTAAAATTCGTCGTGGGGTCATTTATGACCCCAATGGTATTCAGTGTGTGCAAAAAATCTTGGTAATTCCAGGGTTAATAGACGGACAGGCTGGGATAGGTCACTATAATGCTATTGGAAATGTACCCTGGCTTAGTGTGTTGCCAGAGGGGATTGAAAAAGCTGATAAGGGAGCCCAGGTTAAATAATGACCTTATTAGAATAAATAAATTTCAACCAAAACCGTGGATTGCAATGGAAGAACTATTTATTCATTAAAAATCAGCCAGGCCCGACACAGGCCGTGTTTCGCAACAACTTCCTCAGGGGCTAAAACAATCTTTTCAAAAGCTTCTATCAAAGGATCTGTGTTAGGAGGTGGATTCCATTTAGACTTTTTTTTAAACATAGATATGTCTTGACTTACAATTTGGTTTTCATTAAAAAAATGTTTAATTCGAATTCTACGAAAGAATTTAAATAAATCAATTTGGACCTCGAAGGGATCAAAATTTCTAACCGGCACAAAAGAAAGACCCTTACTGAGCACGGACTCCTCGTCTGTAGTTAGTTCATATTTTGAAATATTAATTACGTTGCTTCTCTTCTTATTTCTTTTATTCTTTTAATTGTAATGTGTATAATCATTACTTATTCATCATATTTTTTATACATATCATGTGTTTGGTCATTTATTTATTTATTTATTTATTTATTTTTTTAGACTATTCTCCAGAAACTTTTTTCCTCCCCTTTTTTGGTGCCCCTGCAAGTTTGTTGTCACACTCCTGTAGTATCCTTGAGTCTTTCATACAATGTTTTAATTTTGATACAACATTTTTCATTTATTATTTATTATTTTTTAATACATTACTATTTATTTATTGGTTGCTATTAATATGTTTATTTAGGAATGTTTACATGATTTTTATGATATATCCATGATACATTCATTATATATGGTTTTATTTATAGTTCCGTACTATTGTTTATATGTACTTGTTCAAGTAATTCATAATTTATTCTCAATGTCCATATTTTTTTATTTCTGCTAAATATCTAATGTAATCTGACATTTTTCTTAATCCTTCTCGCATTATTCATATTATAAATGTATTTATTATATTCTTTTATTTTTATTTATGTTTGTGTGTTTAGCCATTAGCCCCTGAGGAAGTTGTTGCGAAACACGGCCTGTGTCGGGCCTGGCTGATTTTTTTTTTTTTTTTTGAAAGTTTTATTTATTATTTTCCAGAACAAAACAAACCAAAATATTACATTAACAACATCAAACTACAATGAGCATTAGGCTATTACAGACAGGTATAGCAATAGTACTCAGCGTTCTCGAAGTACAGAGACCACAGGGGGGAAAGGGGGGGGGGAGGGAGGGGGAAAAAAAAGGGGGGGAAGAACCGTGAACGTCATATCTACTGTGTATAGATCTTCTGTTAACAGACATTACGTCATGTAAGGGTGTCCCATTTTTTCAGTAAGTTTCTAAAGGCGGGGTTTTGTTGAACGTAAGCTATCTCACAGGATCTGTGATAGCATACTAGGTTCCACCAGTACACTACACTTACTGTACTAAAGGATTTCCAGTGGCTCATGATAACTTTCAGTGCCAAACTTAGCATTAAATCAAACAGTGCGTATTGCTCCTTGAGGAGGGTTGGCACATCCGCTAGCGATTTATAAATGATTATATGGAAGGTCAAGGGTGTGGCGATTCCGCAAACCTTCTGCACTTGCGTCCAGACCCCTTGCCAGTAGCCCGATAGGTGAGGACAGTAGTAAAGCATGTGCGCAAAAGTGCCCGCTTCTGAAGAGCAGGACCAACAGCGATCATTTTCCTGCGCCTGCCATTTGGAGACTTTAACAGGGGTTAAATAGGCACGATGCGCTAGAAAATACAACATCTGTGTAAGCGAGGCTGATCTCGAAATCCTTGTTTGGGATCCCCAGAAGAGATTCCACTTATCCGGAGTTGACAGAGGGCCAGCTTCAGTCTCCCATACCATCTGTGCACCTTTAGGACTACGGCCGTCCGCCGCTCTGAGGAGCTCCACATACTTGGAGATCTGTCTTTTCCCTATTCGAGTTTCTAACACCCTCTGGTAGGATGGTCGTCCTGCGGTCATATGTAGGGGGGACACACCTGCTTTGCTTATACAGTGTCGCAGCTGACCCCATTGAAAGAAGCAATTGTAGGGGAGTTGATATTCCAGTTGTAGTTCTGCAAAGGTTTTGTATCTCCGCCCACTAATCAGGTGTCTCAGTGAAAGAACCCCCTTCTTTATCCAAGTGGCCCAAGCAAAGCTGGTCCCTCCAATCCTAAATCGCTGATTGAACCATAGCGGGGTGGCTTCTGTACAGTTCTGTTCATCTTCCAAGAGCGGGATCAATAAACTGAATGCTTGTTGTGTGGCATGCAGGATCCCAACTACTTTAGGGGTGTGGTTCACTGTTGCCCCAATACGATATCGAAGCGGGAGGGGGCTACTCATCGCTGCCTCCACTTGAAGCCAAATGGGTGCGTTAGGATCGTCTGATTCTTCGGCCCACCAGGAGCCCTGCCGTAGGATTGCTGCGACATGATACCAGTAAAAGTCTGGGAACTGGACTCCACCCTGTTTCTTGGGAAGCTTCAGCTTCCAGGCTGCTATACGCGGTGTTTTTTTTTCCCATAAGAAAACTAGCAGCTTCTTCTCTATCTCCCGATAGAAGTTCTTATCAAACAGCACAGGGACCATACTAAGTATATAGGTGAGCTTTGGGACAACTACCATTTTAATTGTTTCCAGGCGACCCCACCAGGACAGATTCAGAGGTGACCACTTCTGGAGACATTCTTGTAGGATTTCGATACACCGGGCCGTAACACGTGAAGTTGTATCCCCTAGGGTAGTTCCATAAGGGACCCCCAAATATTTAAAGGCGGACTTTTCAACCTGAAAGGGATATCGTCGTAGCATATCTTCCGTAACTGTAGTCGTAAGTGGTATACTTATTGTCTTATCCATATTGAGCTTGTATCCAGAGATACTGGCGTAATCTTCAATAATGCGCAGGGCTTCGTCAACCGAGTTAACATCCAGGAACATCAGTAAATCATCTGCATAGGCTGAGACTTTACATTGATATCCTTCCAGCGGCATGCCCTTTATATTGGGCGTCTGCCGAATTTTAAGAAGCAGGGGTTCCAGGGCGAGATTGAACAGTATGGGGGACAAAGGACAGCCTTGCCGGGTTCCTCGCGTGAGGTGGAATTCTTGAGAAGTAGTACCGTTCGCTGCAACCCGAGCTATCGGTCTGGTATATAATAGTTGCACACTCTGCAGGAAGCTATTGGGGATACCCATCCAGCGCATAGTTTGAAAGAGATAAGAAAGCTCAACCCTGTCGAATGCCTTCTCAGCGTCCAATGCAAGGCCAACTGTGGGCTGGTCTACCTCTGGTGCTCTCCGTAGGATATGGGCTAGAAGCCGCCCATTATCGACCGTGGATCGCCCCGGCATAAACCCACATTGATCCGGGTGAATGAGTGTCTCCAACACTTTGGTTAGCCGAGTAGCAAGAATCTTGGCGTAAATTTTGTAATCTGTGTTCAGAAGGGAGATAGGTCTATAATTCCCCACGTTTTCCGGGTCTCTCCCCGGCTTGGGGTGTATAACTATCGTCGCAGCTGCAAGGCCACCGACCTCCGGGCATTCCTTTCGTACGCCGTCATAGTAGAACAATAATTCCGGGAGCAGTAGTTCGGAGAAGGCCCTGTAGAATTCCACGGGTAAGCCGTCCGGGCCACTTGCTTTGCCTTTGGCTAGCTGCTTGAGCGCAGCGCTCGCCTCTTTACTGGTTATTGGTACTGCTAGTAACTGCTGCTGTTGGTGCGTGAGCTGTGGCCCCGTGATTGTAGAAACGAAGGCATGAAATGCTGATTCATCACATGTGACTTCGGACTGGTAGAGCTTGGAATAGAAGGCCTCACAAATCGCAAGGATCTCTCTGTCCGAGACTTGTAGCACTCCTGCAGCATCTTTCAGACCAGCAATCCTAGTCACCGCACGCTTTGCTTTTAGTGTGTTCGCAAGCAAGGTACTCGCCCGGTTGCTATCATGGTAACATCTGCCCTGCTGCATTTTAAGAGAGTCAATGACCCCCGTCTGTAGAAGAGCGTTATATTGGATCCGGAGCTATTGTAGGCGCAAGAGGACCGTTGGATCAGACCTTCGGGCCAGAAGTCGCTCACCAGCTTGGATCTCCACCTCCAATTCCATTCGTCTCTTTACTTCCTCCTTACGTTTGCGAATCTTGTAAGCTGTCATGTGTCCCCGGGCATAGGCTTTAAAGGCCTCCCACCAGGCCCATGTTGAAGTATCCCCCAGCTGGTTTATTGAGAAATATTCCGTAATCACTTTCTTCATGGTAGTGCGGAATTCTTCATCTGCCAACCAGGCTTTGTCAAAGTAAAACCGCCCCTGCGACTTCTTTTCGGGTCCCACATTGAGATCCAGCAGGACCGCAGAGTGATCTGAGACTGTACATGGTAGCATACCTGTGCTTAGCACTTTAGGTATCAATGTCTTGGAAGTAAGGAAGTAATCTATGCGGGTTTGTGTGTTGTGAGGCAACGAATAAAAAGTATATTCTTTGCCATTGGGAAAGAAGAGTCTCCAGGGGTCGAGGAGTCCTAGCAGATCTTGTGTAGTCCGCAGCTCCAGCGCTGCCTTAGGCTTATGTTGCGGTTTATATGGAGTTCTATCCAGTAGGGGGTCAGGGATTAGATTAAAGTCGCCCCCCAATATAATTTGCGAGGAACCGGCGCTTAGGAGCTCCTGTGTAACCTGGGTAAAGAATTGTGGATCATCCGTATTAGGGCCATATATCGTCATAAACGTGTACGCGTCTCCATCCAGTTGTGCAGAGATCTTCGCCCAGCGCCCAGCTTGGTCCGTCTTAGTATCTTTGATTTCTAGCGGGAGAGATCTCTTAGCCAGTATGATGACTCCCCCCTTCTTCCGGAGGGCTGGAGCTGAGAGCATATTCCGGTATATTCGATCTGACACTTTGCCGGACTCGAAGAGGGACAAGTGAGTCTCTTGCAGGTAAACTATATCTGCATTCTGGTGCTTACAATAAGTCAGGATTTTCTTTCTCTTTAGAGGGTTTGAGATGCCTTTGACATTCAGGGATAACACCCGTACTAGACGACTAGCCATACGGTAACTTACTGGGATGCATTCTTATGACGTTCACGGCCTCCCGTCCCCAGGATAGATTATTAGGATTACATTGTTCTGTGGTCCTGTGACCTGGCTGCAATATACCACTAACTAGCACAACTTGCGTAGCGGGGTCCCGGCCGCCCAACCAGGCCCAACCTCCCCCTCCCAACATTAAAGAAATACAAGTTAGGAATTGAAGACAGACAGCAATTTGAACATGGTGCATCATTACTAGGTACTAATCTAGGCCATCAGGATGCCTATGTCCGAAATTGCATGATCCTGACAGGCACATTATTACATGTTTACAGTATTCCATAATGGGGTACATATTGGCTATGTAATTAGCATGCTTCTATCTTACAACCCTACAGTGCAAACCAATTTAGTAGATGCCGGGAAGCTGGATATCCTCTCCGCCATAGTCCCAGCTTACTCCCGATACATTGCAGCACCGGTGTTCCGGCTACGCTGGTTCTGCTCATGTCCCCACATCCATCCGGATTCGGATTCGCTCTTGTAGGAAAGAGCGCAGCGCAGGAGCTTCCGTAAAGGTGTAGGTGCTGTTATCCAGGGTGACCCTCATAGTTGCTGGGTAGAATAGGCCGAAACGTGCTTCCACTTGCTGTAGCATTGGTCTGCAGGTCAGGAGCTCCTTCCGTCGCAAGGCCATCTGTTTGTTGAGATCCGGAAAAAAGGCAATCTTCTGCCCGTCGACTTGCACATTCTGTCGTCTTTTTGCCGCTTGCATAATTTGCAGCACGTGTTGGTACCGAAGCGCTTTCACTACGAAAGGCCGAGGTCTCGGAGTGTGCGTGGACGGATGCGACGGGACTCGGTGCGCCCGCTCAAATTCCAGAGGCCGGTCAAATGTTATTCCCAAGATCTCCGGGATTGTTTTCTCGAGGTATGCTATCGGATCCGTCCCCTCCCGGCCCTCTGGGATCCCGAGGATGCGGATATTACTTCTGCGCGCTCTATTTGCTTGATCTTCCGCGTGCATTTCTAGAGCCGCCACCCTCTTGATCAATGGGCCCATCTGAGCAAGAACTGAGGACTGCCGGTCTACCTCGGCCTCAACCCCATCTATGCGCCTGGTCAGATCTCCTAATTGCTCTTTCACTGCATGCATGTCCTCTTTTACCTGCGCTAGCGTCCCGGAGTTGGTAGTAACGATTTCCTTTACAGAACGCAGCTCTTGTAGTATCTCCCGCAGCCCCTCTGAGGTGGTTTTGTCGGGCGCCATTTTCTGTGGGGAGAGGAGCTCTTGCTTGGCTCTCTTATTAGACTGCCCCGTTGGCTGCTGAAAATCCAATTTGGCAGGTTTTAACGTGGCCATCTTTCTGCCGTCCCTATTGCACTCTGACTCACATGTGCAAGGGGACTCGCTGACGACAAGTGCTCCGGATTCCGGGCCTGGCTGATTTTTAATGAATAAATAGTTCTTCCATTGCAATCCACGGTTTTGGTTGGTCTTTGTCTTGGCACGTGGATAAGTGCTCTTCGTTGGTACCTTATTAGAATAAATGTCAGAGGTGTGCAACAAAAAAGGTAGGGAAGGTGAAATATGCTAAAGGGAAAAATCCTATATTGTAAATGTTTTGCCTGTTTAAAAATGTGTTTAGAAAAGTTAACTGTAAGTGAATTCTTAAAAGCCTCAAGCTATGTGCTTATCATAGAAAGCTACAAGCTGGGAAAGGTTCTGTATAAAGCCATAGGTTGCAGTTTGGATCATAGAGGGTATGAGGAAAGTACTTTGGATTAAGTAGTACAGTCATCCCTCGCCACTTCGCGCTTCGACTTTCGCGGCTTTACTCTATCGCAGTTTTTTCAAATACGAGTGTAATGGTGACTAAAGGGGTGTTATAGGTTGTAAACAGGTTTTCTATGCTCTAACTATGAAAATATTTGATTTATAAATACAGAATCCTACTTCACGGAAATTCACTTATCGCGGTAGAGTCTGGAACGGATTAACCGCGATAAACGAGGGATGACTGTATAAGTGTCTGTATAGAATGGCTGCATGTTAACTATTTATTTAAGCTAGCTATTATAACCTGCCTTATCGCTACAGGTCAAGGTGAGGGACAAAAATCATCAATATTAGCATGCAATGTTAAGCACGGAAACTTGCTAGTAAGAAGTTTATGGACAAGTTTCCCACTTAAACTTTAAAATAAAGCATGCAAATAGTACATCGATGTCCTGCTTGTTCACAGTAAAGAAGTTTAATGCTGAATTTCTGCTTTAGAGAGCTAATCCCAAAGAGTTTACCAGAGAACAAAGCATTGGACATTGATGGCATTCCCACTGAAGTATTACAGCAATCAGATACAGTAGTATATATGTTGATTATGTAAGATCCATATATATATTGCACGGATGGAAAAGTAAGTGTCACTCTCTGGACAAGTAAGTGTCCAGAGAGTGATTTCATAAACATTTCTGCTGGACAAATTCTCACAGAAGGATATGGTGTAATGTGCAGTGAAGAAATTAGCTAGTTCAGTTGATCAACTTCAATTGAATTGCTTTGGCAAATCTATGTTTATCTGTACTGGTCACCTAGCTTGACTCTTTGACATGAGATAAAATGCCACAATGGTTGTGTGATGAATATATTGAGTTCTTCAGCCATTAACATAGCTTCTCTACCTGGAATTCCATGTGCTGCAAATACATGATGCAACATGATGATGGTGATGGTTTTCACTGTGACAGCTTCTAAGTACTTACAGTAGTAGTCAAAGACAGTAAATGAGAAATATCTGTCCTTAGAAAAGTCTTAAGAAGTTGATGTATTTATTGTGACGTCCCATGAGTATAATGTTGCCTTCAATGGTGAATTATACCAAGTCTGTGTATGTTACATTTTTATTCTTTCTTTCTTTCTTTCTTTCTTATTATTATTTAGCTCACACCTTTCTAGTAGTAGTTCCAACCCAATGAAAGTCGAAAGAAATTGTTTATCTTCCATTTGCCAAACCACTGTTCATAAGAAATAACAAAGAAGGGGGTGTGGCAAGATGGCAGATTCAGGTGAGCATGGTGGAGCTGCTCTGCCCTGAAGGTACATATGGGCAAGAGGAAGACGAAAACTCAGGTTACCTCGGCTAAGTCACAGGGCCCGGGTGCTGGAGCATCATCGACACCGGTATAGTCATCCATCTCCTCTTTTGTTGTTTGTGAGTCTACTGTTCCATTTACCTCCAGAGGTGCCTCGCTAGAGCTGGGAAGACATTTGAGATATCCTCTGACTCATTGGAGGTAATTTTGTTACTTCCCAGGGGGAGGATGCCACCGAAGCTTTCATAGGCTAGTGTGCCACTATTGACCTCTGCCTGTTCCAATGACGTGACTCCTGGGGCTGCAGTCCGAGAAATTGGAACCGGTCTGGCAAGGGAGATGGCTGAGCAGTGGTGAAACGAGAAAAGCTTCTGCTACAGTAAAACCTATGGAAGAACTGCGTTGTGGGGCACAAAAATGCTTGCTGTTTGCTGCCTCATCTTTAGGAATGTTGCTTGTAAACCTTCTGGCTTCCCTTTCTTCTAGCGGTGAGTCTGGATAGCCACAGTCCATTAATTTAGAAACTTTGAGACATGATTCAAGGGCTTCAGAAATCTTTGAACCTTATTGCACAGATCTTGACTCAATATGCTGCCCAGTTTTCTGCTGAGATGTCTGTGTCATTCAGATGTAAAATCTTTGCAGGAGAAATCCTCAAGTCAGGATGAGAGAATAAAAATTCTGGAGTCTCATAATGATGCATTTAAGAAGGTCAGTTTGACTGTTGTTGTTAAGTGCCGTCGAGTCGGAGTCGACTCATGGCGACCCTCTGGATAACTATCCTAAATTGTGTTCGGTCTTCAGTCAGGCGGCTCATTGTTGACAGACTGGTACCCATAGCTGCTGTTATTGTATCGATCCATCTCATTGCTGTCCTTCCTCTTTTGCGTTGACCTTCTATCTTGCCAAGCATGATGTCTTTCTCTAATGATCTCTCTCTTCGCATGGTGTCCAAAGTATGAAAGTCGAAGTCTTGTCATCTGAGCTTCTAAAGAAAGCTTAGGTTTGATCTCCTCTAGTACCGACTGGTTTGTTCTTTGGGCAGTCCATGATATACACAGTATTCGCCGCCAGCACCATAATTCAAAGGCATCAATTTTCTTCCTGTCTGTCTTTTTCACTGTCCAGCTTTCACATCCATATGATGTTATTGAAAATACCATGGCTTGAACAAGTCAAATCTTTGTATGGAGAGAGACATCTCTGCTCTTGAGAATCTTATCTAGGTCTTTCATAGCCATTCTGCCAAGAGCAATGCGTCGTCTGATTTCTTGACTGCTTGTTGCTTCTTTATTGATAGTTGATCCATGTAGGTTAAAGTTGTTCACAATTTCAATTTCTTCTCCTTCAATGATGAACCTGTTGATTATGCCAGTTGTCATGATCTTTGTCTTCTTTACATTAAGGTGCAGGCCCATTTTGAGACTATGTTCTTTGGTTGTGAGAAGCAAATGTTTCAGATCATCTCTACTTTCAGCCAGTAATGTGGTATCATCAGCATAGCGAAAGTTGTTGATGAGTCTTCCACCAATCTTCACACCTCTGTTATCTTCATACAATCCTGCTTCTCTGATGATTTGTTCTGCATATAAATTAAACAGGTAGGGGGAAAGTATGCAGCCTTGTCTTACACCTTTGCTTATTTTAAACCATTCTGTTTCTCCTTGTTCCGTTCGAACTGTTGCTTCTTGATCAATGTACAGATTTCGCAAGAGAACGATCAGGTGTTCTGGTATACCCATGCTTCTTAATGTGGCCCAGAGTTTCTCATGGTTTACACAGTCAAAAGCCTTGCTATAGTCGATAAAGCACAAATCGATATCCTTTTGGTATTCTTTAGTCTTTTCAAAGATCCATCTCATATCCGCAATGATGTCTCTCGTTCCTTGCCCTTTCCTGAACCCTGCTTGCACGTCAGGTAGTTCTTGTTCCAGGTATGGTTGTAGTCTCTTTTGAATAATCTTCAGTAGAATCTTGCTGGCATGTGGGATCAGAGCGATTGTGCGATAATTTCCACAGTCAGTTGGATCACCTTTCTTTAGTATTGGTATAAACATAGATCTTTTCCAGTCAGTTGGCCATGATGTTGTCTTCCATATTTCTTGGCAGAGCCTTGTAAGTACGGTAACAGCTGCATCAGATTGCTGCAATACTTCTATGGGAATGCTATCAATGCATGGTGCTTTGTTCTTTGATAAGGCTTTCAATTGAAAATTAAGAACTTAGAAAACGCTGACCAGCATAGGAATCTTCGTTTGCTTAATTTTGCTTCTCCCTATGACTTGTTCAAGAAATACCTTATGGAGATTATGAAGGTGTCAGAATCCTCTGTTTCACTGATATCACAGTTTTATTATATTCTGCAAGGCAAAGTTATCTCCATTTCAGAAGGTCTGCAATAGGGTTCTGGTTTTAATGATCTTAATGTTACCGACCTTCTTGAACAGTCAGAGGAAGCACCACAGTTGTCCACATCGATGGTCCAATTAACATTGGACTCCATCGTGAATGACTCTTAAAAATTTTCTTTAAACTTACAATGTTGTGTTTTTTTGAATTGTAAAGTAAGAATGTTACCCAATGTGGCCAGGACAACCCTGAAAAGAAGGAAGCAATTCTTATTGCTGTGATCCTGGGTTGTGCACCTAGGTGCAACCTTTGCCTGCACTACCCATGCAAATGTTTGGTTGTGTATCAAAGCCATAGGTTTATTTTTTTATGATACTGTCCATTCCATATCGTCCTGCTACACCAGTCCAGACAAGTTGGTTATGTTTCCCTACCATAAGATTGGTGGAGCAAAAGAACTAATGAAAAGCCCAGGTTTCAATTACATCACTCCTGGATTAGCTGAGGAGAGCTTGGTTTGGAGACCTGATGCTTCTCCTGCTGGCGCTTCCTCTTCGGTAACCTCCTTCTTGAAGCTTGTTGCATCAGGGAAAAATTGTCCTGGAGGACCCAGTTCCCTTCTCGTTTATGGCCTGGAGACAGTTTGCAGATAAAGATTACTCTCCAGTGGTGGTCTCTACTCTGCTTTGAGCCCGGAGGAGATCTACCATACTAGCATCCATGCGGATCTCTTGCTTTGTTTGAGCAATGTTATGGAGCTCGGCAGTTGGCTCCTGAGACAGCCAAGCTGCCATTTCTGTTGGCGGTTCTACAAGATGGCCTGGAGAAGGGCCTTTCCTTAGCTCCCTGAATGTTCAGGTAGCAGCTTGGGCCTGTTTCCGAGGCCCGGTGGCTGGTACGTCTCTAGTCTTGCTCCCAGACATCTTGTGCATTCTCCAGGGGGTTCGGCAACTGCATCCTCCCCTCTGGTCTGTGATCCCTTCCTGGGATCTGTGTCTGGTGCTCAGGCCCTGATGGCGGCACCCTTTGTGCCTTTGAAACACACTACTTTAAAGGATTTGGTGCTCAAGATGGTCTTTTTGGTCAAGGTTTGTTCTGCATAGTGGATTTCTGAGCTGCAGGCTCTGTCTTGCTGAGATCTTATCTGTCTTGTTTCCATTCAGCCTGTGCCTTCCTCCTTACCTACGGTGCTTTTTCCCTTTCACGTGAGCCAGGTGGTATGCCTGCCCTCCTTCTCTAAGGAGTAATGTCGGGAGAAGGCTAAGAATCTTCGCCTTGTGAATGTCCAAAGGGTGCTTCTCTGGTATTTGGAGGTTATGAATTCCTTTCGTAAGTTTACCATATTTTTGCACTATTTGCTGGTCCATGCAAGGGTGACGTGGCGGCTAAGTTGACTTTGAGGTGTTGGATTAAGGAGGCCTTTGCCTCTGCGTATCTGTTACGGAACTGGCTAGTTATGGAGGGTTTGCATGCCCATTCTACCTGAGTGCAGGCGTCCTCATGGATGGAGTGGAGCTCGGTAGCACTGGCAGACATTTGTCAGAAAGCGATGTGAGCATCACTCTCCCTTTTGTCAAGCATTATTGCTTGGATGTCCATGCAAGGGCGGACACAGTCCTTGGCTCAAGGGTTTTGCAAGCTGCTGTGTCTTCTTCCTGCCCAGTAAAGTTGTAGCTTTGGTACATCCACTTGATTGAACTGGCCTAGCAGGATGATATGGAAGGTGACATTTTACTTACCAGTTAATGTCCTTTCCAGGAGTCCTGCTAGACCAGTCCAGGGCCTGCCCCTGGAACTGTATAACTCTGTTCTGCTGTGGTACCCTTGGGTCTGCTCTGATTTTTATACTTGCCTCTGCAGGTTCACTTTCTACTGTCAGTCTTATATTTAATGCTTTCATGTACATAGTTTTCTATTGTTGATCACTCATTTTTGCCTATGGTTGAGGTTGTGTGAGGCTTGCTATATTTCTCCCATATGCTTTGGGATGAATACTGAAGGGACTCTGGTGGCTCAGGCAAATAGTGGCATGGGAGTGATGCCATTGAAACCTGGGCTTTTCATTGGTTTTTTTGTCTCCAGCAATCTTTTGGTAGGGAAACACAACTCACTTGTCTGGACTGGTCTAACAGTACTCAAGGAAAGGACATTAGCTGGTAAGTAAAATGTCACCTTTGATTGCATTTATTTCTGCAAAAATAGTTATTGTGCCAACTGTCCCCCCTATGCAGTAGGTTGGTGCATCCTGTTAGAAAGGTATTTTGGTGGGGTTTGCCTGATTCTGCCTTTATTCCTATTATAATGTCATAGGTAGCGCCAATTATGACACACATACCCTGAAATTTGCGCCAGTTTGATTCTTTATGCCTTTAATAATTTTTCCTTTTCTTTTCTTTTTTGATGATTGCTTAATCTCCAGGAACAAGCAGGTATGTAGTCATCACATGTGGGTATCGTCGGTACCGACGGAGCCTGCGCGGGAACGCTCCCCAGCGTCCAATTAGAACGCTTTTGGGAGCATCCCACAGTGCCTGCCTGCTGCCTTCCTGCCTTTCCCAACTGCCTATCTCCAGTTCTTCTTTTACCACAGAGCCAGCAGGTCGTGTTCCTGTCACCGCAGAAGAATTTTCTTTTTCTTTATTTCTTTTTGTGGTCGCGTCTGCCTTCTTCGACGCTCTACCGGTACCGCCGGTCTTTCTTTTCCTATTTCTAAAAAAAAAAAAAAATCTGTTTATTTCCATTTTCTTCAGGTGCACCCGCCTTTTTGGGCCTTAGGCCCAAAAACTTTCCTTAACATGGAAAAACCTGCCTCAGGTTTTAAAAAGTGCACCAAGTGTGGCGGTACCATTTCCGTCACCGACACCCATGAATGGTGTTTAAAATGTTTAGGTCCTGACCACTCCATCACGGATTGTGTGTCCTGTGCCATGATGTCTAAAAGAGGTCGGCAGAACCGAGCTGCCAAACTCAGTACCCTGTTTCCCTCTGATGCAGCTTCGGTGGCATCGACGTCTTCCAGGGCTGCTTCTTCCTCCCGTGGATCTCAGGTAATTAAACATAAATCCAGCCGGTCCTCGAAGGGTAGATCTCCTTCTAAGCATCGAGATGCCTCTGGCGTTGCCCTCGAGGATTCTGCACCGGCAAAATTACCCCGGCAGGAGGCTTCGGCTTCCAAAGCATTATCGGGGTTCCAGGATGTTCTAGATGGCTCGGCCTCGACAGATCTCCTGGTGCCATGCTCTGGGGTACCGGTGGCTTCCACCGGTACCGACATCCAGGCATTGGCGGTGTCCATGGACCAGAGAATTCTGACCATGGAATGCAGTCTGGCGGCTTTCCTTGCGGCATCGACGCCCTTGGTACCGCGACAGACAACTCCACCGGTATTGGCCCCGGCATCGGTACCGATAGCATCGACATCGGCATCGGTGTCTGCTATGGCGGTACTCTGTCCTCCGATGCCCTCTGGTACCGGTTCTCCGGTACCGGTTATTCCCGGTACCGACCTTGGTCGGTACGGGTATCGGGCTCTGCAGGAGCATCCGGACAGACGATACTTCGAGTCCTCAGAAGAATCTGAGGATTCTGAAAGTTCTGTCGATGCAGCGATGCTTCTTCCAGAGGAGTCCTCCTCCCCTAAACGCAGGGTGTCTCCTCCAGAGGACATGTCTTTCCAAGACTTCATCAGAGAGGTGACTCGGGGCCTGTCCATTACTGTGGCCCCTGAAACAGAGCCAAGGGCCAAGGAGTTGGAAATTTTACAATATCCCAAAACTCCTAAGGAGGCAGCTACCTTACCCATTCATGAGATTCTATATGAGCTCATGTTGAGGATGTGGGAAACACCTCTTACCACCTCTTCTCATTCTCGTAGGTTAGATACTATGTATCGTGTCCCTCCTTGTCCTGGGTTCCATAAGACTCAGCTTCCTCACCACTCTATTGTGGTGGAGTCAGCTATGAGAAGGATTAGAAGTGCAAAAAGACATGCCTCTAATCCTGCAGGACATGAATGCAGAACCCTGGATGCTTTTGGACGAAGAGTCTTTCAAGTTTCCATGCTTGCTGCAAGAATCAGTTCCTATAGTCTCTACATGGGAATGTTCCTAAAGGAGGTCACAGATAATTTACAAACTTTAAGTCCTTTTATTTCTGAGGATAAAAGACAGGGCTTTCTCACTTGGGTCAAACATGCCCAAGATGTCTCTAAATTCTCCAACCGTGCAGCCTTTGACTGCTTTGAGTGTATAAGCAGAACCTCGGCTATTGCCATAGGTGCACGTAGAATTGCTTGGCTCCAGGCATCTGATTTAGAGCTCTGGGTACAAGATAAATTGGGAAATATCCCTTGTACTGGTGAGAACCTGTTTGGTAAAGATTGGCAGGAAAAAGCCAATGAAATGGATGCTGAAAATTCCACCTTGGATAGACTATCCAAGTCCACTGCTGATCCTGTTAGAAAGAAGTTGTTCAAGAAAACATCTTTTTCTAAAAAGAAAAGATTTTATCCTGCTTATGGTCAGCAGGCATCTTCTGCAGGTCAGTTTTCAACCAAACATAAGCAACCACCCAAACAGAAGAAAGCAAAGGCTGCTAGGCCTCCACCGGCCCAGCAGCCTCAGCCTCCTGAGGGTCTTTCACTTTCAGCTAGAGAACATAGCCTTTCTCCAGGACCAAGCAGGAAGTCAGTCCTCACTTATGGGTGACGTCGGCGCCGACGGAGCCCTCGCGGAGCAATTTTCCCCAGCTTTCAAAGAAAGCCTTTGGGAATTGCAGCGCGCATGCGCGGTCGTCTTCCCGCCCGAGGGTGCCATCTTAGCCAGTCTTCTTTTTTCCGCGGAGCCCTACAGACGTCCCCGTCTTGTCCCCGCGAAAAAGTCGATTTTTTCTTCATTATTTTATTCTTTTTCCTTCGGTTCGACACCGATCTTTTTCCCGCCCGGACTCGCGACGCCGGTCACGAGTCCTCTTACTTTTTTCGGTTTTTCTGACTTTGTCAGCTTTCGTTTTCGATTTTTCCCTGGCAGCCCGGTCCTTTGACCTCGCAGGGGCCCTTTTTCCCCGATGGCTGCCAGTGGGTTTAAGCGGTGTGGTCAGTGTGACCGAAATATGTCACTAACTGACACACACGACTTTTGCCTCCGCTGCCTGGGCCCGGATCATGAGGAACTGATCTGTGGGCCCTGCGGCAAAATGTCCTCAAAAGCGTTGAGAAGTCGGCGGCATCAGCGTGATAGAATCTTCGCTGACCCCAGCCGTACCCGGACCTCGTCAGAGGCCTCCGCGTCCAAAGGCTCCAGCTCGGACCGTCGCCGGAGTTCCTCCGACCGGGGTTCTCCCTCCAGGGACCATCGTCGGAAGGTGAAACCCGCGAGGGCGGCGTCGGTGGACGCTCCTGGTTCCGCGAGGGCCAGGTCGCATAGCCCCGACAGCCGCCCCGGGTCCTTGGAGAAGGAACACCTCACGAAGCGACCTCGCCTGGAGTCGGAGATGCCTGCTCGGGTAAGTCCTGTGGTCCTTCTGGACTCGCCTCCGCGACAGCCGACGTCGGGCCCGACGCTGTCGGGGCCCGAGTCGGGGGCTGCTGGGTCACCTGAGCTCGGACTCAGGTTGACGGCCTTGGAGAGCAGACTGTCTGCCTTCATGGACCAGCAACGGGCACTGCTCGCTGGCCTCGCTGGCGCCGCTGCCCCGACCGCCGGGACGTCGACGTCCAAGTCGACCCCGGAGACCGAGCCGATCCTCGAGTCGATGAGAACTCGAGTCGATCCTCGGTCGAGGTCACCCTCGGCCTCCCGTTCGGGACCGAGGTCGCCGACGCCGACTCCCTTGGCGTCGGGGCGGCAGGCGCCGCGCCCTGCCCGGGCCGACCCCACCGAGTCCTCGTCGGAGTCGGTCTGGGAGTCTGAGGAGGAAGAGTCGCCTGATTCTTTCCGGACTCGGTGTGTCCCCTCGGACTCACCGGAGTCCAAGCCTCGGAAGCAGTCCCCCCCGGAGGATGCCCGGTTCTCGGACTTCGTTAGGGATATGGCCAAGGCTTTGGCCTTCCCTGCGGATCCCGAGGAGGAGCCTCGAGCCGAAGAGCTCGACGCCCTCCAGTATGACTCTCCCGCGAGGGAACACTTTACTGTACCGGTTCCTCCTATGCTGGAACGACTACTCTTCCGCATGTGGGAGAGTCCGGCCTCCTCGCCGGTCCTGAGCAAGCGGGTCGATTCTATCTATCGAGTCCGCAAGAGCCCTGGCTTTCAAAAGGCACAGCTGCCACACCATTCCATGGTAGTGGAATCGGCCATGCATCGTCTTAAGAGCCAGAAGATGCACTCCTCGGTGCCTCCTGGCAGGGAGGCCCGTAACCTGGATGGCCTTGGTAAGAAGTGTTTCCAGGGCTCTATGCTCGCATGTCGTGTCCAGACTTACCAGCTATACATGGGCATGTATCTCCGGGATCTGGCTAAAGAGCTAGCCGGATTCTCCGCTGGTTTGTCCGAGGAACCCTTGCGGAGGTTCCTAGCCTTGTCCACTGGCATTCGGGAATGCTCAAAGTTCATGTCCCGGGCAGCCTATGATGGCTTTGAAGCATCGGCTCGAGTGGCCGCAGCCGGCATCGGTGCCCGCCGACAGGCTTGGCTTCAGTCGTCAGACCTTGAGCCCTGGGTGCAGGACAAGTTGGTCGATGTCCCCTGTCGAGGCAAAAACCTCTTTGGCAAGCCCATGGCGGAAAAGGCTGCGCAAATTGAGACTGAGACTCTCACCAGGACCAGGCTTTCTAGGAAGACCTCCGCCCCTTCCCAGAAAAAGAAGGGCTCGGGGAAAAAGTCCTTTTACCCGAGGAAGGCGGCTGCCTACAAACAATACCCCCATTATCAGGCCCCTGCAGCTCCCCAACAGGGCCAGCAGGCCAAGGGCCGGGGTAACGGGTCCCGTAGGCAGCAAGCCCCCAAGCCTGCACCACCGGCCCCTGCTCAGCAGGGTGGGGGTTTTTGACTCACAAAGCATAGCCTCTCCCCCCCCGCTGGTTCCTCCCAGCACCGGAGGCCGGCTGGTTCACTTCGCCCACAGGTGGTCCAGCATCACCGCAGATGCCTGGGTGCTTCAAGTCGTGCGGGAAGGCTATCTTCTCCACTTCCACCAGGTCCCTCCCTCCTATTTTCCGGGAGAACCTCCACGACCCCCTCTGCACAGGGAATTACTCCTTCAGGAGTTAGCAGGTCTTCTGCAGGAACAGGCGGTGGAACCGGTGCCACACCACCTGAGAGGTCAAGGCTTTTATTCCAGGTATTTTCTAATACCAAAGAGAACAGGGGGCCTCAGACCCATCCTGGACTTGCGCAACCTCAACAAGTTCCTTGTGCGGGAGAAGTTCAAAATGCTTACCCTTGGAATCCTTCTGCCCTACCTCCAGCAGGGAGATTGGCTATGCTCCTTGGATCTAAAGGATGCCTACACGCACATCCTCATCCACCCAAGCCACCGCCAATACCTCAGGTTTGTGGTGGCAGGAAATCATTACCAGTACAGAGTACTGCCCTTTGGCCTGTCCTCCGCGCCGCGAGTCTTCACAAAATGTCTCGCAGTGGTGGCGGCCCATCTCCGGCTTCACGGCCTATATGTCTTTCCGTACCTCGACGACTGGCTCATCAGAGCGGCGTCCGCTCCAGAGGTCGCCAGCGCCACACGCCGCACGGTGACTCTTCTGCAGTACTTGGGCTTTGTTATAAATTTCGCAAAGTCCACTTTGCTCCCCTCACAGGATCTCGAGTTCATCGGCGCAAGGCTCCACACTCCTCAGGCACGAGCGTACCTACCGCTCGACAGGGCTCAACGGCTCATGGACCTAGCCGACCGTTTTCGCAGCCAGCCCCTGGTCTCCGCCAGGCGCTTCCTGAGACTGCTCGGCCATATGGCTTCCACCGTCCATGTGACCCCTAATACCCGCCTGAATATGCGGCCTGCTCAATGGTGTCTCCGCCAGCAGTGGCGATAAGCCACAGGCGGCCTAGCAGACCTAGTGCGCGTCTCCGAGCCGCTGATCTCGTCTCTCCGGTGGTGGCTTCGGCAGCCGAACCTGATATTCGGAATGCCTTTCCAGTCACCTCAGCCGACCCGGGTGCTGACCACGGATGCATCCCTCCTGGGCTGGGGAGCACATTGCCAAGGGGCACGTACTCAGGGCCTCTGGACCACGTGGGAGTCTGCTCAGCAGATCAACTTCCTGGAGCTCAGGGCGATCCGCCTGGCTCTCAAGGGTTTCTCCCACCTGACTTCCCACCAGTCCGTCCTTGTCCAGACGGACAATCAAGTTGCCATGTTCTACGTAAACAAGCAGGGGGGCACGGGCTCCTTCCTCCTCTGCCGGGAGGCACAGAAGCTCTGCTCTTGGGCCGTCAGTCACGGCATTCTCCTCAAGGCAGTTTATCTCCCGGGCCAAGAGAATTGCCTGGCGGACAAACTCAGCAGGATCCTCCAGCTGCACGAGTGGCGTCTGGATCCCTTGGTAGTTCAGAAGCTCTTCCTAAAGTGGGGCCTCCCCACGGTGGATCTCTTTGCCAGTCCTCACAACCGGCAGCTTCCTCGCTTCTGCTCTCGTCAGCCACACCCCCTTCGGGTTGCGGCGGACGCTTTTCTAATTTCATGGTCGGGGAGCCTTCTGTACGCTTTCCCTCCCATCCCGCTAGTCTCTCGGACTCTTTTCAAGGTTCTCCGAGACAACGCCTTCATGATCCTGGTGGCCCCTCGCTGGCCCAGACAGCCGTGGTTTCCGCTCCTACTGCAATTAGCGGTGGAGGATCCATTCCCTCTGGGGGTACAACCGGATCTCCTCACTCAGGATCAGGGGTCTCTACTACACCCCAACCTCAGGTCTCTCAACCTCATGGCCTGGCTGCTGAGAGGGTAGTCCTTGCTCCCCTTCTCCTGCCGGCAGAGGTGGAGGAGGTCGTCTTGGCTTCGCGTCGGCCTTCTACCCACAAATGCTACGCCCTTAAATGGCGTCGCTTTGCCGTCTGGTGTACCCAACAGTCTCAGGATCCCTTCTCCTGCCCGGTGTCGGTGATCTTGCAGTACTTGCTACACCTCTCTAATCTGGGACTTAAGTCCAAATCCGTCAAAGTTCACCTCAGTGCTCTTTCGGCACATCATGTGCCGGTGGACGGTAGACCTCTCTCCAGCGACCCTCTCGTAGCGAGGTTTCTCTGAGGTCTCCTTCTACTTAAACCACCTCTGCGCCCGCCAGCACCTGACTGGGACCTGAATGTGGTTTTGCAGCGGATCACCTGTCCGCCTTTTGAACCTATGGCTACCTGTTCTCTCCGTTTTCTGTCTTGGAAAACACTGTTCTTGATAGCCCTCACTTCCGCTAGACGCGTAAGTGAATTGCAGGCCCTCGTGTCTGATCCCCCTTACACTCGGTTCTACAAAAATAGGGTAGTCCTACGGACTCACCCAAAATTTCTTCCAAAAGTGGTCTCCCCTTTTCACATCAATCAGGAGGTGGTACTTCCAACCTTCTTTCCCAGACCACACTCCAGCCGAGCTGAAACGGTCCTCCATACCCTGGACTGTAGAAGGGCATTAAACTTCTACCTTGACCGTACGCGGGAGCACCGTAAAGCTGCTCAGCTTTTTGTGTCATTTGACCCCAATAAATTGGGGCTCCCGGTCTCCAAGCGTACTCTGTCCATCTGGGTTGCGGACTGTATCTCTTGGGCTTATGGGGCAGCCGGACTCTCCTTAGAAAGTCGAGTCACGGCTCATTGCGTTCGGGCAAAGGCTACATCAGTTGCTTACCTCCGCTCTGTTCCGCTGGCAGACATCTGCCGGGCCGCTACTTGGTCTTCGAGCCAGACTTTTGCGGTCCATTACTGTCTCGAGAGGGAGTACCGCAGGGACAGTGCTTTCGGACAGGCAGTCCTCCGTAATCTCTTTGAGGTCTGAGCAACTCCTACCCTCCATCCCGGATGTGGGCTACCGGTGGGTGATAATTCAGCGAAGATTCTTTCCTTCTGTGCTGCTGAGCTAGAGGGAGCTCATTTTTGTGCTTAGGGTCTCCGGTAGCCTTGAGCTTGGGAGTCCCATAAGTGAGGACTGACTTCCTGCTTGGTCCTGGAGAAAGCGTAGTTACTCACCTGTAACAGGTGTTCTCCAGGAGCAGCAGGAATCAGTCCTCACTACCCTCCCTCCTCCCCTTGGAGTTGCAATCGTCTGCTTATGTTTTTGCAAATATTTTTATGCTGTCTTTTTTTTTTTGCTATGTCATCTGACTGGCTAAGATGGCACCCTCGGGCGGGAAGACGACCGCGCATGCGCGCTGCAATTCCCAAAGGCTTTCTTTGAAAGCTGGGGAAAATTGCTCCGCGAGGGCTCCGTCGGCGCCGACGTCACCCATAAGTGAGGACTGATTCCTGCTGCTCCTGGAGAACACCTGTTACAGGTGAGTAACTACGCTTTTCTCCTGGAAGACTCCTCTGCTACCCAACGCAGAATGTCTCCTCTGGAAGACACGTCTTTTCAGGATTTTATTTGTGATGTGACCCAAGGCCTTTCAATCACGGTAGTTCCTGACAAAGAACCTAGAGCAAAGGAATTGGAAATTCTCCAATACCCTAAGGCTCCCAAGGAGGCAGCCACTCTGCCCATTCATGAAATTCTTCATGAGTTGATGCTCAGAATGTGGGAGACACCTTTGATCACATCTCTTCATTCTAGGAGACTTGATTTTCAAAAGACTCAGCTGCCACACCATTCAATGGGAGTGGAGTCAGCCATGCGTAGGATGAAAAGTGCAAAGAGACGTGCATCCAATCCTCCAGGTCGTGAATGCAGGACTCTTGACACTTTCGGGCGTCAAACGTTTCAGGCTTCCATGCTTTCAGCTAGGATCAGCTCATATATTTTATATATGGAAATGTTCCTCAAAGAGGTCACAGGAGATTTGGAGCTTATGAGCCCCCTTCTCTCTGAAGACAAATGACAGGACTTTCTTACTCTTGTCAAGCATGCTCAAGATGTCTCCAAGTTTGTAAACCGTGCAGCCTTTGACTTCTTTGAATGCATCAGCAGAACCTCTGCTATTGCCATTGGTGCACGTCGGATTGCCTGGCTTCAGGAATCAGACTTGGAGATTTGGGTACAGGATAAATTGGGAAATAGATAGATGCTGACAATATCGCTTTAGATAGATTGTCAAAATCTACAGCCACTCCAGCCAAAAAGAAACCCTATAAAAAACCCTTTTTCAGCAAAAAGAGGAAGTTTTATCCGTCCTATACCCAGCAAGGGCAAGCTCAGGGTCAAGTTGCTCAGAAGGGTCAACAACAACAATCCAGACAAAAGAAGCCAAAAGTCCTTAGAGCTCAACCAGTTCCACAGGCCTAGCCCCCTCAAGGGCTTTGACTCCTTCATAGAGAACTTAGCCTTCCTGCCTCTGAAAGGTCCAGAACCCCTTGCTCAAGGAGCAATAGAGGAGGTGCCCATTCTTCAACAGGGTTCAGGGTTCTACTCCCCCTATTTTCTTATTCCAAAGAAAACAGGAGGACACAGACCCATTCTAGACCTCAGAGAATTGAACAAATATCTGTTCCAAGAAAAGTTCAAAATGATTTCTCTGGGAACTCTTCTGCCATACCTTCAAAGTCAGGATTGGCTTTGTTCTCTAGATCTAAAGGATGCATATACTCACATTCTGATCCATCCAGATCACAGGAAATTCTTATGATTCCTTTTCTTTTTTTTAATATTTAAATTTTTATTAGCACAAATCCAACTACAGATCACAATATCCAAAGCAAGTAAACATAAAACAATATATACAGTACAATCTCCTACACTCTATATGGAGTAGCATGCCTTCAAAACACACCCGTTTTCAGTTATCCTCCCTCCTCCCCCCCCCCCATAACATCCAAAAGCATAGACAGCATACAAAGCTGGGAGCCCCAGAACAGTATAACCCCTAACATCATCAACTTTACCCAGCAGTTCAACAAGCCCCCCCCCCCCAGAGGCCTAGCCATCCTTAAGAAATTTCAATAGAGGTGACCAAAGACCAGTAAATTTCTCATATTGCTGGCACCTAAGCGCTGTTAGCTGCTCCATCAAAACTATCCGCCGCAGTCGGCACCGCCATAGTGCCAGGCTCGGAAGGTCCACCTGCTTCCAGGCCCGAGCGATCTCACTGCGGACGGCCTGGATACATGCCCGTATAGGACGTTCCGCCACCCGAGCACTCCATGCAGGCCAAATCCCCAGCAACCCAAAACCCATATCCACTTCCACTCCCCTCCCAAAGGTGTTCCGGAGACATTCCTGCACTGCCTCCCAATATGCTCTAACCCGGGGACACTCCCACCACACATGAATAAAGGACCCCTCCTCACCACACCCCCGCCAGCACCTATCAGACACTCCCGGAAACATCCTATGCAACCTCGAAGGTGTATAATACCATCTATAGAGCAATTTATAGGATGTCTCCCGGATTGCTACCGACAACGCCTGCCGGCCAATATTCAAATGCACACTCTGCCACTCCTGCTCATCCAACTCCCGGCCCAGGTCCCGCTCCCAGTCAAGGTGATGCTTAAACTTCCCCCAAGTCCCCCCCCCCCTAAGCCCCGGTACAATTGTGTTATTAGCCCCCTGGAACTATCCCAACATCGCCAGAGCCCTTCCCAAACATCTTGTGCCCCCTCACGGAGTTCTGGCGTTAATTTAGTAGCTAGAAAATGCAGAACCTGCATATGTGCGTAAAAATCACCACCCTTCAGCTGATATTTCACTCTAAGATCCGGGAAGGGGATAAAGTCTCCCCCCTCCAGAAACTTATCAAAGGTATCTAGTCCCAACCTCTACCACCTTAGAAAAACCCCTTCCCTGCCGGGGATAAAACCCACAGTCCCCCTCAACGGCCCCATCAACGAGAAACTGGCGCCTGGACAGAGCTTCCTCCTAGCCTTCCGCCATTGCATGAGTAAATGCCATATATAGGGGTTATCCCGCCATCTGCCCTCGGGCAGCTTATCCCAAATCCATGGCAAGTATCGCAGAGGAATCGTCTCCGCCCAATATTGCTCTACTTCCCGGAATCGCTTGTAGGGCTCACCCAGGTCCCGCCACTCAAAGACCTGCCGCAACTGGGCCGCTGCATAGTATCTACCCACATCAGGAACCCCCAGCCCACCCCTCTCGCGAGTGGCATATAACACCCTCCGACTCACCCGCAGCCGGCCACTCCCCCAAACAAAAGCAAAAATCTGGCTTTGCAACAGCCTAAGATCCCTAGCTCCCACTCCCACCGGGAGCGTCTGAAAGGCATATAGGAGGCGAGGCAGCAAATTCATTTTCAGCACCGCAATCCTGCCCAACCAGGACAACTCCACCCCTTTCCAACGCCCCATATCCTTTCGCAACTGCCCGAACAAGGGCGGGTAATTTGCCCCATACAACCGAAGTGGGTGCGCCGTGATTTGTACCCCCAGATATCTAAGTGAAGTACTCACCCAACGAAATGGGAACGAAGCCCTCAAGCTCGCCACCACCTGGGGGGAAAGCGTCAAGGACATGGCCTCAGTCTTGTCCCAATTGACCTTGAAGCCCGAGAAGGTCCCGTAGGCCCCCAACTCCCGCATGAGGCACGGCAAAGAAACCAGCGGCTGAGTCAGTGAAAACATCAAGTCGTCAGCAAACAGGGCCATCTTGTGCTCTGAGTCTCCCACCACTATCCCGTGGATATCGGCCACCGAGCGGATCCGAGCCGCCAGAGGCTCCATGACCAATGTAAAAAGAAGCGGGGACAAGGGGCATCCCTGTCGGGTCCCCCGGCCCAAACGAAAAAAGTCGGAGTATCCCCCATTGAGACAGACGGTCGCCTCTGGAGCCGTATACAGCGCCCTAATCCACGCCCGAAAGTTAGTACCCAGGCCAATATACTCCAAGACTGAATAAGGAAATCAATATTTACTCTATCAAATGCCTTCTCGGCATCAATTGAAAGAAACATGGCCTTCTGATGTTCCTGCCTAGCCAACCAACCCAATTGGAGAACTCGCTGCACCCCATCCGCCGGTTGCCGTCCCATAATAAACCCAGACTGGTCTGGGTGAATAAGCCCCGGCATACACGGCCCTAGTCGCAGTGCCAGCACCTTGGCCAAAATCTTAACATCAATGTTCAGAAGTGAAATGGGTCGATACGAACCACACACAGCCGGATCCTTCCCGGGCTTAGGGAGTACGACTATTGCCGCCTGGCGCATTGATGTCGGGAGATCCTCCCCCTGCAAGACTGCATTAAACACTCTCACCATCAGGGGGCCCAACTCAGCCACAAAGGATTTGTAGAAGAGCCCTGAGAATCCATCAACACCAGGGGCCTTGCCCGCTACCAAAGCCTTGATAGCCCCCTGCACTTCGTCAAGAGTGACCTCCCCCTCCAACCCTTCCCCCATGGAACTCTCCAGCCGCGCACTGCCCTTCCCCTCATTCCACAGATACTGCCGGAGCTCCTCCGCATCCCCTGGGGAGTCCGCGGTATATAAAGCCTCATAATAGGACCGGAACCTCTCCCTAATGGCGCCATTTTTGAACAACAATCTGTCACACGGTCCCTTAATTTTTACAATAGTCCTCCGCTGCCGCTGGGAAGCAAGCCTAGTTGCTAGGAGACGCCCCGCTTTGTTATCAAACTCATAGTAGCGCTGCCTGGCCCAATCAAGTTGGCGGGAGATCTGCTCCAGCTGGAGGCTATTTAATTGCCTGCGGACCTCCTCAAGTTGTCCCCTCAGCCGCACACCCCCGCTCCGTTTGTGGGCCTGCTCCAGGCGCTCCAGCCGTTCCTTAAGACGGCTCTCCTCCAGGGCTCGCGCTTTCTTCCGCTGCGCTCCCAACTGGACCAGATGACCCCGCACGACCGCCTTCAACCCATCCCAGAGTACCTCTGTGGACACTTCCCCCGTATCATTGTTGGCCAGATAGTCCTGAATCACCTCCCGAAGCTGTATCTTCGCCGCCTCCCCCTGTATAAGATAATCATTTAGCCTCCAGAATCGTCTGCGCTCAGGCTCCCTGGGAGGGCCAAACGCCGCCCCCACCGGAGCATGGTCCGACCAGGTGGCCACCCCAATGGAAATCTCGTCCAGCACTTCCTTCCAATAAGCGTCACCCAGGAGGTAATCAATTCTGCTATATGACGCATGCACCGCCGAATAGTAAGTAAAATCTTTGGCAGATGGGTGGGCCAACCTCCATAGGTCCTCCACCCCATACGCCTGCATCCACTCCTGAAACCGCTTTAACCCAAGATTCCCCCCATCACCCTTCCCCTTCCTCCCATCAAGGGCAAGGTTACAATCCCCCCCCCACCAAGAGCCTACCCTGAACCTTCCCCGCCATCCACCCCCCCAGCTCTTCCCAAAATGCGCCCTGTGCCACATTTGGCCCGTACACTGAAAGAAAAGTTACTAATTCTCCCCCAACTCCCCTACTACCCCCACCGCTCTCCCATCACTCTTCCGGAACACCTTCCCAGTAATGAAGGGCACATCATTCCGAATCAGGATACCAACTCCAGCCCTCCTCCGGCCGCCCCCCTCCGCTGCAAAAAACCCCTGAAAGGAACCCCCCCCCCATCAGTCGCTCATCACACGCACGCAAATGGGTCTCCTGCACAAACACCACCTGCCACCGACACTCACGGGCCTCTTTCCAAAGCAGCTTCCGTTTCTGAGGGGAGTTCAATCCCCTAACATTCAGACTCCCCACCTTCACACCAACCATAACCTCAATCAGGCCACAAGGCTACCCCCAACATGCTTCTGCAAGGCCTCCCCCTCCCCCCAACCCACCCCTCCCCCCCACCCCTCTCCCCCTCCGCCTACCCCTCACACAGAGCTCCACTCTGCCTATCTTCGAGGAAGAAACCCACCCGTGAACGCTATTCCCCACCCCTCCTGGCATCGATCCCTTACACAACATCCCTACCCCCCTCCCTCCAATAAGCCAACATTAACATCAAGCATCATTAAACAAATCCCCCCCGCTCCCCCATGAAGCACACAAAATACAACTCTTGTAAATATCCCACAACAGTAACCCTCAACAACCCTTCCAATAACTCTCCCCCCCACCCCCCCTTGCATTCTCCTCTAGGAACAAAGTTCGTTCAGAGGGTCCTCCCCCCCCCAAAGGTCCTCCAATTTGAAAGGATGAACACAGTCACCAAAGGCAAGCCACAGGCCTGCTTCCAAGACTAACCGTAACCCCCACACTGTCCAGGAAGCATTCAGGTGGTCCGAACCGGCGAGGCTCTCTCTAAGTCTCCTTGGCCAGGCTCTCCCGCCTTCCTCTGCAAACGCTGGCCCTTTGAGGGCTTACGTTCCCATCTGGAGGTCCCCCCTTTATGTCCTTCCGGCACTGGTTTCTTAGCCTGATCAGGTAGACGGGGGGCCCCCTCTTGCCTCAAAACTTTCCAGGCTTCCTCCTCCCCTCGAACCCGAAAGCTTCGGCCATTAACGTCCAGCAACATCGCAAAGGGGAAGAGCCATCTATATTTCATATTCTCGTTCCGTAGATATTGGGCCACCGGTCGCATATCCCGGCGTCGTTGCAAAGTGCCTGCGGACAAGTCATGGTACAGTTCCACGGACTGGCCGTCCCACATAAAGCTCCTACGGGCCGCCGCCGTCCGCATGATCTTCTCCTTCACTGCAAAAGAGGTCAAGCAAGCCACGATATCACGCGGCTTCCCGTTGCGTACCGGGCCCAGCGCCCGATGCGCTCTTTCCAGCGAAATCTCGGGCACTTCTACCTCACCATTGTCGCCCCTCAGTAGATATTGGCAGACTGTTTGAATTACCGCCACAGCATCCACATAGGCCTCCGTCTCCGGAACACCTCGCAGGCGTACATTATTTCTACGGGAACGGTTCTCGAGGTTGTCTAGCTTATCTTTAAGGCTAAGCTGCTCTTCCTGCAAGCCCTTCATAGACGCCTCTATGTCCGTGTTCCGCTCAGCCAGTTGGTCGGCCTGCTCTTCCAACACCTCCACTCTGTGGCCTAAGTCTCGAATATCAGCCCGGATGCCAGATAGGGTTTCCTTAAGTTCTCCCCGGGTAGCGATAATTTCCTTTCGCAGGGATCGCATCCAGCCCCACATATCTCCGCGAGTGCAAGTCTCCGCAGCCCTATCCGGCTCCTCATCGGAGTCCTCGCCTGAGGCCACGTGGTCAGGCTGGTCCCGGGCCTGCTTCTCCGCTCCCTCCGCATATGAGGACTTGAATTTTGCCAGTTTCTTCCTCACCGACATCACTCCTAGAAACTGTCACTTCCCGCACCAGTTCTGCCTGGAAAGATGGGGTAAATCAAGCACTTTTCACCGCATAAATTAGCGTCCCGACGGGAGCACAGAAATTAGGCTTCCATCTTCCCGGGTGACGTCACTTCCTCCCTCTATGATTCCTTTTCAATGGAAAACATTTCCAATACAGGGTTCTTCCCTTTGGTCTGGCTTTGGCACCAAGAGTGTTCACGAAATGCATGGCAGTAGTAGCTGCATTTCTGTGAACCCTGGGGATATTCGTCTTCCCTTACTTGGACGATTGGCTCATTCGAGCCCCCATGGTTCCAGAAGCCAGCTCTGCACTGTCTCGCACAATGCAAATCCTTCTATACTTGGGATTGGTCATAAACCTCCCAAAATCCCAACTTGCTCCGTTTCAGTCCCTAGAGTTAATAGGAGCTCGTCTAGATACCAGACAGTCGAGGGCTTTTCTTCCACAACCCCACTGTCTTCGTATAATGCAACTAGCTTCTCAAGCAGCGGTGAAGTCCTACCTAACTGCTCGAGAACTACTACAACTATTGGGACATATGGCATCCATGGTTCATGTGGTTCCCTACGCTTGCCTTCATATGCGAGCAGCCCAGTGGACCCTTTCCACACAGTGGACACAGGCCACAGGACGTCTGTTGGACAAGATATCAAACTCACAATGACTGATCTTGTCCCTACAATGGTGGCAATCACTGGAAAATCTTCTAGTGGGGGTCTCCTTTCCAGCATCCCCTATTCCAGGCCACCCTAACAACAGATGCATCACAGGTGGGATGGGGAGCACACATGCATCATCTCTCTACCCAAGGTACCTGGACTCCACAGGAGGCTTGTCTTCACATAACCCTCCTGGAACTCAGAGCAATCTATCTAGCTCTTCGAGTATTCCATGCCCAGCTCAGCTACAAGATAGTCCTAGTCCAAACGGACAATCAAGTAACTATGTTCTGTGTGAACAAGCAGGGGGGAACAAGCTCTCTGTCATTATGCAACGAAGCTTTACGACTATGGGCCCTCGCCAGAGAGCATGAAATTCACCTTCTCGTGATATATCTTCCAGGCATTCAAAACCTTTGGGCAGACAAACTCAGCTGAGTACTGCTGCCTCACAAATGGTCTCTCCACCTAGACCCGGTGGCCAAGATATTTCAGGTCTGGGGAACCCCAGACATAGACCTATTGCAAGTCCACTGAATACCAAACTTCCCCGGTTCTGTTCCAGGATTCCGGCTCAAAATTGCCAGGCAAGGAACGCCTTCCTTCTTCATTGGGGTCACGACTTCCTCTATGCCTTCCCACCCATTCCCCTCATCCCCAAAACACTCTTCAAGCTTCAGAGAGACAGAGGTCGTATGATCCTCATAGTGCCACGGTGGCTACGCCAAACGTAGTATCCCCTGCTTCTACATCTCTCTCAAACTGCACCTCTGGAGTTAGGCTATGCTCCAGATCTCCTCTCCCAAGAGAACGGGATGCTATGGCACCCGAATCCCCAGTCCCTGCATCTCAGGGCCTGGTTGCTGAAAGATTAGACATTCAGGACCTCAACCTTTCCCAACAGGTAAAGGATATCCTTCAAGCTTCTAGAAAACCTTCTACAAGACGCTCTTACGCCTTCAAGTGGAAACGTTTTACTATATGGTGTTCACAGAAAGGGTTAAACCCCCTTATGATACCTTTGGAATCGATACTAGAGTATATACTTCATTTATCAAATTCTGTTCTAAAGACCAATTCAGTAAGAGTCCATCTTAATGCAATTGCAGCTTCCTATAAGCCTCTAAATGGACAAGCAATTTCCTCTCATCCATTCATATCAAGATATATGAGAGGTCTTCTATTAACAAAGCCTCCTATCAGGCCACCACCGGTGGCATGGGATTTAAACCTAGCTCTCAGGCAGCTCATGAAACCGCGTTTTGAACCTTTAGCCACTACAACCCTAAAGCTTTTGTCCTGGAAAGTCATCTTCGTGATTGCAATCACCTCTGCACGTCGCATTAGTGAATTGCAAGCTTTAGTGGCTGATCCTCCTTATACTAGGTTTCACCATGATAAGATTGTTCTCAGAACTCATCCACACTTTATGCCAAAGGTGGTTTCGCCTTTTTCATTTAAATCAATCAATTTATCTTCCTGTATTCTTTCCGAGGCCTCATGCCTCTAATGCAGAAAGGAACCTTCATACTTTGGATTGTAAAAGAGCCTTAGCTTTTTACCTACAAAGAACACAGCAATATAGAAAGTCTTCTCAACTTTTTATTGCTTTTGATTCTACTCATTTGGGACTTCCATTCTCCAAGAGAACTCTATCCAAATGGATTGCACAATGCATATCCTTTGCTTATAAGAGTAAGTGTCTTCCTCTTCAAGGCCATGTCACAGCTCACAATGTGAGAGCCATGGCAGCCTCAATGGCTATCCTTCACTCTGTGTCTATCGATGACACCTTTACAGCCCACTACTGCCTAGATAAAGCCTCCCATCGAGATGCCTTCTTTGGCCAAGCTGTTCTTCAAAATCTCTTTCAGACCTAATTCATCTCCTATCCACCAACGCTGGTGGGATGCCAGAGATCCATGGGAGGAAGCATGGCCCACCTTACTATAGGTGGCAGCTTCCTTGGGCTATCTCCCTGGCATCTTCAGCTAGGGAGTCCCCCATATGTGAAGACTATATTCCTGCTTGTTCCTGGAGATAGCGTAGTTACTCACCTGTAACAGGTGATCTCCGGGAACAGCAGGAATTTAGTCTTCACAACCCACCCACCTCCCCTAGGAGTTGTCTCTGTATCTCTCTGTCTCTTTCTTCTCTCCCTCTATCCTTTCACTCAGCTACAAACTTAACTGAAGAGGGACAGTTGGAAAGGCGGGAAGGCAGCTCACATGTGCTGAGGGATGCTCCCAAAAGCGTTCTTATTGGATGCTGGGAAGCGTTCCCGCGCAGGCTCCGTCGGTATCGACGATACCCATATGTGAAGACTAAATTCCTGCTGTTCCCGGAGATCACCTGTTACAGGTGAGTAACTACGCTGTATGTGCAGGCCGACCAGAATCGGGGTCCCGGCCTGCATGTACATGCCGCGTGGGATCAGAATCCTTTCTACCTCTGTGTGTCTGGTTCTGACCGGGTGCACAGAGGACCGAGACGTCCAGGACAGAATCGGGCCCTATCTGTCTCCATGAACCATGATTCTGTAACACATAATATGTCTATATATTTCTCTAGCAAAAGATCACAGAGCAACTGGGTTTTCTGCCATGCAGATCTAACGTTCACTAAGGGGCACTTTAAGTGAAAGATGGTGCATGTATGCTTGGATTTAGGTGAGGTGGTTAAAATAGGTTTAATGCGTATGAGATTATGTCTATATCTAAATTTGTAATTTAAATTATTAAGCAATAGTGTAAATGGATAATAGTAAAATGAGGGTACTAGGGGGAGCAAAGTTAAATATGAGTGTGAGATAAAAGGGTAATAACATAGCTGTCAAAATCATGTTGTTGTAATGTAATGGCAATAGAATATTGTGGTTTGATTTATTTATTTTATTTATTTATTTATTTATTTAGCTGTATTTATATCCCGCTTTTCACCGGGTCAAAGCGGTCAATTGGGGGATACATTTAACACAAGGGGATATGAGACACATACGCTAATACTTATAAGGAACATGGGCAATGGAGGGTTAAGTGGCTTGCCCAAGACCACAAGGAGTGCCTATAGGACCAGGATCACCGAATATATCTTACCGGTTGCATGTTTTTGTAGGTTGTTCTATATAACGCTGATGTTCTAAGTGCATTGGCTGTTATATTCTTCTCCGTGTGGTGAGCTTTTCGGTCCCCGCCTAGAGCGGGCACACCTAGAACAGGAGAAAGTTAAAGATGGCTCACTGCGTTAAGAGCCTGTCAGTTGTAGGTGGAGGGAGGAGTTCAAATCGCTGCAGCTTCAGCAGATCGGGCAGACAGTTAATTCTATTTATGTGCCTCTGAAGCCCAAGTGCTTTCAAATGCTGGAATGGGCTGTGATGTCAGCTAACAGCAGAGCAGGTGGAAGGAACTTTAACAGAGGATTACAGGACTGATCTGCCTCTTTCTGTGCCTCTGAAGCCCAACTGCTTTCAAATGCTGCAATGGGCCGTGAGGTCAACTGAGCAGGTGGGAGGAGCTTCAGAGGATTACTGGACTGATCTTCCTCTTTCTATGTCTCTGAAGCTCAGCTGCTTTCAAATAAAAATTAATGTAAAGACTGCCTGCGAAATTGATTTGCTGCTTTGGATACAAATGGCATAGCACCATAAGTATTATGGGATGACATCAAGAAAGTTGTGTTTGAATAAAGTGAAAAGTTTATTCAAAGGTGAAAAAGCAAAAACAGCCAAAATGGATGACCAAAGAAAATCTGAATATTGCTCAGAAATTCAGAGAAGCTAAAGCCAGAGGAGAAAGAGAGGCAATCATGGAATTTAACATAGATTTCCAATGTGCAGCAAGACAAGACATAGAGAAGTACTTTAATGAGGCATGCAAGGAAATTGAATCAGAAACTATTAGAGGAAGAACAAGACTGGCTTTCACAAAAATACGAGACTTAAAGAGAAAATTCCAGCTTTGAATTGGAATGTTAAAAGACGCTCAATGATCCGTATTGATGATGTTGATAAGATCAAGAAAAGATGGAAAGAGTACATGAAGTCATCATGTTGTTGTTAAGTGCCGTTGCGTCGGTGTCGACTCATGGCGACCCTCTGGATAGTTGTCCTAAATTGTGCTCGGCCTTCAGTCAGGCGGCTCATTGTTGACAGACTGGTACCCGTAGCTGCTGTTATTGTATTGATCCATCTCATTGCTGGTCTTCCTCTTTTGCGCTGACTTTCTATCTTGCCAAGCATGATGTCTTTCTCTAATGATCTCTCTCTTCGCATGATGTGTCCAAAGTATGAAAGTTGATAATACCATAAAGATAAAATGGATCAACAACCATTTTGACCAGTACCTTATGATCAGGAACTGTTGACCATGAAAGAATTAGTCAAAGCAGCACTGAAAGTATTATCAAAGAACAAAGCTCCGGGCATTAATGGCATTCCCACTGAAGTATTACAGCAACCAGATGCAGCTGCTAGAATACTTACAAGGCTCTGCCAGGAAATTTGGATGACAACATCATGGCCAACTGACTGTAACTGCCATGCTCGCAGGTTAATAATTTCTGCAGGTCTGAGCACACTAACTGCTTAGCATACTTTAGTAAAAGGGCATCTTAGATTGTAAGCCCTCCGAGGACAGGAAAATATTTAGTGTATCTGATTGTAACTTGCCCTGAACTACTATTGGAAAGGCATGAGCTAAATAATAAATAAATGAATAGTGTATGGAGAGTTATGAGAAGACAATCGAGAAGACAACTTCGTGAGTCGAGCACCCTTTTTTTGTGGTGTTACTTTTTTGATGTAAATCTGTGAATTAACAGATGACCTACCTCAGTTGAGTACCCAAGTAAATTATGGGGGGGGCATATTCAGCGGCTAGCACAAGTAAAGTGGTTGGCCATTGCCGCTTTAAATTAAACCCGGCTATAAGAACATAAGATATGCCATACTGGGTCAGATCAAGGTCCATCAAGCCCAGTATCCTGTTTCCAACAGTGGCCAATCTAGGCCATAAGTACCTAGCAGTTTCCCGAAAAGACACAGGTTCCACAGTGCTTGTACTGTGGCAAGCAGTGGATTTCCCGGGTTCCCTTTAGTAATGGTTTAAATGTTCAATATCACCTCTGACCAGCTAACCCTCAGTGCCACCCCTACTTCACCTCCAGACTGCCCCAATGCTAAGCAGTTAGCATCAGGGCATTCAGTGGCACTGAGAGGGGATATTTGGCGGCACCGAACGAGTATGAGCTGCTGAATATCCCACTCAGTGAGATTAATGTGGCTAGCAGATTTCATAACAGCAGTAATTATTTGGCATATGTCTCCCTGTACTCTTAACTAAGTTCACCATGGACAACAGTTCTTTCTTGCTCCTCTAAATGGAAAGTGAATGCAAGAGTGAGAAATCGCCTCTGCACTAGGGCCTTGTAGGATTTCTTTCTTCCTGTTGTAGCAGCAGATAAGCATGCAATAAATAAAACCAGGAGTCTTTCAGGATCCCCACAACCAAACCCTAAAGCATCTTTCTGCACGAACCCTTGGAACCACTCACCCAATGGTCTGCCAGAAGACTTGCTGCACTCATGTGGCCCTCACTGGGTTCATATACAAATATTGTCGAGGAAGTGGGGTATCCCTATAGAATAAAAACACAATTTCACTCTGCACTGATAGGGAATAGTGGTTCCTAGATGTGGTCTGTGAGATCATTGCAGGAGGTCCAAAGGACACAGATAAAAAAGAGAGGGAGGCTGGTGGGGAATGGTTGGGGGAAGAGACATAGATTGAAGGGAACTTGCTGTAAGCAAGGGAAAAAAAGATACTGATGTGGAGACTGGCTAAAGGGAGGGGGAGAGACTGGTAAAAGAGGAAGAGCAATAGAGGGCTAGTGGGAACAGATTTGGTGCTATGGTAAAGAGGTCTCGGAAGAGTGGTGGGGATGAACAGGGGATCCCTGACATTTTTGGAGATTAATAAGCATTCCACACAGCCAAAAAAGTGAGGAACCTCTGGAATAGAGTGTGAATCCCTTCACCTGAAGGGGAACCATGCTGTGTATATATTCCTTACTATACATGAAGGGTATCCTGGCAAGTACACTGCCAGTCAGTGGCTCAAAGCCCCACTTTTGTTTCTCTTCACACATAGTTTTATGTGCTCTGGATTCAAGATGTTCCACAAGTCCTTCCATTTTGGCTTAGAGTGTTTGCAAATCTGCACCACAAGAATAGAGAGTTCAAAACTCTACTCAACCATGTAACTTGATAGGCAATAATAGCAAAGAAGAAAATCAGAAAACGAGAATTTTATAGGAGTGAGGGAACATATAAGACATATACTGCTAAAGAAAAATAGAAAGGTTGGGGTGAGGAGGGGAATGAATATGACCCAGTACAAACATTGTGGAACCTGTGTCTTTTGGGGATATTGCTAGGTATGTATGACCTAGATTGGCCACTGTTGGAAACAGGATACCGGGCTTGATGGACCTCGGTCTGACCCAGTATGGCATGTCTTATGTTCTTATGATACAAAACAGTCACAATTCTGTTAAATAATAGAGGAAAATCTTCTACCAAAAGGAACATAGATCAGTGCTCTTCCTCACAAACTACTATTGGTTTCCTTCTTTGGATTTTATTAGCTTTGTTTTGCGCACAGTTAATAGTGTAACTGGTGTGGACCCTGTGTGCAGTCGATAACACAGGCTGACTTCTCTGTAAATAGTTTGTGGCAATCAGTTCCAGTCTCTGGTGTTTACTTTGGAAGTCAATAGCAGATTCAAGCTGCAGCAAGGATGATAATGATCATCCATGTGTAGGACAGTAGAAAATCCAGCGCCTGTTTCAACTTGCCTTTTTTGCTATCAGCTCTTGTTTGTATGTCTTTCTCTCCACTGCAATGAATGCTGTCCAAGTTCCAACCTTTTTCTCTGTGTGTGTCTCTCTCTTTATAGCATGGTGGGGGCGGGGAGGGGGGGGGGGCTCCTTTCCTCTGCATGTTCTCTGTGCTGTACAGGCTGGCTGTAGACCCCTTTACCTCTTGTCCTGTTTCTCTCTCTCTGGCCAGAACAAACTGCCTCTCTATCCCTATTTAACTGCTTTTCCCACCTCCATTCAAAGTGCACAAAATCTTCTGCTTCCTGGCTGTAGTCCTCTGAAAAAGTAACTGTAAGAGGAAATATTATCTTATTGGTCCTGAGCTGTCAGGCATGCATGCTTGATTAGGCAAAATTCATGTTTTACATTTCCTGGAGAATGACTGTTTTTTCCTTTGCGTTTCACCATAGCACTTAACTCCATCCACAGGAATCTCTGATGCACGCAAGCTAGAAAATTAGTGCCTGGGCCAAACTTGGGTTATTTGATTGCATCTGAGGGTCTGGTAAGAGTGCTATGCGCAAAAACCTGGTTTGACTCCCCCATTCAGAGCTGACAGCGGTCAAGTGCATAATGAAGGCAACACGTTAGATTCTGGCAAGGAAGGAAAGATCAAATTGTTAATGATTGAGCCCATCTATTCAATTTTTTAATGTAATTTTTAGGGTTTTTTTGTCAGACTTACATCAAGCTCATCCCTGCTCTTAAACAATAACAGGGAAGAAATTGGTATCTCCTTTTTCTGTAATTACTTTATTCATGGTTCACTTTTTTAAAATATTTTTCTTAATTATTTTAAAATTATTTGACTCTTAGTTCAGACTTTACATTCTCTAATAATAATATCCTGACACAACATTGTTTCCTAAATCAGGGTTGTATTAAATATGCATTTACCTGTCTGAGGATTCTTATCAGAAAATAGTGCAACTTCTTTTGTCAATGTTGCACTTTTCACTGCAGCGAGCAGGGAGGAAGGAGCTTGATCTAAGTCCAACAACATATTTGAAAATTGCATAAATCAAATGAATAAATAGTTGAAGCTCAATCAGTAATAATTTGATTTTGTGTGTTGACCCCTTTGGCCATATTTTTGGATTTTTGGCCTAAAGAAAGGAAGAATGCAGTTGCAGTTGCTGCCGTGGTCCTTGTTGGCCAAAGAAGTTGCATTTCTCTCCATCCTATTGTCCAATGAGGATATCTTATATGTTTCTTGATCATGCCACCTAGGGTAGAAGTAATCTCCAGCAACAAGCAGGAATGTAGTCATCACATATGGGTATCGTCGGTACCGACGGAGCCTGCGAGGGAACGCTCCCCAGCGTCCAATTAGAACGCTTTCGGGAGCATCCCACAGCGCCTGCGTGCTGCCTTCCCGCCTTTCCCAACTACCTCTCTTCAGTTCTTCTTTTTCCACGGAGCCAGCAGGTCGTGTTCCTGTCACCGCAGAAGAAATTTCTTTTTCTTTATTTCTTTTTGTGGTCGCGTCTGCCTTCTTCGATGCTCTACCGGTACTGCCAATCTTTCTTTTCCTATTTCTAAAAAAAAAAAAAAAAAAAAAATCTGTTTTTTCCATTTTCTTCAGGTGCACCCGCCTTTTTGGGCCTTAGGCCCAAAAGCTTTCCTTAAAATGGAAAAACCTGCCTCAGGTTTTAAAAAGTGCACCAAGTGTGTCAGTACCATTTCCGTCACCGACACCCATGAATGGTGTTTAAAATGTTTAGGTCCTGACCACTCCATCACGGATTGTGTGTCCTGTGCCATGATGTCTAAAAGAGGTTGGCAGAACCGAGCTGCCAAACTCAGTACCCTGTTTCCCTCTGATGCGGCTTCGGTGGCATCGACGTCTTCCAGGGCTGCTTCTTCCTCCCGTGGATCTCAGGTAACTAAACATAAATCCAGCCGGTCCTCGAAGGGTAGATCTCCTTCTAAGCATCGAGATGCCTCTGGCGTTGCCCTCGAGGATTCTGCACCGGCAAAATTACCCCGGTGGGAGGCTTCAGCTTCCAAAGCATTATCGAGGTTCCAAGATGTTCTAGATGGTTTAGCCTCGACTGATCTCCTGGTGCTATGCTCTGGGGTACCGGTGGCCTCCACCGGTACCGACTTCCAGGCATTGGCGGCGTCCATGGACCAGAGAATTCTGACCATGGAACGCAGTCTGGCGGCTATCCTTGCGGCATCGACGCCCTTGGTACCGCGACAGACAACTCTACCGGTACTGGCATTGGCACCAGCATCGGTATCGGTACCGGTACCGATAGCATCGACATCGGCATCGGTGTCTGCTATGCCGGTACCCTGTCCTCCAGTGCCCTCCGGTACCGATTATTCCCAGTACCGACCTTGGTCGGTACGGGTATCGGGCTCTGCAGGAGCATCTGGACAGACGATACTTCGAGTCCTCAGAAGAATCTGAGGATTCTGAAAGTTCTGTCGATGCAGTGATGCTTCTTACAGAGGAGTCCTCCTCCCCTAAACGTAGGATGTCTCCTCCAGAGGACATGTCCTTCCAAGACTTCATCAGGGAGGTGGCTCGGGGCCTGTCCATTACTGTGGCCCCTGAAACAGAGCCAAGGGCCAAGGAGTTGGAAATTTACAATATCCCAAAACTCCTAAAGAGGCAGCTACCTTACCCATTCATGAGATTCTATATGATCTCATGTTGAGGATGTGGGAAACGCCTCTTACCACCTCTCCTCATTCTCGTAGATTAGATACTATGTATCGAGTCCCTCCTTGTCCTGGGTTCCATAAGACTCAACTTCCTCACCACTCCATTGTGGTGGAGTCAGCTATGAGAAGGATCAGAAGTGCAAAAAGACATGCCTCTAATCCCCCAGGACGTGAGTGCAGAACCCTGGATGCTTTTGGACGTAGAGTCTTCCAAGCTTCCATGCTTGCTGCAAGAATCAGTTTCTATAGTCTCTACATGGGAATGTTCCTAAAGGAGGTCACAGATAATTTACAGACTTTAAGTCCTTTCATTTCTGAGGATAAAGGACAGGGTTTTCTCACTTGGGTCAAACATGCCCAAGATGTGTCTAAGTTCTCCAACCGTGCAGCCTTTGACTGCTTTGAGTGTATAAGCAGAACTTTGGCTATTGCCATAGGTGCATGTAGAATTGTTTGGCTCCAGGCATCTGATTTAGAGCTCTGGGTACAAGATAAATTGGGAAATATCCCTTGTACTGGTGAGAACCTGTTTGGTAAAGATTGGCAGGAAAAAGCCAATGAAATGGATGCTGAAAATTCCACCTTGCATAGATTATCCAAGTCCACTGCTGATCCTGTTAGAAAGAAGTTTTTCAAGAAAACATCTTTTTCTAAAAAGAAAAGATTTTATCCTGCTTATGGTCAGCAGGCATCTTCTGCAGATCAGTTTTCAAACAAACGTCAGCAACCACCCAAACAGAAAAAAGCAAAGGCTGCTAGGCCTCCACCGGCCCAGCAGCCTCAGCCTCCTCAGGGCCTTTGACTTTCAGCTAGAGAACTTAGCCTTTCTGGTTCTGGAGGGACCAGAATCTTCCACCATTCCAGGAGGGTTATGTCATTTTGCCCCCAGATGGCGGCAAATAACAGCAGAGCATTGGACACTCTCCATCATAAAGGAGGGGTACAAACTTCATTTTTCAAGCATGCCCCCTCACATAATAGTGAAGCAGTTCAATTCTCCGACCTCTCTCATCAACCTGTTGCCATCCTTCTTGCCCAAGGGGCAATAGAAGAAGTGCCTCTTCATCAACAGGGCACAGGGTTCTATTCCCCTTACTTTCTTATCCCAAAGAAAACAGGGGGATACAGACCTATCTTAGATCTCAGAGAATTGAACAAATTCCTTGTCAAGGAGAAATTCAAGATGATTTCTCTCGGAGCTCTGCTTCCGTACCTTCAGAATCAAGATTGGCTTTGTTCTCTAGATCTCAAGGATGCGTACACCCATGTCCTCATCCATCCATCCCGCAGAAGGTTCCTTTGGTTCCTTTTCCAAGGAAGGCACTACCAATACAGGGTGCTTCCTTTTGGTCTGGCCTCAGTACCAAGGGTGTTCACGAAATGCATGGCTGTGGTAGCAGCATTTCTCCGCACTCTAGGAATATTCGTCTTCCCCTACTTGGACGACTGGCTCATTCGAGCTCCAACACAGTCAGAGGCCAAGACTTCTCTATCCTGCACAATGCGTATCCTTCAGTATTTAGGGCTGGTAATAAACATCCCAAAATCAAGTCTGACTCCCACTCAGTCTTTAGAGTTCATAGGAGCTCTTCTGGATACCACAAGGGCAAGGGCCTATCTTCCCCAGGCCCGTTGCCTTTTCTTGGTGCAGTTAGCTTCTCAAGCAGTGCTAAAGCCTTATCTAACTGCTTGAGAAATGTTGCAGTTGCTTGGCCACATGGCATCCACCGTGCATGTGGTTCCATATGCTCGCCTCCACATAAGGACAGCTCAGTGGACTTTATCCACCCAGTAGACCCAGGCATCAAGGTGTCTGTCAGACAAAATAGCAAACACAAGTCGCCTCATTTTGTCTCTCCAATGGTGAAGGTCCACTCAAAACCTGTTGTTGGGGTCCCCCTTTCAACAGTCCTTACCCCAAGCAACTCTCACAACAGATGCTTCTCCAAAGGGTTGGGGAGCTCATCTGCAAGACTACTCCACCCAGGACACCTGGTCTCCTCAAGAGAGTTGTCTGCATATCAATCTCTTGGAACTCAGAGCAATTTTCCTGGCTCTGCGAGTGTTCCACTCCCTGCTCAGCTACAAGACAGTCCTCATTCATACAGACAATCAAGTAGCCATGTTCTATGTGAACAAGCAGGGGGGAACAGGCTCTCTGTTGCTTTGCAACGAAGCTTTGCGACTATGGGCCCTCGCCAGAGAGCATCAGATTCATCTGCTGGCAGTATATCTTCCAGGCATTCAAAACTCTTGGGTGGACAGACTCGGTCGAGTTCTGCTTCCACACGAGTGGTCTCTGCATGCAGACCAGGTGACCAGGATATTTCAACTTTGGGGAACCCCGGACATAGACCTCTTTGCAAGTCCGTTGAATGCCAGACTTCCCCGGTTCTGTTCCAGAATTCCGGCTAAGGGGGCTCAGGCCAGGGATGCTTTCCTCCTTTACTGGGGTCAAGACTTCCTGTATGCCTTTCCACCCATTCTCCTAATTCCCAAAACCCTGTTCAAGCTTCAGAGAGACAGAGGCCACATGATTCTCACAGCCCCACATTGGCCACGGCAAGTGTGGTACCCTCTGCTTCTACATCTCTCTCAAGCTTTCTCCCTGGAGTTAGGGTCTGCTCCAGATCTCCTATCTCAGGAGAACGGAATGTTATGGCATCCCAATCCCCAGTCTCTGCATCTCAGGGCTTGGTTGCTGAAGGCCTAGATCTCCAAGATCTTAATCTTTCTCAGCAAGTGAAAGATGTTCTTTATGCTTCCAGAAAACCTTCCACTAGATGCTCATATGCTTTCAAGTGGAAAAGGTTTACTATTTGGTGTTCTGAAAAGGGTCTTAACCCCCTTGCGATACCTCTGCAATCTTTGCTGGAGTATCTCCTCCATTTATCTAATGCAGGCCTTAAGACAAATTCAGTAAGAGTCCATTTGAGTGGTATTGCAGATTCTCTTAAACCTCTAAATGGACAACCTATTTCCTCTCATCCTCTCATAGCAAGATTTATGAGAGGCCTCCTTCTAACTAAGCCTCCCATTAGACTACCTCCGGTGGCATGGGACTTGAACCTGGTTCTTGGGCAGCTCATGAAGCCACCTTTCAAACCTTTAGCTACCACCTTCTTAAAATTTCTTTCTTGGAAGGTTATCTTTCTCATTGCAATCACATCAGCACGCCGCATTAGTGAATTGCAAGCGCTAGTAGCTAATCCATCTTATACAAGCTTCCATCATGACAAGGTACTCCTTAGGTCTCATCCACACTTTATACCTAAGGTGGTCTCGCCTTTTCATCTCGACCAAGAGGTCTACCTACCTGTCTTTTTTCCAGGACCTCATGTATCAAATGCAGAGAGGAATCTTCATACCTTGGACTGTAAAAGAGCTCTAGCTTTTTACTTACAAAGAACACAGCAACATAGAAAGTCCTCTCAACTCTTTGTTGCTTTTGATCCTTCTCATTTGGGACTTCCAGTCTCCAAGAGAAAACTATCTAACTGGATTGCTCAGTGTATTTCTTTCGCCTATCAGAGTAGAACCTTTCTCTGGAGGGCTATGTCACAGCTCACAATGTGAGCTCATCTGAACTCTGTGTCTATTGACGACATCTGTCGAGCAGCCACTTGGGCCTCGGTTCATACCTTCACAGCCCATTACTGCTTGGACAAGGACTCCCGCCGGGATGCCTTGTTTGGTCAGGCTGTTCTCAAACACGTGTTCCATACCTAATCAACTCCTACCCACCCTCCCTGGTAGGATGCCAGAGATCCATGGGGGAAGTGGAGCCCTTCTCAGGGACACACAACTTCTGGGGTCTCTCCCTGGCACCTAAAGCTAGGGAGTCCCCATATGTGATTACTACATTCCTGCTTGTTCCTGGAGATAGCATAGTTACTCACCTGTAACAGGTGATCTCCGGGAACAGCAGGAATTTAGTCCTCACAACCCACCCACCTCCCCTAGGAGTTGTATCTCTCTATCTCTTTTCCTTTCCCTCGCTCTCTCTCTTTGTCTCAGCTCTAAAACCCAACTGGAGAGAGGCAGTTGGGAAAGGCGGGAAGGCAGCACGCAGGCGCTGTGGGATGCTCCCAAAAGCGTTCTAATTGGACGCTGGGGAGCGTTCCCGCGCAGGCTCCGTCAGTACCGACGATACCCATATGTGAGGACTATATTCCTGCTGTTCCCAGAGATCACCTGTTACAGGTGAGTAACTATGCTTTTCCTTCTTTCATTGTACTTTGGTACATGATGCACTGTGAAATTAGGTGCCTTTGAGCATCTATTCAGTTTTGAGGTTGTATCACTCCTCTCAGACGCTAGGTTCTAGTGTGAATTTTTTACCTGATATGTCTTCTTTCTGTCATGTTCATTTGGATGAAACTCACTCTTCGACTTTTTCTTTAGCTGCCTCACTGTTGTGGAATTTGTTGCCAGCTAAATGACTATATTCAGAAAGAAACGTACATCGAAAGTTTTTTTTTTTAAACAAGCTTTTCAGTGATTGGGTTGTAGCTGAGCTGTGGTATATAGAGTTTACATGGATAAGTGCATTGTTTATTGACTGGTTAGGAATTTAAGTGAGATTCTATTCCTGGAGTTGATTTTTAATTAGTTTTTAGATTGTTTGGGACTGGCCAGTGTTAACCTTATTTTAAGTGATGTTCTTTTGGAGGATAGGTTTAATTACTTTTATCAATGATAATTTAAGCCATTAAGCTTAATTTGGATGATGTGACTGGTGTTTTTTTTTCCATCAGTGGAAGGCAGGATAGAATAATGTGTGAAGCTGTCTATTTGTTTCTAGGAAGTGTAATAGATTATTTAGTAAGCCATTTGTTATATATGCTTGTGTTGATGTTTCAGTTTTGTTTTTCTGTTATTCTTTTGGATATATTGTTTTATTGTGTGTCTTTGGAGGGTTAGTTTAGAAGCCATATTTGTAATTTGCACATATATAATCGGGCTTATACATGTGTAAATTGCATCCGTGTGCAAATGGCTATTTTAGAAAGTGCCAAATGTATACGTGGCTCTCCATACTATGTCCAAAATGCATAGAGCGTGGGCTGGGTGGGACAAACACCTACAATTCTTTATCATCCTGCTAGATCAGTTCAGAGTGGGTTATACTTCCTTGCCAGCAGGTGGAGGCAGACCTGAGCAACCTTTAGTGATGCCATCATTTGGTATAGCTACTGATGCAGCACTGATAGAAGCCAATATTTGTCTCCTTCCAGCAGGTGGCAAGGTGTGTGGATTCTGCAGAAGTGCAGATAAGCTTGTCTTCCCTGGGCCAGACCATGATCTAGTGGCTTGTGTGACTGAGACTTGAAGGCCCAACATTGCTTGCAACTTGGGTGCACCCCTGTCTCTTTGAGCTGGCAACTACCCTGTACCCAATGCTGTTACTCACAGGTTCCAGCACTGAGGGGCTGGAGAGTGGACAGGAGGCCCCTGAGGGGGTTGATAAGTTGTGCCTGAGCCTCTTGTTGTCCTCTATCTGCTTGCTGAGCTTTTCTCATTTTTTTCTGATTTTTTTTCCACATTCTTTTCCCAAATTCTTTCCTTTGCCCATTCTTTTCTATTGGGAGGTATCTAGCTCTCTGTATTGCTTTTAATAAAGCAGTGTTCAAATTTTAAAAAAAAAGTCAAACCTGATTTCTCTGGCAGCAGGCCTCCTAGGCCGGCTTAGCTGTTTGGGGAAGCCCAGGTCAGGTTTCCCCAGCCTACTTGTCAGATGCTAGGATTCCTTTTCAGGTCTCCCTTTTCGCCACAGCCTCTGCCTCTGCCTCTTTTTTTTTCCAGCTGTTCCTTTTTTCACAGCTTATGCTATGCTTTTCGGCAGTTCTTTTACCATGGATTTTTTCCGTCTTTTTTTTTTTTTTGCAAGCATGGCCAGTGCTCGGGTTTGTATCACACGTGGCTCTTGTCTAGTTAGCTCCATGATGAACTCTTTTTGCTCCCTCTGTGAAGGGGATGCCCAGAGTTTAATTTTGGTGTCATGGTCCCTCCCCCACAGGGGGCTCGGGGCCTGATGCTAATTCTAGTGCTTCCTCTGAACCCTCTACACATTTTCTGCCTGAAGGGCAGGCGGCCATCTCAGAGGTTTACAAGGCATCTACTTAAAGGGACAGAGGTGAAGAGCTTCAGATTCTGACCAGCAGGCCCCCTTGGGCCCCTTAGAATCTCAGGGCTCCCTTTCTGATGGTTTTGAGCAGCATCTACTGAAAAAGCTCATGAGCTGTTTCCAATCTTTTCTTGCTGCTTGGTGACCTCCTTTGCTGAGATCTGAGATGCAGGTCTCCTCTACAGGAGAGTCTGGGCCCTTGGGAAGTAGCTCTGCCATGTCTGGAAAGGGGGTTAAGCTTCCCTACTTCACTCCTTTGCTTGTCTGTTTCTCTGGGAGCCATGCCTTATCCCCTATGGCGTTTGACTGGGAGGCTAAAGAGGACTCTTTTTTTTTTTTTTTTTTTTCTGCAGAAGATGAGTCTGAGGAGGAAGGGAAATTTCCCCTTATGAAAGGGAAGGATCCATCTGTGATCTGCTTTTTTTCAATGTATTTGTGAGTGATATTGCTGATCCAGTACAAGCATTGTGGAACTTGTGTCTCTTGGGGAAACTGCTAGGTACATATGACCTAGATTGGCCACTGTTGGAAACAGAATACTGGGCTTGATGGACCTTGGTCTGACCCAGTATGGCATATCTTATGTTCTTAAGGACTGAATGGAAAAGTCTGTCTTTTTGCAGATGACACAAACAATTGCAACAGAGTGGACTCCCCTGAGGGAGTGGATAACATGAGGAAAGATCTACAAAAGCTGAAACAATGGTCTAATGCTTGGCAGTTAAGATTTAATGTGAAGAAGTGCAGTGTCATGCACATAGGATGCAGAAATCCAAGGGAATTGTATGCGATAGGAGGCGAGAGGTTGGTGTGCATGGACCAGGAGAAGGACCTCGGAGTGATTGTTTCTGAGGATCTCAAGGTGGCGAAACAGTGTGACAAGGCGGTGGCTAAAGCAAGAAGGATGCTGGGTTGCATACAAAGAGGAATTACCAGCAGAAAGGAGGGGATATTAATGCCACTGTACAAATCGCTGGTGAGGCCTTGGAATACTGTGTTCAGTTTTGGAGACCATATCTCGCAAAGCATATAAAAAGACTGGAAATGGTTCAGAGGGAGGTGACCAAAATGATTTGGAGCCGTTTCAGAAGATTTATGAGAAGAGACTTGAAGACCTAAATATGTACACTCTGTAGGAGAGGAGGGACCGGGGAGATATGATTCAGACCTTTAATGAACAAACAAACCTCTTCCAAAGACTGGGAAGCTGTAAAACTAGAGGGCATAACATGAAGCTGCAAGGAGGTAAATTGAAAGGCAATGTCAGGAAATACTTTTTCACTGAAAGGGTGGTGGATGCTTGGAATGCCCTCTCAATAGAAGTGGTGGGGTCAAATACAATGATAGAATTCAAAATGGCATGGGGCAAACAAAGTGGATCCCTTCATAACAGCAGGATAAAATTAAAATAAACAAAACAATCTCATATCTCAACAAATAGGGGTGACCTATGCGGAGTGGTGTGTACACCCCTAAACAAAGCATGGGGAGGGGTGACTTGCACCTAGTGGTAGGTGCACCTACTCTTGTTGTCGTGCTGGGCAGACTAGATGGACCATACTGGTCTTTATCTGCCATCATATGCCAGGTTACTATGTTAAGTTGCCCTTTATGATTTGATCAGTATTACCTCCAAGTCCATGGAAGCAGTTGTAGCTATGCAGTAGCTCTGGCTTGCAACTGGCTGATTAATGCAGACTCCAAGTTGTTTCTGAGTAAGCTGTCCTTCAAAGGCAGATGCTCTTTGGGGAGGATATAGATAAGGACCTTAGGGAGACATAACTTAAAAGGCTCCCGGAAAACAGGCCCAGAGGCGCTAGGTCTGCCTCTCAAAGGGCCTCATGTGGGGCTTAGAGATGCCCTCAAACTACTAGGAATCCAGGTGGGGCCTATTCCTTCTGTGGACCTAGACCCAAGAAGGGACAGGCCTTTTGGAGCTCTCACATGTAGGCTGATTTCTTGAATTGGAACACTGTGAATCCTGAAGAGTGGAAGGTGAATCCTCATGCATTCAGCCTCATAATGTGAAGGTAGTGCCTCTCAGTATTCGATCTGATGGCCACTCGGAAAAATGCCAAGGTAGAGAACTTTTTCAGTCACAGAAGAGAACTGTGGACAGTGGGCTTGGATGCCCTTCTTCAAATGTGACTCCAAAGAGGACTTTCTATATCTTCTCCCCCCCCCCCTTTTGCCCTTGGTGAGGATTCAGTCTCATCCAGGTTTGATAATTTTACCTCAAGAAGAGTCTTCTTTGGCAAGGCCTCTGCTGATGGAGGATTCCATTAACTTCTTGCTTATGGCCTGGCCTTGAGAGGTGTACACACTGACTAAGAGAATCTACTCTGGATCTGTAGTGGATATTCTTGTTAAGGCCCACAAGACCTCAATTTCCTTAGCCTATGTGAGAGTTTGGAGGGCTTTTGAAAAGTGGTGTTCCTCTCAAGCCCTGTAGGCTAGTAAGGCGGACATTGCCATTTTTTTGTCCTCCTTACATTTTGAATTGGATCAGGGTTTGGCCCTGAACTCTCACAAAGTTCAGATGGTGGTTCTAGCATGCTGTGGGGGCATATTCAAGGTACCTCCTTGACAGTGCACCCTCATGTATCTTGTTTCCTCAAAGAAGTAAAGCAGATTTGTCCGCCAATGCTCCAGAGGCTTCTCAGTGGAGTTTTCTCTGATGTTGAAGGCATTGAAGGGAATTTCTTTTGAGTTCATTCATAGGGCCTCTCTCAAGAATGTGACTTTAAGATGGTTTTCCTGATAGGTATTCCGTCTGCCAGATGAGTTTTGGAGTTCAGGCCTGATCCTGTTGAGAGCCCTTTTTGCTCAACTCGTTGGCCTCTTTTTCCTTATGGAAGGTGCCATCTTATCTCCAAAAGGTTCTATCCCCTTTTCTTCTCAATCATGCCTTCATCCTGCCCTGTTTCTCAAAGAACAATCTTCAGATGGACCTCCTTATGCATCTAGTACAGGGGTAGGTAATTCCGGTCCTGGAGGGCTGCAGATCAGTCAGGTTTTCATGATGTCCCTAATGAATATTGTCATGAAGAAGACCCTTCTGAGCCTATGGAGTTGGTGAGAGAAGAGTATTCCGTTGCAGAAACTGACAGGCAGTCTGAGCACATGGCTCAGTGTTTTCAGAGCGAATGTAAACAAAGAGAGTCACGAGCTGGAAAGACACTTCCACGCTGTGACGTAGTCCCTAGTTCAGGAGATAATGAGATACACCTGTTTAAGGGAGGGGCACAGTTTAGCCCGGAGAAACAGGATGATAAAAAGTGGTCATTAGCCTGGACTAGTAGAGGGGAGCAGAAAGAAGGAAGACGTCAAGAGATGAGAACCAAGGGAGCCATAGTCTTAACGTCAGAAAGAAGCAGCACAGGACAGGTAACGTCTGGTAAAGGCAAGAAGGATAAGATAATTCCTGGAAGGCAGGCTTGGGCAAACTCACATGCTCCAGAGAGAGAAACCTACTGGCATGACAATACTTGTACCTCTAAGGCTGAAGCCACGAGGCTGAGAGACAAACAAACGCAAGCTGTGTTTGGGAATCAGGCTGACTTTGCAGAACTGAGAATTCCTTTCCCTCCAAAGCCGAAAGGTAGGCTTCACAATTTACATAGATTTGAACCTAGTTATAAAGTATCTCCCTGCAGTTGCCAGAATGTAGCAGACTCTCTAAAAAGAAACTTCAGTATATACGGTAATTCACAGTCCTATCCTTTAGAGTGCTACCGAGAGAAGCCATGTGAGGATAGTGAAGACGTCTGTTTTAAAGTTCAGGATAGCAGCTCACTGACACACCCTGCTATTGCTGACGCTGAAGAAATGCAGATTGACTCTGATAGCAGTGAAATAGTGGATAACCAGATGGACTGCACGTTATGTTTTGCTGACCACGTTGAGTCTCTGTGCTGAACACTAGTTTGAGAAAACTGGTGAAGCAACAGAAAGAATGGGGGACATTTTCTTTTGCTGAAGGAAGCTGTTATTGATTGTTTGTACCGAGCACTGCACGTTGTGAGCCTGAAGCTGATAAGGCTAATTTACCTGAGTTCCTGTACATATCCCTCAAGCCAATTGTATGGCAGTTTGTCCTACGTTATTTACCTGCACAGAAATCCGTTGGGAAGGGGAAAAATAAATTCTTGTCATTGCCTGAAACACTCGACTACAACTCTTCTGTTCTCAAAGGGTAAAAGGGACTACCATTCCATCTTTTTCTTCTCTTCAGTGGTCTGAGGAAAGGAAAGGCAGTAGTTAAGTCCTCGATTGCTTGCTGGATTAAGGAGACCATTAGTTCAGCATATCTTCTGTCTGGAAAATGAGTTCTGGGGAGCTCAGGCCTTCTTTTGGCAGAGTCTACCTTGGTGTCTCCAGAGCAACATCTGTAAGACAGCTGCCTGTTGTCTTTGAGAACTTTTATGAAGCACTACAGGTTGCATGTAGGGCTTAAGTGGATGGTGCTTTTGGTAGGCAAGTTCTGACCAGAGCTTCGTCTTCCTCCCACCTAGGGTCCTAACTGCTTGGTACATCCCACTCATCTGGACTGGTTTAGCAGGATGATAAGGAAAGAGAAATTTACATATCTGATAATTTTCTTTTCTCGAATACTGCTAGACCAGTCCAGGACCTCCCTTGAAAGGCTTTTTCCTATGGCCTACTGCCTTTTCATCGCATTGTCAGTATCAGTGCTTGATGCAAAGCCTGTTAAGATAATAGAGCCAAATACTTGTTTCAAGTGTTTCTTGAGAGAAAATTTCATATTGGGAATACACTTGTAAGACCAAAATTGTCCATGTCCTTATTTATATCTGTTCCCTGACACAAATAGAGATTTAAAAAATACTTGTTTCTGCCAACCCTTTACAGGAGGGATTAAGAGGGCTATCTCCCTTAATCCCTCAATGCTCATTTCTCCCTGCAAATTGAAATGAAGTAAAAAATAGAAACCTCTGTAGATGATTGAGTGGCCTCAGGTCTATGTTTGCAAAATGGCTCAGATACACAAGTAAGTGCTGATATTTACATGTGCGTGTTGTGAAATTCCAGCACTTACAGTGTACGTTTCTGGATCTCCCCTGTCACTTTTTCCCACTGCACATGCATATATATATCCCCATGTGTCCTGGCACTTCCTTATGTGTATTTTAGAAATGGCTCCATCTTTAGCAGAGCTGTTCTTAAATGACCGGCACGACTCTAAGCGCAGTGACCTCAATGTCTCAATTCTGATCTCCACGTCCTATCTAAAAAGTGCCTTCCCATGTATTAATTTTTGTAGGGCTGTTTTTTTGTAAGCCACCTAGAATAGTAGTGTGAGCTATAAATGTTTTAAATAAATAAATACTTGGAGATGCAAGGAATTTTATTGACTTCTGAAACATCAGGTCAGAAAGAGATCCCAAATGCAGCTCTGTTAGCAGGATATATGCAACATTCAGTCATTAGGAGACACACCTAACTCTTTCCAACATTCCATTTATTCTCCTTTAATCTAGTTCAGAAACAAAACATTACATGATCCTTATTACAAGCACATTGATTTATTTTGCCATGGACACATTTTCCTTTTTTGGGTTAGAAGAATTATTTCTTCTTTGACAGCCATTTGTTGTACCTAATTGACAGCAATATTGATGAAATGCTAGCTGTGCATGAAAAGCGTTGATGGAGAAGTTAGACAAAACACTTTTTCGTACCTAAAGGGAAGAGATATTTACAATAATTTATTTATTTATTTATTTATTTAACACTTATTTATATACCGCATCTTCCAGCGATCAGTTGCGGTGTACAATTAACAACAATTAACAATGCAGAGCTTGTTTTACATAGAACAATTATAACTTTTTACATAGAACATCTTAACTTGTACAACAAAGGGTTTAAAAGACTAAGCAGAATAATTCAATAAATCAACTAACACAGTTTGTGTTACAATTTAAACAGAAGTACTGTCCCTAAAACAGTTGTAACTATATACAAGTGGGGTATCAATGCATAGGAATGGAATGATTATTCATTTATGTTTGTACGTATTGATTGTAGTAGGGAGTATAATCTTGATTTTGGGCAGGTTCATGTTTAGCCTTTATCTAAGTTGAGTGGAGGGTTTTCTATGGTATTATAGTGTTTAGTGAATAGGTAGGTTTTCAATTTTTTTCTGAATTCTATTATCTCTGTTAGTGATCGTAAGTCTTCTGGTAAAGAGTTCCAGACTGTTGGGGCTATGTGGGAAAAGGCTCTATTATTTGTTAATTTGTGAGTTCGTATATATTCTTTTGGCATCTTAAGTTTATTTGATTGTCCTTTTCTATGAGTGGGCTTAGGTGGTTCTTTGCTTATTAGGTTACAGAGTGTCTTCGGGGCCATGTCATTTAGGGCTTTGAATGTAGTTATTATTGTTTTGTATGTTATCCTGCTTTGTATTGGTAACCAGTGAAGGGATGCTAGTATTGGTGTAATGTGTTGGAGTGAATTTATCTTTAATATAATTCTAGCTGTAGCATTTTGTGCAAGTTGGATCCTTTTGATGTTTTGTTTTGAAATGCCTATAAGTATTAAGTTGGCGAAGTCGAAGTGTGGAGTTATGGTAGCCTGTATTATATTGATAAAATCTTGTATAAATACAAGGGGGCGTAATTGCTTGAGGATTTTAAGTTTTAAGTAGATTTTCTTTAAGGTATTTCTAATGTGCGTTTCCATAGTAAGGTGTGTATCTAAAATGACACCTAGATATCTTATTTCATTTTTTATTTTAATTTCTTGGTTTTGTAGTGTTATGTGGGTTGGAGGAGTGAATGTTTGGTTTTTTGTTACGATTAGGACTTCAGTTTTAGCATGGTTTATATGGAGGTTTTGGGTTTTTAGCCAGTATGTGATTTCATTGTAGCAGTCTGATAGAAGCTGAATCGGTAGGTTAGGAATCGTAAAAGGTATGTACATCATGATATCATCCGCATAAAGGTGATATTGTACTCCAAATTTTTTAAAGATATTGCAGACCGGTTTTATATAGATATTGAAAAGTAGGGCTGACAGTGCTGAGCCTTGTGGTAAACCTATTTCTTGTTTGTATTTGTTGGATGTTTGATTACCTGCTCTTACATTTTGTGTTCTGTTATGTAAATATGATGTGAACCATTTATGTACGGTGGAGTTTATGCCTAACTGTCTTAGGTTGTTGAGCAATATTGAGTGATGCACGCTATCAAAAGCTGCTGATATGTCAATGAAAAGGAGAATGAACGCCTGTTTGTGATTGTCAATTCCTTTTAGGAGTGTATCTATTAATACTGTTAGAAGTGTTTCTACTCCATGGCGGGGCCGGAAACCATATTGTTGTTCATCGAGTGGGTAAGATAAGTCTATGAATTCCTGTGTCTGTAGTTGCACTACCTTTTCAATTACTTTGGCCAAGAATGGTATGCTAGAAATGGGCCTATATGATGTTGGCAATGTTTTATCTAGTTTGCAGTTCTTTAAAATTGGACGTATTTGTGCATGTTTGAGCGGGGATGGAAGGTATCCTTGGGTGAGTGAGAGGTTTACTATTGGGAGAATATAGGATAGTAGAGTTGGTAGTGTGTTTTTTATCCATGATATTGGGCATGGATCTAAGTATGAAGTTGTGGTATTTAGGCTGGAGATGATTGTTTTTAATGACTCTTTTGAAATGGGGTAAAATTCTGACCATTCATCAACAGGTTGATAAGTGATGTTGATATTTTCTGAGGGCATGGCAGGTTTCTTAGATTTGTTTTGATAATGGTTAGCTAGGGTTTGAACTGAGATGTCTGGGATTTCGTTGCTAGAGGTTTGCTCGTTATTAGTTAATTTTCTGACTATGGAAAATAACTCTCTAGGTCTATTGTATGATTTTGTTAAGATTGCTGCGTAATAGTTTTTCTTTGTGCTGTCAATTGTTTCCTTGTAATTTGTTAGATAGTTGTTGTATATATCCTTGTGTACAGACAGCTTGGTTTTTCTCCATTTCGTTTCAAGTTTTCTTAGTTCTTTTTTCATTTTTCTTAGAGTGCTATTAAACCATGGTGAACTATTTGTTTTGGTGTATATGGTCATTTTATTTGGTTGTTTATTTTTAGCTGCATTATTGATAGTATCATTCCAGTTGTTAACAGCATCATCCAAATTAGTTGTTGATAAGAAGTAGGGGATTGTTGAGTCAAGGAAGTCTGTTTCATTAAATTTTTTGAATTTCGAAGTGGGGGTGCTTCTTATGTAATTATTGCTGCTGGGGATGGGATATGAGAGATTTATTTTGATGATAAAATGATCAGACCAAGGTGTCTCTGTGCATTCAGTGGAATTAGAGTTAACTAGCTTGAAGAGTATCTCAGGGAGAAGAACCAAATCTAGTGTTCCTCCTTTGATATGTGTTGCAGTTTTAATTATTTGATGGTACTCTATGTCTGCTATGGTGTCTAGGAATAGTTTAGAGTCTGGTGATGGTAGTGACGGAAGGTTAAAATCGCCTAGCATGATCACAGGATTTTGGTCAGTAGATGAACTGAGGAGTTCAATAAGAGAATCGAGGCCATCTGTTTTATTGTCTGGGGGTCTATAAATTAAGCAAATTTTTATGAGGCCGATTTTTATTAATAATGTGTCTATGTTATTATTGATATTTGATTGGATTTGCTTGGCGTTTAATGTTTTTTTGTCATCATTAGAACTCCACCACCTTTTTTATTGGATCTATGTTTGTAGAATGTGTCATAGTTCTCTTTATCAAGTTGATTTAGATAGACTGTATCTGTTTCAGTGAGCCATGTCTCTGTGACACATAAAATGTCAGGTTTTAAGTCAGTTGTCAGGTCATTAAATATGGGTAATTTATTTTTCATTGATCGTGCATTAATGAGGATACATGTTAGGGAGGATGAGTGGTTAGAACAGATTTTATTATCTGTTTGTTGTGTGTTTGTTTGTTGTATGTGTATTAGTCTGTGATAATTAATTTTTGGGTAGTTTTGATGAGTGTGTCCCATGTGGCTGTCATTTCGAGTATGTGTGTGTATTATAGGTATAGTCATGTGATTTTTGTGGTTTAAACATAAGGATAGGTCAATTATTATTGTTAATAATATACAGGTGTATGATATTCGTATGAGCATGTTAGGGTGAAGCATTTTCAGTTTTTTTGGCTCGGCTTAATGTGAGTGTATGTGCAGATTTGGACTACTGACAACAGTACTATATTACTAGCAATGAACTATGCAGATATACTTTGAAATACTGACAACAGTACTATATTACCAGCAGTGAACTATGCAGATATACTTTGAAATACTGACAACAGTACTATATTACTAGCAATGCTATTTGCAGGTATATTTTCAGAATTAATTTAAAGGTTAAGTTTTCAATTTAAATGCAGTTGCAGATGAGATAATCAACACATTAATGGTAGATTTTGTTATGATGTCTCAGAGTTAATTGCAATATTAAACCAGAAAATTAGAAGTTTTTGCATGTATTGTTTTATACTTGCTGCGATTTGAAGGTCTGCTGTATAGGTGATGTGCGCAGACTCAACCTTGATGGAGCTCTGCTATTCCTTGTTGCTGTTGCTGGTTTCAGTTTGTTTTCTGTGTTCGTTTCGTGCTCCTTAGGGGCCTTTTTTGCGATTTTCTGACGTGACAGAAATACGGGTCCACGCTAGCTCAAACCCTGAGGGAGCTCAGCGGTGTGTTGAGGGGTTGTTGGTCACTGCGAAGAAGTTCTTCTTTGTTTTCGTGACGATTTGACGGTCCTTTGCCTAAGGGCCGTGCCAAAGGGCCCTCAGGCGCGGGCCCGCAAGCGCGGGCGCGCTAGGCGCGCTCTCTATTTAAGCTGGGATTGCAGCCCCGATTGGACAGTGCAGCTGTGTGACGCTGTGTAGAGGGGTGGAGTCAGGAAGCAGCGTGCAGATCTCTCTCCGATGGCTCTTTTGTGAGTCAGCTCTGCTAGCTCTTTTAGGCAGGCTATGGGCTCCTTCCCGATGCAGGCAGGCAGGCTGTAGGCTCTTCTCCGGGGTAGGCAGAGGCTGGAAACTCCTTCTCCGATGCAGGCTTCAGTCCGGCTCGTCGATTCAGCTCCTCTTGAGGCACAGCAGATAGAGGACTCTCTCCAGGCGCGCTCTCTATTTAAGCTGGGATTGCAGCCCCGATTGGACGGTGCAGCTGTGTGACGCTGTGTAGAGGGGTGGAGTCAGGAAGCAGCGTGCAGATCTCTCTCCGATGGCTCTTTTGTGAGTCAGCTCTGCTAGCTCTTTTAGGCAGGCTATGGGCTCCTTCCCGATGCAGGCAGGCAGGCTGTAGGCTCTTCTCCGGGGTAGGCAGAGGCTGGAAACTCCTTCTCCGATGCAGGCTTCAGTCCGGCTCGTCGATTCAGCTCCTCTTGAGGCACAGCAGATAGAGCACCACAATCTGGGTATTAGTACCACATTAGTACCACATTAGTACCGCATTAGTACCGCATAGGCACCACAATCTGGGTATTAGTACCCACAGAAGGAAAACTCTCAGACAGGCTGGAATGCAAACAGGATCTTTAATGTGCACACAGGATCAGACAGAGAGCCGGTACTCTCCACAAAAGGATATGAATTTGTTTTTCCTGAATCAGGACTAGTTGGAAATATTTATGTAGTCTGAAATATGGTGCCATGTTGGTCTGGTGGCATATTGGAATAGATATTTGCGTATATTAATAGAGACTTTCATGGAATGTGTCTTAAGCTGTACTTCAGCATAGAACTTAGGAAGAGTAATTTAATTTTAAAATCACTTGGAGCACATATAGATCACATAAAGAAGGACAATAGAAAGCACTTTAAAGCAGTGTCAGACGGCTGCCTGGGTGAGAATCTTCACACTCTTGGGAGGGAGGAGTAGCCTAGTGGTTGGGGCAAGGTACTTCAGGCCGGAAGGTCGGGGGTTCAAATCCCACTAGAGGACAGCAACCTTGGGCTGGAAGGACTGGGGTTTCTAGTCCCACAGGTGCTCCTTGTGGTCTTGGGCAAGCCACTTAACCCTCCATTGCCCATGTTCCCTGTAAGTATTAGTGTATGTGTCTCATATCCCTGCGTGTTAAATGTATCCCCCAATTGTGTTGTGACCGCTTTGATTGAAGGATAAGGCGGTATACAAAACTGGCTAAATAAAAATAAAAAAAAATAAAGTGCATATTTCTATATGATTTGCAAGGTATTGTGGGCAATGTAGTTCATTCACACCAGACACAGCTGCTGACAATAATTTAGTTGTGCTCTTGGGTAAAGCCAATAAGATATTTATTTATGGGGTTATTTCTCCCAACACAGATATGCTTGGTAGCACATAAATTAGGTTACTTGCTTTCAGTATTAACTTGGAAAAACAAAGTTAAAATCAGGAAAACAACAAATGAAAAGCCACAAAGCAAGAAACAAACTGTTCTTCAGGTTAACTTCTGATTACTTCCCACATAGATACAGAAGTGATTCTCTCCTAGCTCACAAGCAATTAGGTAAGGCTTAATTGCTAGCAGTTACCAGCTGAAACCCCTTAGTTGGCTTGCCTTCCACTGTGTGGGTCAAATCCTGCTTCAGGAGCTTTTCTGAGTAGATTAAAGAACAAATTTGTATTTCTTTGTGATGGTTGCTGTACTTTATAACAGAAAGTTACCAACGGAGTTTAGATAGAGAGCAGTCCATATAAACAGGATCCTCATCTGCTATTATTCCCCCTTGTTCAACAAGCATGGGTTCAATATCATGGATTGGCACAGATGAATCTCTCAATGGAGCATTTTCAGGAGAATACTTGTTTCCCTGCTGTCTTTCAAGGTTATAGCTAGGGCATAGATCAGTGTTCATACCTGAGCTTCCATTGCTGCTAGAGTTCCTCTCTATATAGCCTGGCCAGTATGTAGTCCAGTTCTTATGTCCAGCCTTCCAATCCAGATCCCTGGACACTGGATCTCTCTTCACATACCTTCTGGCACAGGTCTTAGGGTCCCTTCCACGTGCAGCCGTCTCCCTCACAGGTAGCCTCTGGTGATTCCTAGCTCTGCAGCACCATTCCTCTGGCTTTCCCCAGTCCAATGGTGTATGCTGGCCCTTGGAATACCTCCCAGTATACGTACTGCTTTGGACTCTTCTAGACCTCTCAAAGGCTTTTCTCTTCCTTCTTCCAAAGGGTCTCTTTCCCTCTCTGTCCGTCCGGTTTGGCTTCTGCTTCTGATGATCCTTCAGATGAAACTGATGATCAAACTCAAGCTGATTCTCAGGATACTGAGGACAATTCTCTGGATATCCAAGGTGATCATGAAGATGGTCATCTGTAGAATAAACTCTACTCTTATTCTGCCTTGATGAGTGCTCCTCCCTAACACAGCGCAGCTGTGCTGAATCAGGCCCTGCCCTTTGAGATGAGTGCTTAGGGATTACCTCATAGCCCTTTTGATTGAACACACGTTTTCTCACTTCAGCTCCTCTCATGGCTGTTGGAAACCTGGTGCATTCTGGGACTGGTAGTCTTTTATGGCAAAATTCTGTTTTCTCATTTCTACCAGCACTGACAGGTTGCTTGTTCAGAGACACTTCACCTTTTCTATAGCCCCTTCCTGAGCTATGATAAGCTTCCTTATCACAGCAGATAATTGCTTTAAACCTTATTGTTGAAGAGGTCTGACAAAAAATGAAAAGATAAGGGCTCAAAATCTTGGCATATATGCTTTTATAAAGGCAACATACCAACATCTCGGAACCAGCCCCAACAGTGAACAAATACACATGTAAAAAATGTAACCTGCTCTAAAGTTGCTGTACATTTGTCTGTGTACTCTACATATCTGTGTGTGTGTGTATATATATGTATATGTATATATATATATATATATATATACACAGTACGTATTTTATAACTACGCCCCTCGGACTTCCCATATCCAAATTGTGTAAAAATAGGCACACACTTTCTGTGCATGTACTTTGGGGGAATTGGTAATTTTATAAGTATCAGTCTAGATTTAGGAAGCAGGAATGCATAAATGGAGGTATTGTAGTAGACACTTGCAAGTAAGCAAGCATGCTCGCGCTGCGCCCCATTTGGTAAAGTACCTGTATAAACATGATGGCACGTACTTTCACTCTGGGCATGCACAGGGGCAGATCATGGGCAGGGTGCAAAGTTGCAAACGTAAATTATAAATTCCTGAGCGGTCCTCCAGTTTAGTCCTCCACTTCTGGGTAGTGCACTTCCTCCTGCAGCATGGAGACTGGACCAATCAGAATCTTGTCCTCACCGGCTGTATGCTGCTGGAGCTCCCATCAGCCCCCCAGTGTGTCCAGTCTCCATGCAGCAGGAGGACGTGTGAGCCTTGAGCTGGGCTCACTTAGGGACTAAATGGGCAACACTTAGTTTTCAACATTTATTTTGACTTATTTTGGCTGAATTTGCTTTCTTGCTTTTCAGGTTACTGCGCCTTTAAAAAAAAAAAAAAAAAAGTCCAGGCGTGCTTACAGGGGAGCCGGGCTTAACACTGCCCTTCTGTCCCATTGCTATTCTGCCTTTATTTATTTATGCAGCCGGCAGTTTCATATCTCTCCTCCTAGATGGTACAGAGGAAAGATCTGTTAGGCACAGATACACGCTCGGCGAAGCAAAGAGCAGCATGCACGTAGGCTCACATCTCGGCACGCGAGTGGAGTTGCAGCAGATTTGAGCTGGTCTTCAGGGGTAAGTCTCTGGTTGTTTCTGGGAGCACTATACATCCGACGGGCAGAGGGCAGGAGTGTTGCGGCTTTGCCGGCCTGACCAGTGGTTTTTCCGCGCCATTTTTTTATTAGGAGCGGCGGCCATTTTGTTTTCTTTCCCGCACGGTGAACGCTGACTAGGGGGCCTCTGAGCAGGGTTTTTGCTCAGAGACACGAGTGGACAGGGGAGCTGCAGAGCTGCTTTCTTATTCAGCTCTCTCTGCTAGCTTGGATTATTTGATTGTTGGGGATTCGTTTTTGGAGTTCTTTGGGCAGTTCTGTTGAAAAAGATGTTTTTTTTTCCTGGGAGGGTTCAGTTTCCTGTTTTATATCTGAACCCAGTCAGCTAGATTAAACTTCTTTCTCTCTCTCTCTAGTTTTTCATGTCTACTCATCCGCAGTGCTGGTCTGCGGCTCACGCAGGGGGATGGTGTCTGATACAGGTATTTGCAGAAGCTGCGCTACTGTTTCTTCCAACATGGAGCAACAAATGGAAGACAGAGTAGTCCAGGACTCCCTAGATTCGGCGGTAAGTGCTGGGGGTGAGCCGGCTTCAGAGACTCCGGTAGCGTCTCCCCTGGCTATGCCCGCAGGACCTTCGGGCGTTATGCCGGTAGGGGGGCCTGAGGCGTCCTTGGGGGATTTTTCCCCAGACTTTGTCCTTATTATGCACGAGGCCTTTCGCTTGGGGTGGCTTGGGAAGTTACCCGAGTCCTTCTCGCTGCCGGTGCCTCTGCAGTCCCCCAAAGGGGAGGACGTGAGAGGAGATAACCCTAAGCCTGCTAAGCGACCTCGGAGCACGGATATGGAGCAGGCAAACCCGGAGTGGCAAGATACGGATGAGACTGAGGTAGATCCTGAAGAAGGTCGTGACGAATTGGAAGAGGGGGAGATCCCTGAGCCCAAAGATCAGGCAAGGATCATACGGGTGTTTCGCAGGGATGTACCCATAATTACGGAGGCGCTCTAGGCGCTCAGTCTAGCTACAGCTCGGCTGGCGGAGGAGGAGGGACTAGAGGATCCCCTCATTCAGGCAGTGCGAGACTCTCAAACGGTGTTCCCGGTGCACGGAGTTGTAGATCAGATGATTCAAACGGAGTGGGATCAACCTGAAGCGGGATTGAAGGGAATCCGGACAATGAACCGGCTCTATCCTTTGGTGGGTAAAGACAAAGAAATGTTTCGGTCTCGGCAAGTAGATGCGGCGGTGTCTGCTGTGACCAAGAGGACAACTGTACCGGTGGAAGGTAGCGCTGCCCTAAAAGACGTGCAGGACAGAAAGGTGGATGGTTTATTGAAACAGGCATTTGAGGCCGATGCTGTATCTTTACAAGCCTCCATCTGTGGCGCCTGGGTGGTAAGGGCCTGTCTGCGGTGGGCCCAGCACTTAAGGCAGGATCCTCACCTGGATCAACATGGTTTGCTGGAGGTCACTCAGCTGGAATCTGGCTCGGCATATTTGGCAGATGTACACTGTGGTTTGAGCCGAGCATTGGTGAATAGCATGGCTTCCTTGGTGGCCGCTCGGAAGTCCATTTGGCTGCGGAATTGGGCGGCCGATGGTACTTCTAAGTCGTGGCTCAGCAAGCTCCCCTTTAAGGGCAGGTTGTTGTTCGGAGAGGATCTAGATAAGCTGGTTTTAGGACTTGGGAGAGTCCAAAGGAGGCAGGCTGCCAGAGGATAAATCTAAGCAGGGCAGATCCTTGCCAGCAGTTCAAGGTCAATTTCGAGACTTCAGAAGATTTCGGTCTTCCCGCCTCGGAGGGTTCCAGCACGGCAGGTTGGCTACAAGATCCCAAGGTTTTCATGGGTTTCGAGGAGCAGGCAGAGGTTTTGTGGCAGCCTCTTCTTCCTCCTCCTCTTCCTTTAGCCGAAAACCGCAATGAAACGCGGCAGATCCGGGAAGGAAGTCAATTGATAGGAGGTCGGCTTCAGGATTTTCTTCCTTCCTGGGTTCAAATAACATCAGATCAGTGGGTGTTGGAGATAATTTGAGAAGGCTATGCACTGGAGATGGCTTGTCCACTCTGGGACTCCTTTGTCCTTTCACCCTGCAAAGGACGGCAAAAAGCTTTGGCGATCCATCTAACGTTGGATCAGCTGTTAAGCTTGGAGCCGATAGTTCTGTGTCTGACCTCGGCGGAGGTTGTTATTCCATTTATTTCATGGTGCCAAAGAAAGACAGGGCTCTCTGGCCTATTCTAGATCTCAAAGGAGTGAATCGTTGTTTACGGGTGCCTCAGTTCTGCATGGAAACTCTGAAATCCGTCATAGTGGCGGTGCGGCGAGGGGAGTTTTTGACGTCACTCGACCTCATGGAAGCCTACTTGCACATTCCGATCAGAGCGGCCCATCAAAGGTTCCTCAGGTTCGTGCTCCCGTGGGGCCATTATCAGTTCCAGGCATTGCCGTTCGGGCTGGCTTACGGCCCCACGCACCTTCACCAAGATCATGGTGGTGGTAGTGGTGGCGTTGTGAAAAGAGGGTATTCTAGTCCACCCGTATTTCGACGATTGGTTAATCCGGGTGAAATCCAAGGTTGAGAGTTTGCAGGCCACAGACAGAGTGGTAAAGCTTCTGCAGAGTCTCGGCTGGGTAATCAACGCAAAGAAGAGTCAATTGGTTCCGTCTCAGACGCTCGAATATCTAGGAGTACGTTTCGACACTTCGAGAGGCTTGGTATTCTTGCCGGATCGCCGCACGCAGGTCTTGTGTCAGCTCGTATGCAGGTTCTGGAACATTCCGGCGCCGTCCGCATGGTGGTACCTTTGGCTGCTGGGAACCATGGCGGCAACCCTGGAAGTGATTCCGTGGGTCAGATATCATATGAGGCCATTGCAAAGAGTGTTACTGCGATGATGGTCGAACCAATCGGATTCGCTGAACAAGCGCCTTCCCTTTCCGATGCGAGTCCGTCGATCTCTGCAGTGGTGGCTGTCCTCGAAGTCCCTGCAGGCGGGCATGTCCCTGGAACAACCAGTTTGGCTCCCTTTAATGATGGATGCGAGTCTGGCGGGGTGGGGAGCTCATTGCGAGGGGCGATTCGCTCAGGGGGGGATCTGGTCTGTCCAGGAAGCCTCTTGGTCAATCAACCGTCTCGAACTGCGGGCAGTGTTTTGAGCACTTCAGGAATTCGAGAGTTCAGTGAGGGGTCGAGCGGTGCGAGTGCTCTCGGACAATTCAGCAACGGTGGCGTACCTCAACTGGCAAGGTGGAACAGGGAGTGTAGCCATGGAGGAAGAGTCAGACAGTTTGTTCGAGTGGTTAGAGCCTCGTCTGCTGGGCATCTCGGCAGCGCACATAGCGGGAAAGGACAACGTGATGGCAGATTTTCTCAGCAGGGTGCAGGTGGACGCCGGAGAATGGGAGCTTCATCCGCAGCTGTTCACACAGATTGTGCACAGATGGGGGCCACCAGTCATGGATCTCATGGCGACCTTTCAGTCGGCAAAAACAGGTCGGTTTTTCAGCAAACAGAGGGAAAGGATGTCCGAAGGCATCAACACGCTTATTCAACCCTGGCCGGAGTCCGGGCTCCTCTATGTGTTCCCTCCGTGGGCTCTTATCGGCCGAGTAGTTCAGTGCATCGAGGTGCACCGCGGCATGGTGCTATTGGTGGCCCCGGATTGGCCCAGACACCCATGGTATGTGGATCTAGTTTGCCTACTCGAGGGAGAGCCATGGAGACTTCTGTCATCAGTGGATCTGCTAATTCAATGTCCTCTGCGGATGCCCCAGGTGGATCGGTTCTCACTGACGATATGGCCATTGAAATGGCAAGGTTGAAAAAGAAAGATTATTCGGTGGCGGTCATTGCCACACTCCTTCGGGCAAGGAAACCATCTACATCTCTCGTGTACATGCGCGTGTGGCGGATATTTGAGGACTGGTGTTCCAAGCATCATATTCGTGCAGCGACGACTTCCATTCCAATGATACTCAGTTTCTTGCAGGACGGTTTCGACAAAGACTTAGCCACCAGTTCCTTGAAGGTTCAGCTGGTGGCTCTCTCATGTTACCGGGGCAAGATTCAGGGGGTTCCTCTGAGTTCGCACACGGATGTGCAGCGTTTCCTTAAGGCGGTGTTCTGGCTTTGCCCGTCTCGAAGAGTGTCAATGCCTCCATGGGACTTGAATCTAGTCTTACAAGCATTGGTCAAGAAGCCCTTTGAGCCCCTGAACCAGGCATCCGTTAAGGACTTGACGTTGAAGACGGTGTTCCTGGTGGCCATTTGTTCGGCGAGGCGGATTTCAGAGTTAAAGGCGCTGTCGTGCAGGGAGCCGTTCTTATCCTTTTCTAGAGACAAGGAGATTTTACGGATGGTGCCATCATTTCTGCCTAAAGTGGTCTCTCTGTTTTATGTAAATCAATCGGTCTTCCTTCCGGTATTTAACTCTGGGGTGGAACAGGCCGCGGACCGGAACTTGCATCATCTGGATGTCCGACGGGTGTTGCGCCGGTATCTAAAAGTTTCGGAAGCCTACCGTAAGTCGGAGCGACTATTCGTGCTGTTCGGCGGTGTACGAAAGGGAGAAGCGGCAGCAAAGCTTTCCATTTCCAGATGGGTTAAGGAGGCAATTGCGTCAGCATATATTTTGCAAGGGCGTCCAGTTCCAGTAGGATTGCGGGCGCACTCTACTAGAGCACAGGTGCCGTCGTGGGTGGAGCATAGCATAGTTTAGTTCTGCCAGCAGAAATTTGCAGGGCGGCTACCTGGTCGTCTCTACATGCTTTCAGCAAACACTACCGGCTAGATGTTCTAGCAGCATGGGATTCCAGCTTTGGATCAGCGGTATTGTGCACCAGTTGGAAAGGTCCCGCCCAATGATAACTGCTCTGTTACATCCCAGACGTGGAGGACTAAACTGGAGGACCACTCAGGAAATGGAAATTACACTTACCCGGTAATTGTGGTTCCTGGAGGGACTCTAGTTTAGTCCTCATTCCCACCCGGGAGAGAGGTCTGTTTGGAGGATGCGATGACTGCGGGAAGAGAGGGGTCGGATAAGCAAAACACATTATGATTCATGTGTGGAACCTCTGGCTAGAGCCAGTCCTTCTTTCCTTTTCTGTTTTCTCTCTTTCTTGTTCTTCTGTTGTTGCTACCACTTATTTTGAGGTGATGGGGAAGAAGTAAGGTGCAGAATTTATGGCTTCCTCATTTAGGTGGGGGGGTCAGGTGAATTGTTTAAGGTTAATGTTTTACAATTATAGTTAATTAGTTTTACTTTCTCATGTGTTGCTTCTTTAAGTCTGCTTTGTCAGTAGTTCACTGGGGGGCTGATGGGAGCTCCAGCAGCATACAGCCGGTGAGGACAAGATTCTGATTGGTCCAGTCTCCATGCTGCAGGAGGAGGTGCACTACCCAGAAGTGGAGGACTAAACTGGAGTCCCTCCAGGAACCACAATTTCCAGGTAAGTGTAATTTCCATTTCCTTATCCTACTAGACCAGTCTAGATGGATGGGTCATGTCCCCCTGCCAGCAGGTGGAGGCAGACTTGAACAACTTTCAGTGATGTCTTCACCTAGTAGATCCTCTGGTTCAGCACTGAAGGAAGCTAGTATTGTCTGCCTCTAGCAGGTGACAAGTTGTGTGGACTGGTATAGCAATGAAGATAGGCCTGACTCTCCTCTCCTACACTTCGGAGCAGAGGTCTTGGATTGAGTCAGACTCTCCTCGCCCACACTGTGGTGTGGAGCCTTGGATTGAGTCCTGAAAGGCCCAACATTTCGGAGTGCAGCTATGCCCATGTCTCCTGAAGCAGACAGCCACCCTATGTCCACTGTATTTCCTTTGGATTACTAGCACTGGTAAGATGAAAGAGCAGGAGAAAGACCCCACGGTGCCCCTGAGGGGTGGTCAGTAATTTGGGCCCAACTCCCCTTCCCTCTAGCTGTCCTTATTTGATCTTCATCCTTTTTTCTGTATTTCATTGAAATATTTTTTTATGTCCCTTTTCTTTCTCATTGATTTCAATGGGAAAGTTTCCCTGTTGATTTCAGTGGGCATTAAATTGTCTCTCAGTTGCTATGAATAAAGCAGCTTCAATACATTTTTTTTTAAAAAAGACCTTCCCAGCTGGACCTCCCCAGGCTTGTGTGGGCATTCAGGGCCTCCCTAATAGTTTTTTTTCTTTGCAGTTGGTGTGCTCTTCAGCCACTTGTGGACTGTGTGGGCCTGGTGAGAGCTGAGCATGCAGAATGGTACTTGGTGAGTGCCGAGGGCCCTACTTGCACTGCAGCTCCTGAAACAGCCTTCAGTTGGTTAGCTGCTTTTCAGACCCCTGCGGAGGCATTTGAGGCCTGAGTGTTTTCTCTGGGGACCCAGAGCCCCTAAGCAGTCTTCTCACAGGCAGCTAGAGAGGTCACAACCCTTGCTTTGCCCTTGCTGTCCTCCATTTTTCTGCAAGTCCAGCCTTCCCCTGCAGGGTTTGTCTGAGGTCTTGACTACCTTTATGGCAGGTGCAAGGTAAGTTTGAGGAGAACCGAGTGATGGTTCCCCCATGGGCCAGGTGGGTTCCCTGCAAGATCTCTTTCCTCAGTCATACCCTATTTAGGGCTTTAGGGGATGCCATGGCAGTTCCATAGGTTTTAGAGCTGGCTTTTGGGCAAAGATAGCAGATTGGTCCCTTTGTCCCTGGCGGACCCATGGCTCTGTAATATTCTGCCTTCTCCAGGTCCCTAGTGGTTGCATAGGCCCCTGAGGTGGAAGTGCAGTTCTCAGCAGTGACAAGGCACATGACCATCCCAGGAGTGGGGGTTGCTGCATGTACAAAGTCTCTGCTTGGAAGACTTGGGATCATTCAGGAGACTTTGATCGTAGCCAATTTTGTCTTTCAGGTAGTGTGGTGGGCACGCCTGATGTATAGTTCTCTGATATGTGTTTCACCTTCTGCTGGTAGGCTGATGACTCTGGCCATAAGGGCTATTTATTTATTTTTTTTATTTAATGTCTTTTCTATACCGCGCTCTTTAAAAATCAGTGCGGTTTACAGGTAACCGATTTGTGCAGTGCAGGCAAGCCTACACTGGATTTACAATAAACAGGGGATTATATACAGGGTTAACAGGGTAACTATGTACAAGGTAACTCGCTGTCATAAGTTATGAGGACAGCTCGACACTATTTACACATTGGCTCAGCTATATACATGCTGTCATATGTCATGAGGACAACTCGACTATTTACACATTGGCTCAACTATGTCCCCTGACTCCTGGGGAACACTTGGCTTCAGTTGGGACAAATGGCCAGTGAGCCTGGTCTTCTTCTGGAGACTAGTAGGCTCGCAGTGGAAAGGTCTAAGGGAGGGATGTTGTGTGACCTCCTCTCTGACCCTGGGTGAGCCATCTTCCACACAAGTAGTGATCCATTTGATCCTGTGAACTTCCACACTGTGTTTCGCAAACACTGGGGCCAAGCAGTGGGGTTTTTTTTTCTTCCTTGTCAGGTATGGACTTATAGAAGAAGCACAGTAGGGGCTCCTAGTAGGGCAGTTTCCCTGCACCTTCTCGCTTAGGGCCTGGCCCTGGTGGGAACATGCTGATGTACTTAAGCCACTTGGTGCCTCCCTGCTTAGGACTTGGTGAGTCTTGGTACTTTTTAGCAGTTCAACCTCGACTAGGATTGACCTGGAATCAGTGGTGGGATACTGCCGGTTTGGCCCAGGTTGCGCAAACTGGTTCCTAGCACGGGCTGCATTTGTCAAACTGGGCTGAAAACAGCGTCCCGATGCTGTTGCTGCACTGGCGGGAATCCCCCTGCTGGCCAGTGGTTTGATGGCATCAGGGGACCATGGCATCACGTGAAGCCCCAGATGCCATCAAACCACTGGTGGGTGGGAGGATTGGGCCGCAGGGCTACCAAGGAATTAGTGCCCTGTGCTGGTTACCATTTGCCTGACTGTCTGACACCAACAATGCAAATGCATGCTGTGCTGCCACCCGCTCAGTTCTGGCAGTGGCAGGATAGATCCAAACCGATTCCTATTTGGATCTACTATTACTACTACTACTGAGCATTTGTATAGCACTACAAGACATACGCAGCGCTGCACAGACATGTAGGAGACAATCTCCAGGAACAAGCAGGAATGTAGTCTTCACATATGAGTATCGTCGGTACTGACGGAGCCTGCACGGGAACACTCCCCAGTGTCCAATAGGAATGCTTTTGGGAGCATCCCACAGCACCTGCTTGCTGCCTTCCCGCCTTTCTACCTCTCTCACTTCAGTTCTTCATTTTCCGCGGAGCCGACAGGACGTGTACCCTGTCACCTCAGAAAATTTATTTTTATTCTTTTGTTTTTTGTGGTCGTGTCTGCCTTCACGCGACACCTACCGGTACCGCCAGTTCTCTTTTCTTCTTTTTCAAAAATAACCCAACAAAAACTAGCTTTCTAAAAGATTTTTTCTTTCAGGGGCCTTTCCCCTTTCAGTGCTAGGCGCCATTTTGGGCACTAGGCCCGCTTTTCTTCAAACATGGAGAAGCCAGCTAGTGGTTTCAAGAAATGTTCTGTGGCGGTACTATTTCCGTCACTGACACCCATGATTGGTGTCTTAAATGTTTAGGTCCTGAAAATTGTCCATTGGAGTGTCTCTCCTGCAGAAAGATGACCAAGAGGGGCTTGCAGAATAGAACTGCAAAACTCGGTACCCTTTTTGCCGCGGATATGATGTCAGTTGCATCGACGTCTTCCAAAGCTTCATCTTCCTCCCATGGATCTCAGGTAACTAAACTTAAGTCTTCCAAGACTGGCTGGTCCTCAAAGGGTAGATCTCCTTCTAAGCATCAAGATGCCACTGGCGTTGCCCTCGAGGAAAGTTCACCGGCAAAACAGCCCCAGTGGGAGTCTTCGGTCTCCAGAGCATTAACGGGCTCCAGGATGTTCCAGAGTCTTCCACCTCTGCAGAACTACTGGTTCCATGCTCTGGGGTTGTGGCCACTTCCACCGGTACCAACACCCAGGCATCGGCAAGAGCGATGGATAAGAGAATCCTCGCTATTGAACGCAGTCTAGCGACCCTCTTAGCAGCTTCGGTACCACTAAGACCACTACAGATGGTTCGACAGGTATTGGCATGGACATCAGTGCCAGCACTGAATGCACCTGCCTCGGCAGGTATGCTTCCGCCCACGCCGAGCCTCGAGTCTATCTCAGGCATCGAAGGGCCGGTACCAAGACATCCCGATACCAACTTCGAGCGGTACCAGTACCAAGCGTTGCACGAACACCGGTCACCAAGATACTTCGAATCTTCCGATTCTGATGACTCTACCGGTACTAGAGCGATCCTACCAGAGGATCCAACTCCTTCTCCTCAACCTAGAATGTCTCCTCCAGAAGACATGTCCTTCCAGGATTTCATACATGATTTAGCCAAAGGTCTTTCAATTACGGTGATTCCAGAAAAGGAACCTAGAGCAGAAGAATTGAGAATTCTACAATAGCCCATGGCTCCTAAGGAAGCAGCTACACTTCCCATTCACAAGATCTTACATGATCTTATGCTAAGGATGTGGGAAACTCCTTTAATGGTGTCTCCACATTCCCGACGCCTAGATACCATGTACCCGAGTGCAAGCTGTCCTGGCTTTCAAAAGACTCGGTTACCACACCATTCAATGGTAGTGGAATCGGCCATGCGTAGAATTAAGAGTGCTAAAATGCATTCTTCTAATCCTCCAGGCCAGGAATCAAGGACACACTATGCCTTTGGGCATCAATGCTTCCAATCTCCATGTTATCAGCCAAGATCAGTTCCTACATTCTTTAGATGGGTATGTTCCTGCAAGAAGTTTCACGTGACTTAGAGCTCATGAGCCCTAATATATCTGAGGACAAAAGGGAAGTTTTCCTTACCCTGGTCAAGCACGCCCAGAATGTCTCTAAATGCATGAACCGTGCAACCTTTGATTGGTTTGAATACATAAGCAGAACCTCTGCTATCTCCATAGGTGCATGTTGTATTGCCTGGCTTCAGACATCAGACTTAGAGCAGTGGGTGCAAGACAAGCTGGGAAACATTCCTTGTACAGGAGAAAATCTCTTTGGCAAGGACTGGCAGGACAAGGCTAATCAGCTTGAATCTGAAAATACTACCTTGAACAGACTATCAAAGCCTACAGCCAACCCAGCAAAGAAAAAGTCATTCAAGAAACCCTTTTTCAAGGAAAAGAGGTTTTACCAATCATACCCCCATTTGGGCCACTGTCCAGCTCATGTTCCCCAAAAGGGACAACAACAGAACAGACAGCAAAGAAAGCCGCAAGCTCAAAGAGCTCAACCAGCCCAGCAGACAGCCTCCTCAGGGGCTTTGACTCTTACCTAGAGAACTTAGTCATTCTGCCCCTGAAAGGACCAGAACCCTTAACCATTCCAGGAAGGTTATACCATTTTGCCAAAAGATGGCAACAAATAACATCAGAAAACTGGACTCTGTCCATTGTACGACTGGGGTACAAGCTTCACTTTCTCAACATGTCCCCGCCTACAATAATCAAACAATTCAATTCTCAGGTCCCTGCCACCTGCTTCTTGTGGCAGGAAGTCACATCACGTCTCGCTCAAGGCGCAATAGAAGAAGTACCCATATCCCAACAGGGTACAGGGTTCAACTCCCCCTCTTTTCTTATTCCAAAGAAAACAGGGGGACACAGACCTATACTGGACCTCAGAGAATTAAACAAATATCTGTTCTGAGAAAAAGTTCAAAATGATCTCCCTGGGAACACTCCTACCATATGTTCAGAGTCAGGACTGGCTATGTTCTCTAGATCTAAGAGATGGGTACATGCATATTCTCATCCACGCAAATCACAGGACGTTCCTTCGATTCTTGGCCAGGGAAGACACTTCCAGTAGAGAGTTCTTCCCTTTGGTCTGGCTTCTGCCCCAAGAGTCTTCACAAATGCAAGGCAGTGGTAGCAGCATTTCTGAGAACTCTGGGAATATTCGTCTTTCCTTACTTAGACGATTGGCTCATTCGAGCATCAAATGCTCCGGAGGCCAGCTTTGCTGTTTCTCAAACAATGAGAATCCTTCAATACTTGGGATTGGTCATAAACCTCCCAAAATCTCATCTCACCCCCTCTCAATCTCTTGAGTTCATAGGGGCTCGTCTAGACACACGGCAGTCAAAAGCTTTCCTGCCACAGCCGTGCTGTCTACGTATAATACAGCTGGCATCCCAAGCAGCTATGAAGGTTTTCCTGACTGCTCGGGAGATGCTTCAGCTTCTGGGGCATATGGCATCCACTATCCATGTGGTTCCCTATGCTCGCCTTCATATGCGAGCAGACCAGTGGACCCTATCCTCTCAGTGGACACAGGCCTCGGGTCAGCTAATGGACAAAATCAGAAACTCCACATGTCTAATTTTGTCCCTGCAATGGTGGCAATCACTGGAAAACCTTCTTGTAGGCTCTTCTTTCCAGCAGCCTCTATGCCAAGCCACCCTAACAACATATGCATCCAAGTTGGGTTGGGGGGCCCACTTGCACGATCTCTCAACTGAGGGTCTCTGGACCCCACAGGAGGCTTGTCTTCACATAAACCTCCTAGAGCTCAGAGACATTTTCAATGCTATTCGAGTATTTCAGGCCCATCTCAGCCACAAGACAGTTCTGGTCCAAACAGACAATCAGGTAGCTATGTTCTATATGAACAAGCAAGGCGAAATGGGCTCTCTGTCGCTATGCAACGAAGCTTTGCGACTATGGGCCCTCGCCAGACAGCTTCAAATCCACCTTCTTGCGGTATACCTTCCAGGCATTCAAAATTCATGGGCAGACAAACTCAGTCGAATACTGCTGCCACACGAGTGGTCTCTCCACTCAGACCACCTTGCTCGAGTGTTTCAAATCTGGGGAACACCAGATATAGACCTCTTTGCAAGTCCACAGAATGCCAAACTTCCCCGATTCTGTTCCAGAATCCCAGATCAAAACTGTCAGGTAAGGGATGACTTCCTACTCCACTGGGGTCAGGACTTCCTCTGTGCCTTCCCACCCATTCCCCTCATTCCCAAAACTTTATTCAAACTTCAGAGAGACAGAGGTCGTATGATACTTATCGCTCCATGTTGGCCACGGCAAACGTATCCTCTGCTTCTGCGTCTCTCTCAAACCACTCCTCTGGAGTTGGGAAATGCTGCAGATCTCCTTTCCCAGGAGGACAGATTCTTACTACAGCCGAATCCCCAGTCCCTGCATCTCAGGGCCTGGTTACTGAAAGCCTAGATTTCTTGGATATCAACCTCTCTCAACAGGTAAAAGATATCCTTCTGGCTTCCACAAGGCGTTCCTACGCTTTTAAGTGGAAAAGATTCTCTGTCTGGTGTTCACAAAAGGGACTTAACCCCCTATTGGTACTTGTGGAGTCACTTCTGGAGTATCTCCTCCAACTATCCACTTCTGGTCTTAAGACCAATTCGGTGAGAGTTCATCTTAGTGATATTGCTGCTTTTCACAAACCTTTTGATGGACAACCTATTTCCTCTCATCCACTTGTATCAAGGTTCATGAGAGGCCTACTCTTAACAAAACCTCCCATTAAACCACCACCGGTGGCATGGGATCTAAATCTTGTTCTCGGGCAGTTCATGAAACCGCCTTTTGAACCCTTAGCCACTACAACCTTAAAGTTTCTTTCATGGAAAGTCATTTTCCTAATTGCTGTCACTTCTGCAAGACGCATTAGTGAACTGCAGGCTTTAGTGGCTGACTTTCCTTATACAAGATTCCACCATGATAAAGTAGTCCTCAGGACTCACCCTCACTTCATGCCAAAGGTGGTTTCGTCTTTTCATCTAAACCAGTTGGTTTATCTTACTATATTCTTCCCTAGGCCTCATGCCTCCAGTGCACAAAGGAATCTTCACACTTTGGATTGTAAAAGGGCCTTAGCCTTTTATCTTCAAAGAACTACGCAGCATAGAACATCTTCTCAGCTTTTTGTTGCTTTTGACTCTAGTAATTTGGGACTTCCAGTTTCCAAAAGAACTTTATCTAAATGGATTGCAGATTGCATATCCTTTATATATGAGAGTAAAGGACTTTCTCTCGAGGGCCATGTCGCAGCTCACAATGTGAGAGCCATGGCAGCCTCGATGGCTAATCTTCGTTCTGTGTCTATTGACGACATCTGTAGAGCAGCTGCTTGGGCTTAGGTGCATACCTTCACAGCCCACTACTGCTTAGACAAGGACTCCCGTCGGGATGCCTCATTTAGCCAAGCTGTTCTTCAGCATCTTTTTCGAACTTAATACAACTCCTACCCGCTGGTCCCGAGTTTGATGCCAGAGGTCCATGGGTTCACAGCTTGCTGGGGTCATTCCCTTGGCATCTATAAGCTGGGGAATCCCCATATGTGAAGACTACATTCCTGCTTGTTCCTGGAGATATCATAGTTACTCACCTGTAACAGGTGATCTCCGGTAACAGCAGGAATTTAGTCTTCACAACCCACCCACCTCCGCTAGGAGTTGTCTCTATCTATCTATCTCTCTTCCTCTACGCCTCTCCTTTGGTCTCAGCTATAAACTCAACTGAAGTGAGAGAGGTAGAAAGGCGGGAAGGCAGCACGCAGGCGCTGTTGGATGCTCCCAAAAGCTTTCTTATTGGACGCTGGGGAGCGTTCCCGCACAGGCTCCATCGGTACCGACAATACCCATATGTGAAGACTAAATTCCTGCTGTTCCCGGAGATCACCTGTTACAGGTGAGTAACTACGCTGTCCCTGCTCATCAGAACTTACAATCCAGTCAAGACAGACTATAGAAGGGAAACACAAGGAGATCAGGTGAGTCAAGGTGCGAAAGCAGCAATGAAGAGGTGGGTTTTCAGACTGGATTTGAAAAGGATCGAATCCCGCCACTGCCTGGAACCTTTGGATTTCGAATGGTGGACCTGTGATGCTACAGACCAGCCGAGGGGACACCCCACCTGCAATGTCAAAAGGCACTGAAAGAGCAGGCCTACACATGCCACTGGATGGACAGAGAGCTTTATTGTGTAAACTGCAAGGTCTGCCCAACATGTATTTTGCTACAAGAAATCGAACTTGGTCTTCTTGGAGTACAGTGAAATCACATGAATTAAGGAATTACTCCATACAAACATACATCAATGTCTAAGGTGGCCAGCAATATCCTATCTTTCTTAAAGAGTATACTTTTTCTTATTCTTTTAAAATTATTTCTAATCCCAATTGTAGTCTCAGACCTCAGTAGCGCTTCAAACCACTAGCTTAGTGGGAAACAAACGGCGCTTTGATAGCATCAATGACTACTGTGGGAAAAGTTTTTTATGTATATAACATGTATTTTTATGTATATAACATGTATTTTGGCCGATGGTCTGCTTCAGGAGACAGCAACCTCATAAAATACAATTAAAGGATTAGACTTCCAGCAATGTGTAGTTGGGAAGCGGACATATAGAGCTTGCGCTCCCTTTCCCGGGCCTTATCGTACAACGGTGAAATTACCTGCTAAAAACCTGAGAAATGTCCGAACTCGGTGCAGATCGGCGGGCCTTGGTTCCGTGTGTCAGCGGGAATCCAGCGGTGGTGCAGTGAAGCAGGGTATGCCCCAAAGGCTGGTGAAGAAAAGCTGCAATGAAGGAGCATGAGGGGAGCACAAGATCGCCATGGGCTTTCATAAGCCAATGCAATTGAGGGCAAGAGACCTCACAACAGAGATATCCCATGTGGTAACCACTGCTTTAGAGGACCACTTGAACAAATTACAGTCCACAGTTGATGATATCAAGGAACGGTTTGAGGGGTAGATGCAACAGCTCTGAGGTGGAAACAAGAATGGTAGCACAGAAGGAATCTCCAGGAACAAGCAGGAATGTAGTCTTCACATATGGGTATCGTTGGTACCAACCGAGCCTGCACGGGAACGCTCCCAAGCGTCCAATAGGAAAGCTTTTGGGGGCATCCCACAGCGCCTGTGTGCTGCCTTCCCGCCTTTCCAACTCTCCCTCTTCAGTTTTTCGTTTTCCTTGGAGCCGACAGGACGTGTACCCTGTCACCGCAGAAAAATTTATCCTTATTCTTTTGTTTTTTTGTGGTCGCGTCTGCCTTCATTCGACTCCTACCGGTACTGCCGGTTCTCTTTTCTTCTTTTTCAAAAAACAAAACAAAACTAGATTTCTAAAAGATTTTTCTTTCAGGGGTCTTTCCCTCTCGGGGCTAGGTGCCATTTTGGGCACTAGGCCCATTTTTCTTCAAACATGGAGAAACCAGCTAGTGGTTTCAAGAAATGTTCTAAATGTGGCGGTACCATATCCGTCACCGACACCCATGAATGGTGTCTTAAGTGTTTAGGTCCTGACCATTCTGCATCGGTGTCTCTCTCCTGTAGAAAGATGACCAAGAGGGGCCTGCAGAATAGAGCTGCAAAACTCGGTACCCTTTTTGCCGCAGATACAATGTCAGGTTGCATCGACATCTTCCAGGGCTTCATCTTCCTCCCATGGATCTCAGGTATCTAGACTTAAGTCTTCTAAGACTGGCCGGTCCTCAAAGGGTAGATCTCCTTCCAAGTATCGAGATGCCACTGGTGTTGCCCTCGAGGAAAATGCACCGGTAAAACAGCCCCAGCGGGAGGCCTCGGTCTCCAAAGCATTAACGGGGCTCCAGAATGTTCCAGAGGCTTCCACCTCTGCAGAACTACTGGTGCCATGTTCTGGGGTCGTAGTCGCTTCCACTGGTACCGACACCCAGGCATCGGCAGGAACGATGGATCACAGAATCCTCGCTATTGAATGCAGTCTAGCGGCCCTCTTAGCAGCTTCGGTACTGCTAAGACCGCTACAAACGGTTCCACAGGTATCGGTGCCGACACCGGTACCGGTACCGAGTGCCTTGGCAGGTATACTTCCCCCCATGCCGAGCCTTGAGTCTATCTGAGGTATCGACGGATCGGTACCGAGACACCCCAATAACGACTTCAAGCCATACCGGTAACGTGCATTGCAAGAACACCCGGCGCAGAGATACTTCGAATCATCCGATTCCAATGACTCTGCCAGTACTAGAGCTATCCTTCAGGAGGATCCATCTCCTTCTCCTCAACGCAGAATGTCTCCTCCAGAAGACATGTCCTTCCAGGATTTTATACATGATTTAGCTCGAGGTCTTGCAATCACAGTGATTCCAGAGAAGGAACCCAGAGCAGAAGAATTAGAAATTCTTCAGTACCCTAAAGCTCCTAAAGAGGCAGCTACTCTGCCCATTCACAGAATCTTGCATGATCTTATGCTAAGAATGTGGGAAACTCCTTTAACGGTGTCTCCACACTCTCGACGACTCAATACCATGTACCGAGTTCCAAGCTGTCCTGGCTTTCTAAAGACTCAGTTACCACACCATTCAATGGTAGTGGAATTGGCGATGCGTAAGATTAAGAGTGCTAAAACACATTCTTCCAATCCTCCGGGCCGTGAATCGAGGACGCTCGATGCCTTTGGGCATCGATGTTTCAAATCCTCCATGTTGGCAGCAAGGATTAGCTCCTACATTCTCTATATGGGAATGTTCCTCAAAGAAGTTACAGGTGACTTGGAGCTCATTAGCCCTCTTCTCCCTGAGGAAAAATGGGGGAATTCCTTACTCTGGTCAAACATGTCCAGGATGTCTCTAAATTTGTAAACCGTGCAAACTGTGATTGCTTTGAATGCATTAGCAGAACCTCTGCTATTTCCATTGGTGCATGTTGTATTGCCTTGCTTCAGACATCAGACTTAGAGCAATGAGTGCAAGATAAACTGGGAAACATTCCTTGCACAGGAAAAAATCTCATTGGCAAGACAAGGCCAATCAGATTGAATCTGAAAATACTACCTTGAACAGACTATCAAAGTCTACAGCCAACCCAGCAAAGAAAAAAATCAGTCAAGAAACACTTTTTTCAACAAGAAAAAGAAATTTTACCCATATTACACCCATCAGGGACACTGCCCAGTTCATGTTCCCCAGAGGTGGCAACAACAGAACAGATAGCAGAGGAAGCCACAAGTTCCAAGAGCTCAACCGGCTCAACAGACTCAGCCTCCTCAGGGGCTTTGACTCCTTCCTAGAGAACTTAGTTTTTCTGTCCCTGAAAGGTCCAGAACCCCGTACCATCCCAGGCAGGTTATGTCATTTTATTTATTTATTTATTTATTTCCAGTCTCTTCTATACCGCGCTATTCAACATCAGTGCGGTTTACAATGAACATAGAATTACACATTTCCTTGGGTACTCTGTGTTTACAATGAACAGGAGTTTAAAACTTGGATAACAGGGGGTAACTATTTACAATCTGCCAGAAGATGGCAACAAATAACATCAGAAAACTGGACCCTGTCCATTGTACGAGAGGGGTACAGACTTCATTTTCACAGCATGCCCCCTCCTACATTTATAAGACAGTTCAGTTCTCAGGTCCCTGCCACCAATCTTCTTGGGTCAGGAGGTTGCATCACTTCTTGCTCAGGGAGCAATAGTAGATGTACCCATACCCCAGTAGGGTACGGGGTTCTACTCCCCCTACTTTTTCATCCCAAAGAAAACAGGGGGACACAGGCCTATACTAGACCTCAGAGAATTAAACAAGTATCTATTCCGGGAAAAATTCAAAAAGACCTCCCTCGGAACACTCCTGCCATACCTTCAGAGTCAGGACTGGCTATGTTCTCTAGATCTAAAGGATGCATATACGCATATTCTCATCCATGCAGATCACAGGAAATTCCATTGATTCCTTTTTCAGGAAGGACACTTCCAATACAGGGTTTTTCCTTCGCTCTGGCTTCTGCCCCAAGAGTCTTCACAAAATGCATGTTAGTAATAGCAGCATTCCTGAGAACTCTAGGAATATTTGTCTTCCCCTACTTAGACGACTGGCTCATTCGAGCATCAGCAGCTTCAGAAGTCAGCTTCACTCTTCCTCGCACCATGCAAATCCTTCGATACTTGGAACTGGTCATAAACCTCCCAAAATCTCATCTCACCTCTTATCAGTCTCTAGAATTCATAGGGGCTCGTCTAGACACAAGGCAGTCAAGGGCTTTCCTGCCACAGCCTCGTTGTCTTTGTATAGTACAGCTGGCCTCCCAAGCAGCTATGAAGGTCTTCCTGACTGCTCGGGAGATGCTTCAGCTTCTGGGGCATAAGGCATCCATAGTCCATGTGGTTCCCTATGCTCGCCTTTATATGCAAGCAGCCCAGTGGACCCTATCCTCTCAGTGGACACAGGCCTCGGGTCGGCTAATGGACAAAATCAGAAACTCCACACATCTCATTTTGTCCCTGCAATGGTGGCAGTCATTAGAAAACCTTCTCGTGGGTTCTCCTTTCCAGCAGCCTCTATGCCAAACCACCCTAACAACAGATGCATCCAAGTTGGGTTGGGGGGTTGACTTGCATGATCTCTCAACTCAGGGTCTCTGGACCCCACAGGAGGCTTGTCTTCACATAAACCTCCTAGAGCTCAGAGCCATTTTCCATGCTGTCTGAGTTTTTCAGGCCCATCTCAGCTACAAGACAGTTCTGGTCCAGACCGACAATCAAGTAGCCATGTTCTTTGTGAACAAGCAGGGCGGAACAGGCTCTCTGTCATTATGCAACAAAACTTTGCAACTATGGGCCCTCGCCAGAGAGCTTCAAATCCACCTTCTAGTGGTATATCTTCCGAGCATTCAAAATCTTTGGGCAGACAAACTCAGTCGAATACTGCTGCCACACGAATGGTCTCTGCTCTCAGACCAGCTTGCTTGAGTGTTTTGAATCTGGGGAACATCTGATATAGACCTCTTTGCAAGTCCACAGAATGCCAAACTTCCCCAATTGTGTTCCAGAATGCCGACTCAAAACTGTCAGGCAAGGGATGCTTTCCTCCTCCATTGGGGTCGGGACTTCCTCTATGCCTTCCCACCCATTCCCCTCATTCCCAAAACTTTGTTTAAGCTTCAGAGAGACAGAGGTCATATGATACTCATAGCTCCACGTTGGCCTCTGCTTCTGCGTCTCTCTCAAGCCAATCCTCTGGAGTTTGGATGTGCTCCAGATCTTCTTTCCCAGGAAAACGGGACGCTTTTGCACCCGAATCCCCAGTCCCTGCCCCTCAGGGCCTGGTTACTGAAAGCCTAGGATTCCCGGATATCAGCCTATCTCAACAGGTAAAGGATATCCTTGTGGCTTCCAGGAAGCCTTCCAGAAGGTGATCCTACACCTTTAAATGGAAGAGATTCTCTGTATGGTGTTCTCAAAGGGGACTTAATCCCCATACAGTGCCTGTCGAATCGCTTCTGGAGTATCTACTCCATCTATCAGATTCTGGTCTTATTTATTTATTTATTTATTTAACAGTTCTTCAGTTCTTAAGACCAATTCAGTTCTTAAGACCAATTCAGTAAGGGTCCATCTTAGTGCCATTGCTGCTTTTCACGAACCTCTGGATAGACAACCTATTTCCTCTCATCCACTCGTAGCGAGATTTATGAGAGGTTTACTTTTAACAAAACCTCCCATTAAGCCACCGCCGGTGGCATGCGATCTGAATCTTGTTCTCGGGCAGCTCATGAAACCACCCTTTGAGCCTGTAGCCATTACAGCTCTAAAGTGTCTTTCTTGGAAGATCATCTTCCTAGTTGCCCTCACTTCTGCAAGATGCATCAGTGAGTTACAGGCTTTAGTGGCATATCCTCCTTATACAAGATTTCACCATGATAAGGTACTTCTTAAGACTCATCCTCACTTTATGCCAAAGGTGGTTTCGCCTTTTCATTTAAACCAAGCGGTTTACCTTCCTGTATTCTTCCCTAGGCCTCATGCCTCTAATGCAGAAAGGAATCTTCATACCTTAGATTGTAAAAGAGCTTTAGCTTTTTACCTTCAAAGAACTAAGCAACATAGAAAATCTTCTCAGCTTTTTGTTGCTTTTGATTAGTCATTTGGGACTTCCAGTTTCCAAAAGAACTCTCTCTAGGTGGATTGCAAATTGCATATCCTTTGCATATGAGAGTAAGGGACTTTCTCTCGAAGGCAATGTCACAGCTCAAAATGTGAGAGCAATGGCAGCCTCAATGGCTAATCTTCGTTCTGTGTCCATTGATGATATCTGTAGAGCAGCCACTTGGGCTTCGGTACACACCTTTATAGCCCACTATTGCTTAGACAAGGACTCCCGTCGGGATTTATTTATTTAATGTATTTATTTAATGTCTCTTTTATACCGTGCTATTTAACATCAGTGCGGTTTACATACAACATTAGCTTATACAGTGCAGGGTAACCTGCTCTGTATTTACAATGAAACAGGTGCTAGAACTTGGATAACACAGGGGGAACTATTTACAGGTAATGGATGCCTCGTTTGGCCAGGCTGTGCTCCAGCATCTCTTTCAGATTTAGTACAACTCCTACCTGCCGTCTCGGGTTTTCGATGCCAGAGATCGATGGGAGGAAGCATGACTCATCTCACCTGGGGTTCGCAGCTTGCTGGGGTCATCCCCCTGGCATCTCTCAGCTGGGGAGTCTCCATATGTGAAGACTACATTCCTGCTTGTTCTTGGAGATAGTGCAGTTACTCACCTGTAACAGGTGATCTCCGGGAACAGCAGGAATAAGTCTTCACAACCCACCCACCTCCCCTAGGAGTTGTCTCTATTTATTTATTTATTTAACATTTTTTTATATACCGTCTTTCTACGAATCAAAACGGTTTACATAGAACAATAAAAAGCAGTGTATTTCAACTGTTTACAAGGAACAATAACAGGGTACAGAATAAAAAACATGAAGAACTAAATTATATTATACAATTAATTACAGTGAACAATGATCAACTATTTACATATTTACATATGTGTGTGCAAAGCTACGGAGGGGAGTATTGTAAAGTTTGAAGGAACAAGGGCTGGGAGGTAAAAAATAAGGGGTTTAGGTCTTAGGGTGGGAGAGAAAAATGATCAAGGAAGAAATGGGTCTTTAACTTTTTCCGGAAATCAGTGTGGCTCACGCAGTTGCGCAGCTCATGCGGAAGGGAGTTCCAAAGGGATGGAGCATAGAGGGAAAAGGTCCTGTTACATGTGGATTGTTTACAGTGTTTTTTAGTTGTAGGTATAGTCAGTAGGTTTTTAGTGATAGAACGGTGATTTCTAGTGTTGTTGGAGAAGGTAAGGAGAGGGGAAAGGCATGGAGCCGACTCCTTGGAAATAATTTTGTGTATTAGAGTAAGAACCCTGAATTTCACTCGGTGATGAATTGGGAGCCAGTGGAGATCATAGAGGATTGGTGTAATATGAGCTCGTCTAGGATTGTTTGTTATGAGACGCGCTAATGTATTCTGGGCTAGTTGGAGGGGTTGAATAGAGTTCTTGGGGAGGCCCTGATAGATCAGATTACAATAGTCAAGCGAGGGGGTTGTAAGGGCCTGACAGACAGTGCGAAAGGAGTCGGGGCTTAGGAGAGGTTTGAGGTTCCTGAGAGTGCGTAGTTTAGCGTATACTGTGTTAGTGGTTTTCTTTATTTGATCAGAGAAAGATAGGTTCTGATCGAGTATGATTCCAAGATATTTCACCTGGTTTTTTATGAAGAGAGTGAGATCGTCAAAGGTGAGGGTTGTGGGGGGGATGTATGAGGGGTTAGAGAAAACTTGGAGTGCCTCAGTTTTGGATTGGTTGATTATTAGGTTGTGTTGAGAGAGCCAAGATTTGAGGCTGGTTAGACATTGATTTAGCTTAGAGAAATTAGGGTTAGAGAGGTTAAATGGGGTGAAACACATCATGTCGTCTGCATATTTGATACTGGATGCCATAATTTTGGAAGATCGTGCATACAGGTTGGAGGAAGATATTAAAGAGTAACGCAGATAGACTGGATCCTTGAGGTACGCCTTGTTTTAGTGTAAAAGGGAGGGAAGTATCACTTCCAATACGGACCTGTTGGGTTCTGTCGTCTAGGTAGGATTGGAACCATTTTAGCGTTGTGCCTCTCAGTCCTATATCATGAAGTCTGTATAGGAGTTGATGGTGGGGGAGGGAGTCAAAAGCAGCGGATAAGTCTAGGAAAATAAGTAGACATCCTTGGGTGGAGTTCTGGGTTGGTACATACAGGGAATCTAGTAGGGAAGTGAAGAGGGTTTCAACTCCGTGGTTTTTTCTGAAACCATGTTGGAATAAGTCAAGGGGGGAGTGGTCATCAATATAATCCTGAAGTTGGATTTGGACACGTTTCTCAGTTATTTTTGCAAGGAAGGGGATACTAGATATGGGTCTGTAAGAAGATGGAGAGGTGGGGTCTAGCTTTGTACCTTTTAGGATTGGTCGGATAGAGGCATTCTTAAGTAAAGGTGGAACGGAGCCTGACTGGAGAGAGGTTTGTACAATATTGAAGATGTAAGGGGAGAGAGAACTTCTGGTGGATTTAATCCAGGGCACAGGACAAGGGTCAAGGGCAGAAGTTGAAGCATTCAGTTCTTTAATAACATCAGATACATTGGCTAATGTGATGGTATGAAACTCCTTCCATGAGTTTAGAAGGGTTGCCTCATGTATTTGGGTGTCATGGAAAGAAGTGGATTTGGAGTTATTGGATAAAGGTGGGAGGAATTTAGAAGTATCTAAATTCTATCTATCTATCTATCTATCTATCTATCTATCTCTCTTTGTCTGCTCTTTCCTTTGGTCTCAGCTATAAATTCAACTGAAGAGGGAGAGTTGGAAAGGTGGGAAGGCAGCACGCAGGTGCTGTGGGATGCTCCCAAAAGCTTTCCTATTGGACGCTGCGGAGTGTTCCCGCTCAGGCTCCATTGGTATCGACGATACCCATATGTGAAGACTTATTCCTGCTGTTCCCAGAGAACACCTGTTACAGGTGAGTAACTACGCTTTCACTGGGCCAGCTAGACAAAATGATCACCTAATTCACAAAGGATCAGACACAAATTCTGGATAATTAGAGGAATATGAGAACAGAGCCCGGAGAAATAATTTGAGGATAATGGGCCTTCCAGAGACTGTCACTGATGAGGAGTTCTACCAGATCTTCCAGGAGTGGCTGCCCCATCAGCTCAGCCTCCCCAGTGGATAAGGGACCTGGAGATGCGAAAGAGCCTATTGGATAGGGCCCAAAATGGCAGAACAACTCCATCTGCGAGCGGTCATAGGATTCTACCTATCTGGACAGAGAAAGAACAACTCCTTAGGGAATTCCGCAAAATAAGAACTTTGGAAAATCAGAACCAGAAACTGCTGCTTTTTAATGATTACTCTGCCAGAGTTAGAAACATTGAAATATGATGACAGAAAAAGACCACATGGCCTATCTAGTCTGTCCTTCCATATCAACAACTACAACAGTCCCCTTTTTACCTTATGCTGCAAATTTGTGCCTGCAAGTGGTAATCTGGCCCAGCGTGGACTGAGATTCGTGCTAATGTTCTCTCACAAGCTGAGGGTTCACCTTGAAGGAAAACCCCTATATTTTAACACCCCCCACTGAGGGGCGCACCTTCCTCAACAGACAGCCTCAGACAGACAGGGAGAACCCACAGCACACACCGGACTCAGTCAGCTCTGGGGAGTAGAGAGCATGATTGACCTAATCGCTTTTCCCATGTCACTTCTCTTCTCAAGTCCCTTCATTGGCTTCCCATCTGCTTCCGGATCCAATTCAAACTCCTCCTCTTGACCTGTAAATGCATTCACTCTTCAGCCCCCCACTACCTATCATCTCTTATTTATTTTATTTACATTCTCTTCTATACCACACTATTCTGCATCAGCGTGGTTTACATTGAACAAACAGAAATTACATTGAACAGGGAATTATAACTTGGAGAAAACTATTTTACAGGGAACATGGGCTATGGAGGGTTAAGTGGCTTGCCCAAGACCACAAGGAGCACCTGTGGGACTAGAAACCCCAGTCCTTCTGGCCCAAGGTTGCTGTTCTCTAGTGGGATCTGAACCCCCAACCTTCTGGCCTGAAGTACCTTGCCCCAACTACTAGGCGGCTACTCTTATCTCTCCTTACATCCCCTCTCGCGTTCTTTGCTCTTCGAACAGCCTGCGTCCGTCTATGCCCTCCACTCTTACTGCTAATTCTAGACTTTGCTCCTTTCACCTGGCTGCACCCTTTGCCTGGAACAATCTATCTCTGTCTGTGCGCAATGCGCCCTCTCTGGACCTCTTCAAGTCCAGATTGAAAACACATCTCTTCTCTATTGCTTTGTGTTCTTGATTCTTGTTTTTTCTCTTCTTGTTTATTGTATACTTTGTCTTACTTGATTGTATTTCTATTTTGTGATCTTCTCCAGGACCAAGCAGGAAGTCAGTCCTCACATATGGGTGACGTCGCCACCGACGGACCCCTCGTGCGGAGCATTTCCCCAGCTTTCAAGGAAAGCCTTTGGGAATGCATAAGTTCGTGTCAACCGGGAAAAATAGATTTTTTTTCTGCGATTTTCGCTTTTTCTTATCCGGTTCGACGCCGGTTCCCCTTCCCGCCTGGGCTCGGTACACCGGTATCGAGGCTGGAATTTCTTTTTTCAGTTTTTGTCCTTCGTGACTAGTGTTCACGCCTTTTTTTGTTATTTTCACTGGCAGCCCGGTCTTTTGACCTTGCAGGGACCACTTTTTCCGTCGATGGCTGCCAGCAGGTTCAAAAAATGTGAACGGTGCAAGAAACTTATGTCTCTCACCGACACACGACTGCTGCCTCCGATGCCTCGGGCCCTACTATGACCCGCTGGTTTGTGGCTCGTGCGACCAAATGTCATCGAAGGCACTTCGGAGCCATCAGCATCAGCGTGAAAGAATTTTTTCAGAGTCCGCGTCCGGCAGGGCCCGGACTTCGTCAGAGGCCTCAACATCTCGGGAGTCTGACCCTGAGCGCCGTCATGGTTCCTCTGAGAGAGGGTCTCCCAACCGGGAGCACAAAAGGAAGAAGAAGCTCGTGAGGGCGGCATCGGTGGAGGCCCCCGGGTCCTCGAGGGCCAGATCGCGTAGCCCTGACTGCCGCCCCGGGCTCTCGGAGTCGGAGAGGCCGTCCAAACTACCTCACATGGAGCCGGAGTCCCCGAATCACGTAAGTTCTGCTTTCCTTGTGGACTCTCCTCCCAGAGAACCGAAGTCTGGCCCGACACCGTCGGGGGCCCGAGTCGGGGGCTGCTGAGTCTCCTGAGCTTGGACTCAGGGTGACGGCCTTGGAGAGCAGCTTGGCTGCCTTCATGGAACAGCAGCGGGTGCTGATCGCCGGTCTGACCGGTGCATCTGCCCCGACCACCGGGACCTCGATGTCTAAGTCGACCCCGGAGGCCGAGCCGATCCTCAAGTCCATCAAGTCTCGAGTCGATCCTCGGTCACAGTCCCCCTCGACCTCCCATGCGGGGCCGAGGTCATCGATGCCGGTGTCCTCGGCATCGGGGCGGGTGGCACCGAGGCCCACACGGCTGGAGCCGCTTGACGACTCCTCGGAGGAGTCAGCGTGGGAGACGGAGCACGAGGAGTCTCCAGACATGGTGCATCCCTTTGGACTCCCCAGAGTTCGAGCCTCGGAGAAGGTACCCCCCCAGAGGATACCCGGTTCTTGGACTTCGTGAGGGACATGGCCAAGGCTTTGGCATTCCCTGCGGACTCCAAGGAGGAGCCTCGAGCCGAGGAGCTCGATGCCCTCCGGTATGATTTTCCTCCGAAGGAAGCCTTTACTGTACCGGTTCCTCTGATGCTGGAACGGCTGCTATTCCGTATGTGGGAGGCACCGGCCTTGGCGCCATTTCTTAGCAAACAGGTCGATTCCATTTATTGAGTCCGTAAGAGCCCTGGGTTCCAAAAGGTGCAATTACCGCACAATTCCATGGTTGTGGAATCGGCCATGCACAGCCTGAAGAGTCAGAATAAGCATTCCTCGGTGCCCCCTGGCCGGGAGACCCGGAATCTGGATGCCCTCGGTAGAAAGTGCTTCCAGGACTCTATGCTATCTTGCCGTGTCCAGACTTACCAGCTGTACATGGGCATGTACTTAAGGGACCTGGAAAAGGAGATTGCCGGGTTCTCAGCTGGCCTCTCCAAGGAACCCTTGCAGAGGTTCAAAGCCTTGTCGACAGGGATCCGAGAGTGCTCGAAGTTTACTCTCGAGCAGCCTATGATGGCTTCGAGGTTTCGGCTCGGGTAGCCGCGGCCGGCATCAGTGCACGCCATCAGGCCTGGCTACAGTCATCGGACCTGGAGTCATGGGTGCAGGACAAGTTGGTCAATGTCCCGTGCCGAGGTGACAACCTATTCGGTAAGCCCATGACTGAAAAGGCTGCAGAAATCAAGACTGAGACGCTCACCAGGACAAGGCTGTCCAGAAAGACTTCTGCCCCTTCTCAAAAAAAGAAGGGCTCGGGAAAGAAGCCCTTTTTCCCGAGGAAGGGTGCTGCCTACAAATCCTACCCTCAGTATCAGGCCTCTCCAGCTTCCCAACAGGGTCAGCAGGCCAAGGGGCAGGGGCATGGGCCCCATAGCCCCATAGGCAGAAGACCCCCAAGCCGCCAGCTCTGGTTCCTACACAGCAGGGAGCGGGGTTTTGACTTCCAACAACATAGCCTCTCCTCCGCCGGTGGCTCCACTCAGCACAGGGGGTCAGCTGACCCTATATGCCTACAGGTGGCCACAGGATGCACAATGAGCAAGAGTCGAAGAACATCAGGATAAATTCAAAGTTCTTTTATTGAAGACGTCCCCAACGCGTTTCGGCATAAATTGCCTTCATCAGGGGGTAACAGCTAAAACATCAAACATAAGAAATCATAACAATAATAATAAATCATAAACATGAACATTATAAAAAACCTTAATGACAATTAAAACTTTTTAAAAAAAATGAACCTTAAACTGTAAATTGCTTACTCCAAAATTAAATGTAAACATAGGACAAAAAAAGTTCACATACGGAAATATCAAAGAAACTTGTGTGTATGGAAACTTATATATATATAAAAATTATGTAACAAAGGATGTGTATAAAAAACCTTATATATAAAGACAGACAACCAGAAGAAGACAGTGTCAAAAAAGCATTATACAGCCATATCATATAAAGAATGCTTATCCAAAAATTGATGGAGTTAATCCCATTAGGTCTATATTAATTAGCATATTTCAAATAATCTAGAGTTAAAAAATGTCATAATAGAACACAGGACCATTTAATCCATGCCTACCATAAAAGCTTTACAAAAGAATTTATATATGTAAGAAGTGAATTGAGCTAACCTGCTTCTGAATTTCTAGTGTAGCATAGCATCAATCATATATTCACAGAAGGTAAACCATCTTTGTATGGTAAAAAACTAAAAAACATATACACTTAAAACAATCCTCTAAAATAGGACATTATTTGAAAGTAATATAATTAAATATATTTTAAACTACACTGATGGTTCATACTATAAAAGGGAAAGGTATTAAAAGTAATAATAAACACTACCTTTATGGTCTTAGATGGATTAAGTTAAATAACAATCAGTGGACTACATTATTAAAAACTGTAATCCGTACGCATAATGATATAGTGGTTCTGAAAATTGTAATAGATGGAACTGAGAACTTGAATTGCGCAGATCTCTCTCATTCTATCATGTTATAAATGATAAATTCCAGCAGATGGAATGCTTTTCATGCTGCGTTAGTACTGGACTTGTAGCCCAACTTATAATACAATGCGTGGCAAATGCGTGACTGAAGACTAATAAAACTTTCTATTCAAAAAAATGTATAACTGCATGAAACCAAAACATCAAACTATTGTTGAATTAATATTAGCAACATAAACTAAAACATGGAAAATTGCCTACCATCGTTGCAAATATAATCCCGAACTACTGTTGTGTGTGATCAATAAAAGATATCAATATGTCTTGAAAGTATCCTAGTTAAATGCTAATTTTATTAAAAGCATCTTGGTCATAAACTGATATAAGAGCCTTCAAACTTAGCTTCATTATACAGAAGTAAAAAATACCTTAGGAGAGCAGGAAACGCTGTGAATCACTTTGCTTTCCATGAAGTGAAACCCGATTTACTACCTCATCGAACTGAATACTGAAACCGCATAATAACACTGTGAATTATCAGCTGGAATTGCAGCTGATCGTGGTATTTACTCTAATAAAATTAGCGATAAAAACTAAGTTTGAAGGCATGTATTTATTGTTCATTTTATAAGAACAAATACTACGATCAGCTGCAATTCCAGTCAATAATTTACAGTGTTACTATGCGGTTTTAGTATTCAGTTCGAGGGGGCATTCACAATAATGTCCTGACTCTGATTACACAGTTTTATAAGCGTATAGTACCATAGTAAATGATCTCCAGTGCACTAACGGGGCTACAGCAAACAGTCCGATGAAACCTTTATAATAGTGCCATGGTTTTATTTACACAGTCTTTTATACAGTATAAGACAAGCTGCCACTCTAGCAAATTATCTCTAGTGCATTAACGGGGCTATAGCAAACAGTATGATCAAACCTTCACAATATTGCCATGATTTTAATTCCACAACTCTTATATCAGTTTATGACCAAGATGCTTTTAATAAGATATACGCACCCTGATAAGCTATTATTTTAGTATACAAACTATAGTGTTATACCGGAGTTTCAGTAAAGAGTCCATTGATAAAAGCATAGTATCATGTTTTTAATTACAAAGTTTTTTAAAAAATTAGCATTTAACTAGGATACTTTCAAGAAGACATATTGATATCTTTTATTGATCACACACAACAGTAGTTCGGGATTATATTTGCAACGATGGTAGGCAATTTTCCATGTTTTAGTTTATGTTGCTAATATTAATTCAACAATAGTTTGATGTTTTGGTTTCATGCAGTTATACATTTTTTTGAATAGAAAGTTTTATTAGTCTTCAGTCACGCGTTTGCCACGCATTGTATTATAAGTTGGGTTACAAGTCCAGTACTAACACAGCATGAAAAGCATTCCATCTGCTGGAATTTATCATTTATAACATGATAGAATGAGAGAGATCTGCGCAATTCAAGTTCTCAGTTCCATCTATTACAATTTTCAGAACCACTATATCATTATGCATACGGATTACAGTTTTTAGTAATGTAGTCCACTGATTGTTATTTAACTTAATCCATCTAAGACCATAAAGGTAGTGTTTATTATTACTTTTATTACCTTTCCCTTATATAGTATGAACCATCAGTGTAGTTTAAAATATATTTAATTATATTACTTTCAAATAATGTCCTTTTTTAGAGTATTGTTTTAAGTGTATATGTTTTTTAGTTTTTTTACCATACAAAGATGGTTTACCTTCTGTGAATATATGATTGGTGCTATGCTACACTAGAACTTCAGAAGCAGGTTAGCTCAATTCACTTCTTACATATATAAATTCTTTTGTAAAGCTTTTATGGTAGGCATGGATTAAATGGTCCTGTGTTCTATTATGACATTTTTTAACTCTAGATTATTTGAAATATGCTAATTAATATAGACCTAATGGGATTAACTCCATCAATTTTTGGATAAGCATTCTGTATATGATATGGCTGTATAATGCTTTTTTGACACTGTCTTCTTCTGGTTGTCTGTCTTTATATATAAGGTTTTTATACACATCCTTTGTTACATAATTTTTATATATATATATTTAAGTTTCCATACACACAAGTTTCTTTGATATTTTCGTTGTGAACTTTTTTTGTCCTATGTTTACATTTAATTTTGGAGCAAGCAATTTACAGTTTAAGGTTCATTTTTTAAAAAAAGTTTTAACTGTCATTAAGGTTTTTTTATAATGTTCATGTTTATGATTTATTATTATTGTTATGATTTCTTATGTTTGATGTTTTAGCTGTTACCCCCTGATGAAGGCATTTTATGCCGAAATGCGTTGGGGACGTCTTCAATAAAAGAACTTTGAATTTATCCTGATGTTCTTCGACTCTTGCTCATTGTGCATCCTGTGGTCAGTTGCAAGAGCAGTGCTCTTTGTTTTGTTTGGTTGCCTACAGGTGACCAGCCATCACAGGGGATACCTGGGTATTGAACATAGTTCAAAAGGGCTACATGGTCCACTTCCACCAGCTACCCCCTCCTACTATCCAGGGAAGCCTCCAAGACTCCCTCTACACAGGAACCTCCTCCTTCAGGAGTTGGCAAGTCTCCTAAAGTAACAGGCGGTGGAAACGGTGCCTCACCACCTGAAAGGACAAGGCTTCTATTCCAGGTACTTCCTGGTACCAAAAAGGACAGGAGGCCTCCGGCCTATCCTAGACTTGCGAAACCTAAACAAGTTTCTGGAGAGGAAAAAGTTCAAGATGCTTACCCTTCGGATACTGCTGCCCTACCTCCAGCAGGGAGACTGGCTATGCTCCTTAGACCTAAAGGATGTTTATACTCACATCCTTATTCATCCAGACCACAGACAATATCTCAGATTTGTGGTGAGAGGAAACCATTTTCAGTACAGGGTACTTCCCTTTGGCGTGACCTCTGCCCCTAGGGTTTTCACCAAATGTCTGGCAGTGGTGGCGGCTTATCTCAGGAATCAGGGAATTTTTGTCTTCCCATACTTGGACGATTGGCTCTTCAGGGGCCAGTCTCTCCAGGAGGCCCGACAAACCACTCTTTGCACTGTCTCTCTTCTTCAGCATCTGGGCTTTGTTATAAACTACGCAAAGTCCACTTTGCTCCCCTCTCAGAACCTAGAGTTTATAGGGGCATGCTTAGACACCCTTCAGGCAAGAGCTTACTTGCCCGAAGACAGGGCCTACAGACTGATAGACTTGGCCAACCAGTTCCAAAGCAAGTCTCATGTCTCCACCAGGCACTACCTGCGGCTCCTGGGCCACATTGCATCCATGGTACATGTCACTCCGAATGCCCATCTGCACATGTGGACTGCTCAATGGTGCCTCAGAGATCAGTGGACACAGGCCACAGGTGACCTCTGAGACAGAGTAAAGGTGTCCAAACCACTTTTGAACTCCTTACAGTGGTGCTGCATCTCCCAAACCTTCTCAGGGGGGGGTACCTTTTCAGGCTCCAGCACACACAAGGGTGCTGACAACCGATGCTTCCTTAAAGGGCTGCGGTGCACACTGCCAGGGCACGTGCACTCAAGGCCTCCGGTCTCCTCGAGAGGCCACACAGCAAATCAATCTTTTGGAGCTGCGAGCAATCCGCTTAGCTCTGCAGACATTTTCTCATACCCTCTCTCACCAGTCTGTCCTAGTTCAGACGGACAATCAGGTGGCAATGTTCTATGTGAGCAAACAAGGGGGCACGAGGTCCAGGCTCCTATGTCAGGAGGCACTGGCCCTTTGCTCTTTTGCAGTCAAACAAGGCATGTTTCTCAAAGCAGTTTATCTACCTGGTCAGGAGAATTTCCTAGCAGACAAGCTAAGCAGGATTCTCCAGCCTCACAAATGGCAGTTGAATCCATTGGTGGTCCAGCAGATCTTCCTCCGCTGGGGACTTCCATCCATCGATCTCTTTGCAAGTCCACAAAACCATCAGCTGCGCAGGTTTTGCTCCAATCTCATTACAAAAATACTTGCTCCGAACAAAACTATGTTCAAAATGGAAAAGTACCATTAGCTACTAAATTTTTTTCTTTTACCCAGAATGTCTCAGACCAATAGGCACTAGATAGAGGATTATTTTCTATCTCTTTACAACAGTGCTCTGGTAGCATCGATGACCGTTCTGGGAATTTTTTATTAAATGGATCACCATTCCACCACCTTAGTGTTAAAAAAATGCTAGACATATAACTGCTCCTTATCTTATTCATTCTCCTCAATGCCTCCCCTCGGCCACCGGTCTTGCGTTTCACTCCAAAAAGGAGTTTCTTCAGGAGGGTCTCAAAAGCACAAATAGCTGGCATGATTTAAATGTATGCAAAATGACTCTTTCTCAAAAATGTCCACTTTGACTTGATAAAATTCATATCAAATGTAAACTATTACCATAACTTGCTGAATTAAAAGAGGAAGCGGACGTACTCACTGTCTCTCTTGCTGCCCACGTTATGTCATGAAATTCATCTCCTCTAACCATCGGACTTCTAAAAAAACGCCGCGCATGCGGACTAGCTAGAGACCCGGGCTCTTATAAATCTCCAATGCCCAACGCCTGCTCTAAACTCCTCCTCCTTAAAAAGATACTCCTCCTTTTCAGACAGCCGCATCCCCTGAGGATGGCAGCAGATGCTTTTCTGATCTCTTGGTCTACAGGTCTCATGTATGCGTTTCCTCCCACGCCCCTGGTGGCCTGAGCTCTGTTCAAGATTCTCCGGGACAAGGCCTCTGTGATTCTGTTTGCCCCCAGATGGCCGAGGCAGCCCTGGTTTCCACTTCTGCTGCAGTTGGCGGTGGAAACTCCGTTCCCTCAGGGGTTGCAACACGATCTCCTGTCTCAAGAGCAGGGTTCCCTTCTGCACCCCTATCTCAAGTCCCTCAAGTTGATGGCCTGGCTGCTGAAAGGATAATGCTACAGTAGCTCCCTTACTTCTACCTGAGGAGGTGGTCTTGGCCTCTAGGAGGCAGTCCACCAGAAAGTCCTATGCCCTCAAGTGGCATAGGTTTACGGTATGGTGTGCTCAGCGCAATGAAGCTCCTTTCTCTTGCCTTGTGCCAGTATCTACTTCACCTGTCAGACCTAGGCCTTAAGTCTAACTCTGTTTGGGTCCACCTCAGTGCTCTTTGAGCGCACCACTCACCGGTGGAAGGACCGTCTGTCGGTTCACCCATTGGTGTCCCGATTTCTCAGAGGTCTGCTTCTTCTCAAGCCTCCGGTTCATCCACCGGCGACTGAGTGGGATTTGAACATGGTCTTGCAGCAACTTACTTGTCCACCGTTTGAGCCGATGGCTACTTGCCATTTGCGCTTCTTCTCTTGGAAAGCGCTCTTCCTGGTGGCTCTTACCTTGGCCAGACGTGTGAGTGAACTACAAGCTCTGGTTTCTGATAGACCGTACACACGGTTCTATAGGAACAGGGTGGTCCTGCGGACCCATCCCAAGTTCCTTCCAAAAGTGGTCTCCTCTTTCCACCTCAACCAGGAGGTGGTTCTTCCGACCTTTTTTCCCAGGCCACATACCAGCCGGGTTGAAACAGTCTTGTATATGCTGGACTGTAAGAGGGCATTGTCTTTTTACATAGAACGTGCCTGGGGACATCGAAGGGCTACTCAGCTCTTCGTCTCCTTTGACTCTAATAAAATGGGGTTACCTGTCTCCAAACGTACATTGTCCACTTGGGAGCAGATTGTATCGCCTGGGCGTACAGGGCAGCCGACCTCCCCTTGCAGGGTCGAGTCACGGCCCACTGTATGAGGGCGACAGCCCCGTCAGTAGCTCATCTCCGCTCTGTTCCGTTGGCAGACATCTGCCGAGCCACAACTTGGTCTTCAAGCCAGACTTTGCAGCCCATTACTGCCTGGAGAGAGAGTCCTGAAGGGACCGTGCTTTCGGACAGGCGGTACTCCGTAATCTCTTTGATGTTTAGGCAACTCCTACCCTACAGCCCTTGTGTTGGGCTACCGTTTGGGGGCGTTCTCAGAGGATATTCTTATCACGAATGCTGAGGCTCTTGCGAGGGAGCCATTTTTTCAGCTTAGGGTTCCCGGTAGCCTAGAGCTGGGGAGTCCCATATGTGAGGACTGACTTCCTGCTTGATCCTGGAGAAAGAGTAGTTACTCACCTGTAACAGGTGTTCTCCAGGAGCAGCAGGAATCAGTCCTCACGACCCCACCCTCCTCCCCTGAAGTTGCAGTCATATCATTCATTTTGATTTTTGCTGTCTTTTAGCTATGTCATCAGACTGAGCAAGATGGCACCCTTGGGCGGGAAGGGGACCATGCATGCGCGCTTCATTCCCAAAGGCTTTCCTTGAAAGCTGTGGAAATGCTCTGCACGAGGGCTCTGTTAGCACCGACGTCACCCATATGTGAGGACTGATTCCTGTTGCTCCTGGAGAACATCTTTTGCAGGTGAGTAACTACTCTTTCTTGACTAGATTGAGAGCTCTGATGAGCAGAGACTGTCTTTTCTTCATGTATGTACAGCGCTTCGTATGTTTGAAGCACTTTATAAATGTTAAGTAGATAGATAGATAATTGTAGCCATTAATGGACAGCTATTGGATTACCAACCGAGGGACTTAGTGAGAACCTCTGCCTGTTTTGAAGGGAGGATACAGGGTGCACCGTGTGGAGACAGAGCGAGCACAGCAGGCCTTGTGGGAAGACCTGGCATGTTGCAACATCAATACTTCCCACCTGGACTTGATATGGGGACCCGGTGATGGACCTCAACCATTGCCACCCCAGATGGGGGACGGCAGTAGTCACACTTATTGAATGTTTTGGGTCAGCCTTGCAGGTATGGGTGGAGTGGGGTATCTGTGCCAGAGCCCACGAGAGGGCGATTGGGGAGTGATGATGCAATGGGATGTGACGTTTGGGAGGGGGGAACTGTTTGGTGGGCAGCCTGGGGATAGCAGGTGACCTGCACGGGAGGTATAAATGGAGAGTGAAGGAGCATATATAGTATGTGTGTGTGAGACTGGGGAGGATGGGGAAAAAGGAGCAATAAAAGGGGTCAACATATAGATTACTTGCTGGTAGCGGAGAGACTCTATCCCAAATTGATAACATCAGACATACACCCCATGGTGGTATCAGACCATCCAACAGTATAATTAAAAATCTGTAGGGGAGAGAGAGAGGATGTGAAATATTGGAGGTTGAACTCTGTGTGGACATAGCAATGAATTCCTCACTTTCCTTCGAAAAGCTTGGATAGACTATGAGGCGGAAAAAAGGGTAGACTATGTGGGTCTCATCATTTATTGGGAAGCGGCAAAGGCAATTTTGAGAGAGAATTCTAGTTTTTACTGTGGCTTATCAGTGGAAACAAGGTGCTGCCTTACAACAAGGGCACTTTGGGCCCAACACCTCCTAGAGGGCAACGAAAACACACATCTGCAGTTACAAGAAGGGTGGAATAAAGTACAGACTATGTTACAACAAACAGCCATTTGTAATATACAAATCTACAAATAATAACTACATCAATGGGGGGATAAATTGGGGAAGCTTCTGACAAATTTGATCCTCCCCACTCGTACTAAGACGACAGTGACACGCTTGCGATAGGAGGTTGGCACGATAACCATAGATGAGGCAGAGATAGCCTGGAAATTTGCAGATTTTTTCCAGACACTATACCGGGCTGAAGACAATGGCCCAGAGGTGAGGGAGGCCTTTTTCAGGGATTTGTGTATTCCACAGATCAGCAAATTACAGAAAAAAATGTTGAATTGCCCTTTAATAGAGGGGGAAATCTGAGCCATTATTTACAAACTCCAACCAGCATGGGCCTTAGGCCCCGATGGTTTAGGTCCTGAATTCTATAAATTTGTGCAGTATTTAGTGGCGGGTCTTTTGATGGCTATGGTGGAAGAGGCAATGACCAAGGACCATATGGAGGACCAAGCGGCTGGAGCAGTGGTTACCAAAGCCAGGGTGGGATCTTGAGAAGGAGGAGTCCTATATCGATTTTGAACCAAGACTTTAAAATTCTTACCATAGTTTTGGCTTGACGCCTCAGCGTGGTGTTGTCTGATACTATACATCACGATCAGGCAGGTTTTGTGAAAGGCAGCAGTGCAGCCAGAGCTATTCTACAAGTCCTGACATTGTTTAGACAGCAGAGGCCAAAGAACTCCCCAGTAACTATGATGAGCTTGGATGCAGAAAAAGCCTTTTGATAGAGTGGCATGAGAGTATCTCTTTTGGGTGTTGTCCCGGTTTGGAATCGAAGGCTGCTTCCATCAGTGGGTCCAATTATTGTATAGCGAGCCCACTGCACAGGTTATGGTGAATGGCTGCTTGGGAGAGCCCTTTGGGCTCACTCAGGGCACAACACAGGGCTGCTCCTTGTCCACAGTATTATTTATTTTAACTTTAGAGCCATTGGCGATTAAGATACGTTAGGCTGAGACTATTCGGGGAGTTCAGCTGCGCCCAGTTGTTAGTAAAATCAGCCTGTTTGCCGATGACATGATGGTCAGCATGGAACACACAAGAGAGGGATGGAGCGAGCTGACTACCTTACTCAGACAATTTGAGCAGTTCTCTGGACTCAAGATCAATACAGGAAAATTGGAAGTATATCTTTTAAGCCAGGGAGGGCCTCTGGGGGCGCAGAATTTAAATGGACATCAGACCCCATGAAATATTTGGGCATTTATTTACATACAGACTCTAAAATAATCTACCAACTTAATATCCATTGTGGTGAGGAATGCCCTCCAGAAGAGATGGAGATAGGGGAAAATCCTGGTAAAAGTAATGAAACATCACTAGCACACAGGATTTCCAATGCAGAGTTGAAAAAAACACAGCTCTCTGCTGAGCACAGGACACGCCCCAGCTCAGGGGAGGAGACAGGCTTCTGCACTGATTGGGCACGCTCAGGGGAAGGTCAGGGTGTGCCGGGAAATGAAGCCCTTTTAAATCCCCAAGCAGAGAGGGAAGAGGAGAGGAGGAAAAGAGAAAAGGAGGAAAGAGAAAAAGAGGAAAAAGGAAGGAGGAAAACGCTAGAACCCTGGAGCAAGGCAGAACCTTGGAGCAGTAAACCTTGGAGCCAAGCACACTCTGAGAAAGAACCTTACTACAAGGTAGAGCCTGGGCGTGGGAAGGCTAGCAAATTCAGCACATGGAAAGAAGGTATCTGGTCTGGTAGCAAACAAGGCTACAGAAGCAAGGAAGTGAAGCAGGAAGAAAGCTTTTCAAAGAGAAATTCACGGAGCAGAGGAAATAGCAGTAAGGCTGCTGAGTTTTTGAACCATAGAGACTGCTGGAGGAAAGGTGCCAGTTCTTATTCAAACCCTGCTAAAGGTAAAGCTGACTTTTCTACTTTTAATGCTTTACTAGAGAAACCTTTTATTTGTGCTAACCTTCACAAGGTAAACCCAGCTGCAGAAGCTGATAGCAAGGGGGGAAGGGTGTCACCCTTACCAAAGACTTTCACACGGATAAAGAGCAGATACAGGCTGAATTGCTTTTAAAACAGTTTCAAGAGTTTCTGGAACTGAGGTCAGGGAAGCATAGCAGGCCTGACAGAGACAGTGATAGCCTTAGCTCTGATGAATGCATGCAAGTGGATAATTACCTGCCTGCCTTAGAAGCGGACCCTTCTCCAATGGATTGCTCAATCTGCCTCAAAGAGGACAGCAATGTAAGAAACCCTTGAACACTGTATGAAAAGAATACAGGGAGTTTGCTGTACTTGCTGCCAAGCTAACAGGTTTACAAATTGTTTTCATTTGTCGTTTTGAGAAGCCACGCTGTGGAAGGAACAGCTGTTTGTTTGGTGCTGCAATAATTCTGAAAGACCACATGAGGCACTGCTGAGTTAAAGCTGCTGTGATTGTGAAGAGCCAAGTAGAAGCTAGCTTAATTTCAGTTGTACTTCCTATGTTCCTGGTTTCAGCTGTTTGGGTTGAAGTTGCGCCTTTTGCGTTATGTACCATTGAATTTTGATGCGCTGGAAAATATCCCCACAACAATAAATTTCTTGCAGCCTTAACATTCGTGTCACAACTACAATTTAATCCTGAAGGAAATACAAGCACATTACAAGTCCCAGAATTCCCAGGGGCCAGTACAAGCTTCATTCCTCAGGGACATTACAAGGCCACTCCTGCCTGTAAGCTCTCGGGCCCGGGCAGGAGCATCGCACCATGTAAAAATCCAACAACTGAAAAACTTAGCTGAGCGATGGAAGGATCTCCTCCTTTCCCTTTACAGGAGGGCGACAGTGGTTCAGATGGTGTTAATGCCTAAGATTTTGAATCAACTCCAGATGCTGCCCCTTTAGGTGAGCTCAGGGGACGAGAAATTCTTTTGGGGAATTCTGTGTGTCGTCTTGTGGAGAGGTAAATGAGTAAGAATTGGCTATGTTAAAATGATTCGGGTTAAAGAGACGGGGGTGGCAGGCTTGCTGGATTTATGGATTTTTAATGTGGTGGCCCTGCTCCGCTGGCTCCATGATGCTTATATGGGAATGCGTATATCAATATGCACCCAAGGGCCTGCTAATGATCCGGAGCCATCCTTATGGGTTGGTTAATGCCTTACATTATAGCAGGATCACCCTTACATGGCCAGAGCAGGGGACATGGTTTGGGGCTCTTTGAAGGGCTTGGAAATGGTGGGCAGGGCAACATAATAGTAGTTGGCTGGTTACCCCCTTTTTTGCAAGTGGTGGATAACCCTGGCTTTGAGCCGGAGCATGGACGAACAAAATTTGGCCAGTGGCAGAAAGATCATTGCCTAGATTTCGGACAACTTTGAGGTTGGGGGGAGGGGGGTTCCCCACTTTTGAGAAACTTCAGCAGGAACTGCAACTCTGGGGCCATCACTTATTTCAGTATTTGCAACCGCAACATTGCTGTCAAACCCTGAAAGCTACACACTCGAGAGAGATAGATATTCAGGAGGGGGACCAAGTTTTCCATAATTTAGCCCTGCATTGAAATACAGTAGATAAGGAAATTTGGTATCATATACTACGAGAAACTCTGTCCTCCTATGTTCCTAAACTGACATAGCAGTGGTCAGTTGAATTGGGTAAGAGAATAGGGTAAGAGCAAGTAGAGCAATGTTTTGTACAAATCCTCTCAGCCTGGTATGGAGAGATGCAGTTTCAAATCCTACACTGGGGATACCTAACATGGGAACATAGGGTGCGATTGGGGTTTTGGGCACAGGCCCTCTGCCCTGAGTGCAAGAGCCAAACTGATATGTTTTGACATGCCTTTTAAGAATGCCCTATGTTGGCGAATTTGTGGGGCCCTGTTCTGCAATGTTTGACCCAAGTGGTTAAGAAACAAGTGCAGTAGATGTACAGTATGTTATTACTGGGGGATGAAAGCCCTTTCCAGGAACAAGAACTTAGGCAAGTGGAAGGAAACTTTATCATGTTTGGAATTTCGGTGGTCAACAAATGAATCCTGCAATACTGGGTGGGAGAGATAGCTCCTTCTTTTGCTCATTGGCTATCTGTGATGCATGGGATGGCAGGAGCTGAATGATATGCATATCATGCATTCCACTCTATTAAATGGATGAGCTATAAACATCTCTGGCTGTACCTTCAGTCCAAATATTCCCTAGCAGCTGGGGGGGGGGGGGGTGGATAGGGTGGGAAGGGGAGAAGGGGGAGTGAAGGGATGGGATATGTTGTAGGATATCCTTTTAGACTGATATAAGAAGGGCTGGAAGATTCTGACACATTTTGTAATGGTTAAAATGATACTTGGTCGGTCCCCGGAGACCCTGCGGCTTGGTGACTCTAGATGCTTGAGTTTAATTATTAAGTTAGCTGTGTTGCACCACCGGCTGTCTGTCAAATTGGGTCTGTTATGATTGTTATTGGGGTGTTAATGGTTATGTTTTGGGAGTACCCCTCCAGGGGTTGCTGCTGTTCTGAAAAAAATAATAAAGATTTAGAAAATGAGTTATAAAACATACATATGACATAAAACATCCATATATAATGGTTTCAGAATGTTAAGGAGTCTAAAAAAAAGTTAAGTGGAACCAAATCCAATCAAACATTAAAAATAACATTAAATAATGGACAATCTTATAAATAGCATACACTTAATAGCAATAAATTATAATAAACCATAAAACATTAAAAGATTGTGATTAATAAATAAACACAAATTAAAATTGTAAATAGTAAAAAAATTATAAATAACAAAAACAGAGCCAAAAACACAGTAATAATTATGACTAGAAGTTGATTTAGAGTAATTGGAAAAATGTGATATTCCCAGAGAAACTCACCTACTAATGCAGGATACTTCAGATACACTCTCTAAGATATATGTCGCCTAAAAAGGGTAAATATAAGAACAGAAGAACGAAACGTGTTATGCAATGTAATTCAAATTGCAAACCATGTGAAACAACTAAGGCAGTGTATGGATGTAGACCAGCTAAGTACAAATCAGAATATGTGGAGATTGTGAGTAGTCCAGATTTTGTGAAGGTGGAAAGTAATTGCACAAAGATGCCGAACATAGAGAGGCACTTAAAAAATGCTGTGGGAATCGATACAAAGTCACCGTTGCATGATATCAATCGGTATAATCTCCAGGAACAAGCAGGAATGAGTCTTCACATATGGGTATGTCGGTACCGACGGAGCCTGCACGGGAACGCTTCCCAGCATCCAATCAAAAAGCTTTTGGAAGCATCCCACCACGCCTGCGTGCTGCCTTCCCGCCTTTCCCAACTGCCTCTCCTCAGTTTTCGTTTTTCCGCAGAGCCGGCAGGACGTCCTCCTGTCACCGCAGAAAATTCTTCTTTTAATTCTTTAGTTTTCTTGTGGTCGCGGCTGTCTTCCCCGACGCCACCGGTACCGCCGGTGTTTCTTTTTCTTTTCTTGTAAAATTTTGCCTTTTAAGGGAATATTTTTTCTTCTGAGTGTCTTACGGTTTTTCAGGCCTTCTAGGCCTCTCCATGTCCTTCATGGAACCGCCAGCCACTTTCTCCAAGAAATGTTCAAACTATGGCGGTACAACTTTATTTTTAGACTCCCAAAATTGGTGTCTAACCTGTTTGGGTCCTGACCTTTTTCCTCCGGAGCCCTCGGGCAACAGTATTGTGAGAGGAGGTTTTCAACATCGAGTTTCCCTCGATATGAGGTTCCCTTCCAACTTCAGGGCACCGACCATTCCTCCTCCTACACAGGATCAGGTAACCCACAAACAGTCTGTTAAGACTAGCCAACCCTCGAGTGGTAGGTCTCATGCACAGCATGTAGACGGCTCCGGCCTTGCCCTCGAGGGCCCATTGGCTTCAAAACCCCGGCCGGAGTCTTCGGCCTCCAAAGCCTATATCGGGTTTCAGGTTGTTCCTGGGGCTCACCCCTCACAGAACATACCCGAGCCATGCCCGGTGGTGGTATCCGCTTCGAGCGGTACCGATACTCCGGCATCGGCACTGGTGTTGGACGAAACACTCCTCACCAGGGATCGTCGTCTGGCGTCCTCGGTACCTACGGGACCGGTGGATACGTTCCAGACTGACTTTCCAGTATCGGTACCGGCACCGATATTACCACCGATGTCGGTACCCTCCAGACATGCATCGATAGACTCGCTTCCTTCGATGCCGAGTCTGGAATCGATCTCTAGTCTGGAAGACTGGGTACCGACATGTCTTGGTACCGACACCTATCGGTACCAGATGCTCGGTACCGAGGGTGACCGCCGAAGGCTTTCGGTTACCTCAGTACCGATTGGGCTGTCACCGATTGCTGCTCCGATGTCGGTGTCGGGTTCGGTTCTGACAGCGGTACCGGTATCGTTATCGGTACCGGTATCCACAGTAGCATCGTGGCCAGCTCCTTCCATGCTTCTTTCAACAGGATCACTCCCTTCTATACCAGGTTTGGAGTTGATACCTGGCATGGATGATGTGGTACTGACTGTCGCTGGTCTTGACCTCCAGTACCAGCGTCCATCCGTTAAGGATCCCATACTGCACCGTGCAGGATCTTATATTCCTATATACTCAGATAGATCCTTCGGTGCCCAGGCTAGTTCTTCAGATCTAACCTGTCCAAGGGAGGTTCTCTTTGGAGGTCCTTCTTTTCAGAGTTTCCTCCGGGATATGGCAAGATCACTGGCTATTTCTATCCCTGGACATGATCCTACACAAGGCTCTGTTTCTACCGAAGCAAAGGAAAATATAATGCTTCCTGTGCATCATTCCTTGCAGGATCTTCTTCTAGGAATGTGGGAAGCACCTTTAAGGGTACCCCCACCTTCCAGAGCAACTGATCTCCTATATCAGGTGCCCCCCTCTCCAGGGTTTCAAAGGACTCAACTTCCTCATCATTCCATTGTAGTGGAATCAGCAATGAGGTGGGTGAAGAGTAAGAAAAAGCACTCTTCTTATCCGCCAGGTCATGAGTCTAAGACACTAGATGCCTTTGGATGTCAAACCTTCCAGACATCCATGCTTTCAGCAAGAATTCTCTCATATATTTTTTATATGAGTCTATCTCTTGAGAGGTCACAAAGAAATTACATCTTTTGACTCCTTTTCTTTCAGAACCCAAGAGTGCAGACTATTCCTCACTGCTTAGTCATATTCAAAATATCTCTTGGTTTCTTACTCGTGCTTCCCTAGACTCATTTGAGTCTGTTAGCAGGACTTCTGCTATAGTTATAGGGGCACGACGTAGAGCCTGGCTCCAAGCTTCAGACTTAGACAAATGGGCACAACAAAGACTGGGTAATACTCCTTGCACTGGAGAAAATCTCTTCAATAAGGAGTCTTTACGTCAAGTTACTCAGTGGTCCACTGACTTACCTGTTTCTAAGGGCTGTTCTACGCCCTCTTCTTTCCCAGTAGGTAGGAAATGTCCTACCAAACTTTCTTCCCCTAGGGGGAAAAGGTTTTATTCATCTTCTGCCCATCATGCAGATGTTCCCAAACAGGGGAAATATCGCCCTGGTCTGAAGAATTCAAACTCTCACCAGGCTCAGCAAACCCAGCATCCGCAGGGTTTCTGATTAATCATCATCAGATTTTTTTTGTGCCTCTTGGGGTTTAGAACCTGCAATTGGCTTCTTCTCAGTAGAAGCCTTCCACTGCTTTCATTCTAAACTCTAGGCATGGATCTCTTTTCACAAGACATCCATTTTTTCTCTGTTATACGAGCTCTTAGGATGTTCATGCCTATAGGTCACAGCTTTCTCCTCTTCTTCCTGCTAGGGAAAGAGGTTTAACAACTATCAAACGATAGTTTTCTGTACCAGCATGAATTTTTTCCTTTCTACAGACTTACCACATTGTAAGTCTCCATTCAGCTCCATCTTCTCTACCCTCTTACCAAGCATTTCCTCTGTAAGAGTGGTACTATTACACTGGAGGGCTTCTTCTTCAGCCCCTCTAGGTTTCTCACTATTCCAGTGTGGAGTTTTCCTCTCTGAGTTAACTCCCTTCTTCTTTTTTGCTTTGGGGCAGCTTATCAGACAGCTCCAGAGTTTTCTTACTCCTGTTCTGTCTGTTCTTTCTGTTTTTAAACAGAAAGATTCTTTCTGCTGTCTTACTAGCAGCTGCCCATGCAGGAGCCCTAGTGATTGGACCACTGTTTTTTCTTCACAAGCATCCAGAGTTGTCCTCCACTACATTCTTTCTGGCCTTAGTAGTGACTCCAAGACAGTGGATTCAGCTTTCTTGGCAAATCTTATCACTACAGGCTCCTCGGATTGTCTTCTATTCTTGCCATCTCCAATTCCCTTGGGTTTGGCAGCATAGTTGACGTAGGTACTGGCTTTTCCAGCAGCCAGTTCTACCTCCTAATTCTCCTGCATTATGCTCTCTGCAATTCTACAGAGAAGCTTTCCACCATGGGCCCTTGCTAGAGAGCATTAGGATTTTCTCAAACAGCTGTCCTAAATGGTTGGAAAAGGCTTCCTTAGTCATGCCCCTCATGACTGGAAGGGTTCTTCCTACCCTACTATCTCCTTTTTAAAACAAAGGACATGGGCCTTCTCTTACGTGAAAGTTTAAAGAGTTGTTCAATTCCCTGGTTTGATCCTCAGGATTCCCACCGGGAATATGCTCTTTTTTTCCTTGCAGCTCGTCCTCATGGTATCCTAATCTTTCATGGACAGCGCATATTTAGCTAAAGAACGCATGATACCCTTTTTGCCCCTCAAGTAGGTCAACATGGTATCTCATTCCTATGCGTCTTCTGTCCATTTACCATGCTAGAGTTCTGGAGGACTCGGGACTTGCTGCCTGCAGACTGATATTATCCTCTGCTTTTCACGTAACCATCCTGGTTATTTCACTGGCTAGCATTCTTGCAGCAATCTAATCTGTTCCTTGTCAGGGAGATTTTTCCCCTGACTCCTTCCATCATAACCAGGGGGAATAGATTCTCTATATATCTTCTCAAGTAGGTTTCACCTTCTTGTTATTAGATGAATCTTTCCTCTTCACATCTCCTATGTGAATATACTTTCTATAGGCATATCTCTGTCTGCTTAATTGCAGGCACCTATATGTAGGCCTATATATTCATATCTATATATATATATCTATAGATATATATGTCTGTCATTTGTGTGTGTATATGTTTTGCCCTTCTATATCTCACTATAGATATATATTCTTATATGTCTATATATCTATATATATATATCTATATCTATATAGATATATATCTATATAGATATATATACACACGTGTATATATGTGCATCTGTCGAGATATTTATTATAGGTAGATATGTATTTACATACTTATCTATCTGACTGTCTGTGCTCATATAGATATATATGTCTCTATATGATTCTGACAGTTGGGCTCTACCCATACCCATGCTGTTCCAGCATGTTTGGGGTGTTACACACACAACCACTCCCGTGGTAGTTAACAACTTTTCTACCATAACCTTACAGGTTAGGTACCCTTGAAGCTCTCCATGTTCCAGTATCTTTCCTAGCTACCACCACTTAGGAAAGACATTGCAGATCTTCAGTTACTCTGAGGCTCTAACGCCTCAGACACCTGTCCTTTCTTTTTGGGATACAAGGTTTTTTCCATACCCCTTCTTCCCACAAGGACTAGGCTGGTTTGTCCAAATCGGTCAGCCTTTCCTCTTTTTGCTCCTAAGAGTGAGCCACTCTGCAGCCAAAAGAGTTTGGGCTTTTTCCATAAAGCCTTCCGCTGAAAGCCTACCGTCTTTGTACTACCCCAGTTGATCCCTGGGGTTACCTCTCACCTTTCAGGATTCTGACCTCCACTGTTTTTTTCCAACAGGTTTATTACCTCCACTTCACAGTGAGGTCCTCCTTGAGGTTCCTCTACTGGATCCCCAGTAGATCTCATGAACCTCCTTACTTTTCTCCAATCCTGTTAGGGGAGGTCCATACTACAATATTTCATTTTCAATATATTTGATGATAATTGTCATCCACACAAGGACTTCTTGTCTGCAGTCCTATGCTAGGTTAGCTGTCTTTTACAGCACCTTTCTGTTTCAACTCCTTCCCTCCATCCTGAGGATGCCTGGCCATATGAGGTGTAGCATGTTCCAATCCATAACATGCTGGGACTCCAGGCATCTTAGCTTGGGAGTCCCCATATGTGAAGACTCATTCCTGCTTGTTCCTGGAGATAGCACAGTTACTTACCTGTAACAGGTGATCTCTGGGAACAGCAGGAATAAGTCTTCACAACCCACCCACCTCCCCTAGGAGTTGTATTCTCTATCTATCTCTTTCCCTTCTCTCTCTCTCTCTCTTTGTCTCAGCTTTAAAACTTTATTTATTTATTTATTTATTTAAAGTCTCTTCTATACCGCACTATTCAAAATCAGCGCGGTTTACATTGAACAAAGAATTTACACATTTCCGATGGTACTTTGTGTTTACATTTGAACAGGAAGAAATAACTTGGATAACAGGGGTAACTATTTACAAACTTAACTAAGGAGAGGCAGTTGGGAAAGGCGGGAAGGCAGCACGCAGGCGTGGTGGGATGCTTCCAAAAGCTTTTTGATTGGACGCTGGGAAGCGTTCCTGCGCAGGCTCCGTCGGTACCGATGTACCCATATGTGAAGACTTATTCCTGCTGTTCCCAGAGATCACCTGTTACAGGTAAGTAACTGTGCTTTACAGTCCAATGTAATGAAAAGAAATCCTGTTGTAGAAAAAAGTGAAAACGGGCACATAACTTATTGCGTTGTCAAAACTTCAAGAAAATCTTGGCGCTACAAACGGCAATATTTAAAAAGAGGCCCAATGATGTCCATCCCTGCTAAATGCTGGGGTGCCACTGCAGCCGACAAAACTCCCTGCACGTACAGGTAAGATGTGCCGGGAGCTCTGTTTGTGGGCATTAGGGGGCGGGCCGGAGGTGGAGCGAGGGCTGGAGGTGGACGTGAACCTGATCCCAGATGTACAGGGCCGATTCAGAGGTCGGCTCTGTACATCCAGGGTTGGCCATTTGCATGGGAGACGGTGGAATAAGTCCCCCTGGACAGCAGGGCATGCAGCAGCTGGGGTCGCAAAGGGAGATAAGGAGGTGTAGGGGGTTCCCTGCAACCCAACCCTGGCCACAGCAGGCCTGATCAGGGGTCAGGCTGTGGGGAAAGCAAATTTTTGTGGTCTGCCAGGGATCACAGCTCCTGCATGGAGCCACGGTGCCATGGCAACATGACGCCTTGACTCAGCAGCTCCATGCAGGAACCTGGCTGGGCTAGGTGGGGAAGTACCTGGATGTCTGGTGTGCCTGAATCAGAGCACGTCCTGGATGTCCATGCTCTTATGCCGCGATTCTGATCCTGCGGGAATATTTAGCCCCCGTGGGAACAGAATCGGGCACATTGCCGGGCCATCCAGATTTCTGGATGTCTGGATGGCCCGGATATGCACCTACGGAATTGGTCTCTATGTCTACGATGGATGATCCCTTCAGACAAGTAGAGTGGGCACAGCATAAAAACTTAAAAAGTTGAAAATAGGAAGAACCTAAAGAGTCAATCAAAAACATGAGAAAAATGTCCCTCACCAGTGCATCAGAGGGCAGCCCCCACATCTTCATAATATCATAGCCACAAGGATGGTGTGAATCGGACCTCCTCACTAATACACTTGAAAAATAGTGGCACTTAAGAAATGTTAAAAGTGCTCTAAAATCAAATACTCAAAGGGATTATTATGTATGTGGATTAAAAAGGTTTTTAATGGCCCAAACTAAAAAATCTGTAAAAACAAAAATTCAAAATAGACAACCACATCAGGACTGTACAGAAATGATTTAGCTGTCAAGCAGACCATAAGGAAACTCCCAAAGGGGCATTCCTAATAAAATTCATCTAATTTTCTATTTGCTAAAGTATTCGATTTGAATATAATCTCCAGGAACAAGCAGGAATGTAGTCTTCACAAGCGGTTTACCTTCCTGTATTCTTCCCAAGGCCTCACACCTCAAATGCAGAAAGGAATCTTCATACTTTGGACTGTAAAAGAGCTTTGGCCTTTTACTTCCAAAGAACGCAGCAACATAGAAAGTCCTCTCAACTCTTTGTTGCTTTTGATCCTAGTCATTTGGGACTTCCAGTCTCCAAAAGAACACTGTCCAGCTGGATTGCACAGTGTATATCTTTTGCCTATGCGAGCAAGAACCTTCCTCTTGAAGGCCATGTCACAGCTCACAATGTGAGAGCCATGGCAGCCTCTATGGCTCATCTTCACTCTGTGTCTATCAACGACATCTGTCGAGCAGCTACTTGGGCTTCAGTTCATACCGTCACAGCCCATTACTGCTTAGACAAGGACTCCCGCCGGGATGCCTTGTTTGGTCAGGCTGTTCTTCAACACCTGTTCCATACTTAATCAACTCCTACCCACCAACCCTAGTAGGATGCCAGAGATCCATGGGGGCATACAACTTCTGGGGCCTTCTTCCTGGCATCTTCAGCTAGGGAGTCCCCATATGTGAAGACTACATTCCTGCTTGTTCCTGGAGATAGCATAGTTACTCACCTGTAACAGGTGATCTCCGGGAACAGCAGGAATTTAGTCTTCACAACCCACCAACCTCCCCTAGGAGTTGTATCGCTCTGTCTCTCTCTCTTTCTCTCTTTCCCTCTCTCTTTGTCTCAGCTTTAAACTCAACTGGAGAGGGACAGTTGGGAAAGGTAGCACGCAGGCGCTGTGGGATGCTCCCAAAAGCTTTCCTATAGGACACTGGGGAGCATACCCACGCAGGCTCCGTCGGTACCGACGATACCCATATGTGAAGACTAAATTCCTGCTGTTCCTGGAGATCACCTGTTATAGGTGAGTAACTATGCTTCATCCACAGTGACACCAAGATCTTTTTCCTGGGTGTTGACTCCTAATATAGGACCTAGCATTGTGTACCTATAGTTTGGATTATTCTCTCTTATGTGCAACATTTTGTACTTGTACAAATGAAAATTCACCTGCAATTTAGACGCCCAGCCCTTCAGTAATTTAACAACTGTGAACAATTTTGAGTTATCTTACTTTTCTAGATTACTTATAAATATGTTAAAATTCACCACTTCCAGTGCAGATCCTTTGGATGCTCCACAAATTGCCTTTCTCTGTTGAGAAAATTGACCTTTTAACCTTAGTTTCTATTATCCATCTTTTATCCTATGACCAATCTATATAATAGGACATTGCCTCATATCCCATTTCTTCAGGGAGTCTCTCAAGAGGGACTTTATTAAATAACTTCTGAAAATAAAGATGTACAGTATTAAATGGCTCACCTCATCTACATGATTTTTATCTTCCTCAAAAAAGTCTTAACAGATTTGTGAAGCAAGACTTCTCACTGCTAAATCCGTGTAGGTTCTGATCTATTAAGCCACTACTACTACTACTGAGCATTTGTATAGCGCTACAAGTCGTATGCAGTGCTGCACAGACATGTAAGAGACAGTCTCTGCTCATCAGAGCTTACAATCTAGTCGAGACAAACACAGAAGGTGTAGGTAAGGATAAAGCAAGAGGAAAGAAAAGGAGATCAGGTGAGTCAAGATCCAAAAGCAGCAGCGAAGAGGTGGGTTTTCAGCCTGGATTTGAAGAGGGTTACAGAAGGTGCCTGGCTTACAGACACAGGTAGTTTGTTCCAGGCGTAAAGCGCAGTAAGATGAAAGGAGCGAAGTCTGGAGTTAGCAGTAGAAGAGAGGGGCACAGATAGAAGCAGTTTGCTAGCGGAGATCCCGAGGGGGGTTGTAAGGAGAGATAAGAGAAGAAAGGTAGTGAGGAGCCGCAGAGTGAATGCATTTATAGGTCAGCAGGAGAAGTTTGAACTGGATGCAGAAATGGATAGGGAGCCAATGAAGTGACTTGAGAAGAGGAGTAATATGGGCATGACGAGGCTGGCGGAAGATTAGCCATGCAGCAGAGTGTTGAACAGATTGAAGGGGAGAGAGATGATTCAAAGGGAGACCAGCAAGGAGTAGGTTACAGTAGTCAAGACGGGAGGTGATTAAGGAGTGGATAAGCATTTTAGTAGTGTGTTCAGAAAGGAAAGGGCAGATTTTGCTGATTTTTTAGAGAAAGCCATGTTTATCCACCTGGCCAGTAATTCTGTTTTTCAAAGTGGTCTCTGCCATTTTGCCTGGCATTAACTTTGAGCTCATTAGCTCATAGTTTCCTGGATCCCTCTGGAGCCCTTTTTAAAAACCGTCAATCCTTGGGTACTATAGCTGATTTTAATGATAGGGTACAGATTGCTACTAATAGGTTTGCAATTTAATTTCTGAATTATTTTAGAATCTTAGCATATCTACCATTTGGTCTAGGTGATTTGCTACATTTTAGTTTGTCTATTTTCTCTCTCATATCTTTGAACATATTTTCTCTCCCTGATTTCCATCTGCTTTACTCTGCCCCTTTATCTCCAGAAACAAGCAGGAATGTAGTCTTCACATATGGGTATCGTCGGTACCGACGGAGCCTGTGCAGGAATGCTCTCCAGTGTCCAATTAGAAAGCTCTTGGGAGCATCCCACAGCGCCTGCGTGCTGCCTTCCCGCCTTTCCTCACTGTCTTTCTCCAGTTCTTCATTTTCCGCGGAGCCAGCAGGTCGTTTTCCTGTCACCGCAGAAATTATTCCGTATATTCATTCTTTTTCTGGTAGCGTCTGCCTTCTTCAACGCTATACCGGTACCGCCGGTTCTTTCTTTCTTTCTTTAAAAAAAAAATAAAAAAATTATTACTAATCTTTACTGGATTTTCAAGCCTTTTTCCTCTAGGGCGCCACGCGCCATTTTGGGCACTAGGCCCAAAGTATTCCTCAATATCGAAAAACCCGCTTCGGGTTTCAAAAAGTGTTCAAAGTGTGGTGGTACCATCTCCGTCACCGACACTCATGAGTGGTGCCTTAAATGTTTAGGTCCTGACCACTCCATCTCGGAGTGTGTTGCCTGTGGGATGATGTCGAAGAGGGGTCAGCAGAACCGAGCTGCTAAGCTTAGCACCCTTTTTCCCTCCGATGCAGCATTCGTGGCATCGACGTCTTCCAGGGCTTCGTCTTCCTCCCATGGATCTCAGGTAACCAAACATAAATCTGGCCGATCCTCAAAGGGTAGATCTCCTTCCACGTATTGAGATGCCTCTGGCGTTGCCCTTGAGGAACTTGTACCAGCAAAATTGCCCCGGTGGGAGGCTTTGGCTTCCAAAGCACTATCGGGGCTGCAGGATGTTCTCGAGGCCCCAACCTCGGCAGAACTTCTGGTGCCATGCTCTGGGGTACCGGCCGCTTCGTCCTGTACGGACACCCAGGCATGGGCAGCGTCAATTGACCAGAGATTCCTGGGTATTGAGCGCAGTCTGGCGGCTCTCCTTGTGGCATTGGTGCCTTCGGGACCACTTCACAGTCAACCGGTATCGACACCGGTTCTGGCACCGATATCGGTACCGGTAGCAACAGCATCAACAACGGCAACGGTGTTACCGACACCGAGTCATGCTGTTTCCTCAGGTATCGACAAGCCTAGATAGGTACCGGTATCGTGCTTTACAAGAGCACTCGGCCAGAAGATATTTTGAATCCTCCGATGACTCTGAGGATTCTGACAGCTCTGTCGATGCCGGAGTACTTCTCTCTGAGGAGCCTTCTTCTCCTAAACGTAGGATGTCTCCTCCAGAGGATATATCCTTTCAGGATTTTATCAGGGAGGTGGCTAGAGGTTTTTCCATCACAGTGGCTACTGAAACAGAGCCCAGGGCAAAGGAGTTGGATATTTTACAATATCCTAAAGCTCCCAAGGAAGCGGCTACTTTGCCTATTCATGAGATCTTGCATGATCTCATGTTAAGGATGTGGGAAGCAACTCTTACCACCTCTCCTCATTCCCGTAGGCTGGATACCATGTATCGAGTGCCTCCTTGTCCTGGATTTAAAAAAACTCAGTTGCCACACCACTCCATAGTGGTGGAGTCAGCTATGAGAAGGATCAAGAGTGCAAAAAGACATGCATCTAATCCTCCAGGACGTGAATGTAGGACTCTTGATGCCTTTGGGCGTCGAACATTCCAGGCCGCTATGCTTTCTGCCAGGATTAGTTCCTACATCTTATATATGGGAATGTTCCTTAAGGAGGTCACAGGAGATCTAGAGCTTATGAGCCCTCTCCTTCCTGATAAAAGGCAGGATTACCTTGCCCAGGATGTTTCCAAGTTTGTCAATCGTGCAGCTTTTGACTGCTTTGAGTGTATCAGCAGAACCTCTGCCATTGCCATAGGGGCTCGCAGGATTGCCTGGCTCCAGGCATCTGACTTAGAGCTCTGAGTACAGGATAAGCTGGGCAATATCCCCTGTACTGCTGAAAATCTCTTTGGCAAAAATTGGCAAGAGAAAGTTAACGAGCTGGATGCTGATAACACCACTCTGGATAGATTATCCAAAGCTACAACTGATCCTGCAAGGAGGAAATACTACAAGAAACCATTCTTTTCTAAAAAGAAGAGGTTTTACCCCTCCTATACCCAACAGGTGCATTCTGCAGGTCAGTCCGCCCGAAAGGGACATCAGCCCCCAAAGCAAAGGAAATCAAAGCCTGCTAAGCCTCAACCGGCCCAGCAGACCCAGCCTCCACAGAGGCTTTGACTCCCATCTAGAGAACTTGGCCTTCCTGGCCCTGAACGGGCCAGAGCCTTCCACCATCCCAGGAAGGTTGTGTCATTTTGCCCCCAGATGGGGGCAGATAACAGCAGAAGAATGGACTCTTTCCATTGTAAGAGAGGGGTACAAGCTTCATTTCTTCAACATGCCCCCTCCTACAGTGGTAAGACAGTTCAATTCTCAGGCGTCTCTCAACACTCTGTTGAGTCAAGATGTCAATTTACTTCTTGCCCAGGGGGCAGTAGAACACGTACCCATTTCCCAACAGGGTACAGGGTTTTACTCCTCTTATTTCCTTATTCCAAAGAAAACAGGGGGACACAGACCCATTTTAGACCTCGGAGAACTGAACAAATTCCTGTTCAAAGAGAAATTCAAGATGATTTCTCTGGGAACTCTGCTGCCATACCTTCAGAGTCAGGATTGGCTTTGTTCTCTAGATCTCAAGGATGCGTACTATGGTAAGGAAGCCTATCCTGAGTTAGGGGAAAGGGAAAAAGGCAAAGAGTTCACCCTAGTTAAAAGGGCCCCTTTTGCAAGGTCAGGGTAACAAAACCACAACCTCACCTAGGAACCAGAAAACCCCCAGCTGGAACAGGTTTCAGGTTTCCCCTAGTGAAATAAGGGAGAGTGAATACAGACCTAAGGTCATAAGAACATAAGAACATAAGATATGCCATACTGGGTCAGACCAAGGTCCATCAAGCCCAGTATTCTGTTTCCAACAGTGGCCAATCTAGGTCATATGTACCTAGCAGTTTCCCCAAGAGACACAAGTTCCACAGTGCTTGTACTGGGTCAAGCACTGATATCTTCGGTCACTTCTTAATAACGGTTTATGGACCTTTCCTCCAGGAACTTGTCCAAACCTTTTTTAAACCCAGCTACACTAACAGCCTTTACTACATCCTCCGGTAACAAATTCCAGAGTTTGATTACACGTTGAGTGAAAAAATATTTTTCTTTTATTAGTCTTAAATAGTTTACCCTGTAGCTTCATTGCATGTCCCCTAGTCTTTCTATATTCTGATAAGGTAAACAATCGATCTACGTTTACCCGTTCCACTCCATTCATTAATTTATAGACTTCTATCATATCTCCCCTCAGCCGTCTCTTTTCCAGGTTAAAGAGCCCTAACCTTTTTAGCCTTTCTTCATAGGAGTATCCTTCCATCCCCTTTACCATTTTGGTGGCTCTTCTCTGAACCTTTTCTAAAATCGCTATATCCTTTTTAAGATAAGGCAAACAGAATTGCACACAATATTCAAGGTGCAGTCTCACCATGGAACGATATAGAGGCATTATAATATCTTTTGTTTTATTTTCCATTCCTTTCCTTATGATACCTAGCATTCTATTTGCTCTCTTGGCCGCCGCTGCACACTGGGCCGAGGGTTTTAACATGGTATCCACAATGACGCCTAAATCTTTTTCCTGGGTGGTGGTTCCTAATGTGGAACCTTGCATCGTGTAACCATAGTTTGGGTTGTTCTTCCCTAGGTGCATAACCTTGCACTTGTCCACATTAAATTTCATCTGCCATTTTGATGCCCAGTCTTCCAATTTATCAAGATCCTCTTGCAATTTTTCACAATCCTCTTGGGTTTTAACAACTTTAAATAGTTTTGTGTCATCTGCAAATTTGATCACCTCACTCGTTATTCCCTTTTCCAGGTCATTTATGAATATGTCAAAAAGCAGCGGACCCAGCACAGATCCCTGGGGTACACCACTATTCACCTTTCTCCATTGGGAAAATTGGCCATTTAGCCCTACCGTCTGCTTTCTATCTTTTAACCAGTTCCTGATCTACAATAGTACACTGCCTCCTATCCCATGACTCTTTAGTTTTTCCAAAAGTCTCTGATGAGGGACCTTGTCAAAGGCTTTCTGAAAGTCCAGATACACAATATCAACCGACTCACCTTTGTCCACCTGTTTATTCACTCCTTCAAAAAAACATAACAGATTAGTAAGACAAGATCTTCCTTGTCTAAAGCCATGTTGGCTGTCTCCCATTAGGTTGTGACTATCTACATGCTGAGTAATTTTATTCTTTATGATGGTTTCTACCATTTTTCCTGGTACTGACGTCAGGCTCACCGGTCTGTAGTTTCCCGGATCACCCCTGGAACCCTTTTTAAAAATTGGTGTTACATTGGCGATCCTCCAATCTTCAGGTATTTTAGATGATTTTAATGATAGTTCACAGATTACTGATAGCAGGTCTGCAATCTCATATTTCAGTTCTTTCAACAACCTTGGATGTATACCATTCGGCCCAGGTGATTTGCTACTCTTCAGTTTATCTAATAGTTGTAAGACATCTTCCCGATGTGTCGATATTTCCTTCAATTCTTCCGCACCTTTAAATACCACTTCAGTCATGGGTAACATCCCTACATCTTCCTCAGTAAAGACCGAAGCAAAGAATTCATTCAGTCTCTCCGCTATCGCCTTGTCGCCTCTTAGTGCTCCTTTAACCCCTTTATCATCTAATGGACCAACTGACTCTCTCACAGGTTTTTTGCTATGAATGTACTTGAAAAGGTCTTTATTTCGCGTTTTTGCTTCCGCAGCAAGCTTCTTCTCAAATTCTCTCTTTGCCTGCCTTATCAATGCCTTGCATTTGACTTGCCAGTGCTTGTGCTGTTTCCAGGTTTCGTCGTTTGGCTCTTTTTTCCATTTCCTGAAAGATGCTTTTTTGGCAACAACAGCCTCTCTGACCTCACCTTTAAACAATGCTGGCAGTTTTTTGGACTTCCTTCCACTTTTCTTAAAGCGTGGAATAAAGCTGGTCTGGGCTTCCAAGATAGTATTTTTCAACAACACCCAAGCTTGATGTATGTCTTTAACCTTTGCAACTGCTCCTTTTAGTTTTTTCTTAACTGTTTTCCTCATTTTATCATAGTCTCCCTTTCGAAAGTTAAAAGGTAGTACTGTGGATTTCCTTACTATCCCTCCTCCACTAATTAAATCAAAGGCGATCATGCTATGATCACTATTGCCAAGTGGCCCCAACACCCTTAGCTCTTGCACTAGATCTGGTGTTCCACTAAGGACTAGGTCTAATATGGCTTCCCCTCTGGTTGGTTCATGAACCAGCTGCTCCAAGAAGCAGTCATTTATTTCATCTAGGAACTTTATCTCCCTAGCATATCCTGACGTGACACTGACCCAGTCGATACCGGGGTAATTGAAATCACCCATTATTATTACTGCGCTGTAACGTTTGTTAGCTTCCTTGATTTCTTTGAGCATTTTATCATCCATTTGGTCATTCTGGCCAGGTGCTCGATAGTACACCCCCACTTCCATTGCCTTCCCCCTTTTATATGGAATTTCAATCCATATGGATTCTACAGCAGATTTTCTTTCCTGCAAAACTTTAATCCTTTCTGAGTCAATGCCCTCTCTAACATAGAGCGCAACCCCTCCACCAATTTGATCAGCTCTATCATTACGATATAGTTTGTACCCAGGTATCACAGTGTCCCACTGGTTGTCCTCCTTCCACCATGTCTCTGATATTCCAATCATATCTAACCTTTCATTTAGTGCTATATATTCTAACTCTCCCATCTTATTCTTTAGACTTCTAGCATTTGCATACAAGCATTTTAGAGAATGTATTTTATTCATGTTAATTTGGCTATTGTTAGACATGGGTAAATTGGGATCTTTAAGCTCTGTCTGCTCCATACTTGAGGGCATTTGGGCTACTTTACTCTTTTGTGGAACCTCTCTGCTTTTGGTATTATCCTTCAAGGATACATTCTTCCGAACCATCCGCTCTTGGGCGACTGTCGGCTTTCCCCTAATATCTAGTTTAAAAGCTGCTCTATCTCCTTTTTAAAGGTTAATGCCAGCAGCCTGGTTCCATCCCGCTTAAGGTGAAGCCCATCCCTTCGGAAGTGCCCCTCCTTTCCCCAGAATGTTCCCCAGTTCCTAACAAATCCAAAACCCTCATCTCTGCACCATTGTCTCATCCACGCATTGAGACTCCTGAGCTCTGCCTGCCTTTTGGGTCCTGCGCGTGGAAGAGGAAGCATTTCGGAGAATGCTACCATGGAAGTTCTGGATTTCAACTTCCTACCTAAAAGCCTAAATTTTGCTTCCAGAACCTCCCTACCACATTTTCCTATGTCATTGGTACCGACATGTACCAAAACAGCAGACTCCTCCCCAGCACTATCTAAGACCTTATCTAGGTGGCGCGTGAGGTCCGCTATCTTCGTACCAGGCAGGCATGTTACCAGACGATCCTCACGTCCACCAGCCACCCAGCTATCTACATGTCTAATGATCGAATCACCAACTATAATGGCTGTCCTAACCCTTCCCTCATTGGCACATGGCCCTGGAGAAACTTCGTCAGTAAGCTCCCTGATTACTCAGGTGCCAGAAGGCAGAGTGATCTCCGTCACCTGGGAAGGAGAAGGAGAGAGGGTGGAAGGAACGTCAGAAGCAAGGACAGAGGCAAAGACAAGAAGAGAAAGAGGGAGAGATGCTGATACAAGCCGAGGCACAGGTCCGAGCCTAAGAAGCCTGATTAATGCTGAGCAGAGCAGGAGAAGCCTGACTAATGCTGGGCAGTGCAGAGGAGCAGGAGACACTCTCAGCTCTAATGAGAGACTGTTAACTGAGCCTGGTGAGCCAGAAGGAGAGTCAGAGTCTATGCAGCTAGGAGAGCCTGATGCTGAGCCGAATGAGGAAGACACCCTCATGGATTGCTCTTTGTGCCAACCCTTAGCCACAGAAGGGTTGAAGGAAAGCCAGCCCTGAGAGAAAGCCCTCTAGAAAAAGGTAACCATAAGAAGCAGGTAGATGGCTTGTAAATTCCCACGTGGTAAAGAGGGGACGTTTTACTAAGACGTAAGAACAAGCTGAAGATGTGAATTGTGCTTGTTAACCACCTGCTACTTGTGAAGTGAGATGGCAAGAAGCCAAATTAACTTTAAGGAAAAAGCTTTCTTTTTACTCTTGAATTTTCCTGAGAAACCTGAATAGAACTTTGCCTGCATGTTGAAAGTTTGCTCCTGTTTGGAGTTTTTGTTTTTGCTTGTAAATTGGAAAACAGCCTGGAAAGGTTTGAGACTGGAAAAGAAGGCAAACTGCCACAGAAGAAAGCCTGTTTTGTATTACGTGTTTTAACCAGCAAGGCTAAAAGAAGCTGGTAGCCTTGCTGTTAAAAGGCTATGTTTTTCTGAGCGGAAGAATACTTTAAGCTGCACTTTGGTTTTGGGTTTTTGTTTTGCTTATAACCTGTTGTACTTTGAAGAAGCCTGGAGAAGTATGCCTGAATGTGGTATTTATGAACCTTATTTGTGCTAAATAAATTTCTGTCATTCCCTTACCCCAGGAGCCCAACTACAGCTTTCCACCTGAATCCCAGTTATAGTGCAATTAAACTACATTTCCCAGAAAGCATTGCGGGGAATAGTCATTTAAGGCTGAAAGGGGAAAGTTCCTCATGCAACCACGCCCCTCTAAGCTGGAGGATAGTGGTGAGGGCGTGACAGTACACTCATGTTCTCATCCATCCAACTCACTGAAGGTTCCTTCGTTTTCTTTTTCAAGGAAAGCACTACCAATACAGGGTGCTTCCTTTTGTCGTGGCCTCAGCACCAAGGGTGTTCATGAAATGCATGGCTGTAGTAGCAGCATTTCTCCGTACTCTAGGAATATTCGTCTTCCCCCTACTTAGACGACTGGCTCATTCGAGCCCCATCAGAGTCAGAGGCCAGAATTTCCCTAGCTTGCACAATGCGTATCCTCCAGTATTTGGGCCTGGTCATAAACATCCCAAAATCCAGCCTAACTCCCACTCAATCTCTAGAGTTTATAGGAGCTCTGCTGGATACCAGAAAAGCAAGGGTCTATCTTCCACAGGCTCACTGCCTTCCCATTGTGCAGCTAGCCTCCCAAGCAGTGTTAAAAACTCATCTCACTGCTCGGGAAATGTTACAACTACTAGGCCACATGGCATCTACCGTGCACGTAGTTCCCTATGCTCGCCTCCATATGAGAGCAGCCCAATGGACTCTATCCACTCAGTGGACTCAAGCATCAGGCTGCCTATCAGAGAAAATAACAAACACAAGTCGCCTTATTTTGTCCCTACAATGTTGGCAGTCCACCCAAAACCTGTTGGTGGGGTCCCCTTTCTAGCAACCCCTACCCCAGGTCACTCTAAACACAGACGCCTCACAGGTGGGTTGGGGAGCTCATCTGCAAGATCTCTCTACCCAAGGCACCTGGTCTCCACAGGAGGCCTACTTACATATCAATCTCCTAGAACTCAGAGCAATCTTCCTTGCTCTTCGAGTGTTCCATACCCAGCTCAGCTACAAGACAGTCCTAATTCAGACGGACAATCAAGTAGCTATGTTCTATCTGAACAAGCAGGGGGGAACAGGCTCTCTGTCGCTTTGCAATGAAGCTTTGCGACTATGGGCCCTCGCCAGAGAGCATCAGATTCATCTCCTTGCGGTGTATCTGCCAGGCATTCAAAACTCTTGGGCAGACAGACTCAGTTGAGTTCTGCTTCCACACGAATGGTCTCTCCATGCAGACCAGGTAGCAAAAAGTTTTCAAATGTGGGGAACTCCGGACATAGACCTCTTTGCAAGTCCATTGAATGCCAAACTTCCCTGGTTCTGTTCCAGAATTCCGGCTCAGGGATCTCAGGCCAGGGATGCTTTCCTCCTCCAATGGGGTCAGGATTTCCTATATGCCTTTCCACCCATTCCCCTAATTCCCAAGGCCCTATTCAAGCTTCAGAGAGACAAGGGCCACATGATTCTCATAGCTACACATTGGCCACGGCAGGTGTGGTACCCTCTGCTTCTACATCTCTCTCAAGCCCCATCTCTGGAGTTAGGATCTGCTCTAGATCTCCTGTCTCAGGAGGACGGGATGTTGTGGCATCCCAATCCCCACTCCCTGCATCTCAGGGCCTGGTTGCTGAGAGCCTAGACCTTCATGGTCTTAACCTTTCTCAACAATTAAGGGATGTCCTTTGTGCTTCCAGGAAACCTTCCACAAGACGTTCTTATGCTTTCAAGTGAAAAAGGTTTTCCATATGGTGTTCGCAGAAGGGTCTTCAGCCCTCTGCGATACCTCTGGAATCACTACTGGAGTATCTCCTTCATTTATCTAATGCAGGACTTAAGACTAACTCAGTAAGAGTCCATTTAAATGCTATTTTAGCTTCTTTAAAGCCTCTAAATGGTCAGCCTATTTCCTCTCATCCTCTCATAGCGAGATTTATGAGGGGCCTTCTTCTAACTAAGCCTCCCATTAGGCTACCTCCAGTGGCATGGGACCTGAATTTGGTTCTGGGACAGCTCATGAAGCCGCCCTTTGAACCTTTAGCTACTATTTCCTTGAAATTCCTTTCCTGGAAAGTTATCTTTCTCATTGCAATCACATCAGCACATCACATCAGTGAATTGCAAGCATTGGTTGCTGATCCTCCTTACACAAGGTTCCATCATGATAAGGTAGTCTTTAGGACTCATCCACACTTTATGCCAAAAGTGGTCTCACCTTTTCATTTAAACCAGGCGGTTTACCTGCCTGTATTTTTTCCAAGGCCTCATGCTTCAAATGCAGAAAGGAATCTTCATACTTTGGACTGTAAAAGAGCACTTGCCTTTTACTTACAGAGGGCACAGCAACATAGAAAGTCCTCCCAACTCTTTGTTGGTTTTGATCCTTCTCATTTGGGACTTCCAGTCTCCAAGAGAACATTATCCAACTGGATTGCACAGTGTATTTCTTTTGCCTATCAGAGTAAGAACCTCTCTCTGGAAGGCCATGTCACAGCTCACAATATGAGAGCCATGGCAGCCTCAATGGCTCATTTACAATCTGTGTCTATTGACGACATCTGTCGAGCAGCTACTTGGGCCTCGGTTCATACCTTCACAGCCCATTACTGCTTAGACAAGGACTCCCGCCGGGATGCCTTGTTTGGTCAGGCTGTTCTACAGCACCTGTTCCATATTTAATCAACTCCTACCCACCTTTCCCGGTAGGATGCCAGAGATCCATGGGGGGAAGTGGAGCCCTTTTCACAGGGGCACACAACTTCTGGGGTCTCTCCCTGGCATCTGTAGCTAGGGAGTCCCCATATGTGAAGACTACATTCCTGCTTGTTCCTGGAGATAGCATAGTTACTCACCTGTAACAGGTGATCTCCGGGAACAGCAGGAATTTAGTCTTCACAACCCACCCACCTCCCCTAGGAGTTGTATCTCTCTTCTCTTTTCTTTCCCGCTATCTCTCTCTTTGTCTCAGCTTTAAAACTCAACTGGAGAGAGGCAGTTGGGAAAGGCGGGAAGGCAGCACGCAGGCGCTGTGGGATGCTCCCAAAAGCTTTCTAATTGGACTCTGGGGAGCGTTCCCGCGCAGGCTCTGTCGGTACCGACGATACCCCATATGTGAGGACTAAATTCCTGTTGTTCCCGGAGATCACCTGTTACAGGTGAGTAACTATGCTTTACTTGAAGGTAAAAGTGACTCATTGTGGTTGGCATGGGGAGTGGACAATTTTAAATGAGGCATTATATCCATGACAAGAACTTGAAAAGTTGCCCTCTGTATGTTTTGAAAATATTTACCTTGCAGTAAGAGAAAAGATTTAAACATCTGCATGAGAAAATATGAAATCTTGTATATGTATGATTTTAAGTATTTAAAATTCAAGATTTAGAGGTATTTGTTATTTCATAAATTTTTTGGATGAATGCCATACATATAATTTCCTTTCATATCACTTTTGTATTTTATTGAATGTGTGATGAGAAATTTTTGGTTATCTTTTGACTGATATAGGGAACATGTTTACTAAAGGTTTAACACACATTAAGTGCCTACAGTCCTTTTGTTTCTATGAGTGAGTAGCAGTTATTGCACATTAATTTCATTAACAGAAGCAACAAAGAAACATCAAAGACCCCTTATCTTTCAGGAAACAACTAAAAACTGCACTATTCCAAGAATTCCTCGGACCAGAAACAAGCACCCACCACTGACTTCCTCCCTCCCAACCACCCTATTTCATCCCCCCGAACATATGTCCTATGTAACCATAACACAATGTCTATGTCTATGTCCCAATTAATTGTTAAAATCATTATTGTTGGCCACCTGGTGACGGCCCCAAACCCTTGTAATTGATTATTGTATGTTCCACCGCTTTGACCCGGTGAAAATCGGGATATAAATACAGCTAAATAAATAAATTAACACACATTAATTAGTAAATATACCCCTGATAGTTAAGTCATTCATGTAGCCATCTCTGGCATGGGGATTATACGAGGGGGGCTGATAAGTCTCTGGCCTTGTAATGAAACAAAAAGCTATAGGCACACTTCAGTTCCAGAGGTCCAAAGTTTTATTTTATGTAGTACCAAATAGTTGCCAGTTTTGGCGCCTTATCTGTATGCCAGTTTCCAAAAAAAATGTTGTAAAATAGAGATAAAGGTTAACAAATAAACATTAAGATAAATATATGAGTTTCCAAAGAGAAAGGGAAATGAAAGTTAATTTTGATAGATCTGGTATTTGACTCATCGCTTGTAATGAGAAGCGAGATGGGAAAAGGTGGGTCACACAGGATACCAGAATGATTCCAGCTCTTCCCTGAACTTGGAGGCTGAAGTTTTTTGGAAGAAACATACCACCATTTCTTTGCAGAAAATAATGAAATCTTCAGTGGGGAAGAGGTGGTGGCAGAAACAGGAAGTTAAAAATGTTTGAGTAACATCAGGGGTAGCTCAGGGATGATGGATAGAGTCAAAAGAGTTTGTTGAGTTGACTGTTGAGACAGCAAGCATGTTTCCTGCATTAATTGAGAGAAATCAATAAGTGATTCATTTATGCAAACAAAGTCTGCTGGCACATTATGGTAACTATCCTAGCTAGATCAAGAAAGAGGGAGCTTTTCTCTATGTGGCCTGCAAAGTCTGTATCATAGAAACAATTTTAATATTTTTCATTCTCTCTCTCTTTTACAGTAAGTACCCAAATATTATTAGATCATTATAGTAATTATTTTGTTTCTCTTTGCTCTTCCAGATGCATCTTTAATGCAGTCTGTTGTCAGGATGCAAGACCTTGCTACCTCAGAGGGGGCTGCTTGTGTGCATTTTAAATTAATTCTCATGTTATATTATGATTGTACAATTTATTGTAAGGAATATATGGATTCATCATCATAGTACAGAGAAATCACCATAGTAGTGTTAAGGATATGTGTCTTACCTGTCTCTTAGGTTTTGGTGATCATAGCATACCATGGGACCATGATTTTCTGGGCAGGATACTGCAGTGGTTTGCCATTTCTTTCTGCAGCCCACTGTGCTAGCTCTTCCCAGGTTATCTCCCATCCAGCTACTAATCAGGCTTGACCCTGCTTGGCTTCCAAAATCTCACAGGGCTGGGCTCATTTAGTAGGGCAGTGTTTCTAGAGTCTCAAGCACTTTCTACATTCAATTTGCAAACTCTTACACTGTAGCATGTCCTGTATTTATTCCCGATTATTGCATGCATTTCTATCACATGATAACTACATTATAGCTGTTATCCTTGGGCAGGTTTCCTGGTTCTCTGCAATTTTGTAGTTGTGGGAAGGGTCATAAAATCTGCCCATTTCAATGGAATTTGCAGGTCCATGTGGCATTGTCATGGGAGGCCAGGGATCTGGGTACAACTTGGTCTGGTCTTGAGCGCCACCTGGTTTTACTTCCATTGCACATGCACATTCCCACTCCCCTTCCCTTAAGAGGAGGAGGAAAGCAGCTAGCTATATGTTGGGCCACGTTGTCCTCCTTTGCTTCCCGGGATCCAACTGTTGATCTGAACTGTGAACAACTAAGCATACAGCTGCTGTCTTCCTTTTGCAGTGTGATCAGTCTGGGGGGTTATGTGAATGAGGGTCAGGAGGACAATTATGATAGAAAGGATGGGAGGATAATGTGAAGAGGAGCTGGGAAACCAGATAGGGAATGGGAGGAAAGTTGGTGGGGCAGAGGGGTGGAGGTACCTGGGGATGGAGGTAATACTGGGGAACAAAGTGTGATGGGATATGTGTGTGTTTATATGCTGGGAAGAGGACAAAAATGGAGGGAGGAAATGAAGAGAGAAGAGAATGGGACAAGAAGGTAAATGGAGATATTAGGGACTGAGGTGGGGAGAGAAGGGCAGATATGAACAAGCATAGGGATGAAAATCTCCCTCCCCTCTCTCTGGACCCTCCCCTCAACATCCCAGATTCACCACCTTCCTCCTTTGCATCCTCACGATCCGAGAACCTCCTCTGCACGCTCATGATCCGAGAACCTCCTCTGCACACTCACGATCCGAAAACCTCCTCTGCACGCTATTCCCTCAAACCTTCTCAACCTCCTCCCCCTTTCTCTTACATCCATTTCCCATCATAGTCTTTCTTCCATCCCAATACCCAGCAGTCACAGTTTACAGTGATTCTGTAGTAAGGGTTAAAAAATGAATCCTTGCTATGGAATTGCCCTGTTACTGTGGAATTAGCTGACTAAAACTAGACTGACATTGATGAGGAATCCACAGTCTGTCTCTTCTCTCCCTGATGCTGTCAATAATGCTCCTGTAATGTTAGGGGTTCAGAAAAGGACAAGGATACTACAATGAATCTGGCCACATCGTTGTCCTTTCCTGCCTGAGTCCTGAGTGAAACGTTTTACATGTGGATCAGTTGCATTGTTTTCACTGACTTAAAGCTGTGCCTAGAAAAAGGGATGGCTGCAAGCTGTATTGTGGGTTCCACCCCCCCCCCCGGGTTTAACCTCTAGCTTGTTAAATTATTTAAGGCTGGGTTTTACTTGGGCAGGAAATACTATTTATATCCACTGATCAGTATGCAAGAGTTAAGATGTCCCTCTTTAGGAGAAGTAAATCTCTTTTAAAAGGATTTTTTTTCTCTTTCAATTATTTAAAAATAGTTTCATTCAGAAGTCAAAGCCATGTCCTTGATCCACCAAAGACAAGAATTCATAGATGACTTCATGAAAAAGAAACACAGTAGCTAAATTACTGTTAGCCAGAATTCATAGAGGTCTTCATGAAAAACAGTAGCCAAACTACTATCAGCCAAGTTAAAAAAAAAAAAATGCCTTTATTCTGCTATTGTGGCTAAAAAGAATGAATGGCTGACCACCCAAGAATGTCTATCTGGGAACAAAAGCACTCTCTGAAAGCTTAATGGATTGGGAGTAAAAGACATTGAGTTTGAAAATGAGCTAGGTTGAACCTGAGGTTCCTGAGATATAAAGACACCCCTCTTCCCCCCCCCCCCCAAAAAAAACAGAACAGTGCATTTAAGTAGAAGAGACCATTTAAGTCAGCAATGTGCAGCAAAGGCAGGGAAACCCAGAAAAGTGATAGTTGTGATACATGTGCAGGAACCAAAAAGGCAATATAAAATGACCAGAACCACATTTAAAATCCCAATAACCAAGCTGGCCAATAGTGATATTAATGATAAACATAAAGCAACACTACTGACAAAGCGTAAAACTTAAGATATCATGTTTGGAAGGGTTTATGCTCTGTCCCCCTACAAAGTGAATGATTCCACATTGAAATAGCGCTGATCAGGGTTTCTGTCATTTAGATTGGGCAGGTTTGTTATGGCGTGCATATGTGCAGCAACAGCAGAGTGGGTACGTAGGAAAGGGCAACTGTACTGATGCTGTAAATGGGATCAGGTGGCTTCAGGCGGCACATGCTGTGGTCCAGCTGGGGCACAGTGTGGACTAGGCAGATGCCTAGGTGGCACATAGGAATGCCGAAACTGTAAAGCATATATAAGTTCTTGTTTAAATAAATAAATAAAATAAATAAATAAAGCAGCAAGACAGCAACTGACGAGGGTCCAACATGGGCACGAGTGTGTGTCCCACAGTGTCACAGGGGATATTACCCAGCAGGTACCCCCAAGGGCACATAACATTGGCAGGCAGTGCTGGGGGAAAGCGCTCATGTCCATGTAGGCACCCCTACCTGAGAACCCACAACATAGGCAGCTGCCTACTGGCACACTGGATGGCCTGGGACTGCGCATCACCAGCACCACCGGCATAATGGCATGGCAGCATGGTGACGGAGGGGTGCTGGTGGCGGAGGGGGCAGTGGCATCTGCCCACAGCAGACCATGGCCTAGCTCCGTTTAGGTGGGTGCCGTGCACTGCAACAGACAGGGTCTGTCTGACGAACAGTCATGGTATCCCCAGGGAATGATCTGTCCCTGTGGCAACAGTGTGGTGCAGTACACACAGCCAGTGTGTTCAGGAGCAGAAGGTCACAAGTTCAAGTCCCAGCTGTGGCTCCTGCCAACCCTGTCCCCATATTTTACCCAGTACTAAACCATGGTAATAAAGATGGAACCTTTATTGCAGATAAAATAAACATGCCTGAAACGCCTATATTTTACCCTACAGAGCACAGACTCCATAAACATGTGCAATCCCTAGAGTAGAATTTCCCAACTGCAGTCCTGGAGGGCCAAACACCATTCAGGTTTCATGCTGACCCTAATAAATATGCCTGTGCTGCATTTGTATGCGCCACCCCCCATTGTATGCAAATGTATCTCATGCATATTCATTAGGGACAGCATGAAAACCTGAACAGTGTTTGGCCCACCAGGACTGGAGTTGGGAACCTCTGCCCTAGAGCAGCGGCCAACAAGAGCATAAACACCCACACCCACAGGCTCCACTATCCAAAGCCTCATGGAGAGTCAGGCTGATGGGCTCTGCGCGGAGTAGCATCTCCCAGTACTGACACCTGCATACCTTAGCAATGCCGTCCTAAACTTGGGAACACGTTCCACATATATCAAAAGGTTGTTATGATTAATCTCAGCTAACAGATCCTAAGTTAAACACAATTTGTTGATAGAGATTCATCATAGCAACCTTTCTGATATCTGTGGAGTGTGTTTCAGTTATTGATTCTGACAGTGTTTACCACCCCAGGGAGTGCCTCTAACAGTAGTGAGTACCATAGCAATGCCCAGGACTGGTGTGGCGGCCAGGGCTGCCACAAACGTCTATATTTGCACAATGCTGGCATAGGTGTGGGAGTGTGTGTCTGTCTAGCCAGTGTGTTGTGGCTGCCTACACCTTACTGAGCCCACATTGCTTGCACTGTTTCCAGTGTTAGCCTGCCAATGTGCATAATGAGGAGCAAGGTACTGTGGGTATGGGCCAGACAGGGTGGCCTGGGCAGGATGCATCTGCACAGGGTATAGGGAAATGGCTGGGACATTGTAGTGCCCGACCACCACCTGCATGGACAGGGTGGCCACAGCATGTCATGCTGGGAGGTCGCTCTCACCCTGACTGAGCAGTGACCACAGCATGGCTAGGTTCCCCCATAGTACTATACAGTATTTTTCTCAAGTGATATTTATGGGTTCTCTTTTCTGGGGCCCGATCACTGACATACCTGCGTGGTGTGTGTGCTGACATCCCAGTTTTGGGTGCACACAGTTCCTCCAGGAACATGCACTATGTACTAGCTAGCAGACTGTCTTCAGTTAGCATCTGTATTTCTGTTTGCTAAGTACATTGTCGCCATGTGAGCCCTGACACACCCCTGCTCCCTAAACAGGTGACCATAGCAAGCACAGTGGATATGCACTATGTTGTGTGCATCATGATCCGCAAAGGCCAGACATGACTGGCAATTACAAATGGACACAGAGACCTCCTAAAGGTGTCTGCAACAAATGCCTGTCACACACTGGCACTGATGGAGACCTGCAGCACAGCCCACCTCAACCAACCTGGGTACTGTGGACCTGGTGCTGGCCACTCCACCTCACCCTCAGGGTGAGCACAGAACATGCACATTGGCATGGCCTGTGGGTACTCTGTGCCAGTAACACGCACGGTCATTCCCCCCTACCAAGCTGACGTGCTGTAGAGGTGCATGCCCCATCTGGTGAGCAGATGTAGACTGCTGTTCTGCATGTGAATTGCATTATGGATACTGTTGGTTCTATCCTATCCTGGTAGCCACAGCAGACAGTTTTATGGTGACGTGCACTCTTTCTGTAGCCAGCCATTGGTATGATAGCTCCCATAGTGATGTAGCACAATGGTTAATGCAATGACTTCAGTAGCAGAGGTCATGGGTTCGATTTCTCTCTGTTCCCCTTTTTTTATGGCTGTTCTACACAACTACGTTTCATTCGTGTAACAGTCATATCTGTGCAGATATGTGCTGCCGCCACATTATACCCTCATCACTGTTGCCATCCATCCTTCTGTCCGTCTATGTGTGTGTGCCAGCTGTGTGGTGTCCTGCCCTAATGTGCAGGCTGCTACCCCATGTCCTGCACTGGCACACTTTTCTGCATTGCAGCTCTTCATGCTTGCCTCTCCTGTGTCTGCTCTGCATTGCACTGCTCTCCTCTGTCCTCCTGTCATTGCACTTATCTGCCACCTCTACCTCTTCTGGTGGACACGTAGCCCCATCCTCTGCCACACACTCATTGTTGCACTGTACATTACCATCACCCTGTACATTGGTACAGCTGCCCCCGATATGTTTGTCCACTTTACCTGCTGCCACATGGGCTGCACGCAGATTTGGCTGGTCCATGAGCTCCATCATCTTCTTCCTTCCATCACTTGTTCATTGCCTTTCCTTGGTGCTCTGTGCAGTGTTATGGTTACATCTGTGTTTGAGCCATACATTTCATGCTTGTGACTTTGGGGCACCTTTGTGCCCCTGGGCACCATCTCCTGTGTCACCTTGGCATCCCTGGGCCATCTTTTGCGGCACCTTAGGTTTGGCCAGCTTATGGGGCACCTTATATGCTGCCTTGGAGAGTGCCAACCTTTCCTGCCGCCCTCTGGGGCACATTATGACCTGCCTTGGATGACGTGGTGCTTTATGATGTGCCTTATGGTGCGCCCTAAAAGGTGCATTAGGTTACGGCACTGGGGTGAGGCTTTTTTGGCTGGCAGTGCAAATTGTTGGGATGTGTCTGACTGTTACAAGCAGGAAAAGGGATTGCCTCAGACAGTCTTTTAACTGAGCCCACTGGGGGATCAAACTCATGACCACTGGATCAGCAGTCAATGTATTAACCATTGTGCTACACCTCTGTAGCTGTGTTTACAGGTCAGCGCGCCTAATTAAGGCTAACGTGCGTTAACGTGCCACGGCTCCCTCTGTCACGCGATAACCCGAAATACTACCTTAGGACCGGAACGCCCACTACCTTATATGGCATTCGTCACAGTAAGACTGCAACTAACGCCGGTAACATTAAGATGGTTTAGTAAACATACCCCAAAGACTACATCTGAATTCAAGAAATTATGGGATAAGCACAACAGATCTCTAAGGGGGAGGAAGGGATTGTGGAGCTTAGTAGTTGGTTGAGTAAGGCTCAAATTTTCCATGAGAAACTATTTATATCACACTAGTCCTACCAGAGAGTCAGAAATACATACACTCAGTCCCTTGCTCTTCAGACACAACTTATACAGTCTGCTCACTCAATAGAACTTAAAAGTGAATCACCAGAAACTCCAAGAGAAACTTAAGGGGCGCATTCAAAGGGATTTATGTGGTTTGCAGGCCTTCAGACTGCATAAATCCCACTCACCCGTGTATTCAGTAGCACAAATGCAGTCAGTGTAAAATGATTTTATCCTCCAAACCTAGTTTAACGCCACATTGCTAACCAGTTAATGATGGGGCGTTCTGGGGGGCAGAGTGGGCGTGGCACCACTGCTAACTAGAATTAAAATGCCTAAAGTTAGATAAGTGGAAGTCTTTCCTAACATTAGGCAGTTTTGAAATCTGGCTAGCGGTTGAATATCACTGCTGACTAGACAGCAAAATTGCAATCCTGGCAAACCAGATATTCAGTGCCGATTGCCATATATGGCCCAGCACTCAATATCTGTTTTAACCATCGGGATACTAGCTGAAAAGCTCTGTAATCCTTTCTCCCCAGTTATAGACCCCAGAGATCTTCACTTGACAAGATAGGAGAAAATCAATATCTGTCAGACAGTGGCAGTTTCCACTCAAAATAAAGTCAACCTGTACAGAGTGTCACTTACAACTCAAAGTAAAATGCACCTTACTGCGTAAACTGGATGGGCCATGCTGGTTTTTGTCCACCATCATTTGCAATGTTACTATGATAGATATCTCTCACAGGAGATGAAAATATTCTTTTCTTTTTTAGTCATCCTGGACCAAGGATAGGTTCAAAACATTTGAAACACAGAGCAGAGACCAGGTATATCATTCCATATCAGGATATATGTAAATTTGAGGTTCCAGTACTAGAATAGCAGGGATGGGAGAGAAGGGGGTGTTTCGGGTCAGTACCAAGGTGTAATGGCAGAGCTGTATGTGAGGTCCCAAAGAGTATTGCAGGGCTGGATTGAGGTGCAGTGGCAGTGTTGTGTTTATATGTGTGAATCACAGTACTGGAACAAGAAGATGTACTGTAAGGCAGGTTTAAGGTGCATTGTCGGAGCTGTTTGTAGGTGTCAATATTGGAATATTAAGAAGAGCAGTGGGTCAGGATGGAGCAACATTGTCTGAGCTGGGTAATGGAAGCTTCTGCACAAGATATTTAGAAATTATTTGTTTCATGCATAATTTAAAATAAACTTGAATAGAAATATCTAGTGTGGTAGAATCTCATTATGAAATATTAAATATATAGATCTGCAGGGGACCAGAATTCCATATGCTCTTCTATTTTCCCTGTGGCAAGTTCTTCCCACTGACCCAGAGAGGGTCTTCATCTGCCCTCTGCTTTCCTGAGTCAGGCAGCCAAATGGTGCTCAGAAACATCCTCCAGCAGCTCGGGGCTCTCCCCAGGTGTCACATATTTACCCACAGGCTAAGCAGCCAGATCATGAGGCAGCTACCTGTGCTGTGACTGGAGCATGCACAGTAGTGGAGTTGCAGGGGTTGCAGCTGATCATCGGGATACAATAACCTTATGTAGCAATGGAAATCTAATTACCTTTGTCTCCAATACAGCTTTCTGTTCCTTCTTTGCTGTTTGGTCCGAGTGGAAATCTGTTATGGATATTTGGAGACAGCCTCCACGGCTAAAATCCCACCATCTCTTTCTTTTCCCTCTTTTTGAGAGACAGGGCTATCTACTATGGAGGATTTGTCTAGTTTTCTCAGCCATATGATGGGGAACAGTTTAGCTTTATGATCATTTAATGTCTTTAGGCACATTACTTTCCCCATGGTTGTTTTGTTAAAAAAAAAAGTATTGGCTGAATAGGTAGCAGGGCAGAGGGTCAATGTCTAGTTTGTTTTGCTCCCCACACCTTCTACACCTACCTAGCTACCACCCACATTTCTTTGATGGTTTATGGAATGAGCACCACCAGCCGCTGCATCCCTGAATCATCTGCAAATTTAAAAAAATTGTGCACTGTAAGATCAGGAAGTAGAAAATGCTTCAAGATGAGCAGCAAGGAAGTTTCAGACCTTGAGTTTTAACAGATCAGAAAGCTTCCGGGGCAGTGATCTGCAGAAAAATCATGGTGCACTATTCCCTCTTCGTATATACTGAGCAAAAAAGCTTAAGATATCCTGTCTTCTGATAGGTTCCTCCTCATGAACATCACCTTCTTCTTGTTTTTGGTAACTGCCATCCCCCCCCTTTTTTTTCTTTCCCTTATGGGTGTAATCTTTTAAAAACTTTTCTACATGGAGAACACACTGAAAATGACTGTTACAAAATTGCACAAGGGGCATACATTCATAAAAAGGGTTTCTCACTGTAAGGTGTGCCTACTTGTCTGCAAGCTGTGCGTAGGCATCCCAGGGTGCATAGTCTAGGTGGAGCTGGGGCAGAATTGTGATGTATGCACATATTTTATAAAACGTGCACATATAGATTGTACATACCCATTTGCACTTTGGATCATGAGCGAATTTTGTGCAAGAGAATGTGTTCACTACTGGAGGGCATTGTATAAAGACCTCTCAAAGTCGGCCTTATTTGAGCAGCAGAGATCTCTAGTGGCTCTATTAAGGTATTGTTTTATGATGTTTTTATGCCACTCGTGTTTCCAGAACATGGGAGAGTTCTACAGACCAGATGGAGGGAAACCTGACTGGTATAACGGCTAAGTGCAAAGGCAGTTTCTTGTCTGTGGCTAGCATGGTCACTCTGTCACAGCAGCAGTTTCCTCTGGTTCCATAGCCATACCCCTCGGGGAAGGAGGAGAGGTTTCTGGTTAATACATCCAGAGAAGCAAACAATCTTAGTAGTGACAAGGGCAGCCTAGGCCACGGCACTACAAACTTAGGAGTAAAAGAGAAAGCAGGCGAGAAGGAGCTTTGGAGATGGAAGGAGGAGCAGACAGACCTGATCCTGGAACAGAAAGGAGAGAATACAATGGACGTCTCCTGGAGCAAAGACAAGGAGGACTAGGCTTAAGAGGAGGGAGGCCTGCGATCACATTCATCCAGCATCCAGTTCTACAAGTACTCTGAGGAGAGAATTGAGTGGAAAGGAGTTAGTAAGGAGGGTTTCTTCACCTGGAAGGGAGAGTCCAACTAAACTCTGAATGACTGTAACAGTGTGTGTGTGTGTGTGGGTTGTTTTTCTTTTTTTTTGTTCAGCCATTATACTATTTTTGTTGTTTTTCGCAATCCCACAATATTTTTAGGAAACCCTTGGTTCAGAACAGCCAGATTTACTCGTATGGTGCTCCAAGAAGGGATTAAACCCCCTGGTCATACCCTTAGAATCGATACTAGAGTAACTCCTTCACTTATCTAATTCTGGTCTAAAGACCAATTCAGTAAGAGTCCATCTTAGTGCAATTGCAGCTTCTTATAAGCCTCTGAATGGACAATCAATTTCCTCTCATCCACTCATATCAAGATTTATGAGAGGCCTTTTATTAACTAAACCTCCCATCAAGCCACCACCGGTGGCATGGGATCTAAATCTAGTTCTCGGGCCGCTCATGAAGCCGCTTTTGAACCTTTGGCCACTACAGCCCTTAAGTTTTTGACCTGGAAGGTCATCTTCCTAATTGCAATCACCTCTGCCCATCGCATTAGTGAATTGCAAGCTTTAGTGGCTGATCCTCCTTATACTAGGTTTCATCATGATAAGGTTGTTCTTAGAACTCACCCACACTTTATGCCAAAGGTGGTTTCGCCTTTTTATTTAAATCAATCAATTTATCTTCCTGTATTTTTTCCGAGGCCTCACGCCTCTAATGCAGAAAGAAACCTTCATACTTTGGATTGTAAAAGGGCCTCAGCTTTTTACATACAAAGAACACAGTAACATAGAAAGTCCTCGCATCTTCTTATAGCTTTTGACCCTACTCATTTGGGACTTCCAGTCTCCAAAAGAACTTTATCTAAATGGATTGCCCAATGCATATCCTTTGCTTATGAGAGTAAGGGTCTTCGTCTTTAGGACCATGTCACAGTTCATAATGTGAGAGCCATGGCAGCTTCTATGGCTAATCTCTACTCTGTGTCTATCGATGACATTTGTCGAGTAGCCACCTGGGCTTCGGTGCACACCTTCACAGCTCACTACTGCCTGGATAAAGCCTCCTGTCAGGATGCCTTCTTTGGCTAAGCTGTTCTTCAAAATCTCTTTCAGACCTAAATCAACTCCTACCCACCAACCCTGGTGGAATGCCAGAGATCCATGGGAGGAAGGATTCCCACCTTCAAGAGTGACACCTTCCTGGGGCTATCTCCCTGGCATCTTCAGCTAGGGAGTCCCCATATGTGAAGACTACATTCCTGCTTGTTCCTGGAGATAGCCTAGTTACTCACCTGTAAAAGGTGATCTCCGGGAACAGCAGGAATTTAGTCTTCACAACCCACCCACCTCCCCTAGGAGTTGTATCTCTATCTCTTTGTCTCTTTCCTCTCTCCCTCTATCCTTTCACTCAGCTACAAACTTAACTGAAGAGGGACAGTTGGAAAGGCGGGAAGGCAGCGCGCATGTGCTGAGGGATGTTCCCAAAAGCGTTCCTATTGTACGCTGGGGAGCGTTTCCGCGCAGGCTCCGTCGGTACCGACGATACCCATCTGTGAAGACTAAATTCCTGCTGTTCCCGGAGATCACCTGTTACAGGTGAGTAACTACGCTTTTTGCTTTTATCATTTCTGCCTTTTCCTTGCAGATCCACATTGGTCTCTGTTTCTTCTCTCTGCTGACCCATTTTACACAGAGATTTGTTATTCTTTCTCAGGCCGATATTCAGTGGGAGTTATGCATTTACCAATCATTGACAAATGTATAACTCCTCTAGCCATATATGTTCAGAAATTCTACAAATATAGGGCTATCTAAATGGTTAAATGGCTAGATGTTCTTTATATAATTAGTTGCTTGGTTAAGGGTAGGGGGAGATGTTGTTCAAAGTTAGCTTTTAATGGCAATATGCAGTCGCTAAATGGATAGTACCAGCGGGGTCCCTGCCCAATGCATATTTTCAGCACCAATATAAATTTTAATTTAAGCACCGGTACCAGCACTAGCTGACAGTTTTGCTCTCTGTATTGTTTTCCTCTGTACCCTTCAGATTCCTAATAGAGCTTCATCAGAATATTATCTTGAAGTCAGTCCCTCTCCCTTTAAGTCTTAGGTCCTTGTTCTATTATTTGCTTGAGCTCTGGGTTTAATACTTATCTACACTGTGTATGTTTATTGTTGTCAGACTTTTCTGTTTCCATGAAGTCAGTGCCTCCATTTGCCAGTACCATTTCCAGTGTTGCCTCCCCTTTAGTGGGTTCCTCTACTCGTTGCCGAAGGAACTACAGTTCATTCAGAATTTGTATACTCTTCAATGTAGCTGCTCTAAATAGGCTCCGAGCCATATCTGGTGGACTGAGTCACCTTTGTGGGCCATCTATCTGTTGCTTCTCATCACTCAGAATCTACCTCTTTCTTGTGTGCCTGGAAACTTACCAGCTGTGTAGTTATTCACAGTAGCTGGGACAAGCCTTTAGAATTAATGTGCTCAAAGCACACTGGAGTCTGTGGCCTCTATATAACTACCTATGGACTATACTAAAAAGAAGTGGCGACAGGGAATCTCCCTAAAATATTCCTTGCTGGATCTTGATGTTAGGAATGATGTACTGACCATCTTAATGCTTCAAAAACAGTTTGGTTTGCCACATTGTCATGGTAATGTACTGTCTTAGGGGGCAGTTTTTCCAAATAGATTAGTTTTGTGCATACCATGAACCTCACGTCTAAGTCCCAGGGTATGTGGACTATGATCTCAGTCTCTCAAATTTACTGCTAATGCTTGGCGTAGTACTTTCATCTTTCCAAAGAGAGCCTCTTTATGGAGTCCGTAAGATGTAATATGTATAGGTAATTTATTTTAGCTCTGAGAAGTAAAGAAGGTTCATATTCGGCCTGTTTTATTAACAAGAAGCCTATGTGAGAAGTCAAAAAAGATGCCGGTGTTCCTTTATAAAAGAAGCTTCCTAGAACCAGCCCCTATAGTGCACCAGTGCCTATGTGTGTATATATATATATATATTTATTTATTTTATTTAGACAGTTTTGTATACCACCTTATCCTTCAATTAAAGTGGTCATAACACAATTGAGGGATACATTTAACATGAGGGGATATGAGACACATACACTAATACTTACAGGGAGCATGGGCAATGGAGGGTTAAGTGGCTTGCCCAAAAGACCACAAGGAGCACCTTTGGGACTAGAAACCCCAGTCCTTCTGGCTCAAGGTTGCTGTCCTCTAGTGGGATTTGAACCCCTGACCTTCTGGCCTGAGGTAACTTGCCCCAACCACTAGGCCACTCCTCCCTCCTGCTCTGCTCTGAAGCTGGTGGAAATGGGTACATGTTCTCTACGTATCTCCATGCATATTTTATAAAATGTATTCACACATTGCAACTCTGTCCTTGAGAACCCCTACACCTACAGTCACTTATACATGTGTATAAGTATACATCGTTTTGTCACTTTGCATAATTACATACGTGTATACCATTACATATTTTCATTAAAAGGTCTTCTCCACATCTAAAACAGGTTTCAGACATGGAAAAAAATATAAAATTATACCTACCTGTCTCTGTACAGTACTATGTACTATTTTATTTATTTATGTGACTAATTTTCAACCTTCCAATCAAAAAAGTCATTTCACCAAAGAAATTTACATAATTATATGCATAAAATACATTGATAGTGCAAGACATCAATCGGTCAAGAAAAGCGAGTCTAAAAAATGAGCCTCATTTTTCTTGCAAAACAAGTGGGGAAAGCTTGCCAATGACTTCATCTAGCCCTGTCCCTAGCAACAGACAGTAGCTGCCAGTACACCTAGCAACCAATAAGAAAGCAGTACAGTTCAAGTCAGTAGCTTTCACAATAGAAAGAACAGCAAACCTCCCCCCCCCAAAGTGTATGTCAATAATGTAACATGCACTATTTATTAATTTGATATACTGCCTTTTGGAGTGGAGGAGTGGCCTAGTGGTTGGGGCAAGGTACTTCAGGCTGGAAGGTCAGGGGTTCAAATCCCACTAGAGGACAGCAACCTTGGGCTGGAAGGACTGGAGTTTCTAGTCCCACAGGTGCTCCTTGTGGTCTTGGGCAAGCCACTTAACCCTCCATAGCCCATGTTCCCTGTAAAATAGTTATCTCCAAGTTATAATGCCCTGTTCAATGTAATTTCAGTTTGTTCAATGTAAACCGCACTGATGCAGAATAGCACAGTATATAAGAGAATGTAAATAAATAAATAACAAGATACTTTAAAAGCACAGTAGAAAAAATGAACAAGTATTGTTGTTGTTCAGTGCCATTGAGTCGGAGTCAATTCATGGTGACCCTCTGGATAGCTGTCCTAAATTGTGTTCGGTCTTCAGTCAGGCGGTTCATTGTCGACAGACTGGTACCCATAGCTGCTGTTATTGCATAAATCCATCTCATTGCTGGCCTTCCTCTTCTGCGTTGATCTTCTATCTTGCCAAGCATGATGTCTTTTTCTAATGATCTCTCTCTTCGCATGATGTGTCCAAAGTATGAAAGTCGAAGTCTTGTCATCTGAGCTTCTAAAGAAAGCTTAGGTTTGATCTCCTCTACTACCAACGAGTTTGTTCTTCGGGAAGTCCATGGTATACACAGTATTTGCCACCAGCACTTAATTAAAAGGCATCGATTTTCTTCCTGTCTATCTTTTTCACTGTCTAGCTTTCACATCCATATGATGATATTGAAAATACCATGGCTTGAACAAGTCAAATCTTTGTATGGAGAGAGACATCTCTGCTCTTGAGAATCTTGTCTAGGTCTTTCATAGTCATTCTGCCAAGAGCAATGCGTCGTCTGATTTCTTGACTGCTTGTTGCTTCTTTATTGATAGTTGATCCAAGTAGGTTAAAGTTGTTCACGATTTTAATTTCTTCTCCTTCAACGATGAACCTGTTGATTACGCCAGTTGTCATGATCTTTGTCTTCTTTACATTAAGGTGCAGGCCCATTTTGAGACAATGTTCTTTGATTGTGAGAAGCAAATGTTTCAGATCATCTTCACTTTCAGCCAGTAATGTGGTATCATCAGCATAGCGAAGGTTGTTGATGAGTCTTCCACCAATCTTCACACCTCTGTTGTCTTCATACAATCCTGCTTCTCTGATGATTTGTTCTGCATATAAATTAAACAGGTAGGGGGAAAGTATGCAGCCTTGTATTACACCTTTGCTTATTTTAAACCATTCTGTTTCTCCTTGCTCCGTTCGAACTGTTGCTTTTTGATCAATGTACAGATTGTGCAAGAGAATGATCAGGTATTCTGGTATACCTATGCTTCTTTATGTGGCCCAGAGTTTCTCATGGTTTACACAGTCAAAAGTCTTGCTATAGTCGATAAAGCACAAATAGATATCCTTTTGGTATTCTTTAGTCTTTTCAAGGATCCATCTCACATCCACAATGATGTCTCTCGTTCCTCGTCCTTTCCTGAACCCTGCTTGCACTTCAGGTAGTTCTTGTTCCAGGTATGGTTGTAATTTCTTTTGAATAATCTTCAGTAGAATCTTGCTGGCATGTGGGATCAGAGCGATTGTGTGATAATTTCCACAGTCAGTTGGACCACCTTTCCCCAGTATTGGCATAAACACAGATCTTTTCCAGCCCATTGGCCATGATGTTGTCTTCCAAATTTCTTGGCAGAGCCTTGCAAGTACGGTAACAGCTGCATCAGATTGCTGTAATACATTTATGGGAATGCCATCAATGCCTGGTGCTTTGTTCTTTGATAAGGCTTTCAATGCTGCTTCAACTCCTTCTTTCATCACCAATGGTTCCGGATCATAAGGTACAGGTTGAAATGGCTGTTGGTCCACTTGATCTTTACGGTATCATATAAAAACTCTGTATATTCTTTCCACCTTTTCTTGATCTTCTCAGCATCATTCAACATAGAACCTTGAGCATCTTGTAATATCCCAATTTGAGTCTGGATTTTTTTCTTTAACTCTCATAGCTTTAGGAAAGCCGATTTTGTTCTTCCTGTAATAGTTTCTGCTTCTATTTCCTTGCATGTGTCATTGCAGTACTTTTCCTTGCCCTGTCTTGCTGCACGTTGGAAATCTCTGTTGAGTTCTGCGATTGTCTTTCTTTCTCCTCAGGCTTTAGCTCCTCTGCATTTCTGGGCAATTTTCAGAGTTTCTTCCATCATCCATTTTGGCCATTTTTGCTTTTTCACCTTTTGTAGAGACTTCTCGCTTTCTTCCAACACAACCTTCTTGATGTCATTCCATAACTCTTCTGGAGCTCGGTCATTTGTGTCTAAAGAAGCAAATCAATTTTGCAGGCAGTCTTTATATTCCAGTGGTATATTCTCAAGGTCATATTTTGCTGCATTCATGAGTGGTTTGCTCTTTTTCAACTTTAGCTTGAGTTTGCATACTAGTAGTAGATGATCTGTATCACAGTCAGCTCCAGGTTTTATCTTTATTGATGTTACAGAGCTCTTCCATCATTGACTTCCACAGATGTAGTCAATTTGATTTTTATACAATCCATTGAGTGAAGTCTATGTGTACAGTCGCCGCTTGTGTTGCTGGAAGAAGGTGTTTGAGATGAATAGATAGTCCATATTTTCCAACCACTTTGCCGCCGCCTATGTTGCCAACTTTTGCGTTCCAGTCACCCATGACTATCTGGATATCTTGTTTGCATGTTCTGTCAATTTCAGCTTGAACTTGTTCATAGAACTCTTCAATTTCATTCTCTTCTGCAGCTGTTGTTGGGGCATATACTTGAATTATAGTTGTGTTGATAGGCATTCCTCGTAGATGAATAAAGATTAAGCGTTCACTGACTGCATTGTATTTCATTACAGTTCTTGCAAGTTTCTTCTTTATTATAAATGCAACACCATTTCTTCTTTGTCTTTCATTTCCAGCATAGTAGACCATGTGATCATCAGATGCAAAGTGCCCGATGCCAGTCCATTTCAGTACGCTGACACCCAACAGATCAAGTTGTACACGTTCCATTTCATTCTTGACCACCTCCAACTTCCCAAAGTTCATGCTTCGTATGTTCCATGTTCCAATGTGTAAGATATCTTTACAGCTTCTGACTCACGTTTCATGCGCAGCTACATCAGCAGTCAGACGCCCCACATCATAAATGCTGGCTTTACTCTGAAAAGTCTTAAGCTTTTCCCCAGTAGCTAGTTGAGTGCCTTCCGACCTGGGGGTCTCATCTTCCAGCACTATAGCGCAATTTGTTTTGTTGTGACTATCCATTGGGTTTTCATGGCAAGATACAGAAGTAGATTGCTGGGCCTTTCCTCCGCGCAGTTTAAGTTTGGTGGTGTTGCCGTTGTCAATGTGATCCTCCACCTTCAACACTATCCCATTCTGCTGCTGCCCAGATGGGTGGTTTGTCTTGGTCTAGCACCTCAGCTGAGACCTGTCCATCTTGGGAGACCCTGCCAATAGTTAAACTACCTATAGCTTAGCTCTCAGCATCACTGATGCACACAAGCCCTCACAGCACGACAAGCTGCAAACCAAGTGAGGGGAACAACGTATTAGGTTACAAATAAAAGAAATTACTTAACAAAAGCATGTGTTAAGACATAAAACCAGTAGGTTAAAACAATTGAAACATATCAACAATATCTTATATCTCAATTTTATTTACATTTCTTATTTATTTACATTTCTTATATACCGCACTATTTGACATCAGCGCGGTTTACATCAAACAAAACATTTCAGTACACAAAAATGTCTGAGTTACATTAAACAGGGTTAACAACTTGGATAACAGGGTAATTTTACAACTCAGGTAAATAAACTTTGATTGTAGTGTAAACTATTTACATCTATAAGTTAGGGCACCGTTGAGACGTAATGGTCAGTTGAGCGTTGAACTTACTAAGTGGGGAATTCAGGGTCAATGGGTGATTCAGAGTTTCTATAACTAACAGTGATGGGTCGTGATTCTGCACTCACTGGGAAGTATATAAGGAATAGGTAATGTTTGAGGGCCTTTCTGAATTGGAGTATGCTGGTGATTGCTCTAATATCAGGTGGCAGCATATTCCAAAGCTTCGGGGCACGGAGACTGAAAGCTCTGTTTGCTGTTGATGAGGTGCTTTTTGTAAGTTCACGGGGAACCAATAGCGTATTTAATGCCATTGATCTTCTTGATCTATTAGAAGAAATGGGTTTGATGAGTTCAGTTAATGATGTGGATGAGAGACTGTTTACCGCTTTGAAGGTAAGTAGTAATGTCTTGAAAATGATCCTGGCCTGTACAGGAAGCCAGTGTAACTGCTTCAGAAGGGGCGACACATGCTCACTCCTAGATGCCCCATAGAGAATCCTCGCAGCGCTATTCATTGCAAGCTGTAAAGGGTTCAAGGTGGATTGAGGGAGGCCTAGCAAAATGACATTAGCATAGTCAAAGTGGGGCATGATCAGAGCCTGGTAGATGGTACGGAAATCCTCAGGTTCAAGCAGTGGGCGAAGATGTCTTAGTGATCGGATTTTGTAGTATATGGATCTTACCGTGTTAGCTATATGCGCCTTCATGTCCAGGTTCTGATCGAGTGTAACACCCAGATAACGTATTTGCTGTTTTGATTGTAGCTCAGCATCTTTCACCTTAAGGAATTGTGGAGGGCTGAAGTTCGGGTTCTTTGACATGAAAAGCACCTCTGTCTTCTTATGTTGAATCCGGAGGTTTTGTGATAGGAGCCATTCCGATATGGCGTCAAAGCAGTTGCTCAGAGGGGACAGGTCCAAATTGGCAATGTTGAAAGGCATATAAAGCAGGACGTCATCCGCATATATCATGCAACCAACATTGAAAGACCGGATGATCTTGCAAATAGGTTGCATATAAATATTGAACAACAAAGCAGAGAGAGAGGAGCCTTGTGGGACCCCTTGCCATTGGTGGAATGGATCAGACATCACTCCCCCAGCACGAACATGTTGCCATCTTCGGATAAGTACGATCTGCACCACTCAAGGGCAGTTCCGCCTACTCCTTTCTCCTTCAGCCGTAATAGGAGGAGGTCATGGCTCACAGAGTCAAAAGCAGCGGCTATGTCCAGGAACACAAGTGCGAAACCCTGTCGGATGTTGTTGATACCAGAAATTATGGTATTGAGGAGAGCTGTGAGGAGAGTCTCTACACCATGTGACTCTCTGAAGCCATGTTGGCAAGGATCCAATGGAGCATTGGTATCGATGTGGTCTTGCAATTGACATTGTACCTCCTTTTCTATTAACTTTGCGAGAAAAGGAATACTTGAGATGGGTCTGTAGGAGTCTACCTTTTGAGGATCTAACTTACAGTTTTTCAGGAGAGGTCTGATTGAAGTTTGCTTGAGGGCAGATGGGAATGTACCGGAGTTGAAAGACAGGTTTACTATTTTAGTTATTATTGGGCTGAATTCACAACGCAGATCCCTTATCCAGAAGGCTGGGCAGGGGTCCGTCTGAGCAGTTGTGGAATTGAGAGACATGATCAGATCCTCAATTCGCTTCTTGGTAGGGGTAGAAAACATGGTTAGAGCTGTTTGGCAATCTTGATCTATGGGGGTTAATTTTAATGGAGGTTTATTTGTTTGTGTAAGCTTGGATTGTAGGTAGGCTGCGAAGTCTTGAGGATGGATCTCGCCTTGCTTTTCAGGGGCTGGCTCTTTAGATAAGGTCTTGACTAGGTTAAACAAATCATGAGGTTTGTTTAGTGCCCGCCTCAAGGTGTCCGTGTGGTACCGCTTCATTTTCTCTGAGATGGCCTTGCGGTGGATGGATAGCTGATTGAGGTAGGCTGCCTGGTCTGCTGTTGAGCGAGACCGACGCCAGCGCTTCTCGAGGTTCCGTAGTTGGGATAGTGATCTTCTCAGGTCATCTGTGTACCATGGTGCCGAAGCTCTCTTTCTAGGCAGCCTGTTGAGTGATGGTCGTATTGCAATCGAATTAAGACTGGTGTTCCAGCAGGTGATTAGATCTTCTATTTCTAGGGAGGCCTTGTTACGGAGTGAGCATGTTCCAGCAAGGATGCGATCTCTGTTGAAAGGAAGAAAGCTCCTAGCCGGAGATTTGGGGCTGTTATCCGGAGCATTGTTAGTCATTGAATGTCTGTTGTGCGTAGGGATTTGGAAAAAGATGAGTTTATGATCTGACCACGGTACATCAGTAATAGATATCGCGGCAGTGTAAGATTGGGTGTTTAAGGACTGTGGGGCAAAGATAAGATCAAGGGTGTTTCCCTTTACATGGGTAGGTTCATGGATTAGTTGTTGGTATCCCAGGGATTCAAGTGCTTCGAGGAAGGCGGAAGAGTGACTATCTTGGAGAGCTGGCAGGTTAAAATCACCCACAATCCAAGTTGGGATATTAGGATTCAGAATGTTGGATGCCAGATCTATAATGGCTGGAAGGACTTCTGGGGAGGATGAAGGTGCTCTGTATAGAAGGCTTATCGTGCATAATTTGTTGGAGATAGAAACTAACTCGAGGTGGTCGGATCTAGGGGTATCTTTCAGCTGGAACTGAAGGTCTGATCTGGAGAGAATGAGCACGCCCCCTCCTCGCTTGTTTTGTCTGTGGCTGGCAAACACTGAGAAATTTGGTGGAAGAAGTTGGTTAAGTAGCACATTGTCTTCTGCAGAAAGCCACGTTTCAGTAACCATGAGAATATCAAGGTTATGTAGGGAAATAGTATCCACAATCACCGGCCATTTCGTACGAATTGAACGGGCATTGATGAGAGCACATTTGAGGCTTTGTGAGTAGAGGCTTTTGTCTTGTTTGGCTTTCGTCGAAAGTTGGAGTGGAATGTATATTAGATGCTGGTGATGTGCCCGAGAGTTCCCATTATAACTGAACTTAGGTGTACCTGACGCTCTTTTTCCTTGGCCGTATAGGATTGGTATCTGGTTGCCCTCAAGGGTTAGAGCTCGGGAGAATGAGAGGCAGAAGGAGAAGATTAGGTAACAGCCCGTTAGGGTAATAGGGGAACCCATCTTACTCACTCTGAATGTAGTCGCAGAGACAATGAGATATTACTAGTGAGTGGGAGAGATTTGTGAGAATTCAGTAGGGCTATTTCTCATTGGCAACGAAAACAAGAAAATTCTCTTATTCTGGGTATAGAATGGTTATGGAATACAGATCAATTATTCAAGTAACACAGTTTATACAGGCAAGATTTAACATTAGCAGACTAGACTAACCTAGATAGCATACAGGCTGCCTGCAAGAAGGTAAAGGAAGTATCTATTCAGAGTGAAAAAAAAAGCACAATCTATTGCTTTAGGTATAGATTAGTTATTATATGCATCTATAATAGGCCCACAAGTTATTATATGCATATATAATAGCACAGGTAATACAGATTAGGCAGGCAGGATGATATATAGAAGATTAGATTGCGCGGGATGTTTAAAAGGCTGTCTGCAGGAATGCAAAGAGAAGTATCTGTTTAGAGTGGATACAAAGTTAACAGATCACTAAGTATAGTAAAACAGAGTTACCAGCTTGTTGTCAGACAGCATTCATTGATGTTTCAGGTTGAACAGGCTGCTCTTCGCTATTTAGTCAGCTCTTCCGGAGGACCTGAGCAGCTCTTCAGTGAACATTAAACAATTGTAGATGGTGCTGACAGTACCTAGAGAGCTTCCTCAAAGAATTCGGCCACAGTCTACGAAACGGCGCCACGGACCTCGCCTAAGGGCCGCGCCAAAGGGCCCTCTGGCGAGGCCCTCAGGCGCGGGCACGCTAGGCGCGGGCACGCCCGCTTGGCATTCTTTTAAACTGGGCCGCCGCCTGCCCGGATTGGGCAGTGATCCCTGGTGGGGGTGGTTGTTGCTCCGGCCGGCTCGATCCCCGCCGGGAGAGCTGTTGAGAAGGCCGGAGTGCAGGAAAGGCCCTCGCGCCCGCTTGGCGCTCTTTTAAACTGGGCCGCCGCCTGCCCGGATTGGGCAGTGATCCCTGGTGGGGGTGGTTGCTGCTCCGGCCGGCTCGATCCCCGCCGGGAGAGCTGTTGAGAAGGCCGGAGTGCAGGAAAGGCCCTCGCGCCCGCTTGGCGCTCTTTTAAACTGGGCCGCCGCCTGCCCGGATTGGGCAGTGATCCCTGGTGGGGGTGGTTGTTGCTCCGGCCGGCTCGATCCCCGCCGGGAGAGCTGTTGAGAAGGCCGGAGTGCAGGAAAGGCCCTCGCGCCCGCTTGGCGCTCTTTTAAACTGGGCCGCCGCCTGCCCGGATTGGGCAGTGATCCCTGGTGGGGGTGGTTGCTGCTCCGGCCGGCTCGATCCCCGCCGGGAGAGCTGTTGAGAAGGCCGGAGTGCAGGAAAGGCCCTCGCGCCCGCTTGGCGCTCTTTTAAACTGGGCCGCCGCCTGCCCGGATTGGGCAGTGATCCCTGGTGGGGGTGGTTGTTGCTCCGGCCGGCTCGATCCCCGCCGGGAGAGCTGTTGAGAAGGCCGGAGTGCAGGAAAGGCCCTCGCGCCCGCTTGGCGCTCTTTTAAACTGGGCCGCCGCCTGCCCGGATTGGGCAGTGATCCCTGGTGGGGGTGGTTGTTGCTCCGGCCGGCTCGATCCCCGCCGGGAGAGCTGTTGAGAAGGCCGGAGTGCAGGAAAGGCACAATAATAATTACCAATAGACACAAGCAGAGATAAAACAACAAACGGGCTGCCAAGCTCAGGAGCTGTGAATTACAGTTATTCCTGAATAAGGATAGAAAAGGCTTTCTGGAATAACCAGATTTTAAGACATTTTTTTAAACATTTTGTACACCAGAGCTAGGGAATTACTTGTAAATTGTTTGTGTGTGTGTGTGTGTGTGCTCTCTTTGTGTGTTTTTATATATATAGACGGAGGGGTGGGTGGCCTAGTGGGTTAGGACAAGGTACTTCAGGCCGGAGGGCCGGGGGTTCAAGTCCCACCTGGGGACAGCAATCTCAGGCCGGAGGGACTGGGATTTCTAGTCCTATAGGCACTCCTTGTGGTCTTGGGCAAGCCACTTAACCCTCCATTGCCCATGTTCCCTGTACGTATTAGCGTATGTGTGTCATATCCCCTCGTGTTAAATGTATCTCCCAATTGACCGCTTTGACCCGGTGAAAAGCGGGATATAAATACAGCTAAATAAATAAAAATAAAATATCTATGCTGCATGTTCTGGGTGTGATGTGCATGAGTTTTATCTTTGAAATGGAAACTGAGGGTTGTGGGGCATTTACAGAGGATGTAAATAAATACACAGGAGGAGAGTTTCTCTCAATTGAAATAGAGCTCTGAAAATGAGTGGGCCTATGTAGGATGAAGATGAAAGAAGAGACTTGGGAGTAATTTGCAGAAGTATTTCTTTACAGAGAGGGTGGTTGATGCATGGAATAGTCTCCCAGAGGAGGTAGTAGAGACAGGGGCTGTATCTAAATTTAAAAAAGCAACACATACCACTGTCCATGTCAGTATCCAAAGTACTGCCAGTACCAGCATCACAAGACACTACTGTCTGTAACAGCTTCTGACATCAGTGTTACCAGAATCATCAATACTACCACCACTTTTACCCGCTAATACGAATCTTGACAGAGTCCTAATTGACTACGTACGTATAATCTCTGCTTCCTTTTGATGAGGGAGACAGTGGGTGGGTTGGAAGGATAATCCACATTGGTTTCTTCTGTCATGATTCATAGGCCAGCATTGTCATATTTTCCTTTGTCTGCCAGCCTGCTATGATGCTGATAGTACTGTGGCCGGAGGGCTCTCCAGAGATCTTTCAATGCTGCTTCCCAAATGATGCCAATTTGGCATTTACAGTAGAAATAACAGGGTGATGTGAAAAAATGTAAATGTTTGATTATCACATTTGGCTCAGATTAAATCGAAGAACATAACTTTCTCTGAAGGACTTAACAACAGATGCTTAAAAATATATCCAAGATTATTATTAACTGGATCCATCCAAACCTTAACTCCTTTGATACATTGTAATTGGCAGCAGGCTTTGTGTATGAAAGACATCACTTTTTTTCTATTTTATTTTTTGGTCTCAAGCAATTAGCTGAAGTGGCAAATGGAAACTGTGTCATTGAGTTTATACGAATAAGCGACATGCTGCATCTAGCCATAGTTGAAGGACGGATTATCATGGCCTTTATCTGCCATGATTTACTGTCACTAAAATCAAAATATACTAGAACAGAGGTACTAGAGAAGTACTGGCTTAATACATGACTATGTTAGATCATAAGATGTGCCATATTGGGTCAAGCCAAAGGTTTATCAAGCACAGCAACTAACAGTAGCTAATCCAGGTGACATGTACCCTGCAGGATCCCAAGTAATAGATCCATTCCTTATTGCTCACACTAAGAGATGAGCTGTAGCTTTCCCCATTTATGGTCTATGGACATTTCTCTCAGAAACTTGTCTAAATCCTTTTTAAATCTAACTATGCTAACAGCAGGGCTAGTGCTATCATTAGGCAAGCAAGGCATTCGGCTGAGCACCAGCGTCCTGGGGATGCATTGCTGCCCCTCTCTGAGATGTGCAGCGATTGTAATGTGACACAGGGCTTACTCTCTCATACTGTGCTGTGGTTCCTGCCTTCCACAGCCTGCCATTTCCACCCTCCTCTGATGCAGAATTCTGGTTTGGAAAGAATTCCATGAGCCATGCTCTGCACACTTTCCCTACTTCTCTTAAAGTAGAAAAACAGTGGGATGACATGGTGATTAAAGCCAGAGGGATTCTAGGGTGGGGGTTGGAGGGGGGCATAAACAATAGAAAAAAGAGGTGACTGCTGTTCTATACTGTATGTCAGGCATGTCCAACTTCAAACAGGTTGTGATTCTACTTTTTCCGGCCAAAAGTGCCGGTGATCTACCACCATGAAAATTAAGTTTCAAATTAGTTTCAAATTAAAATGTAACCCAATAAAGTTGGAGGATTCCCCCCCCCCCCCCATTTTTAATGAACCATCTGTCATTTACTTGGATGTGATCAGCTGTTAAGCAAATTCAGCAAAAACAAAACAGAGAGATGAAGATCCAGTAAGAACTGCGAGGGGAACTGGAAAGTATATTTTTTCTTAAAGTTTTATTGAGTAATAACTTTCTTTAACTGTCTTAATAACTTTCTTTAACTTTTATTGAGTAATTTGTGTTAAATTTTAGGTCGAGTATTGATCCAGGCTGATCTTGCACAATCTTTAATATTTCGCTCTTGCTCATTAGTGAGACGTCTGAGCCTGCATTTCATCCACCAGCTTTTTGAAGTTGGGTGAATATTGCGTGAGGGCCAGTCTCAGGGAATCCTGGAGATGTTCATCTGTCATGTTGGAACGTTGTGTACTGTTTGTCATTTTCAGATGGGAAAACGCAGATTCACACAAATAAGTTGAACTGAAACAGGAATGTACAGCTTCACTGCATCTTCTCAAGTTGGGAAATTTGTCTCTAGGCACTACCTTCCAAAAAGATTCTTGCTTAGCACGGGTCTTGAGAAAAATGTCATTTTTAAGGGGGGTTATTTCGTTTTCAAGAGATGGCTTATTCAATGAGTAATTTTTACTGATAGCAGCTGCAGTTTCTTTAATGTCCACATCTACTTTGAATGGGTATTACAAGTACTTCACAACTGTTCCAATTTCTTTCACAGAATCTATTTTCAAATTCCTGGATAACAGAACAGATTTCTGTACATACTACTTGTTATGAAAAACAAAATTTGGATATTGTCCCAGATGGTCCTGCGTATTAGGAAAATGATCAAAAGTGTTGTTTGCAAGGTCAGTCATCATTAGCTCAAATTTGCGCTTATAGGATGAAACTGTACTCCTCATCTCGCCAATACATTTGTTTTTACCTTGTAGTTCAAGGTTCATATCACTTAGTTCACCTGTAAAGTCAGCGAGAAATGCCAGATCACATAACTACTCCTCATCTTCCAACTCTGCTTGGTCATCTCCGCTCTCCTTCAAAAAAAACTTCTTATTTCATTCAGCAAATCACGAAATCTTTGCAGAGATTTGTGCCTACTTAGCCACCTTACATCTGTGTGCAAAATGATTTCTGCTGCCCCTTCATCAAGAGTAAGATCGAAAAGCTGTCTTTGAAGTGATCTTCCATGAACTGAATTTACAATTTTGAAAGTGATGTCCATGACAGTCTTTGTATTCAGTCTTTTGCTTGCCAAAACTTGCTGGTGAATGATGCAGTGGTAAGAAAAGAAATCTGGGAAGTCGTCATTTATTTATTTATTTATTTTATTTATTTAACTGCATTTATTTATTTATTATTTATTACAAGTTCTTATATACCGCACTATTCGGCATCAGCGCGGTTTACATTATAACATAAAGACCATCACAACAAGCTGTTTGGTTTACATCGAACAGGAGTACAAACTTGGAGAACCGGGGTAAACTATATACATGAGATACCGCTTTTCACCGGGTCATGCTTCTACAGAGGGCTATGAAACCATTAATCTAACCTGTCATTGCTCTTACTCCATCAGTAGTGATGGAAACAAGTCTATGCAATGGAAGATTACACTTTGTCGCAAAAGAATGGAAAGAACTGAATATTTCCTGACTGGTTGTTCTCCCTTTTAAAGAAATCATTCCAAGTAGTTCTTTTTTAACACTGAAGTCTTCAAAAAACATCCGGATAAAGACTAGCAACTGGGCTATGTCTCTTGTCTGTAGATTCATCCAGTTGGAGTGAGAAAGCAACACAATTTGAAACATCCTCCAACAATTGTTCAGTTGTGTCTCCACACATCTTTTCTATTCGCTGCACGACTGTGTTTCTTGACAATTGTACATCTTGAATAGCAGCTATGATCTCTTTCTTATTTTTAAATCCTTCAAAAAGATTGTCAGCTGCTTCAAGAAAACAATTTTTTACAAATCCCCCTTCAGTGAAAGGTTTGCATTTCTTTGCGATCAGTTTGCTGACCTTGAAGGATGCTATGGTTGCATTGACCGAATGTGACCTTGGCTTCGCCATCAACTGTTGCTGAGTAGCCAATTTTGATTTAAGTTCTTTGAGCTTCACTTTTGGGTGGAAAATCAGCATCAAACTTATTGCTATGCAGAGCCTTATAATGACAATTCAGATTACCCTTTTTGGGCAAGGATACTGGGGCGTTACAAATTAGACAACACTTGTCTTTCACCATGATGAAGTAGTAGTCCATTTCCTATTCATCATGAAAGTGGTAGGTTTTGCTCATCTTTGGAACACTCATCTTCGTTATACTGGGGTGGCTGTCACTGTCCCAAAGTATTAAAGATCAACAGGAATTGAAGACCTCTGGATGATTGGCATTACAAAGACTGGAGATGCCAAAACCACACATGCAGTTCTAAAAGTAAAAATAAGAATTCATCATACTGGCACCAATAATCAAATACCACCAAACAATCATCAAAAAAATTCAAATACCTGTCCAGCAAACCAGATAAAATCAAATACCGCCAAACAAGTTCAAATACCACCACACGCGATTTAATAAATTCTGCACACAGTGTAGAATCAGCGCAAAGGCTAGGCAAAATAAAATTGCAGAGGCAAGCAAAGGTCACAGTGGTTTGAACCAATTTGAAGGCAAGGCAATGTGCAAGTTAGAACAAAATTGGAAAAGCCCGCCAAAATCACCAAATTCTTGACACTTTGTTGTGTCTTGCCGAAAACGTTTAATGAAAGTGAACTTTAAAGCGACCAATGACCAGGACAAGGCACAACTAATACGGTAAGTGTATTCAGGTAAAGCCCGGGCGAATGGATATTTCCCGGTATATAACACACTTCTAAGGGGTGTTGGGGTGGGGGCAGGAATGGGTGATTCTGAGAGGCAGGAGACTGGTATAACGTCGGGCCTGTGGCGTCTCGTCGCGGGGCGAGAGCAGCAGCCCCCTGGGGTACCCACAAACTATTGGCACGAAAACAACAAGCGCCCCAATACACCCGCAGGCAAGATTCCTGCAGGCAGGGAAAAAAGACAGGCAAAGGATCAGCAGTGGCGGCAAGCCCTCGGTAGACGGCCTGCTGGCACAAGAAGAGACGGGACTCACTGCTGGAGAGATGGAGCCAAGTGGGGCTGGAAATCTACCTCTGACCCCTCCACTATCTACAGGTAGATTGCGATCCACCTGTTGGACATGCCTGCTGTAGGTCATTAGTGAGACTTCACCTGGAGCATAGGGAAAATATATGCTTACTTTTGCTTTGAAAATTACCACAGAAAAATTGTGCATACACATTTTCTCTAGGACCAAGCAGGAAGTCAGTCCTGACATATGGGTGATGTCGGCGCCAACGGAGCCCTCGTACGGAGCATTTCCCCAGCTTTCAGAGAAAGCCTTTGGGAATGCAGCACGCATGCACGGTCCCCTTCCCTCCCAAGGGTACTATCTTGCTTAGTCTTTCTTTTTCCGCGGAGCCCAACGGACATGAGTTTGTGTCACCCGGGAAAAAGTTGATTTTTTTCGACGATTTTCGTGTTTCTTTATCCGGTTCAACGCCGGGTTCCCTTCCTGCCTTGGCTCAGTACACCGGTATCGAGTCCGGAACTTCTTTTTCGGTTTTTGCCCTTTGTGACAAGCGTTTGCACCTTTTTTGTAATTTTCACTGGCAGCCCAGTCTTTTGACCTTGCAGGGGCTCTTTTTCCCCCAATGGCTGCCAACGGGTTCAAAAAATGTGATCGGTGTAAGAAACGTATGTCTCTCACCGACGCACACGACTGCTGCTTCCGATGCCTTGGGCCCGACCATGACCCGCTGGTCTGTGGCCCGTGTGGCAAAATTTCATTGAAGGTGCTTCGGAGCCGTCAGCATCAACGTGAAACAAATTTTTCGGAGTCTGCATCCGGCCGTGCCCGGACTTCGTCAGAGGCCTCAACATCTCGGGAGTCTGACCCCGAGTGGCGTCGTGGGTCCTCTGAGAGGATGTCTCCCACCCGGGAGCACAAAAGGAAGAAGAAGCTCGTGAGGGCGGCGTCAGTGGAGGCACCTGGATCCTCTAGGGTCAGGTCGCATGGTCCTGACCGCCGTCCCGGGCTCTTGGAGTCGGAGCAGCCGACCAAGCAACCTCGCCTTGAGCCGGAGTCCCCGAGTCAGGTAACATCTGTTGTCCTTGTGGACTCTCTCCCGGAAGAACTGCCGTCGGGGCCCGAGTCGGGGGCTGCGGGGTCTCCTGAGCTCAGACTCAGGCTGACGGACCTGGAGAGCAGCCTGGCTGCCTTCATGGAGCAGCAGCAGGTACTGATCGCCGGTCTGACCGGTGCATCTGCCCTGACCACCAGGACCTCGATGTCTAAGTCGACCCCGGAGGCCAAGCCGAACCTCGAGTCAAACAAGTCTCGAATCAATCCTTGGCGACGGTCTCCCTCGACCTCCCGTTCAGGGCCGAGGTCATCGATGCCGGTGCCCTCGGCCTCAGGGCGGGTGGCATCGAGGCCCACACGGCCGGAGCCGCTCGACAACTCCTGAGAGGAGTCGGCATGGGAGACAGAGGATGAGGAGTCTCCTGACACCTTCCGGACCTGGTGCGTCCCGTCGGACGCCCCAAAGTCCAAGCCTCAGAGAAGGTCCCCCCCAGAGGATATCCCATTTTCGGACTTTGTCCGAGACATTGCCAAGGCTTTGGCATTCCTGGCGAAGGCCGAGGAGGAGCCTCGAGCCGAAGTGCTCGATGCCCTCCAGTATGTTTTTCCTCCAAAGGAATCCTTTACTGTTCCGGTTCCTCCGATGCTGGAATGGCTGCTCTTCCATATGTGGGAGGCACCGGCCTCAGCGCCGGTTCTGAGCAAGCAGGTTGATTCCATTTATCGAGTCCGTAAGAGCCCTGGGTTCCAAAAGGCGCAACTACTGCACAACTCCATGGTTGTGGAATCGGCCATGCACTGGCTGAAAACTCAGAAGATGCACTCCTCAGTGCCTCCTGGCCGGGAGGCCCAGAACCTGGATGCCCTCGATAGAAAGTGCTTCCAGGGCGATTTTTGAACTTTCCGAAGACACATTATTTTTCCCCTTTGTTATTGATTCAAAAATATTTTAAGGAAGTTTTATTATTTAAGGATGCAGCAGAAATTTTGATCTCACGTTTGTATTATCTTCCTAAAGGCAAGGTGACTAAGGGTGATTCCACAGTTGTAGGAGGTCAATTTGATCAATTAGCTTCGTCCACGCTAGACTTATCTGGCTTTCTTGAGTCTTCATCTGATGATATACCCACTAGAGATACATTATTAGTATCCTTTGTTCGTGATATGGACAAGGATAGGATACTGCGGGTTTATTTTCAGAGGAAGTTTGAAAAGTTTTGTGGACAGAGTGTACAGATATTTCCAGATGTGGCCAAAGCTACACAGGAACGCCGCAAGGCCTTCCTGGCGGTTCGTCCACGTGTTCTAGCCATTGGTGCTTTATTTCATCTTAAATTTCCCTGTAAGTGTCAGGTTACATACCAGAGTAAACGTTACTTGTTTGGTGAAGTGGACCAATTGGTTAATTTTCTGGATCAGAGGGAGCACACTTGATTACTTTATTATTTTATTTAATTGTTCTCTTGTCCTTGTATAAATGGGTTTTGTTTGTTTGCCCTCGATTTCGTTAATTTGTTTGTATAGAGCAGCTCCTTGATGTGGACTAGTGATTATACTATATTTATGGTGTAATGTTTCCTTTGTAATAATGTTTCATTTTTTTGAAATAGTCTTAAAAAAAAGAAAAAAAAAAGAAAGTGCTTCCAGAGCTCTATGCTCTCTTGCCATGTCCAGACTTACTAGCTGTACATGGGTATGTACTTACGGGACCTGGCAAAGGAGATTGCCAGGTTCTCGGCTGGCCTCTCCGAGGAACCCATGCAGAGATTCAAAACCTTGTCTACAGGGATCCGAGAGTGCTCGAAGTTTATCTCTCGAGCAGCCTATGATGGCTTCGAGGCTTCGGCCTGGATAGCCGCGGCCGGCATCGGTGGACACCGTCAGGCCTGGCTACAGTCATCGGACCTGGAGTCATGGGTGCAGGACAAGTTGGTCGATGTCACCTTCCGAGGTGACAACCTCTTCGGCAAGCCCATGACGGAGAAGGCTGCAGAAATTGAGACCGAGACTCTCACCAGGACAAGACTGTCCAGAAATAATTCTGCCCCTTCTCATAAAAAGAAGGGCTCAGGGAAGAAGCCCTTTTTCCTGAGGAAGGGTGCTGCCTACAAAACCTATCCTCAGTATCAGGCCTCTCCAGCTCCCCAACAGAGCCAGCAGGCCAAGGGGTAGGGGCATGGGCCCCATAGGCAGAAGACCCCTAAGCCGCCAGCTCCGGCTCCTGCAGAGCAGGGAGCGGGGTTTTGACTCCCACAGCATAGCCTTTCCTCCGCCGATGGCTCCAATGAGCACTGGGGGTCGGCTGACCCTGTATGCCTACAGGTGCCAGCCATCACAGGGGATACCTGGGTACTAAGCATAGTTCAGAAGGGCTATATGCTCCATTTCTACCAGCTACCCCCCCCCCTTACTATCCAGGGGAACCTCCAAAACTCCCTCTACACAGGAACCTCCTCCTTCAGGAGTTGGCAATTCTTTTAAAGGAACAGGCGGTGGAACCGGTGCTACACCACCTGGAAGGCAAAGGCTTCTACTCCAGGTACTTCCTAGTACCAAAGAGAACAGGGAGGCCTCAGGCCTATCCTAGACTTGCGAAATCTGAACAAGTTTCTGGAGAGGGAGAAGTTCAAGATGCTTACCCTTGGGATACTGCTGCCCTACCTCCAGCAGGGAGACTGGCTATGCTCCTTAGACCTGAAGGATGCTTATACTCACATCCTCATCCATCCAGACCACAGACAATATCTCAGATTTGTGTTGGGAGGAAACCATTTTCAGTACAGGGTACTTCCCTTTGGCGTGACCTCTGCCCCCAGGGTTTTCACCAAATGTCTGACGGTGGTGGCGGCTTTTCTCAGAAATCAGGGGATTTTTGTCTTCCCGTACCAGGACGACTGGCTCATCAGGGGCCAATCACTCCAGGAGGCCTGACAGGCCACTCTTCGCACTGTCTCTCTTTTCCAGCATCTCGGCTTTGTCATAAATTACGCAAAGTCAACTTTGCTCCCTTCTCAGGACCTAGAATTTATAGGGGCGAGGCTAGACACCCTTCAGGCAAGAGCTTACTTGCCCAGGGACAGAGCCCACAGACTGATGGAGTTGGCCAAACAGTTCCAAAGCAATTCTAATGTTTCTGCAGGCACTACCTGCGGCTCCTGGGCCACATGGCATCCACGGTACATGTGACCCCAAATGCCCGTCTGCACATGCGGGCTGCTCAATGGTGCCTCAGAGATCAGTGGACACAAGCCACCGGCAACCTCCGAGACAGAGTAAAGGTGTCCAGTGTCATGCAGCAGGAGCTGATGGAAGCAAAGATGCAAGAAAAGAAGCCGTTTTTCATAATATAAAAGATGTGCACGGGATGCAGTTCCCGCACAGAGCAGCTAGAGGGAGCAGCCGTGCACTCACAGAGGCTGACTGGACACACCTAGCTAATCGACACCACCTGACAAGCAGCCCAGAAAGCTCAAACACAGGAGAGCTTTATAAGCAAGAGGCTGGAGACTGGAAAGAGAGTAGAGATAGAGGTGGACCAGAGAGAAGCACCAGGAGCAAAGCCATGCGAGAGAAATGCAACACGAGCAAGGGCTAAGAAGGAAGCACCAGGAGCATTGAGCTAAGCCCTATGAGTGAAGGGGAAAGCAATGCTGAGCAAAGGAACAGTCACTTTGGGAAGCAGAGCAGTGCTGAAGGAAGAAGCCAGAAGTTAGGCTTGGAAAGAGGCCTGCGCTTACCGGAGGAACCAGTGACCAGACTGAAAGGTAACAAGAGCTTTCAGGGAAAAGACTGGCACGAGGATTGTAGCCCTGGAGAACTACTAGAAGGAGAAAGTTCCTGTTCTACATGCTGCTGGAAGCCAAGGTATGCTGACTCTGTTTTTATGAGAAAAAGCTCATCTTATAAGTGCCCTTTTAAAAGCAATGCTCGGCTTACAAGAAAGGAAAGTAAACCTACCTTGTATAACCCAGATGGTAAAAGCCCAAAGGTAGGCCGCGCTCACTGGCAAACTTTAGAAGAACTCTACAAACACCCAGAGAATAGGAATAGCGACTGACCAGAAACAATAGCCAGAGAAACCCCAGATACAGAAAGGGATAACTGTGACTCAGAGCCGATGCAAGTGGAATTTGTGGAGCCTAGTCTTCTGTCTCAAGAGGAGATGGACTGTTCTCTGTGCGTTACCAGCAGTTTAGAATCACTACTAGACTTGTAAATACTATATACTGCCTCCAGAGTGTTACTTGTATGCTAAAAGGAAGAAGAGTATTGAAACGGTTGAGTTACTCTGGGAAGCCTTAATTAATCCTTGTTGCAACTGTGAAGCATAACAGTTTTTCTTTACCATGAGTTTGTTTCATTCCTGAAGTAAAGGACATTTTCCTCTATGTTGTGACCCACCTGAATCTTTTGCGTAAAGGGAAATAAAAGCCTATGTTATCCCTCTATTCTGCATTCACAATTTACTTCTTAATAGGAGATGAACTGCTAAGACCAGGCTGCACCTGGCTCTTAAAGGAACCTCCTCTCATATAAAAATATCTGTGTCCAACCTTACCCCTATGACCACTGGCCACCAGGGGCGGTACGCAACACCAGGCAACTTCTGAACTCCTTACAGTGGTGGCTACATCTGCCAAACCTGCTCAAGGGCGTACCTTTTCAGGCCCCAGCACACACCAGGGTGCTGACGACAGATGCATCCTTAAAGGGTTGGGCAGCACATTACCAAGGTCCATGCACTCAAGGCCTTTGGTCCCCTCAGGAGACCACCCAGCAGATCAACCTTTTAGAGCTGCAAGCAATTCACTTAATTCTGCAAACTTTCTGCCATGCTCTTTCTCAACAGTCTGTTCTAGTTCAGACGGACAGTCAGGTGGCAGTGTTCTACATGAACAAGCAAGGAAGCACAGGGTCCAGGCTCCTATGTCAGGAGGCACTGGACCTTTGCTCCTTTGTGGTCAAACAAGGCATGTTTCTCAAAGCAGTTTATCTACCTGGTCAGGAGAATTTCCTAGCAGACAAGCTAAGCAGGATTCTCCAGCCTCACGAATGGCAGTTGAATCCATTGGTGGTCCAGCAGATCTTCCTCAGATGGGGACTTCCATCCATCAATCTCTTTGGAAGTCCACTGAACCGTCAGCTGCCCAGGTTTTGCTCCAGACAACCGTATCCCCTGAGGATGGCAGCAGATGCTTTTCTAATCTCTTGGTCTACGGGCCTCCTGTATGCATTTCCTCCCACGCCCCTGGTGGCCCGAACTCTGTTCAAGATCCTCCGGGACAAAGCCTCGGTGATTATTGGAGCACCCAGATGGCCGAGGCAGCCGTGGTTTCCGCTTCTTCTGCAGTTGGTGGTGGAAGCTTCGTTCCCTCTGGGGCTGCAACACGATCTCCTGTCTCAAGAAAAGGGTTCCCTTCTGCATCCCAATCTCAGGTCCCTCAATCTGATGGCCTGGCTGCTGAAAGGATAGTGCTCCAGAAAAAAACCCCTCCAAGCTCAATGACAAAATATTAAATCAAAAGGTGAAAGTCATCGAACATTCAGCCAGTAGCTACCACTGGCACTTAGGAAATCACCTCTATTTTTTTGTCGGGGACAATCGGTTGGAGGGGAAGGACTGCACCATTCCCCTCATTACCGAAAGCACCCTTTTTACTCAACGGGCCACAGCGTGCCCAATTGCTCAAACGTACTTAGTATACTTTTGTTGCAAACTAAAATCAACACTTATCTTAAATAGACACCAAAGCTGTCTTCCATAAGCGAATAGAGTCCTCCACATAGCCACGACATGACATGCATGTTTCAGGCCCCTCCGGGTCCTGTATCAAGTGGTATCACGCCCAAAATATCGCCCACAAAAACGCAGTGAGCCAGCAGTTCTTTTGTAGCTAAAACGGTTGCTGATTGGCTAACAATCCCATGACATCATCAGAGGGATGACCCAAAGGAAGAGTTCTCCCACATCATTCACCCCGCCCCCGACATCACAGTAGATGAATGGGTGAATGAAAATATAGAAAGCCCACATGTATTCATAAAAGACTCCACCAATCTTGCTCAGTATTTAAGCCTGATGGAATCACGGTCTGCAGTCAATAAATCCACTGTTGTTCCCTCCATTGAAGACATTGTTCCCTATCCCCACCCCGAGGGGTCGCTGGAACCCAATCAATCACCCTCCAACTCAGATCAACAAAACTATGATCCAAAGCTGCACAGTGTTCGACTATGGGGGCCGATAAATTTTTCAAACAGATGCGACTAGCATGCTCCCCCATTCGGATCTTAACCGGGCGGATAGTACGTCCTACATAAAACAAATAGCAAGGACATTATATAATATATACAACATGACTCGTCAAACATGTGGAACAACCAAAAAAGGAATAAGACCGTCCCGTAGTGGAATGACACCATTGAATACCCTCCATGGTATTAAAACAATAGCGGCATTGATGACAAGCCCAATGGCCCTGCTGCCCATCCAAACCCCCTTGTAATGAACTCCTTGAGACCACCTTAACCAATCGGTCCCTCAAGTTTGGACCTCTGGTGTAAGCAAAACGTACAGGCTTTTGGAAACACCCCCGTGCTTGCAAAACTCCCCAGTGTTTCTTCAGCAGTCGGGACACTTCCGCTGAGTAAGCCATAAAGGGCAAAACCCCAGTTATTATATCATCAGTGTCACTAGAACTTGAAGAGCTCCGTGGCCCCAAAGGCTGCAAAAGCCACTCACGATGAGAAAAGCGGGCCCTAATATAGGCCCACCGAATCACCTTGCTGGGGTAACCACGCTCCAAAAGACGATCCTTCAAAGCCCGTGCCTGTAATTTGAACTCTAACAAGGAGGAACAAATCCTGCAAAGGCAAAGAAATTGACCCAAAGGGAGGCTGTTTCATAAAGGAAAGGGGTGATGGCTATGATAACAGAGCAAACTATTCCATTGGCTTGCCTTTCGAAACAATGTTGTGAAAAACTTGCCATCTCGTACCCTACCTGCACATCCAAAAATTCAATGTTATGTTCATCCATGTGCATCGTGAATTTTATATTGTCCTTAATTGAATTTAGCCAGGCGACAAACTCCAGCAAATCCCCCCGTGTGGAAGTCCACAAGAAAAAAATGTCATCAAGAAATCGCAGCCATAAACGAACGTGCTGAAACGCAGTGGCTGGACAGATGTATTGTACCTCCATTGCCGCCAAATACAAAGTGGCAATGGAGGGGGCTACTGTGGCTCCCATAGCTACCCCTTGACATTGTAGATAGAACTGATCCCGATATTGAAAATAGTTCTTAGTAAGAACCAACCTAGCCAGGTCCAACAAAAAGGATTTCGGGATCCTGGCCGGGGCCGTTGAAAACGCCGTTTCTAACAAAAGGAGAGCCGCCTCCTGACAGAAGTTGGTGTACAACGCTGTCATGTCCAAGGTCACCAACCACACTGACTCCAAAGGCTCCTCAAAGGAAGCAAACATACTCAAAAAATGAGATGTATCTCTTAAATAAGATGTAACCAAACGAGCCTCCTGTCTCAAAAAACTGTCAATAAATTGAGACAAGGGCTCCAAAACAGACCCTCGGCACGACACAATAGGGCGTCCCGGAGGAGAGGAAAGGGATTTGTGTATCTTCGGTACCGTGTAAAAAACCTGGATGTTTGGATGTTTCTTAAATAAAAACAAAGCCTCCTTAGAGGTAATCCACCCCTTTTCCGTCGCCTCCTCTATAAGAGACCGGATCCGAATCTGCAACTGAGGAGTGGGATCCCCCCGCAAAAGGGAATAATAGTTAGCATCATTCAAATGCCTTAGCACCTCCTCATGATATTGATCCCACGATTGTACCACCACAGCTCCTCCTTTGTCCGCACCCCGTATAATCATGGCCTCATTTCCCGCTAACTGATCTATGGCCAGGCGTTGTTTCCTGGAAATATTTGCAAAATTCCGTACAAACATTTTTTCTTTTGAGGACAATTCCATCAAAATTAATGATTGGTAGGTAGAGATAGCTGGATCCGGTAGCCCCGGTGGGACCCAGCGTGAAACGGGACGCACCAACGAGCCATCCAGCAGTCCCTCCTTATCAGAATAAAACTGTATAACCCGTAATTTGCGTAAAAAACGAAATAGAGCCACTCGCATCCGAAAGGCATCATAAGGCACCGTCGGCACAAAGGAAAGACCCAGATCAAGTGCCTGCTGTTGAGACAATGTTAAAACCAATCCGGAGATGTTGATGACTGCTGTTGTCGACGAGCTCGCTGCCTGGTATTGGGAGGTTCCCACTGGTCGCTCGTGTAGGGTCGACGGGTACGACCTCCCCTCCGCCGACCCCCTTGAAAATCCGATCCATCCTGTCCTCGCATGGACCGTGGCTTTTCCCGTGGCACATCACTAGAATCTGTATCCTCCGAGGAATGATCAAAAGTGACGTGTTTGCTCTGTCCTTCCACAAACCCCTCCGGGTCCGTTTTTTGATACATCCAGCGATAGACTTTCTCTGAATCATAATCCATTTTGTCCCTCTGAAACTTATTAGCTTTAAATCCCTGAAGGTAAACAAAAAAATCCTTGCAATTGACGTTCCATATCCTCCATCTTAGATCGAAATTGATCTTTATCCAAGGTCTCTTGAAGAGAAGTCTTTAAGTCCTCAACTTCGGCAGCTATCACCGTTTCCTCCAAAGCTGTACGATCAATGATCAAAGCGATGAGGTCAAAGCTGCACTTATTTAGAAAACAGTTCCATTTCGAGATGAACTCTGTATCCGATAAGAACAGTTTAGGGGCCCTCGGCATTCTCAAACCCCTAGGGATAATTCGGGTCTTTAAATATTGAAGCATGGTCTCCTCTTTCCACCTCAATCAGGAGGTGGTTCTTCCAACCTTTTTTCCCAGGCCGCATGCCAGCCAGGCTGAAACAGTCTTGCATACCCTGGACTTTAAAAGGGTGTTGTCCTTTTACATAGAATGTACAAAGGAGCATCGAAAGGCTACTCAGCTCTTCGTCTCCTTTGACCCTAATAGGATGGGGTTACCTGTCTCCAAGCGTATGTTGTCCACTTGGGTAGCAGATTGCATCGCCTGGGCATACAGGGAAGCCGACCTCCCCTTGCAGGGTCGGGTCATGGCCCACCGTGTCAGGGCGAGAGCTGCGTCAATAGCTCATCTCCGCACTGTTCTGTTGGCAGACATCTGCCGAGCCGCAATTGGTCTTCAAGCCAGACTTTCGCAGCCCATTACTGCCTGGAGAGAGAGTCCCGGCGGGACAGTGTTTTTGGCCAGGCGGTACTCTGTAATCTCTTTGAGGTTTAGGCAACTCCTACCCTCCGGCCCTTGTGTTGGGCTACCGTACGGGGTGCATTCTCAGAGAAAATTCTTATCACGGATGCAGAGGCTCTTGAGAGGGAGCCATTTTTTTGGCTCTGGGTTCCCAGTAGCCTAGAGCTGGGGAGTCCCATATGTGAGAACTGACCTCCTGCTTGGTCCTGGAGAAAGCGTAGTTACTCACCTGTAATAGGTGATCTCCAGGAACAAACAGGAATGTAGTCATCAGCTTCGGTGGCATTGACGTCTTCCAGGGCTTCGTCTTCCTCCTGTGGATCTCAGGTAACTAAACACAAGTCTAGCCGGTCCTCAAAGGGTAGATCTCCTTTTAAGCATCGAGATGCCTTTGGCATTGCCCTTGAGGATTCAGCACCAGCAAAATTGCCCCGGCGGGAGGCTTTGGCTTCCAAAGCATTATTGGGGCTCCAGGACGTTCTTGAGGCCTCAACCTCGGCAGAACTACTGGTGCCATGCTCTGGGGTACCAACAATCTTCTCCGGTACCGATATCCAGGCATCGGCAGCGTCGATAGACCAGAGAGTCCTGGCTATTGAGCGCAGTCTGGCGGCTCTCCTTGCGGCATCGACGCCTTCTGAACCGCGTCATACATTTCAACCGGTACCGGCACGACTCCAGCACTGGTATCGGTACTGGTACTGATAGCATCGACATCGGTGTCCGCATTGCTGGCACCCAATCATCCGATGCCTTCCGGGAGCGATACTCCGGTACCGATTACTCCCAGTACCAACTTCAGTCGGTACGGGTATCGGGCTCTTCAAGAGCATCTGGACAGGCAGTACTTCGAGTCCTCAGAAGAATCTGAGGATTCTGATAGTTCTGTAGATGCAGGAATGCTTCTCCCAGAGGAGTCCTCCTCCCCTCAGCGCAGGATGTCTCCTCCAGAGGATATTTCCTTTCAGGATTTTATCAGGGAGGTGGCTTGGAGTCTATCCATTACTGTGGCCCCTGAAACAGAGCCTAGGGCAAAGCAGTTGGAAATTTTACAATATCCCAAAGCTCCTAAGGAGGCAGCTACCCTGCCCATCCATGAGATCTTGCATGATCTCATGTTAAGAATGTGGGAGACACCTCTTACCACCTCGCCTCATTATCGTAGACTGGATACTCTGTATCGAGTCCCTCCTTGTCCTAGTTTTCAAAAAGCTCAGCTTCCTCACCACTCTATTGCAGTGCAATCAGCTATGAGAAGGATCAAGAGTGCAAAGAGACATGCCTCTAATCCTCCAGGGCGTGAGTGCAGAACTTTGGATGCTTTTGGAAGTCGTGTCTTCCAAGCTTCCATGCTTTCTGCCAGGATCAGTTCCTATAGTCTATACATGGGAATGTTCCTAAAGGAAGTCACAGGTGATTTAGAGACTTTGAGTCCTCTTCTTCCTGAGGATAGAAGGCAGGATTTTCTCACATTGGTCAAACATGCCCAAGATGTTTCTAAATTTGTCATCCGTGCAGCTTTTGACTGTTTTGAGTGCATAAGCAGAACCTCTGCCATTGCCATAGGTGCACGTAGAATTGCTTGGCTCCAGGCATCTGATCTGGAACTCTGGGTACAAGACAAACTGGGAAATATCCTTTGTACTGGTGAGAACCTGTTTGGTAAAGATTGGCAGGAAAAAGCCAATGAGTTGGATGCTGACATTCTTTTCTAAAAAGAAAAGATATTATCCTGCTTATTCTCAGCAGGGACGTTCTGCAGGTCAGCTTGTCAGGAAAGGTCAGCAACCACCCAAACAAAGAAAAGCAAAGACTGCTAAGCCTCAGCCGTCCCAGCAGTCTCAGCCTCCACAAGGCCTTTGACTTTAAGCTAGAGAACTTAGCCTTCCTGGCTCTCGTTGGACCAGAGCCTTCCACCATTCCAGGAAGGTTGTGTCACTTTGCCCCCAGATGGGGGCAGATAACAGCAGAGCTTTGGACACTCTCCATCATAAAAGAGGGGTACAAGCTTCATTTTTTGAGCATGTCCCCTCCCACAATGATAAGACAGTTCAATTCTCTGACCTCTCTCATCAACCTGTTAGGTCAGGAGGTCACTATGCTTCTTGCCCAAGGGGCAATAGAAGAAGTACCCATCCATCAGCAGGGTACAGGGTTTTACTCCCCCTATTTCCTTATCCCAAAGAAAACAGGGGGATACAGACCTATTCTGGACCTCCAGAGAATTGAACAAATTCCTTGTCAAAGAGAAATTCAAGATGATTTCTCTTGGAACTCTGCTGCCATAACTTCAGAGTCAGGATTGGCTTTGTTCTCTAGATCCCAAGGATGCGTTCTGCCACACACCCACTCCCTGGACCTTGGGGTTTCAGGAGGAGGTGGCCTTGGATGCCCTTCAGGGTTGAGGTTGTAGTTGTGTATGTGCTCAAGCAGTAAGGCAGGCAAAGAAAATTTCTTTGATGAGGTTTATTTCCGCATTGCAGTTCAAGTGCAAACAGACGCAAATAAAGTATAATAGCACAAAACAAGAGTGAGAAACCAAAACAAGGTATTGCACTGCTAGGCTAAATGTCCATTATCTTCTGTGATCACATTCAGTTGTCATGTGACCCTTTTTTAATGGCTGAAACAAACTTTGGCAAACAGCAATGCTCGTGGTATGCAGACAGTCATGCTTTAACTTATTCCCCTCTGATAAGCTCTTCAGCATAGGAATCAATACAGCAACTTCTGTTATATTTCTTCATATAACTTTGTACAGCATTACAATTAAATGTCCTTCTCAATGATACAAGCTGAACAGTCCATTGGCATGTCTGGCTCTGTGAACGGTAGAGAAGAAACTAAAGGCATTTCCTCTTCACAGCTTTTTGAGGGCTGTGCTACATTAGAGGAAGAAATTGCCCTGCTTTCAAAAAACTCTCTGAAGTCTTTAAGAAGCAATTCAGCCTGCGTTCTTTCTGGGCTAAGCTGATAATGTCTTCCTCCTTCAGGTAACTGTTTAAACTGCTTATCTCTTGATAATTAGCAATGCTGCTCTTACTAGGACAACAGCTCCACGTGTTAGGATTATCCTTCCCCCACTTATCACTAAACATTAGTGCTGGGTTTAAAACTTCAGCTGTGAGAGGAGAGTTTTTCAACAGAGTGTTAAAAGTAGGATCTTCAGACTTCTCTTGGCCCACGTCTCTATAATAGGAGTCAGCTGTTCTCCTACCATAGGTTTCAGCTGGCTTATGAATATAGCCTAGGCTGCTTAAATGCTTTTCAGACTGCAACCAATTGCGACCATGTTGTCTGACTTTGTCCTGGCTCTTAACGTTAGCCTTTACTCTTTTTGGCTTCCCAATGTTAAACTTGCTAGCAGTTTCAAACCCACTGTGTACCTTGTGCTGTGGCTTTCTCCAGGGTAATTCTCTGTCCCTCTGCCTTTGGTTCCAAGGTTCCACTTGGTCCTCTAGAAGCCTGTGCTGTAGCCTTGGGTCTCTCAGTGCCCCTGAATCCTTCTGGTCACAGAAGATTCTTCCTGCCTCTGAGTCTCCCGGGTATCTGCTCCGTGAGTCCAATCTTCTCCTTAGTGGATCACAGCTGCTTTACTGCTCTCTCTCCAACTCTTCCTGATCCTGTCCTCCTTGTTCTTCTTTCCCTCCTTGTTGTTCTCGTTCTTGTTCTAACTCTCTCTGTTTCTGAGTGCTTAACAAGGTGCTTGTGCACGGCACTGCCCCCTCATGCTTGGGCGTGCCCAATCAGGGACTTGGCTTCTCTCCTTCCTTGAGGTGAGGTGTGGTTCCTGATTAGCTCTGTGTTTTTTTCTCTCTGAAGAGAAAATCCTGCATTCTCCTGCAGTACCGGTTCTCTCCACCGGATCACTACCTGCTTCCATAGCTTCTTGAGAGGCTTCTACGTCACAGTACACATGTTCTCATCCATCCAACTCACAGAAGGTTCCTTCGGTTCCTTTTTCAAGAAAAGCAGTACCAATACATGGTGCTTCCATTTGGCCTGGTCTCAGCACCAAGGGTGTTCACGAAATGCATGGCTGTGGTAGCAGCATTTCTCCGCACTCTAGGGATATTCGTCTTCCCCTACTTAGATTACTGGCTCATTCGAGCCCCAATAGAGTCAGAGCCCAGGACTTCTTTATCCTGCACAAACATCCCAAAATCCAGTCTAACTCCCACTCAGTCTTTAGAGTTCATAGGAGCGTTGCTGGATACCAGAAAGGCAAGGGCCTATCTCCCCCAGGCCCGTTGCCTTCTCATGGTGCAGTTAGCTTCTCAAGTAGTGCTAAAACCTAATCTCACTGCCCGAGAAATGCTACAGCTACTAGGCCACATGGCATCTACTGTGCATGTGGTTCCCTATGCTCGCCTCCATATGAGGGCAGCTCAGTGGACTTTATCCACTCAATGGACCCAGGCATCAGGATGCCTGCCAGACAAAACAGCAAACACAAGTCGCCTTATTTTGTCCCTCGAGTGGTGGAAGTCCACTCAAAACCTGTTGCTGGGGTCCCCTTTTCAACAACCTTTACCCCAGGCAACTCTCACAACAGATGCTTCACCAATGTGTTGGGGAGCTCATCTGCAAGACCTCTCCACCCAAGGCACTTGGACTCCACAGGAGACTCATCTGCAGGCAATCAATCTCTTGGAGCTCAGAGCAATCTTCCTTCCTCTTCGAGTGTTCCACACCCTGCTCAGCTACAAGACAGCCCTTATTCACACGGACAACCAAGTAGCCATGTTCTACGTGAACAAGCAGGGGGGATCAGGCTCTCTGTCACTTTGCAACGAAGCTTTGCGACTATGGGCCCTCGCCAGAGAGCATCAGATTCATCTCCTGGCGGTGTATCTTCCCGGCATACAAAACTCTTGGGCTGACAGACTCAGTCGAGTTCTGCTTCCACACGAGTCATCTCTGCATGCAGACCAGGTAGCCAAAATATTTCAAGTTTGGGGAACCCCGGACATAGACCTCTTTGCAAGTCTGTGGAATGCCAAACTTCCCCGGTTCTGTTCCAGAACCCCGGCTCGGGGGGCTCAGGCCAGGGATGCTTTCCTCCTTTACTGGGGTCAAGGCTTCCTGTATGCCTTTCCACCCATTCCCCTAATTCCCAAAACCCTGTTCAAGCTTCAGAGAGACAGAGGCCGTATGATTCTCATAGCTCCACATTGGCCACGGCAAGTGTGGTACCCTCTGCTTCTACATCTCTCTCAAGCTCCCTCCCTGGAGTTAGGGTCTGCTCCAGATCTCCTGTCTCAGGAGAACAGAATGTTATGGCATCCAAATCCCCAGTCTCTACATCTCAGGGCTTTGTTGCTGAAGGCCTAGATCTTCATGATCTTAACCTTCCTCAGCAAGTAAAGGATATCCTTTATGCTTCCAGGAAGCCTTCCACAAGATGCTCTTATGCTTTCAAGTGGAAAAGGTTTACTATATGGTGTTCGCAGAAGGGTCTTAACCCCCTTGCAATACCTCTGGAATCATTACTGGAGTATCTCCTTCATTTATCCAATGCAGGACTTAAAACTAACTCAGTAAGAGTCCATTTGAGTGCTATTGCAGCTTCTTTCAAGCCTCTAAATGGACAACCTATTTCCTCCCATCCTCTTATAGCAAGATTTATGAGAGGTCTTCTTCTAACTAAGCCTCCCATTAGGCCACCACCTGTAGCATGGGACTTAAACCTGGTTATTGGTCAGCTCATGAAGCCACCTTTCAAACCCTTAGCTACTACCTCATTGAAATTCCTTTCCTGGAAGGTTATCTTTCTCATTGCAATCACATCAGCATGTCGCATCAGTGAGTTGCAGGCATTAGTAGCTGATCCACCTTATACAAGGTTCCATCATGACAAGGTAGTCCTTAGGACTCATCCACGCTTTATGCCAAAGGTGGTCTCGCCTTTTCATCTAAACCAAGCGGTCTACCTACCTGTGTTCTTTCCAAGGCCTCATGCATCAAATGCAGAAAGGAACCTTCATAATTTGGACTGTAAAAGAGCTTTAGCCTTTTGCTTACAAAGAACACAACTGTGCAAATGGTGGTGATATTCCGCCGCTCTCTATATAGTTCAGCAGAAAAGCTGTCCTAAGATGAACTGCCCAGCTATGTTGATAGTGAGTGCTATACATATAAGGGGTCATCTTAGAAACTTTATTTGTGATTTAGACATCTGAAAACAGCCATTCATACTTCCCAATCACATCCATGTCCCACAGACATTTTAGAATTCCCTGAGTCTACACGTTGCCGTCTCAGTCACATCTGTGTCATACAGGGGCATGTCAGAAGTGTGTCCAGGGTATTCCAAAAGGATACGTGTACATTTTAGATTTTAGATTACCGCTGCACATTAAAATCCACTACTGGACATATCCAAGTCTATACCTGCACCTGGACATGAATAAACATTTAAAAAGTGAGTGTTTTGGCCAGGTAGCAGTAGACGAGAGAAGAGGAGAATGCCCTCTCATTCCTTCAATATATTTTGCGAACTCTAAAAACCTACCAAGTAAATATCAAGGCCTTTCTGTCCACTGCTGCACCACTGCACATCTCCAATTCCAAAATGGCAGGCCGAGATGAGTATGTAATGTCATATACCTATGCACATTGTGAAATACCTGCGCTGGCACATCTGTGTGGCCGGTAGTGAGCACGTCCAGATCTTGCACATCCACGTTTGTGAAATCGACTAGTCTTCTGCAGGTATCTGGGCCCTTTTTCTGCATGTCCCCGCTGTCTTTATATTGCAATGAACATGTCTATCTTTTTGGGATGGCAGCATGTCTGTTTTACAAAGCATTGCATATGTCCATTTTCACTGCTGCCCCTACCACAGAATTTAGACATGGATGTCTCAGATTTCACCTAAACGGCCTTATATAAGCACCACCCTTTCTATGGATAGTGGCGTAGAATATATGTGAAGTATTTAAACACAATGGCATTTAAAATAAAAGTTGGCTGTGGATTTAAATACTGCTTGTTCCCGGTGAAAGCGTAGTTACTCACCTGTAACAGGTGTTCTCCAGGGACAGCAGGAATCAGTCCTCATGACCCTCCCGCTTCCCCTTGGAATTGCTGCTTTACCATATATTATTTTTGCCATCTTAGCTATGTCATTAGACTAAGGCATGATGGCATCCTTGGGCGGGTAGGGGACCACGCATGTGTGGTGCATCTCCCAAAGACTTCCTTTGAAAGTTGGGGATATGCTTCTGTGCGGGCTCTGTCAGCGTAGATGTCATCCGTATGTGAGGACTGATTTCCTGCTATCCCCAAAGAACATCTGTTACAGGTGAGTAACTACGCTTTCTAATTGCACCGTTTTATGCATATGCTTTCAGTTATGATATCATCCTTATTTATCTTTTCTATTTATTCTGGGAATCTCCAGGAGCATTAAAGTTTTGCTTTTCAATTTATGCATGATCTTTGTGGTTGGTGGAGTGAGGAAAGTGCGTGGCGGCACTTTCATTCTTCAGTATCTGTTAACATGCAAGCACTACCCCCCCCCCCCCCTCTCGACTGACAGTGAGGTTGGTGAGCTTTTCGTCTGTGGCATCTTACTGCTTCCCTTGGCAGCTGATTGATGGTAATACTAATGGGGGCACTATGTTTATTTTTTTGAGAGACACAAAAATAAAAGGGCTCTGGAGAACAAAAAAAACAGATTTCTTGTAATTCCCCTAAAGGTTCAGTTAAAGTTTTTTTCAGTAGGTTTAAATCATATTGTGATGCCATCGACTATTCTAAATGCTGCACTCTCATTGACAAGTAGTACCTAATAATATTTATTGATGATGAAGATCTTTTTTAGTTTGGAGAAAGTGAAACAGCAGTTACCATTTGGCCAAATGAGTCTCCCTTCTGAATCGTTAGCAGTCTTTTGTAATCTCCAATCTCCAGGAACAAGCAGGAATGAGTCTTCACATATGGGTACGTCGGTACCGATGGAGTCTGCGCGGGAACGCTTCCCAGCGTCCAATCAGAAAGCTTTTGGAAGCATCCCAACACTCCTGCCTTCCCGCCTTCCCAACTGCCTCTCCTCAGTTTTCGTTTTTCCGCGGAGCCGGCAGGACATTCTCCTGACACCGCAGAAAATTCTTCTTTTATTTTTTAGTTTTCTTGTGGTCGCGGCTGTCTTACCCGACGCCACCGGTACCGCCGGTGTTTCTTTTTTCTTTTCTTGTAAAATATTTTCCCTTTAAGGAATATATTTTTCTTTTTTAGTGTCTCACGGTTCTCAGGCCTTCTAGGCCTCTCCATTCTTCCTCATGGAACCGCCAGCCATTTTCCCCAGGAAATGTACAAACTGTGGCGGTACAACTTTATTTTTAGGCGCTCACAATTGGTGTCTAACCTGCTTGGGTCCTGACCATTTTCCTCCGGAGCCCTCGGGCGCCAGTATGGTGAGAGGAAGTTTTCAACATCAAGTTCCCCTCGACACGCGGTCCCCCTCTAACTTCAGGGCACCGACCATATCTTCTTCTACACAGGATCAGGTAACCTAAAAACAGTCTGTTAAGACTAGCCAGTCCTCGAGCGGCAGTTCTCATGCACAGCATAGAGATGCCTCCGGCCTTGCCCTCGAGAATCCACTGGCTCCAAAACCCCAGTGGGAGTCTTCGGCCTCCAAAGCCTGTGTGGGGTTTCAGGTTGTTCCTGAGGTTCACCCCTCACAGAACATACCTGAGCCATGTCCGGTGGTGGCATCTGCTTTGAGCGGTACCAATACCCCGGCATCGGCACTGGTGTTGGATGAAATATTCCTCACCAAGGATCGTCGTCTGGGGTCCTCGGTACCTACGGGCCCGGTGGAGACGCTTCAGACCGACTTTACAGTATCGGTATCGACACCGATACTAGTACCGATGTCGGTACCCTCCAGACGTGCATCGACAGACTCGCTTCCTTCGATGCCGAGTCTGGAATCGATCTCCAGTCTGGAGGACTGGGTACCGACTCGCCTTGGTCAGTACCGAAGGCTGGGTTCCGATACTTTGGATCTGCAACTCTCGGTTCCTCCGATACCGTTAGAGTTGCCACCGGCTGGTCGTCTTCCACCGGTATCAGATATGGTACCGAGATCGGTACCGATACCCACAGTACCATTACGGTCGGTACCTTCCATGCTTCTCTTGTCAGGCTCGCTTCCCTCGATGCCGAGTCTGGAATCGATCCCTAGCATGGACGATCTGTTACCGACTGTCGCTGGTTCTGACCTGCAGTACCAGCGACCACCATCTAAGGATCCCATACTGCACCATTCAGGATCTTCTATTCCTATATACTGGAATAGATCCTTCGGTGCCAACGCTAGTTCTTCATCAGATCTAGCCTATCCAAGGGAAGTTCCCTCTGGGGATCCTTCTTTCCAGACTTTCCTCCTGGATATGGCAAAATCACTTGCCATTCCTATTCCTGGACAAGATCCTACACAAGGGAATACAGAATACCTCTCTGTTCCTAGCGAAGCAAAGGAGAATATAATGCTTCCTTTGCATCATTCTTTGCAGGATTTCCTTCTACGAATGTGGGAAGCTCCTTTAAAGGTACCCCCACTTTCCAGAGCAACTGATCTCCTATATTAGGTGCCCCCCTCTCCAGGGTTTCAAAGGACTCAACTTCCTCATCATTCCATTGTAGTGGAATCAGCATTGAGGTGAGTGAAGAGTAATAAAAAGCACTCTTCTTGTCTGCCAGGTCGTGAGTCTAAGACACTAGATGCCTTTGGACGTCAAACCTTCCAGACATCCATGCTTTCAGCAAGAATTCTCTCATATATTTTGTATATGGGTCTATCTCTTGAGGAGGTCACAAGAAAATTACATCTTTTGACTCCTTTTCTTCAAGAGCCCAAACAAGCAGACTATTCCTTACTGGTTAGTCATGCTCATAATATCTCTAGGTTTCTTACTCGTGTTTCCCTAGACTCCTTTGAGTCTGTTAGCAGGACTTCTGCTATAGCTATAGGGGCATGATGTAGAGCCTGGCTCCAAGCTTCAGATTTGGACAAATGGGCACAAGAAAGACTGGGAAATACTCCTTGCACTGGAGAAAATCTCTTCAATAAGGAGTCTTTACTCCAGGTTACTCAGTTATCCACTGACTTTCCTGTTTCCAGAGGCTATTCTACACCGCCGCCTTTCCCACTAGGTAGGAAATGTCCTACCAAACTTTCTTCCCCTAGGGGGAGAAGGTTTTGTCCATCATCTGCCCATCATACAGATGTTCCCAAACAGGGGAAACATCGCCCTGGTCTGAAGAATCTACAAACTCAACGGTGTCAACAAACCCAGCAGTCGCAGGGATTCAAATAGATCATTGTCCCTCTTAGTTGCTGGTTAGGGTAGCAGTCTGCTTCTTTTCACTTGCAGTATCTGCACTAATTTATCGTAACCTACCTAGATATCTCTTCATGAGACATCTTTTCTCTAAGAGTCTTTATGATGATCATGCCCATACTTAACAGATTTCCTCTTCCTCTTGGAGGAAAGAGAGGTAACAACTATCAATAGACAGTTGTTTTCACTGTATTGGCATGTATCATCTCACCTGTCGGAGACTTCCTCCATAATTGGTCTCTTGCAACTCTGTCTTACCTCCCTCTTACTACAACATTTAGTTTGTAAGAGTGACTTTTTTACACGGGTTATGGTTATGGTCCTCTACCTGTTCTACCGGGGGATTCTCCCTTCTGGAGTTGTCTTCCCCCTTGTTACCTTAGAGCAGCTCCTCAGACAATAGGAAGTCCTGCCATGTCTGTTTCTTTTTTCAAAAAAAAAAAAAAAAGAGGAGGGAAAAGAAATTCTCCATGCTGCCCTGATAGTTGCTGCAAATGCAGCAATTCCTAGTGGTTAAACCATTGGTTTTGTTCACTACACAACCATGGTTTCCCCTCCACTAGCAATCCTCCTAGCCTCAGTGCTAAATCCCAAACAGGGTATCAACCTCGTTTGGGAAACCCTATTATCACAGTTTGGTTGGTTAACTTCTATTCTTCGCCCCTTGCCCGTGGCAGAATAGCTGGTTACCTGCTGGCTTTCCACAGCCAGTTTTTCTTCTGACCAACCTGCAGCATGCTCTCTGCAACTCTACAGAGTAGCTTTGAACTATGGGCCCTTGCTAGAGAGCATTAGTATCTTGCCTAGCAGATAACCCCAGATGGTTAAAAGGGGTTTCCCAAGTCATGTTTCATGCCTGGCAAGTATTCTCTACCCTTTCCATCTTATCTTAAAAATCTTTTGAGGCATAAGCCTCAGGCCTTTCAATACGTGAAAGCCTAAAGAAGGGCCATATCTCCTGGGGTCTCCCGTCAGAGATAAATTCTTCACTGGCAGCTAGAGGATACCTAATACCCATCTTGCCCTCATAGGCGGATCACTAGGGTATCTTCCTCCAGAGGCCTCCTCTATCCAATCTCCACACTACAATTCTGGAGATATCTGGACTTCCTGTCTGCAGACTGCCGTCATCCTCTGCCATTTTCACGTAGGCCATCCTGGTTACTCAAGAGCTCAAATTCTGCAAAGAATTAAGCCGCCTTTTTGTCAGGGACACCTTTCCTCTGACTATGCCAGTCATAACCAGGAGAAGAGGATTTTTTCTATTTTATTCAAGCAGGTATCAACCTTCTTGCTATTAGATAAATCTTTCTCTCTCCCTATAAGGGAGGATGGGGTTCTCTGGACAACTCTCCATCCATATACCTGGAGACATGTCTCTATATGCCTGCCTATTCATCTAGGTATATACGAGGGCCGTTTTTTTTTCAACCTCCGATCGCTCCGTGCAGACGCTACGCGGGCAGCAGAAAGCGGGCATGCGCTGTAGGCGACTGCGCAGCTCTTGCACTACACACTCCGCCATTGTTGACATTCAGGCGTCAGTCGGCGTTGTGCTACAGCCACGTAAACATGTCCACCATGATTGATGCTCCCTCCAAGTGTGAATTGCGAAGTGTGATTCGTTTTCTACAGGCTGAAGGCCATAGTGCTGCAGAAATCCATCGGAGAATGAGTCGTGTGTATGGGGAAAACTTCATGAGTGATGGTGTTGGGCCAAGGACGCAAATCTGTCATTTCAGATGACCTGGTGCAACGAGTTGACAGAATGTTTAAAGAAAACCGCAGATTCACCATTACTGCTTTGTCTACGGAATTTCCAGAGGTTTCAAGGTCTGTTTTGTACTCTATTGTTACTGAACGGTTAGGCTACAAAAAACTTTGTGCACGTTGGGTCCCAAAAATGTTGACGGACGGCCACAAAAGCGCTTTCAAACCAATGAGGACCTTCAAACCAACGTCAAGGACTACTTGAATTCATTGGCGGCAACTTTCTTTGCAGAGGGTATTGAAAAGCTTGTCCACAGATATGACAAATGTCTCAATCTCTTCGGTGATTATGTCGAAAAGTAACCGTAAGTGTACCAATCTTTTGGTAATAAAATTGTTTTATATGAACTTGTCTTTTATTTATAGCCTATCGGAGGTTGAAAAAAAAACGGCCCTCGTATATACATAGATATAAATCAGCATATATATATATATATATCTGTGTGTCTTCTGCCCATACATATCTCTTTATAGATATATGCATATATACCCTATATGTGTATATATTTAAATCTACATATATATATATATATATATAAATACATATAATGAGATATATTGTTAGATAGATCTGTATCCATCTACTTATCTATCTGGCTGTTAGGATCAGATATCCTGACATTCCTTTATGATCCTGACAGATGGGCACTAACCCTATCAATGCTGTACCAGCATACCTAGGGGACTACACCTAGAACCACTCCTGTGGTAATTAACCTTTTCAGGTTAGGTACTCCTGAAGCTCTCCATGTACCTTTCTTTCCTTTTTGACCCCATTTAGGAAAGACATTGCAGAGCTTCCGTTGCTCTAAAGCTTAGCGCTCCTGAGTCTGTCCTTATCTTTTTATCAGATACAAGGGTTTCCATACCCTTTCTTCCCTACATGGACTGATTCCAACCCCAGTCCAGTTGAGTCAGACTAAATTTTTCTCTTGGCCCTAAATTTGTACTGTTTTTGGACCAAAGCAGCTTAAGCTTTCCTTAATAGTACCTTCTGCGTCTCCGCTGAAGCTCTACCTCTCATACTACCCCAGTTTTCCCCTGGGGCTATTTTTCTCACCCTAAAGGGTTCTGACCTCCACTTGTTTTTTGTTCTACTTTATTACCTCTACTTCTCAGTGAGGTACCCCTTGAGCACATTCACTGGTTCTTCTATCAGATCCATATGTAGCTCAGTGCACTTGTGCAATGCCAACAAGGGAGGCCCAGATTACAATATTTTATTACTAAATGCCCTTGATACAGGGTCTTCCCCTTTGAAGCCCTGTTCTAGCCAGCTGTTCCACAGCTCTTTTCTGTATTCAACTCCTACCCTCCATCCCCAGGATGCCTGAGGTCCTGAGGAATAGCATGGCTCGTTCTAGACTTGCAACATGCTAGGACTCCCTCCGGGCATCTGAGCTTGGGAGTCCCCATATGTGAAGACTCATTCCTGCTTGTTCCTGGAGATAGCACAGTTACTTACCTGTAACAGGTGATCTCTGGGAACAGCAGGAATAAGTCTTCACAACCCACCCACCTCCCCTAGGAGTTGCATTTCTCTATCTCTATTTTTCCCTTCCTTGCTCTCTCTCTTTCTTTGTCTCAGCTTTAAAACTGAACTGAGGAGAGGCAATTGGGAAGGCGGGAAGGCAGCACGCAGGCGTGTTGGGATGCTTCCAAAAGCTTTCTGATTGGACGTTGGGAAGCGTTCCTGCGCGGACTCCGTCGGTACCGACGTACCCAAATGTGAAGACTTATTCCTGCTGTTCCCAGAGATCACCTGTTACAGGTAAGTAACTGTGCTTTCCAAGATCCATTTCTTGTAGCTCCTTCCTGCTCATTTTACTTTCATTATCCCAGTAAACATTTTAGATCTGCGAATGAAATGTGTTTTGCTGAGGCGGGGGGGCATGCCGTTTTCTTGGAATGTATATATAGCACAACATAATTGCAATGTTATATCATTCCGTGTTCATGGGTGAGGAGAGCAATGAATGAACAATAACTGTTTGGGGAATTAGATGTCTTCCATATTTCTTAGGATACGGCTTTTAATACAATTACATTTTCTGCTCATGTCTGTAATGCTGCCAAAGATAGTATTAGTAGTATAACAAATTTAGCACAGTAGGTCAAGTATTAAAGAAATATTCTGTAAAAATAACTTCTCCTCACTCAACAGAGCTGCAGAATTACCATATTATTATCAGAACAATTCAAAATATTAGCATGGTCTGAATATATCCAGAGTACACAGTACTGAAGCATAATCGAGTTCACGGGGTGCAATCAAATGACAGAGAATCGTGACATATCAAAAACCCTGCACTTTCTGCTGAAACCTTTGTTCTATTTCTCAGTTGGATGCATATTTGATTGAGGCGCTGCCCTTTTTATTAATTTTTTTTAAGATTCCTGCATTCTGGACTTCTCTCGGGTACTTGAGGATGATCCTCTTAGGAGGAATGCTTTCCTTTTTCTCACCCATTATCTCCTAAATTAGTAAATTCTGACAAAAAGTTAACTTCATTGACTGATAGCATTTTCTTGTCTACTCACTTGCTTACTGAAGTTGTCTCCATTTGTACCCCAGCTCTCGACATTCATCTAGTGTTGCTGACATTTGAAGTTAGATTTCTTGTTCTGTGTATTTGAAATCCAGGTCATCCTCTCTTTTATTACTGTTAAGAATTTTAATATGTACACCTTAGAGGAAAGGTGGAATAGAGGTGATATGATTGGGATGTTTAAATTCCTCGGTGGCATAAATGCACAGGGGGAGAGCCTCTTTCGATTTAAAGCAGGTTCTGCTCTGAGGGGACATGGGATGAGGGTGAAAGGGGATAGATTCAGGAGTGATATGCGGAAATATTTCTTTACGGAAAGAGTGGTGGCTCCATGGAATAGTCTCCCAGTGGAGGTGGTAGAGATGAGGACAGTATCTGAATTCAAAAAAGCATGGGACAAACACAGAGGATCTCTAAAGGAAAAAAGGGGACTGTTATAGTTGTTGATATGGAGTGACAGACTAGATAGGCCATATGGGCTTTTTCTGTCGTCATTTTTCTATGTTTCTATGTTAATGTTGTGTTTTAGTGGCTTCTCTCCAGTCTACATGGTATGAGACTTTACTACATCATTGTACACATGTGAGATCTTTCTTTATTCATTAATTTTTTATTGGTATTTTTATAATTTTACAGATCATAGAACAATCGATATAAAATATTGAACAATAAACTACCCCAAATACCCACCACCCTCTCCCAGGCGCTTTACTATCCCCAAAAACTGTAAACTGTGTTATTATTTAAATACTAAGGCAAACATGTTGAGAAAGAGAGTCCCCTAGTTCATTCTAAGAATGGTTAAATACCTATCAACATGTTACATGAGCAGCATATACCTCAAGAGCAGACCATTTAGATAAATTTAAGCTTCTATGTCTGAGGCTGGCAACCCTGTCATAGGCTTTTTTGTATTTGGAATATAGACATAATTGATTCCACCAGACATGCCAGTCCAGGTTAGAGGGGTTTTTCCAGTTGGTAAGTATTAATTTTATGGCTACTGTTATCATGAAATTTAACAGGAAGAAATTTTCCTTTGTCAAAGAAGGGATCCCTGCCAGGGACCTCAGGATAATTATACGCCATAACAGGGGAGACGAAAAGTTTAGTATTTACTGTATCCTAGCTCAAACCGGGATCCAGAAAGCCTGAATGTTAGGGCATTCCAAAATCATGTGTGCTAAGGTACCTGCTTCAATCTGACAGGACCAGCAGGGGTTGCTTGCAATACTGTTCCATTTAGCGAGCTTGACTGGAGTGATTTATGATTGATGAGCAAAAAAAGAACATCGATTGAGTGAGAGCAGCGGATCTTGATACACAGATAAGAGGACCCCAAAAAATGATCCAGGATTGTTGCAATATGGAGGAACCAGCCTCTTCCTCACATATTTCCAGCAACCCTGTGTTTTTAGGAGGGAGGTAATCCCTGATGTGATCAGCAAGCACGCTGCAATAGCGAGATTCTATGCATTTATCAGGGATTATCTCCCTTCTAAAAACATGGGGTTGCTGAAAATCCTCCATAACTCTATGAATCCCCCATGCCAGGGAGAGGCCATGAAGTTCAACCTTTGAGCAAGAAATACAATGACAGAGTTGAAGCCATTGGAAATAGCATGAAGATGGGAGGCCAAATTCATTTGCAGGGCCGAGAAGAGTTTCCAGCCAGATCCAAACATTAATTGCCCCAGAGTCCAAAAGCCACACCTTTGCCACGTCTTCCAATCAAAGGGAGTTTTTTGATTTTGAATAAGGGATTAAACCATATCGGAAGCAAGGAAGAGTAAAAATTATCTACTTTGATAGATGTGAGGAAGGACTGAAAAGCCCTTTGCATGGAGATAATTATTCGACCAACTCTAGAGTTGTCCGGATATCTCATTAATAATTTAGCTGGGCATGGGGAGACCAAACACTCTTCTAGTTCCAACCAAGTAGGTTAGCAAGATGAAACCAATAAAAATCTGAGCAGTAGACTCCTCCATTGAGTTTGCTAGCTTTTAACGTCTTTAGCGCTATCCTAGCTGGCTTCCCTTCCCAAAGAAAAGTAGTCAAAATATGCTCTAGTGCTATGTATACCAACATTGGCAGCAAGATTGGAAGCATACCTAATACATAATTTATTTTCGGAATCAAGACCATCTTTATAGCTTCCAGCTGGACTCACCAAGTAAGATGAAGTGGGTATCATTTCAAAGTAAAGATGTGTGCCATATCCTTTAAATTCTTTGTTTATCCTCAATGTTTCATCTAAGGGGCATAATAGTGCACCCCCAGATACTTCATTGCTGAAGGCTCCCACTGGAATGGAAAGCTTGATACCAGAGCAGCATTGGCAAATTGGTTGATAGGGAAAGCTATCGATTTGGTCCAATTAATTTTGTATCCTGAGAGATAGGGATATTGAGCAATCAGCTATAAGAGTGGAGGAATCCATGTTGGGTGGGAAAAAAGTAGGAGATCATCCACATATGCAGAGAGTTTAATTTGGATGTCTGCAATTATAATACCTTGAATTGACAGATGAGTAATGCTAGAGGTTCTAGCGCCAGATTAAATAAAAGGGGGGACAAGGGGCATCCTTGCCATGTGCCATGGAGTAAAGAAAAGGGCTGAGTAAGTACACCATGATCTAGGATCCGTGCTGAAGGATTGGCATATAGGACTTGAAGCATGTCTACAAATTGTTTTGGGGAACCAAACCACTCAAACACACGGAAGAGAAAAGGCCATTCCAACCTATCAAAGGCCTTTTCAGCTTCTCATGAAAGGCCAACATAAGGTGTATCCAGCAGCTTCTAACAAATTGCAGAGTAATCAGGTGTTATCAACATCAACCTGCCTGCAATAAAGCCACACTGATCGGGATGTATTAACAGGTGTAGGACCATAGCAAGCCGATAGGCCAGAATATTAGAATATAACTTGTAGTCTGCATTTAGAAGCAAGATTGGCCTATAGTTGGCAACCTTCTTCGGATCTTTACCAGGCTTTTCCAGCACTACTATCGTGGCACTGGCAAAAGCCCCTGTATTATTTACTTGCTCCTGCAATTACTAATAGTAAGTCTTCAGATAAGGAAGAAGGTCTTTTGCAAAGGTCTTCTCTATTGGCAGCCCATCCGGGCCTGCAGTTTTCCCTACTTTCCTGCCTGTTAAGGCCTCTTTCATTTCTGCAAGAGAAATGGGTTTGTCGAGAGATATAGGGTGCTTTTCCCCTAGCTTAGGATGCACAATCTGTCCTAGCAAACTCTCAAAGGCAGTCTCATTTGGGGTTATTTCAGAGGTATAAAGTTGAGAGTAAAAAAATGCAAAAAGCCCTCTGCTATATCAGTGTTGCTGGTCAGGGATCTATGTTGATCATCAATGATAGACACAATGTGGGATTTGAGATGTCACGATTTTAACATTGAGGCCAGTAATTTACCAGCCTTATTCTGCTCAGTGTAGTATCGTGCTTGTTGAGTAAACATAATTTATTCTACCTCAGAGATGAGTATTGTGTTATGCTGGTAGTGTAGCCTCTGGAGTCGACTCAGGATTGCTGTGTTGACCTGACGTTGAAGAATTCTTTCACCAGCAATAATCTGTTGGTCAAGAACCTTGAGTTTTGCCTTTGCATTTCGTGCCGCAGCAATAGAAAAGCTAGTGATAGACACTCTTATTGAGGCCTTGAAAGCTTCCCACCAAGCCCAACTAGGCATATCCTCTGGTAGATTAGTAACAAAAAATCTTGTATTTCCTGTTGGATCTGCACTATAAAGGAGTCATCTGCTACCATTGATCTTTTAAAGGACCAAGGGCCTTGACTGGAGGGTTCATCGAGGGGTCGAAACTCTACCACTATCGCTGCATGGTCTGACATGTGTGCTCAAAATATCTGAATCACCAACTACTGTAGAGTGACATATAATGACTGAATTGTGTGTAGAAAGTCTTACATGTTTTTTTGTCGGAAGTTTTTGCCTTGAGGGGATTACTCCCTCTTGAAGCCTAACTTCCCTTTTAATCAAAACCACGGTTTTATCCTGTGAATCCTAATAGTGAGATGATGCACACAATTTTAGTGCCTCTACACACCTCAAAAACATCTAAAACTCTATCTGCTGTCTCCAACTTTCAAACAAACTTGATATTTTTCAATAAATTTCAATACTCATCTGATCAAAATCGAAATATTCGCAGTCAGAACCGGACACAGTACTGCATTTTGGACAGAGCCATTTCTTTCAGGTCCTGTTTCAATGCTTCATACCGCTGCAAAAAAATGGCTACTTCAAACTTTTCAGACGCCATTCACAACTCCATCAAAGTTTTTTATCCATCAAAATATCTGGATGGCTAACTCCTTGAGCTAGGGATCTAGACATTTAAAAAAAAGTCAATTCGGGAATGGGAATTATGTTGGGAGAAAAAAAAGTGTAGTCTCTTTCAGTAGGGTGCATTAACTTCCATATATCCACCAGGCCATTGGACTCCATAAGAGATTTCAGTACATTATTTGCTCTATAGTGCCTTTTAGTTCTACTTGGTGAACAATTTATTAACGGGTCAAGAACAATGTTGAAATTACCACCAAGAATTACCAGAAGGGAAGAGTCGTCTTGTATGGCTTTCGCTAATGACTGAAAGAAATTTGGATTATCACAGTTTGGAGCATAAATGTTAATGATGGCTAATTGCCACTTCCCAAAGATTATATGGGATTTGGCCCAACAACTTCCTGATCAGATCAAGTGGAAAGAATTTGAGGATTTAGTGAATTACTGACTAATGTGGCCACTCCGTTTTTCTTATGAATAGCTGGTGCATTAGCAACCAGGTGATATCGCCCTGCTGCTAACATTTTTGTCTCCTCAATGGTCAGATGAGTTTCTTGAAGCATTATTATATCAGCTTTTTATTTTTGACAATATGCAAGAATCTTTTTTTTCTCTGAACAGGATTCTTGACGTCCTTAACATTCAGTGACAATACTTTGAGGGGGTTCATAGATAAGGCTCTAAATTGCCCAAGTGATAGGAATTATTTAGTCCTGCCTTGACCTCATATAACTTGCAAAGCGCCAAACCCGCCCCAACAAAGAGGAGCAATACAACTGGGTGAGAAATTATTTAAATTTATTTTATTTGAAAGTTTTTATATACCGCCCCTTCCAGAGATCAGGGGTGGTTTACATAGAACAGGGGTTTTCAACCCAGTCCTCGGGGAACCCCAGGCCAGTCAGGTTTTCAGGATTCCCAGAGTGAATATGCATGAGAAAGATTTGCATGTTCTGCCTTCCTTGAATGCAAATCTATCTTATGCATATTCATTGTAGGAATCCTGAAAACCTGACTGGCCTGGGGTTCCCCGAGGACTGGGTTGAAAACCTATGACATAGAACAAGAACCAACTTTTACATTAAACATTGAACATTACATAGAACTTTAAGCATTCAAATATATGTAACTTACAGAATAACTATATTACAATAACTATATACAGTGTGGTAGCATAGAGGTTGCAAAAATCTTTATTTATAAGAATAATGATTGGACTCATTATTGCAGCAAAGTCTGGGGCAGGGGTGGGCAATTTCGGTCCTGGAGGGCCGCAGACCAGTCAGGTTTTCATGATGTCCCTAATGAATATTCATGGACCTATTTCCATACAATGGAAGGCAGTAGATGCAAATAGATCTCATGAATATTCATTAGGGACATCATGAAAACCTGACTGGTCTGCGGCCCTCCAGGACCGGAATTGCCCACCCCTGGTCTGGAGTGTTTCAAGAGAATATGGCCACAGCTGGACCCTAACATCATGAGAAGTAACCCCTGTCCAAAAATTCAGCAAAATAGATATGAAATTTAACACCGACTTTCTTTTTTTTTACCTTCTTTTTCTTTATTTATTTTTAAATCTCTTCAGACCCCCCCACCCATTGATATCATCCAAAAGGAGAAAAAGGTTATGGTACCCGCTCTCTTTGCTTTAGCCATATTAATGGGCGGGACTCAGTACATGAGGCGAAGGGGATTACCCATACAGAACCCTAAATTTACTCTTCATTTTACATTAGGGACATACTTATTACCACGAGCAGTACTGGAATAATAACCTCAGTGCCATTGCCCAACGTCCACCATCTAACAAACCTCCAAGGAAACGAGCCACCTCAGCCTGGTACTCCACTGATCTGCGATCATCAGTCATCCTCCTAAGGAAGCTGGAAAGACGCTGGCATCGATCTCACTCTGCAGAAGATCAGAGGGCATATAACCTTCACCTGATAAAACACCGTGAAGCAATAACAGAGAAAATCAGACAATTCCACACGGACACCCTAAAACAATCACTAAACAAACTGTATGACTTCTTTAATCTAGTCAAGAACCTAACAAAGGAGCCAGCCCCTGACCAACCAAGCGAGATCCACCCTCAAGAATTCGCGAACTACCTGCAATCAAAGCTATGCCAGACCAATAAGCCCTCAGCACCCACCACCGTACACGAACAAACCTACCTAACTCTCCTGACCATCTTCTCCACTCCACCCAAGAAGTACATCAAAGACACTATTGCTGCAATCAACACCACTACGGCACAAACCGACCCCTGCCCCGCCTTCTGGATAAAAGAGCTACGCTGCGATTTCAGCCCGTTCATAGCCAGGCTCATGGACCAATCCTTTGCAACAGGCTCGTTCCCCCAATACCTCAAACATACTTCCATCAGGCCTCTGCTGAAAAACAGCAAGCTCGACCTCCAGAAGGTGGACTCATACAGACCTATATCCAGTATACCACTTCTGGCCAAGATAATTGAAAAAGAAGTCCAAAGACAAATACAAGAGCACATCGAAACTGCCGCTCCGCTGGACCCCTGCCAACACGGATTTAGAGAGTCTCATGGTGTCGAAACACTCCTCACCACCCTCTACAGTAACCTGATTGCTGGAATTGATAACATCCGTCAAGGGTTTGTCCTCATCTTCATGGATATAGCTGCTGCTTTTGACTCAGTAAGCCACAAGCTTCTCCTGGGACGCCTCAAGGAGAAGGGTATCCGTGACACAGCACTAGAATGGTGCAAGTCATACTTGTCTGACAGATGGCAGCACGTACGATCCGGGGCCTCAACATCAAAACCTTTCCACCAGAGGCAAGGCATGCCACAAGGATCCTCCCTCTCCACCCTGATGTTCAACATATACATGCAGCCCATCTGTAACCTCATCCGATCATTCAACGTCAACTGCTTGATATATGCAGATGATGTACTGCTCTACATGCCATTCTCAACAGAGCAGCTGGACCTCTCTCGACTGACAGACTGCTTTGACGCAGTATCCAACTGGCTCGAATCTCAAAACCTCCGAATACAGCACAAGAAAACAGAGGTCCTTTTCATTATGAGGAACCAAAACTTCACCCCGCCACCCCACTTAAAGGTTAAGGAAGCAGAGCTAAAAACCAAATCCATAATCCGATACCTTGGAGTCATGTTAGACCAACGACTGGACATGAAGGTGCACATAAGCAACATAGCAAGAGCAATTTACGCTTCCTACTAGAGCCGGATGACTTCTGGACAATCTATCAAGCGTTGATTAATACCGCACTTTGATTACGCTAATGCAATCCTACAAGGGCTCCCACAATCCACCCTGAACCCGCTCCAACTCGCGATGAATGCCGTGGCAAGAGTTCTACATGGGGCTTCTAGGAGCGATCATGTTACGCCCATCCTGAAGCACCTCCACTGGCTCCCTATACATGGGCAGACTCGCTTTCAAAACCCTACTGCTGACTTTCAAGGCCATCAATGGGCTCTCCTCCATATCCACTAGCAGAGCTTATCCAAACCATGTCCCCCAATAGGTACAGAAGATCTGCAGCAGTCAACACACTGGTAATCCCGAAGGAAATAACCCAATGCACCCATGCAACAGCAAAAAGGGCTTTCAGATTCTATGCACCCAGATGCTGGACCACCCTACCACCCAGCATCCGGCCAATCCCTGACCTAACCCAGTTTAGGAAGGCATTGAAGCACCACCTCTTCCTCAAATACTACCCGGAAGACAGCGCTCCAATAGCCCCCTCCTCCATCTAGTACAGCCACAGCAACATACCCCGCAAGCCATCCAAGACTACGATTACTTTTGACACAACATAACGTGTCGCCTAGATGTAAATAGTTACCTCAGTTTTATCCAAGTTGTAGTACCTGTTCTTTGTAAACACAGATCAGCTTGCTGCACTGTGCTAGTCATTCTGTTTCATGTAAACCGCACTGATGTTGAATAGCACGGTATAAAAGAGAATGTAAATAAAATAAATGAAAATAAATAAGTATAAGATTCCATGTGTAATTCACTCGTCTTTGTCCGAGGAAGCCTAGATAGGGAAAGTAAAGGAAGTGAGGATTTAAAATCAGAAATTAAAGGGGAAGAGGTGGAGGGGGAGGAAAAAGAAAGGGGAATCAAAGGAAAAAGGACGGGGGGAAACAACTAGGTTAAAAGCCATCTCCCATTAGCTGGTTGTTGCTCTCTCTTTCCGAGACCGTACAGTCAAGTATGAATAAACTGGACCGAAAACACATCAAGAACAGAGTCACAAAGGTCATGTTCCGACTAGGTGAAGAGGGGAATAGTGGGCAGACACAGTAAAAAAAAAATAAGACTCGCAGTCCGGCACAAGTTCTGCATATGTGCCTGAGTTTATGAGCCAAGGAGCTGCCGGAGCCAAATTGTGAGGACTTTTGAAGTTAGAGCTGCAGGCCTCAACCAGCTGAGAGACAGTTAAAACAGTGCCACGCTAGGGTTTGAGGCTGATATTGCCCATCCACTGACCATGAAAGGCTGAATTCACTGCATCTTTAAAGCTTCTTGCTCTTCAATAAACAGCTGCAAAGCTGTAGGATCCTGAGTTACCTTGAATTGAGCAGGGCAGAATAATCCATAACATGCCTGCAAGCGTTGAAGCCGTGGTCTCAGAGCCAGAAACTGTTTCTGCTTATCCACCATGTTTTCACTAAAATGAAGGAAAAAGGAGACCTTATGTCCTTCAAAGACCAATGAAGTGTGTGATCTTTCAGCATTCATTATTTGCACCACATGTTGGTGTCTCAACAGGCAGAGGATTAGTGGTCTCGGTCTCCGGGTTTGCGGTCCTGCTTGAGTAGGTATCCTGTGGGCCCTTTCAATTTTGAGTGGCCTGGGAAAATTTAAACAAAGCATTTTCAGTAGAAGGTTCTCCAGGGACGCTATCGGATCTGAACCTTCAGCTCCTTCCGGTATACCTACTATCCTAATGTTATTGTGACGTGCTCTGTTATTGAGATCTTCCAAGTTTCATTCTAAAATCTCTACCTTTTTAGAGACCTTGCTTAATTGGTTAAGGCGATCCTCATGGGCAGCTAGAGTAGTACCAGCATTGTCCATACGCCCATATAACCCCACCACTTGCGCTTTCAGATCCTGCAGGTCCGATTGCATCTGTGTGAGAGACTCATCATTTGCTGCTACGAGGGCTTTAACTGATCAGATTTCCATCAGGAGCTCATGCATCGCATCCACAGGGTCTCTGGAAGCGGCCATCTTGTACGGAGAGAAAGGGTCCAATTTGACTCGTTTAGAACCCGTGTTAGGGGCGGTAGAGAATTCCAGTTTGGTCGGCTTATCGCTTGCCATGGTCTTCACGGGTGTGGGGACGTCAGGAAGAGAAACCGAAGAAGACTATAGCTATTAGACAGGGTATATCTACAGGATTCTTGACGGGTCCACAAGAGCAAAGCTCCTAAGCAGCCATCTTGTTTCACAGCTGGCTCCACCACCTTCTTTATTCCTTTTTATTGACCCTTTAATTATACCAAATCATTTTGTCTATCTGGATGATTTCTAGTGTTACAGAGGCCTTCGGCCAAGCTTATGTGAGACACATGAACTGATAGGATCTGATATCACCTCTTATTCCCATCCACATAAAATTTAAGCACTTGTGCAGTTCCAAGGTATGTCCCATAAGGATGCTATTTCACACTGTTCTCTGAACAAATCAGCATGTAATTTGGTTTGGGGGACTGGTAAAAACTTCAGTTGCAGCAATAGAATGTAACAAGTGGTTGGTATTGATTGGTTTTGGCAGTCCTCTCTTGGATCACTCATGTGTCCTCCTCTGTTTCCTTGGCCCTCATGGAAGTCATTCTGAGCCACAAATAAGCCCTGTGTGCATGCGTGATTGACTTTTGCAGTCAAAAATGTCTAGACCTTTATTCTCAGACCAGGCAGTCCTGCACGTATACGCCACTAAAACAGGCATCTCAGAATGGGGGCAGGAGGGGCTGAACAGGGGTGTGGTCAGGCATGGAGACGTACACTGTGTATTCAGGAAAGACTCATGTACATTCCTGGAATTTCACCTATACGTCCACATTATACCTGATGAAATGTTGAATAAGGACTGGACTTAGAAAAAAAATCCTGCTCTGAACTCCAATGTGTCCCATAGAGATGAATGGCTATGACATGTCTGTATTGATCTGGTGCATAAAGTAGCAGTGAGAAATACCCTGACAGAAATGTACAGCACTACAATAGTCATTATTCTGGCCTGTGCAAGGCCTCCCCAACAAAGTCCTTGGACAAATGGGAACATAGCTGTAGGGATGGTGTGTTTGGCTGGGAAATGAAGATTAGATGTGTAGACCTGAGATGCCATGCAAATATGCAGTAGCAGCAGCTATGTATAGGTGCAAGGCACAGACATGGCGGAGATATGTTATCTGTGACTGCAAGCAAGTATGTGTGTGCGTGTGTGTATTAGATGGATGACGGCTGCAGGAGAGGTCCTGGAGTGCTGCTCCGCAAATCCTAGGGGGACATGTATGCCTGGATGGTGCCTGGACCATAGGATTGACCGCAACATCGCCAGGTGCCAGTGTGAATGTGCAGTATATCCTGACAAGCTGCTCTGTGGCAACATAGCAGGGCATGTCCCTGGCTATGGTTGGGGACCCTCAGAGTGGAGGCATGCTGGAGTACACACAGCATGAATACATATCCAGATGCACCATCAAAGGTCTCTAACATTGTGTACATCTGGAAGGAAAGTTCATGGTTCATATGGGCCTGTATTGCTCATGTTTTCACTGTTGCATGTTCTCATCCTGATGGGTCCCTGTTATTGATAGGGCTATGTATTGTCATGTAGCTGTGGGGACCCATTTTGGTTTTTCTGATCCATACTTGTCATTGCAAATACTATTGGCAGTGATATCCACCACAGGAATACCTAAGGTGTTCTGCAAATGCCATCTATGTTTTGCAGTCAGGACAAAACATCTCACATTCCACTTGCGGCTACAGTAGCCTTGGTGTACTTGGATAACCTTGTACTGTTCTGAGTATCCAACCGACAAGTGTACATAGTCTCCTTTGCATGCAAATAACTATTTCGACAGTATTCATTTCGTATTTGCTTGGATATTACACTGTCAGCAGCAGCTTAGGAGATGTACATTTTACCAGCGGAGACATGGCTGCTTGGAAACGGGCAGCATTGGACATCCAAAGCATTGGGCGGTCTGCATAGCCCTTGCACATGCCTGCCAAACACGGCGATCTCCCTGATTTTGGACCCGCAGGCACATCCACACCTGCGGAATTAGGTTCAAAGGGGCACATTTTTGGTTTAGACGTGTCCGTGGCCAGGATGTGCATGTTATGGAATTAGGCTCCACAGGTTTTATGTTGTGTACTGCTGAAACGTTTACTTCCCAGCGCACTGATTTCTGGCTTGTTTTGTCGTCTCCATCACTGCTTCCATGTGAAATGAGTAGGTGCTGAAATTGGATAGGTTGCCATGTGCGCCATTGTGCTAAACTGAGTAAGGAAAGAGCCCAAGAGCACAGCCCAGGAAACTATGCACAAATGGCCATGCGCAAAATGATAAACTTAAAAAGTCAAAGAAGATCTCAAAGATCATGGCAAAGAGTATCACAGCAAGACACTTGGAAAGTACTGTGTCAAAGTGAAATTGAAGTCCAAGCATTCTTAAGAAAGTCCAGTACTTATTGCTTCAGATACAAATTTACATTAAGTCCTCCAGGGACAGTGAAATATCTGCTGTACCTGAATGTAATTTGCCTTGAAACCCTTCTGTGTACTCCTTGCTGCTGCTTCTAGTGGCTTCTCAGGCAAGAGAACACATCAATCCAATGAGTATTTTTCCAATCTTTTAGTCTGGAGAACATTGATGTTTAGTATCAGGGTTCTTTTAGTGAGAACTAGCATTTGCTAGGAGGCCCTTGGAAGTTGACACTGAGTCACCTCTCTCTTCTGAAATAAGCGAGTCCAGGCCAGAAATCACATTCTGAATCAAGGGTTTACTTAAACTTTAGGGTCACTGAGTAAAAACAACAATAACAATTGGCAGAAGCAAGAAACAGGAATTATGTTACAAGCTGCTATAGTCTTCTTTACAGTCAAAAATGGTTACAAGTAGATTACTCCTTTGTCCTCTCATTTTAGGTACTTTGCCACACTCCTTTCAGTCACATTTTATCTGAAGGAGAACAGTTAGTTTAATTTACCCCCTTGTACCTCTGTTAGCTTATATTATTTATACACCACTTATGCCCTTCTATTATTTATTCTGGTTCCCCTGGGTGGAAATCCTTCTTTCTTCTTTCTAGTGCTTTTTCCCAGTGTACCTGAATCTGTATGTGAGGCGGTCACAAGTCCCCAAAGTTGTGCTGGATGTCACACTTGGATCTGCTGGCCATGCTGTACAATAAGAATATATGAAAGTAAAATGTGATATCTGCATACAAATTTTATTGCAATGATAGAAACATAGAAACATGATGACAGAAAAAGACCACATGGCCTATCTAGTCTGTCCTTCCATAACAACGACAACAGTCCCCTTTTTACCTTTAGAGATCCTCTGTGCTTGTCCCATGCTTTTTTGAATTCAGTTACTGTCTTCATCTCTAACACCTCCACTGGGAGACTATTCCATGGATCCACTACTCTTTCCGTAAAGAAATATTTCCGCATATCACTCCTGAATCTATCTCCCTTCACCCTCATCCCATGTCCCCTCGTAGCAGAACTTGCTTTCAATTGAAAGAGGCTCTCTCCCTGAACATTTATGCCACGGAGGTATTTAAACATCTCAATCATATCACCTCTATCCCGCCTTTCCTCTAAGGTGTACATATTAAGATCCTTCAGTCTGTCCTCATATGCTTTATAATGAAGACCACTAATCATTTTAGTAGCCACCCTCTGCACCAACTCCATCCTGTTCACATCCTTTTGAAAGTGCGGTCTACAGAATTGCACACTATACTCCAAATGAGGTTGCACCAAAGACTTATACAGAGGCATTATCACCTCCTTTTTTTTGCTAGCCATTCCTCTCCGTATGCACCCAAGCATCCTTCTAGCTTTTGCCGTCGCCTTTTCTACCTGTTTAGCTACTTTAAGATCATCAGACACAACCACGCCTAGGTCCCGCTCTTCTTTAGTGGACAAAAGTACTTCACCCCCTGTACTATATTGCTCCCTTGGATTGCTGCAGCCCAAATGCATGACCTTACATTTTTTAACATTAAATCCCAGCTGCCAAATTATAGACCATTCTTCAAGCTTAGCTAGATCCCTCCTCATGTTATCTACACCTTCCTGGGTGTCTACTCTATTGCAGATTTTGGTATCATCCACAAAGAGGCAAACCTTACCCAAAAGCCCTTCCGCTATATCACTAACAAAGATGTTAAAAAGAATCGGACCAAGGACAGATCCCTGGGGCACACCACTGGTAACATCCTTCTCCTCAGAGTGAGCTCCATTTACTTGTACTCTTTGTCGCCTCCCACCCAACCAATTTCTAACCCAAATTGGTGGAGGGGTTGCACTCTATGTTACAGATGGCATTGAGTCACCTAGGATTAAAGTTTTGCAGGAAACAATATACACCATAAATCTCTATGGATTGAAATTCCATATAAAAAAGGGAAGGTGATGGCAGTGGGGGTGTACTACCGATTGCCTGGCCAGAATGAACAAATGAATAATGAAATGCTCAAAGAAATCAGGGAAGCTAACAAAAGTTACAGCACAGTAATAATAATGGATGATTTCAATTACCCCAGTATCAACTGGGTCAGTGTCACGGCAGAACATGCTAGAGAGAGAAAGTTTCTAGATGAAATAAATGACTCCTCCTTGGAGCAGCTGGTTCATGAACCAACCAGAGGGGAAGCCATTTTGGACCTAGTCCTTTGTGGAACACAAGATCTGGTGCAAGAGATAAGGGTGTTGGGGCCACTTGGCAAAAGTGATCATAGCATGATCGCATTTGATTTAATTTTTATTATTCATTTATTCATGGTATTTGATAGACCACCCATTACCAAAGTGTAGGGCGGTGTACAATAAAAATTTGGGCTGTCAGAAAATACAGAAGGAAAGGAACGCCAATAAATTGATAGGAAAGTGGTTAAGGAAAAGAGAAGAACGATAGAACAGATTTCTATAAATGGAGGAAGAGCGGTAAGGAAATCCACAGTACTACCTTTTAACTTTCAAAAGGGAGACTATGATAAAATGAGGAAAACAGTTAAGTAACAACTAAAAGGAGCAGCTGCAAAGTTTAAAGATTTACATTCAGCATTGGTGTTTTTTTAAAAATACTATCTTGGAAGTCCAGGCCAACTGTATTCCACGCTTCAGGAAAAGTGGAAGGAAGGCCAAAAAACTGCCAGCATGGTTTAAAGATGAGGTCAGAGAGGCTGTTGTAGCCAAAAAAGCATCTTTCAGGTAATGGAAAAAGGAGGCAAATGATGAAAACTGGAAACAAAAAGCTTGTTGTGGAAGCAAAAACGCATAGTGCCTGATTCTGTAGTGTATGTTCAGGCCCTCTGTGTGCCCGGTTGGAACCGGATGCACAGAGGGTGTTGCAATTCTGATCCCGCAGGACACGTCTAGCCCCGTGGGATCAGAATCACGAACAGGCCTGTACGTGTAGGCCTGGACCCTGATTCTGTCCAGCCTGCAAATACAGGTCTTCTCCAACTAACTCAGTCAGGGCTTTTAAATGGAGCCGTGGTGCCATAGCGTCCGGTTGCCATGGCACCACAGCTCCATTTAAAAGCCGCAATACCCGGCCACTAACCTCCAAATTGCTTTCCCAGCAGCCCAACCCTCGATCTGGCCTCCTAGGGTGAGGGTTGGGCTGCGGGGAATGCCCTCTGCCGCCTGCCACCTCTTCCCAGCCCCAGGCCCGCTGATTCTACTGAATGAAGGTTATTCCACATTGGAGGTGGAATAACTTCCCCATTCAAGTTACCGGCCCCGGACGTAAAGGGCTGACATTAGAATTGGCCCTGTACATCCAGGGTGGGCGACCACCTACTGCCCGCCCCCAAGCCTCCCCTTTCCCGCCCCTGTCTAACTTCCCTGTACAACATGTGGGGAAGGAAGACAGGGCCAGGAAAGGCCATGAATTGCGGGGATGGATGCTCCAATGGGATGTCCATCTCTGCTATTCATGAGTCCCAACAGGACGTTCATCCTCGCTATTTGTGGCTGAAAATGACCCCATAATGAAAATTTTCAAATACATTTGTAACAAAAGATCTGTGAGAGAGTCAGTTGGACCATTAGATGATAGAGGGGTAAAAGGGGCACTAAGAGGGGACAAGACCATAATGGAGAGACTGAATGAATTCTTTGCTTCAGTCTTTACTGAAGAAGATATAGGGAAGTTACCCATGCCTGAAATGGTATTTAAAGTTGATACAGCCGAAGAATTGAAAGAAATATCGGTAAACTTGAAGCTGTATTAGATCTATTTGATAAACTGAAGAGTAGCAAATCACCTGGACCAGATGGTATACATCCAAGGGTGTTGAAAGGACTGAAATATGAGATTGCAGACCAACTGTACTATTAGTAATCTGTGAACTATCATTAAACTCATCAGTAATACCTAAAGATTGGAGGATGGCCAATGTAATGCCAAGTTTTAAAAGGGGTTCTAGGGGTGATCCGTGAAACTACCATTATTAGAAATACAATTTCTGAACATGTAGATAGTAATGGTTTAATGAGACAGCCAACATGGCTTTAGCCAAGGAAGGTCTTATCTTACTAATCTGTTATATTTTTTTGAAGGTGTAAATAGGTAGAAAAAGGCAGATTGGTTGATGTAGTGTATCTGGATTTTCAGAAAGCCTTTGACAAGGTCCCTCATGAGAGACTCCTGGCGAAATTAAAAAGTGATGGGGTAGGAGGCAGTGTATTATTGTCGATCAGGAGCTAGTTAAAAGATAGAAAGCAGAGGGTAGGGCTAAATGGCCAATTTTCCCAATAGAGAAAGATAAAAAGTGGAGTAGCCAGGGATCTGTGTTGGGTCTGCTGATTTTAAGATTCGTAAATGACCTGGAAATGGGAATAATGAGTGAGGTGATCAAATTTGCAGATGACACAAAATTGTTCAAAGTTGTTAAAACCCAAGAGGATTGTGAAAAAATGCAAGAGGACCTTAATAAACTGGAAAACTGAACATGCAAATGGCAGATGCACCTAGGAAAGAATAACCCAAACTGTGGTTACACGAAGCAAAGTTCCACATTAAGAACCATCACCCAGGAAAAAGATTTAAGTGTCATCGTGGATAACACACTGAAATTCTCTGCCCAGTGTGTAGTGGCTGCCAAGAAAGCAAATAGAATACTAGGAATCATAAGGAAAGCAATGGAGAATAAAACAAAGGATATTATAATGCCTCTTTCTTCAGGAATAAGCAGGAAGTCAGTCCTCCCATATGAGTGATGATGGAGCCCACACAGAGCATTTCCCCAGTATTCAAGAAAAGCCTTTGGGACAGGCTACCATGCATGTGTGGTCCCCTTCCCGCCCAAGGGTGCCATCTTGCTCAGTCTCCTGTTTTTTCCACAGAGCACAAAGGACATCTGTCCTGTTGCCCTGGAAAAATCCTTGCTAATTACACAGGTACACTACCAAAAAACTGCCTCCAGTTTTGCAACTGATTCCTATATATTTTGGGGTGCTGAATCCAGGAAAAATAGCCAAAATGTTCCATCACGTCACGTTTTCTTGCAAAATTAGATTTCTTACCCATATAAGGAATGTTCACATAATTTCTTTTTAGCCGACTGCAGTTTATTTTCTTGGCCCAAAATAGAGGTTGTAATGGTTAACTAACTAGAAACACTCCCTCATGATATTTTAGAGTGTTTTGTATTCATTATATACATTAACAGGACAATTGGGAGGCGGGGGGCTAAATCCAGTACTCGCGCTGGCGCATGTTCTTTCCTGTTCGCCTCGCCTCGTTTGCTCGCTCAAACACGGTGGTTGCGACATGAACGTTCCTGTCAAATTTCAGTTTCTTGCAAGTTCATTATTACCTTTTGTTTGCTCAGTCGTAATCCAGCTTTATTCCGAAGTGGTTCACTACAGTTGTAGTTTGCAGTGCTGTGTATTTGTGATGGCTCACAGAGCCAGAGGTTGCGTCAACTCTCCGGACAGTTTTTGTTTTATTTGTGGGGAATATACCGTGAAAAAGCAGCAGAGGAACATTTCTGCATTTATTAAAAAAGTATATTTCGCCTATTTCGGTTTGAAGTTAGGCGATCAAGACAAACCGTGGGCTCCTCACAAAGTGTGCAAGACATGTGAGGAAGATCTACGCTTATGGATGAAAGGTAAAAAACAAGCATTTCGTTTCGGAATACCTATGATGTGGCGTGAACAAAGAGACCACAGCAGTGACTGCTATTTTTGCTCTTGCATTGTGAAGGGATACAACTTAAAAAATAAGAACGTAATAAGTTACCCCAACCTTCCCTCAGCAATTAGGCCTATGCCTCATAGCAACGAAGTACCTGTGCCTGAACCACCAAAATCTTTGGATCATATTTGTGTGGACGGTTCTGATCATGATGAGACTCATCAGATGGCTTTTCCCGATGAGTCCAGTACTTCCGAGTTTGAAACTGAACCAGATCCGAAACCTGAACTTTTCTCTCAAGCTGAATTGAATGATTTAGTCCGGGATTTAGGACTCCCAAAAGATGCTGCCCAACTGCTAGGTTCTCGGCTTAAACAGAAAAATCTATTGTCACCAGGAACAACTTTTTATTGGTACCGCAACCGCGAGACACAATTTTTGAAGTATTTCAGCAAAGAGGAAGATTTGGTATTTTGCAACGGAGTGATGGAAAAGTTTAAACTCAAGTATGATCCTGCTGAATGGCGGCTGTTCATTGATTCATCAAAAGACAGCATAAAAGGTGTTCTTCTTCATAATGGCAACACATTCGCTTCAGTTCCTATTGCTCACTCTGTTATTCTCCAAGAAAAATACGAGAATTTGGCCCTGATTCTTCAGAAGATTCGTTATGATGAGCATAAGTGGATGATTTGTGGAGACTTTAAAATTCTATCCATGCTATTAGGGCAGCAATCCAGTTTCACCAAATATCCCTGCTTCCTTTGCTTGTGGGATAGCCGGGCCCGCGACCTACACTGGGGGAAAAAAGACTGGCCAATTCGGGAGTATTTGAGACCCGGTGAGAAAAATGTTCTTCATGAGAGCTTGGTACCTCGTGATAAAATTCTATTACCACCTCTCCACATTAAGTTGGGTCTCATTAAGCAATTCATCAAGTCCCTTCCAAAAGATGTTGAGTGCTTTCGGTACCTTTGCTCAAAGTTCCCCCGACTTTCTGAAGCGAAGCTAAAGGAAGGAGTGTTTGTTGGCCCTGATATAAGGAAACTCATTTCAGATGGAGCATTCGCTGAAACGATGTCTGAGAAGGAAAAAGAAGCCTGGGATTCCTTCAAGGATGTTGTTCTCAAATTCTTGGGGAACAGGCGGGATGAGAACTATAAGGATATTGTTGCCAGGATGCTCAATGCCTTGAAAGAACAAGGCTGTAACATGAGCCTGAAAGTCCATTTCTTGCACTCCCATGTGAACTACTTTCCCGAAAACTTGGGGGCGTACAGTGAAGAACAAGGTGAAAGGTTTCACCAGGACATCAAGGACGCAGAGAGAAGGTACCAAGGAAGATGGAACACCACTATGATGGCTGATTTCTGCTGGATGCTGCTGCGGGAAACCCCAGATGAAAAATACGCCAAGCAGCGCACCAAAAGAAGCATTCGGGGGAAGAAGAAACGGGCCCACCAGGAGATTGATTGACTCAAGAATGACTTTAAAATCTAAACTGTGTTGACAAATATCGTGTTTTTACTAAACTTTGAAATAAAAATTTGCTAGTTATTACCACAGTGTCGGATCTCATTTATTAGAATTTTATTTTCACACCATCGGGTGTTTGTCTTCATGTATTGCAATGGTGCGGTTTGCGTTTTCTATTCTTACATACATACCTGTACAACATTTTTTGCACATTTCTTTGCTTTGCTTTGTGTCTAACCTCGCTCTTACATGTGCACAAACATTGAGCATATATGTGGCTGTTTTAAGTGCAGACAATTTTGCTACCATCACAGTGTGTTTTGTTGACATCACTCTATTCTTATGTGCTGCCTTGTTACAATTTTCTTTATTCTTATTTGAATAACTACTAAACAATTAGTATAAAGAATTCATCCAAGAAACTTTTATCTCGATCGCACTCAATCTGAAACGTTCACCTCAAACTGCTAACCCAATGTAGCAAAAAATCTGTACGTGATGGAGCAAATTGGTTACCAGATTTGGATTCAGCGCACCAAAAAACGTAAAAATCAATCGAAACAGAGGCAGTTTAAAAAAAATTTTTTTTAGTGTACCTGTGTTATCCTTAAAAGTTAGCTTTCCCAATTTGTGTACCGGTTCCTCTTCCCGCCTTGAGCCGGGGCCGATCTTTGCGCTATTCTCAATCCCTTTTCCTTTTTTTGATCGAGGCATGCCTTGACCAGCATTCGTGCCTTTTTTCGCCCGGGTGCTCCCCACCATGTCCGCTGGTGGGTTCAAAAAATGTGGCCGCTACAGTCAAATTAGGTCAGTGACCGACACCCATGACTGCTGCCTTGGGACCAGACCATGACAGCACTTCCTGTGACCTGTGCCAGGCCATTACACCTAAGACCAACAAAAAGAGGTTGGAATTGCAGGAAAGACTGTTCCCTGGGTCCGACTCGACTCCACCCTCCCCTATGCTGAACTCTAAGCCTAGCACTTCCTGTGAGGCCCAAGTGTCTTCGGAGTCTGTGGTAGCAGCATCTCCAAGAAGACCTCGAACCTGTAAAAAAAGAAGAAAAGTCCTCAAAGTCCGCCAAAGTTGCACTGGAGAAACCCGGTAAAACCATCCAGAGGGACTTGGGCGGCTCCGAGAAGTGCCCAGCCAAAGTCCTCAAGAAGGATTCCTCAGCTGGTGGAGACTGTGTGAGGTTCCTCAAGGCCATAGTCCTCATTGAGGACACACTCGCAAGAGTGCCAGCGCTGGGCCCAAGATTCTCAGTGCCCAAGCCGAAAGCTGCGGAGCCTTCTGGCTTGGAAACCAGAATGGCGGCCCTAGAGCAGAGCATTACTGCTATCCTGACCCTGAAGCAGGCAATGGTGGCTGGTTCATCCGCATCATCTGCCCTGAAAGCCAAGCCCCAACTACGGGGGAGTCTTCGGTCATTGAGTTGAGCTCCAAGCACCACTGGCCTCGGGTAAGTCCCAGTCCCATTCCTCAGGCACCCAGTCCACCCAGGATAGTTTCTGTGACTTGGACCTCAGGTCCTCCAGAGGCTGCTGACCCCTTGGCTCTGGCCTCAGGACAATGAGTCACAGGACCTCAGACTAGTTGTCACCATTCGACTCCGAGTGGGAGACCGACGACGAAGCATCCCCGGAAACTAAATGGCAACGAGATATTCCCTTGGAGCTGTTTCCCCTGGTGTTCCAGTGCCATTCTCCTCCTGAGGATGTGGCCTTCCATGACTTCATCAAGGACATGTCCAGAGCCCTCTCGATGCAGACTGAGGTGGAGGAAGACCTGCGCACTAAGGAACTGGAGATCCTCCAATACGAGTCTCCACCCAAAGAAACCCTCATAGTATCCATGCATCCGATCCTCGAGTGGGTAATGCTCAGAATATGGGAGATCCCAGCGTCAGTACTAGTGGTGAGCTGGTGCCTCAATGCCATGTACCGCGGCTTGAAAGGGCTGGGTTCCACAAACTCCAACTCCCACATAACTCCATGGTCATCGAATTGACCATGCAAAAACGTAGAGTCAAAAGACCACTCCTCCGTTTCTCCCAGAAGGGAGGCCAGAGCCCTCAACACCCTCAAGCGCAAGTGTTACCAGGGCTCCATGCTGGGGTACCAGATCCAAGCCTATGAGTTGTACATAGGTATGTACCTGAAGGCTCTAACCCAGAAGCTGTTGGGGTTTTCAGATGGTCTTGTCGGGGAACCTCTCCAACGGTTCCAGTCCCTGACCTCGGGGATCAAGGACTGCTCCAAGTTCCTCTCCCAAGCAGTCTATGATGGCTTTGAGTCAGCGGCTCAAGTCGCGGCAGCCTGCATCATCGCCCGAAGCCAAGCCTGGCTACAGTCTTCTGACCTTGAGCAATGGGTTCAAGACGAGCTGCTTGATGTCCCCTGCACCGGGGAGAACCTATTCGGCAAAACCATGGCCGACAAGGCAGCAGAGATTGAGGCTAACGTGGTGACCTGCCAAAGGCTCTCTAAGAAGACCTCATCTGCATCTGATTGCTGTAATACTTCAATGGGAATGCCATCAATGCCAGGTGCTTTGTTCTTTGATAAGGCTTTCAATGTTGCTTCGACTTATACCTTCATCACCAATGGTTCCTGATCATAAGGTCCAGGTTGAAGCTGCTGTTGGTCCTCTTGATCTATATCATATAATGACTTTGTGTAACCTTTCCACCTTTTCTTGATTTTCTCAGCATCATTCAACATGGATCCTTGAGCATCTTGTAACATTCCAATTTGAGGCTAGAATTTTTTCTTTAACTCTTGTAGCTTTAGGAAAGCCGATCTTGTTCTTCTTTTAATAGTTTCTGCTTCTATTTCCTTGCATGTGTCATTGTAGTACTTCTTGTCTTGTCTTGCTGCATATTGGAAATTTCTGTTGAGTTATGCTATTGCCTCTCTTTCTCCTCTGGTTTTAACTTCTCTGCGTTTCTGGGCAATTTTCAGAGTTTCTTTGTTCATCCATTTTGGCCATTTTTGCTTTTTTACCTTTTGTAGAGACTTCTCACTTTCTTCCAACATAACCTTCTTGATGTCATCCCATAACTCTTCTGGAGCTCTGTCATTTGTATCTAAAGCAGCAAATCGATTTTGCAGGCAGTCTTTAAATTCCAATGGTATATTCTCAAGGTCAAATGTGGCTTGCTCTTTTTCAACTTTAGCTTGAGTTTGCATACTAGTAGTTGGTGATCTGTATCACAGTCAGCTCCAGGTTTTGTCTTTGTTGATGTTATAGAGCTTTTCCATTGTTGACTTTCACATATGTAGTCATTTTGATTTTGTACAATCCATTGGGTGAAGTTCATGGGTACACTTGCTGTTTGTGTTGCTGGAAAAGGTGTTTGAGATGAATAGATCATTGGTCTTGCAGAATTCTATCAGTCTTTCTCCAGCTTTATTTCGGTTGCCAAATCCATATTTTCTAACTACTTTGCCTTCTTCTTTGTTGCCAACTATTGCGTTCCAGTCACCCATGACTTTAAGGATATCCTGTTTGCATGTTCTGTCAATTTCAGCTTGTGCTTGTTCGTAGAACTCATCAACTTCGCCCTCTTCTGCAGCTGTTGATGGACATATGCTTGAATTATAGTTGTGTTGATGGGCATTCCTCATAGATGAATAGAAATTAAGCGTTCACTGATTGCATTGTATTTCATTACAGTTCTTACAAGTTTCTTCTTAATTATAAAAGCAACACCATTTCTTCTTTCTTTCATTTCCAGCATAGTAGACCATGTGATCATCAGATGCAAAGTGCCCGATGCCATTCCAGTTCAGTTCGCTGACACCCAACAGATCGAGTTGTTCATGTTCCATTTCATTCTTGACCACCTATGATTTCCCTTGGTTCATGCTTCGTACATTCCATGTCCCAATATGTGAGACATCTTTGCAGCTTCTGACTCTCATTTCATGTGCAGTTATATCAGCAGTCAGACGTCCCGAAGGATTTGATCCAACTGCATCATAAATTCTGGCATTACTCTGAAAAGTCTTTAGCCCCTCTCCAGTAGCCAGTTGGGCGCCTTCCAAACCTGGGGGGCTCATCTTCTAGCACTATATTGTAGTTTGTTTTGTTGTGACTATCCATTGGGTTTTTGTGGCAAGATATGGAAGTAGATTGCCAGGCCTTTCTTCTGCACAGTTTAATTCTAGTGGTGTTGCTGTTGTCACAGAAATGTGATCCGTCCCATTCTGCTGCTGCCCAGATGGGTGGTTTGTCTTGGTCTGGCACCTCAGCTGAGACCTGTCTATCTAGGGAGACCCTGCCAGGAGTTAAGCTACTGATAGCTTAGCCCTCAGCATCACTAATGCACACAAGCCCTCACAACACAACAAGCTGCAAACCAAGTGGGTGAATAGTGTACACTATTAACCAATAGTGTGTGCTGTTGCTCTATAGTGTCTACTATTCACCCAGTGATGCACACTATTACTCAACATTATGTGCTTTTGAACAATGGTGCATGCTATTAATGGAAAGTGCTGAAATTTTGGGATTTTTCTTCCATTTTCATTTGAAAATGACTATTGAAAATGTCTCAAACTAGTGCACATCCTTAGTTGGAAATATTATTTGACTGAAGTACTGATAAAGTACAATATATCTTTATGGGGGAGGAGGCAGTTTTGCGAATCACAGGGTACGATTCTAGCTTGGTGTAGGACATTGACTTTAGTCACCATGATGCAAACAGGTTCATGCATGGCCTGTAGTCCTTATCCCTGCTCTCCATTAGAAAGACATTTCTGATCGATGATCCAAGGAAGCATGAACAAATTAACTCCCAAATGTGTGTGTGTTTTTTAAAAGGTTTCTGAAATAAGAAACTTCTATTGGGAGCAGATTAGAAGTCAACACATATAAAACTCCATTTCAAGGTATGTTACATATAGATAATAGCATCTAGTGAATTAGGACCAAAAAAAAAATGAAGGCCATGATGTGCATGGAAAGAAAATGTGGTTCATTTCCTCCAATTTTAGGACATTTTGAAAATTTCACTTAACATTTTTTTTTATTAAAACAAATATATGAGCGCATGCTAATCTGTGGAATAACATCCACTAAATAAGTTTAATACGCACTGAATTATTTAGGACCCACCAATGAATGCACATCCCTACCAGCCTCCCAGATACAAAGACTGACAAACATGGGAAGTAATTGTAGAAGAGTTACATGCTATTTGTCTGCGTTAAAAGCATATTTACATGTGTAAATTAATGGTGTGTACATAAGAAGGATTTTTAGAACAGCAGCTACTTTTATGTATATACAGTGGTATGCAGGAGGCTTGTACTGGGTGTAGTTTGGGTGAGCCTTTATATGCTTTCTCTATGTTTGAATGGCAATCAGTACACTTAGATCTCGAAAAATGTACACTTGCTTTGAGTCATGTATCTCATTTGGCCCTAGAGTTCGGAGGTAAGCTTGAGGGAGGAATTATGTTTTTCTCCAGGACCAAGCAGGAAGTCAGTCCTCACTTATGGGTGACATCAACGTCAATGGAGCCCCCGTGTGGAGCATTTCCCCAGCTTTCTAAGAAAGCCTTTGGGAATACTGCACCATGCGCGGTCCCCTTCCCGCCTAAAGGTGCCATCTTGCTCAGTCTTTCTTTTTCCATGGAGCCCACCGGACGTCTGTCCGTGTCACCCGGAAAAGTTGACTTTTTCTTGCGATTTCATCGTGGTTTTTTCTACGGTTCGACGCCAGTTCCCCTTCCTACCGGGTTCGGTACACCAGTATCGAGCCCGTCTTCTATTTTTCGGTTTTTGCCCTTCGTGGCTGGCGTTCGCGCCCTTTTTGTCTTTTTCCCTGGAAAGCCGGTCCTTTGACCTCGCGGGGGTCCTTTTTTCCCCTATGGCTTCCAGTGGTTTCAAAAAGTGTGATCGGTGCAAGAAACTGATGTCTCTCACTGACACACACGACTGCTGCTTTCGATGCCTCGGACCAGATCATGATCCTAAGGTCTGTGTCCCGTGTGGCAAAATGTCCACCAAGGCACTACGAAGCCTCCAGCATCAGAAAGAACGGATTTTTTCTGACTCTGCCTCCGGCCGGAGATCCGAGGCCTCGACGTCTCAGGAGTCTGACCCCGAGCATCGTCGGGGTTCCTCGGACAGGGGGTCCCCCGATCGGGAACGTAAGAGGAAGAAACAGCTCGTGAGGGCAGCGTCAGAGGAGGTCCCTGGTTCCTCGGGGGCCAGGTCTCAGACCCCTGACCGCCGCCCCAGGCCCTTGGAGCAGGAGAAGCCATCCAAGATACCTCATGTGGAGCCGGAGCCCGCCGGACACGTAAGTCCTGTTGTCGTCGTGGACTCTCCTCCTAGGGAGCCGACGTCGGGCCCGACACCGCCGGGGCCCGAGTCGGTGGCTGCTGAGTCTCCTGAGCTTGGACTCAGGCTGACAGCCTTGGAGTGCAGATTGTCTGCCTTCATGGATCAGCAGCGGGTACTGATGGCCAGCCTCGCTGGTGCATCTGCCCCGACCACCGGGACATTGACATCTAAGTTGACCCCGGAGACCGAGCCGATACTCGAGACCATGAAGGTTCGAAGTCGTCCTCGGTCACGGTCACCCTCGACCTCCCGCTCGGAACCGAGGGCATCGACGCCGGTGCCTTCGGCGTCGGGGCGGATGCCACCGAGGCCCACGCGGTCGGAGCCCCCCGACTCCTCTTCGGATGAGTCCGCGTGGGAGATGGAGGACGAGGAGTCCCCCGATACTTTTCAGACTCGGTGCGTCCCTTCGGAGTCACCGCAGTCCCAGCCCCGGAGTAGGTCCCCTCCAGAGGACACCAGGTTCTCGGAGTTCGTCAGGGACATGGCCAAAGCTTTGGCGATTCCTGCGGACCCGAGGAGGAGCCTCGAGCTGAAGAGCTCAAGGCCCTCCAGTATGACTCTCCTCCGAAGGAGTCCTTTACTGTGCCTGTTCCTCCGATGCTGGAACGGCTCCTCTTCCGGATGTGGGAGGCACCGGCCTTGGCGCCGGTTTTGAGCAAGCAGGTCGATTCCATCTATTGACTCCGTAAGAGCCCTGGTTTCCAGAAGGCGCAGCTGCCGCACCATTCCATGGTGGTGGAATCGGCCATGCATCGTCTGAAAAGCCAGAAGATGCACTCTGCGGTGCCTCCCGGCAGGGAGGCCTGGAACCTGGATGCTTTCGGCAGAAAGTGCTTCCAGGGCTCGATGCTTGCTTGCCGTGTCCAGTCTTACCAGCTGTACATGGGCATGTACCTACGAGACCTGGCGAAGGAACTTGCTGGGTTCTCTGCTGGCCTCTCCGGGGAACCTTTGCAGAGGTTCAAGACCTTGTCCTCGGGAATCCGGGAATGCTCAAAGTTCATGTCCTGAGTGGCCTACGATGGCTTCGAGGCTTCAGCCCGTGTAGCAGCAGCCGGCATCGGGGCCCGACGCCAGGCATGGCTGCAGTCATCGGACCTCGAGCCCTGGATGCAGGACAAGTTGGTCGATGTCCCTTGCCAGGGTGAAAACCTTTTTGGCAAGCCCATGACCGAGAAGGCGGCTGAGCTCTAAACTGAGCACCTGACTAGGACAAGGCTGTTCAGAAAAACCTCTGCCCCTTCTCAGAAGAGGAAGGGCTCGGGTAAGAAGTCCTTTTACCTGAGGAAGGCAGCTGCCTACAAACCTTTCCCTCAGTGCCAGGCCTCCCCAGCTCCCTAGCATGGTCAGCAGACCAACGGGTAGGGACATGGGCCCCATAGGCAGAAGACCCCCAAGTCTCCGGCTCCTGCTCCCACTCAGCAGGGAGGGGTTTTTTGACTCCCACAGCATAGCCTTTCCACCTCTGCTGTCCCATCTCTGCACAAGAGGTTGTCTAGTCCTGTTTGCCCACAGGTGGTCACCCATTACAGGAGATGCTTGGATATTAAGCATTGTCCACAAGGGCTATATGCTCCATGTCCAGCAGTTGCCTCCTACCTACTTCCCAGGAGAGCCTCCAAGACCTCCTCTGCACACAGACCTCCTCCTTCAAGAACTTCAAGGTCTGCTTCTGGACCAGGCGATGGAGCTGGTACCTCCCCACCTGCAAGGTCACGGGTTCTACTCCAGGTACTTCCTCGTACCAAAGAGAACCGGGGGCCTCAGGCCTATTCTCGACCTCAGGAATCTCAACAAGTTCTTGGAGAAAGAAAGGTTCAAGATGCTTACTCTTGGAACACTTCTGCCCTACCTCCAGGAGGGAGATTGTCTATGTTCCTTAGATCTAAAGGATGCGTACACTCACATCCTCATTCATCCAGACCACAGAAAGTACCTCAGGTTCATTGTGGGAGGAAACCATTACCAGTACAGAGTACTGCCCTTTGGCCTGACCTCCGCCCCAAGGGTCTTTACAAAGTGCCTGGCGGTGGTGGCGGCCTACTTGAGGAATCAGGGTGTTTTTGTCTTCCCCTACCTGGACGACTGGCTCATCAGGGGTCAGACTTCCCAGGAGGCCAGGCAAGCCACCCTCAGAACTGTCTCCCTCCTTCAGCACCTAGGTTTTGTCATAAACTTAGCAAAGTCCACTTTGCTCTCCTCCCAGAACCTAGAGTTCATAGGGGCAAGGTTGGACTCCCTGCAAGCAAAGGCTTACTTGCCAAGAGACAGGGCTCAAAGACTCATAGACTTGTCAAACCAGTTTCTGAGCAGGCCACAGGTCTCCGCCAGACTCTGTTTAAAGCTCCTGGGCCACTTGGCATCGACAGTGCATGTGACCCCCAATGCCCACCTCCACATGAGGCCTGCACAGTGGTGTCTCCGAACTCAGTGGAAACAAGCCACAGGAAGCCTCACAGACAAAGTACGGGTGTCCAAACCATTCCTGGACTCCCTACAGTGGTGGCTACACCCCCCCAACTTATTACAGGGGGTGCCTTTTCAGGTGCCTGTTTCCACAGTGGTGTTGACGACCAATGCCTCCTTGCAGGGCTGGGGTGCACATTGCTTGGACAGGTGCACCCAGGGCCTGCGGTCTCCCTGGGAGGCCACACAGCAAATCAACCTTCTGGAACTCCGGGCTATTCGCTTAGCCCTCAAAACCTTCTCTCACACCTTGGCTCACCAGTCTGTTCTGGTACAGACGGACAATCAAGTGGCCATGTTCTATGTGAACAAACAGGGAGGCACGGAGTCCAGGCTCCTGTGTCGAGAGGCACAGGCCCTTTGCTCTTTTGCTCTCAAACACATGTTTCTCAAGGCTGTTTATCTCCCTGGCCAGGAGAACTTCCTGGCAGACAGGTGGAACAGGGTTCTGCAGCCCCACGAGTGGCAACTACACCCCTTAGTGGTTCAGAAATTTTTCCTGAGATGGGGACTTCCATCCATAGATCTCTTTGCCAGTCCCCTGAACCGGCAGCTGCCCAGGTTCTGTTCCAGGCAACCGTACCCCCTGAGGTTAGCAGCGGATGCCTTCCTGATTTCTTGGTCCCAGGGCCTCCTGTATGCGTTTCCTCCCACGCCTCTGGTGACCCGAACCTTGTTCAAGATTCTAAGGGACAAGGCCTCGGTACTTCTGGTAGCCCCCAGGTGGCCGAGGCAGCCCTGGTTTCCACTTCTGCTTCAGCTAACCGTGGAAACACCACTACCTCTGGGGTTGCAACCCGATTTTCTCTCTCAGGATCAGGGTTCCCTTCTGCACCCCAATCTCAAATCTCTCAATTTGATGGCCTGGAGGCTGCAAGGGTAGTGTTGGCTCCCTGGGGCCTACCCCGGGAAGTGGAAGAGGTGGTCTTGGCCTCTAGAAAGCAATCCACCAGGAAAATCTATGCCCTGAAGTGGAGAAGGTTCTCCATGTGGTGTCAGCAGCGCAAGGAGGATCCTTTCACCTGCACTGTACCAGTGGTGCTTCAGTATCTACTGCACTTGTCCAATCAGGGCCTTAAGTCCAATTCAGTTCGGGTCCACCTCTCTGCTCTAGCAGCTCACCACTCACTGGTGGAAGGACACTCTCTGTCGGTTCACCCTTTGGTGTCCAGGTTTCTCAGAGGCTTGCTCTTGCTCAAGCCTCCTCTCCACCCACCGGCCCCTGAGTGGGAGTTGAATGTGGTCTTGCAGCAACTGACTCGCCCACCTTTTGAGCCGATGGCTACATGTCCTCTCCGCTTCCTTTCTTGGAAGGCTCTATTCCTTGTGGCCCTAACCTCGGCCAGGCGAGTGAGTGAGCTTCAAGCCCTGACCTGTGACAGGCCTTACACTCGCTTCTATAGGAACAGGGTAGTCCTTAGGACTCATCCTAAGTTCCTCCCAAAGGTTGTCTCCTCTTTCCATCTCAACCAGGAGGTGGTTCTTCCAACGTTCTTCCCTAGGCCCCCATGCCAGCTGGGCTGAGACAGTCCTGCATACCCTGGACTGTAGGAGGGCCTTATCCTTCTACATTGAACTTACGCAGGGGCATAGGAGGGCTACTCAGCTCTTCGTATCTTTTGACCCTGATAACTTGGGGTTACCTGTCTCCAAGCGTACCTTGTCCATCTGGGTGGCTGACTGTATCACCTGGGCTTACAGGGCAGCTGACCTTACCTTGCAGGGTCGGGTCACGGCCCACCGTGTCAGGGCAATGGCTGCCTCAGTAGCTCATCTCCACTCTGTTCCGTTGGCAGACATCTGCAGGGCTGCAACTTGGTCCTCAAGCCAGACTTTTGCGGCCCATTACTGCCTGGAGAGGGAGTCCCGTAGAGACAGTGCTTTCGGTCAGGCAGTGCTTCGGAATCTCTTTGAGATTTAGGCAACTCCTACCCTTCAGCCCTCTGGTTGGGCTACCGGTGGGGGTATGTTTTCAGTGAAATCTTTTCTCTGATGCTGCGGCTAGAGGGAGCTCATTTTTCAGCTCTGGGTCCCCGGTAGCCTGAAGCTGGGGAGTTCCATAAGTGAGGACCGACTTCCTGCTTGGTCCTGGAGAAAGAGTAGTTACTCACCTGTAACAGGTGTTCTCCAGGAGCAGCAGGAATCAGTCCTCACAACCCTCCCTCCTCCCCTGGGAGTTGCAGTTGTACATAGTTCATTTTTACATTTTTGTGTGCTGTCTTTTAGCTATGTCATTAGACTGAGCAAGATGGCACCTTTAGGCGGGAAGGGGACCACACATGCGTGCAGTATTCCCAAAGGCTTTCTTAGAAAGCTGGGGAAATGCTCCGCACGGGGGCTCCATCGACGTCGATGTCACCCATAAGTGAGGACTGATTCCTGTTGCTCCTGGAGAACACCTGTTACAGGTGAGTAACTACTCTATCTCTCTTGCATTTAAAACCACTTGCAGTTGCAAAATGTTAGGCTTGTGAAGACTACTTCTAAACCATTTCATCACAGAGGTGTAGATTTCCAAATTCTGCCACTTGTACCTGTAAACATTGTCATTTAACTAGCAAAACGGGCACTTCTATAAGCTTGTACTGCTACTCAAATGCTGTCTTTTTTTTAAACTTTTTTTCCAAAATGTCTCTTCCTGTTATACATGGTGCCAAATATATGTTCTGCTTTGGTAGTGCTATATCTATTATAGAAAAGGCTTTATCTGTAGAGCCACTTTTAAAATACTAGGAGGTATGTGTACTAAAGCGTGGGTAGGCTTCTGCAATTAATTCCAGACATTAGTGTAGAAAGTGCCATAGTAACTGCAAAAGTTGTGCATTACTGTATTTGTTGGGGATGTGCCCAGCCTTTCCCCAGCAGATAGTGCGGTGAGAATGCATGGATAGTGGCATAACAGCCTTGTGGATGCAGCCAACGCCACCAGTTGAGGTGATGTTAGCTGCATTCAAGATGTCTACAAAATGTGCGCCTACTGTGTGCTGTCAATGCCTGCAGTAAGATAAACCCACTATCTGCCCACACCCAGCCCTCTTTTACACCTAACACGAATATGCAGCTAGCACAGAAAATTGCCTGTGGTAGTGGCATTTAGCATGTGTTAGCTGTCATCGCAGCGCGATATTCTGACGTTAGCACCACCATGATAGCTAATGCCCTTTAGTAAACATCCCCCTAGGAGTTTTTGCAACAGATGGACCTGAATATCTGTTTTTTACCTATATGGCCTATGCAAATTTATCCTCATGGTATACTGGTTTTCTCTGTGTTCAATTTTCCACTTTATTTCTCCCATTTTTCTAGATCTTGACCATTTTTTGATCATCATCCCATCTGCTCTCTGTCTTCCTCTCTCTTGTGTCATCTCTGATTCGTTCTAGTAATTTGCCACTAGAACTTCTGAATACATGACCAGAAATTCTAATTTTCTTTCTGAGCAGGCCTTTTATTATTTTTATTTGTAAGCCCTGTAGACCTTTTGGATATGATGGCATATAAGACTTGAAATAGATGAAAATGAAAGAAACACTTCCATCATCACATGCATTTGAGATCATATTCTTGCAGCTAATCTTCAGAATGTTTCTATTATACTATATTCCATTTGCCTGTATTTTCTTTTATGATCTATTTGCCAGAAGCCTATGTTTCACTAAAGTATCCTGCCACTGAGAAGATGTATGCATCTGGTAGCCTTTGCTTTACTTTAAATCGAAGTGCCTCCTCTTAAAAGTCACTTTTTGTATTCCCAATATTTATTTTTTCCATCTTCTAAATAGCTATAATTTTTAATATACCCCAGTTTCTTTTCATGAACAAATATTTGTATGAGTGTAATTTGTATGGGTGTAATTTAATAAAATTGCATGATTGCATATGCATGTAAAAAGTGTATGCATGGAAAGAGCGTGCCTACTTTTACTTGATCTGGACATAGGCATTCTCATCAGTATAGTATGACAAGAGTAGAGGCGAAACTGCGATGTACACATATATTTAAAAAATATGCGGACACATGTCGAGTATCCACACATATTTATACCTTTCTTTGAAGGAGGTATAAATTTGTGTGTCAGCCTTTAGATCTGGGATCCTGTTTTATAAAGGCATAAAGGTTCCTAAGTTGCCTTGATAAAATGGGTTTAAAATAGGCATCTTTTTGGACTTCTCTTAGAGGCATGTTATAAAACAACATCCTTAGTATTCCGTTTTCATTTTGTGGATTAGGCTGTTTGGGTATCTTCTGGTCTCCCTGTGCCTAGTTGTTCAAACAGCGTCTGCCTCTTTGCCAAAGGGTCAAGGAGTATTTGGCTACAAACTCCCTTCAATGTAAGGGATGTCTCAGGAGGTATTGGTATGGGAGATGCCAGTTTTGGGGCCTGGGGAGTGCATTTTCTAGGCTATTTTTTGAGGGGCACTGGTCTTCACAGGAAACCTCCCGATCCATCAGCAGATTAGACATCAGGATGATTTGCCTGGTTCCAGAGAAGTTTTGAACCCTGCTTGAAGACGAGGTAGTCAGAATGTCCTCAGACAGTGCTACAGAAATGGCTTACATCAACAACCAAGGCGGCACTCACAGTGCTGGGGTAACCTCAGAGGTGACAGAGCTCTGCTGTTTGGCAGAGGCTCATCAGATGGCTCTTTCAATGGTCCTGTGATGGGGTATATAGGAATTTACCCATCCCTCTCCAAAGGGATAATCAGCAGTCCACCTTAAAGGCTGTTAAAGCTCAGAACTCGGAGGGCATGACCTAGAGGGTCATAGAGACAGAAAGCTCCTTCCAAATAGTGCTAGGAGAAGAGTCCAGCTGTAAAGTAGGTGATTCTGGAGGTGGAAAGCATATTTACAGACACTGAAGCCCAAGTGACTGATTGGACTTTGTGCTGAACTTAATTCTGAGCTTTAATGCATGGGTAATGTGGGTCAGGGGAAGGGCACTGAGAACCAGCCTTGTGAAGGTAACAAGCTGGGGAATGATTGCTGGATAACTAAAGGGAAATAAGTATTTTTTTGTTTGGCCCTAAACTGTTGTTTGCCTGATATTTTAAAAGCCCTTGCCACTGCACACCATGCTATTCCACAGGTCCACATAGCAGGAGTCGACAATGTGCAGGCTGACGTTTTGTGTCAGAACACTGTGGATCCTTGTGAGTGGGATCTAAACCCACACATATTCACCCCCATCATGTGAGGTGGGGTCTGCCAGTGTTCAATCTGATGGCCACCCAGGGGAATGCCAAGGTGAGGAACTTTGTCAGCCACAGGAAGGATCTGTGAGTGGTGGGCTTAGATGCCCTTCTTTACCAGTGACATTGGGAGGGGTGCCTGTATAACTTTCTCCCTTGGCTCTTGGTGAACTGTCTCCTGCACAGGTTTCGGTCTCATTCAGATTTGGTCATTCCAGTGGTGCCCATTTGTCTATGCAGGTCAACATATATGGATCTCTTGAGCCTATTGATTGAGTTCCCTCAATTGCTACCTAAGGATAGGGGACTTTTGCAACAGGGTCTTCTGATCCTAGAGGATACCGTTCCCTTTTTGCTTAAGGCTTGGCCTAAGAATGGGGTAGTAGTCAACACCCTTCTTGGCATATGGTGCTCTACTTCCTTGGCATATGTTAGGGTCTAGAGGGTCACTGAGAGGTGGTTTTCTTCTCAGGACCTGGAGGCTAGAAAGGAGGACATTGTTGCCATTTTTTCCTTCTTACAGCCTGGCTTGGACCAAGCTTCACATGGTGGTTGTTTTATACTGCAATTGCAATGTGTGCCTTCGAGTCAGTCCTGACTCCTGGCAACCCAGAAGCTCCTGGGTTTTCTCGGCAGTGTCACTGGAAGTAGATTGCCAGGCCTTTCTTCCAAGGCAATGGAGGGTTAAGTGACTTGCCCAAGGCCACAAGGAGTGCTAGTGGGAATTGAACCCTGGTTGCTTGGTTACCAAGCCAGTGTTCTAACCACTAGGCTACTCCTCCACTCCTGTTATATACTACCAGGGGTAAATTCAGGCCATGTCCCTAGTGATGCACCCTGGTGTTTACTGCTTTCTCAAAAGGGTGAAGCAGATCCATCTGCCCATGCAGCTGGTGGCTCTGCAGTTGAGTCTTTCTTTGATCTTGAAGACACTGATAAGTCTCCCCCCTTTGAACCCCTTCATTAAGCATTTCTCAAGGATTTGACCCTGAAAGTGGAGTTCCTTGTGATTATTGTGTCTGCCAGATATATGTCAGAGCCACAGGCCTTGTCCAGTAGGGAACCTTTCCTGGTAATCTCAACAGTGCCTGTCTCCTTGAGGACAGTTCTGTCCTTTCTCCTGAAAGTGCTATGGTACTTTCATCTTAATCAGACAGCAGCCCTGCCCTCCTTCTTGGAGGAGAACCTTTGGGTAGACCCCTTGCTTTGTCTGCTGGACGTGACGAGGGCACTGGTGAAGTATCTGGAAGTTACTAATTCCTGCTGTCATTTGGACCATCTCTTTTCCCTATCCGGTGGTCTGAAGAGAGGACAGGCAGTGGCCAAGTCCTCAATTGCCCACTGGATTAAGGAAGCTATTAGTTCAGCTCACATCCTGTGTAGAAAACTAGTGCCAGGAATCAGAGCTCATTCCACCATAGTGCAAGGCTTCTCTTATTTATTTAACAGGCTTTTTATACTGCTTTATCATTTTAGTCAAAGCAGTTTACATTGTAACTTAAACTTGGTAATGCACATTAAACAGGTGCATTGGTAACTTAGATTTTTCTGAGGCAATGGAGGGTTGAGTGACTTGATCAAGGCCACAAGGAGTGCTAGTAGGAATTGAACCCTGGTTCCCAAGCCAGTACTCTAACCATTAGGCTACTCCTCCACTCCACTTCTCTTGGGCTGAGTCCATCTGTAGGGCAGCTACCTGGTCTTCCCTGAACACTTTGGGAAGCACTACAGGTTACATGTGAGAAATGGAGCAGATGGTGCCTTTGATATAGCAGTTCTGGAGCATTATCTTCCTCCATTTTGAGTCCTGACTGCTTGGGTATGTCCTGTTTATCTGGACTGTTCTAGCAGTATGATAGGAGAGGAGACATTTTTCATACCTATTAATTTTCTTTCCTTAAATTCTGCTAGACCAGTACAGGATCTGCCCTGCAAAAACCCTGCTGCCTCTTTCTGCATTTTCAGTATCAGTGTCTGATGCAGTCATGTATGGTAAGAGAACCAAACGTTTTAGATAAAGTTATTGTTGATTAGTACTCTGAGTTTTCTGAGTTTTCCAGTGTGTGTTCTACTTGGGAAGAGTCATACTGGCTTTTCTCAGCATTGGACAGAAGGCAACTGTCGGCTCATGGAGATAATTGGTGTATCCAGGCTCCAAGCAAACATTGAGCCAAAGGTCTCAATCACACAGGCCAGAAGACCATGATCTAGGCCAGGGGAGATGGGTTTATCTGCACTGCTGCACCAGTCCACACCTTGCCACTTGCTGAAGACAGACAAAACTAACTTCTCTCAGTGCTGTTTCAGGGGATATACCAAGTAGGGCCGGCCCTAGAATTAGTCCAAAGTGTTGGAGCCCTAGGCGAACTGCAAGCTTTATATACCCCCTCTAGCTGTCAAAATCTGTTGTTTAGCTTTGAATAGCTGCTTTTGCTGTCCTCCAGAGATTGCTGTCCTAGGCGACCGCCTAGATTGCTTTGTGGTTAGGCCGGCCCTGATACCAAGTGATGACATCATTGATAGTTGCTCTAATCTGCCTCCACTTCCTGGCTGGGGAGCATAATCCACTCGCTTCGTCTGGTCTAGCAGGATTCAAAGAAAAGAAATTAGCAGATATGGAAAATTTCTCCATTGACCTAGTGGTTGGGCTGGCCTTGTTTAGAAACTTTAAAATTGGTATGAGTCTAGTTTTAATGACTGGAAATAATATCAGACTTATTGTCCTGTAGTCTCCACATGCCAATTAAGATAAAAATGTTGAGCAGAAAATCTTCTAGGTATTCTCCAGAGATAAATATTTGGTGTGTGAGTTTGGGGTTGTTTTATCCCCTGCCTCAGAAATATGCTGCAGAAATTCCACAGCTGTATGATTAGCTCCAGGTTCTTATTTTTTATTTTTTGGCAAGATCTTTACCATATTTTTATATCTCCTATAAACTGATTTTTTGCTTTCTCCATTAGTAGATAGAAATGGTTTCATCTGTCGATCATCAATATAACTCATTTCTGATATACTCTTCCCACCTTTCAGCAGATTTCCCTCTGTCTTTAGTAAATTATCTTCTGTCTTTCACTCTTGATTTCATTGTATATTCTCATGTTTCAGATTTTTTTCATTTTTTAAACAGTGGAAAGTAGGGACGACCATGATCTTTGTTCTATTCTTAAAATTCTTCACACTCTGCTCCTTATGTGCTCCTTTGGTGCTTCTTGGTGGAAGTAGAAGCACCAGCAGTTTGGCCTGCCCATGGGGAAACGTAAGGCGAAACCAGCAGCCAAGACATCGTCAGGAGAGAGAGGTAAGGTGTCTGGTCCCATGGACAGGCATGTAACTGCCCTTCCGCTTGCTAGCCAGTCTTTGGAAGGGGCGTCTTTGAGCCCTGTTCTTCGGACACCACCTCCTTTCCCTCTGCCTACCTCCTCATCTACTCCTTTGAAGGTACTTTCATCAGTTGTCTCTCCGGTGTTAGTTCCTGTAAGCCCTGCTGCATCTACTATTGATTCCCTCCCAGTTAAAAGTGAGGTGACTCTTTCAGATATCTGGTCAATGCTTTTGAATATTGAAACACGTCTTTCTACCACTGTTACCTCATTATGTAATTTTACTCATGATGTTGTCAAAAAGGTTAATGTAATCGATGACCAAATGACTAATCTTGCAGGCTCCTTATCTCTGGTGGATTCCCAACTCCAATTATATAAGGATTCCCATTTGGGTTATCTGAAAGATATTTCCTCTATTTCTTACCGATTGGAATTGTTGGAAAATCACCAGCGAGCTAGGAACCTACGTTTTCTTAATTTCCCCTCCACCCATCTGCTTTCTCCTGAGATCTTATTGAAAAAGTATTTGTCTGAAATTTTGCACTTAGATGACTCTGTAGATATTGTACAGATGTATTCCTTTTTTCCTAAGGATAGGGCCTCGGACCAGGCCAAGGAACTTCCTTCCTTGGCTAATTCAGTTGGCTCTAATCTTACAGAGTTTTTGCAAGATTCACTTGATGTCATCCCCAAGAGGTGTACCTTGGTGGTGACTTTTGGGTCGGAATCACTTAAATTGAAAATTATACATGCTTATTTCAAGTACAAAGAATTGTTGTTTTGTGGGTATAAAATGCAGGTATTTCCAGATGTGGGCAAGGTTACTCAGGCTCGCCGGAAGCAGTTCCTTGAGCTTAGAACTAGAGTGGTCGCCTTGGGGGCTTCTTTCTTTTTGAAGTTCCCTTGTCGCTGCTTGGTAACTTATGAAGGTCATGATTATGTTTATATTGATGTAGCCTCTCTTTGTCAGTTTTTAAATGACAGGGAGGGTGTTGGTGGGTTGGAGGGTGTTTAGGTGGGATGGCTTTATATTTAGCTCTCTGTTTTGGAGTTGTCGTTAACTCTTATTTTCTTTTGTAATTTGCTTTCCCTTCGGGGTAGTGATGCAGTTTTCTCTCCTTGATGTGTTTCTATAGGGTTATGGTGTTTTTTGTCCTTAAATGTATCTTAATGAGTGGATATTTGTCTTGTATATTATTTTGCATTTGGGAAAATTTAAATAAACAATTAAAAAAAAAATCTTCACATTTTTGTTGAAAATATTTACTTTTGGCTTTCTACAGCCTTTTTGAATTTCTCTGTTTATTTTCTTGCATTTCTCAATAGTTTTAAGATTCTTCCCTGTTATTTTAGCTGGTGCTGATAGAGACCTGCAAAATCTTTGGGATAAAATCAGTATCTTCATTTCGACAAAACTTCTTTAAATACGGTGGTGATATTCAAAGGCACTTATGCAGTCAGCAGCAGTTGCTGACCGTATGCATCATTTAAAAAAAGTATTGCTGGCATTTATACATATTAATTTTGGATATATAAATTGTTCTATCGCCAGAATGAATCCAGCTGAAATGGGCATTGCATTGAAAAGGTTTATGCATAGCAATGATATCCAGCCACTTTTCGTACAACTAAGTCATTCGACTCTGAATGCAGAAATAAATTTATATGAGTAAATTGTTGGCATTAGAGCTGTCAAAATATCCAGTTCCAGGAGTGAAATTTTTTTGGCCAGTTCTGGTTTTAAATTTGCATTGCAATGCAGTATGATATTTGTAGTCCTTGATTTTATCCATTGAAATCAGTGCAGCAGGTCCAATGATGTATAAGGATAAGATTGCCAGAAATCCAGGACTGGCTGGAAATCTCACTCCTGGAACCGGATAACTTGGCAATTCTGTGGCATTTTCAGCCCTGAGGCTTCTGCTGGCTGAAATGTTCATATACCTTTATGCATTGGCTGTCCATCTGAAAATGTACCTCAGGGTTTCTAGCTATTCTTTCATTATGGAGTTTTTCAGTAGTAGCTCAAGGTGAGTTATATTCAGCTACATAGGTATTTTCCTGTCCGCGGAGGACTTACAATCTGAGGCAATGGAGAGTTAAGTGACTTACCCAAGGTCACATGGAGCATCAGTAAGATTTGCACTCTGGTTTCCCTGCGTCTCGGCTGGCTGTTCTAAGCATTAGATGACTCCTCCGCTCCATTAAATGCATTATATCACCTCTTATAGTGGGGAGCACCAAAGAATGTATAACACACACATCTGTGCTTCCTGCTGTAAGGGACACAGGAGTTAGTCTAGTTTATCCAATTTGATATTCTGCCTTTAGAGCAATACATCAAAGTGGCTTACATCAGCATAACTAAAAAAGATAAAACAAATATTATAGGAGTTAAAAGTTACCACCATGAAGAACCAGAAAGAATTCAATTATAGAGAGAATAGACTGAGAAAGCTGCCGATTACTAAAGGTGCAGACTGGCTGAGGCGGCTGCTCCAGCTGCCCTGCACTATGGAAATTAGATGGGCTGATAGTTTGGGCTGTTAGTGGTACCTTCCGGCGCAGGCTAAAGGCTTGCTCAGACAGTCAAGTCTCCAGCCCTGACTTGGTTAACTTAAAAACCAAGGGATTGAGTTCCAAAGATACGGTGCAGCATAAGTAAAAGACCCTTTTACTAACCTGGAGTAAGCATTTAGGCATGTGGTAACCTTATGCTTGGGCTGGCCTGTGACTGTTAGTGTCGGGACCTGCCAGTTACAGTGCACTGATTTGCTAACCACCAGTCATTGGGGTGGAGAAATGGTGGGTTAGGGGTGGAGAGTGGGCAAGGTGAGCACATTGCAGTTAGTACAGGTTTACACAACTGTCAATGTTGCAGTTACCTCCATTTCAATAGATGGATGTAAAAGCACCTGCATTTCACATCTGTATGTTAATTGTTGGAAACATGCTGGTCATGCCTCAGCACAGATACTGCAGAGGCTTTGCACTTGTCTGTGGACTCCTGGCGACCCAGCAGCCCCTGGGGTTTCTTAGCAAGGTGGGACCAGAAGTAGATTGCCAGGCCTTTCTTTCAAGGCAATAGTGGGTAGAGTGACTTGCATTGTAAATCATACCCTGCTCTTTTGGTCATAAGGCTGCTGCTCTAACCACTAGGCCATGCCTCAACTAAGCTTTGCACTTAGTGCACATTAATTTCCTTGCTAAACACGTGTTGAATGCAAAACCATAGTGCACCTTAGAAAAAAGGTCCCTAAAAGTTGAACAGAGTAGTGAGTGCCTTGCAACCTGATTCTAACCTTAGTGCTTAAAGATTTGCTTGGATCGTGTCTAAACGTTATGCTTTAGCATTATAGTCCCATCTCATGGAATACACTGCCCTCTGAAATCCGGAGTCTTACTTTGAGAATGCATTATTTTGTACAATTCCGCAGATGCTTTGAGTCTCTGTGCCTATGTATGAATGCCGCTTGTTTGATTGGATTCTTCAGTGCAACTAGATCTCGTCCTGATTCCCTTTTCCCTCTTGTGTATGATGGTTCTATAGTCAAAATATAGTATTCAGATTCCCTTTTTAATCCCTAAGTGTTGTGTCTGTGCCGATCACCCCCTATTATTCCCTGCTCTTATTCTAAAACATGTAGGTGGGCATGATACACAGTATATCAATTAAAGAAATATGAAATGTGCTCCCTGCTATAAGTGGTGATATAACAAGCCCTGGGGTGCTCATGGCCACAATGTATACCCTGCTTGGCCTCATATTAGCAGAAACCCTCACTCACACACCCCAAACCATACCTGATCTACTGCTCATTGTCACCCTTAGCAGCACATCCTCCATCACCTACAACACACACAGTCATATGTGCCAAAGGCTCCCAACCCTCCACCAACTAGTCCTTCTGAAAATGGTAATAATAGAGGCAGAAACATCCCTGCTGGCACAGACCTGACATCTTCCTCTCACACTGCCATATTCTGTACCTGTAAATTTTTCATGCATTCCAAACTATGCCAATCCCTACTCAACCCGCACAAACAACTGTGCCCTTCAACTCACTCGCACACAAAACCATACCCACTGAACCCCTCCCTAATAAGTTGTCCCCTCCCAAAGTAAAACCAGACAGATGTTAATCTGTCAGCTCATACCCAATCTAGCAATCAACTGTTTCTTGTTCTCACACTTACATTGTCCCATCCACCAGGCCTGACTCGCTCTCCAAAGGGTACCGGGGTAGACCCAGTCCAGGCAAGGGCTATTCTATACTTTTACTGTTCCCCCTCCTACTTAGCTGATTTCAGTGATTCTCCGGGAACAAGCAGGAAGTCATTCCTCACATATGGGTGACGTCGGTGCTGACAGAGCCCCGTGGAAGCATCTCCCCAGCTTCCAAAGAAAGCCTTTTGGAGATGCACCAGCATGCATGGTCCTCTTCCCATTCAAGGGTGCCATCTTACCTCAGTCTAATGACATATCTAAGGCGGCCAAGGAAAAATAAAAGAAAATTCCTTAAGGGAGCAATGCCAAGGGGAGGAGGGAGGGTTGTGATAACCGATTCCTGCTGTCTCTGGAGAACACCTGTTACAGGTGAGTGACCAGCCTTCTCTGGGAACAATCAGGAAGTCAGTCCACACCCCAGCTATGGCTACAGAGAACCTGTAAAAATGCCATGGCGACCTGTAAGGGTGAGCCCTGGTCAGCAGCAGTCGTCCCTACTGGGAGACTCTCGCAAGACCCAAGTGTCCAGCAGAGAACCAGCATCCCGGTAGTCTGAACACAGAAGGGTCGAAGGGCAGGAGTTACCTACACCCCGAAAAGATTACGGAATACGGCCTGGCCAAAGGCACTGTCCCGTCAGAACTCCCTCTCTAGGCAGTAGTGAGCTGCGAAAGTATGAACCGAAGACCAGGTGGCGGCCTGGCAGATTTCCATTATGGAATTAGCTGTGGCTCTGACACAGCGCGCCGTGACCTTCTGGTCCAGTGGCAGACCTCTGCGGATGGCACGGTGTCTTTATGCTGCTCCTTTGGTGCCCGTGGCAGGCCATGTGCTTCAGTATATATAGACTGCTGCTTCTAGCCCCCCTCTGACGCAAATTCCTTTCAGAGGGGGGTCAGAAACAGCAGGTCATGTGTGTTGAAACACATGGCCTGCTGCAGGCACCAAAGGGGCAGCACAAAGCCAATGCTTTTTAACTGATACCACTGGCCCTCCAGAAGACTGAGTCGCTGTGGGGGCAGCTGAAACCCTTGGGCTGACCCTGATTTAGAAAGCTATAAAAATGTTTGGAGGAGGTTAAGGGTTCTTAATATTAGCTAGTTTGAAGGTTGCAAGAGGGCATAGTGCTAAAATGGCACTCTTTGCCCTGATCAATGGAATATGAATGGAGGAGAGGAGAGATTAGATTCCCTGCTGATATTACTAAATTTGTCTGTTGCCTTCAATTCCATTGACCATGGATTTTTGAGGCTATATTTGGGGGACCTGGAGTTTGCTGATACAGCCGTGAATTAATTTAAATCATTTCTGCTAGCTTGGAATTATTGAGCACAATAGGGATCTAATTCCCCTAAGGCAGGGGTTCTTATCCCAGTCCTTGGGACACACCTAGCCAGTCACGTTTTCAGGATAACCACGCTTAATATGTATAAGAAAGATCTGAATGCGTTGCCTCCATTGTATGCAAATCTCTCTCATGCATATTCATTGTGGTTATCTTGAAAACCTAACTAGCTAGGTGTTATGGAAGGACTGGGTTGAGAATCTCTGCTCTAAGGTGAGAAAACTGTATTGTTTTCTTACCCAACATATTAAACCCGGTAATTACTTTGTGGTATCCCACATGGATCACCATTATCTGTGATTCTTTTCAATGTCTTTCTTCAACTGTTGGGGTCCATTATTAGAGAGATAGGTTACCTGAATGCTAGTTATGCTGATGATACCCAGCTGTTTCTCCCTTTTCAGATATAATTAGATTCCACATTTGACGCTGTGAGGAGCTGCCTTTCTATTATCTGTTCCCGGATATATGTTAAGAAATTAAAAATTGACCTGAGATAAAACAGAGTTATTATGGGTAGGTAGTTCTGAGATTCATACACATGGCTTACCTTCCTTAGGGACTGATGAACTAACCTTACGTTTGAGCCATGACTTAAAGCTCAGTGCACAGTTTTCCTAATGCTGGGGTTAAGAAAAAAATTTCCTCCCTAATGCAGTAAGCAAATAGTGCAAAACTTTGCGCTAACATGGGAAAGTATTCTGGAAGCATGCACGCACGGGTCTGTGCTAGCAGCAGCTAGATATTGTGCACCAAAAAAATTTGTATTGGAACTTGTGCACACTGCTGGAATACTATTCCGTCCCTAAATATTGTTGGTATCGGGAAAGTTGTAGCAGTGCAGTTTTAATGTGCTGGAATGTTATTTCACTCAGAAACATTTTATTGCTGTATCAGCAGTGCAGCACTTTAAACTGCTGACATATCACAATGTAATGATATTTCTGTGCAGAGTAATATAGATGTTTATGTATGAAATAGCATTCCAGCACATGTGCTTAACACTGTTTTTTTCCAGCATGCTTCCCCTCAGCTCCTCATCCCCTGACATTTTCTTTTACACTTCTCCTTCAGCAAAGCCAGAAAAAAGTTCATAGTCACAGTAAAGTGAAGAAATAGACATGAATTCCTCATTAGTGCTGTCCTTTTACACTTCCTCAGACCTGGTGTTAACGCCCCACTGTAAAAAAAACAAACAAACAAAAAAAAACCTTGTGGTCTTGTGTGCTTTTCTTTGCTTCTGGGTGAAATGGCTAATGACCTCATTAGCATGTGATTACAATGAGCACAGCACTGTCATCTTTGCAACTATTTGCTCACAGATTTGTACATGTTTGAATTAGCATTGCATCAACCAGTCTGCTAACCATCCGGTTTCTAAAATCCGTAATCTTGGCATGGTTATTGATGCTACTGTACTTTTACGAAGGATGAACCAAGTGGCTTCAGTAGACAGGCAATCTTTTTGCATGCTTCGGATAGTAAGGCAGATCATATGTTTCAGTATTAGACTTAAGATCTGTAATGCAAGCGGTTGTCTTGTCACACTTAGATTATTGCATTGCCATCTATCTTGACCTTCGAAAAGATCAATTGCCAGACTTCAACTGTACAAAAAACAGCAGCGAAGATCATAGCTAGAAATAAACTATGAGGTTGGGCTACCCCTTTAGTTATAATCTCACGCTAGTTGGCAAATTGCATTGAGAACACACAGGTTTCAAGAGGCTGGCCCTCTTTTGGTAGTTAGTGGGTTGTGCTATGTTTTCTTTTACGCATTAAGGTCTAGCTAGGATTATTGTTTAGTCTGCCTGACAGTCAAGGAGATACACATTTCATTTACTCATGTAAGGGCTTTCTGGCATGGCTCATAGCCCATGGAACAGCCTCCCTTAAGAGCTATGGTTAGAATCTAGTTATTTGATATAGAGAAAAAAATGACAACCTGGTTAATTTCTCAAATTACTTAGCCTAGTATAAGATCTGTTGATGCCTCATTTAATTATTATTGTCTTTTATGTTTGTTGTACTTGTGAAGGCATATTTTAGAAAGGTTGCTTATGTGGTGGGAGGAACGTGGAAGTGAAAAGTTCTCCAAATCTATGTCAACTTTAGAAGAGGTGTTCACATGTGAGGCTGATGTAAAATGAACACATCTACACCCCTTAAAAAGGATGTGATTGTTAAAAACAGGCCATGAACAGATGGTAGTACAGGCATGCACAAGGATTGATATCCACGAGCAGCGGGAGAATGCTTTTAATAAATATACATGTAGAAAGAAATCAATGGAGGAAGCCCAGCTACTTACACATACAAGCATCCGTTTTTCACAACATACACGCGTAAGTGCCAACATTTGAATGTGCATCTCGACCATTTTGCAAACCTAGATGTACAGCCGCTTTTAATCACCTATGGAACTCTCTATTTTTCCCTCATTTCATTTTGGAGGAAGAAATAAACACTGGAGGGTTAAGGGGGCTATCTCCCTTAATCCCTCCTGTAAAGGGCTGGCTGAAACGAGCACTCTTTAAATGTCTGTTCATGTCAGGAAGCAAGTATAAATTTGGACATGGCTAATTTTGGTCTTGCACATGCATTCAGTATGTGAAATGGGGAGTACACTTGTAGCTTTTGATTCTGCCCAGGCGACATCCCCATCTATGTTGATGTGGTATAGGCATCCGCATGTAAAATAAGCTTTTTCCAAAATGGCCATTAACATGTGGACGCAATTTACATATGTAAGTAATTGTATTGATACATGTAAATCAGAAGTAAGGCTTCTAAAATAAGCTCCATTCTTTTTCAGCTCTACAGTATGATTAATTGCATTTGTGGTTTATTTTATTTATTTATTTTGTCTTTGACCGTTTATCGCCTTGAATTTCATTTATTTTATGTCATTTATTTAAGATTTGATATATCGCTTAATGTGGGTACAGCAAAGTGGTTTACAATAAAATACAATAAAAACTGAAGCAGAAAATGAAAAGAATGCCAGTATGTGTAGGACAGACGGGAAAATGAGACATGACAAGGCAGGGCTGGAGGAGGGTGGTGAGAGAGGAGGAGGGGGCGGGTAGGAAACATAAGGAAGTCAACTGAGGGAGTCCAGTGGGAGGTCAAAAACTGTGCAGAAAAGGTGGTTTCTGGATCTCAGTGAATGAGTTCAATCTCTGGAAGCTAGATTAGCAGACGTGGAAGAGCTGTGGCAGAAAGAAGTATTTAGAAAACACCTTCATGGATATAATTTAGTAGAATAATCCCACTTCCGGTCCGACAAGTTCTATGCTTGCTTGAAGAGCAAATTTATTTGAAAAGGAGTACATTATCTTGGAGAGGTAGAAAGTGATCCTGTAGATTGGACCGTTCCTGGTGATTTTGTGCCCTTTCACACTGAGAATGTTTTCCAGGGATGTGTGCTAAAGAGGAAATGTTAGGACTGTAGATAGCAGCATGGCTGTTGAGTCAAGACTGCATAGTAAATTGCCTGTTGGATACCAAGCTGATGTCATCTAGATAAAAGCTGTCTGTCCTGGTATGTATGGATAGCAAAAGTCTAGGAAGAGATGGGAGGGATGTTCTGGAAGCCAAATTTATGGTTTTATGTAGGAAATTGAAATCTAGTACCACCTCCTTCGTAGGCCCATTCCACATGCATTCCACCCCATAGGCAGGCTGATCTCAAAACTCTCTATGCAAGAATGAGACACTGATGCAGGAAAGCAAGCTTTAGATTTGTTAGGAATTGGGCAGCATTTTAGAAAAGAGGGGGCCTATTCTGAAAAGATGGGGTATCATACTGTCCTAGTCAGGATGAGGAAACAAACAGAGAAATGCTAAGAAAATTAGTAAAGTTAACAAAATTGACAACACAACAATATTGAGAGATTTCAATTGCCATGTTTTAATTAAGTAGATGTCTTATTGTGATATGTGAGGGAGGTAACATTTCTAAATGCATAAATGACTGCTTTATGAAGCTGCTGGTCCTGGAACCGACCAGAGGGAGAATGCCTTTAAATCTACTTCTAACTGTAACATAGGACCCGGTACAAGGGGTAATGGTTGTGGGGCTGTTTTGCAATAATAATCATAATGTGATCGATTTTAGCACAATCTCTGGAGGAAGGTTATTAAAGAAAATGACTGAAGTTGCATTTAATTTTCATTTTAAAAGGAGGGACCATGATAAAAGAAAGAAATTAAAAAGTAAAAGGAGTAATTACAAAGGTTAAAAGTATGCATATGCTGTGGCACTGTTTAAAAATATCATCTTAAAAGCCCAGACCAAATATATTCCATACATTAGAAAATGTTGACAGGAGACAAAAACACTGCCAGCATGGTTAATTGGTGAGGTAAAATAGGTTATTAAAACCAAAAGGACATTTTCCTAACACTAGCTAGTTATAAGTAAAGCTTTAATGAGGCAGGCAAAAAGATAATTTGAAAAGTATTTTAATAATAACTTTTCAAGTACATTTGAAGCATAAATACATAAGAAATGCCCCACTTAGTCAAAAGATCCATCAAGTCAAATTTCCTGTTTCAAATAGTGGCTAATGCAGATCATGGGTACTGGGCAGGATCCAAAAAGTAGAAAGTTTCCATGCTACTTAGCCCCCCAGTGATAAGCAGTAGCTTCCAAGGTTTACCTTAATAATGGCTTATGTTTTTTCATTCTCTGAATTTGTCCATACTTTGTCTAAATCCAGCTATGCTAAATGCGTTTACTGCATCCTCAGGCAATGAATTCCCATGCTGAAATATGCACTGAGTGAACAAATATTTTCTCCTATTTGTTTTAAATGCCCTACTTTGTAACTTCATGGCATGTCCCCTAGTCTTTCTACTTTTGAAAGAGTAAACAATCAGTCTATGATTACCCATTCCATTCCACTCGGGATTTTAAAGACCTCCAGTATATCTCCCCTGAGCCATCTCTTCTCCAAGCTGAAGAGCCCTAACTTCTTTAGCCTTTCCTTATTTGAAAGTTGTTCTATCCCTTTCATCATTTTGTTTGGTTTTATTTTATGTAATTTATTTATTTATTTGTTACACTTTTCTATACCGCTCCTTCCAGAGATCAGGGGCAGTTTACATAAAAACAAACAAGTTACATATTACAGTATCCATGGTAAACAAAACAGAAACTATTTACATATCAACTATGTACATGATTTACATGAGTCAGGATGGCAAAATCGCTTCATAAACATGGAATTAAGGGGAGTTGCAGTTCTGATGGTATGACCTATGTGTAAATGAGGTCGTCAGTGTGCGTCAGGAGTGATGGCATCTATAATGCTACAGTAAAAAGGAGTGTCTTGATCTCTTTTCTAAATATTTGGAGGTGTTTTATTGAACGGATTAAGTCAGGAGGGCGTTCATAGACTGGGAGCAGAGTAAGTGAATGCTCTGGTGCTTGTGTTCTGTTTGGTTTTTCGAATAGAGTGTCGCGCCCTTGCCCCGCCTAGGCGTTTGCCTGACGAGGAAAGGGGGCGAATGTTCCTTTCAATTGTGAACTCCTGGGCAAAGGCCTCTGGGAGTTGTAGTTCCTTAAGCAATTAATTGTAGTTGTAATGAAGTGCTGAGCCGAGGGTTGAAAGCAACACAGGAAATTGTATTCGCCTCCCTTGATAACAGGAACTTCTTTAAAGAAGCATGGCATATCACATGTACAGACTTTCAACAAGAAATAAAAAGGTTTGAAAACTTCTCAAAGGTATCAATTGCTCTTGCTTACTTCAACAAGGCAAAGGCAGTTTCTTCACAAGTAAAAGCTTCAATTCACAGTGCTTAACTGAAACTAAATGTCCATTGAAAACTTTCAATGTAGCAAAACTCAAGCAATAAACTTTTCTTCTTGGCTTTAATTCCTTAAGGGTTTTAATTAGTTATTCCAGAGACTCTAAGCATTCCTTCTTAACAAGTCTCTTTTAAAACAGCAGCCATACTAATTAAAACTTCCTTCCTTCTTAGAACAACATGCACATCAAACAAATGGGAATTTCTTCAAGCTTATAATTCCAAAAACATTCTTACTTTACTGTTATGGATAAATCACACTCCATTTCTTGCTCAGGTTCACTCAAGACATTATCATTTTCTCCAATGTCCATTGATTCACACTCAGAACACTCTGGTTCTGTGACGTCGTTGAAAAACATCTGTTCCCCTCGAGACCTCTCTCGGGACTCAGAGCTGTTATCAAAACAAGTTACTTCCTGGTCTTTTATCAAACGTTTTAAAAGCTTTAAAACATTCAGGCTTTCTTTGTTAAGAGGTTTTCTTACCAGCCCTTCCTGGGTTCTTGAACCTCCTGCAGGCTTCCTGTAACCCCGGTACTGGTTTAAACACTGGAGCTGGCTTTGGGGATATTCTTCCCTCCAACTGCTGTCTGGGAACCTCTCTTGAGACCCTTGGCTAAAATCCTTACGAGCAATACCTTTTGGGATTCTCCTCAGCAGTGCTTCACTGCCACTTCCCTGGCCATGCTGGTTCCTGGATAAATTAGCCCTTCCGTCTCTCTTCCTCCTGTAAGAGTGAGACTCCTGCTCAGACTGAGGTTCCTTCCCAGACTCCGCCTCTGAATCAGACTCAGCTCTCCTCCTCTCGTTCCTTCCTGCTACTTTCTCCTCTCTTTCTCTCGTCTCCCCTGCTCCCTGTTCTCTGGGGCTTATATGAGTGGGTCTGACCTGTATCTTTCCACCCCGCCCCCAGCTGTCTTAGATTACCACCCTCAGTTACCATGGAGCTGGGGCGTGGCCTTAGGACAGCAGCTTTGAACAGGTTTTTTTCAATGTTAGCTGCACTTTTAAAGTGACCATTCCCTGCACTTTCCTTCTGACTAGGGGAAACTGCTTGTGTTTTCTCTATTTCCATAGGCACCTGGCTGGCTTCGCCACCACAAGAGGGAGGGATTGTAAGGTTGTGCTGGGTGCTGGCCCTTCTAGATCTAGTTTCTGTGGAGATGTGTAATAGGGTTGTGATGAAGGATGGAGTGATATTGTTGATCAACTTGAAAGTGGTCATTAGGGTTTTATATTTTATTCGACTCGCGGTTGGAAGCCAGTGGAGATCCTATAGTATGGGCGTGATATGATCTTTTAAGTGGACCTTGCAGATAATTCTTGCTGTGACATTCTGGGCCCTCTGGAGAATATACAGATTCTTTTTGGTTGTACACTGTAACAAGCTGTTACAGTAGTCAAAGTGAGGGGTGATAAGAGCTTGTACTATGGATCTAAAGTCATGGGTGTCAAGGAGAAGTCTAAGATGTTGAATGATCTTGAGTTTGAAAAAGATTGTTCTGATTGTTTGCTTGATGTGTCACATGTTGAGAGATGTGTCAAGTATTATTCCTAGATATTTAAACGCCTATTTCACTGGGAGCACGGTGTTGTGAACGGAGTGTGATTGGGGGGGGGGGGGGATAAAGTTTTGATTTATTTGTTTTCTTGAAATTAATGCTGAAGTTATTGGAGTTAAGCCAAGATTCTGCTTTTTTGATGCAGTCTGTTAGGTTGTGGGATTCAATATATCAAATGGAATGGTTTAACATGATGTCGTCTGCATATATGAAATATCCAATGCTGAATTTTCTGAATGTTTGTGATTGGTTGAAGGTCACTTTGGTCACTTTGTACCTTTTCTAATCCTGCTATATCCTTTTTGAGATATGGTGACCCAAATTGCACACTGAACTAAAGATGTGGTAGCAACTTGGAGTGATAAAAAGGCATTATACATTTTTTTTTATTTATTCTCTGTTCCTTTCTTAATAATTCCCAGCATTCTGTTTGCTTTCTTGGTTGCTGTCACACCCAGAGGAAAAGATTTCAGTGTATTTCAACGATGACACCATCTAGATAATTTTCCTGGGTGGTAATTTAATGTGAAATCAAGCATGCCTAGTTACAATTAGGGTTATTCTTCTTATGTGAATCACTTTGCTGTTCTCCACATTTAATTTTATTGGCCATTTGGATGTCCAGTGTATTAGTCTTGCAAAGTTCTCCTGAAATTTCTCACAGTTTGGATGACATTTAACAACTTTAAATATTTTTGTCATCTGAAAATGTGATTACTTTACTTTTTCCCATTTCCAGATTTATTATAAATATGTCAAAAAGCACTGGTCCCAATACACATTCCTGTGGTACTCCAATATTCACCTTCTTCCACTGAGAAAATAGGCTATTAACCCTATTCTCTATTTTCTATGTTTTAATCAGTTCCCAATTCACAACAGGACATTGTCTCCTATCCCATGACTTTTTAATTTTTTTAGGAGTCTTTCATAAGGGAATTTGTCAGATTCTTTATGAAAATCCAGATACACTAGGGGGTCTATTCTGTCCCATAAATAGCAGGGATGGATGTCCTGTTGGGTCATCCATCCCCGCTATTCGTTCCCCTTTCCATCCCTGACTAAGCCTCCCTGTACGAATAAGGAGTTTGTATGGGGAGGCTTAGATGGGGTGGGAGGGGGGTGCAGAGGCGGAGTTAGTGCGGGCAGTGGGTGGTCTGTAGCCCCAGACGTACCGGGCCGATTCTGAAGTCGGTCCTGTACATCCGCGTTCGACAGACTGGATGGGGGATTTATTCCACCTTAGAGGCGAGATCGAGGGTTGGGCTGCGGGGAAAGGCGAAAGTGGTTGGCGGCCAGGGATTGCGGCTCCTGAGTGGAGTCACGGTGCTATGGCAACCGAACACCTTGGCACTGTGGCTCCATTCAGGAACCTGACTGAGTTAGCTGGGCAGGGGCCTGTACATGTGTAGGCCAATGGGAATCGGGTCCCGGCTTGCATGTACAGGCCTAGACGCAATTCTGATCCTGTGGGGGTTAGACGTACCCCATGGGATCAGAATTGGGTCTATCTCTGTTCATCCAGTTTCGACATGCTCGCACAGAGGCTGGGTTGCGCAGAATGGAATGTGCCTCCACATGAACTAGCTCCCCTTTATCCATATTTATTTATCGCTTAAAAAAAAAATGTAACAGATTGTTGAACTTAAACATCCCTTGACTAAATCTATGTTGACTTTGTCCCATTTTTTGTCTTCTTTCTTTTATAGCTTTAAGGTCACTTAACACATAAAACCATGTCTATCTATGTGTTCAGTAGTTTTGTTCTTTATAAAAGTTTTGCCATTTTGCTTAGTACTAATGTCAGCCTTACTGGTCTCTAGTTTCCTGGATCACTCCTGGACCCCTTTTTTAAATCGTCACCATTAATAAAGCTTTGGCAAATACATTTTAGACCCTTTAACCAATTCAGTAAGGGCCTTTTTTCTAGGACTGTAAAAAAATTAAATGAAACTAGGGCAAATAGATTTTAGACCATTTACATAAGCTTTGCTTTTTAATGAAACTAAAACCCAGAATTTTCAATAAACCAACAATCCCTCTTTTATCCCACAATTTAAGTGACAAACATTCCTAGCAACATAGGACCATATTTTCAGTTGGATGGTGCTATGCGCCACGCCAGCACATATCCCACCCCCTTCCACCTAACCCGGATTTTCAATGACAGGGTCATATGCGGCCCTGGCATTGAAAATCCGGGTCTCGCTGCACAACCCAGAAGCTAGCCGGGTAGCACTGATTTTCGAAAGATAGGTGAGAAAAAATCGGGTGGCATCAAAAATTGGTGCTACCAGCTCCGCCCCAGAACACACCTAACATGCCCCGATGCTAACTGCATAGCATACGGGCATGTTAGGAACATATCCGGGATTTTCGAAGGGCACTACCCATGTAGGTGCCCTTTGAAAATTGGGCCCATAATGCTCACTTAACCATAGAGACTTCATCTGTTCTCAGTACTTCTTCAGGAAAAGCAAAAGGTCTATTAGGTTTCAGTTTGACCATAGATGACCGAAGGATAAACAGGACACTCGGGGAGGACAAGGCCATAACCAAAAAATCAAATGAATTTATGCTTCAGTCTTTATTGAAGAGGATATTTCTCCAGAAACACTCTATAATAGTGATGACTTGTAGGAACTGAAGCATTTCATGGCAATTCTAGAAAATGTAGTGGGGCAAATTGACAAGTTAAAGGGTAACAAATAACCAGGACCAGATGATATACTATTCCCCAGAGTTCTGAAAGAACTCAGAGGTGAAACTGTAGACTTGTTGCTGGTATTCTGTAATCTATCATTAAAGTCAGCTTTAATAAGAGAATTGGAGAGTTGCCAGGATAGCACTAATCTTTAAAGGGGCTCAAAGGGTAACTACAGCTTGGTGAACCTGATGTTGGTGTTTGGCAAAATGGTAGAAGCTATTGTGAAAAAATATTATTGACCATATTCGTGGCTTAATAGAGCAGAACCAACATTGATTTAGCAAAGGGAAGTTATGTCTTACCAATTTGTTAGATTTCTTTTAAAGATATTAATAAACGTGGATAAAGCTGAGCATGTTGATATAGTATAGTTGAATTTTGAGAAGGTATTTGACAAATTCCCTCATGAAAGACTCTTGAAGAATTAAAATTCATGGGATAGGAAGCGATGTCTTATCATGAATTGAGAGCTGGCTAATAGATAGGGATCATGATCAGCGTTCTCAGTGGATAATGATAAACAGCAGAGTGGCACGGGAATCTTTGCTGAGGCCAGTGCTTTTTAACAGCCTTATAAATGATCTAAAAAAAAATTAGTGACATGGTGCAAATGATATACAATTATTCAAAGTTGTTAAATCGTTAATGGATTGTGAAGATTTACAAAAGAACATGATGAGACAGGGGACTGGCAGATGAAATTTAATGTGGACAAGTTCAAAATGATGCATTTTTTTATTTATCAGATTTGATATTTTGCCTACAACCACTATTCTAAAGTGAATTAAAATATATAGGTAAAAATAATCCAGATACTAGATGCTGGATTCCATAATAGGAGTCACCACCCATGATAATGATCTTGTAGTCATTGTGGGGCAATATGTTAAACCCTCTGCTCAGTGTGTGGTAGCAGTCAAAAAGCAAACAGAATGTTAGGAATTATTTGCAAAGGAATGATGAATAAAACTGAGAATATTATAAATACTCTCTATGAATCCATGTGCAACCTTGAATATAGTGTGCAGTTCTGGTCTCCCCATCTTAAAAAAACTATAGCAGAACTAGAAAAGGTATAGAGAACGGTGACCAAACTGATAAACAGGATGGAAAGCTTCCCTATAAAAGGCTAAGCAGGTTAGGACCTTGGGGAAGATACAGGAGAAGTCTATAAAATCATAAATGGAGTGAAACGGGAAAATAGGGAATTTTTACCCTTTGTATAGTAGTAAGATGAGGGGACATTGATGAAACTAATAGGCAGAATATTAACAACAAACTGGAGGAAATATTTTTTTCACTCAATATACAGTTAAGGTTTGGAAATTTTTGCTGGACGATTTGGTCAAGGCAGTTAGCATGGCTTGATTTAAAACAAGAGTATATGTTTATGTTTATACAATTTCTTGATATACCACCCAGGCTGAAAGGCATCAGAGTAATTTACAATCACTATTAGCAGGTACTGGATACATTCTCTTTTCCCTAAAGGGCTAACAGTCTATGTGTACCTGAGGCAATGGAGGGTTAAGTGGCTTGCCCAAGGCCACAAGGAGTGCCTATAGGACTAGAAACCCTAGAGATGTTCCTGGAGGAAAAGTCTATAAATCATCAAATACTTAGGGATATATCTACTAACAGGTGTTAGCTGCTGCCATGGGGTTAATGTAGAATTAACGCCCCACAGCGACAGCTAACCCACGAAAAAAATCAGATATTACAGGCAATTTTCTGCAATATCTGATTTTTGCCTGGTGCAAGGCTTTAGGTGCAGGATCAGGGTGGGAGGGGGAATGGCGATAGTTGGCAGCCACCGTGCGAAAGCATTTTCACAGGGTGGCTGCCAAAATCTGGCCTGATCGCAGCGGCAGATAACGCCACCTCAAGAGGTGGCGTTATCTGTCTGGAGGCCCGATAATGCGACCTTCTGCCCTGAAGGTGAATGGGCCTCACCAGCCTCAGTCGAGCACCCCCTCCATAATATTGTCAGTGCTGCGTTACGCAACACAGACAGTAATAAATTTAAAAAGTGCTGGTCTCCTGCAGCACCGATTCCCACTGGACAGCTCCCGATCCCCATTGGGAACTGCCTAAGGGAGATCAGTGCACCCGCTTAGGTAAACCTCATCTCAGCTAGCCAGTTGGGCAAGCACCTCCTCTCCCCCCGATCCACTACTGAAAGACGGGGCCCCCGCAGTCCTCTCTCACCTTCCAGGGAAAAAACTTCTCCCAGCTAGCCAGCCTGCAAAAGGGGGTCATGGAACCCCCTGCACCTACATAGGCTTACCCAACTGAAATCTGGTGGTCTAATGGGTCCATGATGAAGGAGCCGTCCTTTCTGCTCCTGCCCTGTCATTTGGCCAGTCCAAAAATGGCCACCATCACAAGGTGCTGTCCTGTAGCCTCATGTGAGAGGCAGCACTATGAGATCACAGTCATCTTTGTTAGGGCCTTTGAGGTGGGCCCCCTAGACCCACTAGATCACTAAGAGGGCTCTGTGGACCCACTAGATCCCCAGGTTTCAGTAAGATAGGCCTATGGGGGCACCACAAGGCCCCCCTTTGCTGGCTGCCTAGCCAGTAGACTTTTTTTTTTTATCAGGTAGGTGGGAAGGGGAGAGAGGGGGACTGTGGGAAATCTAGTCCTCTGCAATATCTGCAGGGACTACCCTAGGAATGCCACCTGCAGATACCAAAGAAGATTTCTCCTTACCGCATGGTTTTGGCAGCTAAAGGTTTAGTAGACATGTGCCATAGTGGTATACAACTCCTTAGTTGTCATTCAAACCATTGAGGACACTTTTCTATATCACATTTACTGTACATCATACAGAGACACTCCGCAAATCGTCTCAGCTGTTCTTCACATTCAACCCCAACAACCCAGGGCAGCCGATGGCGAAACAAACCATTTTGTCATGGATAGATGGACTACATCATCTTCTGCTATGAGCAAGCCACCCTGCAGTCTACCGGGAACGTGGGCACTCATGACCCTCAGAGCTACAGCCTCACTTCCATCTCCTCACAAGATATCTGAAGGGCAGCTACATGGTCCTCCATCCATACTTTCACGAAGCAGTACAGCCTGGACTGTTCATCAGCAAAAGACTTTGCTTTTGGCCAGGTGGTCCTCTGGAACCTGTTCACTGTGTGACTATACCCCTCCCTACAGTCATGCGGGCTGCTACAAACAAAAAAACCAAAACAGGTGACTTGAATTGGCGGCCCTCAGCTCTGGACTCATCTTAGTGTGCCTGCATTCCCCTGCTTGTCTCTGGAGAAAGTGTAGTTGTTTACCTGTAACAGAGGTTCTCCTTAGACAGCAGGGGTATGCAGCCACACTCACCCTCCCACCATCCCCTTGACATAGCAGAACAGAGCATGATGCCTCCGCCTTCATAGTCAAAAGAACTACACAACACATTTCAACTCTTTCCTTTGCTCTGGTATGAACTGACTTCAGGAGGCAAGCAGGTGGGAAGCAGGCACACATTATTCAGGGAGGCTCAACAAAGCTTCTCTGAGCTGAGAGAGATCCAGATACACAAGGCTCAGTCGGGACTTCACCTTAGAATGTGGCTGCATACCGCTGCTGTCTACGGTGAACCCATTACAGGTAAGCAACTATGCTTTTTCTACCCCTAGCAATAGTCCCTCTTTTCTCTTCCCTTTAGGTCTCCTTGTTCTCATGATGCTCTTTCTGCTCTCATTATATTTATTAAGTTTGATTCGGGGGTAATTTTACAAGGGTGCACTCTCTTTAAGATGCAGTATACACACCTAACTTGGTGGTATTTTACTTCTATGGCTGGTGGAAATATTCTGGCCTTAAGATGTGTTCTCTGCCACTCATACTAGTATTTTACGAAGACAAGTAGGTGTGTACATGTCTTTATAAAATAGGCTCATCTTAGCCTTCCTAAAAACACTTTTAACTAGGTGCTTTCTTATAAAATGATCCTCTTGGAGGGTAGTTTTGTATTCCTCCGTGCTGGCAACACATGATTTCGCGTGTTCAGTTTGGGCAAACGAACATGCTAGAACTTAGGCATGGCCACGTAGAGCTGCTTTAAGACAGGTGTAACTTACTGCACTTAGATCAGGGCACTAATGCACATAAATCATGGCATTCTATAATTTATGCAATGTCAGCCAAGGCCACACCTACACTCTATCCAAGCACCGCCCCTGTGTACAACACACTGGAAGATACACACGATAGGCACTTAGGCACGAGCTTACAGAAAAGCACCAGGGAGAGGTGTGCGTGTAAGTGCCCATTCCCATGCATAAGTCCCTGAAAATAGGGACTTACGCACGTATCTCCCATGTACCTTTCTGTTCCACCCATATAAGATCAGCTTCTTTATTACCAAAATTTCACAAATCTTTCTCAAGTATCTGATGTCAGACTACCCTCCTGAAACTACTGCATACCATACTATACAGCAATAGTGTATACTGTACTAGAATGAGAATTTTGACACTGAAACAAAGATGGATTAGACAGTGTCACTAGCACAGCAACATATCACCAAACTTCCAGGGGAAGTTGAAGGAGAAAATTAGTCCATATTCGATTAGGAGACTCGCTTCCGAAAGCAGCGTTTCCTGGGCAACAGTGCAAGGTGCATTCACGTGAAGATAATGAAATCATAACAACATTTAGATACTTGGTGACAACAACGTAAAAGCAATTTTACATATTGATGTTTATGTGAATACATATATATGCGTATAGATGTATATTATGTATGTAAAGATGTGTGTGTTTAAACTGAACAAAAAAGTGGGCTCCATGTCATATTATATTTTGCAATTCTTCCCTCCTCTCCCTCTATTTCTTTTTCTTTCAGTCCCTTCTGCTTTTTGTCTTTTTTCTTTCTTTTATAGCTTTAAGGTCACTTAACACATAAAAATCAAGAAAAATTGTTTTAAACAAGGGACAAGGATGTAACAATAATATTTTTCACTTGTATAGTTCTCTCGGCAGGCCCTTACCTAGCCCTGTGCGAGCGGTGCGGCTGCATAGGGCGCAAAGGCTTAAGGGGTACATTTTAGCTGTTTGCCTTGCCTGCCGCCGCCGCCACTTTTTCTTCTCTCAGCGGCAGCAGGCAACGGAAGACAGCTAAAATGCATTCCTTAAGGCTTCTCGCCGGCATGCTAAGCAGATCTGTTCCTCCCTGGGACAGATCTGCTTAGCATGCTGGCGACTTGCACATCGGGCGCCTCTTCTCTCCCGCCACAGGAGGAGGGGGGGCGCGCACCCAACGTGCAAGTTCCACAGGGCGCTATTTACACTCAGTACAGCCCTGACTCTCAGTCATACTGAGCACTGTATAATGGCGGTAAGTCTTCAAGTATGATAAATACTTACCTCGCAATCTAAGAGAATAATTTATAAAGCTCTTTTTCCACATGTAAAGCACATTTTCCTTATCATCCTGCTAGACCACTACAAATGAGTGGTCCATGCTCCCTTGCCAGCAGATGAAGGCAAACTAGAATAGCTTTCAGTGATGACATCATTAGAGCCCTATGTCAATTTTAATGACTCTGTTGTGTCTCCCGCAATTTTGCCTCTGGCAGGAATGGTGGCTATCTTGGATGCTCGTATGGTCCCAGCTAAAGAGCAGCTCTGGTGCAGCACTGAGAGAAGCCAGTATTGTCTTCCTCTAGCACAGGCATGTCCAACAGGTAGATCGCGATCTACCTGTAGATCGCGGAGGGGTCAGAAGTAGATCACCAGCCTCACTTGGTTCCATCTCTCCAGCAGCTCGCCCCGTCACTAGGAGAGAGCTCGTGCCAGCAGGTCGTCTGCCGAGGGCTTGCCACCACTGCTGATCCTTTGCCTGTCTTTTTTCCCTACCTGCTGGAATCTTGCCTGCGGGTGTATTGGAGGCGCTTGTTGTTTTCGTGCCAATAGTTTGTGGGTACCCCAGGGGGCCGCTGCCCGCACCCCGCGACGCCACAGGCCTGGTGTCATACCTGGTCTCATGCCTCTCAGAATCACCCATTCCTGCCCCTGCCCCAACACCCCTTAGAAGTGTGTTATATACCGGGCGATATCCATTTGCCCAGGCTTTACCTGAATACACTTACCGTGTTAGTTGTGTCGTGTGCTGGTCGTTGGTCTCTTTATAGTTCGCTTTTATTAAACGTTTTCGGGCAGACATAACAATGTGTCAAGAATTTGGTGATTTTGGTGGGCTTTTCCAATTTTGTTCTAACTTGCCTATGCCTTGCCTTCGAATTGGTTCAAACCACTGTGACTTTTGCTTGCCTCTGCAATTGTATTTCGCCTTGCCTTTGCATTGATTCTACACTGTGTGCAGAATTTATTAAACCGCGTGTGGTGGTATTTGAACTTGTTTGGTGGTGTTTGATTTTATCTGGTTTGCTGGACAGGTGTTTGAATTTTTTTGATGATTGTTTGGTGGTATCAAACTTAGCAATCTTTAATAATTATTGGTGCCAGTATGATGAATTCTTATTTTTGTCTTTAGAACTGCATGTGTGGTTTTGGCATCTCCAGTCCTTGTATTGAACATCATCCAGAGGTCTTCAGTTCCTGTTGATCTTTAATACTTTGGGACAGTGACAGTTTTGGACCAGATTCAGCCAGTGTTTATACTAACTTTACAGATTTGGCCTTCTTACATCCAGCCACCCCAGTATAACGAAGATGAGTGTTCCAAAGATGAGCAAAACCTACCACTTTCTTGATGAATGGGAAATGGACTACTACTTCATCATGGTGAAAGACAAGTGTTTTTCTCTAATTTGTAACACCCCAGGATCCTTGCCCAAAAAGGGTAATCTGGAACGTCATTATAAGGGTCTGCATAACAATAAGTTTGATGCTGATTTTCCACCCAAAAGTGAAATTCGTAAACTGAAGCTCAAAGAACTTACATAGAAATTGGCTACTCAGCAGCAGTTGATAGTGAAGCCAAGATCACATTCGGTCAATGCAACCATAGCATCCTTCCAGGTCAGCAACCTGATTGCAAAGAAATGCAAACCTTTCACTGAAGGGGAATTTGTAAAAGATTGTTTTCTTGAAGCAGCTGACAATCTTTTTGAAGGATTTAAAAATAAGAAAGAGATCATAGCTGCTATTCAAGATGTACAATTGTTAAGAAACACCGTCGTACAGCAAATAGAAAAGATGTGTGGAGATACAACTGAACAATTGTTGGAGGATTTTTCAAATTGTGTTGCTTTCTCACTCCAACTGGATGAATCTACAAAGATAAGAGACATAGCCCAGTTACTAGTCTTTATCCGGATGTTTTTTGAAGACTTCAGTGTTAAAGAAGAACTACTTGGAATGATTTCTTTAAAAGGGAGAACTACCGGTCAGGAAATATGCAGTTCTTTCCATTCTTTTGTGACAAAGTGTAATCTTCCATTGCATAGACTTGTTTCCATCACTACTGTTGAAGCAAGAGCAATGACAGGTGAGGTTAACGGTTTCATAGCCCTCTGTAGACAGCATGACGACTTCCCAGTTTTCCTTTCTTACCACTGCATCATTTACCAGCAAGTTTTGGCAAGCAAGAGACTCAGTACAAAGACTGTCATGGACATCACTTTCAAAATTGTAAATTCAGTTCATGGAAGATCACTTCAAAGACAGCTTTTCAATCTTGCTCTTGATGAAGGGGCAGCCAAAATCATTTTGCACACAGATGTAAGATGGCTAAGTAGGCACAAATTTCTGCAAAGATTTCGTGAGTTGCTGAATGAAATAAGAGGTTTTTGGAAGGAGAGGGGAGATGACCAAGCAGAGTTGGAAGATGAGGAGTGGTTATGTGATCTGGCATTTCTCACTGACTTTACAGGCAAACTAAGTGATATGAACCTTGAACTACAAGGTAGAAACAAGTGCATTGGCGAGATGAGGAGTACAGTTTCATCCTACAAGAGCAAATTTGAGCTAATGATGACTGACCTTGCAAACAACACTTTTGATCATTTTCCTAATACGCATGACCATCTGGGACAATATCCAAATTTTGTTTTTCAGAACAAGTAGTATGTGACAGAAATCTGTTCTGTTATCCAGGAATTCGAAAATAGATTCTGTGAAAAAAATTGGAACATTTGTGGAGTACTTGTCATACCCATTCAAAGTAGATGTGGACATTAAAGAAACTGCAGCTGCTATCAGTAAACATTACTCATTGAAGAAGCCATCTCTTGAAAACAAAATATTAACCCTTAAAAATGACCTTTTTCTCAAGAGCCTTGCTGAGCAAGAATCGTTTTGGAAGCTAGTGCCTAGAGACAAATTTCCCAAATTGAGAAGATGCAGTGAAGCTGTACACTCCTGTTTCAGTTCAACTTATTTTTGTGAATCTGCGTTTTCCCATCTGAAAATGACAGAATACACAACGTTCCAACATGACAGATGAACATCTCCAGGATTCCCTGAGACTGGCCCTCACGCAATATTCACCCAACTTTAAAAACCTGGTGGATGAAATGCAGGTTCAAACGTCTCACTAATGAGCAAGAGCAAAATATTAAAGATTGTGCAAGATCAGCCTGGATCAATACTCAACCTAAATTTAACACAAATTACTCATTAAAAGTTAAAGAAAGTTATTAAGACAGGTAAAGAAAGTTATTACTCAATAAAACTTTAAGAAAAACTGTACTCTCCATTTCCCCTCGCAGTTCTTACTGGATCTTTGTCTCTCTGTTTTGTTTTTGCTTAATTTGCTTAACAGTTGATCACATCCAAGTAAATGACAGCAGGTTGATTAAAATTGTGTGTGTGTGTGTGGGGGGGGGGGGATCCTCCAATTTTATTGGGTTAAAATTTAATTTGAAACTTAATTTTCATGGTGGTAGATCACCGGCACTTTTGGCCGGAAAAAGTAGATCACGACCTGTTCTAAGTTGGACATGCCTGCTCTAGCAGATGCCATGGTTGGTGTCCTGGTGCAGCATTGCTGATAGACCTGTCTCCCCTGACCCAAGATCAATGTCTTGTGCCCAGTGTTAGTGAGGCTTTTGACACAATGTTTGCTCGGAGCTTGAGTATGTCCAATGTCTTCTCGAGCCAACAGTTGCCATGTATCCAGTGCTTTTACCCATAGGTTTCTAGTACTGGTGGGCAGGAGAGCATTCAGGAGGACCTTGCGGGACCCCTGAGAGGGGTTATTAAGTCTGGACCCAGGCTCCCTTTCACTCTCACCATCCTATTTCTGAATGTTCTGCTCATTTTCTGTTTTTTGCTTGTGTTTTTAATTCAGTGCTATTACTTTAATTGGTTCTCTTATGTGCTCTTTGAATAAAGCAGCTTCAAACTTTACAAAATAAAATGCCTTGAGACAGCCATGCATTCCAGGCCCATGTGGGAGGCTGAGGGGTCCTTTCTGAAGTTTCTCCAGCCGGCCTGTCAGATGAGAGGATTTCCTTACCAATCAGGGTTTCTCTTTTGCCGCAGTTTTTCTTTTATGTCTGCTTTTTTTTTCTTTGTGGCTTTTCTCCTTTAACCACATTTGAGCTCTGCAGCCATGCCCGGTGCATGGAGATATGCTGCTTGTGGCCCCAATGGGGTGAGCTCCACAGTTGGCTCCTTTTGCCTCAAGTGCAATGCAGAAGTCTTGGGGAACATTTTTAGCAATGCCAGACCCCCAATGGGGTCCCAGGGCCCAATATCAATTTTAATGCCTCTGCCATATCTTCCGCAATTTTCTTACTGGCGGGAATGGTAGCTCTCTTGGATGTCTGTATGGTCTCAACTGAAGGGGAGCATGGTAAGGCAGTCACACTCTCTCAAGCCAGCAGGTCCCTGAAGGTCCTTTGGTGCCCCAGGACCCATTTTTGGATACCTTTTAGCAACAGCTTTTGAAAGAGCTCATGGGCTGTTTTCAGTCTTTGGTAGGTGCCTGGCATCCCCCCTCCCCCTCACAAGGGTCTGACACACTGACCTCTCCTACAGGGTGACCTCTGAGGTCTCACCCTCTAGCAGTAAGGTGGTTAAGCACCCTATTATTCTTTTTCACCCATCTGTTCCTTCAGAAGTCCAGCCTTATCTCCTATGGGGAGCACTGGTGAGAAGATGAGGATTCCCTGTATCTAATGGGTGAGTCAACGGAGGAGGGGTAGCTTTCCCTGGTGAAGTGAGAATACCCATCAATAATATGCTTTTTTCACAGGGAGGACATGATTATGCTTTTTCAGGACTTGATGCATTACAGACTCCTTTCCAGTATAGGTTTCTCAAGCAAACCCTATACTGGGATGGGTTGCATCAGCTCTTATGGGAGTTACAAGAGCTGGGGCTAAGGGTAACTAAGGTACTGTCTTGGCTGTATCTTCTGCCCCAAGGAGAAATGGTAATCTTGAACCACAAAAAGAATTCCCCAGTCTGATGTGTATCAATCTATGCCATAAATAAAAAAACCCACACCAAACAACTCACTCAATAGAATGTGATATCACACTTGAGAAGGAAAAACAAATTGTATAAAGGGAGAGACCTTAGCAATGTCATAACACTTTCAACTGCACCCTCCAATCTCTTTCATTGGTCTCTCAATTTTTAGTGTGTATATATGAGTGATATTCCAACTGTCAATCATTAAAAAAGTCAAACTACTTAGCTTAGAAACAGTGTCCAACTGTAGTCCATTTGGTCTCACATATAGCTGCTCCACCACATGACTCGAGTTTCGCCAATGCTTCAATGGCTGCTTCAGGACTATAGGATAGCAAATTTCAACCACCACAATGCTGCAGAAGGCTCCAATTCAATGGCGTTCTGTGCTTAACCCGTATCCTTTTCTAGTTTAAAGTGGAACCTGCAACCAAACATAGTCACGTGATGGCATCACAAGATCAACATCCATTCTCTCTCCTCATTTAAACTCGTAAAAGCACATTTCACAATGGGACATCCAAATGCAATCTGGGATGCCAAAGCCAGAATGTCAGAAAGAAAAAGCAGGAACGTGCAAGTTCAAACACAGTTTAAGAAACGTGGATGTGTCCGATAGGAACGTCTATAGAGACATCTACATAGACATCCCCAGAATAGCATCTCAGAACATGGATGTCTAATAGCATAATGGTTAAAGTAGTGAGTTGGAAGCAGAGTGGCCAGAGTTCAAATCCCAGTATAAGACTTTATGATCTTAGACTAGTCAATTAACTTTATATCTTCTCTGAATGTTTTAAGGCCAAAAGAAGCACTTTCCTAATGTCTGCTCATGCCTGCAGACGTCCCTGACATTTCTTAAATTGAATGGAAACATGTAAGTCCATTGCACCTCCCCAGACATTCCTCCACCACACCCCCTTGCCTTCTTGGACATACCTGCACCGGAGACATCTGTAAACGTCATTTGTGGAATGGCTGTGGAGACATCTCCACGATTTTGACATTTACATTCACACCTTCAGACATCCTAAATAACAACTAAGCCTTTTAAAATGGCCTCCTTTGACTGCAAACTCACTGGGGTAAATGTCCAATGTTGTTCCATATGAGCCAAGACGTGCTGTCTATCTGCCGGTATACGCAAGGGTAGGTGGTCAATTACCAACTATCATACATTATCCCATGCATGGTTCTCACCCAGCCAATGTTGAACCATAGGAGCAGTCCAGACGCTAGTTTTGATCCTTGACTTATGTTCAATCAATTGGGCTTTTACCACTCTGCATGTTCTCCCTAAATAAACCTTATCACAGGGACAAATGACAACATATATAGCTCACATAGTCCAACAGTTGGTGACATGTCTGAGGGTATTGCTCCTGCCAGTAAAGGGATTCATCCAAGTGGTCACAAAGAAAAAATACACATAGAACATTGCATACAAGGAGAATGGTATCTCTCTATTGTATGAACTCTCTTAAATTCCTGCCTCTAGTATATGCAGTCCAACAAAATGGAAGCAAAAACTACTTTCAGATGTCAAAGCAAATAAGTCCAGGATGAGTAATACAGAGTTTTATTGAGAGCACTCAGGGATGATATGCACACAAGGGAACTCAACCCGACATGTCCGTGTTTTGGCATGGCCTTCATCAGGTGTCAAGACTACAACAAAACAGAACAATTTAAGAAATAAAATCAAATTAAAAATCATGCAAGCTATATTAAATATTACAAATATTAAAAGGCAGAAACATGATAAAGGAGGAGTTAAAATGATGAAAGTAAATCTTAATGATATAACTTAAAGGCAGGACTTTCAGGGATGATGGAACTACCAAAATGACATAAAAATAATTAAGAACAACATAAAAGTATAAATACTGAACATATTACTAGATAAATAAATGTGTATATAATCAAAATAATATGACATCATTATAACATAGAAACATAGAAATATGACGACAGAAAAAGACTACATGGCCTATCTAGTCTGTCCTTCCATAAGAACTACAACAGTCCCCTTTTTACCTTTAGAGATCCTCTGTGTTTGTCCCATGCTTTTTTGAATTCAGTTACTGTCCTCATCTCTACCACCTCCACTGGGAGACTATTCCATGGATCCACTACTCTTTCCATAAAGAAATATTTCTGCATGTCACTCCTCAATCTATCTCCCTTCACCCCCATCCCATGTCCCCTCGTAGCAGAACTTGTTTTCATTGAAAGAGGCTCTCTCCCTGAACATTTATGCCACGGAGGTATTTAAACATCTCAATCATATCACCTCTATCCCGCCTTTCCTCTAAGGTGTACATATTAAGATCCTTCAGTCTGTCCTCATATGCTTTATAACCATACATATAAAAGCTATGCCTGTATGTATTCATTCAAGGTGTATGTAAGTGTCTGAGTGAAATAACTGTATCACGTACATTACCCATGGAGTAATAGAGGAGCAAGTATGTAAACTTACATATCAGTGTATTCAAAACCCGGTAAAAACCCGGGCAAACAGTGGAACATCAAAGGCCTCGTATTGCCTAGATGGTAAGAATGTGGCCATATTAAAAATTAATATATATCAGCAAGCCAAGGTAAAGTGAAAACTGGAGTTGAGGGAAGTTTTAAAGAGGACAATCAGAGCACTCCCATCAGGTCAAAACTAAACTTTGTAAGATAATTCTGCAAGGGGACCCCAGGGGAAGTGGGGGGGGGGGGGGCGCAAGGGTACTGAAATACAGAAATTGTTCTACAGTTATGTCCAAAGGAAGCATGTATATGAGCATGCTTGAGTTTAGGAAGGTGATGGCTCTCATAATGCAAAAAAGGATTGCGATCAACAGATTTCCTGTACAAGGTCGTAGACAAACCACTGCTAGCTCTCTTAACCAGCACATCAAGAAATGAAATAGAACACTCAGTGGCTGTCATTGCAAATGTTAAATTCAGGTCAAGTCCATTAAGCCACTGCAAAAATAACTTTAGATCCCATGTAGATGTCCAAATAAAAAAAAATATCATCTAGAAAATGATACCACACCAAAATATATTGGAACCAAATGGAGGAATAAAGAAACCTTTCTTCAAACCTGGTAACATAAAGGCTGGCCACGCTGGGAGCCACCGTGCCACCCATGGCCATTCCATGTATCTGCAAATAGAAATCCTCCTCAAAATTTAAAAAAAAAACCCTGCATAAAGCCAATTGTACCAGGGATAATAAAAAAACTTGTGGAAACATGCTGATTTTCCCCACTGGAGAATAAAACCTCACCAATGGTCCTCAAAGTCACTTCCTGTGGTATGTTTATATAAAGTTCCTCAATGTCCAAAGTGACCAAAAGTGTAGTCTGTCAGATCTGAAAGCAAATTCAATTTCTTCCACAAATTGGCAGTTTTCCCAATATAGGACCTTTTCTAGTCCACACAAGGTTGTAAAAATGTGTCCAGAAAAATGGACAAAGATTCCAACAAGGACGCTTTACTGGATACTATTGGCCGTCCCTGTGACTGCTCCAGGGGCTTAGGAACTTTCAGAACAATATAAAATACTAGTGCCTGGTGATTAGAGACCTGTAAAAAAACCATTCTTATGATGCAAGCATGCCAGCCTCCAAAGCTTCCTGAGTCAATTTAAATATTTCACCCTGTAGTAACCTCATAGGAGCCATATCCAGTTTTTGATAAAATCGTTGGTCAGACAGTTGCCTCAACTTCTCTCATATATTGTTGGCGAGTCAATACCATGATTAAGCCCACCTTGTCTGCCAACTTGATGACAATCTGAGACTGTGATGCTAACTCAGATAAAGAAGACTTCTCTTGCTTGATATTACTGAAACGATGACAATGAGGCAATCACCAGATCTCTAAATGTAGCAATAGGAGCATCTAAAGGTCCCAGAGGTACCCAGTGTGATTTGGGTGTTACCAAAGAGATCATATATGTAGTTTCCAATTATTGCAGATCCAGATCTAGTGCAAGAGATAAGGGTGTTGGGGCCACTTGGCAATAGTGATCATAGCATGATCACCTTTGATTTAATAAGTGGAGGAGGGATAGTAAGGAAATCCACAGTACTACCTTTTAACTTTCGAAAGGGAGACTATGATAAAATGAGGAAAACAGTTAAGAAAAAAGGAGCAGTTGCAAAGGTTAAAGACATACATCAGGCTTGGCTGTTGAAAAATACTATCTTGGAAGCCCAGACCAGCTGTATTCCACGCTTTAAGAAAAGTGGAAGGAAGTCCAAAAAACTGCCAGCATGGTTTAAAGGTGAGGTCAGAGAGGCTGTTGTTGCCAAAAAAGCATCTTTCAGGAAATGGAAAAAAGAGCCAAACGACGAAACCTGGAAACAGCACAAGCACTGGCAAGTCAAATGCAAGGCATTGATAAGGCAGGCAAAGGGAGAATTTGAGAAGAAGCTTGCTGCGGAAGCAAAAACGCAAAGTTAAAGACCTTTTCAAGTACATTCGTAGCAAAAAACCTGTGAGAGAGTCAGTTGGTCCATTAGATGATAAAGGGGTTAAAGGAGCACTAAGAGACGACAAGGCGATAGCGGAGAGACTGAATGAATTCTTTGCTTCAGTCTTTACTGAGGAAGATGTAGGGATGTTACCCATGACTGAAGTGGTATTTAAAGGTGTGGAAGAATTGAAGGAAATATCGGTACATCGGGAAGATGTATTACAACTATTAGATAATCTGAAGAGTAGCAAATCACCTGGGCCGGATGGTATACATCCAAGGGTGTTGAAAGAACTGAAATATGAGATTGCAGACCTGCTATTAGTAATCTGTGAACTATCATTAAAATCATCTCTAATACCTGAAGATTGGAGGATCGCCAATATAACACCAATTTTTAAAAAGGGTTCCAGGGGTGATCCGGGAAACTACAGACCGGTGAGCCTGACATCAGTACCGGGAGAAATGGTAGAAACCATCATAAAGAATAAAATTACTCAGCATGTAGATAGTCATGACCTAATGGGAGACAGCCAACATGGCTTTAGACAAGGAAGATCTTGCCTTACTAATCTGTTATGTTTTTTTGAAGGAGTGAATAATCAGGTGGACAAAGGTGAGTCGGTTGATATTGTGTATCTGGACTTTCAGAAAGCCTTTGACAACGTCCCTCATCAGAGACTTTTGGCAAAACTAAAGAGTCATGGGATAGGAGGCAGTGTACTATTGTGGATCCGGAACTGGTTAAAAGATAGAAAGCAGAGGGTAGGGCTAAATGGCCAATTTTCCCAATGGAGAAAGGTGAATAGTGGTGTACCCCAGGGATCTGTGCTGGGTCCGCCGCTTTTTGACATATTCATAAATGACCTGGAAAGTGGAATAACGAGTGAGGTTATCAAATTTGCAGATGACACAAAACTATTTAAAGTTGTTAAAACCCAAGAGGATTGTGGAAAATTGCAAGAGGATCTTGATAAATTGGAAGACTGGGCATCAAAATGGCAGATGAAATTTAATGTGGACAAGTGCAAGGTTATGCACCTAGGGAAGAACAACCCAAACTATGGTTACACGATGCAAGGTTCCACATTAGGAACCACCACCCAGGAAAAAGATTTAGGCGTCATTGTGGATACCATGTTAAAACCCTCAGCCCAGTGTGCAGCGGCGGCCAAGAGAGCAAATAGAATGCTAGGTGTGATAAGGAAAGGAATGGAAAATAAAACAAAAGATATTATAATGCCTCTATATCGTTCCATGATGAGACCGAACCTTGAATATTGTGTGCAATTCTGGTTGCCGTATCTTAAAAAGGATATAGCGATTTTAGAAAAGGTTCAGAGAAGAGCCACCAAAATGGTAAAGGGGATGGAAGGATACTCCAATGAAGAAAGGCTAAAAAGGTTAGGGCTCTTTAACCTGGAAAAGAGACGGCTGAGGAGAGATATGATAGAAGTCTAAAAATTAATGAACGGAGTGGAACGGGTAAACGTAGATCGATTGTTTACCTTATCAGAATATAGAAAGACTAGGGGACATGCAATGAAGCTACAGGGTAAACTATTTAAGACTAATAAAAGAAAATATTTTTTCACTCAACGTGTAATCAAACTCTGGAATTTGTTACCGGAGGATGTAGTAAAGGCTGTTAGTGTAGCTGGGTTTAAAAAAGGTTTGGACAAGTTCCTGGAGGAAAGGTCCATAAACCATTATTAAGAAGGGACCCAGGATATCAATGCTTGAACCAATACAAGCATTGTGGAACCTGTGTCCCTTGGGGAAACTGCTAGGTACATATGACCTAGATTGGCCACTGTTGGAAACAGAATACTGGGCTTGATGGACCTTGGTCTGACCCAGTATGGCATATCTTATGTTCTTATGTAAGGGATTTAATTTGTAAATTCCATATCAATCGGTATAAGTGCAGCCTCACTTGTAATGGATTATAAAACACTGTAGGGACAAAAGATAAACCCTTGTTAAGAAAATCTTCCTGAACTCCTCTTAAAGGCATTCCTGACAAATTAATTACTGCTGTGTTCTCTTGCTGACCGATCGAGTGAATGGACGAGTCCACTCTTGATGCAAGTTGGGATTGGGCTTGTATCCTCTCCATCTCCGGGCTCTCCGGCTCTGACACCACCTCAGATTTTCTCGCTTAGGAATTGAGTATGTTTTCTGACTTCCTCTGGAGGATTTTTCACTTTACGTATATTCACTTCTGAAATCATCAGAGGATTGTCTGCACCATGCTCATCGATATTCTTTCCTTTGCAATGGTTCGTGATCTTCCATAAATAAACTTTATTTTGTTGATAAACTTGTTCTGATCCCTCCGAAACATCTTGATTTTCAGTTGACATAAATTACCCTGATACTGATCAAAACTTTTCTGGGCTTCCGCAACCAAAGCATCAAATTTAGTCTGAGGAATTTTAGAATGATTCTGAGTACTAAGTTCATCAACCGGTTTAGAAGTCTCTTCATGTTGTCCCTGTAAAATTTTAATCAAAAGGAACATGAGGTTCATAGTGCATTTGTTTAAGCTGCCAATCTACTTATTAGTGAACTCCTCATTTTCCAAAAACATCTTAGGGGCCTTTTCTATACACTACCCAAAGAATAATTTGGGTCTTAACATATTCCAACAATGACTTGATATGTAAATCTGCACGTATGAAGGTCTCACTTCCAAGCTAAGTAGTTTGGCTTTTTGAATGACTGGGAGTTAGAATATCATATATATATCCACACTCTACTGTCAATATGTATCTCCAGGAGCAAGCAGGGATGTAGTCATCACATATGGGTAACGTGGGTACTGATGGAACCCGTGCGGGAATGCTCCCCAGCATCCAAAAGGAAAGTTTTTGGGAGCATCCCACTGCAGCTGCGTAGCTGCCTTCCCATCTTTCCCGCTCTCCCTCCTCAGTTTTTCATTTTCTGCAGAGCCGACAGGGAGCAAATCCTGCCACCGCAAAAAAATTCCTGTTTTTCATATTTTTGTGGTTCACGTCTGCCTTCCCGTTGATGCTGGTACCGACCTCCGTCGGTACTCTCTTTCTTTCTTTTTTTCTAGAAAAAAAAAACTTTGAAGAGAATGATTCTTTCTTCTCTTCAGGCGCATCGACGCCATCTTAGGTTTAAGCCTTCCATTTTGTCACCAGCACAATGGAAAAACCGTCTAATGGTTTTAAGAAGTGTTCTAAGTGTGGCGGTACCATCTTGGCAACAGACACCCATGACTAGTGTCTGAAGTGCTTAGGGCCTGATCATCAGCCATCAGAATGTGCTCTCTGTAGAAAGATGACAAAGAGAGGCCTACAGAATCAAGCTGCAAAGCTGTGCACCCTCTTTGCCTCCAATGCCATCTCTTTAGCATTGACGTCATCGAGAGCTTCATCTTCCTCGTAAGGATCTCAGATATCAAAACCTAAGTTTTCATCTAAGGCTGGCCCCCCCGCCCCCCCCCCCAAGGGTAGATCTCCTTCTAAGTATTGAGATGCCTTGGGCGTTGCCCTGGAGGGAGACACACCAGCCAAACAACTCCGGCTGGAGGAGCTTTCCTCCAAAGCCATAGTGGGGTCCCAGGATGCTCCCAAGGCCTCCACCTCTGGAGAGCTCCTGGTGCCATGCTCAGGGATTGTGACCTGCAATTTTGGTACTGATACCCAAGCATCGGCAAGCTCCATGGATCAACGTATCCTTGCCATCGAGCGGAGCTTAGCGGTCTTACTGGTGGCTTTGGTTCCAGTAAAACCCTTACAGTCTGTTCTGCAGGCATCGGTACCGGCTTTTGTACTGATACAGCCTGCATCAACTTTTTGCTGCTTTCCATGCTACCGCCCATGCTGGCCCTCGAATCCTTTTCCAGTACCAAGGTTCTGACTACACAGATTCCAGGTACCGGCTTTGACCGATACCGAGTTCGTAAGGAGTGGGAACACCCTGCCCGACGATACTTTGAGTCTTCGGATTCCGATTCCTCGGACGATGAATCGGCCGATACTCAAGACATGTGAACTCTCCCAGGGGACCCATCTCTGTTCCCACAATGCTGCATGTCCCCACCAGAGGACATGTCTTTCCAAGACTTTATTCGTGATGTTGCTAGGGGCCTGTCCATAACAGTGACATTGGAGAAAGAGCCTTGAGCCGAAGAACTGGAAATTCTTCAATACCTGATGGCTCCATAAGAAGCGGGTACGGTTCCTATCCATCGGATATGTCATGACCTCATTCTTCTTATGTGAGAAATACCTCTGACTATTTCTCCCCATACCGCCCACTCGGTACAATGTACAGGGTACCAGAGTACCCTGTTTTTCAAAAAATGCAATTGCCGCCACCATTCCTTGGTAGTGAAATCGGCAATGCGTTGAATCAAAAGCACAAAAACACATTCCTCAAACCCTCCGGTAAGGAAATCGAGAACCCTCGATGTTTTTTGGTCAATGTTGTTTTCAGGCCTCTATGCTATCAGCCAGAATTAGTTCCTACATATTCTATATGGGTATGTTCCCCAGAGAGGTGGCTAAAGATTTGGCGTTAACAGCTCCTATACTTCCTGATGACAAGAGGGCGGATTATCCCACCCTTGTGAAGCATGTTCAGAATGTTTCAAAATTTGTTAACAGGGCAACATTTTATTGCTTTGAGTGCGATAGCATAACTTCATCCATGTGCATCAGTGCATGCAGGATTGCTTGGCTCCAAGCATCGGATCTTAAACAGTGGGTTCAAGATAAGCTGGGTAATATTCCTTGCACTGGTGAAAACCTCTTTGGCAAGGATTGGCAAGACAAGGCCTCTCAGTTGGAGTCTGAAAACACTACCCTAAATAGATTCTCTAGATCTATTGCCACCCCAGATAAGAAGAAAGCAGCAAAGAAAGCTTTCTTCAGTAAAAAAGAAGAAATACTATCCTTATATCCCTGCTGTTCAATGTCAACATCATGCTCCTCAGAAGGGGCAAGAACCTCCAAAATGGCAAAAGAAGGATCAGACTCCCAAGTCTCAGCCACCTCAGTAGACCCAGACTGCTCCAGGGACTGCTCCAGGTTTTTGACTCCTTTCTAGAGAACATAGCTTCCCTGCCTCTGGAGAATCATGACCCTGTCTGCATTCCTTGCAGACTCTATCACTATGCCCACAGGTGGCATCTCATCATCTCGGAGCAGTAGACATTAACAATAGTGTGGGTGGGATACAAACTTCATCTACGAAGTCCACACCCCCTATCTCCACAGTCAGGACTGGCTCTATCCAGAGCACAAAAAATTCCTGCACTTCATGTTTCAGGGAAGACACTATCAATACAGAGTTATGCCTTTCAGCCTCGCCTCTGCCCCGAGTCTTCACAAAATGCATGGGGGTAGTAGCGGCATTTCTAAAGACTGTAGGGCTATTTGTCTTCCCTTACTTAGATGACTGGCTCATAAGAGCAAGCACCACTCAGGAGGCCAGTCTGTCTCTATCACGCACCATGCAGATGTTATAACATTTGGGGCTTGTCATAAATCTTCCAAAATCTCAACTCGTTCCCTCTCAATCTCTAGAGTTCATAGGGACCCTCTTAAATACTCAGCAGTCAAAAGCATTTCTGTCCCAACTCCGCTGTGCTTGTCCCACTCAGTTAGCATTTTAGGCATGTCTCAAGAACTATCTTACTGCTCGAGAAATGCCACAACTTCTGGGTCATATGGCATCAACGGTGCATGTAGTTCCATATGCCCTTCTACACATGCGCACGGCCCAATGGATACTGGCATCCTAGTGGTCTCAAGCATCAGGTTGCCTGGGGAACAAGATAACAGTGTCTACCCTTCTGATCTCATCTATTCAGTGGTGGCAATCCACAGAAAATCTCCTTGTAGGGTCACCTATTCAGATGACAGCACATCCCTGATCAATACAAAAATACCCAACCAGGTCAAAAACCTGAACCATAAAAAGAAAACCTGGTCCGACAAGAAAAAACCACCAATCAAATTTCAAGAATATCAAAAAATATTTTTTTGTCGGAGCAGCCGTCACAGTGTGGAGGACTCCACCTCCTACCGCTGCGGCCCATCCATTTTATTAGAAAAACTTTTATACTGTCATACTTCCATACATTCGTGGTTCTTCCGCAGTCACTAGGATCATTCATAAACTTTGGCCAATTTTGGGATTACATACGTGTTTTAGAAAACCGCTGCAGATTGCCTTCTCGTGGAAGGCTAACCTTCGCAACTTGCTTGTGAAAAACACAGTCACTGAACATCGTCCTTTTTCTTCTCATGTACAGCCTGGTCATTTCCCTTGTGGTTCCTGTCATTACTGTTCTAATACACTCTCTGGCCCTGATTGGCTGGATTTGCACACAAAGAAACGTTTCACAACTCGCTGGCGTACGTCCTGCACTTCAGACTTTGTGGTATATTTAATAGTATGCCCTTGTGGCTTAAACTATGTGGGGCGCACCTCGCGACCTGTTAAGATCCGCTTGGGGAACATGCCTCTAGACTTCGCACTCAGTTGATATCGGCTCCCCTTGTAGATCACTGTCTCGCCAACTCACATTCTTTTGAAGATCTTCGGTGGCGAGTACTGGATCTAGTACCGTTTAACCCGCGAGGGGGTGACAGAGTTCAGCTTCTACAGAACCTTGAACAGAAATGGATATTCATGTTGAACTCGATTTATCCGAATGGACTCAATATGCAATTAGATTGGCACACGATTAGGTGAACTACGTGGATTTTTGTATTTTACCGCCGTCAATTCAGTAGGTGTGGCCTGTTTGGTGACTCCCCCTTCAACTGATTTGATTGGTTGCTTCCGTCTCAACAGAACGTTTTGATTGGTTACTCCGTGAAAAGCAGAGCTGCAGTAGTCAATGCCTCTATAAAAACCGCTTCATTCAGAGTTTGGTTTTAAGAAGGCTAGATCATATACTTCGTGACGACTGGACCTGAGGCAGGGGAAAACTGAATTATCCCCGAAACGTGACACGTCGTTCCAATTGTCGATTGATGAAGATTTACAGCAGCCTTTTTCAGCTAAGTAAATAACTAACTATTAATTAAAAGTTTTTTTAATAAAATAGATGGGCCACAGCGGTAGGAGGTGGAGTCCTCCACACTGTGACGGCTGCTCCGACAAAAAAATATTTTTTGATAATCTTGAAATTTGATTGGTGGTTTTTTCTTGTCGGACCAGGTTTTCTTTTTATGGCACATCCCTGATGACAGATACATCCAGACTGGGCGAGGGAGCCCATCTGGGATCTCTCTCCACTCAAGGACCCTGGTCTCAGCAGGAGTCACAACTCCACATAAATCTGCTGGAGCTCAGAGCCATTTTCAATGCTCTCAAAGTGTTCCAGGACCATCTTTGTTGCCGCAGAGTCCTAGTACAAACCGACAATCAAGTAGTCATGTTCTACGTGAACAAGCAAGGTGGAACAGGTTTTTGGACTCTGCAGCAAGGCTATACATATCTGGTCTTTTGCCATACATTATCGCATTCACCTCCAAGAGGTGTACCTTCCGGGCAAGCACAATGTGTTAGCAGACAGACTAAGTCGAATCCTCCTCCCCCACAAGTGGTTTCTTCATGTAGACACGGTCTTTCACATTTTTCAGTTCTGGGGTACTCCAGAGATAGATATGTTCGCTTTTTCAGTTCTGGGGTACTCCAGAGATAGATATGTTCGCGAGTCCTCAGAATGACAAGCTCCCTCGCTTCTGTACCAGGACTCCTGCGCCGGACACCCAACAAGTGGATGCTTTTCACCTCCACTGGGGACATGGCTTCCTATATGCCTTCCCTCCCATTCCCCTAATTCCCCAAACTCTTTTCATACTCCATATGGACAGAGGGTTCATGATACTCATAGCCCCACGCTGACCACGTCAACCGTGGTACCCTCTCCTTCTACATCTGTCTCAGGCTCAGCCTATAGATCTGGGGTCTGCTCCAGATCTCCTCTCTCAGGAGGAGGGGATGCTGCTCTATCCCAATCCGCAGTCTCTCAATCTCACAGCATGGCTGATGAAGGCTTAGCCTTCCAAAGCATTAACCTTCCCCAGGAGGTTAAGGACATCCTCTTAGCTTCTAGGAAGCCATCCACCAGGTGGTCCTATGCTTTCAAATGGTATATTGCTTTTTCTTTCTGGTCTTTTCAGAAGAATCTTAATCCGTTCTCAGCTCCAGTGGAGGCGTTCCTTGAGTATCTCCTCCACCTAGCTTCTTCTGGACTCAAAACCAATTCGGTAAGAGTACACCTAAGTACAATTGTGGCCTCTCACATGCCCTTAGATAGCCAACCCATCTCTTCTCATCCGCTCGTAGCACATTTCATGAGGGGTCTTCTATTAACCAAGCCTCCCATTAAACCACCTCCAGTGGCATGAGTCCTCAATGTTGTTCTAGAACAGCTTTTCAAGACACCTTTTGAACCTCTGACCACTGCTTCACTTAAGTTTCTCACATGGAAGGTCATCTTCCTCATTGCTCTCACTTCATCAAGGCGCATTAGTGAGCTCCAGGCCTTGGTGGCTGACCCAGCTTACACACAGTTCCACCATGATAAGGTAGTCCTTAGGACTCACCCTCACTTCATACCAAAAGGTGGTCTCTCCCTTCCATTTGAACCAGTCGGTCTAAATCCCTGTGTTTTTTGCTAGACCGCACTCATCTAGGGCAGATGCAACCCTCCACACTCTGGATTGTAAATGTGCCTTAGCTTTTTATCTCCAGAGGACTCGAGAGCACCAGAAAGCTTCTCAGCTGTTCATCTCCTTTGACTCTAGTCACCTCGGGTTGCCAGTCTCCAAACGTACTCTCTTCAAGTGGATAGCTGACTACATCACTTTTGCTTATGAGAAGGCAGAACTCTCCCTTGAGGGATATGTCACTGCCCATAATGTTCAAGCCATGGCTACCTCAATGGCAAATCTACGATCTGTAGCTATTGATAAGATCTGCAAAGCCGGGCAGGCTGTTCTCCAGCATCTCTTTCAGACTTAGAGCAACTCCTAACCTCTGTCCCGGGTTTTGATACCAGACATCCATGCAGGATACATAACCTCTTTAGGCATACCTGTGAAAAATCACAGCCGATTCTGAGGTCATCTCTCTGGCATCTTCTAGCTAGGGAGTCCCATATGTGAAGACTACATTCCTGCTTGTTCTTGGAGATAGCATAGTTGCTCACCTGTAACAGGTGATTTCCGGGAACAGCGGGAATTTAGTCTTCACAACCCACCCTCCTCCCCTAGGAGTTGTAGGTTTTCTCCTTTTATTTCAGCTACAAACTCAACTGAAGAGGGAGAGCGGGAAAGGCAGGAAGGCAGCTACGCAGACGCTGTGGGATGCTCCCAAAAGCTTTCCTATTGAATGCTGGGGAGTGTTCCTGCGCGGGCTCTGTTGGTACCGATGTCGCCCATATGTGAAGACTAAATTCCTGCTGTTCCCGGAGATCATCTGTTACAGGTGAGTAATTACGCTTTATTGAAAGATTTAAATTAATACAATCATAAACAAAACAAGTAATGCAATCATCGATAAGAAATTAACAGTAACGAAAAATAATATAAAAATTTGCATTAGTCCACATAACGATAAGCAAGAACCCCAAATATTAAAAACAAAACAGAAAAATAATTAACTAGAAATCAAAAGGCAACCCCCCTCCCCCAAACCCTCCACAAAACAGCAGGCTTCACAAAACAAAGAGCAAAGCAAAATCCTACTTCTTCCTGTCAAGCAAAAAGCTTTCCAATTAAGTGGCATCAAAGAAAACATACGTGCTACCCTGAAAGGTAATGATACATTTACATGGAAATCTAAGAAAAAATGTAGCACCCAACTCCATTACCCTGGGCTTTAAAGCCAAAAAACCTTTCCTACGAGCCTGAGTGGGTTTAGAAACAACTGGAAACGCATATAATCTATAACCACAAAAATGCTTATCTTTATTTTTATAATAAGCCTTCAAGACCCTAATTTTATCTGAATTAGAAGAAAAGGAAACCAACAACATGGCCCTTTTAGCAATCATTATCAGTAGAGTCTTCCAAGAAATTAGTTAAATCTTTGTCAACATCTAAAGATAATACATCCACCCCATCCATTGCCTTATCCACCTGGCACTTCCCCGCTGGACGGTAATAACAAGACTGAATAACAATCTTTTCAGGAAATAACAAAGCTTCATTGAAATATTTCTCAAGCAAAATCTGAGGATAAAGCAAAGATGACTTAGGAAAATTCAAAAAACGAAGTTTCAGTGCCCTCTCTAATTTATGACAAGTAGATAATGAATCTTTAATAAATGCAGAACTAGTCTGCTGTAATTTGGAGAGCTGTTTATTCAATGTAGAAACAATGTTAACGACCTCAACAAATTTATGGTGAGCTTTTTATGTAAAAACACATAAAGACTCAAAAGATGTAGATACTTTATGATCAATATTAGCAAAAGCAGACCACAAATCCTTTAAAGTAATATCTTCAGGCAGAGGATTCAATTTAACACTAGTTGTAACAATGACAGGTTTAGGCAGTGGTCCTGGAGAATATGAAAATGAAATACGTTTGTCAACACAATGTCCATAGTAGACAAAAGCTGAGGGACAGGGAGAGGAGGAGGTGTTTGCTCCACGGAGCTAAGCGATGCCACTTCAGTAAGAGCACATCCCAGGGAGAGTCAAGAAATGCTTTTCAAGTGGACCGACGACTTTACCATCCCCCATAACAGCAGGGCCTACATCGCCAGTCAGCTTCTTATTCTTTCTTTTCCCCATAGTCCAAAAAAAAATAACATACTCAGCAAACCAACCAAATAAACGGAAGAATCTCAGTACCTTATTCAGCAACCGTCTAGGGAGACTTCCTCAAGATGCCGACAGATGCCGAAGGGGTGCCAAAGGGGCATATCCTGCCCCTTTGGACCACGGCCCAGAGGGCCTTAGGGACGGAAGTTATAGCCCCACAGGACCCCAAGATGATCCGAGCAAGGAAAATAGGTGGTCAAAAAACTGCCGGAAGGTCCTCCGCTGCTCACTCCCGTGAACGGCTCCCTCACACGGCACACTGAGAGACTCCGACTTCACCCGCACAAAGGGGCTCAACTCACAGCACACTGGGCCTTAGGGAGGGAGTTATAGCCCCAAAGGACTATATCCATACTCTAAAAATTGAGAGAGAGACTGATGAAAGATATTGGAAGAAGTAGTTGAAAGTATGTATTATAACACAAACGCCCCTTGCTGAGGTCTTTCCTTCTATATAATTTTTTTTTTGTTTTGCAAGTGTGATATGGCATTCTATTGAGTGAGTTGTTTGGTGTGGGTTTTTTGATGGCCAAGGAGAGATGGAGCAGTTTTATGGTGTCCCAAAGGTGGATACCCTAGTCACGGAAGTGACAAAGCACACAAGCTTTCCAGTGAAATGTAGTTCTGCGCTGAATGAGACTCAAAATAGTAGAGTGAAGCTATCCTCAAGAATGTCTGATGACTTCAGCCTCGGGCACTTAAGTGGTGTTCTATGCGGGTGTGATCATCCAAAGGCTCTTGCACCAAATCCAGCAATTGCCAAACATTTCAGAGGTTGCAAGATTGGAGTCTGGAGCATCATTTATGGTGAATGCCCTGTATGACTTGATTAGGTTCTCCTCTGACCATGGCAGCAGCTGTTATAGCTTGAAGGTGGCTCTGGCTCCAGAATTAGTCTGCTGATGCCACGTCCAAGCTGCTACTGAATAAGCTCCCCTTTAATGGCAAGTTGCTTTTTGGGGAAGACCTAGAGAGGCTGGTGAAACATGGGAAAGGCTTGCCCTCAGAGGCTTCCAAAAGATAGGCCCAGAGGTTCCTCTTGCAGGGTGTGGTGGTGAGTGTGGGGGTGTTTCAGGGCCGGAAAGAATTCCGGCACAGCCTATTCCTCCTATCAGTATAAATCCAAGAGAGTCCATCCTTTTTATAGAACCCAGTGCTCACAGAACTGAGCATGAGTCTCCTCAGGAGCCGCTAAGCCCTCTCAATGAGAACTGATTGGTCCCTTCTGAAGGACAGGCTGTCAGGATTGGTTCCAGCTATTTTGCCCAGAATGGATCCACATGTCAGGCCAGTGGGTCCTCAAGTTCCTCAAAAAGATGTACACTCTGGAGTTTGCAGAGCCTCTTCAGGATGCCCTTGTGGAATCTCCTTGCTGCTCCCTGGCCAAGAGAGTGGTGGTTGAGGAAACTCTTTAGTGCCTCCTGCAGTTTCAGACTATCATGTGGTTGCCCTGCACAGAGCAACATCAAGGGTAGTAGTCCATTTACATTGTGATACTGAAGAAAGATGGTTACTTCCATTCCATTCTGGATTTGAAGGTGGTCAATGCCAACTCAGAGTGCCCCATTTCTATGTGGAGATCCTTAGGTCAGTCATGGCATCACTCCAGCAAGGGAGTTTCTAACCTTCTAGGAGCTTTCCAAAGTGTGCTTCCATATTTCTGACTGGAAACAAAGTCCGGGGTTTCTCCATGTCTGCATCCTGGGCCATCATTTCTAGTTCCTGACCTTGCCCTTTGACCTTGCCAAAGCCCCTCACACCTTCTTGAAAGTCAGGATGGTCATGACAGCATTCCTACATGCGCAGGGGATCTGGCTTCATCCATCCCTGGACAACTGGCTGGTTAGTTCCAAATCCTCGGAAAACTGCATTGTAGACATGACCTAGGTGATCCAGTGACTAGAAAAGCTGGGTTGGGTGAACAACGACCCCAGGAGCAGCTTAACTCCCTCTCAGAACTTGTAGTATCTGGGTGCCCACTTCGACACTTGTGTGGGCAGAGTGTTTTTTACCCCAAAGAGACTGGCATAGCTGAAATTGTAGCTTGGGGCTTTTTGCTCTCAGGCAGCTTTCAGGGTTTGAGATTATCTGCAACTCCTGGGATAAATAGATTTGACGCTGGAGCTGCTACCTTAGGCCAGAGTGTACATACATCCCCTGCAGAGATACCTTTTGACTCACTGTTCTCCCTGCTCCCAGTTGTTCAATAGCACCTCCTCCTTCACTAGAAAATCAAGGGGGAGATGGCCTGGTGGCTGCAGATTCACACTCTGATGAACAGAATTCCTCCTGAGGTGCCAGACTTATTTATTTATTTAGCATTTTTTGTATACCGCATTTCTGATGGTCAATGCGGTTTACATGGAACGATTTAAACTTAGAGCATTACATATAACAGGGAATGGAGATTAGGCGAGAGTCACAACAGATGCTAGTATTTTGGGCTGAGGAGCTCAATGTCTGGGTCAGTTTGCACAGGGACACTGGGTACCCACAGAAAGCCTCCTGGTTGATCCACAGATTAGAGGCCATAGGTTCTGGACCCTTCTGGAGGGCAAAATGGTCAGAGTGTTCTCAGACAATCCATGGCAGTGGCATACGAGGTCTGTCCCAAAAGTAATGAGAATGATTTAAAAAAAAAATGTATTGAACATACATGCAATTACTGTTTATCCCCTTCAAAATAGGCTCCTTGTGATCAAATACAGTGATTCCAACATTGCTGCCACTCTTCATAGCAGTGGAGGATGTCTTCACTTGAGATGTTGTTCAAAGCCCTCATCGCAGCTGCCTGGACGTTTTCAACTGTCCCAAAATGATGTCCTTTGAGGTGGGTTTTGAGTTTGGGGAATAAGAAGAAATCGCACGGAGCCAAGTCAGGGCTGTACAGTGGGTGGGGAAGCATTGTGATATTATTTTGAGCTAAAAATTCCCTCACAGTGAATGATGTGTGACTTGACGCATTGTTGTAGTGAAGTTACCACGTGCTTGCAATTTCATGGCGGATGGGCACAACTCTGTTTCTCAAACGCTTGATTACCTGTAGGTAAAATGTTTGATTCACAGTCTGTCCGGGTGGCACAAACTCCTTGTGAACAACTCCCTTTGAATCAAAAAAAAATGATGAGCATGGATTTCACTCTTGATTTGCTCATTCGGGCCTTCTTTGGTCGAGGTGATTGGGATGTGTGCCACTCTGAACTCTCTCTTTTGGTTGTGGGATCATACTCAAAAACCCAAGTTTCATCTCCGGTTATCACTCACTGCAGAAAGTCAGGCTCACTAGTCACACTATTCAAGAGTTCCTGAGAAACCAACACACGATTGTCCTTTTGTTCATTGGACAAATTCTTCAGGACCAATTTTGCACAAATTTTTCTCATGTGCAGATCTTCCATAATGATTCAGTAGACGTCCGTTTTCAGTAGTCCTACCTCCTCTGCGATTAACCGTACATTCAAATGTCAGCCCCTATCCAGAACAGCCTTCACACGAGCCACATTATTCTCAGTTCTTGAATTTGAAGGATGCACTGAGCACTGTTTGTCCTCAACGCTCTCCCTTCCGTCCTTGAATGCCTTGTGCCACCTAAAGACTTGAGCTGAAGAAAAAACAGCATCCCCATAAGCTGTCCTCAACAACTGCAATGTTTCAGAACCAGATTTTTCGAGTTTCGTGCAGAAATTGATAATGTAACGCTGCTCCAGACTCCTCTGCATTTTCGCCCATGACAAGACACAAAAACTACGCACTTTGCTAATTTACCGACTGCTACAAAGGCACAGACTCAACTGAGGAAGGTCAAACTGTATACCTGGGTTCCCCTTCCACCTGCCTCAAACCTTGCTTTCCTTTCCTGGCCCTTCTGTGCTGTGCAAAAAAATCATTCTCGTTACTTTTGGGACTGACCTCGTATATCAAAAAGCAAGGCAGTACTTGCAGCACCAAGGTTTCTGCAGAGTTGGTGGAGTTCTGGATGCCAAGGTGAAGAGCTTTATTGGCCACAAGAAGGATCCACCTGGGGGGAGGGGGGAGGGCAGGCCAACTTGGATACATTTCTGTAAGAGTGGCCCAAAGAGGGGCTTCTGTACGCCATTCTCCTGTGGCTCTTGGTGATCAGGCTTCTGTGCCGAATTCAGTCTCACTGGTATTGATCATTTTGCTGGTGACAGACAGGTTGTGCCGGCTATGGTATCTAGATCTCTTTAGCCTATTGGGAAGGGTCCCCTGCAGCAAGGTCCCCTGGTTAGGGAGGACCCCATGCCTTTCTTGTTTATAGCCTGCCCTTTGAGAGGCACAAGCTTTCTAGGAAAGGATACTCTCGGGCACTAGTCGACATCCTCATTAATGCCTGGAAAAACTCTACATCCTTAGTCTGTGTTAGGGTTTGGAAGGTCTTCGAGAAGTGGAGCTCCTCTCAGGCCTGGATGGAAAAAGGATGGGCCTAGGGCCATTTTGCCCTTCTTGGTCTGGTTTGAACCAGGTTTTAGCTCTGAACTTTATCAAGGTTCAGTTATTTGTTCTTGCACGATATCAGCGGTGAGTTCAAGATGTGTCCTTGGTGGCACACCTGGTAGTGTCCTGCTTCTTCAAGGGAGTGAAGCAGATCTTTCTCCCTGTGCAATCAGTGGTTTTACAGTGGATCCTTTCACTGGTGTTGAAAACACTGAAAGGTCCCCCTTTCAAGCTCCTTCGGAAGGCCTCCCTCAGGGATTTTACCCTGACAGTGTTATTTCTGGTGGCTATTGTTTCTCCCAGACAAGTGTCAGAGCCATGGGCTCTGTCCTGTAGGAGGTCTTTTCTGGTCATCTCATCAGCATCTGTCTTTTTGAGGATTGTGTCATCCATTCTCTTGAAAGTGCTGTCATCTTTGGAGGAGGATCATTGGTCAGATACCTCATTATGGGCCCAATTCTGCAAGGCAACTTGCAGGGCTGCATGTCCTGGCAGGACGTGTAGCCCCACAAGCCCCGTCCTACCTGTATTCCCACACAGGCTCTCCCCGAATGGACACAGCAGCAATATGGAGAGAGCCAGCGTAGGGGGGCGAGGGCAGAGCGGGGATGGACCAAGACAGCAGAATATACAGGGCCGATTCAGGTCACGGCCCTGTAGTCCTGTGGGGGTGGACTGGACTTGCTGCTTATTCCACTGCGAAGGTAAAATAAGCGGTGAAGAGCATGGCGATTGGGCCCGGAACCGCACACAGGGCCAGGACCAGAGGCAGGTGGGTCCCCGCCACCCGATCTGAGCCCTGGCTGCCCAGCCTGGGGTCAGGCGGTGAGGTAATAGGGGGTCAGTGCTATGGGCCAATGGGCATGCAGAGAGGACATTTCCACATTTATGCAGGGGCACGCCGGGCTATCTCAGGGTCTGATCCTGCATCCGCGGGAACATCTGGCTCCCATGGTGCAGAATTGGGTCCTAATGGGCCATCCTACTTGGGGGCATCCAGGCGGCTTGAGCTTGCCCCTAATGGAATTAGGCTCCAAGTCTGTTAGATATGAGGAGGGCATTGGTGAAGTATATGGAGACTGCTAATTCCTTCCACCAGTCAGACCATCTTTTGGTGTTCCTCATTGGCCCCAGGAAGGGACAGGCAGCAGCCAAGTCCTTGATTTACCACTGACTTAAGGAGGCTGTTAATTCAACCTACCTCCTTTGTGGAAAATATGTGCTGGAGAGAGTCAGAGCTCAGTCCACTAGGTACAAGCCTCGTCGTGGGCTGAGTCAGCCTTGGTGTCTTCTGAAGACATCTGTAAGGCAGCTACTGTGTCATTCTTGAGCACCTTTGTAAAGCATTACAGTTTGCATGTGGGAGCTGGAGTGGATGGCACCTTTCATAGAGCCTTTCTCTCTGGAGCATCGTCTTCCTCCCAACCTGACTCCTGACTGCTTGGATACATCCCACTCATCTGGACTAGTCGAGTAGAATAATAAGGACGGAGACATTTTACATAACTAGTGATTTTCTTTTCCTTGAATCCTGCTAGACCACTCCAGGACTTGCCCTACGTGGACTACGCCTACAGGTTTGGGAGCCCTGCTGTCTTTTAACTGCATTATCTTTATCAGTGCCTGATGCAGAGTCAAGTGTGGTAAAAGAGTCAAAAAGTGTTCGTACAAAGTTATTTTTAATATGTTTTCTGAGTTTTTCGATCTTGCTTCTGCTTGGAAAGTGTCATACTGACTTTCCTCAGTGCCGCGCTGGAGGATATACTAGTGATGTGTGCCTCCACCTGATAGCTTAAGAGCATAAGCCACTTGTCTGGACTGGTCTAGCAGGTTTCAAAGAAAGGCAATTAGCAGGTACTGTAAGTAAAATTTTCCCTTGTGTGTGGAAATAGCTGTTCTCAAATTCTACTATTATGCGGTCCACATGTAAGCATTCCTGAAGGTGGCATTTGGGCAGAGATATGTTCATGTGTACTTTAGAATACATGTGTACTTGAATGGAATACAAGCACATTGTTTGTTGTACCTGCCTCAGAGCACCACTAGGGATAGTTCTTAGAGTCTATTTTATAAACGTATTTACATGTCTATATTGCTTTTATCAAATAGGCATAAAATAAACACTTTCTAAAAAGGTTTATGGGTGCCCTGTTATAATTTTACTCACTAAGTGGCTACCTGAGGAAATGATTTATGCTCCTGATATTCAGAGTTGTGCTCCTAAATTGGCCTCTTTGAAAATTTAGTAGGGATGAGTTCCTAAATTTATACTTAAAATTTCATTAAACTCCTAACTTTAGGAGCATAAAAAGTGGGTGGCAACAGGGATGGATGTACGGTGGGAAAACGTTAGGAGCTTAGCACTGATTTTCAGCACTAGGCTCATAAATGTAGGCAAACAAATGTCAGACCTAAATTTATAAACAGGGAGTCAGCCAAAACAATCTAAGCAGATGGATGACGAACTCGCAGGAAAAGTCAAAACACTCAAATTTAAAAACAATAACATTTCAATCCAGTGGCCAAAAGATGAGTCCCATATCCAATATATTCAAGAATTCAAGAATAGCTAACATGTTTTTGTTCACAATGCCTGCATCAGGGGGATATAACTTAAAGATCTAACTCATGGATTTGAGAAGATGCCACTCTACACCAAAAGGACAACCTGGGAAACAAAAAAGCAAAACAGACCAAGTAAAACCCTTCCACATTGTATAAAAAAAGGAAAGAACAGAAAAAAATACATGAAAAAAGAGGGACGGGGGAAAGAGAGGAGGAGGAAAAGAGGAGAAAATGGGCAAGGAAAAAGGGAAGGTGCCAGAAAATAACAAGGGAAGGGGTCAAAAAGGGAGGGTGAAAGAAGAAAAGGAAAAGGGGGAGGGGGAAGGAAGCAAAGAAAATTCATCATGTGTCAAAAAACACGAGCCCACTGTCCCCAGTGAGATAAAAGAAATGGCCAAGGTGGTGAGAAATATTTAAATATATGAGCTGCATCTGCGTAATTACCTTCAAGATGTTAGAATCAAACTTCCCCAGCACTTATCAGGGCTCCAGAGCTGGAGCATAAAAAGCTTTTAGAAAAAAATGTTGAAACCTGAGGGGGTTATATGTACAATCCCAGCCCAAAAAAAAGTTGTCTGCTGCTTATATTCAACCATCCTCACTACAAGGAGACACTGAACACAATTTTCCCCAGCAATTATGAAGGCAAAAAACAGCATAAAAGGACTTCCTATTCAGTTAACGCAGACACACTTAAAACCTATAAGGGCTGCACAGTGTCAGCCTCATAAGATATTAGAAAGAGGCTGTTTGTTTGACCCTCTGTTTGTAGCTGTGTTTAGTCTGTCTTCTTTCTGGGCCTAAATTTATAAGCATAGCTATTAAACCCCTAAATTAAGGGGCATATTTACTAAAGGTGAATTTGCGTTAACTGCTGCTGCACCCATAGAAATAAAAGGGCTATAGCAGTACTTAATGTGCATTAACATTCATTAATGTGTGATAACCTTTAGTAAATATGCCCCTAGGATAGGGGTTCACAACCTAGTCTTTGGGGAGACACACCTAGCCAGTCAGGTTCTCAGGATAACCACAATGAATATGCATGAGAGAGATTTCCACACAATGGAGGCAGTGCATGCAAATCTCTCCCATGTGTATTCATTGTGGTCATCCTGAAAACCTGACTGGCTAGGTGTGCTCTGAGGACTGGCTTGAGAACCTCTGCCCTGATGAATTTTCAACTGAGAATTTAGGCACCTAGGTTTGACTGAAAATAGGGCACAAATGGGACCCTAAATTTAGGAGCTCAGCATTTTTTGAATATCGGGCCCAATCTGACTTACTAAGGTTGCAAGTATTGTCTGTGGCAAAAATTAAATTTGGACCCTTGTTTGCAGCCCGTTGCTCTAGCCACTAGGCCACTTCCTCCTCCTAGTTATTAGAAATGTCTATGGAGCTGTACATATACATGTAAGAGAGAGTCCCTGCTTTATAGAGTTTACAATCTAGTTGACACAGACAGCACAGCAAACTAGGGACTAGGGTAAATTTGAGGGAATGATAAAGATATACATAGGTGGTGAGTAGGAGAATAAGGGCATCAGGATCTAAAAGCAGCCTCAGAGATGGGATTTTAGCCTGGATTTGAACAGAACTAGAGAAGGAGCCTGACATACTGATTCAGGTAGTTTGTTCCAGGAATCTGGACCAGCAAGGCGAAATGAATGAAGTCTGGACTTGCCAGTGGCTGAGAAGAGCACAGATAAAAGGGATTTGCCAGAAGAGCGAAGTTTCTGAGGAGAGGTGTAGGGAAAATAAGAGAAGAAAGGTAGTGAGGAGCTACAAAATGAATGCACTTATGGGTCAGTAGAAGAAGTTTGAACTGGATGTGGAAATGGATAGGGAGCCAGTGAAGTGACTTGAGAAGATGGGTTATATAAGCATAGTGACACTGGCGGAAGATTAGCTGTGCAGCTGAGATTTGAACAGATTGAAAGGGAGAGAGATGATTCAGGGGTGATTGAAGGTGTGAATAAACAGGTAGACAATGGTGAGCCAGTTGATATAGTGTATCTGGGTTTTACAAAAGCCTTTGACAAGGTCCCTCATGAGAGAGTCTTGGCGAAATTAAAAAGTCATGGGATTGGAGGCAGTATAGTATTGTGGATCAGAAACTGGTTAAAAGATAGAAGGCAGAGAGTAGGGCTAAATGGGCAATTTTCTCAATAGAGAAAAGTAAATAGTGGAGTACCCCAGAGATCTGTGCTGGGTCCGCTGCTTTTTAACATATTCATAAATGACCTGGAAATGGGAATAATGAGTGAGGTAATCAAATTTACAGGTGACACAAAATTATTTAAAGTTGTTAAAACTCATGAGGATTGTGGAAAATTGCAAGAGAACCTTGATAAATTGGAAGACTGGGCATCCAAATGGTAGATGAAATTTAATGTGGAGAAGTGCAAAGTCATGCACCTAGGGAAGAACAACCCACACTATGGTTACATGATGCAAGGTTCCACATTGGGAACCACCACCCAGGAAAAAGATTTAGGCATCATCGTGGATAATATGTTGAAACCCTCTGCCCAGTGTGCAGCGGCGGCCAAGAGAGCAAATAGAATGCTAGGTATCATAAGGAAAGGAATGGAGAATAAAACCAAGGTTATTATAATGCCTCTGTATCATTCCATGGTGTGACCGTACCTTGAATATTGTGTGCAATTCTGGTCGCCGTATCTTAAAAAGGATATAGCGGAATTAGAAAAGGTACAGAGAAGAGCCACTAAAATGGTAAAGGGCATGGAAGGATACTCCTATGAGGACAGGCTTAAAAGATTAGGGCTCTTCAACCTGGAAAAGAGAAGGCTGAGGAGAGATGTGATAGAGGTATATAAATTAATGAATGGAGTGGAACGGGTAAATGTAGATCAGTTGTTTATGCCATCAAAAGTAGAAATACTTGAGGACATACAATGAAGCTACAATGTAACCCGTTTAAGACTAATAAGAGAAAATATTTTTTCATTCAACGCTTAATCAAACTCTGGAATTTGTCACCGGAGGATGAAGTAAAAGCTGTTAGCGTAGCTGGGTTTAAAAAAGGTTTGGAAAAGTTCCTAGAGGAAAGGTCCATAAACCATTATTAAAGAGGACCTAGGAAATCCACTGCATACCCCAGGACAAGCATTGTGGAAGCTGTGGACTTTGGGTACCTGCCCGATACTTGTGACCTGGATTGGCCACTGTTGGAAACAGGATTCTGGGTTTGCACCTTGGTCTGACCCAGTATGGCATTTCTTATGTTCTTATGGGAGGTCAGCAAGGAGAAAATTTTAATAGTCTAGGTGAGAGGTAACTAGAGAGCGGATAAAGGCCTTAGTAGTGTGCTTAGAAAGGAAGGGGGAAATTTTGCTGATGTTATAGTGAAAGAAATGACAGATTTTAGCTATTTGTTGGATGTGTGTGGATAAAGTGAGAGAAGAGTCAAAGATGACCCCAGGATTGGAAGCTGAGGAAATGGGGAGGATAGTAGTGTTATCCACAGAAATAGAGAAAGGAAGAAGGGAAGATGTGGGTTTAGGGGGAAAGATAAGGACCTTGGTTTTGGCCACGTTCAGTTCAGATGGTGGTGAGGCATCCAGTCAGCAATGTCAGATAAGCAGGCTGAGATACAGCCTGGATTCCTAGAGAGGTAGATCTACGAGTCATCAGTGTAAAGATGATACTGAAAACTATAGGAGGAAATGAATGCAGACTGAGTATAGAGAGAGAAAAGGAGAGGTCCCAAGATAGCCCTGAGATACACCGACTAAAGGAGGGATGGTAGTAAAAGAGGATTCACTAGAACATACTCTAAAAGTGCAATGGGACAGATGAGAACAAACCCCCTAAATCCAGGTGAGAATAGGGTATCGAGGAGAAGGTGGTTCTGCAAATTCTCTGCTGTTTTAGTAATTTATGTCAACCTCACTTCTATATCTAAATCATTGAAGAATATGTTAAACGGCATAGGTACAGACCCTTGGGGCCATTCTACCACTGAACCTTTTCTGCATACATTTGAAAACTGAATGTAGATTCATTCTTTTTCTCCCCTGAACCTAAACATGCCCCTGGGAATGACTCTTTAACCTGGCTAAAACTGTATTGTTGCAGAATATGAGTACCCTTAGGTTGGTGGAGAAGACTAACATGCAGCCAGGTTCATTCATGTGGTTGAATGGTTTTGAAAATAGCTCTTCTGGCCTCTACCAGATTGTAAGCTGTGATGAGCAGAGACTTTGCCTTACATGTCTTTGTACAATGCTGTGTACACCTTGTAGTGCTACCCAATTGATTAGTAGTAGTAGTATTAGTTCAAATGGAAGAGATGGCCAGCAAAAGGGATATGGGAAGCTGAATGATAGGGAAAGAAAGGAAGAGAGTGTGGGAGGTGAGAGAGGAGTGAGAACAGAGGGAAAAAAACACACAAGCATAGATGGGGGAGAATTCTTAGTAAATCAGATCCAGACAAAATTGGGAGCGAGCAAGAGAAAGAGAGGAGATGAATTAGAAGTCTGCTCATTGAACAGAATAATTACAACTTGCAGAGATTTCACCCTGTAGGCCCTGCAGTCGGTGTCATAAGGCGGACATAAAAAGTGCATCTTTTGTGACTCTGTGGTGGTTTTTCACTGGAAAAAATCTTGTTCTAAGGTTAACTGTTGCAGTTCTGTAAATCAGATTCTACCTTGCCCAACTAAGGACTTGCCTTGGCTTAAGTCATGATTGCAGTGCAGGTAATTCAGGGAATTCTGGTCCTTTGGGGCTTTTTTTTTTTGTTTCTAGGGCACTCCAAAATATGTGATGCAGCCATCTGAACACCGTGCTGAATAGCAGTGCTTTAATACAGTGCTAGTTTAATTCACCATTCTCTTGTATGTGTTGGGGGGGGGAGGGAAGGGGAAATGGGAAGTTCTTGCAGGGTTTGTTTGCTTGTGTTGTCACTTATGCATTACAGAAACCAATGAAGGCTATAATCAAGGCAAACTGGGAAGCGTGCTCAGTTATTTCTGTTGTAAAAAAAATGACCCTGCCTAAGTACAGTATTAAGGACAGTCAGTGCCTGAGAGTGTGAAATCTATATATGCTAATAGTAAACTTCAGCAATGGATAGTTTGTTAAACTGACTCCTGTAGATTTCTCTCTTTTCCTTAATAAATGTATGTTATGAATACAGTCAAACCTCGGTTTTCATGATTAATCCGTTCAAAAAAGTCTGACTATAACCGAAACGGACTAAAACCGAAGCAAGATTTCCCATAAGAAATAATGTAAATTCAATTAATCCGTTCCAGACACCCAAAAATATTGACAAAAAATACATTTTATAGAGAATAACTATCTTTTTACATACAGAAAACAATGAGAAATACATATAAATGACTAATGAAATGGATAAATGAGCATGTAACATCACTTTTACCTTTATTGAAGACTTTTGTTGGCATACACAGTGTCGGGAGAGGTGGAGAGGCAGTGTCAGCCAAGCAGCAGGCAGTTGAGAAACAGTGGGACAGAGAGTCTTAGGCTGCCTCCGGCCCCCCTAAGGTAGCAGCCTGACACAGGTGAGAGTCAGAGAACAGCGTGGGGCTGTGCCAGCAGGAGCCTGCAGCTGCAGACTGCAAGGTTTCAAGGAGAGGCCGCGTGTGCAGGCCTGCAGGACACCCAGATCCAATCGGGAGGGCAGGGGCCCCGGCGGGAGACTGGGCCGCCAAGGAGAAGCAGATTCGGTCACCAGCTCCTGTCCCGGTTCAAGGGATGTGCAGGGGAAGAGGCAGCAGGCAGACGTCAATCGGGGGGAGAGTCCGGGGCAGGAAGCAGTTTCGGGCAGGCCACGCTGGAGCGTTGAACTCCTCGGCTCCCCAGAGGTCCCGCAGAATCGCTGGCTCAAGCTCCGTGGGAGATCGCTGGCTCACGCTAATCCATGGCAGGTACGGGGGGGGGGGGGGTAAAATGCTGTACGAAAACCGAGACAACGTACGAAAACCGAAACACAATCTTGATGAAAAAAATCAACGAAAACCGAATCGTACGAAAACCAGGGCATACGAAAACCGAGGTTTGACTGTACTTTTATAACTGCCTAATGAAAAATGTCCAGACATGCTGAGATTAATGTTTTAGGTTTTTGCACAGACTCTATTATTAAGAATATTTTTACAGTAATATTGAATTTTCATTCGCCAATCCTCATTGTTCTTATCCACATACATGGAGGTTCACTGGGTCAGACATACATTTAGGAAACTTTAGGAGCCAGGGCAAAAATTTGTTTTTCCTTGTCACCATTTGTGGCTGTTTTGTGTGGGGATTTATTTTCCCTTTCTTTTGAAATTTAGGGCCCCTTTAACTAAAGCCGACTAAGGATTTGCTGTTAACATGCCGATCTCATCCGCATTAATGGCAAAGGCCGCATGTTAGCTGTCAGAGGCATGTTTCATCTATCCCCGGCAGCTAATGCGTTAAGGGTTTTCCTAATGTGTGTGTATATATATATATATATATATATATATATATATATATATAATCAATATACCACAAAATACGTACACTCCGGCATTTACGTCCACTACTTGAACCCTCGGATTTCAGAACCATCTGCCAAGCCTTGGTGATGCCACACCTCGATTTCTCAAAGGCAATCCTATATGGACTCCCACAAGCAACGCTAAACCCTCTCCAACTTGCAATGAACATAGCCGCCAGAGTATTGGAAGGAATTTCGAGGACAGACCACATTACACCAATCCTGAAAAGACTCCACTGGTTACCGACCCATGCCAGAATCCAACATAAGATCATAATCACAACCTTTAAAGCCTTGAACAATCAATCTCCTGCAGCCATCACCAAACTATTACGCACCTCACCCCCCAATAGAATCAGAAGATCCGCAACAATAAACAGCCTAATTGTCCCAAAAAAATAGCGAGATGCACAAAGGCAACATCTAAAAGAGCTTTCAGCATGTATGCCCCAAAAGCCTGGAACGCCCTCCCACCAGACCTGAGAGCTATTACCAACTTAACCCGTGAGGAGTCGAGCACCCGAGCTGACATCCAGCCTGGACACTCCAGCCCAATCGGGGCTGTGGGAGGAGTGCAGCAGCACTACTAATTGGAGCCGCTGAGGCGGGAAACGCTCCATCTTGATCTCCCCCGTGAGGGGTCGAGCACCCGAGCCGACATCCAGCCCGGACACTCCAGCCCAATCGGGGCTGTGGGAGGAGTGCAGCAGCACTACTAATTGAAGCCGCTGAGGCGGGAAACGCTCCATCTTGATCTCCCCCGTGAGGGGTCGAGCACCCGAGCCGACATCCATCCCGGACACTCCAGCCCAATCAGGGCTGTGGGAGGAGTGCAGCAGCACTACTAATTGAAGCCGCTGAGGCGGGAAACGCTCCATCTTGATCTCCCCCGTGAGGGGTTGAGCACCCGAGCCGACATCCAGCCCGGACACTCCAGCCCAATCGGGGCTGTGGGAGGAGTGCAGCAGCACTACTAATTCAAGCCGCTGAGAGGCAGGCCCGCGCCTGAGGGCCTCGCCAGAGGGCCCTTGGGTGTGACCCTTAGGCAGTGGCCCGTACAGAATCGCCCAGGACGTCTCACAGAAACTGCTGACATTGAAGCGGCCCAGAAAGGTTCCCCACAAATGCCAACCCAACACCACCTCTCTGGCACATACTCGCCAACAGAACAGTGAGTCAACGCTATAACATGAACCCTCCCCTCCTCTCCTGAACAAACTCTCACCACCTAACATTGCTATTCAGTTAAAACATTATGACCAGTAGCACTATCACTGCTAGTTACTATCCTACTGTTGCCAGTAAATGACTTTGCGATCTGTTTAAATGTACTGTTGCCAGTATTCTGACCTTTTGCTAGTTACCATTTTACTATTCTTGCAAATGACCATTGCTATCTGTGTCAATGTACTATTGCCAGTATTCTGACCTTTTACTAGTTACCATTTTACTATTCTTGCAAATGACCATTGCTATCTGTGTCAATGTACTGTTGCCAGTATTCTGACGTTTTGCTAGTTACCATTTTACTATTCTTGCAAATGACCATTGCTATCTGAATCAGTGTACTGTAGCCAGAACTCTAATCACTGCTAGTTACTATTTTACAACTCCTGCAAATGTCCATTGCTATCTGAGTTTTTACACTTGACTGCTTCTTTGACTGCTGTCCCTGTACCGTTACCTGAACATTACTACACTTTAACCTATATTACTTATTGTAGATAGGATATTGTAACATTGATTTCACCTCAAACTGAGATCCACAAGTGCACATACTACCAAACTTCTCACCTGTGCTCCCTCAATCCCATTTTTACCCTTCCTACACATCTAATTTACCCAGAGTCAATGGCTACAGTCCTCCCTGTCTCTAACGCAATAGCCTGATTCAAAGCACCTCTCTAACTCCCCTCCATTATACACGAAACCACCCCTATCACAAAATGGCCCGAACATTCCCAGCAATAATTTTTGGATACCTCCTCTTAGAGCTGATTAGCAGCACCCTGGCTCTGACAAATACTCACAAACACATACCTATCCTACGCAGTGATGGGAGGAGATGGTCAAGATGCCCTCCACTCAAGGCACCAGATGATATGCTACCATCCTATCAACACCTGCTTCACGTTGCAATCAAACATGGCACAATTGCAAAATCAGGCGCCCCACAGCCCACGAGTTTAAAGGCTGCCCTCATAAACGCGCGTTCAATACGCAAGAAATGGCCCATCATCAAGGATCTGATAACCAGTCATGACCTAGACATGCTTCTGGTCACAGAGACATGGCTAACAAATGAAGACTCTGTGCTCATCAACCAGCTGCTACCTCCCAACTTAACAATCCATAGCTGCCATAGAAGCAACAAAAGAGGAGGAGGAGTCCTCATAATCTCCAAAACAGATTACAAGTTCCAGCTGCACAACAGCACCAACACAATGAATCTTGACTTAGTAGTCATAACCAATAATCTCTGCTCCATCAATCTAATATACAGAGCCCCAACATCATCATCGGACGACCTAGCCACAATAATAGAACTAGCCTGCAATACACCTCACCCGCGCATCCCAAATTGGATACTAGGTGACCTCAACCTAGCAACGCTGCAAGACTCCCAAGCCTCTGCATTCCTAGATGCACTCAAAGACCTAGATTATCAGCAATTAATCAATCAACCAACCCACACAAAAGGAAACATACTAGATTTGATCTTTGCCCCACTATCCACCTGCAACACTGCCAACTTCTCATCACCAACCTATACTGCCGTACCGTGGTCTGACCACAAACTAATCCTTTTCCAAATTCCCATTGATAACAAGCCAACAAAGTCACCTGAGAGTAAGACAGCCCCCACGAGACCACCAGCACGTTGTTTCCAACCATTTAACAAGGAACTCATCATAAACCACATGCAACCCATACTTACCTTGACAACAACGGACCCCGACAATCTGGTCTCTAACTGGAACAACAGTCTCAGTACAATAGCACAACATTCAGTACATAACAAAAACACCAGGAAAAAACCCAAGGCATCCTGGTTCTCCAATGACCTACGGACCTCGCTTCTCAAACTTAGGAAACTCGAAAGGTGGTGGAGGCACTCACGCTCAACCGAAGATCTGGAGGCTTATAACCTACAACTTGCAACTCACAGATCTGCGATATCCGAGAAAATGAAACAAGCTCACACCAACACGCTAATGCGATCACTAAATAAGCCACACGACCTCTTTGCCCTCGTCAAAAACCTAACGAAGGAACCAGGACCAGAGCAAATAACAGAGATTCTTGCTCAAGACTATGCAGAATTCCTCCAATCAAAACTACACCAAACCACCAAGACTGATATTACCGACTCTAAGAATCCAGCATGCATACCAACGCTAACAACTTTCGATATCCCCTCACCTAAGCAAATCGCTGACCTAATCGCTACAATCAACTCGACCACGGCCCACACCGACCCCTGTCCAGCTTTTTGGATTAAAGAACTGAGGACAGAGTTAAGCCCCTTCATCGCCAAACTCTTTGATGCATCATTCTCTTCAGGCCTATTTCCCCTAAGTCTCAAACATACATCCATTAGACCACCAGAAAGTAGAATCCTACAGACCTATTGCCAGCATCCCTCTGCTGGCCAAGATAATAGAAAAGGAGGTCCAAATTCAGCTCCAGCAGCACATAGACAACGCTGCACCTCTTGACCACAGCCAACATGGCTTCAGAGAGGCTCATGGTGTGGAGACTCTGCTTACCACCCTCTTTAACAACATCCTCACAACAATTGATAACATCCATCGTGGAATGGCCCTTATATTCTTAGACATACCTGCAGCATTTGACTCAGTCTGTCACCAAACCCTCCTGAAACGTCTCGAAGAGAAAGGCATCTGCGGCTTAGCACTAAATTGGTGCAAGTCGTACCTCGCCGATAGATGGCAGCATGTCCGAACCGAATCATCTACATCCAAACCATTTCATCAGAAACAAGGTGTCCCACAAGGATCCTCCCTTTCGGCTCTTATGTTTAACATCTACATGCAGCCCGTCTGCGACATCATTCGCTCATACAACACTGAATGCATGATATACGCAGACGATGTCCTACTATACATGCCATTCGAGACTGACCAAATTGACCTTACACCCCTTACAGAATGCTTCAGCGCAGTAGAAAGATGGCTCCAGAATCAGAATCTTTGCATACAACATAAAAAGACTGAAGTGCTGTTTATCACCAGAAACTCTAACTTCTCTCCACCAACCCACCTAAACGTCGGCGAAGTAGAGCTTCAATCCAAACCCTCAATCCGCTACCTGGGGGTTACCCTAGATCAGAGCCTCAACATGAAGACACACATTGGCAACATGGTCAAATCAACATACCACAAAATTAGGACCCTCAAACATCTACGTCCCCTTTTACAACTAGAAGACTTCAGAACCATTTTCCAGGCCCTAACCCTCCCGCATCTGGACTATGCCAACGCAATCCTCCAAGGACTCCCAAAATCTACGATAATCCCTCTCCAGCTTGCCATGAACACCGCTGCCAGAGTTCTGAATGGGGCCTCGAGGCGAGACCATATAGCACCTATCCTCAAAAGTCTCCACTGGCTCCCTATCCACTATAGGATCATCTTCAAAACAATACTAATAACATTCAAAGCCATAAATGGGCTCTCCCCCATATCCCTCGCTGGTCTCGTACACAAAATCCCCCCCAATAGAACCAGAAGAACTACAGCAGTAAACACTTTGGCAATTCCCAAAGCTCTGACCCAATGCACTCAGGCCACAGCAAGCAGGGCCTTTAGTATTAACGCCCCCAGACTCTGGAATGCCCTGCCCCCCAACATACGAGCAAGCCCAAATCTAGTCAATTTTAGAAGGGCTTTGAAACACCACCTTTTCTGTGAATACTACCCAAATGAAGATGCACCATCCCGACCTCCCCAAAATTGAGCCATGCGTCCAATACAATGCTATGTTCTCGCAAATGTATATTATGTAAATAATACTATGCTTTAAATATGTGTAAATAGTTAATTTTAATTTGACCATCCAAGTTGAATTTCCTGTTATCTGTAGTTTTACGGTTATCCCACCGTAAAACATAACTGTTCCATGTGAACCGCACTGATATTGAAGAGCGCGGTATATTAAGAGAAATAAATAAAAAAAATAATAAATAATAATAAAAAAACCCAATTCAGGAAAAAGCTCAAGCACCACCTATTCACAAGTTACTTTCCGATTTAGACTCCATAGGGATTTATGTTTTATGTTTTATTACATTTGATAAAAACCGCCTTTCATATACAGTCAAGGCGGTGCACAATTAAAATAATCAGTAAAAGGAGGCCAATGGCCAATTAAAAAGAAAGGAAATGTACAATTCTTCAAAAGGACAGAGATAGTAAAAGTAAGACGAGACATAAGGGAGAAGATAATAGGGGGAGGGGAGAGGGAGAAGGAGGTTACACGAAAGGGGAAGGAACATCAAACGCTAGGGAAAACAAGTGGGTCTTCAGGTTCTTTTTGAATATGTTGAAGTGTGGTTCCAAACGGAGGGGAGGGGGGAGGGCATTCCAAGCAGCGGGTCCAGCAAAAAAGAAGGCGGAGGAGCGTGTGGATTGCAGGTGAGCACGGGAAGGGGAAGGCAAGGCAAGGCGGTTAAGATGAAAGGATCGAGGGGTGTGCCTGGGGGAGTGAAAGTAAATGAGATCCGTGAGATACTGTGGAGTGCTAGTGTGAAATGCTTTATGTACCAGGATGAGAAGTTTAAAAATGGCACGAAAGGGGACAGGCATCCAATGGAGACGAAAAAGAAGGGGAGTGATATGGTCCCGAGGTGATGAGTGGGTGAGAAGGCGTGCCGCAGTGTTTTGAATACGTTGAAGACGAGAGAGTTGGTATTTAGGAAGACCGATAAATAGGGAGTTAGAGAAATCCACACGAGACATAACCAGAGATAGAACCAGAGTAGTGAGGGCAGAGGGGGAGAGGAAGGGACGAATAGAGCGAATTTGACGAAGGAAGAAAAAAGAGGTTTTAGTGATGTGAGAAATATGCGAGCGAAAGGATAGATCAGAGTCGAAATATACACCCAGATAGCGGAATGTGGAGACGAGAGGGACGGGAGCACCAGAAAAGGAAGGAGCCATTGTGGGAGGAGGACTGTTGTGGGAGAACCAGATAGCGAGAGTCTTAGTAAGATTTAGGTGGAGACAGTTAAGAGTTAACCATTGTGACACAGCTGAGAGACAAGAGTCGAGAATTGTGAGATCGGGACAAGTGGGCGAGGTGTGATGTAACAGGAGGATATCGTCAGCGTAAAGAAAAGCAGACAGGCCAAACTGTTGGATCAGGGAGGCGAGAGGGGCAAGGAAAAGGTTGAAAAGAAGTGGGGCAAGGACAGATCCCTGGGGGACCCCACAAGAAAGGTGATGTGGTTCAGAGGGGGGGATGGAAGTTGAAGATGAGAGGACTGCACAAGATCTAGAAGAGAGGAAAGAGTGGAACCAGTGGTGAACAGTGCTGCAAAGGCCCGCATCCCGCAAACGTTGAAGAAGAAGAGAGTGGTCAACCAGATCAAAAGCTGCAGAAAGATCAAGAGCAACCGCCACCGATATATCACCACGGTCGTGTGCAGTGTGTAGAGCATTTGTGAAAGCCAAAAGAACAGTTTCGACGCTGTGACCTTGACGAAAACCAGACTGACGGGGGTGAAGGAAATTAATAGAATCAAGGTGATGGGAGAGTTGAGCAAAAACGAATTTCTCAAGCAGTTTAGATAGGAAAGGAAGATTAGAGACAGGACGGAAGTGGGCAGGGACCAAGGGATCAAGTGATGGATTTTTTAGAATACGACGTATAAGAGCGTGCTTCCAAGATTTAGGGAAAATCCCAGTGGACAGGCTAGAATTAAATATTGCTAGAATATAAGGAAGGAGACCCAGGGAGGGTGTGAGAAGCCAAGACGAGGGGATAGGGTCTAGAGCACAGAAAGTTTTTTTTGAAGAAGAGATGAGATGATGGAGCTCAGGAGCGGAAATAGGTTCAAAGGAAGCCCAAGAATGAGAAAGTTGTGAGATGGGTGGGGGGGAGGGAACAGGAGGAGGGGAGGTGAGGGGGTCAGGACAAGACGGTAGAGATGCTCTCAGAGATATGACCTTATTAGTAAAAAAAGAGGCTAGTTGCGAGGGGGGGGGGGGCTGGGGAAGATGAAGGGATTGACGTGGAAGTGTGTAGGGATATGAGAGATTGAAAAGTAGAATACGAGTGCCGAGTCTGGTTTGGAGCAGTGGTGATAGCATTGGAAAAAAAGGAGCGCTTAGCAGAATGGACCTGTGACCGATAGTAAGAGTGGTGAGAGTTGAAGACCGCTAGAGAAGTGGGAGAGGGGGCCTTACGCCACAGCCGCTCCGCTCTTCGGAGTTGGGAACGGAGCAGCCGTAGACCACTATGGTACCAAGGATGTGATGGACGGCGACGGGTGGGACGGGGATGCAGAGGGGCAATCTGATCAAGGGTGAAAGAAAGAGTGGAAGACCAAAGGGTAGCCTGGGAGTTGGGTGACAAGAGGGGGAAGTCTGAAGGAAAAATCTCAGCTGCTGGAGGAAATTGTGTAAGGGTGAGGGAGGTAAGGGGCCGAGTGCGATGGATGGAGGGAGAAGAGGATTGCGGAGGGGAGAATGCGACAGGAAGAACTCCGGACCAAGAGCAGGAAGAGGTGAGGCAAACATGGTCCGACCACGGAAGACAAGTGGAGCTGATACTAGAAAGTGTGAGGGAGGAAGAGGATGATGTTAGAAGAAGGTCGAGAGTATGACCTGCCTGGTGGGTGGGAATGGAGACATGTTGAACAAGGGATAGGTCGTGAAGAAGGGAAAGAAAAGAGTGTTCACGGGGGGAGGAAGGAGAGTCTACATGAATATTAAAATCCCCTGCTATGAGAATGTGGGGGAAAGCTAGAGAGATGTCAGTAAGGGTTAGAAGTAGAGCGTCCCAAAGCTCAGAGCGAAGGGCAGGTGGGGAATACATAAGAAGTACATGGACAGGCGGGTGAGGTATGGAGAAGGAGGAGAAGAGACTCGGGGTAATGCAACAGAGGGGAGGAGATTTGTGTGAAAGGAATGGTGGGGTGAAGTAAGGCAGCTACACCCCCACCCGATCGTCCACTACGGGGAAGAGACACTGCAGAGTATCCAGGAGGAAGACATCGAGCGAGTAGAGCATCCTCTCTGTCCCTGAGCCAAGTCTCAGTGAGGAGGGTAAGTTTAAGAGAAGAGCAAGTGACGAGATCCTGGACAAGGAGGGACTTGTTACGCAGGGAGCGACAGTTGAGAAGACCGATAGAAAGAGGGGAAGACGAAAGATTACATGGGTCAGGAGAAAAAGAAGGTGCCGAGGGAGAGGAAGGGATAAGGCGAAGATTGGAAATGCAGCGAGTACGAGTACTAAACAATCTGCCCGGCCGTCTGTCCCAGGCCACAGGAATAGCGGCCATAGGATCTGGGATGGGTGGTGCAGGATGATTAGTGCGAGAAGACCACGCACCTGTTAGAGACGGAGCAGGAACGACACTAGAAGGTGAACAAACTGGAACTGGAGGGTCGTCGTTCGGAGGAAGCTGGAGGGCAAAGAGGAGAAGAAACACCAAGTGGAAGCAAGAACGAACAGCGACGCGGTCACCGCGGCCGGAGCGGCCCCAAGGAGCGCCGCAGGTGCTGGGGCTTTATGCTGGAGGTGCAGCGTACCTCGTTGAGCGCGGCCGCGTGAACGCGGCCGCGGTACTTCCGGGATGGGCGGAACCAACTGGCAGGCAGATGACTGTGAGCCTGCGTACAGAGGGGAGGACTCGTTGAGCACGGCCGCGTGAACGCGGCCGCAGTACTTCCGGGATGGGCGGAACCAACTGGCAGGCAGATGACTGTGAGCCTGCGTACAGAGGGGAGGACTCGTTTACACACTCCATGCATATAACCAGATATTTTTAACTACGTAAATAACTGTAAATAGTTACCCCTGTTCTTCCAAGTTCCAATTCCTGTTAAAATGTAAAATATACATACAGGGTAACCAGGACCGGCCCGTCCATTGAGCAAGAATGTTTTTTGCACAGGGCCCCGCGTTTCAGGGGGCCCCGCGCAAAGAACATTCTGCTTTTTTTTTTAATTACATTTTTAAAAAAAACCTGTTTCTGGCTGCTGCCGCGTCCGTCGCAGCAGCGGCAGAATGGCGTGTCCCGCGGGGCCCCTTCTCCTCGTCGAGCCCTCTGCAAGGGCTTTCAGATTCGCGAAGGGAGAGTGCTCCCTCGCGTCTCTGTAAAGCCCGCAGGGGCTAATGGGAAATTTCCCATCTGCCCCTTTAGACGCGAGGGGCTGATGGGAAATTTCCCATTAGCCCCTGCGGGCTTTACAAAGACGCGAGGGAGCACTCTCCCTTCGCGAATCTGAAAGCCCTTGCAGAGGGCTCGACGAGGAGAGGGGGCACCGCGGGACACGCCATTCTGCCGCTGCTGCGACGGACGCGGCAGCGGCAGCAGCTAGAGCCAGGTTTTTGTTTTTGTTTTTTAATTTGCCGGAAGGGAAGGGAAGGGAAGGGGGGGGGCTGATGGAGGCTGTCTGGAAATGGGGTGATGGGGGGTTAGGACTGGAAATGTGCAAGGGGGGGGTTAGGACTGGAAATGTGCAAGGGGGGGAGTTAGGACTGAAAATGTGCAAGGGGGGGGAGTTAGGACTGGAAATGTGCAAGGGGGGGGTTAGGACTGGAAATGGGCTGGAGGGGGGGTTAGGACTGGAAATGGGCTAGGGGGGTTAAGACTGCTAATGGGCTGGGGCTGATGGAGGCTGACTGGAAATGGGCTGGGGGGGTTAGGACTGGAAATGGGCTGGGGGGGTTAAGACTGCTAATGGGCTGGGGCTGATGGAGGCTGACTGGAAAAGGGGTGGTGGGGGGGTTAAGACTGCAAAAGGGCAATGGGGGGTTACTACTGCTAATGGGCTGGGGCTGATGGAGGCTGACTGGAAATGGGCTGGGGGGGTTAAGACTGGTAATGGGCTGGGGGCTGATGGAGGCTGTCTGGAAATGGGGTGATGGGGGGGTTAGGACTGGAAATGGGCTGGGGGGGTTAAGACTGGTAATGGGCTGGGGGTTGATGGAGGCTGACTGGAAATGGGGTGATGGGGGGTTAGGACTGGAAATGGTCTGGGGGGGGTTAAGACTGGTAATGGGCTGTGGGCTGATGGGGGCTTACTGGAAATACGGTGATGGAGTTTAGGATTGCTAATGGGCTATGGGGGGGGGTTAGGACTGCTAATGGGCTATGGGGGCACTAGGACAGGAAAAGGGCTGATGGGGAGGGGTTAGGACTTGAGGTGGGCTGATGTGGTTAGGACTAGTAATGGGCTGTGGGCTGATGGGGCGGGGGTTAGGACTGGCAATGGGCTATGGGGGGCTGACTGGAAATGGGCTGATGGGGTTAAGACTGGAAGTGGGCTGATGGGGGGTTAGGACTGGTAATGGGTTATAGGGGGGGCTTAAACTGAAAATGGGTTGATGGGGGGCTAGGACTGGTAATGGGTTGGGGGATTGCTATGACTGGAAATGGACTGAGTGGACGGGGAGGCTTGAACTGCAAATAGCTGATGGGGAGGGAGCTTGGAATGGAAATGGGCTGTGAGGGAAGGGAGCTAGAACTGAAAATGGGCTGATGGAGCAGCTAGGATAGGACTGGAAATGGGCTGTTGGGGGGAGCTAAGATTGGAAATGGGCTGTGGTGGGGGCTTGAATTGAAATGGACTCATGGAGGGGCTAGAACTGGAAGTAGGCTCATGGGGGGGCTTGGACTGGAATTGGGCTGAGTGGATGGGAGCTAGGATTTGACATGGGCTGATGGTGGGGCTAGGAAATGACTAGAAATGGGCTGATGGGGGGCTAGGATTGGAAATGAGCTGATGAAGGGACTCAGACTGAAAATGGATGGGGGAGCTAGGACTGGAAATGGGTTGATGGGGGCTAGGACTGGAAATGGGCTGATGCAGGGACTAGAAGGGAATGGATGCTGGGTGAGACTGGAACTAGAAGGGAGCTGATGTTGGGGGAGGATTAGAATGGGATGGGGCTGGGAGAGTAAAATGGAGAGGGGAAAAATATTTTGTGTGGGAGGGATGAAAAATCTACAATTGGCCGGGTATTGGGAGAGTAAGTGGGGATAGAGGATGGAGGGGTAAAATTTGTGTGGATGAAATAAGAATGAGGAAAGAGCAAAAGGATAAAGATTAGTATGTTAAAGCAGATGTAGAGAGAGAGGATGGAAAGAAAACTAGAAGAGAGAAGAAAGGACAAATGGACAGCAGACGATGGAGAGTTAGCAGAAAACATGAAGAAACCAGAAGAAAGTGGCTGGAGCAATTGCAACTGAAAAAAAATGCACAAAAGGTAGAAATATATCTCTTTATTTTGAATTTATTAACTGGAATATGAAAGCTCTGGGAAATGTGCATCATTAACGTCTGCGCTTTGTTTGGTACAAGAGGAAATTGATTTATAGTTTTATTTCTACAGTGTTGTTGTACATTCCAAGTTTGGCTTTTGGGGTTCCCAGTTTAATTATTGCCTTCCTGTTTCTAAATTGCGATTCCTTGTTTGGTGATGGTCTATGTTCTGCATGTGTAACTGAGCTGAGGTATTCTGTTTATGTAATTCCTATTTGACATTGCCACTTGTTCTCTTTCCCCAGTATTCTCTGAAATGTACTGGTTTAATATTTGCAGTGTTTCCTTTTGATAGGTAGGGTCTGGTGCTTTGTGAGTCCTGGTAATGCTGTCAGGATACAGCGGGTTTGCTATGGGTTCTAAATGGACAGCGTTTGTAGTAGTTCCTAATGTGCCTGGCGGTTGGCACTGGATTATAGTAATGTAGAAATCTTTTAGTCTTTCTTTATCCATACACTCATTAAGAGACATGTTTACTAAAAGTTAGTGTATGGTAACATTATGCAAATATTTATGCAAATAAGGCCACTTATGCAAATGAGGCCCCGCACCGAGTCTCCGCACATGGCCCCGCACCCCCCTTGGGCCGCCCCTGAGGGTAACTGTAGTGTAAGTATGTTCAATGTAAACCGCGGCTTGTCGTGCTGTGAGGGCTTGCGTGCATCAGTGATGCTGAGAGCTAAACTATCGGTAGTTTAACTACTGGCAGGGTCTCCCAAGATGGACAGGTCTCAGCTGAGGTGCCAGATCAAGACAAACCACCCATCTGGGCAGCAGCAGAATGGGACAGTGTTGACGGCGGAGGATCACATTTTTGTGACAACGGCAACAACACCAAACTTAAACTGCGCGGAAGAAAGGCCCGGCAATCTACTTCTGTATCTTGCCATGAAAACCCAATGGATAGTTACAACAAAACAAATTGTGCTATGGTGCTGGAAGATGAGACCCCCAGGTCGGAAGGCACTCAACTAGCTACTGGGGAAGAGCTGAAGACTTTTCAGAGTAAAGCCAGCATTTATGATGTGGTTGGATCAAAGCCCTCGGGAAGTCTGACTGCTGATGTAGCTGCACATGAAATGAGAGTCAGAAGCAGTAAAGATGTCTTACACATTGGAACATGGAACGTTCGAAGCATGAACCAAGGAAAGTTGGAGGTGGTCAAGAATGAAATGGAACGTGTACAACTTGATCTGTTGGGTGTCAGCGAACTGAAATGGACTGGCATGGGGCACTTTGCATCAGATGATCACATGGTCTTCTATGCTGGAAATGAAAGACAAAGAAGAAATGTTGTTGCATTTATAATAAAGAAGAAACTTGCAAGAACTGTAATGAAATACAATGCAGTCAGCGAACGCTTAATCTCTATTCGTCTACGAGGATTGCCTGTCAACACAACTATAATTCAAGTATATGCCCCAACAACAGCTGCTGAAGAGAATGAAATTGAAGAGTTCTATGAACAAGTACAAGCTGAAATTGACAGAACATGCAAACAGGATATCTTGATAGTCATGGGTGACTGGAACGCAAAAGTTGGCAACAAAGAAGAAGGCAAAGTAGTTGGAAAATATGGACTTGGCAACAGAAATGAAGCTGTAGAAAGACTGATAGAATTTTGCAAGACCAATGATCTATTCATCTCAAACACCTTCTTCCAGCAACACAAGCGGCGACTATACACATGGACTTCACCCAATGGATTGTATAAAAATCAAATTGACTACATCTGTGGAAATCAACGATGGAAAAGCTCTGTAACATCAACAAAGACAAAACCTGGAGCTGACTGTGGTACAGATCATCAACTACTAGTATGCAAACTCAAGCTAAAGTTGAAAAAGAGCAAACCACTCATGAATGCAGCAAAATATGACCTTGAGAATATACCACTGGAATTTAAAGACTGCCTACAAAATCGATTTGCTGCTTTAGATACAAATGACAGAGCTCCAAAAGAGTTATGGAATGACATCAAGAAGGTTGTGTTGGAAGAAAGCGAGAAGTCTCTACAAAAGGTGAAAAAGCAAAAACGGACAAAATGGATGACGGAAGAAACTCTGAAAATTGCCCAGAAACGCAGAGAAGCTAAAGCCAGAGAAGCTAAAGCCAGAGGAGAAAGAAAGACAGTCGCAGAACTTAGCAGAGATTTCCAACGTGCAGCAAGACAGGACAAGGAAAAGTACTACAATGACACTTGCAAGGAAATAGAAGCAGAAACTATTAGAGGAAGAACAAGATCGGCTTTCCTAAAGCTACGAGAGTTAAAGAAAAAGTTCCAGCCTCGAATTGGAATGTTACAAGATGCTCAAGGTTCTATGTTGAATGATGCTGAGAAGATCAAGAAAAGGTGGAAGGAATATACAGAGTTTTTATATGATAAAGATCAAGTGGACCAACAGCCGTTTCAACCTGTACCTTATGATCGGGAACCATTGGTGATGAAAGAAGAAGTTGAAGCAGCATTGAAAGCCTTATCAAAGAACAAAGCACCAGGCATTGATAGCATTCCCATAGAAGTATGGCAGCAATCTGATGCAGCTGTTACCGTACTCGCAATGCTCTGCCAAGAAATATGGAAGACAACATCATGGCCAACTGACTGGAAAATATCTGTGTTTATACCAATACTAAAGAAAGGTGATTCACCCGACTGTGGAAATTATCGCAGAATCGCTGATCCCACATGCCAGCAAGATTCTACTGAAGATTATTCAAAAGAGACTACAACCATACCTGGAACAAGAACTACCTGAAGTGCAAGCAGGGTTCAGGAAAGGGCGAGGAACGAGATACATCATTGCAGATGTGAGATGGATCCTTGAAAAGACTAAAGAATACCAAAAGGATATCTATTTGTGCTTTATCGACTATAGCAAGGCTTTTGACTGCGTAAACCATGAGAAACTCTGGGCCACATTAAGAAGCATGGGTATACCAGAACACCTGATCGTTCTCTTGCGCAATCTGTACATTGATCAAGAAGCAACAGTTCGAACGGAACAAGGAGAAACAGAATGGTTTAAAATAAGCAAAGGTGTAAGACAAGGCTGCATACTTTTCCCCTACCTGTTTAATTTATATGCAGAACAAATCATCAGAGAAGCAGGATTGTATGAAGACAACAGAGGTGTGAAGATTGGTGGAAGACTCATCAACAACCTTCGCTATGCTGATGATACCACATTACTGGCCGAAAGTGAAGATGATCTGAAACATTTGCTTCTCACAATCAAAGAACATAGTCTCAAAATGGGCCTGCACCTTAATGTAAAGAAGACAAAGATCATGACAACTGGCATAATCAACAGGTTCATCATTGAAGGAGAAGAAATTGAAATTGTGAACAACTTTAACCTACTTGGATCAACTATCAATAAAGAAGCAACAAGCAGTCAAGAAATCAGACGACGCATTGCTCTTGGCAGAATGGCTATGAAAGACCTAGATAAGGTTCTCAAGAGCAGAGATGTCTCTCTCCATACAAAGATTCGACTTGTTCAGGCCATGGTATTTTCAATAACATCATATGGATGTGAAAGCTGGACAGTGAAAAAGACAGATAGGAAGAAAATTGATGCCTTTGAATTATGGTGCTGGCAGCGAATACTGTGTATACCATGGACTGCCCGAAGAACAAACCAGTCGGTACTAGAGGAGATCAAACCTAAGCTTTATTTAGAAGCTCAGATGACAAGACTTCGACTTTCATACTTTGGACACATCATGCGAAGAGAGAGATCATTAGAGAACGACATTATGCTTGGCAAGATAGAAGGTCAACGCAAAAGAGGAAGGCCAGCAATGAGATGGATCGATACAATAACAGCAGCTACAGGTACCAGTCTGTCAACAATGAGCCGCCTGACTAAAGACCGAACACAATTTAGGATAGCTATCCAGAGGGTCGCCATGAGTTGACTCCGACTCGACGGCACTTAACAACAACAACAACATAAAATAAATGTTAAATAAATAAAATAATGTGCACTATGCTACGTTGGGTTCATTTAACAACTCTGTGGAGGAATCATTAGGGGAACCCATGTTAAGAGCTGCGTTGCTGCTGAGCATGCAACAATTGCCCTGACACTAGCAGCAATGCACCCTCCACACCCACTCGTTACCCATTCCCTGCCCTGATTAACATGCCTTTTAGTGTGTGAAGGCAGAAACTATTTATTTATTTATAAAAATTTCTACCACTTTTCTGACCATAGTTAATCAAAAGGGTGTACAAAAATGTAAAAAAACAATAAATTAATGAACCATAAACACATCCAATCTCATAAAACCTAATCCTTCACTCCTCTTCAAACAAAATAGTCTTCAATTGTTTCCGGAAGCCCAAAAAAGGACTGTGCCCAGAGCTCCAAAGGCAGCTCATTCTTCAGTCATCTCGGGCATTAATGTTCCTGACTACCTGCAGCTGCGTGTTAAAAAGCCTGTCAAGCAACTAATGGGATTTAATAAGAGTCCCTTAATTTTTCTTTAGTGTTTTTTATGTTTATACATTTTACTCTTATGTCCACTTTCAGATGGCTCTTTTATTTTTTTCTTTCTTATGTTGTAATTTTTATATTTTGTTTTTACTTAACGTTTTTTTTTAAATTGTGCAATACTTAGATTTTCTTTTGTTTTCATCTCTTCTCTCTCCATATAGCCCCTTCTATGCAGGCAATTGGTCCCTCTGAGCTTAGACCCGTCGAGCCAATAGCTTTCTTTATGACAGCAGCTTCTCCGGGGTCTGAATCAACCTCAGTAGCAGTAGCTCCTCCTGAGCCCTGTCTGGCAGCAGATGACATTTTTTGGCACCTAATAATTATCTTCCCATGAAAACTGTTAGGTTATTCTCTGGGATCAAGCAGGAAATCAATCCTCACATGTAGAAACATCTCCCCAGATTTCAAAGAAAGCCTATGGGAGATGCCACCATGCTTGCCTGGTCCCTTTCCCGCCCAAGAGTGCCATCTTACCTCAGTCTCCTTTTTTCCACGGAGTCCACCAGACATCTTTCTGTTTCCCCCAGTAAAAGTGCTAGATTTTTTTTGAGTTTATCTCTCTCTTTCCTCCAGTCTTGCACCGGTACCCTTACTGCCTCCGAGCTCACTTGCCTCGGCATTGCGCCTCAGGTTCGTCTCTTTATTTTTTTCCCCAGTGCAGTTTTGCGCCTTTTTTTCAACTGGAAGAGCCTTGGGTCTTCGACCTAGCTGGGGCCCTTTTCCGCCTATTGCTTCTGCCAGCGGCTTCAAAAATTATGATCGGCACTCGAGGACCATGTCCCTCACTGACATGCAGAACTGCTGAATCCGTTGTCTTGGGCCAGACCACGACCCTTCAGACTACAGCCTGTGCAAAAAAATGTTATCCAAGGCCATCAAGAGCCATCAACAGCAGCATGGTAAAATTTTCCCAGAGTCTCTGAGGCCTTGGACTCACGTGGTGACTCTGAAAACCCCGATCAAGGCCGCTGGTCCTCCGAGAGGAGCTCCCTGGAAGGGGAACACAAGAAGAAGAAACTTTCGAGGGCTGCGTTGGTGGACAGATCCAGGAAGAACATAAGAACATAAGATAGGCCATACTGGGTCAGACCAAGGTCCATCAAGCCCAGTATCCTGTTTCCAACAGTGGCCAATCTAGGTCATACGTACCTAGCAGTTACCCCAAAAGACACAGGTTCCACAATGCTTGTACTGGGTCAAGCATTGATATTCTGGGTCCCTTCTTAATAATGGTTTATGGACCTTTCCTCCAGGAACTTGTCGAAACCTTTTTTAAACCCAACTACACTAACAGACTTTACTACATCCTCCGGTAACAAATTCCAGAGTTTGATTACACGTTGAGTGAAAAAATATTTTCTTTTATTAGTGTTAAATAGTTTAACCTGTAGCTTCATTGCATGTCTATATTCTGATAACGTAAACAATCGATCTACGTTTACCCGTTCCACTCCGTTCATTAATTTATAGACTTTTATCATATCTCCCCTCAGCCGTCTCTTTTCCAGGTTAAAGAGCCCTAACCTTTTTAGCCTTTCTTCATAGGAGTATCCTTCTATCCCCTTTACCATTTTGGTGGCTCTTCTCTTAACCTTTTCTAATAACGCTATATCCTTTTTAAGATACGGCGAACAGAATTGCACACAATATTCAAGGTGCGGTCTCACCATGGAACGATATAGAGGCATTATAATATCTTTTGTTTTATTTTCTATTACTTTCCTTATGATACCTAGGATTCTATTTGCTCTCTAGGCCGCCGCTGCACACTGGGCCGAGGGTTTTAACATGTTATCCACAATGACGTCTAAATCTTTTTTCCTGGGTGGTGGTTCCTAATGCGGAACCTTGCATCGTGTAATCATAGTTTGGGTTGTTCTTCCCTAGGTGCATAACTTTGCACTTGTCCACATTAAATTTCATCTGCCATTTTGATGCCCAGTCTTCCAATTTATCAAGATCCTCTTGCAATTTTCCACAATCCTCTTGGGTTTTAACAACTTTAAATAGTTTTGTGTCATCTGCAAATTTGATAACCTCACTCGTTATTCCACTTCCCGGGTCATTTATGAATATGTCAAAAAGCAGCGGACCCAGCACAGATCCCTGGGGTACACCACTATTCACCATTCTCCATTGGGAAAATTGGCCATTTAACCCTACCCTCTGCTTTCTATCTTTTAACCAGTTCCTGATCCACAATAGTACACTGCCTCCTATCCCATGACTCTTTAGTTTTGCCAAAAGTCTCTGATGAGGGACCTTGTCAAAAGCTTTCTGAAAGTCCAGATACACTATATCAACTGACTCACCATTGTCCACCTCTTTATTCACACCTTCAAAAAAACATAACAGATTAGTAAGACAAGATCTTCCTTGTCAAAAGCCATGTTGGCTGTCTCCCATTAGGCCATGACTATCTACATGCTGAGTAATTTTATTCTTTATGATAGTTTCTACCATTTTTCCCGGTACTGACATGAGGCTTACCGGTCTGTAGTTTCCCGGATCACCCCTGGAACCCTTTTTAAAAATTGGTGTTACATTGGCAATCCTCCAATCTTCAGGTATTAGAGATGATTTTAATGATAGTTCACAGATTACTAATAGCAGGTCTGCAATCACATATTTCAGTTCTTTCAACACCCTTGGATGTATACCATCCGGCCCAGGTGATTTGCTACTCTTCAGTTTATCTAATAGTTGTAATACATCTTCCCGATGTATCGATATTTCCTTCAATTCTTCCGCACCTTTAAATACCACTTCAGTCATGGGTAACATCCCTACATCTTCCTCAGTAAAGACTGAAGCAAAGAATTCATTCAATCTCTCCGCCATCGCCTTGTCACCTCTTAGTGCCCCTTTAACCCCTCTATCATCTAATGGACCAACTGACTCTCTCACAGGTTTTTTCCTACGAATGTACTTGAAAAAGTCTTTATTTCGCGTTTTTGCTTTCGCAGCAAGCTTCTTCTCAAATTCTCCCTTTGTCTGCCTTATCAATGCCTTCCATTTGACTTGCCAGTGCTTGTGCTGTTTCCAGGTTTTGTCATTTGGCTCTTTTTTCCATTTCCTGAAAGATGCTTTTTTGGCAACAACAGCCTCTCTGACCTCACCTTTAAACCATGCTGGCAGTTTTTTGGACTTCTTTCCACTTTTAAAGCGTGGAATACAGCTGGTCTGGGCTTCCAAGATAGTATTTTTCAACAACAGCCAAGCTTGATGTAATTCTTTAAGCTTTGCAACTGCTCCTTTTAGTTTTTTCTTAACTATTTTCCTCATTTTATCATAGGCTCCCTTTCAAAAGTTAAAAGGTAGTACTGTGGATTTCCTTACTATCCCTCCTCCACTAATTCAATTAAATGTGATCATGCTATGATCACTATTGCCAAGTGGCCCCAACACTCTTATCTCTTGCACTAGATCTGGTGTTCCTCTAAGGACTAGGTCTAATATTGCTTCCCATCTGGTCGGTTCATGAACCAGCTGCTCCAAGAAGCAGTCATTTATTTCATTTAGGAACTTTATCTCCTAGCATGTCTTGCCGTGACACTGACCCAGTCGATACCGGGGTAATTGAAATCACCCATTATTATTACTGCGCTGTAACTTTTGTTAGCTTCCTTGATTTCTTTGAGCATTTCATCATTCATTTGTTCATTCTGGCCAGGCGGTCGATAGTACACCCCGACTGCCATCGCCTTTCCCTTTTTACATGGAATTTCAATCTATAGAGATTCTACAGCAAATTTTGTTTCCTGCAAAACGTTAATCCTTTCTGACTCAATGCCCTCTCTAACATAGAGCGCAACCCCTCCACCAATTTGATCAGCTCTATCATTACGATATAGTTTGTACCCAGGTATCACAGTGTCCCACTGGTTGTCCTCCTCCTACCATGTCTCTGATATTCCAATCATATCTAACCTCTCATTTAGTGCTATATATTCTAACTCTCCCATCTTATTTCTTAGACTTCTAGCATTTGCATACTAGTATTTTAGAAGCTGTATTTTATTCATATTAATCTGGCTATCGGTAGGCATGGGTAATTTGGAATCTTTAAGCTCTGTCTGCTCCGTACTTGGGGGCATTTGGGCTACTTTTGTCTTTATTGGAACCTCTCTGCTGATATTCCTTAACTTCAATTTTTTCTAGTATCCTTCAAGGATACATTGTTCCGAACCATGCGCTCTTGGGCGACTGTCAGCTCTCCCTTATTATCTTATTTAAAAGCTGCTCTATCTCCTTTTTAAAGGTTAATGCCAGCAGCCTGGTTCCATCCCTGTTGCAGGCAGTATCTCAGATTCATGGTGAGGGGCGGCCACTATCAGTATAGAAACATAGAAATATGACGACATAAAAAGACCACATGGCCTATCTAGTCTGTCCTTCCATATCAACAACTACAACAGTCTCCTTTTTACCTTTAGAGATCCTCTGTGTTTGTCCCATGCTTTTTTGAATTTAGTTACTGTCCTCATCTCTACCACCTCCACTGGGAGACCATTCCACAGATCCACTACTCTTTCCATAAAGAAATATTTCCGCATATCACTCCTGAATATATCTCCCTTGCCTTTTGGCCTGGCCTCTGTCCCCAGAGTCTTCACCCAATACCTGGAGGTTGTCTTAGCCTACCTCAGTTTCCAAGGGGCCTTCGTCTTTCCTTACCTGGATGGCTGGCTCATAAATGGAGACCTGGCTGCCGAGGTGCAGCAGGCTATGGCCCGCATCATACATGTCCTGCAACATCTGGGGTTTGTGATAAACCACCCCAAGTCCCACCTCCTCCCGACATCGTGTCTGGAATTCACTGGGGCATGGCTAGACACTGTTCAGGCCAGAGCCTTCCTTCCTCTGTACAGGGCCGACAGTCTCAGGGCATTGGCCGCAGATGTACAGCACTGACCCTCAGTGTCTGCTCGCCTCCTGGTGCGCCTACTCAGTCATATGGCTTCCAAAGTCCATGTTACCCAGGACACCTATCTTTATATGAGGCAGCCCAATGGTGCCTCTGCTCCCAGTTAACAGAAGCCTCAGGCCGGCTGCGAGACAGAATGCCAGTGACCTGCCGGCAGGCAGCAGGCCACACAGAACCTTCAAGCAGGGATGCCCTTTTAGACCCCCACCCCCCAAAGGGTTCTCACTATGGACGCCTCTTTGCCTGGCTGGGGAATGCATTGCGAGGATATCTGCAGTCAGGACTGTTGGTCCAAGGCAGAAAGCCAGCAGCAGATCAATCTCCTGGAGCTCCAGGCCATATTCCTAACTCTCCAGGCCTTCCGCTACTGTCTGCAGCATCAGTCAGTGCTTGTCCAAATGGACAATCACGTCATAATGTTCAACATCAACAAATAAGGGGGCACGGGGTCCCACACCCTCTGCCAGAAAGCAGTGGCTCTCTGCTCCTATGCGATCTGCCAAGGGATGTTCCTGTGAGTGGTGTACCTATCGGGCCAGGACAATGGTCTAGTGGACAGATTGAGCAGGGTCCTTTAGCTGCATGAGTTTCGGCTGGATCGCAGAATGGCCAATTGATTCTTCCGGCTCTGGGAGACCCCACTAGTGGATCTCTTTGCTAGCCCAGACAACTCCCAGTTGTCCTGCTTCTGTTCTCGGCAGCCCCAGCCATCCCGGGTGGCAGCTGATAGTCAAAGGCCTTCTGTACACCTTACCACCCATGCCATTGATTGCCAAGACCCTTTTCAAGGCTCACGACAGGGCATCGCTGATCCTAGGGGCCCCATGGTGGGCCAGGCAACCGTGATTCCCGCTGCTTCTCTGCTTGCCTGCAGAGGTCCCAGTCCCTCTGGAGAAGACCCCGGGCTTACTGTCTCAGGAGGAGGGCTCCCTCCTGCACCCCAACCTGGGGTCCCTGTCACTGACAGCATGGCTGCTGAATTGGGTAGCCTTGGCCTCTTTCAACCTCCTCAAGGAGGTGGAGGTGGTCCTCTTGGTCTCCCATAAGACCTCCACCAGACAAGCCTACGCCTTCAAATGGTGCAGGTTTTCGGTATGGTGTGCAAAGCGATGAGTGAATCCATTCTTGTTCTCAGTGCAGCTGATGCTGCAATACTTGCTTCATCTGTCGTATGCCATGCTCAAAACTAATTCCATCAGGGTGAGCCTTAGTGCTCCTGCAGCGCACCACCATCCCATCAAGGGCAAGCCCCTCTCTGTGAAGCCTCTCGTAACCTGCTTCTTGTGAGGTCTTCTGTCATCCAAGCCCCCATCCTTCCATCAGTGGCAGTGAGACCTCAACGTGGTGTTGTCGCAGCTTACTGGGCTGCCATTCGAACCCCTGGCTACCTGCCACCTGAGGTATTTCTCATGGAAAGTCATCTTCCTGGTGGTGCTCACATCAGCTCGCAGGGTCAGTGAGCTCTAAGCCTTGATGGCAGAGCCGCCCTACACCAGGTTCTACAAGAACAGGGTCATGCTCCGCATGCAACCCACAATCCCTCCGAAGGTGATGTCCCCATTCCACCTCAATCAGGAAGTGATGCTTCCCACCTTCTTTCTCCGGCCCCACACCAGCAGGGCGGAGGTCGTCCTCCATACTTTGGACTGTAAGAGGGCCCTTTCCTTCCACTTTCAACATACCCAGGACCACTGCAAAACTTTACAACTTTTGTTTCCCATGATCCCAGTCGGCTGGGGACACGATGACTAAGCAGAATATGTTCACCTGGGTGGCAGTCTGTATTGCCCTCACCCATGAGCAGGCTGGTCTCTCACTGGAGCACCGGATCACAGCGCACAGCATCAGGGCCATGGTGGCCTCTGTGGCAAACCTGCGCTCCGTCCCAATGATGGACATCTGCTGAGCCGCCACCTCGTCTTCGGTCCATTCCTTCGCAGCTCATTACTTCCTAGAGAGAGAGTCCCAATGGGACAGTGCCTTTGGCCAGGTTGTACTTCGTAATCTGTTCAGAGTTTAGGCAACTCCTACCCTCTGACCCTTCTGTGTTCAGGCTACCAAAGTGTTAGTTCCCCACTGGACATATGGGCTGTTCTGGAATCTGTATCCTTGGACTCAATTGCTGCTGCTCACGGCTCCCCTTGGGGGCATCCGTGTTTTTCTATGGGCTTTTGGTAGCCTGTAGCTAGGGAGTCCCATATGTGAGGACTAACTTCCTGCTTGTTACTGGAGAAAGCATAGTTACTCACCTGTGACAGGTTTTCTCCGTGGATAGCAGAAATTAGTCCTCACTACCCTCCCTCCTCCCCATGGAGTTGCTTCCTTGATGTTTTATTTTTGCCGTCTTAGCTGTGTCATGAGACTGAGGCAAGATGGCACCCTTGAGCGGGAAGGGGACCATGCATGTATGGTGGCATCTCCCAAAAGCTTTCTTTGAAAGTTGAGGAGATGCTTCTGTAAGGGCTCTGTCGGTGCCGATGTCATCCATATGTGAGGACTGACTCTTTCTGTTCCCGGAGAACACCTGTTACAGGTGAGTAACTATGCTGTCCCTTCTACCAGCACAGGGTGCCGTGGTGCAGTTTCTTGCAGCTCAGCTTTGCGGACGTGTTTTATCTCTCTCGATTTGTGTTGCTGCTCATAAAAGAGTGCTTAAGAAGTGGTGTGGGGGGAGTGAGAAGGAGTGAAGGGCAACATGAACTTTGTGCAACATGATAAGTGCTTTTCTGTATAAATACCCTGCAGGAAGGCCAGTGTCATAGTCTGTTAACAATGTGCTATTGGTACAGTTTAGGCGCAGAGCCCAAGGCACGCAATAGGAGAGCTGATCAGGCTTGCCCAGCAGCAAAACAATTTTCTCTGCAGTGAGGAACACATCCCTGCCTCAGCATTTGCTACTGAGGTGCATGCCCTGTTTACATGAAAATCAATTCAGCAGCCTTAGTTGACTTTGTTTTATATCCACTGGATTAAGTTATTTTGAATCTTTTCCTTTCACAAGTATTTTCCAGCCATTGTAGGCAACTTTTTTTTTTTTACTTTTTCTTTAATCTGTTGCGTTTGAACAATGCATTAAACAAGAAATATGCATTCCTTATAAGGAAAATTAATTTATCACCTTGCTGCAGAAAAGAAAAAAAGAAGTGAAGACCCAATACAAGCAAGAAACAGCAGGGAAATTCCTAGAAAATAGTTGTGGGGGAAGTGTTCAAACGTCTGGTTCAAATGTAAATTTGTGGGTATAAATCATATTTTGAAAGGGAAAGTAGGTTTGCGGATTTCTGCATATGCCTTCAGTGCAAGAACAATTTCTGGGAAAATAACATGCACAGATTTGAAAATGTAATCTTTATGGGGTATTTCTACTAAAGGACTTTAGCTAATGCAGATTTATCATCTTGCAGTAGCAGCTAATGCATGAGAAAATCAGATATTGCAGGCACTTTTCTATGTTATCTGGCTCTCATGTGGTGCAGGGCTCTAGGGGTGGAATTGAGGCAGGGAGTGGGGGTGACGATGGATGGCAGCTACCCACAAAACATTTTCATTCGATGACTCCTGAAATCTGGAATGATTGCAGCGGCAGATAGTATCACCCTAAAAGATGGCATTATCTGCCTGAAGGCCCAATAACACGGCAGTGCAGCCACTACCAATCAGCAGTGGCCATCTGCCCTGAGGCAATCAGGCCTCCAATAAAACGATCAGCCCTCCTCTCCCCTCAACAGTCTGAATAAAAGAGTCCTGGCTTCCCTGCAGCACCGATCCTCCCTGGACAGTTTCTGATCCCCAAGCTGCCCAGGGGGTTCAGTGCATCCCCAGCCAATCTAACATCCTGACAAGCCTATCAGGGAAAGCCTCCTCCATCCACATCTCCCAATCCACTAACAAGAGTCCGAGCTAGCCAGTCGGTAGACCCCCCTCCCCTCCCTCCTCCATAAGAAAACAAAAATCCCAACTAGCTAGCCAGCAGTGGGGGGCCCCCACCAACCTCCCAACCCCCCCCCCCCCCCAAGTTAAGCCTTATTAAATCCTGGTGGTCTACTGGAACTCAGGGGCAGGAGCGGTCCCCTTCGTTCCTGTCCCTGTGATTGGGCCATTTCAAAATAGCCACAGTCACGGGGTGCTACCCAATAGTCTCACACTAGGGGCAGTACTATGAAATCATGACCATCTTTGTGAGGATCATTAAGGAGGGCAGGAGTGCTCTAGCCTTTCTCAGTGGACCCACTGATAGATCCGTGTACCCAATTGCTACCATCCCTCCTCTTCGATTTATCGCAGGGACCCACAGTACCTGTATCAGGGGATTCAAGGAACTTTTCGTATGATTTCTGCTGGGGCAGGTAATGCGGGTCTTTGTGGTAAATGTAGAACTGTTGTAGTATCTGCAGGGGCTAACCCGGGAATGCCCCCTGCAGATACCGCTGGGGTTAACCCAGGGAAGCCCCCTGCAGATACCGCTGGAGTTAACCTAGGAATGCCCCCTGTAGATACCACCGGGGCTAACCCGGGAACGCCCCCTGCAGATACCGCTGGGTCTAACCCGGGAACGCCCCCTGCAGATACCACTGGGCCTAACCTGGGAACGCCACATGCAGATACCGCTGGGGCTAATCCTGGAACACCCCCTGCAGATACCGCTAGGGTTAACCCAGGAACATCCCCTGCAGATACTGCTGCGATTTAACCCGGGAACGCCCCCTGCAGATACCGCTGGGGTTAACCTGGGAATGCCCCCTGCAGATATTGCTGGGATTTAACCCGGGAACGCCCCCTGCAAATACCTCTGAGTTTATCCTGGGAACATCCCCTGCAGTATCGCTTGGTTTTGGCAGCCAACACACCACGATAGTTGCCAAACCCTACTAGGGTTTAGTAGACATGCCCCATGTGTTATTTTCAAATATTGTGAAAATGCCCATGAGAATATCTCCCCCAAATGCTGCTACAAGTACTTCATTGAAGATTAGTGCACCTTAAAGCAGTGGCTCTCAACCTCATTCTCAGAGCATAACCAGCCATTGGGGCTCTGAGGGTATCCACAATGAATATGCATGAGAGAGATCTGCATGTACTGCCTCCATGCTATGCAGATCTATCTCATGCATATTTATTGTTGGATATCCTGAAAACCAAACCGCCGTAGAGGGCAAGGGGCACTTTTCAGACAGCAAATTATACCTAGTTAAATTATTTAGTAGGAGTATGCACAGAAATTTGTTTTTCATGTCTTGGTATTTTATTTTGGGAGGGAGTAAGAGGTTCTTACTTTTTTAATAAATGTAAAATCAAATAAACAACACTCGATATGAAAAATAGCAATCAACAAAATGAAATGAAAAATTCTAGGTACAGATCTTGAAACCAGACTGTGAAAAAGGAACCCTCTGGAGAACCTTCTCTGTATCTTGCATCCATCTGTGGGTGAAAAAAGAAAGTGGAGCAATGAACCAACCAATCTGAGGCTTGTTTACTTTTTGGAATATAGTTGTACTTCAAAAAGGTGCTGGCCTCAGGTTTTCCATTACCATTTAGAATTATGCCTCTGATGGGACAGGAATGACGGGGAATCACTCCTACTCCTTTTTTCTCTAATGGATGAGGTAAGATGTAAGGGGAGGGCAAACAATTGGAAGGGGCTTACAGCAAACTAAGGGCTGCTTTTTAAAAGTTTTGCTGACATGGGTTCTCTGGAGGTAGGGAGAGGCACTGCTACACTTTCAATACAAAAGCAAAACAAAAAAAATGAAAATGAAGAAAATTTTGTTTTTCTTTCTCTCGTTTCATTTTCAAAATAAAATAAAAAAGGACATTTTGTTTTGAACAAAAGAATACTGTTTTGGCCTGTGGGCGAGGGGAGAGTCCATTTTTCTGTATGTCCATCTATTCACAAACAAACCAACCAATGCATACTGCTGGAACAGATGACAGTGGGCTGGCAGAAGTCAGGGGTGGGGGGAGGTGACAGAAAGTCAGTGCCCTGGGACCTCAACCCCATGGTTGAGGTTGGCTTTACTGTGCTGATGGGGACTCTAGTCTCCACCAGCAGAAGAACATGAAAAGCCATGGCTGTGGCAAAGATTTCTGTAGCCTGCTGGCGGGAACTAAACTACTACTAGCAGAAGAAGAGAAGGAAAGGTATGGCTACGGTGACGATCTTTTCTGTCTATCTGCTGGAGTAAAGCCATAGCAAGAATGGAGAGCTGACCCAGCACCTAAATAAGATTATAAGAAGCTGGAGGGGGGTGTGGCGTGTGATCTGGGTAAGAGGGGAGGGGATGGAGGATGAAGAATGGAAAGGATATAAAAGAGTGCAAAGGGGTTAGAGAATGCACTGGCAGGGGAATAGAGGAGAGGGGGGAGATATGGAAGGAGGGATGAAGGAAAGGAGAGAGTATGATAGGGAGAGGAAGAGAGGATGGGAGTGGAAGGGAGAGGATGGGAGTGGAAGACAGAGTGGAGGGGAGGGGGAATGGAAGTGAGGTGAGGGTGCAAGAGGGATGGGAGAGTTCATTGGGGAAGTGTGCAAGAACACCTGCATGCCAAGGGTGGAGACAACCCCCAACACCTACACCCACACCCATTCTCCAGGCATCCTCACAGATACATATCTATGCTCTCTAGATAGACACATATATACATCATACTCCCCCCCCCACACACACACACACACACTGCGATGCTTCCGCTTGGGCCCAAGAGCTTACAAGCAGGAAACAGCCTTATGTTGTCCACTTTTGAATAAAGCTTCCCTGGTTGTCACCAGAGGTATTATGGGACTTGTAGTTAGTTTATTCTTTAAGGACAAATTGTAGTTGTGAGTCGGTGGTTCAAGGCAGCAAGAAAATTTATTTTGTGGGATTTCCAGGGCATTTGAGCTCAATACACAAACAAGGCAAAAGGATGCTTCTCCAACATAAAGGATAAATCAGGTAACAGAGAATGACGTAACAAAAAACCTCTTTTCAGTGTTCAGCTGTTCTTATTCCCACAAACTTACACCGAGGACTGCCTTGTGTGGTCATTCAACAGAAATACAGATAAACTTGCAACAGCTGTGATTTTTTTCTCAAAGCAAACGTCTTTTAAGCACTGCTTCTTAGCTTCAGAAGGCAATTAAGCTTAGTAAAACACAGTATTAGCTTTCCTTAATTCTAAGCAGGTATTGTACTTATTCTCTATATTGTTTCACAGTCTCTCAGCTCAGTTCAATAATGCAGACTCTTCCTTTAAACACAATGAGCAATCCATTGGTACAGGTTCACACTCAGAGCTTGGCAAACAGGAATCTATTTGCATTCCTTCTATGGCATCAGGATATAAGGTATCTCTATCAAAGTTACAAACTCTCCCAGTCTTTCTCTCCTTTAGAAATTCCTTGAACTGATTCCACAGCAATTCAGCTTGTAAAGGCACAGTTGTATTAGGGGAGTGAACTTTTCCCTCAGCAAACAACTCTCTCAGTGCTTCTAGCTTTGAAGACTCAGCTGTTCTGCTTTTATCAGGGCTATGACTCTTCCCATATGTAAAACTTTCCACCCACCTCTTAGCAGTAGACGGTGAGGGCTCTGCTTCCTGAACCTTAGCAATAGCAAACTGTTTCTCTGTTGATTTCTCAGCTCTGAAACTTCTGGCTTTACCTTGGGGATGGTTCCTCAGCAAATGCTGATTTCTTTCCCCCTGGGATCCTCCAGGCTCTGAAATTCAGCCTCCTTATGTCCTTCTCCAGTCCCTCTTAGGTAGCTGCTTTCCTGGGCGTTTTCTTCTTTCTTTCTCCTCCAGCTATGCTCAGCCTTGCTCTCTCTGTTGTCCTTTGCCTTCCTCCTTCCCTCCTTCTGCTCTGCTCGTGGTTTTAAGAACCATTGGCTGCTAGGCACTCCCTGTTCTCTGCACCTGTGTGACCAATCATCAGGCAAGCTTGTCTCCACCCCTGAGCTAGGGCTTGGCCTGACCTTAGCAGGGAGCTGGGGTTTTTTCTGATCTGGCTTGCAAGTCTTATGCACAAGTGAACTGTCATTCATTTCAAAGGGGAAACTAGGATTTTCTTCCATTTCCATGTCTTCCTGGGAACTTTCATCACTACAACACATATCTCCCCAGTCCCCCTCCACCCTGTGTCTCTTGCCACTGCATCTTCCACACATACATCTCCAACTGTGTGAAAGGAGGAAGGAGACATACAGCATTGTGTCACTATTTAGTTTGCATGATATGTATTATATGTTATTGATGGATTATCACAATATATTTGATCATTGTATTATTTCATTTTGATGTAAACCATTTTGGGTTGAACTTTGGTTTGAAGAAGACAGAATACAGATATAATATAGCATAACATTGAACAACAAGCATCCCCATCACGACTTCAACAAGCATCTTTGGAATAACTTACCATTCAAGAACACGTTTAATCTGGGCAGCAGTGGCATACCATGGGCCTCTGGCACATAGGGGACACTATTTACATATGTGCCCGTCCCCAGTTCTTGATGTGGATTAGCAGTGTGGAGATCTTAGTTCCGGCACCCACCTGGTCATCTGCTGAGCCCAAGAGACAATGTAGTTCTGCTTGCTTAGGACCTGTCCTCTTGACTGAATGAGTCTGTGTGATGCTGGCTGCTTCTTCTGTGTGTTGGTAGGCATGATGCTAGTCCTCCTCCTGATATGCAGCTTGGTGCAACATGGCTCCCTCTTCCTGACCCATGTGGTTGATATGAAGCCAGATTTCTCATTTGAGGGCATTGGCACTGGAAGGGAGGTGGCACCTACTCTCTTTCCTCACCTCTGTGGCCGTGATGTCTAGGAATGAATCAGTAGTGGTGGGAGCATTGGTATCGATCCGATTGATGGAAATCCCCAACTCTCTGTTGCGGAGGTTCCAGAAAGAAATTAGTTGTTTTACAAAGTGTACAGGCAATTGCAGGAGAATAAAGAAACATTGCCGCTCCAAATGATGATAGGAACTGGGTTTAGGCTGACAATTTCTTTTGTCTGGCTTGAATTGTCAGACACATGTTTGGGAAAAGCTTGAATGTTACAACCTAAAAAATTCTATCTAAGATTAAAAACAAAACAAAACCATTTTTGAATCATTTCCATATCTATCTCCACAACAAGTTTAACCAACATTGTCACCTTCATTGTCACCATATCCTGAGACAATTCCTAAAACTGGATCAGCTTTAAACTTCCCCAGTGTCATCTCGACTTTCCGCCATAGCCACCGGGGCCTACTGTAGCATTTAGCTATAGGGAAAGGAGGAGAGGAGCAACCATTTGGGGCACCAAGCTCCTTGGGAACAGAAAAATCATCAAAATGCAAGTGTGGGCTGGCAGCAGGTGAAAAGTCAGGAAGAGTGCTACTTTCCTGCTAGTTGAGTTGTGGGAAGATAGGGGGATCCAGATGTAAGGAGAGAGAGAGGAGAGATCAGAATGCCAGCAGGCTTCAAAGACACGTGCCTGCAGCTGGCACTAAAATCCCTATATTTGGCCCGGAAGATAATCAGCTGTAGTTAAAAGTGGCATCAAATGAAAAGTCCCAAAAGTTCCCATAGGAAAAATTAGCAAATTTTGAAATCAAAGGAAGATTGCTTTTCCTGCTGGCATTTTCTAACTTCTCTATTTTAGCAGCAAGGACATTATTTTTCCCTAATAAGGGCAAAAGCTTGAGTTTTCAGAGAACCTGTCTTCTTAAATATCACAAAATTTAACTTTGTCTTTAATAAATTGATTAGATTCAACCTCTTGAGAAAAAAGTTGTAAATCTTCAATGTCCTTAGAGAATATTTGAAAAGAAGTAATAGTTTCTAGTATGAACTCCTTAGGTCCAGGGACTACACTAAGATGCAGGGTTGCCAGACATCCCTGATTTTCGGGGGTTGCCCCCCGTTTCAGGGCTGTGTTCCTGACTCCTAATCCTTTGTCAGCCTCCTGTCCCTGATTCCAGTAGTGAGGACAAATGTGCTGGGACAGGTCTGCGGTGGCACTGTCCCCCAGTCACCCCTGCTGCTGTCGCTGCTGATTCCCCCAAGGTCTGTGGCGGCAGCAGCAGCATGAAGCTAAATCCTAAGCACGGGTCTCTCAGATACTCTCGTGCTTCGAAGGCCCCACAGGTGCCGCCTCCCTTTGACACGAAAAGTATGCGTCAGAAGGAAGCAGGGCCTTGGAAGTGCTCGAGTCTCTGAAAGCGCCCATGCTTAGGATTTAGCTTCTTCCCACCACGTTGCATGATGTCAACAGCAAGAAATCCTAAATATGGGCTTTTACAGAGTTTTAACTCTTCTGAGGCTCTGCCGGTCCCAGTCTTCTCTGATACATACTTTTCGTGTCAGCGGGAGGCGGGACTTACCGGGCTTCGGAAGCATGCAAGTCTCTGACAGACCCCATGCATAGAATTTTGTTTCTTGTTGCCGATTGGGAGAAGCAGTGGTGGTGATAGGAGAAGGGGAGGGCATAAAGGACACAGCGGGCCACTGGGGTGGTGGCGGGGAGATGCTGGACAAGGGGCAGACATAAGAGGGATGCTGCTCGCAGGTGATGGAGGGAGTCATAAGGAGATGGGAGGATGCAGACTGACATGGGATAGGGCCATAGGGGGATGGGGGGGTGGATGCTGAGTAACAGGAGGGGACCAGAAGGAGATGGGGATGATGGACATGGGAGGAAGCCATAGGCAGATGGGGGGGAGGATGCTGGACATGGAAGGAGGGTATAAAGAGACAGAGGAGAAAGCTGGACGTGGCAGGAATAGGGGAAGAAAGTGAGGAGATAATGGTCATGGGGGTGGGATAAGGGAGAGGGAGAGAAGCGATACTGGATGGGGGGATGAGGCCAGAAAAGAGGAGGCACTGGATGGAGAGACACTGAATGGGGAAGAGAGAAGGAGAAAGATGCTGATTATTGAAGGGATAGAGAGAAATGGGAGCATTTTTTAAAGGTTGGGGAAGGAGAGAGAGAGAGTGATTGGGAAGACTGTGTTAAGGGTTGAAAAGTGGTAGGTAGATACAATAAAAAGAGGGAAATTGAGGCCTGGATAGTAAGACAGAGTGACACTGAGTTGATAGAGAAAAAAGCACATAGAAGAAAATTGAAAGGGAAAAATCAGTCAGAGACTGAAAGAAGTAAAGAAGGCAAAAGTAGCAGATGGACTGAAGACCATAGAAAGCAAAAGCAAGTTAATAGAAGACAGAGGAAAGTAAAAACAGAAACTGGGACCAGACAACAAAGGTAGAAACAATAATTTTATTTTCATTTTCAATTTAGTGCTTGGAATATTTCAGGCTTTGGAATTTACATGCTCAGTTTTTATATTTTGCACAGTACAAAGGCGTCTGTTTTATGGTGTTTTACTGCATGCAGTGTCTGGTTTCTTGGGTTTTCAGTTTAATTTTTGTTTTTATGGGCCCGATATTCGAAAGACATTTATATGGTTTACAGCCCAGTAAGCCATGTAAATGCCTTAAACCGGGATATTCAACAACACTTACATGGTTAGTGCCATTGAATATCCCCTTCTAACTCCCCTGCGTGCCCCAATGCTATCTGGTTAGCATCGGGGCATGTTGAGGGCGTTCCGGGGTGGATTGGAGGCGGCGATAACTGGGCAGCAGCAATATTGCATACTGCCTGGTTAGCTATATGCACCGAAAAGATAGGCGAGGAGAACCCTCACTTATCTTTCGGCGCAGGAGCTAACCGGGCAGCATGCAATAACGCTGCTGCCTGGTTATCTAATGTGGCTTCTGGCATGTGCGGCGATCCCCGGATATTCAGTGCCGGGTCCGCAACATCCAGACCCTATAGAGCTCTCTCCCACACACATTAAGAAACATCTCCAAACTTCTAACATTCCGCAAGCACCTAAAAACCTACCTATTCACAGAACATTTTGGTACCACATCCTATTCACCTAAACATCACAATGCATCCCAACAAACCCCACATATGTAAATTGTTTTTTATCAGTTAAAGTGTTAATTAGATTTTATTTTTTTGTTAAAAGGTTGAAAAAGTATATTGAGAAAAGGTTTGTAATGTTCAAAAGTTAAAATGTGTTCTTGTATAAAAAATAGTTCAATGTATAATGTTATGTTCTATGGAAACTGCTTTGACCTGGTGAAAGGCGGTATATAAGTACAACTAAATAAATAAAATAAAATATTGAATATCCGGGGTTAAGGGTCGGCGGGCAGGGATATGTTCTGTAGTGGCGCATAACGTGCCTAGAAGTATATCAGGCCCTATATTTCTATTTTTAGTTTGTTCACTTGCACTTGATAAGGGTTATTCTGTGTCCTGCTTGTGTGATGGAGGCCTATCTGTTAGCGTGAATTTTTATTGTAGGAATCTCTACTATAGCAATTTGGCTTTTCCGATTCCCAAATAGATGTATGGATGCTCTCTAGGGCTTTCATCAATATTTATGGTATTGCTCTTTTCTGAGTAGGCTCCTTGTATGAATTTTGGAGGTCAATGCTGTTAGACTTTTTCTGTAGTCCCTAAGTGATTTTTGTAGGCTTTTGTATTACCTAACAATATGCCCAGTAAGAGATTATATTGCTGGTACTGAGATGACACCAGAATTAGAAATTATTTTCGGTATGTTGAGTTCTATGCGGAAATGTTCTATTTCTTCTCTGAACCCATCGGTGGGAGAGGGATTCTATGGTTACAAACTATATGTAAAAAAATAAAAAAAGAGAGCTCTATAGTGCAGTTTTTAATAATATAATACAATATGCTTATAATCTATAATAATTTTATTTTGGGATTATAAACCATGCTATGGTTCTCACTTTTTCGTTCATTGGTATATGAGCTCCTTGCATCTCCTTTGTTTTTAGCAGAATATATATTTACATTTCATGTTGGTCTAGTGTACGGGATCAGGAGCTGGTATGTTTTATATTAGATTTCCAGGCTACTTAATTAAACTCCTCTAATTTGTGTTGCATATAAACAACTTTGAAAAGGTAGCTTGGGATTATGTTGCTTTCTTTTTTTCTTGGAGCAGACTCTGAGGGGGACTCGCTGCTCCCTGACTAGAGCTTTGAGGAGGCCCCTCCATTTTGGGTGATTGGTTGAGGAGGGATGCCAGCTCATCTCTCACATAAGGCAGCAGATTGCCTTGAACCGTCCCTGGCTGCCAGCATTGAAAGCACAGGGTTGTTGCAAATCCTTTGCTCTTGGAAAGCCCTGTCTGCCACGCCCCCTTCTGATGCATGCTTTATATGTCAGAAGGAGGCGGGATTGTCAAGACCTTCCAGGAGCCCAGGTGTACAACAGATACTGCATTTTTGTTTTTAAATTGCTATCACTGACAGACATTGAGAGAGGCAAAGGGAAGTGGCTGGAAGGGAGAGAAGTGATATTAGACATCAGGAGGGAGGCACGAAGGTGGAGGCAGATGCTGGACATAAGATGGGGCAGAGGATAATGCTGGCCATGAGGTCAGGGAGATGGAGGAGAGAAAATGAACGTGGAATGGGATAGAGGGCAGATGTTGGACATGGGAGGGCATAGAGGGATGCACGCCAGATGCTGGGCATGAGGAGGAGACAGGAGTTGTGGGGACCCAGGAGGAGGGAAAGAGCGAGAGGAGAGATGCTGGTCACCTGGATGAGGAGATGCTGGATACCTGGGGTTGGATAGTGGTGGGAAAGGGAGAAGTTGGACACCTGGAGGTGGTAAGGAAGAGAAGATGATGTATACCTGGGAGGGGGGTAAGGAGAGTTGCTGGACTGGGAGGGTGAGGAAGGGAAAAGAAGAGGGAATCATGGATACGGAGCAGAGAGAAGGGATGAGAGTGGACATAGGGTAGAGAGATGGGAGAAGTGTTAGGGAGAGGGTGAGGAAGCAGGGAGAGAGATGGAGAATGGGAGGGATGGGACGGGGTGGGGTGAGGCGAGGTAGATGCAGTAAAAAGGGGGGGGACTGAGAACTGATTGATTGAGGGGGCAAAATCAGAATGGACTGAAAAGCAGAGAAATAAACGGAAGAAAGCTGAAAGATCAATGTCGGAGAATGATGTAGGGGAGGAAGTGAAGACAGGAGTGACAAAAGAAATGACAAATGGACAGGACACACTGGGAACAGAATTAAGAAAAGAAACTTACAGATAGATGAAAGCAGAAACCAGAGACTGGAAGCAAAGTGATGAGGTAAAAATTGCCAGACGGGTAGAAAAAATAATTTTATTTTCACTATAATGTTTAGAATATGTCAGTTTTTGAAATTTACATTTGCAGGTTTTTATATTTTGCATAGTACAGTGGGGAAATAGAAACAGAAACATGATGGCAGAAAAAGACCACATGGCCTATCTAGTCTGCCCTTCCATATCAACTACAATAGTTCCCTTTTTACCTTTAGAGATCTTCTGTGTTTGTCCCATGCTTTTTTGAAATCAGATTCTGCCCTCATGTCCACCACCTCTACTGGGAGACTATTCCACACATCTTCCACTCTTTCTGTAAAGAAATATTTCTGCATACTACTCCTGAGTCTGTCCCTTTTCACTCTCATCCTATGTCCCCTCATAGCAGAGCTTGTTGTCAATTGAAAGAGACTCATCTGTGCATTTATGCCACAGAGGTACTTAAATGTGTCTATCATATCGCCCCTATCCCACCTTTCCTCTAAAGCAGGGGTGGGCAATTCCGGTCCTGGAGGGCTGCAGACAAGTCAGGTTTTCATGATGTCCCTAATGAATATTCATGGACCTATTTCCATACTCGTACAATGGAAGGCAGTGGATGCAAATAGATCTCATGAATATTCATTAGGAATATCATGAAAACCTGACTGGTCTGTGGCCCTCCTGGACCGGAATTGCCCACCCCTGCTCTAAAGTATGCATATTAAGATCTTTAAGTCTGTCCTCATATGCTTCGTAACGAAGACCACTAACCATTTTAGTAGCCACTCTCTGCACTGACTCCAGCCTGCCTATATCCTTCTCCAGAATTGCACACAATACTCCAAATGAGGTTGCACCAAAGACTTATACAGATGTATTATCACCTCCTCTTTTCTGCTGGCCATTCCTCTACCTATACACCCAAGCATCCTTCTGGCTTTCACAGTCACCTTTTCTACCTGTTTTAGCTACTTTAAGATTGTCAGACACAATTACGCCCATGTGTCCCAGTCTTCTTTTGTGGACAGAAGAACCTCACCCCCTACACTGTACAGCTCCTTTGGATATTTGCAGCCGACATGTATGACCCTGCATTTGTTTTGCATTAAATTTCAGCTGCGATATTCTAGACCATTCAAGTTTAGCTAGATCCCTCCTCATATTGTCTACTCCTTCCTGTGTGTCTACTCTATTGCAAATTTTGGTATCATTTGCAAACAAGCAAACCTTACCCGACAGCCCTTCTGCAATATCACTATCAAAGATGTTAAACAGAATCGGACCAAGGACAGATCCCTGCGGCACACCACCGGTAACCTCCTCCTCAGAGTGCATCACTGTTTCTATTTCTTTGGTGTTTTGTCTGCTTGGAAGTGATACTGTTGCTATCAGGGAATGGTGAGGAGAAGAGAATGACTCCTCATCTCTCTCCACCCCATGTTGTTGCAGTCTTGAAATTAAGGGGACCCCTCCCCTTTCCCTGCATTGATTGAGTGTCCCAGATTTGCCTGGAAAAAAATCTGGTAACCTTACTAAGATGTGCCTTTTTAACTAGTTCTCACTGTCGAGGAATCCCCACCAACCTGCTTTAGTTGGGGAGGGGGAGTGTTTGCACCCCTAATCATCCACAAGTCCAGTTCTCCATTGTAAACAACGTTCTCCCATATAGATGCCACAATTAGCAATTAGACTTGAACTGTGTAACCAAAGACTACCCTTTCAACAAAGTGGCTGCATAACTTAAAACATTGATGCCTTTTTTGATGATCCTAACGTAGAGGTAGAACAGGGAGAACAATCATCAGGGTTATGGGTGGTCTCAGGTTACAAGAGGTACAGCATTGACTGGTTTACATATCTTAAGCCTCCACATCACCAGACATTTCAGCATCCTAATGGTCCACAAATAAGCCCACTGGGCCTGTGAGATGACTGGATGCTGCAGCATGCAGTGGATCCTTATCCTGTCATTTTTCTATCTCTCAAGGGCGCTGTTTTGAGATGTAGCATCAGGACAGCAATGACTCTGTCTAGTGAGTAACAAGGGTTGCGGCCAAGGCTCTGGGAAGATAGATTACTTTTTGGTTGGCTTTTAGTCATCGTTTCTTGGGTTTCCCTCATACTCGCTTCTCTTACTTTCCATTTCTCTTTATCCTTTTCTTATTTCTCTCTCTGCTATATATTCTCCAAACTGTTGGTATTTTCATGGGGGTTCAACATTTTCAAGACCTTAACTCCTTCCTGACTCTTCCATTATTCTGTCCCCTGTTCATCTTTTTGATGCCCTCTCTAATTCCTTCTTTTCTCTTTCTTCCTTCCTTTGTCCCTTTATTCTTTCTCCTTTCCTGTCTCTTTACTCTCATTGTTTGTTCACGTTTAGTCCCTCCATCCTTTCCTTCCCATTTCTCTCCTCACTCTGGCTACACTGCGTAAGTTTATAAAGAGCAAGAACAGTCTTGTGTTGCAACAGCTGGGATTCAGGCTGTGCAGATTTTCAGGGAAACAGATTCTGACAAATAGTGGAGACTTTGTAGACAGGGTGAGTATGCTTTATTGCTACCAAGGGAGGCATTTTCAATTACAGGAGAGGCTAGACAGAGAATATAGGAGCTTAGTCCTGGGGCGATGGAGGGAACAGATTCAAATTACTGTAGAGGCAAGGACAATTTCATACAGTGAACGTGCAGGAATCTCTGGAGAGAGTCTACTCTATTCAATGCAGAGCTGGTACGCTTAAAGTCTTAATGCAAAATGCATAAGCACAAGAAGCTAAAAAGCTATTATAGAGTCATAAATTTGCCTGTCTTCTAATCATTTTAGGGGCAACAGAGTATTTAAAATGAAAATAATATTTTTCTGTTTTCTTCATCATAGTGATTTCTTGGTTTATCTGACTTGCTTTTTACTTTTGTGGTTAAAGCTGGTATGGCTCTGCAGACAACTCCAGCTGGCTTTGGGGGCAGAGGTAGGCGAGGAACAATGGCAGAGAGAAACCAAAAAAATTACCTTGTCTGATTCCATCCCTTCCTCCCCCAACTTAAAAAGTTGAAAACTGCACACTAGCAGTAGGAGGAGGAGTAGCCTAGTGGTTGGGGCAAGGAACTTCAGGCCGGAAGGTCGGAGGTTCAAATCCCACTAGAGGACAGCAACCTTGGGCCGGAAGGACTGGGGTTTCTAGTCCCACAGATGCTCCTTGTTGTCTTGGGCAAGCCACTTAACCCTCCATTGCCCATGTTCCCTGTAAGTATTAGTGTATGTGTCTCCTATCCCCGCGTGTTAAATGTATCCCCCAATTGTGTTGTGACCGCTTTGATTGAAGGATAAGGCGGTATACAAAACTGTCTAAATAAATAAATAAAATAAAAAATGTTTCTCCCTTTCCAGAATCAGGCATGTGAGGGGTTCATGTGTGTGTCTTATAGGAAGTCTTGGGGGTTATCAGTGTGTGTGTGTGTGGGGGGGGTTGTCTTGGGGATTGTCAGGGGCTGAGTGCATGTGTGTGTGTGTGTTACGGGGTGTGCCAGAGGCTGTGTGTGTGTGTATTTCCAGCCTGTTTCTTTCTTTCTCTCTCATAATACCTCCAGCCTTCCCCCAGTCTCTCTCTTTCTCATACCCCACCCCCCACCAGTCTTCCTCCAGTCTCTTTCTCTCTCCCTCATATGAACCCATCAGACTTCACCCAGTCTCTCTCTTTCTTAAGGCCTCCCTTCATCCTCTAGGTTTCATCCACTGTGTCTCTCTCATAACTCTGATCCCAAGGTTTCTCCCACTCTCTTTCATACCTTCCTTCCTCCTTCATCAAGTCCCCTTTTTACTTATCTATCCTGCATGCAAAATAGGAAGTTGAAACTGATATTTCACATGAGATCAGCATGACCTTCCTGCACCGCCCAGTTCCATCATTCAGAAAGCAGATCATGGTGCAGGAAATCTAACCATGGCATTTTTACTAGGCTAGCATATGCGTATTTGCTTGTGCATGCTTACACAAGTGCAAACAAACATGCTTCTGGACATATAATTTCCCTGTGACTGTTTCTTTGATGGTAAGCACTATCAGGTCGATGCAGAAAGCCAGTGCTAGACCGACGCTGGATTGACTTTTTATAGTCCCGACAATGCACGCATTTTAACATATGATGCAGGAAGGATAGGGTATGCAAATGAACACTGTGATAACTGTGTGCATGCAAATGAGCCGCCACAGCTTTAAACTGGGAGAGCAAGCCAAACACATGCGCACAAGAAACCTGTGCTAGTTTGGCTTGCTGTCCAGGCACCGCATGGCTAACTTGCATATGAGCCCTGACAGTATTTTGATGGCATTGGGGACAATCATAGCATTGGGAAAAACACCCATTGCTATCAAAATACTGTTGGGGGCTGGTGCCCCGACAATAAGAGAATCCCTGGTGGCTCAGTGGCCTCGTTCCATTCCTGACAGCATTTTGAATGCATTGGGGATGATCGCGGCATTGGGAAAAGTGTTGGGTGCCGGTGTCCTGACAGAAAGTAAGTACTGGTGGTCTAGTAGCCCCTGTACCCCCCACTTCCACCCCAAAATAAAATAAAATCACCTGGTGGACTAGTGGCCCCTGCACCTTCACCCCCCACTAAAAGAATAGAACCTGGTGCTCTAGTGGTCCCTGTACCCCCACCCCACCCCAAAGTAAAATAAAATAAAATCACCTGGTGGTCTTGCAGCCCCTAAATCCACTACCCCCTGTACCTAAAAATAGGCGGGATGCTGCTTACATGCTCCCGTTCTGAGTCTGCCATCTTGAAAATGGTGATGCCTGGCCCCTCATGGTGCATCCTGGGATGCACTGTGTGAGGTCAGACTGCCATATAAGGTGGCAGACTCTGAGCAGGAGCACATAGGCAGTGCTCCCATCTATTTTAAGGTACCGGGGGGGGGGGGAGGGTGTTGGATTTAGGGGCTGCTAGACCACAAGGTGATTTTAGTTTAGTTTATTTTACATGGAGGTGGGGGGTACAGGGGCCACTAGACCACTAAGTTATATTCTTTTAGTGGGAGGTGGGGATACAAGGGCCATTAGACCACCAAGTACTTATTTTCTGTCGGAGCACCGGCCCCCAAAAGTGTTTTGATGGCATCAGGGGCTTTTCCTGATGCCTGATCATTTGAGGAGAAGATGATCTAGGATCTAGGCATCGAAGAAAGCACCCGGTGCTGTCAAAATACTGTTGAGGACACGCCTTAGAGTTTTAAGTCACCTCAGACCCCGCAATAAAACTTTTGGCGCTATGGCTGGTTGCAGAATCCTCTACTCCAGTCTCTGCATCGGGTGTAGCCATGATTTGCATACCAGACCATTATGTGCAGAAAATTTAAATTAATTGGGTGTTAGTTTTTCTGCCTGTATTTCTGTCTGTTCGTAAAGTGTACTTAAACGTGGTGTTATGAGTTCTTAAAGGCCGCGCTAGCTTTCTGCATCGGCCTGTATAGCAAAATAAACCTAAAAATGTTGAAAATGGCATAAGTAGAAAACAGGGCTGGCTCCAGTGTTGGTTCAAGGTATTGGCGCCCTAGGCAGACCTTAAGCTTTACAACATCCCCCCTCCCCCGGCTGTCAAAATCTATCATTTAGCTTTGAGCGCCCTGCTCTTTGCCACCCCCAAAAGTTGTTGCCCTGGTGCCTAGGCGGTTGCTAACCTCATGGTTGGGCTGGCCTTGGTACTAAGTGCAGGAGACACAGAGAGAGAGAGAGCTGGGTTGTGCAACTTTTCAGTTGCTTCACATGCAATTTAAGGAGTATAAATAAGCATAAATATAATCTATAATAAATATGTTCTGTGTAATGCTCTCAAAATAATTTTTCTGCCTCAGAGTTTTTTTCCTCTCATTCTAATGTTTTATTCTCTGTGGTTTTCACTTAAGTGGATCTCTCTGCCTGTCTCTCCCTTTTCCCTCTGTCACATTTCTCTCTTTCCCTTTTTGCAGCCTCTCATGTCCCCCCTCCACGTCCCCCTTCCTTAACCCTCTCGTTATTGCCCCATTTTCCCAATAATCCCTTTATATATAGTGTGTGCTCCCTTTCCATTTCCTCATCAAGCCTTTGGCCCTCCTGCCCCATCAAATTATTTCCTGAGCTTGCAATGATAGTTTTGTGAATATAAGGTGCTTAGGATCCTCACAACAGCTCATCTTCTGCCTCCCTTTAAAGAGAATGCACAAGGGAGGGAGGGACATCATTGACAAGCGTGGCAGCATAAACAGAATATTCCATTGGGCGATTAAAAAACAAATCAGTAAATTACTACTAAAATCGCCTGCCAGTGCGGTCTCGGAGCTCCTATAGACCTGTTGTGAGAGAGTAAGCAACAATGTCAACAGGATATGAAGTGCTCCTGGTGAACCTTGTGCTCCCTGCCCCCCTTGTTGCCGCTGCCGCCCTCTTTTGGTCCTGAGGCAGCAGCAATGGCTTCAAACACCCCCATGACGTTTATTTCAAACTTCAGCACTGTCAAGCTATTTGGGTTCTGCCCCCTCCAGCGCCCGATGCCGCCTTCTTTTGCATGGGGTTGGAAGCACCTAATCAGCCATGTTGAAAAACATTGCTGGGCCGTGTGAAAACCTCAGATAAATCCATTCTTAGGTGTCTACACCACTGAAAACAGTTCAACGTAAATTCTCTCTGCATAACTGCATCAAAAGCATTCTCTGAACAGGCCTCAGGTTTTTGCTAAACATAAAGAAATCCCATATACACTGTAACTATTGCCAGGTAGAATAACAAAGCAGAAAAAGGCAAAACAAACCTGAGCCATCATATTGATAGCACAGGGAGAACACAGAAGGGGGTTTAAGCACAGTAAGTTCCTTTTCTGTCAACTGCAGAGTTCTAAGATCAATCGGTGAAGTTGATGGCTATAGCGCCACCCCAGACCTGCCTATTTACACAATGCACGGTTCCACATTGGGAACCACAACCCAGGAAAAAGATTTAGGCGTCATTGTGGATAACATGTTAAAACCCTCCGCCCAGTGTGCAGCGGCGGCCAAGAGAGCAAATGCTAGGTATCATAAGGAAAGGAATGGAAAATAAAACAAAGGATATTATAATGCCTCTGTATCGTTCTGTTGTGCCACCGTACCTTGAATATTGTGTGCAATTCTGGTCACCGTATCTTACAAAGGATATAGTGTTATTAGAAAAGGTTCAGAGAAGAGCCATCAAAATTGTAAAGGGGATGGAAGGATACCCCTATGAAAAAAGGCTAACAAGGTTAGAGCTCTTCAACCTGGAAAAGAGATGGCTAAGGGGAGATATGATAGAAGTCTATAAATTAATGAACGGAGTGGAACGGGTAAACGTAGATCGATTGTTTAAGTTATCAGATTATAGAAAGACTAGGGGACATGCAATGAAGCTACAGGGTAAACTATTTTAGACAAATAAGAGAAAATATTTTTTCACTCAACGTGTAATCAAACTCTGGAATTTGTTACTGGAGGATGTAGTAAAGGCTGTTAGTGTAGATGGGTTTAAAAAAAGGTTTGGACAAGTTCCTGGAGGAAAGGTCCATAAACCATTATTAAAAAGGGACCCAGGATTTCACTGCTTGACCCAATACAAGCATTGTGGAACCTGTATCTTTTGGGGAAACTGCTAGGTACGTATGACCTGGATTGGCCACTGTTGGAAACAGGATACTGGGCTTCATGACCTTGGTCTGACCCAGTATGGCATATCTTATGTTCTTATTTAGATGTCCCTACAGTGGAGACTTTTAAAAACCCCGTTCTGAAATTTCTCCAGGGCCATCTCCATGATTTGGATGTCCACATGCACGTTTTCGGACATCCAAATTACGGTTAAGTGATTTAATATGACCACCATAGATACTTATGTGTCTTTTTAAACTTGGTGAAAAATAGGTACCTTTTTACCCTGTTAACTTAGGCACTCTGTTATATTTATTTATTTAAGTGAATTTATATACCGTCTTTCTACAAATCAAAACGGTTTACATAAAGCATTAAAGGCAGTATGTTTCAACTGTTTACATGGAACAAAGTAACAGAGATATATACAGGTAACATGAGAACTAATTACAAGAACAGTGAGCAACTATTTACAACGGTAAAATACCAGGATATCACTTGGCTGTATGATAAGTTTAAGTTTATGATAAGTTATAAAATTACTCTCCGTGTGTATACAGTACATGAATATTTTATCAAATGTGTGCATACATTGATTGCAGTTTTATTCTTTGTTGTTGTTACATACCGTCAAGTCAGTGCCAGCTTCCTTATTGTTCTCCAGTTCAGTCCAGTCCCCACTTGTGGATTGTTGCCTCTCTCCAGCAGCTTGGAGACTGAGCATGTCACAGTTTCTGATCTCACCATAGATAGCCAGCTGGCACCTCCCACCAGCTCCAGTATCTCAGTCTCCAAGCAGCTGGTGAGATGTGACCCCCATACTAGGACTCGCTGAGAGGAACAACTAAGAAACTGCTAGGGTTTGAGTTTTGTAAATCCTTCAGTTGATGCTGAGAACTTAAGGCTTGCATTGGAGCTCATTGAAATTTGAATAAAGTTCACTTGGAAAGAAAAATAAATGAGGTAAACCGGGACAGGCAGAAAAGCAGTTGTGGGGAAGGTACTTCTCTCCATTGTCAGTGGCTACTGGCATTTCAGGGGGTGAATGGCAGCAGTAATCAGTGGGTTTTCCCTCAGGGAAATTGGCACACTTCTCCACCCAACGCCATCGACGCTCAGAGCATGGCTAAGTGGCTGTCGGGAGTCTTTCCATACCAGAGTGTTGCTGCGAGCAGAGGGGTTTCCTGTTCACACAGCTCAGGTAGGCCCAGGGGCCATTAGCATTTTTGATTGTTTTGGAGCTGCAGCAGCACAGGGAAGCTGCAGTCGGAAGCAGCTTATCCCCGTTCTGAGCGGACATCACTGCCTTCTTGGTAACAGGCATCACCACGTATAGGGAGGTCTCCGGGGTCGGGCCAGATGCCGGGGGTCTCTTTACACCTGTTTTACTTTTTTCCTAAGTCCCAGGTACTGAACAAAGGTTCAGAAGTTTGCTGTTTTTGGAGTTTCTTGTTCTGGAATGCTAGCATTTAAAATAATAATAATAGGAGCAAGATATAGACATATAGAAGGAGGCAGTGACAGTGGGAAAACCTGTTCTTATCCTGTTATCAGTGGAGGAGGCCATCAGTGTCCTGACCTGTGTGGCTTAGTTGTGGAGCCCGCAGGGTGGTGGTTTCTGCAGCTGGTTTTGCTGGAGCTGCGAGGCGGAGTCCAGGTCCGTGGAGCAATACCTCAGGGACGACAGAGGGGAGCAGGCTCTGAAGGATTCCAACAAAGGAGCTTCTCAGAGGGACCCTCCTTCTTTGGCCGGAGACAAGGAGAGCCCAGAGCAGGAACACAGAGGGAGACCTCCGGGGTCCCCGAACCCCTCCACCTGTGCATACCCCTCAGAGGGGAAATTTCCATGGGATTTTTCACCTGAGTTTGTCCTCCTTATGCATGAGGCAGAGAGGGCACCTCGTAGGACACTGTGAAAGAGCCAAGAAACAGGGGATGACAGGCTCCCTGGCCGGGGTAAATACAGAAAGAGAGCCCGAGGCTAGCAGGCAGCGAGTGGAGAGCTACCCCTGGGAGGATGTGGCGTCTACCCATTTGGGGGACCTGGAGGACTCGGAGAGGGAGACCGCTGCAGATTATGAATATATGGAGCTCGAGAAGGGGGAGATACCTCAAAGGGAGAAATTCCTTATAGTGTGCATTTTTTGCATGGAGGAGTTGTCCACACTCATAGTGCACTCCTCAAGAGCTCTAAATGTGGATCTCAGTGTTCTAGAGTTAGAAAACCCACTCGAAGACCTAATGTTCCAGGTAGTGCAGAAGACTCAAATGGTGTTTCTCTTTCATTGAGTGGTGAGACAAATGATTCAGGATGAGTGGGACGTGCTGGAGGTGGGTCTGAGGGAGATGACTGTGTTGACCCATTTGTATCCTCTTCTGGATTAGGCTAAGGAATTGTTCCGCTCTCCTAGAGTAGATATGGCAGTCTCGGCCGTCACAAAGATGACAACCATCCCAGTAGAGGGAGCCTCTGCACTTACAGATGTGTAGGACAAGAAATTGGATTCCCTGCTCAAGCAGGCATTTGATATTAATGACTTGTCTTTACAGGTATCCATCTGTGGAGCCTTCGTGGCACGCATATGTATACACTGGGCACAGTCTCTCCTGGAAAACACAGGGAATGCCCATACGTTGCAGCCAGAGATGGCAAAGCTGGAATCTGGAGTGGCATACTTGTCAGCCGCCATTTATGATCTTATCAGAGTCCTGTCCAAAGGTATGGCCTCAGCAGTCGCTGCTCGCCACTACTTGTGGTTGTGAAACTGGTCAGCGAACGTTTCTTCCAAGTCGTGTCTGAGTAAGCTCCCGTTTAGGGGAAAGCTACTCTTTAGTGAGGATTTGGAAAAGCTGGTGAAGGGCCTTTGGGAATCCAAAGGGGGGAGACTCCCTGAGGATAAGCCAAAGCTGATGTGCTCCGCAGCCCCAGGAAGGGGCCAGGCATGGGAATTCCAGCATTTCCGGGTGGTGCATTTTGTCCTGTTCCAGAGAGTGAGGTTTCCTTCCCAGGGACAGATCTTTCGGGGGTTTCGTGGGACAGGCAGCGGTTTCTCCTCCTTTTACCGCCTCAGCCTCCAAGAAACTGCATTGATGCCAGGGCGGTTCAAGGGGTGGTGATTCCCATGGAGGGGGTCAGCTGCGGGAAGTTTACGCTGCTTGGACCAAGCTGCTTGCAACTCCTACAAAATACAGCTGCCCGGATCCTCATGTATTCCATTAGGTTTGATAATATTACTCCGCTTCTTATCCGGCTTCACTGGTTACCCATCTGTTTTAGAATCCATTACAAGATACTGACCATTGCCCATAAAGCTATTTCTACCAGGACTCCACAATGTCTGGTGAATCGAATCCATCATCACATCCCTCACCGTCTCTTGCACTCCATCCATAAATATCGTCTTTTCCTCCCCTCTTCCTCGCAAGCACACCTTGAGTGAACTAGGAGTTCCGCTTTCTTTTTTCTAGGCCTCGCTTTGTGGAACGCGCTTCCCCACACTCTCCACTCAGAACTTTCTTTCAACAAATTCAAAGCTACTACTACTACTGAGCATTTCTATAGCGCTACATGTCGTACACAGCGCTGCACAGACATGTAAGAGACAGTCCCTGCTCATCAGAGCTTACAATCTACCCTAAAAACTCATCTATTTCAATTAGCCTTCGGCCTCCCCACCCCTTGACAAATCTGCCTCTACTCCAGTCTTCACTGACTGCCCTGACATCCCTATCATTCCCTCTTCCCTCCCCAAGCCCGGATGGCCTTTCTTCTGCTTCTATTTGCTTTGACTTTTCTGTCTCTTCCTGTCCCTGTCCTGTTCCTGTACCTATGATTTGATGGCGTTCTATGTTCTTTCTTTTTAAATTTTGTGCAGTTCATGTGTTTCGTTTGACCGCTCAGGCTAGTGCATCAGAGCGGTTATCAAGCAACATAATAAAGATTAAGGTGATGGCCAACCAATGGGTGCTCGAGATCATCTGAGAAGGTTATGCACTGGAATTTGCCCGGCCTTTGCGGTAAGCCTTTGTCAGTTCCCCCTGCAAGGCACCGCGGAGGTTTGAGGCCATGAGGAACACAGTGCGGCATTTAATCAAACTACAGAAGGTGCTAGAAGACCAACGAGAGTGTAGTCATTACACCATTTACTTTGTGGTCCCCAAAAAGAAAAGTTCTTTCCGGCCCATAGTGGACCTTAAGTATGTATATCAGTGTCTCTGGGTACCCCACTTTCTCATGGAGACGCTACGTTCATCATCGTGGCGGTCCGAGAGGGAGAGTTCCTGACCTCCCTTGATCTCCAGGAGTTGTACCTACACATTTCCATTCGAACTGAGCATCAACAATTCCTGTGGTTTGCGGTCCCAATGGGCATTTCCAGTTTAAAGCTCTGCCGTTTGCTTTAGCGACAGCTCCCCTTACTTTCACCAAGGTGGTGGTGGTGACGGTGGAGACTGGGTTCTGGCAAGACGGCATCCTTGTCCATCCTTACCTGGATGATTGGCAGATCCGGGCCAAGTCCCAGGAGGAGAGCCTACAGGCCACGGAACGAGTAATCGCCTTTCTGCAGAGTCTCAGCTGGATCATCAATATGCCAGTCCAGCAACCACACCAATCTCCTTGGCCTAAAACCCCTCAAGCCATTAGAATGGCTTTCTGATAACTCCGCCCAAACTGTAAATAGCATGAACCAACTGTAAATAAGTCCAGAAAATTCTAAATAGTATCACCCTGTTGAGTACCGTGCATGCCAACCGTTGTATCCAGTTTTGAGTTTGCGTTGCAATGTAAACCGCTTTGATTTCAGGATAAGGTGGTATAAAAATCTGGTTAAATAAATAAATAAAATAAACACCAAAGAGCCGTCTCCAACCATCCCAGGATCTCATGTATCTGGGGGCCAGGTTTCGGACGGACCTGGCCTCAGTGTCCCTGCTGTTGGAAAGAATGGTCACTACAGTCTCAGATCAGAAACTTTCTCCATATGATCATGCCAATGGCCTGGCATTAACTGCAGGTGCTGGGGTCTATGGCTGCATCAGTCGAGCTGGTGCCCTGGGCACGGGTACATATGAGGCCATTGCAGCAGGCACTGTTGCAGAGGTGGTCAGCTCAGCACTATGAGTTTCTCATGCACTACCCTGTCTGTGGGAGGTAAGGACATTGCTCCAGTGGTGGTTGTGTGCAAACAGATGGCAGGGATACCTCTAGAGATGTCGCAGTGGATTTTCCTGATGACTGATGCCAGTCTGTCGGGTTGGGGGCCCACTGCGAGACTCAAGTAGTTCAGAGAGTATGGATGGCAGAGGAGAGTGCATGGCCGATCAATCAGCTAGAGATAAGAGCAGTGTATCAGGCATTTCAGGCTTTTCAGTCCCTCCTGCAGGGAAAGGTGGTAAGAGTGCTTTCAGACAACATCACCATGGTGGTGTACATCAGTCGTCAAGGGAGCACAAGCGGCGTGCAGTTGGAGGAAGAAGTCACACCCTTGGTGACATGGGTAGAGGACTATCTGCAGGCTCTCTCGGAAGTCCATGTAGCCAGCAAGGACAATGTCCATACTGATTTTCTCAGCCAGGTCCATCTGGATCCCGGGGAGTGGTCTCAACTAGGCTGTCATTATGCAGTTGGTGCACCTTTATTTACAGTCTCTTATATACCGCACTATTCAGCATCAGCGCGGTTCACATGGAACAAAATGCTCAGTACATTTAACACGTATGAGTTTACAGGTAACAGGGTATAAATAACTTGGATAACCGGGGTAACTATTTACAAAACATACTACATTTACAAAACATACTACCTTGTGGGCAGTCTGATGGCCACCTTCCAGAATGCCAAAGCACATCACTTTTACAGCAGGAAGAAGGAAAGGATGTCAGAGGAGCTCAATGCACTGGTGTAGCATTGGCCAGTGGAGGGTCTCCTATACGTCTTTCCACTGTGGGCTTAATAGGGAGAATAGTGCAATCAATAGAGGCACACTGGGGGCTGGTAGTGCTCATTGCCCCCAATTAGCCAAGAAGGCGGTGGTATGCCGATCTCATCAGGTTGACAGCCGATCGGCTTTGGAGACTCCCAGTTCTGCAAGACCTACTGGTACAGGGCCCCTTCTGAATGCCTCAAGTGGATCCATTCTCACTTACGGGCCTGGCTCTTGAGAGGGCTAGGTTGGCCCGGCAGGGTTATTCTCCCGAAGTCATCACTACGCTGCTGAGGGTCCGCAAGCATTCTACTTCCCTAGCCTATATCCATGTGTGTGGGTCTTTGAGAAGCAGTGCACGGACCGTGTATGTCAGCCGCTTTCGACCTCGGTCCCCAAGATTTTGGCCTTCTTGCAGACAAAGGTTTGGCTTGCAGCTCGTTGTGCATGTAGATAGCGGTGATTACCTGCTATTGCGGTAAGATTCAGGGGGTTTCCTTTCCATCGCAACTGGACATTGCACATTTTCTGTGAGCAGCGAAGCACCTTCGCCAACCAGTCAGACCAGTGGTGCCCCCTTGGGACCACAATCTGGTCCTTTTGGTACTGACGGAGGCGCCCTTTGAGCTGTTGGGGGCCAGTACCATAAAGGAGTTGACTTTGAAGACAGTCTTTTTGATGGCACTTTGCTCGGCTAGGAGAATTTGGAGCTCCAGGCGCTATTGTGTCGGGAGCTGTCTCTGTCTTTCCAAGGAGAAGGTGGTGCTGCGGCTAGTGCCTTCCTTCCTGCCTAAGGTGCTGTCAGTATTTCATCTCAATCAGTCTGTCACTCTTCCAGGATTCGTGGGAGTAGAGGACCTTCTACTCCAGTTGTTGGATATCAGCCTCATGTTGTGCTGCTACCTGAAGCGGATGGAACCTTTTCACAAGTCCGATCATCTTTTTATTCTGTGGAGACCTGCGGAGAGGTGAAGTGGCCTCAAAGGCCTCCATAGCACTCTGGGTGAAGGAGATCATCTCATCGGCTTACCTCTTGTGGCATAGAGCAGTGCCTTGAGGGCTTAGAGCGTATTCCACCCGCATGCAGCTGACATCATGGGCAGAATCCATCCTCATGCTGCCAGTGGAAATTTGTAAGGTGGCAACGTGGTTGTCATTGCATACATTTGTGAAATATTATCATTTAGATGTGCAGGCAGCGGGGGATGCGTGGTTTGGGTGCTTCAGGCTAGCTCGCAGGTCCCTCCCGAGAGTGATGCTGCTATGGTCCATCCCACAATTGGGAACTGGACTGGAGGAACAAATAAGGAAGGTGAAATTAGATCTTATCTGCTAATTGTCTTTTCTTGAGTTATTCCAGTCCAATCCCATACCCTCCCAGATTCCTTCTGTCAAGGGTTTATAGCATTCCCAGGCCTGAAGAATTACGTCATGGCAGATTTGGTCTGGAAGTGGAGCGGAGAGTCTTCGGTGGCCTTAGCTGCAGCAAAGCCGTTGATTTCCCTTTTTAGGGAAAAGCGCTGGTGGAGAAGCGGGGGTGTGAAGGTCCTGTAGGTGTGTTTCTGTTTACTCTTTTCCTGCCTGTTGCATATACTCAATAAGCTTAATTGCTAAGGTTGATTGGAAAGAAAAAAGATTAATGCAAGTGGAAAAAAAAAAAGATTAATGCAAGAGGAGTAATAGCGAGATTATGCTTAATTGTTGCTCCTGCAAATCTGCTTTGTCAACAGGATACTGGAGCTGGTGGGCGGTGCCAGCTGGCTATCTATGGGGAGGTCAGAAACTGACATGCTTAGTCTCCAAGCTGCTGGTGAGAGGCGACTAGCCACAAGTGGGGACTGGACTGGAGTAAGTCAAGGAAAGACAATTAGCAGGTAAGATCTAATTTCATCTTCTGGCGACCCCCTTGGATAGTTTTCCTAAACTGTTTGGTCTTCAGTCAGATGGCTAATTGTTGATAGAGTGGCATCCGTAGCTTCTGTTACTGAATGGATTTCTTAACATGCAGTGAAACATTAACTCCAGTTAGTAAATAGGTCCCTCTTACTAGTTCACCTTGTGGAATTGCACCTTTAGGCAAGTGCTTAAGAGTCCTTTGGGGCCGGCGTTGTCTTTCTCTATCTCCTGTCCCCTCGGGCTCCCTCACTCGTTGTCTCTTTAATTTGATTCCATGTCACTCTACCATGCCCCCGTCGGGATTTTCCCCTTCCTCCCTAGGGCATGCTGTGGCTGCCTGCAATCTTACACTCAATCTAGCCTTACTGAACTGCCGTTCCCTTCGGTCAAAGTCTCAACTGGTTCATGATCTTATCTCTCAACATTCGCTTGATCTCTGCTTTCTCACGGAGACCTGGTTGAAGGATGGTGACAGGCCTGTCCTGTCTAGCTCTCTTCCTCCTGGTTACTCAGCGCTCTCGGCTTCTCGAAGGGGTAGGGGCGGGGGTGGGGTGGCATGGCCCTGCTCCATCGGGCCTCTATTGCTATTGAGGAGATTTCTTCCCCCTCGGCCTCTCTCTCTTTCTACGTCTTAATTCATCCCCCCACTTTATTTTCTACTTATTTATCTCCCTCCTTCCCCTTCCACTACACGCTGGGATGTAACATTACAAGTGCTCTCAGATATGGCACTGCAGTTTCCCAATCTCATAGTTCTTGGTGATTTCAATGTCCATGTGGATCACCCTTCCAGATCAAAAGACCGCGACTTTTTGAACCTTCTGTCTGACGCTTCTCTGCGCCAGCATGTCTTTGGTCCCACCCATGTAGCAGGCCACACTCTAGATTTGGTTCTTTCACCCCCCACGTTGTTGCCCACAATTTCACCTCCCACTCTGGTGGCTGTTCCATGGTCCGATCATTTCTGCGTACTTTTTTCCGTATCCGCCTCCTCATCTGCGTTCACCCTTGCCTCTGCACCCTCTTCCCCCCCCGCCCCCCCCCCCCTTTGCATCATCGTTATACTTCCGATGCCCTTCAGGCTTTTCCCTCTGCCTCTGTGCTCTTTCCGTCGGACTTTGCTTCACGCTCCCTTGAATGTCAGACCTCTCTTTGGAATTCACTGCTCACTAGTGCGCTTGATGAGGTGGCGCCTCTTCGTCCCGTTCCTAGGCAACATTCTGTCAAGCACTCACAGTGGTACCACCCTTCGCTACACCTGCAGCGGACTCAGCTCCGCCAGGTACAGCGTCATTGGACTAGCCGCCCCACTCCCAACTTGTTACTGCGTTTTCGCCAGTTATCTACTGCATATCGGGTGGCGGTCCAGGCAGCAAAGCGTGCTTTCTACTCTGCTCAGATCTCGGAAGCTGCCCATTCCTCCAAACAGCTCTTTTCTATCCTTCGAGGGTTTTCCTCTACTAGTTCCCGCGGTGGTCCAACATCCCGGCTGCCAGACCCTCATCTTCTGGCTACCTTTTTTTCAGACAAGATACATAAGCTGCGAGCCTCTTTTTCGACTCCTTCCCCTCCCTTATCTCTATCCCCGCTGCCCGATTCCTCCTCCGGGGGGTCTCCCACTCTGTTCACCGATCTTTTGCCGTCCCCTCCTCCTTCTTCGCCTAACCAGGCTCTTGCTCATACCTGGACCACTTTTCAGTTGGTCACATCCGCGGAAGTTCTACAGTTGTTGTTGAAATCTTGTAAAACAACTTGTGTGCTGGACCCCATCCCGTCTCTCTGGTTATCTGAACCCTCTCTGCAACTTGTTCCAATTCTTACTACTATTATCAACTCTAGCCTATCCTCTGGCCTTTTCCCATCTTTGTGGAAATCTGCTGCCGTCCGTCCCCTTCTGAAACAGCCCACCTTAGAGCCTTCTGTTTTGTCTAACTGGCGGCCAGTTTCCAATCTTCCGTTCTTGGCGAAACTTTTAGAGCGCTTTGTTTTTGAGCAATTGAACACACATGTTGAGGCTACACATATTCTTCACCCCCGTCAAGCAGGTTTCCGTCATGGGCACAGCACTGAAACTGTTCTTTTGGCACTTCTTAATGAAATTCACGTTGCTCACGATCGTGGTGATCTTACTCTTCTCGTTTCTCTGGATCTTTCTGCGGCTTTCGACCTGATAGATCACCGGACGCTTCTTTCTCGTCTTTTCGATATTAGGTTGCGGGGCTCTGTTCTTCAATGGTTCCGTTCTTTTCTCACTGCTCGCTCGTTCACTGTACACTCGGGTAAGCACTCTTCTTCCTCTCTCCCTCTTTTCTGTGGTGTTCCGCAAGGTTCTGTTCTATCACCTCTATTATTTAATATTTTCTTTGCTCCGTTGCCTCTTGCTATTCAGCAGTTTTCGGTGTCTCCGTACATCTATGCGGATGATATTATTCTCCTATACCATGTCTCCCCCCTCACTTTGGATATTACCCCACTTAATGACTGTCTGTCTCACATTGCTTCTTGGCTCTCGCAGAACTTTCTTCACTTAAACCCCTCAAAATCCACGGCTATGTGGATATCTCTTAGCGGTTCCTGTCCTACGGTCTCTCCCATGATTGATTCAGTTTCTATTCCTCTTGTCTCTTCTTTCCGTTACCTGGGGGTTATACTTGACTCCACGCTTTCTTTTCACGAGCACATTTCTTCACTCACTCGGCGGTCCTTTGTGACCCTTCGGCAGATTCGGGCTACTCGTTCTCTCTTTTCCCCTGATTCTCTGGTCACTTTGGTTCTGACTCTGGTGGTTAGTAGGCTTGATTATTGTAATGTTTTTCTAGCCAACCTCCCTAAATATCAGCTTCAACGATTACAATGTATTCAAAACACTGCAGCTCGCCTTATCACCTTTTCCCGGCCGTATGATCATATCACTCCCCTCCTTCTCCGTTTGCACTGGCTTCCACTTCGTTTTCGCTATCAATACAAGTTTCTGATTCTGATTCACCGTGCTCTTCATACTGGTCATCCTTTGTATCTTGCGGATCTGGTTTTTCTTCACACTCCTTACCGTCAACTCCGGTCTCTTCACGCCAACCGTTTATCACTGCCTTCTCTGTCACAAGCCCGGTTAGAGCAGACTCGTCATTCCACCTTTTTCTTTCTCGGTCCATTCCTCTGGAATTCTCTACCACCTTCCCTCAGATTAGAATCTTCTTATCCTCAATTCAAGTCACTACTCAAAACACATCTGTTCACTCAGGCTTTCGACCTTCCTGCCAGTCCCCCTCCCTGACCATAAAGTTGTCTCCCCGTTGTTGTTGTGTGTTTGTTGGTGTTGTTGCACCTTTGTGTTTTTTAGTCTTAGCTTTTATGTTAAATTTATCTGGTTAGTTATTTGCTTTTATTGCTGTGTGCTTTGCTTTTACTTTCCTTTCATTTTATGGCGTTCTTTTCTATGATTTGCAGTGTAGACCTTTTTATTGTACACCGCTCTATGCTTCGGCAGTAGCGGTTGATCAAATGTTTTAATAAAGATAAAGATAAAGAAGGCTTCAAATTCAAATCTTGATCCCATACTCCCCCCCCCTCCCACCACCACCACCCCCACCCCCATCTTTCCCCAGCTGCAAAATAATACTGCTGTACTGGAGAATGCTGAATGCCTGCAGAGACTGTTGCTGTGACAAACATCTGCTGAAAAGTACAGCTGAGTAGCGGGGATGCAGCTGTGTGTTGGCAAGAGGAAGATAAAACTGAGTATAATTGATCCTTGGTTGATTACACTGGAGTTTCGCAGGGGGAGAACAGTGAGAGCTGGCTCCCAATAAGCGTGACTATATTCTGGCTCTATGGATGCACACCTGTATACTGACCAACTAAGGCTTCTTATGCAAGTACCATTGGTAAGGGCTAGAGTTTGGTCAGTGTGAACTTTCTCCTTGGAGTGCAACTGAAGCTGCAGAAGAATTGACTAGGCTAGCTTTGCATTCTTTTTCAGAGAGCTGCATCTTGAGGTGCACCTGAAGGAAATTGAATGCAAATTCCTCCTCTGAGTGAAGAAAGGCCTCGTAAATCAGAACTGACAGGAACACAAAGACACCATCAAGATCCATTTGCACAATCAAGGTATATTTAATGTATGGGAAGGAAACCCCATGCAGACAGACAGTGCTCCCAAAATAAACATAATTCATTTTTCTAATCAGGCTGGCACTTAGAATTTTCCTTTCTATAGCACACAAGTGAAAATAAAAAGACATCCTATCAGGAAAATAAAAAGACATCCTGTCAGGAAAATAAAATTCCTAACTCAGAGTAGGAAAGAAATTGATCATCACAGTAGATATTTTATGCCCTCTTTCCTAGGTTTTGTGGCCAGGACGTTGGTACAGAGATAATCTGAGTTTCCCAGTTTATGATCTCAGTGGGATGGATTTGTCAAGTCTTGATTGACTGAGAGTATTCTGAGTATCTTAAATTTAAATTGGGGGTAACTTGCTTGCATAACATTCAATGGCAAAGACAGCTTGGTGAACTGGGAGACGGAAATACACAGCAGACTTTTATTTCTGAGCTCCTAGATAAAAGGCAACCATGGTCTGCAGTATCTATGCTACAGGGAGGGTGCAAAACTTGGACATGCCTTGATTCTCACTAAGTTTTGCAGTCGCTAATGGCAGCAGATTGTCTCCAGAAAAGGGAGGAAGCATGGAGCTGGGCTAAGCATTCACTGCTGCCCATGCTACATCCACTTTATGGGAGAACTGAGGTTCCAGTGTTCATGCCAATTCACCCTCATCTACAGACGGTAGCTGCTTTTTTAAATTGTAATTTTTATACACGCTTTCAGTTAAATAGGATATTTTTTCTGTCTAATATGTTCTCCACATGCATTCCATAAAAAGAAGCAAGTAGGGAAAGCATGCGGAGAAATGGCTTCAAGAATGCTTTCCAACAGATGTGTATTATTCTCTTAATCATCTCTTACATTCCTCTTTGTAGGGCTTGGTTTGTATTCTCCCTTTGACTGTAATGTGTAAAGAGGCCACCAGTAGGCGTGTACTATCTATCTGTGAGGGGACCTTGGCTTTGGAATTTGTTACTCTTAATCTATTTAGCATTCCATTAAAGTCTCAAAACATATCTCTTTCAGAAAGCTTATAATCTGTAATAGTGTCTTAGTTATTCTTTTTGTTTTGCACTTTTTATTGTGTATGTTATTACTTTAGAAAGTATTTTGATAGGTGGCAAAAATATTTTAACTAAAATAAAATAACTACAAGGGATGGTTGTGGGTATATTTGAAATGGAGGTGTTCTTTTTTTAAAATGTAGCTTACATCTTTTCATTGATAACTCAAGGTGAGTTACATTCAATTAAAATAGGTATTTCCCTGTACCTAGAAAGCTTACAATCTAAGTTTGTACCTTGGGCAATGGAGGCTTAAGTGACTTGCCCAGGGTCACAGGGTACATCATTGGGATTTGACCTTGGTTGCCCTGGTTCTCAGCCTGCTGCTGTAACTGCCAGATTATTCCTGTTTCAGAGATGACATAAGATGAATAAATAAGCTGAATATCACATTCATCAGCTTCAGATAAGAAAGGAGCGTTAGATGAAATTCCTTGAATCTTTTGAGACAGGGATACGTATATTTAGGATTTCTATTCTTACTTATTTAGGTTTCCAGCCAAGTAAGTATTCTTTGAAACTACAAAAAAATCAGTTTCTATTAATGATTTCCTGCCGCAGGTACCATTGCTAGGCACTTTTTCTGGTGAAATCAAATATGCATGCTTGTGCCATTTAGGAGTTGTCAGAACAGAACGGGCACAAGATTGAATGAAGGGCACAAGACAAGCCAAGGGAGGGGTGAGATAGTAGTTTTATTTTTAAGTGCCATCAAGTCAATTTTGCTTCCTGGCAGCCCAGCAGCCCCTGGGTTTTCTTGGCAAGGTATGACCAGAAGTAGATTGCCAGATGTTTTCTTCCAAGGTAATGGAGTATAAAACAACTTATGTATTTATTTAAGTTTTTTTATACCACTTTCTCATTGCAAAGTGGTTTACATTATAACTTAAACTTGGTAACATACATTAAACAGGGACATTGATAACCTAGATTTTTCTGAGGCAATGGAGGGTTAAGTGACTTGCTGAAGGCCACAAGGAGTGCTAGTGGAAATTGAATCCTGGTCTCTTGGGTCCCAAGCCAGTGCTCTAACCATTATGCTACTCCTCCACTCTGAGAGAGTATTAGGGAAAGGGTTTTGTAGTGTTTATCCAATGAATACTTGTTTTAATTTTTCACATCGGGAGTGTTTTATCTTTCTTTATTAATTAAAACCTAAAATTGGAAAACCTACAAATAGTGCCCCTTGTATGATGGATTGGAAGCAATTCTTGCTAAGAGCATGGCTCTTGGGAAGATTTTCTTTCTATGTGGTCGAGGAGCTTAGGATCCTTAAGAGTAATGGAATAGTCATTGGGTTTTTCGCTTTCATCATTGCTTATTAACAGCAGAGTTGTATGAGAGCTATGTTGTTGAATCTAAGTTTTGGTTATATCTTAAATATATGCTCCATTTTCTTGAAAACTGGTTGTACAGACTACATTCTGTCATTTTCAGATCTGCTGTTCTTGTAGTAAACGGTGAACCAAAAAAGTCACTGTAGCATTTGAAGCTTCTAAAAATTTGAGTAATCTGAAGCCATCAAATCTTAGTTCAGCCTCCTTCTGGAATGGGAAACCACCTTGACCACCCTTTGTATAAATCTGGGATAGAATATACCCTCGTAAGACAATGAGGCAGGGATGAATCTGAAAGAATCCCCGTTGACGGGTCCTCTCTCTCAAGCAGGAATCACATTATTTTGACCACTGCTCTCTGAAATCTTCCATAACAGGCTGTGAGCAGTCTGAGAGAGGAAATGAGAGTGGCCCTGCTGTGACTCAGAATCCAGTAGAGACAGGGAATCCAAGATGGTGACATGCTGAATTGGAGGAACCCAGTGTTGCAGTCAATATTTCCTTTATATTATTTTCTATACCTGATGGGAAGGAAGAGAAAGGGTAAAGTTCGGAGTACTCGACCACAGCAATTCCTGAGACAGCATGGGTAGATAGACAGTTTTCAGCCTGCAGTGAGGAATTCATCTCTGGCTAGCTCGCTGAGAGACAAAGGGGAAAAAGGAGGCATTCCACTCTCCCCTGAGCTGGATATCACTCTGAGTCTGAAGAGACACACATACCCAACTGTAAGGCTGCAAAGAGGCTAGTGTGATGCTACAATAGGAATGACTTCAGTGGCTATGCTTGGAGTGGCATCTGTGGTGTTTTCCTCAGCTCCAGGTCCTATTCCCACTGTCTACTAAGCTCTGTCTCTTCCACCATCATCCCTTCCATCTGTCATATCCTTAACCTATCGCCTTCCACTGCAACTGTTCCTATGGCCTTCAAACATACTCTGGTCACACCTCTCCTTAAAAAGCTTTTACTAAGCCTTACCTGCCCTTCCAGCTATTGGCTTGTCTCTCTCCTCTCCTTTGCCTCAAAACTACTTGAACGAGTTGTTCACCACCGCTATCTTGACTTTTATTTTTCTCTCAAGCCCTTCTGGATCCACTGCAGTCTGGTTTTCATCCTCTACATTCTGCAGAAGCAGATCTCGACAAATCCAAGGGTCTTTACGCGATCCTCATCCTTCTTGGCATTTCTGCTGTTTTTGACATTGTTGATCACCACCTTCTTCTTGATATCCTGCCCTTGCTTGGATTTAGTGGCTCTGTTCTGTCCTGGTTTTCTTCTTGTCTCTCTCATCATACTTTTAATGTATGCTCTTTTGGATCCTCTTCTATTGCCATCCTGCTTTCAGTTGGTGTACCTCAGGGCTCTATCTTGGGACCTTTACTTTTCTCTCTCTACACTCAGTCCCTTGATGCACTTATTTTCTCCTATGGTTTTTAGTACCATTTTATGCTGATGACTCTCAGATTTACCTCTCTGTGACTGAAATCTCTTCAGGAATCCATCTCTGCCCGATTTTCCAACATTGCACCCCGGATGTCTCACCACCATCTGAAATTGAACATGGCCAAAACTCAGCTCCTTATCTTCCCCCAAACCCACCCCCTCCCTTCTCTATTTCTGTAAATGACACTACACTCCTCCCTGTTTCCTCAGCTCGCAACCTTGGGGTCATCTTTGACTATTCTCTCTGTGCACATCCAACAGATAGCTAAAATCTGCCACTTCTTCCTCTATAATATCAACAAAATTCGCCCCTTCCTTTCTTCTCAAACTACTAAGACCCTTATCCACTCACTAGTCACCTCCTGCCTTGACTACTGTAACCTGCTCCTTGCAGATCTCCCTCTGAATCATCTCTTTCCCCTTCAATCTGTTCAAAACTCAGCTGAACAGCTTATCTTTCACCAGTGTTGCTATGCTCTTGTAACCCCTCTTCACAAGTCACTTCATTGGCTCCCTATCAGTTTCTGCATCCAGTTCAAACTTCCCCAACTGACCTACAGGTGAATTCATTCTGTGGCTCCTCACTACCTTATCTTATTTCACTCTACACTCCTCCTTGGGAATTTTGCTACTCTGGGAGATCCCTTTTATCTGTGCACTTCTCTGCCACTGCCAATTCCAGACTTCATTCATTCCATCTTGCTGCTCCATATGCCTGGAACAAACTACCTGAATTTGTGTGTCATGGTAACATACATAGTAACATAGTATATGACGGCAGATAAAGACCAGTATGGTCCATCTAGTCTACCCAGCAAAGCGGCAAGAGTAGGTGCACCTGCCGCTCCGTGCAGATCACCCTTCCCAATGACTTTGGTAAGGGAAGTATCCACTGCTCCGTGTAGGTCATCCCTGTTAGCTGAGATATTTATATTTATTTTGATTTTATCTTGTCATTATAAAGGGATCCACTGTATCTGTGCTATGCCATTTTGAATTCTGTCACTGTATTTGTCCCTTCCACTTCCATCGGGAGGACATTCCAAGTATCCACCACCCTTTCAGTGAAAAAGTATTTCCTGACATTGCCTTTCGGTTTACCCCCTTGCAGCTTCATGTTATGCCCTCTAGTTTTACAGCTTCCCCGTCTTTGGAAGAGGTTTGTTTGTTCATTAATACTCTTTAACTATTTAAAGGTCTGAATCATATCTCCCCTGTCCCTCCTCTCCTCCAGAGTGTACATATTTAGGTCTTCAGGTCTCTTCTCATAAGTCTTCTGACACAGGCTCCAAATCATTTTGGTTGCCTTCCTCTGAACCGTTTCCAGTCTTTTTATGTCCTTTGCGAGATACGGTCTCCAAAACTGAACGCAATAATCTCCAGGAACAAGCAGGAATGAGTCTTCACATATGGGTATCGTCGGTACCGACGGAGCCTGCGCGGGAACGCTCCCCAGTGTCCAAAAGGAAAGCTTTTGGGAGCATCCCACAGCGCCTGCGCGCTGCCTTCCCGCCTTTCCCAACCGCCTCTCTCCAGTTCTTCTTTTCCGCGGAGTCAGCAGGTCGTGTTTCCTGTCACCGCTGAAGAATTTCTTATTTTTCTTTAGTCGCGTGCTGCCGTCTCGAGTACCAGTACCACCGGTCTTTTTCCTTTTTAAAAAAAAAACCAAAACTTTCTTTCTGCTTCAGTGCATTTTCTTCTGTGGCCTTAGGCCTACAGTCTTTTTCCTCATGGAAAAGCCCGCCTCCGGGTTTAAAAAGTGCACAAAGTGCAGTGGCACTATTTCTGTCACAGACACCCATGACTGGTGTCTAAAATGTTTAGGTCCTGATCATTCCATCGCGGATTGTGAGTCCTGCTCCATGATGTCTAAAAGAGGGTTACAGAATCGGGCAGCCAAGCTCAGTACACTGTTTCCCTCCGATGCAGCTTCTGTAGCATCGACGTCTTCCAGAGCTGCTTCTTCATCCCATGGATCTCAGGTAACAAAACTTAAGTCCAGTCGGTCCTCAAAGGGTACATCTCCCTCTAAGTATCGAGATGTACCCGATCTCACTATTGAGGAATCCACATCGGCAAAATTACCCCGGCGGGAGACTCCGGCTTCCAAAGCATTATCTATGGGGTCACAGGTTGACATCGATGGCACGGCCTCGACCGATCACCTGTTACAATGTTCTGGGGGTACCGGCGGTTCCTGGTACCGACATCCAGACATTGGTGGCATCGATGGATCAGAATATTCTGACCATGCAGCGTGCCATTACGGTCTTCATACAAGCTGTGATGCCCACGGTACAACAACAAACTCCGTTGTCGATACCGATTCCGGTTACGGATCCAGCTCCGGTTCCGATACCAGTACCGCTTGCATCGGCATCAGCATCGACAGCAGCGATACGGTATCCAGTGATGCCTGTTAGTACCGATTCGGTACCAATGACTCCCGATGTCGATACCCCTTGGTACTCGTATCGGGCTTTGCGAGAGCATCCAGACAGTCGATACTTCAATTCCTCTGAAGAATCTGATTCATCAGAGGTTTCCATCGAAGCATCGGAGATCCGTCCTCAGGAACCCTCTTCTCCAAAAAGGAGAATGTCTCCTCCTGAGGACTTGTCTTTCCAGGACTTCATCAGGGAGGTGGCCAGAGGCCTGTCCATTGCAGTAGCCTCTGAAACTGAGCCCAGAGCCAAAAAATTGGATATTCTTCAATATCCTAAGGCTCCTAAAGAGGCAGCCATTTTACCAATACATGAGATTCTTTATGACCACATGTTGGGTATATGGGAAACTCCTCTTATCACCTCTCCTTTTTCTCGTAGGTTGGACACTATGTATCGTGTTCCTCCTTGTCCTGGATTTCATAAGACTCAGCTTCCTCACCACTCTATTGTGGTAGAGTCTGCTATGAAAAAAATCAAGAGTACAAAAAGACACTCCTCTGCTCCTCCAGGAAGAGAATGCAGAACCTTAGATGCTTTTGGCAGGAAAATCTTCCAGGCCAGTATGCTTATAGCCAGAATCAACTCCTATAGTCTCTATATGGGGATGTTTCTGAAAGAAGTTACAGATCATCTACACACCTTATCTTCTTTTATGTCAGAAGATAAGAGAGAAGAATATCTTACCTGGCTGAAATGTGCAGCCTTTGACTCCTTTGAGGGTGCCAGTAGAGCTACGGCTATTGCCATAGGCGCACGCAGAGTAGCTTGGTTACAAGCCTCTGATTTGGAATCCTGGGTACAGGATGGTCTAGGCAACCTTCCCTATACAAGGGAAAATCTGTTTGGCAAAGATTGGCAGGCAAAAGCCACCCAGATGGATGCTGAAAATTCTGCTTTAGATAGACTCTCAAAGTCTACTGCTACTCCTTTCAAAAAGAGGTTGTTCAAGAAAGGATCTTTCCCAAAAAAAGGGAAATTTTCTTCTGGTTATGGTCAGGCCTCTTCTCACGGTCGTTTTGCTACAAAGAGCAACAACCAAAACAGGCCAAGCCTCAGGCTGCGAGAACTCCTACGGCCCAACAGCCTCAGCCTCCTCAGGGCCTTTGACTTTCCACTAGAGAACTTAGCATTTCTGGCTCTAGATCATCCAGAGCCTCTCACCATCCCAGGAAGCTTAGCTCACTTTGCTCCCAGATGGGAACAAATCACAGCAGAGCAATGGACCCTCTCCATCATAAGGGAGGGATACAAGCTACATTTCTTAAACCTTCCTCCCCACACCATGGTGAAACAGTTAAACTCTCCAACATCTCTTCTCGACCTTCTAGGTCAAGAGATTGCCACCCTACTTGCCCAAGGGGCTATAGAAGAAGTACCCCTTCTTCAACAGGGCTCAGGGTTCTACTCCCCCTATTTTCTCATCCCAAAGAAAACAGGGGGCTACAGACCCATCCTAGATCTCAGAGAGTTGAACAAGTTTCTATGCAAGGAGAAATTCAAGATGATTTCTCTTGGAACTCTCCTTCCATACCTCCAGAGTCAGGACTGGCTTTGTTCTCTAGACCTCAAGGATGCGTACACCCATGTCCTCATCCATCCAACACACAGAAGGTTCCTTCGGTTCCTTTACCAAGGAAAGCACTACCAATACAGAGTGCTTCCTTTCGGTCTGGCCTCTGCTCCAAGAGTGTTCACAAAATGCATGGCAGTGGTAGCTGCATTTTTACGCACTCTAGGGATATTCGTATTCCCATATCTGGACGACTGGCTCATCTGAGCTCCATCCCAGTCAGAGGCCCAGACTTCCCTGGCCTGCACAAGGCGTGTTCTTCAGTATCTGGGACTGGTAATCAACATTCCAAAATCCCATCTCACCCCTACTCAGTCTCTAGAGTTCATAGGGGCCTTACTGGATACGACAACTGCAAGGGCCTATATTCCCCAGGCCCGTTGCCTACGCTTGGTGCAGTTAGCCTCCCAGATTCAGTTAAAATCCCATTTAACTGCTCGAGAGATGTTACAACTCTTAAGCCACATGGCATCCACGGTGCATGTGGTTCCTTACGCTCACCTTCACATGAGGGCAGCTCAGTGGACCCTATCCACCCAATGGACCCAGGCATCAGGTTGCCTGTCAGACAAAATAGCAACCTCCAGTCGCCTCTTTTGGTCCCTCCACTGGTGGAAGTCCACTCAAAATCTGTTGCTGGGGTCCCCCTTTCAACAGGTGTTACCCCAAGCAACCCTTACAACAGATGCCTCTCCAAAGGGTTGGGGAGCTCATCTACAAGATCTCTCGACCCAAGGCATCTGGTCTCCACAGGAGACATCTCTACATATCAACCTCTTAGAGCTCAGAGCAATCTTTCTGGCTCTCAGGGTCTTCCACACCCTGCTCAGCTACAAGACAGTCCTCATCGACACGGACAACCAGGTAGCCATGTTCTACGTGAACAAGCAGGGAGGGACTGGCTCTCTGTCGCTTTGCAACGAAGCTCTGAGATTGTGGGCCTTCGCCAGAGAGCATCAAATCTATCTCATGGCAGTGTATCTTCCAGGGGTTCAAAACTCTTGGGCAGACAGACTCAGTCGAGTTCTGCTTCCACACGAATGGTCCCTTCATGGGGACCAGATAGCCAAGATTTTTCGGATTTGGGGTACCCCAGACATAGACCTGTTTGCAAGTCCGTGGAATGCCAAACTCCCCCGGTTTTGTTCCAGGATTCCAGGGATGCCTTCCTCCTTCATGGGGGGCAAGACTTCCTCTTTGCCTTTCCACCTATTCCCCTCATCCCCAAGACTCTCTTCAAGCTTCAGAGAGACAAGGGGTCTATGATCCTCATAGCACCACATTGGCCACACCAAGTGTGGTACCCTCTACTTCTGCATCTCTCTCAAGCTCCCTCCCTGGACCTGGGGTCTGCTCCAGATCTCCTCTCCCAGGAGGAGGGAACCTTGTGGCACCCAAATCCTCAGTCTCTTCATCTCAGGGCCTGGTTGCTGAAGGCCTAGACCTTCAGGATTTACACCTTTCTCAGCAAGTGAAGAATATCCTTCATGCTTCCAGAAAGCCTTCCACCAGACATTCCTATGCTTTTAAATGGAAAAGGTTTTCCATTTGATGTGCAAAGAAGGGTCTCAACCCTCTTGTAATACCTTTGAATTCTTTACTAGACTATTTGCTGCATTTATCCCATGCAGGCCTTAAAACAAATTCAATCAGACTCCATTTGAGTGCTATTGCAGCATCCCTTAAGCCTCTCAATGGACAACCTATTTCCTCTCATCCTCTTATAGCAAGATTCATGAGAGGCCTTCTTTTGACTAAACCTCCCATTAGACCACCTCCAGTGGCATGGGACTAGTATCTGGTTCTTGGCCAGCTTATGAAGCCACCCTTTGAACCCTTAGCCACTACCTCCTTGAAATTCCTTTCCTGGAAGGTTATTTTTCTCATTGCAGTCACCTCAGCTCGCCGTATCAGTGAGTTGCAAGCTTTAGTGGCTAATCCTCCTTATACAAGGTTCCATCATGACAAGGTAGTCCTCAGAAGTAATCCACACTTTATGCCTAAAGTGGTCTCACCTTTTCATCTGAACCAGGAGGTGTATTTACCTGTCTTTTTTCCAGGACCTCATGCATCAAGTGCAGAGGGGAATCTTCATACCCTGGATTGTAAAAGAGCACTTGCTTTCTACTTACAAAAGACACAGCAACATAGAAAGTCCTCTCAACTTTTTGTTGCTTTTGATCCTTCTCATTTAGGACTTCCAGTCTCTAAGAGAACTCTGTCCAATTGGATTGCTCAGTGTATTTCCTTCGCCTACCAGAGTAAGAACCTTTCTCTGGAGGGCCATGTCACAGCTCACAATGTGAGGGCCATGGCAACCTCTATGGCTCATCTAAACTCTGTGTCCATCGACCAAATCTGTCGAGCGGCCACCTGGGCATCGGTTCATACCTTCACAGCCCATTACTGCTTGGACAAGGACTCCCGGCGGGATGCCTTGTTTGGTCAGGCTGTTCTCAAACACCTGTTCCATACCTAATCAACTCCTACCCTTCATCCCTGACTGGATGCCTGAGATTCATGGGTGGAGGTGGAGCCCTTCCCAGGGACTCACAATCTGGGTGATCTCCCAGGCATCTCTAGCTGGGGAGTCCCCATATGTGAAGACTCATTCCTGCTTGTTCCTGAAGATAGCACAGTTACTTACCTGTAACAGGTGATCTCTGGGAACAGCAGGAATAAGTCTTCACAACCCACCCACCTCCCCTAGGAGTTGTATCTGTCTATCTATCTTTCCTTTCCTCTCTCTCTCTTTGTCTCAGCTTTAAAACTCGAACTGGAGAGAGGCGGTTGGGAAACGCGGGAAGGCAGCGCGCAGGCGCTGAGGGATGCTCCCAAAAGCTTTCCTTTTGGACGCTGGGGAGCGTTCCCACGCAGGCTCCGTTGGTACCGACGATACTCATATGTGAAGACTTATTCCTGCTGTTCCCAGAGATCACCTGATACGGGTAAGTAACTGTGCTTTCCAAGTGAGGCCTCACCAGCGACTTGTACAGTGGCATTAGTACCTCTTCCTTTCTCTTGGTAATTCCTCTCTGTATGCAACTCAGCATCCTTCTGGCTTTTGCCACCACCTTGTCATACTGTTTCGCCACCTTGAGATCCTCAGAAACAATCACTCTGAGGTCCTTCTCCTGGTCCATGCACACCAACCTCTCGCCCCCTATTGCATACAGTTTCCTTGGATTTCTGCTTCCCAAGTGCATGACACTGCACTTCGTCACATTAAATCTTAACTACCAAGCATTAAATCATTCTTCCAGCTTTTGTACATCTTTCCTCATGTTGGCCACTCTGTTGCAAATTTCCGTGTCATCTGCAAAAAGACAGACTTTTCCATTCAGTCCTTCAGCAATATCACTCACGAATATATCAAACAGTAATGGTCCCAGGACCGAACCCTTGGGCACACCGGAAATTACAGTCCTTTCATCTGAGTGAGTTCCGTTTACCGTCACTTTCTGTCATCTATCAGTCAACCAGTTTCTGATCCAGTTCACCACCTTGGGACCCATCCCCATGCTGTTTAGTTTATTGATAAGCCTCCTATGAGGAACAGTATCAAAGGCTTTGCTGAAATCTAGATAGATCACATCCATCGCATGCCCTTGATCTAGTCACCCAGTCAAAGAACTCAATCAAATTTGTTTGGCAAGATTGTCCTTTGATAAAGCCATGTTGTCTTGGATCATGCAACCTGTTGGTTTCGAGAAAGTTCACTATTCTCTCTTTCAGGAGCACCTCCATTAATTTTCCTGCCACCGAGGTAAGGCTTACTGGCCTGTAGTTTATCACTTCTTCCCTGCTGCCACTTTTGTGGAGAGGTACCACATCAGCCTTGCTCCTGTCCTGTGGGACCTCTCCTGTCTCCAAGGATTTAGTAAAAACATCATTTTATGGCCCTGCAAGAACCTCTCTGAGCTCTTTCAGTATCCTGGGATGTATCCCATCCACTCCCATGGCCTTGGCCACTTTGTTTTGAAGCTGCTCTAACACATCATCTTCAGTGAATGGTGTGGTATCTACTCCATTCCCATCTGTATATTTGTCAATCACAGATGGTCCTTCTCCAGGATTTTCTCTAGTAAAAACAGAGCAGAAGTATATGTTCAGCATTTTCACTTTTTCAATGTCACTTTTCCACAAATCTGTTCCCCAGCACTTTTGAGTCCTGCAAGTCCACCTGATTTTACTCCTCTCCCGAATATACCTGAAAAAGGTTTTGTCACCACACTTCACATCTTTAACCATCTGTTCTTCTGCCTTTGATTTTGCTATCCTTATTTCTCTTTTTGTCTCTTTTAGTTTTATCCTGTATTCTTTTCTGTGTTCCTCTGTTTGTGAGCTTCTGAATTTTGTGAAAGCTGTGTTTTTTATTTATTTATTTAAAAGCTTTTCTATACCGCGCTCTTTAAAATCAGTGCGGTTTACAATTAACATTTCCTTGTATAATGCAGGAATGACCTGCATTGTACTTACATTGAACAGGTGAAGTAACTTGGATTTATAACTGGGGCAACTATATACAGTCTGAGCCCTTTGTCGCTACAACGTTCAGCGGTATGGCTGGGACTCGTAACTATGTACAAAACTTGTCATTTTTGCTTTTATTTGTGCAGCCACTTCTTTGGAGAACCAAATAGGTTTTCTTTTCCTCTTGTTTTTATTTACTTTCCTTACATATTTTTCTGTTGCTCCTTTTATTGCCTCCTTTAGTTTAGCTCATTGCAATTCCACTTCCCTTATCCCCTCACACCCCGTCAACTCCTCCTGCAGGTATTTTGCCATTTTGCTGAAGTCAGTGTTTTTAAAGTCTAGGATTTTGAGCTTGCTGTGATTGGATTTTACCTTGGTTTTATCTCAAACCACACCGTGTGATGATCGCTGCTGCTCATATGTGCACCCACCCAGATATGCAATAGGCTATCTCCGTTGGTGAGCACTAAATCTAGCACCGAGTCTTCTTGGTTGGTTCCATCACCATTTGTCTAAGTAATGCATCTTGGAAGGTATCCACAATGTTTTTACTTCTTTCCAGATTTGCAGAAGAAATATTCCAATCCACATCAGGTAGATTAAAGTCATCAAATATGATCACTTCCCCCTTCATGGCTATCTTTGCAATATTAGCAATCATTTCGCTATCCATTTATTTGGTTTGAATTGGAGGCCTGTAGACTAGATCTATATGGATAACAGTGGCATTTCCTCTTTCCAACACAATCCACAGCGCTGCCTCTTTTTCCCATGTCCCCTGCATTTCAGCAGCTTTAATATTGCTCATGACGTAAAGGGTTATTCCTCCTCCTTTTCTACTCTCTCTATCTCTTCTAAATAGATTCTGTTGCTGAGGGTAGCATTGATATTATGATTTGGACTGGGGTGATATGCTGCTGATTTGTGGTAACTCGCTGTTCCATGTTCCTCTTCTTCTCTTATCTGTCTGACTGTCTCTGTCCTCTTTCTGTCCTATCATTTAAATGGCGTTCCTTTCCTTTTCTCCTTAAATGATATGGTATTGTAAACCGCTCTAATGCCTCTGACCTGAGCGGTATATCAAATTCAAAATAAACATAAACATAGCCAGCTATGGCTATATCCCTTTCATGCGACTCGTTAAACCATGTTTCTGTAATGGCCATAATGCCTAAGTCCATTTCCACCATTGGGGCTTCAAGATCAGGAACTTTGTTGGCTAGACTTCGAGCATTTGTGCTCATTGCTTTCCAGCATTTGTAGACTGGCTTGCCTGTGTTTTGCATGGATTATATTCTACACGTCCCTTCCCACTTGATGTATGTTTTAAAAGTGTAGCTCTTTCCAGTGTCATATTACTTTTTGCTGGGAGTGACGTCCTGAACTTGTCCTTCTCCATTTGTCACCCCCTTTCCCTAATTTAAATGCCTGTCCACATACTATCTGGATTTTTCACTTAGAATCCTTTTCCCTGCGATGGAGAGAGATAATCCATCAGCACAGTATAGTCTCTTGTTAATCCATATGTTTCCCCAGTCATAGTAACATAGTAAATGATGGCAGATAAAGACCAGCACGGTCCATCCAGTCTGCCCAGCACGACGGCAAGAGTAGGTGCACCCGTCGCTCCGCCACCCCTCCCCATATCCCTGTATAGGGGTGAACCCACCACTCCATGTAGGACACCCCTATTTGTTGAGAAATTAGATGGTTCAGTTTATTTAGATTTTATCCTGTTGCTGTAAAGGGATCCACTGTGTCTGTCCCATGCCATTTTGAATTCCATCACCGTGTTTGCCCCCACCACCGTGTTTGCCCCCACCACTTCCATCGGGAGGCATTCCAAGCATCACCACCCTTTCTGTGAAAAAGTATTTCCTGACATTGCCTTTCAATTTACCACTTCACAGCTTCATGTTGTGCCCTCTAGTTGTACAGCTTCCCCGTCGTTGGAAGAGGTTTGTTTGTTCATTGTTTCCCTTCAAGTATTTAAAGGTCTGAATCATATCTCCCCTGTCCCTCCTCTCCTCCAAAGTATACATGTTTAGGTCTTCAAGTCTCTTCTCATAAGGCTTCTGACACAGGCTCCAAATCATTTTGGTCGCCTTCCTCTGAACAGTTTCCAGTCTTTTTACATCATTTGCAAGATACGGTCTCCAAAACTGAACACAGTATTCCAAGTGAGGCCTCACCAATGACTTGTACAGTGGTATAGGTACCTCTTCCTTTCTGCTGGTGATTCCTCTTTGTATGCAGCCCAACATCCTCCTGGCTTTTGCCACTGCCTTGTTGCACTGTTTTGCGAGATCTTCAGAAATAATCACACCAAGGTCTTTCTCCTGATCCATGCATACTAACCTCTCGCCCCCTATCACGTACATTTCCCTTGGATTTCTGCTACCCAAGTGCATGACTCTGCACTTCTTTGCATTAAACCTTAATTGCCAAGCATTAGACCATTCTTCCAGCTTTTGTAGATCTTTCCTCATCTTAACCACTCCCTTGGGGGAGTCAACTCTGTTGCAAATTTTCGTGTCATCTGCAAAAAGACATACTTTTCCATTCAGTCCTTCAGCAATATCACTCACAAATACATTGAACAGTGCCGGGCCCAGGACCAACCCCTGGGGCACCCCGCTAATCACCTTCCCTTCATCCGCGTGAGCTCCGTTTACCATCACCCTCTGTCGTCTGTCAGTCAACCAATTTCTGTTCCAATTTACCATCTTAGTATCCATCCCCAAGCTACTGAGTTTATTGATAAGCTTCCTATGAGGAACAGTATCAAAGGCTTTGCTGAAATCCAGGTAGATGATATCCATCGCATGTCCCTGATCTAGCTCCCTTTTCACCCGGTCAAAGAACTCAATCAGATTTGTTTGGCAAGATCGTCCTTCGGTAAAACCATGTTGCCTTGGGTCTTGCAACCTGTTGGTTTTGAGAAAGTTCACTATTCGCTCTTTCAGGAGTGTCTCCATTACTTTTCCCACCACCGAGGTAAGGCTCACGGGCCTGTAGTTTGACACTTCTTCACTGTCACCACTTTTGTGTAGAGGTACGACATCAGCCGTTCTCCAGTCCTGAGGAACCTCTCCTGTTTCCAAGGATCTGTTGAAAACATTCTTTAACTGCCCTGCAAGAACCTCTCTGAGCTCTTTCAGAATCCTGGGATGTATCCTATCTGGTCCCATGGCCTTGTCCACTTTCAGTTTTGCAAGTTGTTCTAACACATCATCTCCTGTGAATTGTGTGGTATCTACTTCATTCCCATTTTTATAATATTTGGGAGTCACAGGTGGTCCTTCTCCAGGACTTTCTTTAGTAAAAACAGAGCAGAAGTATTCGTTTAGCAATTTCGCTTTTTCAATGTCACTTTCCACCAGTCTGTTCGCAGCACTTCTGAGTCCTGCAATTCCAACTCTGATCTTCTTCCTTTCCCGAATATACCTGAAGAAGGTTTTGTCACTACACTTAACATCATTAGCCATCTTTTCCTCTGCCTTTGATTTTGCTATCCTTATTTCTCTCTTTGTCTCTTTGAGTTTGATCCTTTATTCATTTTTGTGTACCTCTGTTTGCGAGCTTTTGAATCTTGCGAAAGCTGTGTTTTTTGCCTTTATCTGAGCAGCCACTTCTTTATAAGATAAGAACATAAGATATGCCATACTGGGTCAGACCAAGGTCCATCAAGCCCAGTATTCTGTTTCCAACAGTGGCCAATCTAGGTCATACGTACCTAGCAGTTTCCCCAAGGGACACAGGTTCCACAATGCTTGTATTGGTTCAAGCTTTGATATCCTGGGTCCCTTCTTAATAATGGTTTATGGACCTTTCCTGCAGGAACTTGTCCAAACCTTTTTTAAACCCAGCTACACTAACAGCCTTTACTACATCCTCCGGTAACAAATTCCAGAGTTTGATTACACGTTGAGTGAAAAAATATTTTCTTTTATTAGTCTTAAATAGTTTACCCTTCATTGCATGTCCCCTAGTCTTTCTATATTCTGATAAGGTAAACAATCGATCTACGTTTACCCGTTCCACTCCGTTCATTAATTTATAGACTTCTATCATATCTCCCCTCAGCCGTCTCTTTTCCAGGTTTAAGAGCCCCAACCTTTTTAGCCTTTCTTTATAGGAGTATCCTTCCATCCCCTTTACCATTTTGGTGGCTCTTCTCTGAACCTTTTCTAAAATCGCTATATCCTTTTTAAGATACGGCGACCAGAATTGCACACAATATTCAAGGTGCGGTCTCACCATGGAACGATATAGAGGCATTATAATATCTTTTGTTTTATTTTCCATTCCTTTCCTTATCATACCTAGCATTCTATTTGCTCTCTTGGCTGCCGCTGCACACTGGGCCGAGGGTTTTAACATGGTATCCTCAATGACGCCTAAATCTTTTTCCTGGGTGGTGGTTCCTAATGTGGAATCTTGCATCGTGTAACCATAGTTTGGGTTGTTCTTCCCTAAGTGCATAACCTTGCACTTGTCCACATTAAATTTCATCTGCCATTTTGATGCCCAGTCTTCCAATTTATCAAGATCCTCTTGCAATTTTCCACAATCCTCTTGGGTTTTAACAACTTTAAATAGTTTTGTGTCATCTGCAAATTTGATAACCTCACTCGTTATTCCACTTTCCAGGTCATTTATGAATATGTCAAAAAGCAGCGGACCCAGCACAGATCCCTGGGGTACACCACTATTCACCTTTCTCCATTGGGAAAATTTGCCATTTAGCCCTACCCTCTGCTTTCTATCTTTTAACCAGTTCCTGATCCACAATAGTACACTGCCTCCTATCCCATGACTCTTTAGTTTTGCCAAAAGTCTCTGATGAGGGACCTTGTCAAAGGCTTTCTGAAAGTCCAGATACACAATATCAACCGACTCACCTTTATCCACCTGATTATTCACTCCTTCAAAAAAACACAACAGATTAGTAAGACAAGATCTTCCTTGTCTAAAGCCATGTTGGCTGTCTCCCATTAGGTCATCTACAACGTTAGAATATGGTCGGTTCTTTCGGAGTATGTAATCAGTTAAGTTATAAGTTGACAATAATACTCCAGTTTCTCCTAATGAATTCTACTTCACTTTTGTTCCCACTATTACTTCAAAAAAGCATAATTAGAAGCAGTTAGGCCTCAGACTTCAAAGAGCCATGGTTTTCATTGTGTTATCGACCTTATGCTCTATTTTGCATCAACAGCCTTATCTCTGCTTTATATATTTATTTATTTATTTAATGGTATTTATATACCGCCTTATCCTTCAATCAAAGCGGTCACAACACAAGTGGGGGATACATTTAACACATGGGGATTTTGAGACACATACACTAATACTTACAGGGAACATGGGCAATGGAGGGTTAAGTGGCTTGCCCAAGACCACAAGGAGCATCTGTGGGACTAGAAACCCCAGTCCTTCCGGCCCAAGGTTGCTGTCCTCTAGTGGGATTTGAACCGCCGACCTTCCGGCGGTTCAAATCTTTGACTTGTCCAATGATTTCTAACTCGTGTTTTTCATATATAAAAAGAAATGGATGTTCTTAAAATTTTTTCTCTCAAACCATTATTAGCAGCAAGAAAAGATAAATGCTTATCTTAAAATGTGCCCGACGCTAGTCTCAGCGCTATTGCGTTTCACATCCACGCTGTTTCTTCAGGGGCCGAACTTATTCTTGTTTCTCACAGTGCTTGTTCTTCCATGGTTTGTACTGGCTTCTCGCTATAGTTTTTACAACTTTCACAAATTTTCAATTCTAAACAAGGGAATCATAATGTAATTCAGTGTGTTAATATTCTCCTTTTACTTTAACTATATTTCTATCGGACTAAGATCAACATTTGACTGGAACGTTACCTTAACCTTCACTGTTGGTTGTACGCTATTTCATAGCCATTCAGTGTAGACCACGCCGCGCATGCGAGTTTGTCAAAGGGCTACTAATATAGCGTTTTCCCTCCCCCCTTGTTATCTGTATTGGTCTAACTCACACACAGATTCCAATCTATTTGTGTATTAAGGCCCCTTGGGTATATTGTTTGCAGCGTAAAGATCCATCGTTGTTCTTTCACAATCAAAGTGTGATCTCGGGATCTGCCCTCTGTACCCGATAAACATCTATCGATACAAAAACATTGCAATTCTTCAAAACGATGGTGCTTTTGAAGGCAGTGTTCAACAATTGGAGCTGTTAGTGTTTGGCATTTCAGCCTGCTGCGATGTTCTGCTAATCTAGTTTTAAACGGTCTCGAGGTTTTTCCTATGTATAACAGCTGACAGGGGCATTCTATAGCGTAAACTACAAATGACGTATCACATGACGTAGAGTGATGTAGTTGGTAACACTTCCCATGATAGTCAAATGACGTAACTTCTTTCATAACTTCACAAAACTGACATGTCCCACATCGCTTGTGTCCCTTGTCTTGTTGTAAGTGACAATGTTCTTGAGAGCGTAACTTGGTTGGACTTAAAACTTCTTTAAAGTTTGTGTGTCTTTTCCAAACACTGAAATGCCAAACACTTTGATTGTGAAAGAACAACGATGGATCTTTACGCTGCAAACAATATACCCAAGGGGCCTTAAGACACAAATAGAGTGGAATCTCTGTGTGTGAGTTAGACCAATACAGATAACAAGGGGGAGGGAAAACGCTATATTAGTAGCCCTTTGACAAACTCGCATGCGCGGCATGGTCTACACTGAATGGCTATGAAATAGCGTACAACCAACAGTGAAGGTTAAGGTAACGTTCCAGTCAAATGTTGATCTTAGTCCGATAGAAATATAGTTAAAGTAAAAGGAGAATATTAACACACTGAATTACATTATGATTCCCTTGTTTAGAATTGAAAATTTGTGAAAGTTGTAAAAACTATAGCGAGAAGCCAGTACAAACCATGGAAGAACAAGCACTGTGAGAAACAAGAATAAGTTCGGCCCCTGAAGAAACAGCGTGGATGTGAAACGCAATAGCGCTGAGACTAGCGTCGGGCACATTTTAAGATAAGCATTTATCTTTTCTTGCTGCTAAAAATGGTTTGAGAGAAAAAATTTTAAGAACATCCATTTCTTTTTATATATGAAAAACACGAGTTAAAAATCATTGGACAAGTCAAAGATATAAGCATATATAAAGCAGAGATAAGGCCGTTGATGCAAAATAGAGCATAAGGTCGATAACACAATGAAGACCATGGCTCTTTGAAGTCAGAGGCCTAACTGCTTCTAATTATGCTTTTTTGAAGTAATAGTGGGAACAAAAGTGAAGTAGAATTCATTAGGAGAAACTGGAGTATTATTGTCCCATTAGGTCATGACTATCTACATGCTGAGTAATTTTATTCTTTATGATGGTTTCTACCATTTTTCCCGGTACTGATGTCAGGCTCACCGGTCTGTAGTTTCCCGGATCACCCCTGGAACCCTTTTTAAAAATTGGTGTTACATTGGCGATCCTCCAATCTTCAGGTATTAGAGATGATTTTAATGATAGTTCACAGATTACTAATAGCAGGTCTGCAATCTCGTATTTCAGTTCTTTCAACACCCTTGGATGTATACCATCCGGCCCAGGTGATTTGCTACTCTTCAGTTTATCTAATAGTTGTAATACATCTTCCCGATGTATCGATATTTCCTTCAATTCTTCCGCACCTTTAAATACCACTTCAGTCATGGGTTACATCCCTACATCTTCCTCAGTAAAGACTGAAGCAAAGAATTCATTCAATCTCTCCGCTATCGCATTGTCGCCTCTTAGTGCTCCTTTAACCCCTTTATCATCTAATGGACCAACTGTCTCTCTCACAGGTTTTTTGCTACGAATGTACTTGAAAAGGTCTTTACTTCGCGTTTTTGCTTCCGCAGCAAGCTTCTTCTCAAATTCTCCCTTTGCCTGCCTTATCAATGCCTTGCATTTGACTTGCCAGTGCTTGTGCTGTTTCCAGGTTTCGTCGTTTGGCTCTTTTTTCCATTTCCTGAACGATGCTTTTTTGGCAACAACAGCCTCTCTGACCTCACCTTTAAACCATGCTGGCAGTTTTTTGGACTTCCTTCCACTTTTCTTAAAGCGTGGAATACAGCTGGTCTGGGCTTCCAAGATAGTATTTTTCTACAACAGCCAAGCCTGATGTACGTCTTTAACCTTTGCAACTGCTTTTAGTTTTTTCTTAACTGTTTTCCTCATTTTATCATAGTTTCCCTTTCGAAAGTTAAAAGGTAGTACTGTGGATTTCCTTACTATCCCTCCTCCACTTATTAAATCAAAGGCGATCATGCTATGATCACTATTGCCAAGTGGCCCCAACAACCTTATCTCTTGCACTAGATCTGGTGTTCCACTAAGGACTAGGTCTAATATGGCTTCCCCTCTGGTCGGTTCATGAACCTGCTGCTCCAAGAAGCAGTCATTTATTTCATCTAGGAACTTTATCTCCCTAGCATGTCCTGACGTTACACTGACCCAGTCGATACCGGGGTAGTTGAAATCACCCATTATTATTACTGCACTGTAACTTTTGTTAGCTTCCTTGATTTCTTTGAGCATTTCATCATCCTGGCAAGGTGCTCGATAGTACACCCCCACTGCCATTGCCTTCCACCTTTTACATGGAATTTCAATCCGTATAGATTCTACAGCAGATTTTGTTTCCTGCAAAACTTTAATCCTTTCTGACTCAATACCCTCTCTAACATAGAGAGCTACTCCTCCACCAATTTGATCACCTCTATCATTACGATATAGTTTGTACCCAGGTATCACAGTGTCCCACTGGTTGTCCTCCTTCCACCATGTCTTTGATATTCCAATCATATCTAACCTTTCATTTAGTGCTATATATTCTAACTCTCCCATCTTATTTTTTAGACTTCTAGCATTTGCATACAAGCATTTTAGAGAATGTATTTTACTCATATTAATTTGGCTATTGTTAGACATGGGTAATTTGGGATCTTTAAGCTCAGTCTGCTCCATACTTGAGGGCATTTGGGCTACTTTACTCTTTTGTGGAACCTCTCTGCTTTTGGTAGTATCCTTCAAAGATACATTCTTCCGAACCATCCGCTCTTGGGCGACTGTCGGCTTTGGAAAACCAAATGGGTTTTCTTCTCCTCTTGTTTTTGTTTACTTTTGTTACATATTTATTTGTTGCCCCTTTTATTGCCACCTTTAGTTTAGCCCATAGCAATTCCACTTCCCTAATCTCCTTCCACCCTGTCAGCTCCTCCTTTAGGTACTCGGCCATTTTATTGAAGTTGGTGTTTTTGAAGTTTAGGACTTTGAGCTTGCTATGATTGGCTTGTACCTTGCCTTTTATCTCAAACCACACCGTGTGATGATTGCTGCTGCTCACGGGGCACTCACGCAGACATTCGACATGCTATCACCGTTGGTGAGCACTAAATCCAGAGTTGAGCTTTCCCTGGTTGGTTCCATCACCATTTGTCTAAGTAACGCATCTTGGAGAGCATCCATGATTTTTTTGCTTCTTTCCAGATTTGCAGAAGGAGTAATCCAATCCACATCAGGTAGATTAAAGTCTCCCAATATGATTGCTTCCCCTTTTGTGGCTATCTTGGTAATATCTATAATCAATTCGTTATCTATCTCTTCAATTTATGTTGGAGGTCTGTAGACTACAGCATTATGGATGACAGTGCCCTCTCCTCTTTCCAACACAATCCAGAGTGCTTCTTCTTTTCCTCATGCTCCTTGCATTTCAGTAGCTTTAATATTGCTTTTGACATACAAGGCTACTCCTCCTCCTCTTCCATTTTCTCTGTCTCTTCAGAATAGATTATAGCCAGGTATGACTAAATCCCAATCATGCGATTCGTTTAGCCATGTTTCTGTAATGGCCACGATGTCCAAATCCGTTTTCACCATTAGGGCTTCTAGGTCCGGAACTTTGTTGGCTAAGCTTCGAGCATTTGTGCTCATTGCTTTCCAGCATTTACCTGGCTTGTGTGTATTTAGCATTGATTTTGTTCTGCCTACATCTTCCCGCTTGTTTTTGATGTGTGTTTTAAAAGTGTGGCTGTTTCTGATTTTAATCTGCTTTTGCAGGGGGTGATGTCCAGAGCTTGACCTTCTACATCCATCACCCCCTTTTTCTAGTTTAAATGCATATCCACATATTGCTTGAATTTTTCACTTAGGATTCTTTTCCCAGTGACAGATAGGAGTGGCCTAGTGGTTGGGGCAAGGTACTTCAGGCCGGAAGGTCGGGGGTTCAAATCCCACTAGAGGACAGCAACCTTGGGCCGGAAGGACTGGGGTTTCTAGTCCCACAGGTGCTCCTTGTGGTCTTGGGCAAGCCACTTAACCCTCCATAGCCCATGTTCCCTGTAAAATAGTTATCTCTAAGTTATAATGCCCTGTTCAATGTAATTTCAGTTTGTTCAATGTAAACCGCACTGATGCAGAATAGCGCGGTATATAAGAGAATTAAATAAATAAATAAATAAGATAGATGTAGTCCATCAGCACAATATAGTCTCTTGTTGTACCATCTGTTACCCCAGTTGCCAATAAATCTGAATCCTTCTTGTTTGCACCAGGTCTGGAGCCATGTATTAAAGCTGTTAATGTGATGAAGCCTTTTTGCCCCCTTACCAAGCACAGGTAGAACTTCTGAGAATGCAACAGTGTTAACAATGGGCTTGAGTTTCTCTCCCATAGATTGGAAGTCCTTTTGGACTATAGAGGCACTGTTTCTAGCCAGGTCATTTGTTCCCAAGTGGATAACAACATCAAGTTTGGAGTGTTCACGTTCTGTGCTAAGTACTTCAACAATGTGGTTTGTGTTCTTGCTGGCTGAAGAGCCTGGGAGGCACCTGACTATCTTCTCTCCTTTGAACTGTGTTCCCAAGTTGATGCCACTGATGATGGAATCTCCAAGTAGTAGTAGTTTGCTGTTTGGTGAGATTTTCTTCATATTTGGTGCTTTAGCAGGAGATTGGGCATTGTCTGTCTTATTTAAGGGCCCTTCAGTTTCTTTGGATTGGGCATCCTCATTTGCCAAGGCAGAGAAGACATTATACAGTCGCCTATATATCTAAATCCTTCTTGTTTGCACCAGGTTTGGACCCATGCATTAAAGTTGTTTATACAATGCAGCCTTTCTGCCTTCTTAATATGAACAGGTAGAACTTCTGAGAATGCTATAGTGTTAACAATAGGCTTGAGTTTCTCTCCCAGAGTCTGGAAGTCCCTTTGAACTGCAGAGGTACTGTTTCTAGCCAGGTCATTTGTACAACAGTAGATGACAACATCAGTTTTGGAATGCTCATCTTCTGCACTAACTATAGTATACCAACAATTTGGTTTGTTTTCCTGCTGGCTGAAGAGCCTGGGAGGCATTTGACCATCTTCTCTCCTTTGAACTGTGTTCCCAAGTTGGTGCCTCTTATGATGGAATCTCCAAGTAGTAGTAGTTTTCTGTTTTGTGACTTTTTTCCCTGTTTGGTGCATTATCAGTAGATTTGGCATTGAGCCTTTCATTTAAGAGCACTGCAGCTTCCACAAGTAGGGCACCCTCATTATCCAAGGCAGAGAAGGCATTATGCAGGGATATCTCTTGATGTATAGGGTGTCTCTGCGTTACAGGTCGCACCCTACCAGAGCCCACTGTGATCCATTTGTTCCTAGGCTGTTTGATTCTTTGTGGGAGCAGTGATGGATTTTGTTCAGTTTGTACCCTAGAGAGATTTGTTTAATTGCAGCTAATTCTTCCCTTAGAAGAGTCAATTCTTTATGCATAGCAGATAACTTGAGGCATATAGGGCAGGCTCTTAGGTTCCAAATGATTCTTCTCAGAATGAAAGCACCACAGTTACTGGATTGAATACACGACATGCTGATTTAGCTGTGCTAGGAGGAGAAAAGGAGAAAACGTGGATGCAACACCTAATTAAAAGACAGATGTCAATGTATATGATGACTATATATAGGCATTGCAACCCAGAGGTGGGTGGGGTGAGAGGTAGAGTGGGCAGGAACTTATCCCTGGACAGTTGACCTAATATGAACTAAGGGCACACTCAGATATATGATTTAAAGACTATGGAAGGAATGTAGGCAGTCTGAATGTTCTTAAAATCCTATATCCAACATTTACAATTTATATTAAAAACAGGCAGTTGTAAAGTCTGAAAGCCTTAGCTGTGTGTGTAGTCTCTTGAAGCTGTGATGAGCAGACTGATTCTGGTACTTGGTCAGTTGTAGAGTTGATTCAATTAGCCCCACCCTGTGAAGCAGACATGTAACAGACAATGGAAACTGAAATATTCAAACTGAAATCTTACCACTATGTATCAGCCCACTATGCAAAGGTCCCTGTTACCTTAAAATTTATACCTTTGCTGTCAGGCCCCTTCTCTAGCCTTACTCAAATCCATACTAAAAACTCACCTCTTTGAAGCCACTTTTGCTCCTCACTGTCTTGTCCACTACTTATGTGTATCTTACCATACTGTAGTCCCCTGTTTTGTAATGTATTATCTCCAGGAACAAGCAGGAATGTAGTCATCACATATGGGTATCGTCGGTACCGACGGACCCTGCGCGGGAACGCTCCCCAGCATCCAATTAGAAAGCTTTTGGGAGCATCCCACAGCGCCTGCGTGCTGCCTTCCCGCCTTTCCCAACTGCCTCTCTCCAGTTCTTCTTTTTCCGCGGAGCCAGCAGGTCGTGTTCCTGTCACCGCAGAAGAATTCTTTTTTCTTTCTTTCTTTTTTGTGGTCGCGTCTGCCTTCCTCGACGCTTCACCAGTACTGCCGTTTTTTTTCTTATTATTTCTGTCTTTAAAAAAAAAATATATATATATATTCTCTTTTTTCTTTTTCTTCAGGTGCATGCGCCTTTTTGGGCCTTAGGCCCAAAAACCTTTCCTTACCATGGAGAAACCTGCCTCAGGTTTCAAAAAGTGCACCAAGTGTGGCGGTACCATTTCCGTCACCGACACCCATGAATGGTGTCTAAAATGTTTAGGTCCTGACCACTCCATCACGGATTGTATGTCCTGCGCCATGATGTCTAAAAGAGGTCGGTAGAACCGAGCTGCTAAGCTCAGTACCCTGTTTCCCTCTGATGCAGCTTCGGTGGCATCAACGTCTTCCAGGGCTGCTTCTTCCTCCCGTGGATCTCAGGTAACTAAACATAAGTCCAGCTGGTCTTCAAAGGGTAGATCTCCTTCTAAGCATCGAGATGCCTCTGGCGTTGCCCTTGAGGATTCTGCACCGGCAAAATTGCCCCGGCGGGAGGCTTCAGCTTCCAAAGCATTATCGGGGTTCCAGGATGTTCTTGAGGCCTCGACCTTGGCAGAACTACTGGTGCCATGCTCTGGGGTACCGGCGGTCTCCTCCGGTATCGACATCCAGGCATTGGCAGCGTCGATAGACCAGAAAGTCCTGGCTATTGAGCGCAGTCTGGCGGCTCTCCTTGCGGCATCGACACCCTCGGAACCGCGACAGACAATTCCACCGGTACCGGCCCCTTCATCGGTATCGGTACCGGTAATGATAGCATCGACATTGGCATCGGTGTCTGCTTTGCCGGTACCCAGTCATCCAATGACCTCCGATACCGATACCCCGGTACCGGTTACTCCCGGTACCGACTTCGGTCGGTACGGGTATCGGGCTCTTCAACAGCATCCGGACAGACGGTACTTCGAGTCCTCAGAAGAATCTGAGGATTCTGACAGTTCTGTCGATGCAGCGATGCTTCTCCCAGAGGAGCCCTCCTCCCCTAAACGCAGGATGTCTCCTCCAGAGGATATTTCCTTCCAGGATTTTATCAGGGAGGTGACTCGGGGCCTGTCCATTACTGTGGCCCCTGAAACAGAGCCAAGGGCCAAGGAGTTGGAAATTCTACAATATCCCAAAACTCCTAAGGAGGCAGCTACCTTGCCCATTCATGAGATTTTATATGATCTCATGTTAAGGATGTGGGAGACACCTCTTACCACCTCTCCTCATTCTCGCAGACTGGATACTATGTATTGAGTCCCTCCTTCTCCTGGTTTCCATAAGACTCAGCTTCCTCACCACTCTATTGTAGTGGAATCTGCTATGAGAAGGATCAAGAGTGCAAAGAGGCATGCCTCTAATCCTCCAGGACGTGAGTGCAGAACCCTGGATGCTTTTGGACATCGGGTCTTCCAAGATTCCATGCTTTCTGCCAGGATCAGTTCCTATAGTCTCTATATGGGAATGTTCCTGAAGGAGGTCACAGATGATTTAGAGGCTTTAAGTCCTATTCTTCCTGAGGATAGAAGACAGGATTTTCTCCCTTTGGTCAAACATGCCCAAGATGTTTCTAAATTTGCCAACCGGGCAGCCTTTGACTGCTTTATTTATTTATTTATTTAACGTTCTTATATACCGCACTTTTATCATCAGCGCGGTTTACAGTAAACATAAAATACTCACCGATAGCAACAGGCTGTCGTGAGTTTACATATAACAGGAAATCTAATTGGATACAACATAGGGGAGAACTTTGTACATATAAGTTATATAACTATATACAATTGTATTCTTCTTGTTGTACAGGGAGTGATAGATCGTTACATTGGATTGTAATGTGGTGTTGGCTATGTTGGAGTGGGGTATTGAGAGAAGTATGCAAGGAACAGGTGGTGTTTTATGGCTTTGAGTGCATAAGCAGAACCTCGGCTATTGCCATAGGTGCACGTAGAATTGTTTGGCTCCAGGCATCTGATCTAGAGCTCTGGGTACAAGACAAATTGGGAAATATCCCTTGTACTGGTGAGAACCTTTTTGGTAAAGATTGGCAGGAAAAGGCCAATGAAATGGATGCTGAAAATTCCACCTTGGATAGATTATCCAAGTCCACTGCTGATTCTGCTAGAAAGAAATTGTTCAAGAAACCATTCGTTTCTAAAAAGAAAAGATTTTATCCTGCTTATGTTCAGCAGGGACGTTCTGCAGGTCAGCTTGCCAGGAAAGGTCAGCAATCACCCAAACAGAAGAAAGCAAAGACTGCTAGGCCTCAGCCTCACAGGGCCTTTGACTCTCAACTAGAGAACTTAGCCTTCCTGGCTCTCGAGGGACCAGAGCCTTCCACCATTCCAGGAAGGTTATGTCATTTTGCCCCCAGATGGGGGCAAATAACAGCAGAGCATTGGACACTCTCCATCATAAAGGAGGGGTACAGGCTTCATTTTTCAAGCATGCCCCCTCCCACAATAGTAAAGCAGTTCAATTCTCCGACCTCTCTCATCAACCTGTTAGGTCAGGTGGTCACTATCCTTCTTGTCCAAGGGGCAATAGAAGAAGTACCAATTCATCAGCAGGGTACAGGGTTCTATTCCCCTTATTTTCTTATCCCAAAGAAAACAGGGGGTTACAGACCTATCTTAGACCTCAGAGAATTGAACAAATTCCTTGTCAAAGAGAAATTCAAGATGATTTCTCTCGGATCTCTGCTGCTATACCTTCAGAGTCAGGATTGGCTTTGTTCTCTAGATCTCAAGGATGCGTTCACTCATGTCCTCATCCATCCAACCCACAGAAGGTTCCTTCGGTTCCTTTTTCAGCAAAAGCACTACCAATACAGGGTGCTTCCTTTTGGCCTGGCCTCAGCACCAAGAGTGTTCATGAAATGCATGGCTGTAGTAGCAGTATTTCTCCGCACTCTAGGGATATTTGTCTTCCCTTACTTAGACGACTGGCTCATTCGAGCACCAACAGAGTCAGAGGCCAGACTTCTCTATCCTGCACAATGCGTATCCTTCAGTATTTAGGGCTGGTAATAAACATCCCAAAATCTAGTCTAACTCCCACTCAGTCTTTAGAGTTCATAGGAGCTTTGCTGGATACCAGAAAGGCAAGGGCCTATCTCCCCCAGGCCCATTGCCTTCGCATGGTGCAGGTAGCTTCTCAAGCAGTGCTAAAGCCTCATCTAACTGCTCGAGAAATGTTACAACTACTAGGCCCCATGGCATCTACTGTGCATGTGGTTCCCTATGCTCGCCTCCATATGAGGGCAGCTCAGTGGACTTTATCCACCCAATGGACCCAGTCATCAGGATGTCTGTCACACAAAATAGCAAACACGAGTCGCCTTATTTTGTCCCTCCAGTCGTGGAAGTCCACTCAAAACCTGTTGCTGGGGTCCCCCTTTCAACAACCCTTACCCCAAGCAACTCTCAACAACAGATGCTTCTCCGATGGGTTGGGGAGCTCATCTCCAAGACCTCTCCACCCAAGGCACCTGGTCTCCACAGGAGAGTCATCTACATATCAATCTCTTGGAGCTCAGAGCAATCTTCCTTGCTCTGCAAGTGTTCCACACCCTGCTCCAGCTACAAGACAGTCCTCATTCATACGGACAATCAAGTAGCCATGTTCTATGTGAACAAGCAGGGGGGAACAGGCTCTCTGTCGCTTTGCAACGAAACTTTGCGACTATGGACCCTCGCCAGAGAGCATCAGATTCATCTCCTGGCAGTGTATCTTCCAGGCATACAAAACTCTTGGGCAGACAGACTCAGTCGAGTTCTGCTTCTACACGAGTGGTCTCTGCATCCAGACCAGGTGGCCAAGATTTTTCAAATTTGGAGAACCCCAGACATAGACCTCTTTGCAAGTCCGTGGAATGCCAAACTTCCCTGGTTCTGTTCCAGAATTCCGGCTCAGAAGGCTCAGGTCCAGGGATGCTTTCCTCCTTCATTGGGGTCAAGACTTCCTGTATGCCTTTCCACCCATTCCCCTAATTCCCAAAACCTTGTTGAAGCTTCAGAGATACAGAGGCCATATGATTCTCATAGCTCTACATTGGCCACAGCAAGTGTTGTAACCTCTGCTTGTACATCTCTCTCAAGCTCCCTCCCTGGAGTTAGGGCCTGCTCCAGATCTCCTATCTCAGGAGGACGGAATGTTATGGCATCCCAATCCCCAGTCTCTGCATCTCAGGGCTTGGTTGCTGAAGGCCTAGATCTCCAAGATCTTAATCTTCCTCAGCAAGTAAAAAGTATTCTTTTTGCTTCCAGGAAACCTTCCACAAGACACTCTTATGCTTTTAAGTGGGAAAGGTTTACTATATGGTGTTCGCAGAAGGGTCTTAACCCCCTTGCGATACCTCTGGAATTATTGCTGGAGTATCTCCTTCATTTATCCAATGCAGGACTGAAGACTAACTCAGTAAGAGTCCATTTGAGTGCTATTGCAGCTTCCTTTAAGCCTCTAAATGGACAACCTATTTCCTCTCATCCTCTTATAGCAAGATTTATGAGAGGCCGCCTTCTAACTAAGCCTCCCATTAGGCCACCACCGGTGGCATGGGACTTTTATTTATTTATTTATTTACATTCTCTTATATACCGCGCTATTCTGCATCAGTGCGGTTTACATTGAACAAACTGAAATTACATTGAACAGGGTATTATAACTTGGAGATAACTATTTTACAGGGAACATGGACTATGGAGGGTTAAGTGGCTTGCCCAAGACCACAAGGAGCACCTGTGGGACTAGAAACCACAGTCCTTCCGGCCCAAGGTTGCTGTCCTCTAGTGGGATTTGAACCACCGTCCTTCCGGCCTGAAGCCCCAACCACTAGGCTACTCCTCCACTCCTTAAACCTTAAACCTGGTTCTTTGGCAGCTCATGAAGCCACCCTTTGAACCTTTAGTTACTACCTCCTTGAAATTCCTTTCTTGGAAGGTTATCTTTCTCATTGCAATCACATCAGCACGCCGCATTAGTGAGTTGCAAGTGCTAGTAGCTGATCCACCTTATACAAGGTTCCATCATGATAAGGTAGTCCTTAGGACTCATCCACACTTTATGCCAAAGGTGGTCTTGCCTTTTCATCTAAACCAAGTGGTCTGCCTACCTGTGTTTTATCCAAGGCCTTATGCATCAAATGCAGAGAGGAATCTTCATACCTTGGACTGTAAAAGAGCTTTAGCCTTTTACTTACAAAGAACACAGCAACATAGAAAGTCCTCTCAACTCTTTGTTGCTTTTTATCCTTCTCATTTGGGACTTCCAGTCTCCAAGAGAACACTGTCTAACTGGATTGCTCAGTGTATTTCCTTTGCCTATCAGAGTAAGAACTTTTCTCTGGAGGGCCATGTCACAGCTCACAATGTGAGAGCCATGGCAGCCTCAATGGCTCATCTGCACTCTGTGTCTATCGACGACATCTGTCGAGCAGCCACTTGGGCCTCGGTTCATACCTTCACAGCCCATTACTGCTTGGACAAGGACTCCCGCCGGGATGCCTTGTTTGGTCAGGCTGTTCTCCAACACCTGTTCCATACCTAATCAACTCCTACCCGCCATCCGTGGTAGGATGCCAGAGATCCATTGGGGGAAGTGGAGCCCTGGTCAGGGACACACAACTTCTGGGGTCTCTCCCTGGCACCTAAAGCTAGGGAGTCCCCATATGTGATGACTACATCCCTGCTTGTTCCTGGAGATAGCATAGTTACTCAGCTTCCCCAGATGATCTCGTGGCTATCATTGATCTGGCTTCCAACACACATAACCCAGGCCTCCCAAATTGGATCCTAGGCGACTTTAACCTGCCTACATTACAAGATCATCAAGCAACAGCCTTCCTGGATGCTCTGGAAAATCTTGGCTTCAAGCAACTAGTTAATGATCCTACCCATATTAAGGGAAATATCTTGGACCTTGTATTCGCCCCTCAAACCTCTCTTAAACCAGCCCAGGATCCCATAACCTCTATAACTTCCGTTCCTTGGTCAGACCACAAGCTGATCATCATCCAGATTCCCTCTTACAAAGCCTACACAAAAACCAACAAAATCCAAAGCAATACCGCAAGACCCTCTCGATCTTTCAAGCCTTACAACAGAGATCTTTACTTGCTGAAACGCAGCAACTCATCTCTGATTCCACCCAGAACCTTGACGACCTAATTTCTCACTGGAACAATTGCCTCAGCTCTATCGCCCTACGTACAACATCCAACAGGCCTCCAAGTAAAAGAGTAAGTGCCCCATGGTACTCAGCTGATCTTAAAGCATCGCTTAGCCAATTACGGAAACTGGAGAAACGCTGGCGCCGATCTCACTCTTTAAATGACCTGTCAACATACAACTGTCATCTGGCTGCGCATCGCAACGCAATCACCAACACGATAAAGCAGTACTACTCTGACACCTTAAAGAGATCACTTAATAAACCACATGACCTCTTCGACCTGGTCAAGAATTTATCGAACGAACCATCCTCTGGACCTCCATTTGAGTTACACCCACAAGATTTTGCAACCTATTTACAATCCAAGATATGTCAGACCAACAAAACCTCTACTACAACCTCTACCACAGAGCAAAACTGCCAAACAACCCTAACCATGTTTTCTACCCCCTCCAAGAGAGGAATTGAAGACACTATTGCAGCCCTTAACTCCTCTACTGCTCAGACTGATCCATGCCCAGCCTTCTGGATCAAGGAGCTTCGCAGCCACTTCAGCTCAGTACTGTCCAAAATAATGAATCTCTCCTTCTCAACTGGCTCCTTCCCTTCAGCCCTTAAACACACCTCTATCAGACCTCTACTAAAAAACTGCAAGCTTGACACCCAACAGGTGGAATCTTACAGACCCATATCTAGCATTCCACTACTCGCGAAGATCATTGAAAAGGAGGCCCAAAGGCAATTGCAGGATCACATTGACTCCGCTGCACCGTTAGACCCCTGCCAACATGGTTTTAGGGAATTCCATGGAGTGGAAACCCTCCTTACCACTCTCCTCTGCAAAATAATCACTGGCATTGACGACATCTGTCAAGGTTTTGCACTCATCTTTCTTGACATCGCTGCAGCTTTTGATTCAGTAAATCATGAGCTTCTACTAGGACGACTGATTGACAAAGGCATTAATGGAAGAGCGCTCTAATGGTGCAGATCCTACCTGTCCGATAGATGGCAGCATGTTCGTTCTGGAGGGATAAAGTCTGAACCTTTCCACCAAAGCCAAGGAGTCCCTCAAGGATCTTCCCTTTCTGCGCTCCTTTTCAATATTTACATGCAACCAATTTGTAATATCATCCGGTCTTTCAATGTTGATTGCATGTTATACGCAGACAATGTCCTGCTTTACATTCCCTTCTCTACTGAGCATCTGGACCTCTCCCCACTGACGAATTGCTTCAATGCAATATCTGACTGGCTCCTGTCTCAAAACCTCAGAATACAACACAAGAAAACAGAAGTACTCTTCATTACAAGGAATCCCAATTTTACCCCCCCACAATATCTTAAAGTAAAAGAAGCGGAGTTGCAGTCTAAATCCTCAATACGATATTTGGGAGTCACCCTAGATCAACGCCTGGACATGAAGGCCCACATAGGAAACATAGTCAGATCAGTTTACCACAAGATCCGCTCACTTAGACATTTACGTTCCATGCTTGATCCAACTGATTTCCGGACAATCTTCCAGGCGTTGGTTATACCTCATTTCGACTACACCAACGTCATATTACAAGGTCTTCCCCATTCTACACTAAACCCGCTGCAGCTAGCCATGAACGCGGCAGCAAGAGTCATCCACGGAGCCTCCAGGAACGACCACGTGACGCCTCTGCTGATACAGTTGCATTGGCTTCCCATTCAAGCTAGAATAGTTTTGAAGACCCTGATAATCACTTTTAAAGCGGTTAATAATCTCACATCTGCATCCTTAACCTCCCTCATCCATATCACATCTCCAAATAGAGCAAGAAGATCCATGGCCATAAACTCCTTAAAAATCCCGAAGGAACTTACTGTTTGCACTAAATCGACAGCCAACAGAGCCTTCAGTCTCAGTGCCCCAAAATGCTGGAATGCACTACCCCGATATCTGGGCTATTAAGAGCCTAACACAGTTTAGGAAAGCCCTCAAATGCCACCTCTTCAACAAGTACCTTATAGAACCCAATGGCATCACCTAGAACCCAATAACACCCACTGACACCAGTCCCAGATAAATTTACGGTATTTCAACAACTCACCAAGTTTGATATTCAATCCTACAGTGGGCTGGTCTTGTCCTATGAAACCTCTATGCATATGATGCCATATAGTACGTTTTGTAAATAGTTACCTCGGTTATCCAAGTTTTTATGCCCTGTTACATGTAAACTCATACGTGTTAAATGTACTGCGCATTTTGTTCCATGTGAACCGCGCTGATGGTGAATAGTGCGGTATATAAGAGACTGTAAATAAATAAATAAATAAATCTGTAACAGGTGATCTCCGGGAACAGCAGGAATTTAGTCCTCACAACCCACCCACCTCCCCTAGGAGTTGTATCTCTCAATCTATCTTTTCCTTTCCCTCTTTCTCTCTTTGTCTCAGCTTTAAAACTCAACTGGAGAGAGGCAGTTGGGAAAGGCGGGAAGGAAGCATGCAGGCGCTGTGGGATGCTCCCAAAAGCTTTCTAATTGGACCCAGGCATATGATCAGGTTTTGGAGGACTTATAAGTTAAAGATATCCAATTGTGAATATAAGATTGAACAGCTGCAGGATAATGCTATTGGGTTAATAAAGGATTCTATGGTGATACATAAAATGCTTGAGTTCCTTGAAAATGCTAACACAAGGAGGAATTTGAGTTTACTGAACTTTCCTAGGTCCCTTTGATATCTGGACAGGAACTGTTCAATAAATTTTTGACCTTTATTTTGAAGATTCCCTCTGTGCCTGTCCCACCAGTTACCAGTGCATTTTATTTACCTATGGTCAATATTAAGTCTGGGAATGAGTGAGAGCCACCACCAATGATATCATGCGATAATATGGACTTGATAGTATTTTTTAGAGAGGTCGGACTCTGAAACAAAGGTGGCTGTAACTTTGCTGGTTATTGTGGCCCCATTAAACTGGTTCTTAAAAATATTATTTAGGTGTAAGGATCCTGTGTTTATGGATTGTAGGATCAGGATGTTCCTTGATGTGTCAAGGATCACCCCGAAAAGAAGAAAAAAAAGTCTTTATTTAAAACTAGGGGCTCTACAGTTGGGTGGGTTATTTTTCTTCAATATCCGTGTAAATGTTTGGTTAAGTTGGGTGGATCCAGCTATGTTGTTTGAACCACAGCTGTCTGGGAGTCCCCACCTCCTGCCTTTTCCTGTTAGAATAACATTTCTTTTAATTCAGGGTCTACTTTACCTAATTGTGGACTTGTAGGTCTTTAAACCTGTTTTTTCTTTTCGTTGGAATGTGTTTGTGTTTTTTATGCTTTAATATAATTTCTGGCTTAAAGAGGTTTTTCTGTGATAGGAGGTTCAAATTGGAAAATGTGCATAAATAAAAAATAAAAAAATACTCTATGAAAAAAACAGATCATGAGAAATGTTCCTGCTAAGCTGTGTTGAGTCCCGCCGGCATTCCTGCCAGTGGGAGGAGGTGCAAAGTGATCAAGCTTAGGATCACACAGCATCGGCAGACCCTTGGTACCTGCCTATGCCATGCGATCCTAAGTGTGATCACTTTCACGATCGCTTTGCACCTCCCCCCACCAGCAGGAATGCCGACAGAGGACTCAGGGCAGCCTAGCGGGAACATTGATCAAGAGATAGGTGGTTTAAAATAGAAAGCTAAGGTGGTAAAAGAAAACATTTCATTGCAGGAGAGGGTGGAGAATGCAGTGTATTAGCATAATTTATGTTTGTTACATTTTCCTTGTATTCCTTCAGTATCTCTGGTTGAGATCATCAAGAAGCATGTGACCATTGTTTTGAAAACTGGAATCTGAACCTCCCCTGGCAAGAGCCACAGACTAAAAGGATGGAAGCTGCAGATGCAGCTCAGGAAGGATAATCTTGAGATAACTGATTTTTCTGGAGAAGTCCAGTGACTAGCATATTTCTACATTTACTCTTGTGATTACGTGTGCATTGGACCTGGACAGGGACTGGTTAATATATATGTACTCTAGATCTAAAGACTCTTTCTTTATGGACTGTTATGTTCTTTCTCCAGGAACAAGCAGGAAGTCAGTCCTCACATATTGGCTCTGTCGGTGCCGACGTCACCCATGTGAAACATTTCCCCAGCTTTCAAAGAAAGCCTTTGGGAATGCCATCACGCATGTGTAGTCCCCTTCCTGCTCAGGGGTGCCATCTTACTCAGTCTCCCATTTTCCGTGAAGCCCTTCGGACATGCGTCTTTTTCACTAGTACCGTTTTGTGGTTTTTCCAGCTAGCGCCAGTTCCTCCTCCTGCCTCTCAAGCACCACTGCTTCAGCGGTCAATCTTGGGAACAGTTTTCCCTTTCCCCCCTCCACCTTAACGCTTTCATGCTCTTTTTAACCGATGGCCATATCGAGGGTCTTCAACCTCGCAGGGGCTCCTTTTGTCCCAATGACCTCCGGTTTCAAAAAATGCAATCAGTGCTCCAAAAATATGTCACTCACAGACACCCATGACTGCTGTCTCCGGTGTCTGGGTGCTGATCATGAACCGGAGCAGTGCTCCTTATGTAAAAAGATGTCCTCTGAGGCCATCCATAGTCGCCGGCAGAAGTTGGACGATATCTTCCTTAAGGCAGACTCAACCCGGGATCTCCGGTAGCTTCACGCTCAAAGACCCCACAGCCATCGCAGCTGCCCAAGATTCCCCCACAAGCCCGCAGGCACTCTGACCAAGGGTCCCCCCCCCGAGTGTGAGCAGAAAAAGAAGAAGGCTGCTCAGATGTCATCTGGGAGGTCAGACAAGCATGAGAAATCAGGTGCACGGGCCCTCACCCCTCTACAACAGTCCGAAAAGTCAGAGAGGGAGCGGCTTAGAAAGGTACCTCAAACCATTGCAGAGGCCTCTGGTGATGGTGCCCAGTCTCCTGAAGGTTGTCCCAGTGAGTACCCCTCTCCTTCTCAACACCTGACCCTGTCACACTAGTGGCGGTGTCACAGGGCCCCACTCCCAGGTGGGAGGCCTGAATGCTGGCCTTAGAATGCAGCATTTCAGTGTTCCTTGCTGCCCAGCAGGCGCAGATGCCTGATCCCGCTGGCATGCACCATGAGACCGCAAGGACCTCAACCTTGAGGACTCCCCGGGCCACCGCAGTGATTCCTGAGAGTCAGACGCCTCATGAGGATCCTCGGTGAGGGTCTTGATCTCCTTCCTGTTCTTCGGGTGTGATATCATTTTTTGCAATCACCTCTGGCTCTGGACAGGCACTGGCCTCGGGAGCCTGGCACGGGTCATCGACCCACCTTGAACCGCCTGATCTTGAGTCCTCCATGGACTATTTGGAGTGAGAGTCCAATGGGGACACTTCACCAGAGACTTGGACCCACCGAGACCTCTCCTCAGACCCCTCCCTGCTGACCCAGAGGCAGCGGTCCCCTACCAAGGACACCTCTTTCCTTGCGTTTGTCCATGATATGGCACAGGCCCTCATGCTTACCACCGCATCAGCGGAGGACCTCGATATCCTCCAATATGAGGCACCACCGAAGGAAACCCTCATGGTTCTGGTCCCCTCTATCCTTAACCGGCTCCTTCTCCGCATGTGGGAGACCCTGGCTTCTGTCCCGATCATCAGCCGATGCCTGAACACCATGTACAGGGTCCAGTGGGGACCAGGGTTTTGGAAGGCACAGCTCCCCCATATCTCCATGGTCATCGAGTCAACTATGCATAGGCAGAAAAGCCTAAAGACTCACTCTTCAGTGCCTCCAGGCAGGGAGTCTGTGACCTCAACGCCCTCGGGCGCAGATGTTACCAGGGCTCCATGCTAGCATGCCACATCCAGGTCTACCAACTCTATATTGGTATGTTCCTCCGAGGAACTCAGTGGATTTGTGGCCAGCCTCAAAGGGACCACCTCCAGCATTTCCAGGCACTCTCGAAGTCAGTCGGTGAATGCTCTAAATACCTTTCTCGAGCCGCCTATGATGGCTTCCAGTCCTCCACATGTGTGGCGGTGGCCGGCATCAGCGCCCTCCAGCAGGCTTGGTTCCAGCCCTCTGACTTGGAGCAGTAGGTCCATGAGAATCTCTTTGATGCCCATTGCCTCGGGGAGCAACTCTTTGGCAAGCCTATGGAGGACAAAGCAGTCGAAATTGAGACTGAGTATGTCACCCATACTCTGCTCTCCAGGAAGACCTCTCCCTTCCTAGGAAAAAGCCACAAGGGAAGAAACCCTTCTTCTGCAAGAAGGGCCAACCCTACAGGGGATACCCCCCCCCCCCCATACCCCACCACACAGATCCCACCACAGGGTGGCCAGGATAAGGGTTACAGCCAGTGATCTCATAAGCCCAATGGACCGAAGACCCAGTCACCGGCTCCAGCAGAGCTGGGCTCGGGGTTTTGATGCACCCGGCATAGCCTCTTGACTGCTGGACGACCAGCTGCCAATGGGAGGAAGGCTGATCCACTTTGTCCACAGGTGGGACTTCATCACCACTGACTCGTGGGATCTTCAGATCATCAGGGAGGGTTACCTCCTCAATCTAGACCAGCCACCACCTCCCTACTTTCCCGTGGAGCCCCAGTGGCTTCCCCTGCAGCAGGCCTTACTAATTCATGAGCTCACAAGCCTTCTCAAGGACAGGGCCATGGAGGGTTCTGCTCCAGATACTTCTCATTCCAAAAACAACGGGAGGTCTCAGGCCTATCCTCGACCTGAGGAACCTAAATAGATTCCTGGTGCGGGAGAAGTTCAAAAGGCTCTCCCTTGGAACACTGCTTCCCTACCTCCAGCAGGGCAATTGGCTATTCTCCTTGGACTTAAAGGATGCTTACACCTGCATCCTTATCCACCCCAACCACAGACAGTACTTGCGGTTTGTGGTTGGAGGCAATCAGTACCAGTATATGGTGCTCCCCTTCGGCCTCACCTCCGCACCACGAGTCTTCACCTAATGTCTTGCAGTGGTGGCGGCCCACCTCCATCTCCAGGAGGGCCTTCGTCTATCCTTACCTAGACGACTGGCTCATAAAGGGAAACAAGATCTCGGAGGCCCTGCAGGCCACAGGCCGTACCATCCGGCTTCTACAGCACCTGGGATTCATGGTCAACCACCCAAACTCCCACCTCACTCCAGTGCAATCCCTGGAGTTCATAGGGGTTTGCCTGGATACTCTCCAGGCCAAGGCCATCCTTCTCCAGGACAGGGCAGACTGCCTCATGTCCCTGGCATCTGATGTGCGGAGTTGCCGCACAATCTCGGCTCGGTCAATGCTTCGCCTCCTAGACAACATGGCCTCCATGGTCCATGTTGTGCCCAAAGCCCACCTCAACATGTGAGCAGTGCAGTGGTGCCTCCGCACACAGTGGGCCCAGGCTACGGGCAGACTCCAGGACTCCATCTCAGTCTCACCTTGGTTGGCAGAGTCCTTGGTTTGGTAGCAGGACCCACAATACCTACTCCAGGGCATGCCCTTCCAGACCCTGACCCCCCAGAAATTCCTGACGACATATGCCTCCCTCTCGGGTTGGGGGGCCCATTATGAGGAGCTGCATACCTAGGGGGCCTGGTCCCCTGAAGAGGGTCAGCAGCACATCAACCTGCTGGAGCTTTGAGCTGTCGTCCTTGCACGGAAGGCTTTCCAACATTGGCTGCAGCACCAGGTGGTGCTTGTGCAGATGGACAATCAAGTCACCATGTTTTAGCTGAACAAACAAGGGTGTACCGGCTCCTACAGCCTCTCCCAGGAGGCGGTGACCCTGTGCTCATATGTAGTGAGCCAGGACATCACCCTCAGAGCCGTCTATTTCCCCCGGCCAAGACAATGCCTTGGCGGACCCTCTGAGCAGAGTCCTCCAGCTGCACGAGTGGTGCCTGAGCCCCTTGACAGCACAGCATCTATTCCAGCTCTGGGGCACCCTAGACCTGGACCTCTTCACCAGTCCACTCAACGCTCAGCTTTCCTGGTTTTGTGGTCCCTCCGTGTACCCGGGCCGGGTGGCTCCAGACTTCTTCCTCCTTTCATGGACGATGGGCCTGCTATATGCCTTCCCTCCCATGCTGCCAACAGCATGGACCCTTCTCAAGGTCCAGTGGGATGGGGCCTCGATGATCCTCATGGCCCGATGTGACACAGAGAGCCATGGTTCCCTCTGCTGCTCTGTCTTTCTATGCAACCCCCAGTCCCCTTTGGGAGGTCATCAGGGCTCCTAAAGCAGGAGGAGTGCTTGCTCCTTCACCCCAATCTGGGGTCATTGTCCCTTATAGCATGGTGGCTGAATGGGTCACCTTAGCTCTGCTTCATCTCTCCAGGGAGATCGAGAACATCCTACTGGCCTCTCATACAGACTCGACGAGATGGGCTGGTGCCTTAAGTGGAGCAGGTTTTCAATGTGGTGCTCGAAGAAATGTGTGAACCTGTTCTCCTGCCTGATATACTCAGTCCTGCAATACTTGCTCCATCTCTCACAATTGGGACTAAAATCTAACTCAGTCGGTTCACCTGAGTGCAGTTTCGGCAAACCATCATCCCATCAAGGGCAAACCCCTCTCGGGGCAGCCCCTCATCTCTCATTTCATGTGGGGCTTGCTCCTCTTCAAGCCCCCTATCTGCCCATCCCTGGTGGAATGGGACCTCAATGTGATCCTCACGCAGCTGACCAAGCTGCCTTTTGAACCTCTGGCTACTTGCTCCTTACGGCACTTATCCTGGAAGGTGGCCTTCCTGGTGGCATTCACCTCCACTCGTAGAGTCAACGAGTTCCAAGCCCTGATAGCCAAGGTGCCATACACCAGATTCTTCAAGAACAGGGTGGTTCTTCGCACCCAACCCAAGTTGCTCCCGGAGGTTGTATCGGACTTCCATCTCAACCAGGAGGTGGTGTTGCTCACTTTCTTCCCGAGGCCCCACGTCAACTCAGCATTGGCCGTTCTCCATACTCTGGACTGCAAGAGGGCCCTGTCCTTCTACTTGCAACAGACTCAGGGCCACCGCAAAGCTGGACAACTTTTTGTCTCCTACGATCCCAGCCATCTGGGATAGGTGGTCACCAACAGACCTTGTCCATCTGGGAGACAGACTGCATCGCCTTTTCCCAGGCCCAGGCCCAGGCTGGGCTACCACTGGACCACCGGGTCATGGCACACAATGTCCGGGTGATGGTAATGTCTGTCACAAGCCTATGCTTGGTGCCACTGGTGGACATCTGCTGGGCCGCTACCTGGTCTTCTGCTCGTACCTTCACGGCCCATTACTGCCTGGAGAGGGAGTCCTGTTGGGACAGCACCTTCGTCCAGGCTGTACTCCATAATCTGTTTGGGGTTAAGCAACTCCTGTCCTCTGACCCTTCTTGTTCAGGCTACCACAGACATGGCTCTCCATGGACTTGAGGCATCAGGTCTGTCTTTAGATTCACTTGCGTCTGCTCTGCTGTTTTTTTCCTACAGGTCCTCAGTAGCCTATAGCTAGGGAGTTCCATATGCGAGGACTGACTTCCTGTTTGTTCCTGGAGAAAGCATAGTTACTCACCTGTAATAGGTGTTCTCCAGGGACAGCAGGAATCAGTCCTCACAACCCTCCCTCCTCCCCTTGGAGTAGCTGTCCACTTTTTGCCATCTTCTGGGTGGGGATCTAGCTAGGACACCTGATTGAGTAAGATAGCAGCCTTGGGTGGGAAGGGGACCACGCATGCATGGTGGCATTCCCAAAGGCTTTCTTTGAAAGCTGGGGAAATGCTCCTCGTGGGCTCTATCGGTGCCGACGTCACACATATGTGAGGACTGATTCCTGCTGTCCCTGGAAAACACCTGTTACAGGTGAGTAACTACGCTTTCTGGGTATAACCAAAACCACCCAGAAGAAGAGGAAGCAGTGTCTCTGACTCAGACCTAGAGTCCTGCATCTTGGAGGGCTTTTTTTTTTTTACATTTTCCTTGTAAATGTATGATTAAGTATCAACGTTTGTGCTATATCTTTTTTGAACCTCAGCAGTTATCTGTGTTTCTCAGTGCTAGGTCTGCTGCCTTTCAGCTCCTGAGTAAGTTAGCCTCAGTTACATGCTTGCCCACTTGCTAACAACTTAAGGGTGGAGTAAGGTTCACTAAAATAGTTATATTGCCCAGGGCCATTTCAACCCCTTATTGGGCCCTGGGCAAACATTTGTGAATGCCCCTTCCATTCACGGCCCTCCTGTTCATGGGTCCCTCCTCCCGCTGCCACTGCTGCCCCTCTCTGGGACAGGCACCAACAGCAATATATTTAAAAAGGCACTGAGGCATTGGAGTTATCTTCTCTTCCAGTGCCACAGTACCATTTGCGCTTCCACTCCCTTATGATTCTGTTAAAATGAATCAGAAGAGGACGGAAGGAGGGCTAGGCCTCATAGAGATTGATTACACATATAGAACTACTATCATAAGCCTACCTATCAGCATCAGCGAATCCAAATATGCAAAAAGTGCTGAAATATGAAAGTAGATGTCCAGAATCTGCCGTCATCATCAAACTTGAACAAGCATTCCGACAATTAGAAGGAATGAGTGAGAATCCACAAGCACACACAGGAAAGGAAGCAACAGAATTTGCAAATCCAGAGAAAAAAACTCTTCAAAGAATTAGATCAGCAAATAAGGAAAAACAAATGGCAAATGCACAAATATAGTGGGAAATACAAAGTATTACTTCAGGAACTTTTTGTCGATCAAGAATGGACACATAAATGGTTATGGAGAGATGAAATGAAACCGATGGATGAGATGCTGGTAGTTGCAGCTCAGGACAGTGGATTATGGATGAGATGGTTTACAGCAAGCATTGAAAAAAAACTGGCAAAACAGACATATGTTGATTCTGTAAGAAAGACCTGGAAACAGTGACTCACTTCATAGCTGGCGGAAAATTTCAATACAAAAAGGCACAACAATGTAGCACGCCTCACAATACAGTATCCAAACAATACAGTATCACAACAATACAGTATCCTCACAATACAGTATCCAAACAATACAGTATCACTGTCTGAAAAGCACTCGGATCATGACCCTAAGAGACTTACAGAGAATAACGAGATTATGATCACCTGGGACATTCCCATTCCGATGGATAAGAAACTGGATGTCAGGAAACCCAACATGTGATTAAGGAGAAAAACACCAGAATGGTATTGATAATAGAGGTGTTGGTTCAAAGTGATTATTCTGTGAATTGCATGGAGAGGCAGAAGATCCTGAAGTAGCAAGAAATGCAGTCAGAGACCAAGAAAATATAGCAGAAAGATGCAGAAATATTTTCCATTGTACTGGGAGCCAAAGACTTGATAATGAAGAATTTCCAAGTACATTTTGACAAACTACTCATACATGTTACATCTTATGAACTCTAGAAGGAAGCTCTCTTTGGCACGATGAAAGTACTACGCCGAGCATTATCAGTAAATTTAAGAGATTGAGATCATACTGCATATAACCTGGCTTAGAAGTGAGGTTAATGACTGTCATGATATATGCAAAACTAACCCATTTGGAGAAACGTCCCCGGACACATAGTCCAGGAAAAGTCTGAATTCATTTACTATGGATGGGTCTGTAAATGAAGGAAATTAATACTTGCCTAGCTTGATAACGCAAAGAGATTCTTCAGCTTCCCGCTACAAAGCAGCTGATGCAAATTGGCCGTATTGCATCAAGAGGTTGTTTCAAGTAGATCAAAATTATGACATCTTTTCATCAAAGCTCAAATAAACAAAAAGGTTCATAAATTCATCTTTAAGTAAAAATATCAGTGATCACTCAGGGAGCCTATGTTCTCACTGCGTGGTCTTAAATAGAGAAAGTTAAGCATGCAATTGCAACAGTGAATTTTATAAAAGCCTACTAAAAGGTCACATGACCTGTAGAGACTAATGAACAAAACTCCTCCTACTACTTATCATTTGTAAAGCGCTACAAGGCATATCCAGCACTGTTCAGAGACATTTAAGAGACAGTCCCAGCTTAAAGTCTAGTCTGGACAGATATCCAGAGATGGTCAGACAATGACAGGATGGACAATGCTCTCAGCGGAAATTAATAACTTAGAATTGTGCTTGATCAAAAGCAGGAGAATGCATTCAGTGAAAGGGGGAAGTAAAACCATGGTATGAAACCAGTGCAGGGGTTAAATGTAAATTTGAGCAATTTTTTCTATAGAATATGCTGTCCCTAATGGTAGCAAAAATTGTGTGTTTCAGGGCAGAGAGAGAAATATTTTTAACTAGAGAAAATAATATACTTCTGAGCGTTACACCCACATTATTTCTGATCTTCCCTGAGCTTTTGGCTGCATATATACAAATGTAACAGTTATAAAAGTACTATTTTGAAAGGCCAGCTAAACATAGAAAAGTGACAGCAGGTAAAGACCATGCGATCTGTCCAGTCTACCCTTCTATACCAACTACTAAGCTTTCCAGGCCCTTTTTTCCCTCAGAGATTCTCCGTTTGTCCCATATTTTCTTGAATTCAGACACAGTCCTGGTCAGGGTCCTGTATGTCCAGCTGTCACACTCTGGACGCCCAGTGTATACCATATCTGAGGTGGTATAAGCGCCGGGCGCCCTGCGATCTTGGCCGTCCGCCACCCCCCCCCCCCCCCCAGGACATTGGGGCCGGTGCGGGTGAGCCCTGCTGCCTGAGCCCAACCCGGGCTGTGAGAAAAGGAAGCTTGTAACGCAGTCAGTCCTTCAGCGCTCCTGCTGGGCATCTCAGTGCCATGGCAATAGGACGTCACGGCACCAGCACACCATCAGGGGCATAGGGCGGGCTGGGCCGTGCAGCATGGAGGATGTCTCCCGGGGCAGAATTGGGGGCATGCTGGGCTGTCTATGTGCCCCATCCTGCAACCGCGGGAATGTCTAGTTCCCGCGGTTGCAGTATCGGGTACAATTTAGGCCTGTCCATTTTCTGGACATCAGGACAGCTTGGATGTGCCCCTGTTAGAATTGGGCTCTCAGGTTATTAGTGTTGTAACTGCTGCTCTGTGCAAGTCATCTCCTTTTGTATTTAGGATTATATCTGCAGTTTCATACAGGTTACACCCTCATGCCTTTTTGAAATATGCAAAACATTTAAGTTTTGTTTTGAGTGGAAATAAAAATCCCCTGTGTACATCCCGTACCCTTTTGAATTCTGTCACTGTTTTTGTCCTCACAAACTTCACGAGAGGGCATTCCAAGCATCCACCCCTTTCTGTGAAAAAAATATTTCCTGATGTTGCTTTCAAATTTTATTTCTCTTCAGCTTCATTTCATGTTCTCTAGCTCTCTAGTTTTACTGTCTTTTGAAAAGGTGTTTTGTTCATTAATTCCTTTTGAGTATTTAAACGTCCATATCATATCTCCCCTGCCGCTCTCTTTCTCTAGGGTGGTAAATCTCAAGCCGGCCCTGGTGTACCTCCTAGTCAATCTGGTTTTTAGGATATCCAGAATGAATATTCATGAAACAGATTTGCATGCACTGCCTCCATTGCATGAATATCTATTCCCCTATGATACCAGGGTATAAATGTTATTGCAATGACAGGATAGATCAGATTGATGGAGGGGTGGCACTATATGTTAAAGAGGGCATTGAGTCAAACAAGATGAAAGTTTAGCAGGAAACAAAATGCACTCTAGAATTCTAGAATCATTATGGATAGAAATGCCATGTGAGAAGGGGAAGGGAATAGCATTGCAATGTACTATTGTCTGCCTGGCTGGAATGAACACACAGATAATGAAATGCTAACAGAAATTAGGGAAGCTAACAAAATTAGTAACACAGTAATAATGGGCGATTTCAATTACCCCGGTATCAACTGGGTCAGTATCACATCAGGACATTCTAGGGAGATAAAGGGGATCTTTTACTAAAGGGAGTTAGCTGATGACACGCATTCTGGCACATGCTGAATGTGCGTTGGGTCATGCGTTGCCAGCTAGGGCAGGGCCGTGAAAGTGCAGGACAGTTCCCTTGCTAACTGTGTAACCCATGTTAGGGTCACAAGTGGGTGGGATAGGGGTGGAGACTGGGCATGTGTGCTCCGTGCAGTTATCACTGGGTTCACACCACATGCTAACTGCATTAGCACGGGATTATCGAACGCTACCCCAGTAGGTGGTATTAAGTGCACCCGCTAATGTTGCGTACTCTAAGGGACAGGACTCCAGCTCTGACAGTGAATGCAATGGTGTTGCACCTAATACACCATAGTTTTATTTTATTTTATTTTATTTATATATTTATTTATTTATTTAACATTTTTATACCGCATTTTCCAAATGTTCAATTGCGGTTTACATTGAACAGAATATTGAATTGTATAGAATGGTACATATTCATTACATAAAACATTTAACTATGTACAGTAACAGAATAACATAGTGAACAATTTGCTAGTTACAGGGCAGCCATTGGCAACTATTTACAACTCTTTAGGGAGGCTTTAGAGAATTGGGATTTCTTAAAGGGTTATATCAGTTCAGGATTATTTTGGGTTGATCCAGTATCTGCATTGTTTTGTGTGGTGTTAGTGGTGGGGAGTGTATCTTCATTTTTGTTTCCAAAGTGTATGGTGAACAAGTCGGTTTTGATTGTTTTGCGGAAGGTAGTGAGGTCATCTATTGATCTTATACTGTCTGGGAGGTTGTTCCAGGTTACCGGTGAGAAATGTGAGAAAACATTTCTCTGTTAGTTAAATTTGTGGATTTTCTAAAATCAGGTGGGGTGATCAGCTTATTTTTGTTGCACTCATGTTGATTTTGGATCTTGTTGTTTTTGGAGATGAGGGTGGTGAGGTAGGATGGGGCAATATCTTTGATGATTTTGAATGTGGTTACGAGGATTTTGTACTGGATGCGGCTCTGGATTGGGAGCCAGTGGAGGTTATATAACACTGGTGTGATGTGTTCGGCCAGGTTGGTGTTAGCGGTAATTCTTGCTGCAACGTGTTGGGCAATCTGTAGATGTCTTATGGAATGTTTTGGCACCTTTGGCATGTTCAGTGCAACAGCCTAGCACCTGTTAGTAAAAGAACCCCAAAGTTTATAGATGAAATACATGACTGCTTTATGGAGCAGCTGGATTAGGAACAGACACAAGGGGGGAGCTATTTTGGACCTAATCCTTAGTGGAACATAGGATATGGTATGCAAGGTGACCGTGTTGCAACCAATTAACAGTAGTGATCATAACATGATAAAATTGTATTTAATAAATGGGAGGAGAACAACAAGGAAATCTACTGTGTTAGCATTTAACTTTCAAAAATGAGATTATGAAAAAATGAGGAAATGGTTAAGAAAAAAATAAAATTAGCAGCTGCAAAAGTTAAGAGTTTATATCAGGCCTGGACGTTCTTTAAAAATACCATCTTGGAAGCCCAGACCAGATGTATTCCACACTTTAAAAAAGTTAGAAGAAAGGCCAAATGATTGAGGTAAGAGAGGCTGTTATTTCTGGGAGTTCAGCAACTGTGAGTAAAATCGTGGGCCCTATGGATAGACATATTTCTTCTTCTGTTGTAACAATCCAGGCAAGTTCTCCCACGCAACCCTCTGAGTTGGGGGCTACTTTAAGCCCCATTGCTCGAACTCCACCTCCATGGCCTTTAGCTGCCCTGGAGCCACTTGATGAGAGGGAACAGACTTTGGGACTGGTCATCCCAGAGTTTAATCCCTCTGTGTCTCCCCCTTCTGTATCTTCGGTGCCTATGCCATCATGTTTGCATTTTGATGTTTCTTTATCTCCTCAGTCTTCGCTGGGATCTGTTCCTGCCTCTGTTACTTTAATGGATATTTGGACTGTAGTTGCTCAGACAAATCACTATCTTAAAAATGTTTTTGATCAGACAACCAGTTTCTCTAAAGAGGTTGTTACTAAGTTTGAGCAACAGGATGAGGTCCTTGCTCAGCTTAGCAATGGATGATCTAGATTGGATCGTCAGTTCTCCAATGTTCAGGCAGCCAGTTTGGCAGGGATGAGAGATGCCCTGCTTTTAAATGGGCGGCTTAAACTGTTGGAGAATGTGATACGTAGTAAAAATTTAAGATTTCTTAATTTTCCTAAAACTCATTATCTTTCACCATTAATTTTGCTGCTGAAATACTTTAAGGAATATTTAAAAATGGAAGATGTGGAAAAGATACAAGTTACTAAGTTATATTATTTGCCGGATAAGCCGGCTAATATACCAACGGGGTCCTCTGCAGTTTCCATTGATTTGTCCCAATTTTTGGAACAGTCAGTGGATGATATTCCTGGGAGGGCCACTTTGGTAGTTTCTTTTGCTACTGATATTGAGAAATCTCAGGTTATTAAGTTATATTTTAAGTATAAGACTATTTCATTTTGTGGTTCAGGTTTTTCCAGATGTGGCTAGGGCCACTCAAATTCAATGTAAGACATTCCTTTAGTTAAAACCCCAGGTGTTAGCACTGGGAGCTACTTTTTATTTGAAATTTCTTTGCAAATGTGTGGTATCTCTGTTGGGTGTCCGTTATGTTTATACGGACCCTCAACAGTTAGAGGGTTTTTTGAAGAGCAGGGAAGGTGGGGTATGTAGAAGTAGTTTTCTTATGTATATTATATGTGATTTTGTTTTGTTATTGGGATTTGGGAATTTAGAGCTTGACAGAGTAATTTGCCCTAGGTTATTGTTGCCCTCTGCACTCCTGGATGTGGTCTAATTAAAGTACATATTTTTTTCTTTTTGGTAATCCTTTGGGGATATGGTTCCCCTTGTTTTTTCCTTCTTTTGATGTATTTCACATATTTCTTTGTATATGTTTCTGTTGTATTACATAGAAATTCTTTATAAAAAAAGAGAGGCTGTTATAGCCAAAAACATCCTTCATAAACACTTTCTTCTGTGAATGGTGTGTTCTCTACTCCATGCCCATGAGTACTTTTGTCAGCCATGTATAGTTCTTCTCCTGGAAGTTTTCTATGAACAGATAACAGAAGTATTTGTTTAGCATTTCTACTTTTTATTGTTGTTCTTCACATAGTGGTCCTCAACATTTTTCACTCTTATAGTTACATTTATGATCTTCCTCCTCTACAATGTATCTGAAAAAAAAAAGTTCTCAACAAAAAAAACTGATTTAGTAATTGAGAAAATCTGTGCTTTAAATGATAACTTGTGATAGAGAATGACACAAAGATATTTAAAGCTATCAGTAAGGGCAATGCGAGAGCCCAAAAGGTAGGGGGCAATCAAAGCCAAGGTCCAGTAATCCAAGTGGCAGTGGTTTTGGAAGGGTTAAACTTAAGGAAATTAGAAAACAACTAGTGAGAGATTTTGGATATGCAGTGATTCAAAGCAGACAAATCAGGAGCGAGTGGATTAGTACAGATAATCAGCAATATGTATAAGGCGTTATTAATCATGTTCAAGATATTCCACAAGTCCACTCCCAGTAATCAACCCCTCCTTCAGAGAGACCACAGTTCCAGGACAAGAAGAACAGCATCTCAGAACCTAGTAAAAGTGCCCAAATTCATAACCGGATTAAGCACTCCACGTCCTCACTTGCCTTCTCATTATTCGCACCTTACCTTTGGAACGCCCTACCCCTGCAACTCCAACTCCATCACAGAATTCGGACAAAACTCTTGTTTAAGGATTATTATGGCATGGGCACCTAACGACAGCAGCTCAGTCCCACACAAAAAAAAGAACTTATAACACTGTAGCTCAAACACTTCAACTCTGCCACTTAATCCTGCACAACCTGTGATAAGGAAGCTTATCATAGCTCAGGAAGGAGCTATATAGTAAAGGTGAAGTGACTCTGAACAAGCAACCTGTCAGTTCTGGTAGAAATGAGAAAACAGAATATTTCCATAAAAGACTACCAGTCCAAGAATGCACCAGGTTTCCAACAGCCATTAGAGGAGCTGAAGTGGGGAAACGTGTGTTCAATCAGGAGGGCTATGAGGTAATCCCCAAGCACTCATCTCAAAGGGCAGGGCCTGATTCAGCACAGCTGCGCTGTGCTAGGGTGGAGCACTCATCAAAGGAGAATAAAGTAGAGTTTATTCTACAGAGAATTATCCTCATCCTCAGAATCAGCTTGGATATCCTCAGCTTGGACGTCTTCATCATCTGGAGGATCATCAGAAGCAGAAGCCAGAGCGGACAGACAGAGAGGGCAAGAAACCCTTTGGAAGAAAGAAGAGAAAAGCATTTGGGAGGTCTAAAGGAGTCCATAGCAGTACGTATACTGGAAGGCATTCAAAAGGCAAGCATACACCATTGGACTGGGGGAAGCCAGAGGAGTGGTGCTGCAGGGCCAGGAATCTCCAGACGGTACCTGTGAGGGAGACGGCTGCACTTGGAAGGGACCCTAGGACCCGTGCCAGAAGGTATGTGAAGAGAGATCCAGTGTCCAGGGATCTGGATTGGAAGGCTGGACATAAAAACTGGACTACATACTGGCCAGGCTATTTAGAGAGGAACTCTAACAGCAATGGAAGCTCAGGTATGAACACTGATCTATGCCCTAGCTATAACCTTGAAAGACAGCAGGGAAACAAGTATTCTCCTGAAAGTGCTCCATTGAGAAATTCCTCTGTGCCAATCCATGATATTGAACCGATGATTGTTGAGGAAGGGGGAGAAGTCTTAGATACAGGCTGTGAATATATGGATTGCTCTCTGTCTAAACTCCTTTGGTAATTTACTGTTACAAAGTACAACGACCATCACAAAGAAATACAAACTTGTTCTTTAATCTACTCAGAAAAGCTCCTGCGTAGGATTTTGAGCCATGCAGTAGAAATTAAGCCAGCTAAGGGGTTTCAGCTGGGTAACTGCTAGCAATTGAGCCTTACCTAATTGCTTGTGAGCTCTGAGGAAATCACTTCTGAGTCTATGTGTGAAGATATAAGAAGTTAACCTGAAAAGAACAGTTTTTCCCTTCTTTGTGGGTTTTGCTTGTTGTTTGATACACTGCTAAGAAAATATTAGCTAAAGCCTACAGAAAAGACCAGTTTGTTACCAACCAGGTCTTTATTCTTTTGCTTTGATTGCCTGACAAGTTCAGCTGTTGTTTTCCTGATTTTGTTTTTCTAAGTTTAACACTGAAAGCAAGTATCCTGTTTTATGTGCTACCGAGCATATCTGTGTTGGGAGAAATAACCCATAAATAAAGATCTTATTGGCTTTACACTCAAGCACAACTAATTATTGTGAGCAGCTGTGTCTGGTGTGAATGGACTGCATTTCCCACAATCCCTTGCAAATCATATTGATATATGCTTTTGCCAAGACTGTGAACATTCTCACCCAGGCAGCCGTCTGACAAACCGAATATATAAATTCATCACACGTCCACACAAGCCATAATCAACATGTTAACCTGTGCCTCCCAAATTGCAACCAACTTATGTTAATTATATTGTTTGTCATACTGCGCAATTATATGTAAATGTTCGCATTATGTTCCATGTACATCACTTTGACTAGCAGATAAAGCAGTATAGAAATGTTGCTAAATAAATAAATATATCATCAGCATAGAAGAGGGGGAGTGGCCTAGTGGTTGGGGCAATGTACTTCAGGCTGGAAGGTCAGGGTTTCAAATCCCACTAGAGGACAGCAACTTTGGGCCAGAAGGACTGGGGTTTCTAGTCCCACAGGTGCTCCTTGTGGTTTTGGGCAAGCCACCTAACCCTCCATAGCCCATGTTCCCTGTAAAATAATTATCTCCTTGTTATAATGCCCTGTTCAATGTAATTTCAGTTTGTTCAATATAAACCGCACTGATGCAGAATAGCGCGGTATATAAGAGAATGTAAATAAATTAAAAAATAAGTAAATAGAAAAGAAGAAAACCAGATATAGACCGTATCACTGAGACCTATAACCCTAAATGGGAAGGAGGGAATGGCCAATAAGATCGAAAGCTGATGATAAATCCAAAGAGACAGCAAGAGCTATATCGCCACAGTCCAGAAAGCTATGCAAATCACTAAGTAAGGCGGCTAGAACTGTTTCAGTGCTATAAACAGGCAGAAAACCAGCCTGGTGAGGCTGCAAGATGTTAGTCATTTCAACATAGTCCAGAAGCTGAGGACAAAAATATTTTTAGTGAGTTTTGCCAGGAAGAGTAGATTTCAAACTAGACAGTAATGATCAGGTAGAAGATCAAGAATAGGTATGATAATGGCATATTTCCAACAAACCTGAAGAAGGTTTCCTGAGGGTTCTGCGATCCATTTGGAGGAAAGAGGATCTGAGGACAGGTTGTCTTTTGCAAGGTCACAAGTTGTTTAGAGAGCAAAAATGTGGTAGTTAGAATAAAAGTGGTCCAGTAGCATGTAGGAGGCGCAGATGGAGAAGGATCTTTGGAGGACTCCTTGTGCTTCTACAGGATATGTGGAGGGTGTTGCTCAGATACATGGCAATCTTCCATGGGTCACATCATCTTTTTCTGTCTTCCTTGGCAGTCCAGGGAATGAATTTGAAGTCAAATCCTCTTTTGTCCACTGACTTGGTGCTCAGTGTACATTCTGGCTGGTAAGCGGGTGCCGGAGAGAGTCAGAGCTTACTCTACTGGGTGGAGACTACTCTGTTGTCTCCAGAGGACTTCTGTAAGGCAGCTTCCTTGTCCTTTTTGAATGCCTTTGGGAAACCCTGCAGGTTGCTTGTGGAGGTTGGGACAGATGGTGCTTTTGGCAGGGTAGTCTGTCCCGAGCATCGCTTTCTTCCCACCCTGGGTCTTGACTGCTTGGTTACATCTCACTTGTCTAGACTGGTCTAGCGGGATGATAAGGAAGAATAAATTTTATGTACAGTACCTGATAATTTACTTTTTTTGAACCCTATTAGACCAGTCCAGAAACCATTCTGGAAGACTTTTTCTGCAGGTTTAGGGGTTCGACTATTTTAGAAGACTTAGTCAGTCAGTCCTGTGGCCTGACACCAATGTCATTGTGGTAAGAGAGCCAAATATTTGTTCAGGCTATTTGTGGTAAAGTTGTTCATGGTTAATAACATTGTCTGAGTTTTTCTGTTTTGCTTACTGCTTGGGAAGTTTCATACTGACTTTTCTCGGTACTACACCAGAGGATATACCAAGTGATGATATCACCAGAAGTTGCTCAAGTCTGCCTTCACCTGCTGGCAAGGGAACATAACCACTCATCTGGACTGGTCTAGCAGGATTCAAGGAAAGTAAATAATCGGGTATGTAAAATGTATCCTTTTGTATTTCAAAATGTTTGACATGAGAAAGCAAAACAATTAAAGATATGATTTCATTTCAGGAGGTGGTTCAATATTTACCAGATGCATGATTTGGAGAAGGGACACTTTGGGGGGGGAAAAAAATAAAAGGTAACCCATCCACAAAAGTTTGTTCAGGCTGCTATAAATGTTTAAAAGTGCCCTGGGTGGAAGGCTGTGTGAGTTGAAGAGGGTGTGTATGTGGAGGGTATTGCATGTTTCTGTGTGTATGGGTTGTGTGCATGTGTTAAGAGAGCTATCGTGGTTGTTTGTGTATATGTGGAAATATGGAAGGTGTGTGTACCTGGGTTGTATATGAAGGAATGCATGGAGCCATCTATGTGTAGGTCAGTCTTTGACAAATTTTGTTTGGATTTAGGAACCAGGCCAAAATCTTAGGAAAAAAAACAGTCAGGGGTCAACTCTGTTCAGTCCAATCCAATCAAATCAATTGAGCCCTTATCTAATCTTTTCATAAACCAAAGATATTTTTTTGTTAGACCCCAAATATATCACCCAGCAGCTAATCCACTGAACAGGTTACCCAAAGGGTCCTTTTAATGAAATTGCTAATATAAAAGTTTATTTTAAAAAATTGTCCAAAAGACTCTTAATTTATTTTATAGAAAGTCTGGTCTCGATATTCAATGATGGCAGCTAGCACTTTTACAGTGGATAACCTCTGCCCATGAACTCTAAACCCGGATATTCAATGCCAAGTCCATATCTGACCTCTAGCGTTGACTATCCAGGTCGGATGGCGATGCTGGAAGCTAACCGGGCAGTGCCGATATTCAGCCACTGCCGGGTTAGTTTCGGGGAAAAAGTTAGGACAGCCTTTTCTGTACCTAACTTTAACCACCAAGGGATAACCAGGCAGTGGCTGAATATCGCCGCTGCCCCGTTTAACCCTGATTGATGCCCACAGAATGCCCCAGTAATAACTGGTTAGCATTGAGGCACTGAGCGACAGCACCAAGGGTATTCACGGGCACTAACTGTGTTAGTGCCGCTGCGAATGCTGTTCACCGCATTTAACACAGTTAGCAGTTCTGCTAACCATGTTAATCACTTTGAATATTGGACCCTCTATCTCTTCATAACATTGACATTGTGCTAAGTCACCACATATTCACTATTTCCACTAATTTGCTGTTTCCCAAAATGGTAGACTGGCATCGTCCCAACAATACTAGATTTTCCTGACACAGCGCTATGTGGGAGAGTTTGTAAGGGTGTATGTGGGCATGTGTGTGTTGGTTGTGTGTGGGAGTTAGTTTTATGGATATGAGAGCTGCATGAGTGTGTGTGTGTCAGCAGAGTTGTCTATGGTGCCTTTTAGCTGTTAGCCAAGTGCTGATGTGGGAATGAGGCAGGAGCTTTACAAATGAAACAATTTCCAGCATTCTACAGCCTCTAACTGCTACCTATAGTGAGGGATTTTTTGTGAGGTTTTGTTCTTCAAAAATACTGACTTAAAGATTCCGTTTTTCAAACTTATCTGAGATAGTCCCATTTTCTTCCAGCCAGCTACATTAGCCGACTTTCTGGCCTTTTTTTTGGAGACAGACATACGTGGACACCCTTTATGTAATTTTTTTCCAATATTTCATTTGTTAGCATACAAATATCTGGACAGATGTGACCATAAAAAGAAACACTAGGAGGCAATAGCATAGCGAAAGAGCATTTGGTGACAGATAAGGACCACTTGGCTCACCCAGTTTGCTTATTTGTACCATTCCTGTCCCTCTCCTGCCCCTACCATGTGCATCTATGCCAAGTGTGTGCATTTGTTACTCCCTCTTCTCCTGTGAGACAATTCTAGTGAAGAAGTATTTCCTCTGAGCCTCTTTTCTTTCTACTTCATATCATAACCCCTTTTCTTTGAGCAGCTTTTTTTTGTATGGAAAATGCCACTATGCCCCCCTCCCCTGCTCTGAGGAGGCTGCTGAATCTCCGCTTTCACGGTACAAAAGCAAGAGCGTATGCATTTCTAAAGAGTGCATTGGCCTCATTAGCATTATCTGAAATTTAGAGCTGGCACACAGCGAATTATGAGCGGGAGGGAGGTCAAAAGGGCTAATTCCAAGAGAAACTGAGTTGGCTCAAGCAACTCATCCACTGACAGAGAAAAGAGAAATTAGGGTGAAGTCTGTCAGCTTGTTCCTCCGTGATGGGCGGGCGCTGTGCCTTATCAGCTGCACTGCAGGACGCTGCAGGACTTAGGCTGTTGGTGAGGAGACTAGATTTTGGCGCCGGGCAGCAGTTCAAGCTCCTTTCCCGTTAGCTTGTGTTGCCCTGACAACCATTCAGAAACTGAGATGTGGGCCCTTTGCCATCTGGCAGGTATGAGGCAGGTGATAATTTTTCATGCACTTCCATAAGATGAGTAATCCCAGGTGCTCATCCATCATGAACAGACTGTTAGTCCTGCTTTTGACGTGCATCTCTCTTAATTTTTGTATGAGGGATTAATGTGTGAAATCTCCATTCCACTCCAGGTCTGAATTCCTCTTACCCTACTAGGAAAAATACTGCCAAATTGGAAAGCTCTGCTCGTTTTGTTGTGTCATGCGTCGAAAAACTAGCTAACAACTTGCCTTGTACCTGTAAAATACTTTAACACCTATGAAGATTTGATTTCACAATTTTTAATAGCCAAGTCACCAATGATAATATGTGGCATGGTATGTGATTGGCTTGTGCTATCTGTGTGGTCTCTTATGACATCACAATCAGTACAGCCTAACTGGATTCAGTATGTCTGAGGTGGCATGTGACAAGTTTTCAAACAGGGCTGCTTCCAAGGGTCATAGAATTTCTGGAAAAACTTTAAAATATAAGTTCTCAGTCGCTGAAGGGTTAAGCGCTTCCACATAGCACCCGGACTGTGACATTTTTTCACTCTACAGAGTGTATACAATTCTCTTGTAAAGCAGCAATTCATATCATAGCTTCTGGGCAACGTTTCACCCCAAAACATGACAAAAGCAACAGGTTACTTACTGGAAAGCAACCACAACCATGTTGTCCAATCATACAGCTGCCTAGACAACAGCAGCTCTCCTGCTGGTTGCTTTCTCTTTATTGACAAGAGCAAGGAAGGAATTAGGAACAAAATGTAAATCTTGTCCTTGCTTGTTTTTTGGGTTCAACATCTGTATTTTATTTTTCAAACAAAGTTGGTTATGCTGCTTGATTACTGCTTGACCCATGTAATAGTAGACAGAAAGACTTGGCCAACTAAGAAAATGTGAACAACTAATGTGCCATGTTTTAAAACAGCAGCGATAGCAACACTTTTTAGCCCAGTTTCAGGAGCAACAAGCTTTCCAAAATCATCATGGCTTGTATTTCTGTCTCTTCCTTCTAACCATCCCTCTCCTCTTCCAATACTAATTTTTGAACCATTCATCTAATTTCATTCCAGTTGTTGCCACAGATTCTACTGCATCACATGATTCCCAGCTTATATTTTTGATGTGCCCTTATCCCTCCCCTCTTCCAAAATTAAGAATTTCTGTTTACCAGCAGAAAGGAGGAAGTATTAATGCTCCTGTACAAGTTGCTGGTGAGGCCTCACTTGGAGTATCGTGTTCAGTTTTGGAGACCATATCTCACAAAGGATATGAAAAGACTGGAAACAGTTCAGTGGAAGGCGATCAAAATGATTTGAAGCCTGCGCCAGAACACATATGAGAAGAGAATTGAAGAGCTAAATATGTATACCGTAGAGGACAGGAGGGGCAGGGGAGATATGATTCAGACCTTTAAATACTTAAAGGATATTAATAAACAAGCCTTTTTTAAAGACTGGGAAGCTGAAAAGCTAGAGAGCATAACATGAAGCTTGTGATAAGGAAGCTTATCATAGCTCAGGTAGGAGCTATAAAAAAGATGATGTGACTCTGAACAAGCAACCTGTCAGTTCTGGTAGAAGCAAGAAAACAGAGTTTTCACATAAAAGACTACCAGTCCCAGAATGCACCAGGTTTCCAGCAGCCATGAGAGGGGCTGAAGTGAGAAAATGTGTGTGCAATCAAGAGAGCTATGAGGTAATCCCTAAGCACTCATCTCAAAGGGCAGGGCCTGATTCAACACAGCTGCGCTGTGTTAGGGAGCAGCACACATTAGAACAGGATAAGAATAGAGCTTATTCTTCAGATAACAGTTTCAAGAACAGCTTCAGGAAGAGATACAGAGGGGAGAGCTTCAGCAACGGCTACAAGCACCAGTATCACCTGGAGAAACAGAAGCCAAGCCAAGCAGATAGAGAGAGAAGGAAACTCTCTGGAAGGAAGAGAAGAAAGGCCATTGGAAGGTCTGGGAGATTCCAAGGCAGTACTCATACTGGGAGGTATTCCAAAAGCCAGCAGAGTCCATTGGACTGGATTCAGCCAGAGGAATGGAGTGGCAGAGATAGGAATCACCAGTGGCTACCTGGAAGAGAGAAGACTGCATGTGGAAGGGACTTTCAGACCAAGGCCCGAAGGTATGTGAGAGAAGATCCAGTGTCCAGGGATCAAGATTGGAAGGCTGGACATCATAATTGGATTACATATTGGCCAGGCTATACAGAGAGGAATAATGATAGCAGGAGAGGCTCAGGTATGAACACTGATCCAGACCCTATCTATAATAGAGAATGGCAGCAAGGGAATAAGCATTCTCATGATAGTGCCTTAATGAAAGACTCGTCTGTGCCAATGTATGATAGTGACCATATGCTGATTGATACAGCAGATGAAAATACAGTTTACATGGACTGTTCTCTATCTAAATGCTATTGCTAGTTTTCTATGAGCAAACACATCAGCCATCACAAAGAAACCTAACTTTGTTCTTTATTTCCACTGCAAACAGCTCTTAAAGCAGGATTTGGGCTCACACAGTAGCAGCCAGCCAGCTAAAGGCTTTCAGCTGGTCCATTGATAGTAATTAGGGCTGCACCTGATTGTGTGTGTGAGCAAGGGAGAATCACTGCTGAGATCGGCGTGGAAAATAAGCAGAAGTTAACCTAACCAGCAAAGTTTATTCTTTACTTTGTGCCTTTGTATTTGGTAATTACTTGCTAAGAAAACATTAGCTAATTGCCTGACAAGCTGAAGGTTGTTTTCTGGTTTACTTTGTGACTTTTTGTTATCCATTTTAAACACTGCAAGCAAGTAACCTCATTTATAGTGCTATCAAGCATACATGTGCTGGGTGAATTAAACCCCATCAATAAAAGAAGTATTTTATTGATCTTACCACTTGGTTTCACAACTCAAATTATTGTCATCAGCTGTGTTTGGGAGTGAATGAACTACAATACCCACAATACCTTGCAAGAATCATATGAATATATGCATCGTCTAGATTGTGTAAGTTCTCACCCTAGGCAGCCGTCTGACAAACTGCAAGGGGGTAAACTGAAAGGCAACGTCAGGAAATATTTTTTCAGTGAAAGGGTGATGGATGCTTGGAATGCCCTCTTGATGGAGGTGGTAAGGACAAATATAGTGACGGAATTCAAAACAGCATAGGACAGACACAGAGTACTACTACTACTACTATTGAGCATTTATATAGCGCTACCAGTCATACGCAGCGCTGTACAGACATGTAAGAGACAGTCCCTGTTTGTCAGAGCTTACAATCTAGTCAAGACAAAACAGAGCAACAATCTAGTCAGGGCAAAACACAGAAATCAAGATCTGAAAGCAACAGTGAAGAGGTGGGTTTTCAACCTGGATTTGAAGAGGGCAGGGAGGGTGCCTGGCGTATAGACACAGGTAGCTTGTTCCAGGCATAAGGTGCAGCAAGGTGAAAGGAGCGGAGTCTGGAGTTAGGAGTACGAGTGGAGGGCATAGATAGAAGTAGTTTGTTAGAAGAGCGAAGTTCCCGAGAGGGGTTATAAGGAGAGATAAGAGATGAAAGGTACTGAGGAGCTGAAGAGTGAATGCATTTATAGGTCAGGAGGAGAAGTTTGAACTGGATGCAGAAATGGATAGGGAGCCTGTGAATTGACTCGAGAAGAGGAGTAATGTGGGTATGGTGAGGCTGGCAGAAAATTAGTTGAGCAGCAGAATGTCGAATAGATTGAAGGGGAGAGAGATGGTTCGCAGGGAGACCAGCAAGGAGTAGGTTGCAGTACTCAAGGTGGGAGGTGATTAATGAGTGGATAAGCGTTTTAGTAGTGTGCTCAGAAAGGAAGGGGTGGATTTTGCTGATGTTGTAGAGAAAGAAACCGCAGGTCTTAGCTACGAGATGGATATGTGTGGAGAAAGAGAGAGAGGAGTCAAAGATAACCCCCAGATTGCGGGCCGAGGAAACAGGAAGGATTACAGAGTTATCCACAGAGACTGAGAAAGGAGGAAGAGGAGGGGAGGTTTTGGGGGGAAAGATAAGGAGTTCAGTCTTAAATGTTCAATTTCAAGCGGCGGTGAAACATCCAGGCAGCAATGTCAGAAAGGCAGGCAGAGATCTTGGTCTGGATTGCTGGAGAGATTTCAGGCGTAGAGAGGTAGATTTGGGAGTCATCGGCATAGAGATGGTACTGAAAGCCATGGGAAGAGATAAGCGCACCAAGGGATTGGGTATAGAGAGAGAAAAGGAGCGGACCCAGGACGGTTCCCTGGGGTTCACCAACTGGGAGTGGGGGAGGAGGAGCCACCAGAGTACACACTGAAAGAGCGATGGGAGAGGTAGGAGGAGAACCAGGATAGTACAGAGCCCTCAAAACCAAGTGAGGACAGGGTATCGAGGAGAAGGTTGTGGTCAGCAGTGGGTCCCTTTATAGCTATTGTATTGTCTATGTTAACTAGATTGTAAGCTCTGATGAGCAGGGACTGTCTTTTATTCATTTATTTATTTATTTAATTTGTTTAACATGTTTTTTTATACTGCTTAATCATTTCAGTCAAAGCAGTTTACATTGTAACATAAACATGGTAATGTACATTAAACAGGGACATTGATAACTTGGACTTTTCTGAGGCAATGGAGGATTAAGTGACTTTTATATGTATCTGTATAGCGCTGCTTATGCCTTGTAGCTCTATATAAATGTTCAATAGCCATAGTTGATACTGTCAATCTTACTGTACATAGTTTATTGTACATAGTTTAAATTGTACATAGTTCTCCAAAGTTAAAAGTTTACAAAAGTTAATTTGTTCATGTATATAATTCATATAATGTTCAATGTAAACAGAAATGCCACTCTGTCTCCTCAGCTCTTATTTGTAAACCGCACCTGATCAACGGAAGGTTGCGGTATATAAAAGTTTGTTAAATAAATAAATAAATAAATAGTAATAGTAGTAGGATAAAATCAAAATAAACTTACTGTAGCTATTTTTATACTTCAAGAAATAGAGGGGGGTGTGACCTACACAGAGTGGTGGGTACACCTACTCTAACTGCCTTACTGGGCAAACTAAATGGACCCATACTGGCCTTTACCTGCCGTCATATACTATGTTACTATGTTAATTTTTGCTCTTAGTTTCCAAACAGTGTTTGATAAGAGCTGATTGGGTGTCCTATGGAAAAGTTACCACTGTTCAGGTCTGAACCAGCACATGAACTCTGCTTCCAGCACCTTGCTGTACTCTTAAACCTGCAGGAGCTCCTTTCTGTAGTCAGAAATGCCTCTTTCCTTCCTTGATACAGAATGACCCCTTCGATTGTGTCTTCCAGCCCTTGGATTTCAGGAAGGCCTCTATACATTGATAACCACTCAAAGTGGTTGTCTATGTGGTAGGAATCAAAGACTATTGCATGAGTTAGCTCATAGGAGAATAACAAGTTGCAATGATTCTTCCTGTACCAGCATGCCTTGTCTGAAAATAGACCACTGAAAGCAGGATATGGCATTTATAATGCTATTTTCAAGTCCAGGACATGTTTTACCTAGTCTGTGGGCAACACAAGACCAAAACTGATTAATTCTGATGTTCACAAAATGTCTTATATTAACAGCTGCCACTACTTTTTCATTTTTAGGCCAAATATCACTTTATTATCCTGAAAATGTTTTCCCAAATTGTGAGTACATTCACAATAGAGAATAGCTCAAGGAAGATGATAATCTTTGTGAGACCACAGTCAACCCAGCCTCTTGGGTGCAATTTCTCCAAATGGGTTAGTTTTGCACATATGATGACAGTCATAAACCTCACTCCTAAGCCAGGGTATGTGGATCTTAGTCTCTTAAATTTGCTGATAATGCTTGCTGTAGTAGTTGCATTGTGCCAAAGAGAGCTTCCTTCTGGAGTTCATAATATGTAACATGTATGACCATGTAGTGGCACACCATGCCCCTTGGAGATATTCTCTAATGCCTATAACACCCACCACAACAAATTGAAGTCCATGCTGGAGACAAAACCAGACTGGACTCCCTACTGAAATCTCTAAGAAATAGATGACATAAGTGCAGGTCTTTCCTAATTAGTATTGTGACTTGTATATGATTGGGTCCCTGGCATATGCCAGTTCTTGCTGTGGCTAACCTGCACAAAAGACCCTGCCCATGAGGGTGATTCTGTAGGCAAAATTCAGGGAACCTATCAGATACTTTATTTGCTTCAGTGTGGCTTTTGTGGATTCCACCATGCCATATCCTTTCCCTAATAATTAAGGAGACTATGGCTTATATTTCTGTTTAGATGCCCAGAAAAGAAATAACTCATGACCTACATGCTTGCCCTTGGACAGGGGCACACTGAAGTCTTAGGCCATGGTCTTACACATCCCAGACTGTGCTTTGCTAACAAATAAAATTCTGCTAGTAAAGAAAACCTAAGGGTTGTTTAGAGTGGCAGCTTCTGAGCAGCAGTCAAAACAAAGCATTAGATCCTGACAGCCAGACAAAAATCAAATATCCATGAGTACATTCTTTTACCTGTAGGACGAGTGAGACACACACATACATACAAAGAAAAGCTTAATATTTAAAAGTATGATGTCCAATTAGGCATTTTTACAAAATTGCTGTGGGATGGGATGATCATTTATTTTATTTATTTATCTAGGATTATATATTGCTTTTCTACCAATCAAAGCAATGTACATTCAGGTACTGTATGTATATTTATCTCCAGGAACAAGCAGGAATGAGTCTTCACATATGGGTACGTTGGTACCGACGGAGTCTGCGCGGGAACGCTCCCCAGCGTCCAATCAGAATGCTTTTGGGAGCATCCCACCACGCCTGCGTGCTGCCTTCCCGCCTTTCCCAACTGCCTCTCCTCAGTTTTCGTTTTTCCGCGGAGCCAGCAGGACGTACTCCTGTCACCACAGAAAATTCTTCCTTCATTTTTGTTTTTTTTGTGGTCGCGTCTGCCTTCCTTCGACGCACCGGTACCGCCGGTGTTTTCTTCTTTCTTTCTCCTACAAATTTTTTCCTTTGTAGGGAATTTTTTCCCTGTTTAGTGCCTGACGTTTTTTTCGGCCTGCTAGGCCTCTTCACTTTCCTTCATGGAAACGCCAGCCACTATCCCTAAAACATGTTTCAACTGTGGCGGTACCAAATTAATTTTAGACACCCATAACTGGTGCCTCCCATGTTTGGGTCCTGACCACTATCCACTGGAGTGTCCCTCCTTCAGTAGTATTTCCAGAAGAAGTCTTTAGCATCGAGCTCAACTCGATACGCGGTTCCCATCAGTCCTGAGGGTACCAGCTACAACTTCTTTTTCACAGGATCAGGTAACCAAACAAAAGTCTGTAAAGACTAGCTAGTCCTCGGGTGGTAGATCTCATGTTCAGCATCGAGATGCCTCTGGCCTTGCCCCCGAGGACAAATTGGCTTTAAAACCCCGGTGGGAGTCTTGGCCTCCAAAGCATTAACGGGGTTTCAGGTTGTTCCCGGGGTTTTTACCTCTACAAACATACCTGAGCCATGCTCGGTGGTGGTATCCGCTTTGAGTGGTGCCGGTACCCCGGCATCGGCAATGGTGTTGGATGAAACATTCCACACCGATGATCGCAGTCTAGCGCTCTTGGTATCTTCGGTGCCGTTAGAGTCGCTACTGACCGATCTTCCAGCATCGGTACCGGTTCTGGTATCCATGTCGGTACCCTCCAGGTGTGCTTCGATAGACTCGCTGCTTTCGATGCCGAGTCTAGAATCGATCTCTAGCCTGGATGATTGGGTACCGACTTGTCTCGGTACCGACCTTGGACGGTGCCGAAGACATTGTCCCGGGGATCAAAGTCGGGTGCTCTCGGTACCTTTGGTACCATTAGAGTCACCTCAGACTGATCTTCCGATATCGGTACCGGCTGTGATACCACTGCCGGTACCGCTTTCTATGTTTGCATCGGTATCGGTGCCTTCCATGCTTACTTCCACAAGCTCGCTTCCTTCGGTACCGAGCTTGGAATCCATCCCTGGCATGGATAGTATTCCACCGATTTGTCGCGGCACCGGCCTCGAGCGGTACCGACGACTATCCTTTCAGGACAATCCGATGCTCCACCCTTTCGGATCTTGTATTCCAATGGATCAGGATCAATCCATTAGTGCCAAGACTAGATCTTCAACAGATCTAACCTTTACTCCTCATGATAGAGGATCCCTTTCTGGGGAAATTTCTTTTCAAGCATTCCTGCTTGATATGGCAAGGTTACTTGCCATTTCTATACCTGATCAAGATCCTGCACCAGGGGATTCAGAACTTCTGCATATCCCTGAGAATCCAAAGGAGGTCATCATGCTTCCTTTGCATCAAACCTTACAGGATCTTTTACTTCGAATGTGGGAAACTCCCTTAAAGGTATCCCCACCTTCAAGGGCCACTGACTCTCTGTACAAGGTGCCCCCTTCTCCAGGTTATCAAAAGACTCAACTTCTTCATCATTCTGTTGTTGTGGAGTCAGCAATGAGGCGTGTTAAGAGTGCTAAAAGGCACTCTTCTTAATCGCCAGGTCGTGAGTCTAGAACTTTAGATGCCTTTGGACGTAAAAGCTTCTAGGCATCCATGTTTTCAACAAGAATTCTCTCATATATTTTCTATATGGGATTATCTCTTGAATAGGTCACCAACAGTTTGCTGCTTTTGACTCCTTTTCTTCAAGATCTCAAAAGAGCAGACTACCCTTTACTGGTTAGTCATGTTCAAAATATCTCTAGGTTCCTTACTCGTGCTACCCTGGACTGTTTTGAGTCTGTTAGCAAAACTTCTGCTATAGCCATAGGGGCACGACGCATGGCCTGGCTCCAAGCTTCGGACTTGGACAAATGGGTACAAGAAAGGCTGGGAAATACTCCTTGTACTGGGGAGAATCTCTTTAACAAAGAGACTTTACGCCAAGCTGCTCAGTTAACCACTGACACTATTGCTTTCAAAGGATTGTCAACACCTTCCTCTATCCCAGGTGGTAGGAAATCTTCTACCAAACTTTATTCCCCCAAGGGGAAAAAGTTTTATTAATTCTCTACCCATCATACAGCTGTTTCCAAACAAGGGAAACATCAAACCAGGCTAAAGAAACCACAACCTCAACCGCTTCAGCAAACCCAGCAGCCGCAGGGTTGGTGATAGATTCTTCACTGAATCCTTCTTTCCTGTTTTGAGGTTTAGAACCTGTAGTCTGCTTCTTCTCATTACAAGCATCTACATCGGTTCCATCCTAAATTTTACACATGTCTCTCTTTTAAAGAGACATCCTTCCTTTTAACTCATAGAACTTCTTAGGATGATATGTTTTACAGGTAGTAAAGTTACTCCTCTTCCTCCTAAGTAGACAGAGGAGTAACAACTGTCAATAAGGTTGCTATGCCTTTACCTTTGACAGTTTCTCCTGTATCAGCATGTCTCATATTACTTTTTCAGAGATTTACTCCATCGTAAGTCTTTTTTCAACTCTGTTCCTCTTACTAAGACATTTTGGTCTGTAAGAGTGATACCACTTAACTGGAGGGCTTATCCCTAAGCCCCTGAGTTTTCTACCTATTTCAGTAAAGGGTTTTCATTTCAGAGTTGTCTCCCCCTTGCAATCTTGTTTTGGGGCAGCTTCTCAGACAATGAGGGAATCTTACCACTCCTACTTATGTCTGTAGGTCCTTTTTCCAATCTTGGGACCTAAAATTTGTTCTGCTGCCCTAACAATAGTTAAAAGTGCAGGGGCTCTTAGTGGTTAGACCACTGACTTGCTGACCAAGCAACCAGGGGTTGATTTCCAATATCAATCCTTTCTGGCCTTAGTACTAAGTCCCAGACAGGCTAAGAACCTTTTCTGGCTTTATTGTTGCAGACACATCAGCATACCTTCTATCCTTAGCCTTCTCCAATCCTTGGGCTTTGGCAGAGTAGTTCAGGTTACATACTGGCTCTTAAACAGCCAGTTTTTTCTTCTAACCAACCTGCAACATGCTCTCTGCATCTCTACAGAGCAGCTCTGCACTATGGGCCCTTGCTAGAGAGCAAATAATTCCAGATGGTTGGGAAGGGCTTTACCTAGTCATGACTACTGGGTTCTTCCCTACCCTTACCATTTCCATTAAAGTCTCCTTCTACAATAAAGGACACAGGCCTTTAATTACGTGAAGACCTAAAGAATTACTCAATTCCCTGGGTTGCTCACATTTCCAATGGACCCCTTCATCAGGGATGGTTTTCTTTTCGTAACAGCCAGTCCTTGTCTTGTATTTTCCTTCCACCCTCAATTCTTCATGGGGAAATTCATATTGAGCGCAAGAATGCATGATACTCATTTTGCCCTCATAGAAGGGTAAATATGGTATCTCATTTCATTGCGTCTTCTTCTCCAGCTGCCATACTGGAGTTATGGAAGGATCCAGACTTACTGCCTGTGGATTAAAAACATCCTCTGCATTTTTTCACGTAGGTCTCCATTCCTGGTTATTCAAGTGCTAGAATTCTTAGAGGACTCTAGACTTCTCCTTGTCAGTGAGAGCACTCCCTTAGCTCTCCCACTCATAACCAGGGAGAATGGATTCTCTAAACATCTCCTCAAGCAGGTATTTCCCTTCTTGTTAATAGATGAATTTTTCTCTCTCCACATATCCCTATGTGGGAACATGGGTATGTATATATATATATATATGCATATATATATATATGCATATCTCTGCCCATATATATATTTATTTATTTATTTATATAAATAGATATATCTGTATCTACCTATATATATATATTGGAATATATAATAGTAGGTGGATATGTATCTATATACTTTTTCTAGCTGTCTGCCTAGGTTCATATACATATATTTTTCCTATAGGGCTCCGACAGATAGTCACTATCCCTATCAATGCTGCCCCAGCATACTTAGGGTTCTACATAAACAACCACTTCTCTGTGGTAGTTAAAAGGTTTTTTCACTATAACCTTCAGGTTAGGTACATCTGAAGTCCTCCATGTGCCATCTTTTTTCCTAAGTGACTTCAATTGGGAAGGACATTCTGAATCTTCAGAAAATAGGAGGCTACAATGCCTCATACTTCTGTCCTTCTTTGTCATCGGATATAGGGGTCTTCAATACCCCTCTTCTCCTATAAGAACTATGTCTCTTTAAGGTCAAAAGAGCTTCAGGCTTATCTAATAGGGACTTCCGCGTTTCCCGCAAAAGTCCTGCCTCATTGAACTACCCCAGTTTCTGCTGGGACTTTTTCTCGCCCTAAAGGTTCTGACTTCAACCTGTCTTTTGCACAGTTTATTTACCTCTGCTCTACATTGAGGTACTCCTTGAGGATATTCTGCTGGTTCATATTAGCAGATCCATATGAACCTCCATAAACTTTTTACAATACCTCCAGGTGAGGTCCATAATGGTATATTGCAGTTCTATGTTTACTACTAGATATTATCTACACAGGGTCTCCTATCTAGGTGTCCTGTTTGGTCCAGCTGTTCCACAGCACATCTTTTTAGTTCAACTCCTACCCTCCATCCCCAGGATGCCTGAAGTTCTGTCGAATAGCATGGCCTTCTCAGATTCGCAACATGCTGGGACTCCTCCAGCTTGGGAGTCCCCATATGTGAAGACTCATTCCTGCTTGTTCCTGGAGATAGCACAGTTACTTACCTGTAACAGGTGATCTCTGCGAACAGCAGGAATAAGTCTTCACAACCCACCCACCTCCCCTAGGAGTTGTATCTCTCTATCTCTATCTTTCCCCTCTCTCTCTCTCTTTGTCTCAGCTTTAAAACTTAACTGAGGAGAGGCAGTTGGGAAAGGCGGGAAGGCAGCACGCAGGCATGGTGGGATGCTCCCAAAAGAATTCTGATTGGACGCTGGGGAGCGTTCCCACGCAGACTCCGTCGGTACCGATGTACCCATATGTGAAGACTTATTCCTACTGTTCCCAGAGATCACCTGTTACAGGTAAGTAACTGTGCTTTCCCTTGTCCCTGAAGGACTCACAATCTGTTTTGTTTTTTTTGTACCTGAGGCAATGGAGAGTTAAGTGGCTTGCCCAAAGCCACAAGGAGCCACCTATGGGACTAGAAACCACAGTTCTTCCAGCCCAAGGTTGCTGTCCTCTAGTGGGATTTGAATCCCTGGCCCTCTGACCCAAGGCAACTTGCCCCAACCACTAGATAACTCCTCCCTCCATGATCATGACTGTAGTGTACAAGAGATATTTGACTTATGTATACCAGACAATAAAGGTCATAAAATACAGCAGGAAAGAGCCCACCGAGGATATAGGGACCCGAAGAAAAAGGACAAAAGGCTTGGCCAATTAGAGCCTGCTTTCATAGACTAAGATGAGCAGAGGCATTTATCTTGAATTAGAGACAAAAATCTTATAAAGATACTGAGATGAGATTTTTTTCTGACCACTTGCAGTATACCCTACAAAAGTGAAAGTCTTTCAAGCCTCTTACAGCACTTCTGCAGGAAAAAGAATCAAGTATCGATGGAAATTCCCTTTTGCTCATGCTATCTCCTTTCATGGAACTATACATTACGTATTCAAGATGGAAGAATGTCTGAAATGGGGGGAGAAACCTGTTGGCTGTTCCGCAGAATCTCAATGGAAAATCTCTGGTGATCTGGACAGGAAGCAAGCAACACCTAAACAATATAAGACCTCAATTGGATGGTAATCATTGAAGGATTTATTAGACTCTGCACATTTGGTTATGAAAGCCTCTCCTCCCAGTTGGTGGGAATTGGATAGAAGTGTCCTTTTATCTCTTAGAGAGTGTGTTTTGAACTTTCCTTATGGAGGGAATGTTTGAAGTTTTGAATAGCTTGTTGATGATAATAGATATTTACTGAGTATTAGTGACATGATTGGTAACATGATGGTGTGAGTATTGAGGAGCAGTAGAGGGGGCAGGGGCTGGGGTAAGACTGTAATGGGTTATGTTTGAGGATACTAAGTATGACTGAGAATGAGCGGTGATTGGAGGGGAAAGGGTGGAGATCAAAATATAGTATGTGGTAAACAGGTGCAATGGGTGAAAAAGGAAGAGGTTATAGGTGCGAAGAGATGGAGAGATATCGTATGAGTAGTTTCTTGGGTGGGGGGGGGGCAGGAGTTTCTCTCGCAGTGTTCCAAAGCCTGACCTTTACTGAGCGAGTAATTATGATAAGGAAGGGAGAAAGTGGGGTGGGAGGGGTGTTTAAGCGATCTCTGATTTTTTTTGAATGTCATTGTGAAGGTCTGTATTGGAGGGGGGAGGGGGTTTCTGGGGACATGAGGAATGGATAAGAAGGTTGGGGAGATTTGCTTGAACACAGTCGTGAGGTTGCGGTTTGGATAAAAATTTGTTTTAAGGGGTGTGATGACATCTCTTAAATTAATCTCGTGGAACATTCATGGCTTGAACAATCCTGTACCAATAGAAACCAGATGTTATTTTTCTTCAGAAAACTCATTTCCTAGATGTAGAATATGAAAAGCTAAAGATGGATGGGTGGTTCATTTACTGTATTCTTCATATAAGAAAACCCAGAGAGGTGCGGTGATGCTCACATACAAAAACTGTCCACTCACCATAGAGAATATTGCAGACCCGGAGGGGAATTATGTTAGTGCACTGGAATAAGGTTCGATTGACTCTGGCCTGCTTATGTGCACCCCCAAAAGAAATCCCTTGTGTGTTCAAGCAGTCCTTTCAGCTTTTGAGGCTGGCGGCTGGGGCATAGAGATTTCAATTGCACCTTACCAGACAGATTCAGGGATAAGGGAGAAAATGTAAAACACTATATAGGTTTCTTAGAGTTAGGCCTTATGAACATATGAAGCATGGATCGGAAATGGATTATTATTATTTATTTATTTATTTAACAGCTCTTATATACCACGCTATTTGACATCAGTGCGGTTTACATTAAACAAAATACATTCAGATTTAGAGAACTTGTCCAAGTTACAGGTAACAGGGGAATAAAACAAGGATTAACTGGATTATAAAAAACAAGGATTATACTTATTTCTCACTGGTTCACAAGACTTGCCTATAGACTATTTCTGTCCCAAGAGAGTGTCAACTTGGAATAGTTTACCTCCTCATCTGTGGCTGGAACCCATCTTTAAACGCTTTAAATATTCCTTAAAAGCACATCTCTGAATTGGCCTCTGGTTAGGGCACTGAGCACTTTCTGGCTCTGCCTACCCTTCCTCTCCCCTACTTCTCTCTATCTTTCCTTAGTCCTGTCTTTCCTAACTGATCTTGTTTCTTTTCACCTTTTCTGTCCAACCGACTGAATTCAAACATAATTCAGGTTGCTTGAATCTCCCAGAGGGCTGGAGCAAAGTAGGAGTTAATCCTTTCATCGCTAATAGAAACAGAGTCTGTCCAGCACTTCCTGTGCATTCCTCGGGGTTTAATCACTGCAGTCCGCTCCATTTTTTTTTATCATTATCTGCCTGTGTTCTTATCGTAAGTCCCAAAGCAGGCAGCTAGGCATCCATGTCTGGATTTGTTCCTTCCAAGGCAGAAAACCCCAGAAAGGGTAAGAACACACATAAGAGCTGGAATCTCTGTTTTTAGTGAGACCCTCACAAATACATAAACCAGCTTTTACTTCCACTACCCTCTGAGATCCATTTTAAAACAAGAAGACAATCTGTTTTCTCATATTATGGACTATACCTGTGGAATGTAGTACCCCAGACTTAAGGTGAGAAGTAAGACATGTAAGAGACAGTCCTTGATGAGCAGGACTGTCTCTTATATGTCTGTGCAGCGCTGCGTACATCTTGTAGCACTATGCAAATGCTCAGTAGTACTAGTAGCAGAAGAAATAAATCATGCTTGCTTTAAAAGGAACTTGAAAACATGCCTGTACATGGAAGTGTCCCCAACAAGCAATAACTCATCAACCTTGGAGACCCAGGAACTTGCTCAAATACTGGATGTTCCCACTCCTACTCTCGCCTCCCTCTCTTTCAGATTGCTGTTTAGATCTGTCTCATGAATAGCTCGTTCTATTGTATGAGTAAACTAATTGTAATTATTGTGACTCATTTGTTTTATTAATTAATACAAATTTTCCTCCCAAATAATATATCATTTCTTTTATTACCTAATGCAATTATTCCTTCCACGAAGTGACATATTCATTCCCTGATTATTATGAATTATAAACTGTTCTGTTAGGCCATAAAAGGCCAGGAGAAGGTATATCAAGAAATAAACTAAACTAATATATATTTTATGCATTGTTTCAAGTGCATTGTATTTCTTGAGTTAACTATTGTAACTCACCTGGGGCTAAAATAGGTGCAGAAATATTAAATGAAAGCCAATTGTATTGTGATTAGCAGCTGTTGAACCACTGCCGTCTTGGGCGACATAGCATCAGAAGAAGAGGAGGAGGAAGAAGAGGTAGATAAGGAGCTAGAGGTAGAGGAGGGCTCATCCTTTATACTACCTTCTAGCCTCTCTCTCTTTTTGTTTATGGATGATGTAAGGTTTGGTTGTGCTGTTGTGGTTGGTGCCTCTGTAGCCAGAGCTGCAACTGTTTTGATGTGTGAGTTCTATTGAATCTCACCTCCAGATATCACTTCAGCTGTTCTGGTCTTCTGATGAGGTTGATGCACTGGTTACTGCATCCATAACTGGTGGCTGTAGTGTTAGAATGGAGCTTTCACTTAATTGATGTATTGTGTCTGGGATTTTGGCACCTAAGATGTCTTATGAACTATGCTTCTCATAGGTGGAATACTGTGGAACAGTGCGGCGGCACTCTTAAGACAATAAATAGACCGGTGCTGTGGATAGAGTGTGTTTTTATCATGTCACTCCAGATTGTAATGCATGGCTAAATTCCATGACTCATAATAAGGATTTCTCCTGTATTCTGGCTGTAGCTAATAATGATATTGTATATGACAATTGGCAGTCCTTCTATTTGTAGTAAGTGTCATAAATTCCAGTCATTTTGTTGCACCCCCTCATGTAAAGGAGACTATCCCATGAGAAGGGGGTAGCTAGCAGAAGAACTACTTGTCCGCCCAGCCCCTCCCTCCTGCTCACTAGCCTAGGTGGAGATACCCTCCCTGTGGATGGTTGCTGGAGAGGTTTGTTCTAGGTGACTGCTCGATCAGATGCATTTAGGGGTGCCCAATCCTTAAATATTCTGCCCTTCCCTTAGCTGTACCACATTTTTCCCCATAGGGTTCATGAGTGGATATTTATTTCTTTTCACCTTGAGTGGCTGTTCATTGGCTTTGCTCACTTTGATTGGCTTCTTCTTCTTGTTGTCCTGTGCATTTTGGTTGTTTCTAAGATTCTTCCAGCGTAACTGAGGTTATCAGTTTTATTCACAAGTTGGTCCATCATTAGATCTTTCTATGCACTGGGCCACACAGGGACACGTCAGTCTCAGTTCCGATTGTCCTAGTGATTAGAGAGGCCTTTAGGCAATTCTCTATGATTAGGAGTACAGTTCGCTTGGGTCATAGCCTTTCTCTTGGAGGGAGCAGGCATGGCTATAAGGGAGGTCCAAGGTGGTGGAGTATGAGTCTAAAGCATGGCACCATCTGGGTTTTTGCTGCTGTCCTTCTTGAGCATAACAAGTTCATAGTTGGGGGAAGTAGAACGGTACCTTCGGAAGCATTTTCTTGGGGACCTTGTCTTCCTTTCTCCTAGCACCCTCAAGCTTTGGTACACTTTGGAGGAGAGGAGGGACAGGGGAGATATGATTCAGACCTTTAAATACTTAAAGAGAATTGATGAACAAACAAACCTCTTCCAAAGACGGGGAAGCTGTAAAACTAGAGGGCATAACATGAAACTGCAAGGTGGTAAATTGAAAGGCAATGTCAGGAAATATTTTTTCACTGAAAGGGTGGTGGATGCTTGGAATGCCCTCCCGATGGAAGTGGTGGGGGCAAAGACGGTGAAGGAATTCAAAAAGGCATGGGACAAACACAGTGGATCCCTTTACAGCAATAGGATAAAAACAAGATAAACGGTACCATCTAACTTCTGAACCATATAACGTCTCAACAAATAGGGGTGTCCTACATGGAGTGGTGGGTTTACCCCTAAACAAAGACATGGGGAGGGGTGGCCTGCACAGAGTGACAGGTGCACCTACTCTTGCCATCTTGCTGGGCAGACTAGATGGACCATGCTGGACTTTATCTGCCGTCATTTACTATGTTACTATGGTACATCCCACTTGTCTAACAGGATGATAAGGAAGGTGAAATTTGTTCTTTCCTGCTAATTTCCTTTTCTTGAATATTGCTAGATCAGTCCAGGACCCACACAGGAAGACTAAGGTTCTTTAAGTTATTCCGCTGTCTTTTTGCAGTTGCTTTGGACCTTCAGTGTTATCATTATTAGAGCTTCTGATGAAATTATTTCCTAGTCTTGTAGAGGTTGAAATTTTGAGGTTTTGTTAACAATGTTAAAGTTTTCAGGTCCACTTTGTCTATAGTATATTGGCAAATTCCAGGGCTGCACCAACCCTTAAATAGGTGACGACATCACTGAAACTCAGTGTTTTCTGCCTCCTTCTTCTGATTGGGAAATATAACCCACTCATCTGGACTGGTCTAGCAGTACTGAAGGAAAGGACATTAGCCAGTAAGAAAAAATTTCACCATCAGAGAAAGGAAAACAGCTTAGTGCATGTAAATATATTCAAGCAAAATCAAATATACTAAGTTCACTTTTTCTCTCAGAATAGGGCAGTGTTTTCCACAAGCAGTCCTTTTGCACTCTGTACTGAGGTGTGTTTACTTAAAGTAGAATCCATCAGGACAAAGTCTCTGTTTGTGTGGGCACAAACCTTATGCAAGTGTCTGGCATTTTGTTTCTTTCTAGATATTATGATGATAAAGGATAGGCAGAATGTCTCTGGCTGTTCCTGTAACAAAATCTGAGCACCTCTAACTCCTAGCACAGAGCTTATGCAATTCAACTCCGCTCTGCAGAGATTTGAATAGTTTATTTTTTGGGGAGAGAAATGTCTCCTACTGCTACTATTATTTATCATTTGTATAGCACTACAAGGCATACGCAGTGCTTAGGGTTGCCAGATGTCCTGATTTTATCAGGATTGTACTGATTTTTGGAAGCTTGTCCTAATTTTGTCCTGAATTTTGGCGTTTTGTCCTGACTTGTCCTGAATTTCAGCAAACCTTTGACAGACAATTAGAATGAACATTATAATTTTAAATGAAGTTATTTTCTTTCGCTTATTATACATAAAATGGAGAAATGAAACATTAGTTTTTCTTTTTCAACTTGGGAGTATGATTAGGTGTTTTTAGGTGTTTTTGCCCAAAAACGTTCCTTTTGGCATTTGTTTGAAAATTAGGAAATATTTTGGGCTCTTTCCCGAAAATGGAAAGTTTGTGTTCCATCGTACATACAAAATATAGCGAATTGAAGACGTATGCAAAGAGGGGGAAAATATAAAATTTTTCTGGAAGCGCAAAATTTTTATCTTAGTTTATCATTTGTTAAAATGTTTCAATTTTTGTCATCATAGTAATGTTATTAATATAAATTAATTTCCAATTATGTACGTATAACATCACTAGTGGAATGAGTATTTTCGGTGTGCAAGAAGCAATGGACAGATGATCAAAATCGATTGATATTAAAACTGTAAAATGCTTGCTTCAAGTTAAAATAAACCATTCATTATCTTGTGATATGTACAAAAGGTTTTTGGCTGATGAAAATCTGCTAAGTCAAATATCGTCGAACAGTAAATACATGTAAATAATGTTTTATTGTGTTTGATGCCTAATAAAATATTTTTTTATTGAAAAGCATTATTTTTTGATAAAATGTCCTGATTATGGACTAAGGGTATCTGGCAACCCTAGCAGTGCTGTACAGAGACATGCAAGAGACAGTCCCTGCTTATTATAATAGTTTACAGTCTAGTCAAGACAGACAACACAAGAACTAGGGACTAGAGTATATCTAGGAAATGGTAAGGAAACACATAAGAAGTGAACAAGCGATCAGGATCCAAATGCAATCTCAAAGAAGTGGCTTTCTGACTGGAATATGCAGCAATATCTAGCAGTTATTTCTTTCTCTGCAAAACCCTTCTTTTTCTTTTAGCTCCTAACCCCCACAAAATGGGGGAAGGGCTGGTTGCTTCTTTTCTAGCAAACCTACAAAACAGTACTTCTGCAGTCTTTACAGGTCAGTAGCTTCAGGCCAGGGATGTAGCCTGTACTTATATCAAGCGCTTCTTTCAGCTGTATAAATGAAGTCCCATTGGTGAACATATGGCCGTACCAAGCCATAAATGCGCCCTGTGCGACCTGCACATTTGGCACTGCCCACCATCACAGGCTTGCTATTTGCCCCATGCCCAGCATCTTGCCTTACCCCACACCTCCATGTCCAGCCAGCTCCCTGTTCTGCCTGCCCTTGCACACCACGGTTTTTTGTGGTTCCTTGGTGGCGGCAGTGGCGGAGCAGACATCCAATTTAAAATAAAAATACGCAGGTCTTTCTGACCCCGTGCTTGCATGCAGATCTGATCCCTCCCTCCTCTGACATATGCTCACGACTAAGAGTAACAAAACATGGCTGTGACCTCATCTATGGGATTTAAAGTCCATGATCCCAGCTCTCTTCTAAGGCTTTCCCAAGCTTCTGCCCCACCATGAGGCTTTTGATGGGAGTTTCAACAGTAGTACAAGGGAGACTGGGAAGAACCTGAGAAGAGGAGGGAAAGGGAGACAGGGAAGAACCTGAGAAGAGGAGGGAAAGGGAGACAGGGAAGAACCTGAGAAGAGGAGGGAAAGGGAGACTGGGAAGAACCTGAGAAGAAGAGGGAAAGGGAGACTGGGAAGAACCTGAGAAGAGGAGGGAAAGGGAGTCAGGGAAGAATCTGAGACGAGGAGGGAAAGGGAGACTGGGAAGAACCTGAGAAGAGGAGGGAAAGGGAGACTGGGAAGAACCTGAGACGAGGAGGGAAAGGGAGACTGGGAAGAACCTGAGAAGAGGAGGGAAAGGGGGACAGGGAAGAACCTGAGAAGAGGAGGGAAAGGGAGACTGGGAAGAATCTGAGAAGAGGAGGGAAAGGGAGACTGGGAAGAACCTGAGAAGAGGAGGGAAAGGGAGGCAGGGAAGAACCTGAGAAGAGGAGGGAAAGGGAGACTGGGAAAAACCTAAGACGAGGAGGGCAAGAGAGACTGGGAATGGGGAAGCATTGCTGCTGGGAGCCTGTTGCCATGTTAAATCATGTTCTCTGACCACTCTGGCTTCATGTTTAATTTTAAAAGTCACTGAAGCATTTTTCCATTGTGAGGAGCCCTTTGTTTTTAAATATGGAAGAGAAACTTGTAGGGCTTTCAGTGCTTCCCTAGCTTCTTTTGACTCTATGGAAGATGGTGTGCTGCACAACATTTTTGTTAATGTAGATGTGCCTTAGGCTTGAAAAGGTTAGGAAACAGACCAGTTCAGTTGTAATCTCACAGCATACTGTGAGGTCACAAGCTGCTTTATTTTTGGCTAGTGCCTATTGATCCCCAAATACACAGTATGAAATATGCCATCAATTGGTAGAAGAGGTCAACTGTGTTCAGTATGGTTTCTACACATGTTCCATTATGCCCCACTTATTGAAACTATGGGGTAAGGTTGTGGGGAGAGGGAAAAAGATGATAAGTTGGTGCCTTTGTATGTCTGCATGTGAACTTAGGAGGACTGTGGTGTTTATGGGAGGCAGATAGATATTGCAGAAATTTGGCCCAGAAGGCCCCTGCCCCAAAGCAAAAATGGAAACAATATTATAATTTATTAATTTACCACAAAACATTCAGAACTGAATTCAGACTTCAAACACAAGCAAGACTGTGTAGAGTACAGACTCGGATTCACACTCACTGTACACATGCAGAAACAGTGATAAGCTTAGATACGGTATGTCTGTATCTCTCACACCAGGGGTATTGTGGTTGTATTCAAGAAAGGTATGTAAATGGGAAGAAAAGTGAGTGTGAGGGAGGGAGTTTGTGGGATGTGTATGTTGAGGATATGCTCTAGAGATATGGGGTAGGAATTGGGATTTGTGTGATTGCCTGTGGGTGTGAAGGGCTGGGTGTAAGGTGGGTAGGGTGACACTGTGCAGTCAGTGTGCAAATGATGATGTGCAGGTCATGTGGATGTCTGTGTGTAAAGGGATGTGTGTGGGTGCATTTGTTGCGGTAGTCTATGTGTGTATCTGGGAATTTGCAAGGGTGTGTGTGTGTGTGTGTAGACTAATGTGGGCAGTTTTGTCTGTGGAGGTGTTTATGTAAAGGTGTAGTGTATGTAAATGTGGGTGTGGGTGAGGAGCATTGGGCTGGTGTTGACATTTAAGGGTTGGGGAGCGTGTTGTGTGGATGTGTGTCTGGGGTTGTGTGAGTTTGTGTGTGTGAAGAGATGTGTATTAGGGCATATGAAGATGTATGATAGGGTTTGTTTTGGGGACATATCAGAATGTGGGTGTGGGGGATAGTTTTTGGGAAGTGGCTTGAAAGGTATCATCTTTCACCAACTGTTTAATGTTTTTCCCCCCTGTCAAAATTCTACAGTCTCTGACTACCTCCCACAGTAAAGCACTGGGATTATAACATTTTTTAAATTTTCAACTCATCCAATGTATTCCCATTTTCTTTTAGTGAAGCAAACTTGGTGGCATTTTGTCCCTGCTTTGGAGAGTGATATTGCATCTACAGCCTTGGTTTTAACTCTGTTGAGGACAGCCAACAGCTCAGGTATTTAGGATATTGCTACTGAATAAGCATGACAGAGATTTGCATGTCTACCACCTCCATTGTATACAAATTTATCTCATGCAAATTCAATGGGGATGTCATGAAAATGTGGCCGGTTGGTGGCCCTCGAGGACTGGAAGTGAAGACCAGGGCTCTAGAGAGACAGATCTATGGACTGGCATTCAAACTCCTGATACCATGATCATGACCTCCTTCCTTCTTGAACCTTTATAAAGAGCCGAAATTACATTGGGAACGTACCTGAACAAGGGAAGTGCAGGGGTACACTCCAGTATCCGCGTGGGTAAGCAGAAATCTTGGGCAGAGTACTTGTGCGATGAAATCCACGAGGAAAGAGAGGGAGAAGGCTTGCCCGGCCACAACTAAGATGGCAGAGTCTCCTGCCTCCCCCATTGCCATAGAACAAACAGTCTTGGTAGAGGAGGTAACGGCTGTAGTGGTGGGGGCATTCAACCAAATTTGATCAAGTCACAGGAAAATTGGACAGCATGCAGCAGTCATTTGCATCCTTTGGAACCAGGCTTTCTGAGGCTTAGCAGCGTGTAGCCCACGTGGAAGATGCCATAGAAACAGCAGGGACCTAACTGAAAGCACTGCAATGGGCAATGGAAAAGCATGCCGAAAAATTGAAAGACCTCGAACTAAGGTAGAAGAAAAAATTAAGGTTTCTGGGCATTCCTGAGTCTATCAAAGACCAGCAGTTAAAGGGATACCTGGAAACCATTTTACCGTTGTCCCTGGCCCTGGAGGAGGACTGTGGAGCGGTGCAGATTGAGCGACCTCACAGGGCTGGGGCGGCAAGGGGCTCCATAATGATGTCCCCCAGACTTCTGAAGCTGCAGAGCTGACAATGATATTTGTACAGTGATTACAAAGCCGTTTGACTGGGGCCTTAACTCTCATGCAATCTATGGAATCTGCGATACCCCAAGAACATTGAAGTCTAGCCATGGTCATGGATACAACTAGTCACTGTCCCACTGCTCTCTCCTGAACTGATGGAATAATTGGCCTGAGTGGCTGCAACTCCTGCTGGAGCGGTATCGGCGACATTCCACAGAAGAATGGTGGATTAGAATCTATAAGGAATGACCCTCGCAGTGACACTTATGTAAGGGACCTAAATAAGAGCGTTGGGTTACTCATTGGGCCCTAGATAAGAGCTGAGGCTATGCAGCCCTCAAGATTTCAAGCTGAAGACCAGTGCAGCCCAGTACGGGCGGATGGAATAAAACACAAGGCCAGGAGAGGACAGGATGGGGGGGGAGAGGGAGAGGGGCATGGGCCTGCTATGCCATCTGAAGGACTCAGAGAAATGCTGTAATGGGAGCAGTACATGATGAGGATATTAGAGCCTCAGATCAAAGAACAGGCTGTTAATAGTGGAACAGTATTGTAATGTATGCTACTGTTATAAGCAGTTAATTTGTAGACAAAAAGAGAGTGCATGGGGGCGATGGTTTGAAGGGGTTGAGACTTGGGGAAGGGAGGTGGGGGGAAGGTAAACAGTAGGAGGGGGGACTGCAGAGTCAGTGGAGAATAAGGCATTTAATCATTAGGCAATCCCTCACCAAATGGAGGGGACGTGAACCCAAGTTAGGCCAACCATAGGGGTGGTGAAGGGAATTTAGTAGGGATGGCAATTACAGGATTGAATGAAGATAAGAGGAATGAATCTAGAGGGGAGGGAGGGTGCCAACACATCAAAGTGAACTCCCAAAGCATAAGGAGGAGGATGAGAGTTCAGGGGTGGAGGAGGGGGGACGGTGGGAGGAGCTAGGATTGACAGGAGATAGAGGGGTAAAGGGAGATTTAGCTGGGATTCCTAAAGTGAGAGAGATACAAACCCACAGTCACAGTTTAGTTTCTGTTACAGGGATGGTCCTAGGCTGGGGGGACCTCCCTATTTTTATATCATACCATCTGTATGGTCTTAATAAACATGGAATGGGCTGAAGGTCTTCACCTGGAATGTGTGTGGATTGGATTTCCCGGTCAAATGCTTTAAGATTCCCTGGGCGTTGAAACGTCACCAATGCAATATTGCGCTCTTGCAAGAGACCTATCAATCTGCAATTGAGCACTCAAAGAGAGAATGGGTAGGCCAGGTGTTTGGGGGCGGGCAAGGTGCAGGAAGGGAGGGATGGCTATTCTACTTAATAAGGCCCTTAGGTTTGAGAAGACCATTGCTGACCCATCAGGGAGGTTCCTTATTCTTTACAGGATCTTAGAAGGCTCATCAGTGATACTATGTAGCATATATGGCCCACACACAAATAATGCCCCCTTTTTTGCTAAAATGGCCTTGGAAAACCTACCAGACACAGGAATAATAGTGGGAGGAAATTTCAGTGCAGTTATGGATCCTCAGATCGATGCTTCACGAAGTGGGATAGACTCCTGGTGTGGTTTGGCAAAGGCGTTGGGCAAATTCAGATGACGGTTGTGGGTGGTAGACCTCTGGCAAGTCTTACATCCTTCAGAGCGGGGTTATACCCACCTCTCCATGATACATGGGGCAAGTACTCAATTGGGCATGATTTTGCTGTCGGAATCTCTTTTTGAAAGGGCAACAGAAGCAGTTATAGGACCCGGGGAAATCTCTGTCCATGCCCCAGTGTGGGTGGACCTAATCATGGGAACAATAGAAGAAAGAACGTGCATCTGGTGCTTCCCACTTGACTTATATAAAGATATTAACTTCCATACATTTTTACGTGAGCGGTGGGATGATTTCGAGACCAATAACATACAACATATAGACACCCCCGAACTTATGTGTGAAACTGCAAAAGTCGTACTGCAAAGGGATATAGTTCCATATTCAACATGAAAGAGACGATTGATAAATGGTCAAATTTTATGCCTAGAAAGGCAGGTGGTCAGGGCTCGCACGAAATCCGACCCGCCAGACAAAAGCAGTATTATTAGAAATGCAACATCTCTGAATGAATTGTTGCACCAATGGGAAAAAAAATGTTGCTTTATTATAAATTTCAGCTATATAGACACAGGGATCAGGCAGGGCGTTTGCTGGCAAGATGCTTGACAGGGGCCAGGGTTACTCATAACGTAACAACACTGCGAGATGAACGGGATGCCCTTCATCGGGACAATGCTCACAATGCACAATAGTTTCAAACATTTTACAAAAACTTATACACTAGAGAACTAGTGACATTGGCAATTGTAACATACCTAGGTAACCTTGTTGTTGTTAAGTGCCGTCGAGTCGGAGTCGACTCATGGCGACCCTCTGGATAGCTATCCTAAATTGTGTTCGGTTTTCAGTCAGGTGGCTCATTGTTGACAGACTGTTACCCGTAGCTGCTGTTATTGTATCGATCCATCTCATTGCTGGCCTTCCACTTTTGCGTTGACCTTCTATCTTGCCAAGCAAGATGTCTTTCTCTAATGATCTCTCTCTTTGCATGATGTGTCCAAAGTATGAAAGTCGAAGTCTTGTCATCTGAGCCTCTAAAGAAAGCTTAGGTTTGATCTCCTCTAATACCGACTGGTTTGTTCTTCGGGCAGTCCATGGTATACACAGTATTCACCGCCAGCACCATAATTCAAAGGCATCAATTTTCTTCCTGTCTATCTTTTTCACTGTCCAGTTTTCACATCCATATGATGTTATTGAAAATACCATGGCTTGAACAAGTCGAATCTTTGTATGGAGAGAGACATCTCTGCTCTTGAGAATCTTATCTAGGTCTTTCATAGCCATTCTGCCAAGAGCAATGCGTCGTCTGATTTCTTGACTGCTTGTTGCTTCTTTATTGATAGTTGATCCAAGTAGGTTAAAGTTGTTCACAATTTCAATTTCTTCTCCTTCAACGATGAACCTGTTGATTATGCCAGTTGTCATGATCTTTGTCTTCTTTACATTAAGGTGCAGGCCCATTTTGAGACTATGTTCTTTGATTGTGAGAAACAAATGTTTCAGATCATCTTCACTTTCAGCCAGTAATGTGGTATCATCAGCATAGCGAAGGTTGTTGATGAGTCTTCCAACAATCTTCACACCTCTGTTGTCTTCATACAATCCTGCTTCTCTGATGATTTGTTCTGCATATAAATTAAACAGGTAGGGGGAAAGTATGCAGCCTTGTCTTACACCTTTGCTTATTTTAAACCATTCTGTTTCTCCTTGTTCCGTTCGAACTGTTGCTTCTTGATCAATGTACAGATTGCGCAAGAGAACGATCAGGTGTTCTGGTATACCCATGCTTCTTAATGTGGCCCAGAGTTTCTCATGATTTACACAGTCAAAAGCCTTGCTATAGTCGATAAAGCACAAATAGATATCCTTTTGGTATTCTTTAGTCTTTTCAAGGATCCATCTCACATCCGCAATGATGTCTCTCGTTCCTCGCCCTTTCCTGAACCCTGCTTGCACTTCAGGTAGTTCTTGTTCCAGGTATGGTTGTAGTCTCTTTTGAATAATCTTCAGTAGAATCTTGCTGGCATGTGGGATCAGAGCGATTGTGCGATAATTTCCACAGTCAGTTGGATCACCTTTCTTTAGTATTGGTATAAACACAGATCTTTTCCAGTCAGTTGGCCATGATGTTGTCTTCCATATTTCTTGGCAGAGCCTTGTGAGTATGGTAACAGCTGCATCAGATTGCTGCAATACTTCTATAGGAATGCTATCAGTGCCTGGTGCTTTGTTCTTTGATAAGGCTTTCAATGCTGCTTCAACTTCTTCTTTCATCACCAATGGTTCCCGATCATAAGGTACAGGTTGAAACGGCTGTTGGTCCACTTCATCTTTATCATATAAAAACTCTGTATATTCCTTCCACCTTTTCTTGATCTTCTCAGCATCATTCAACATAGAACCTTGAGCATCTTGTAACATTCCAATTCGAGGCTGGAACTTTTTCTTTAACTCTTGTAGCTTTAGGAAAGCCGATCTTGTTCTTCCTCTAATAGTTTCTGCTTCTATTTCCTTGCAAGTGTCATTGCAGTACTTTTCCTTGTCCTGTCTTGCTGCACGTTGGAAATCTCTGTTGAGTTCTGCGATTGTCTTTCTTTCTCCTCTGGCTTTAGCTTCTCTGCGTTTCTGGGCAATTTTCAGAGTTTCTTCCATCATCGATTTTGGCCGTTTTTGCTTTTTCACCTTTTGTAGAGACTTCTCGCTTTCTTCCAACACAACCTTCTTGATGTCATTCCATAACTCTTCCGGAGCTCTGTCATTTGTATCTAAAGCAGCAAATCGATTTTGCAGGCAGTCTTTAAATTCCAGTGGTATATTCTCAAGGTCATATTTTGCTGCATTCATGAGTGGTTTGCTCTTTTTCAACTTTAGCTTGAGTTTGCATACTAGTAGTTGATGATCTGTACCACAGTCAGCTCCAGGTTTTGTCTTTGTTGATGTTACAGAGCTTTTCCATCGTTGACTTCCACATATGTAGTCAATTTGATTTTTATATAATCCATTCGGTGAAGTCCATGTGTACAGTCGCCGCTTGTGTTGCTGGAAGAAGGTGTTTGAGATGAATAGATCATTGGTCTTGCAGAATTCTATCAGTCTTTCTCCAGCTTCATTTCTGTTGCCAAGTCCATATTTTCCAACTACTTTGCCTTCTTCTTTGTTGCCAACTTTTGCGTTCCAGTCACCCACGACTATCAGGATATCCTGTTTGCATGTTCTGTCAATTTCAGCTTGTACTTGTTCATAGAACTCTTCAATTTCATTCTCTTCTGCAGCTGTTGTTGGGGCATATACTTGAATTATAGTTGTGTTGATAGGCAATCCTCGTAGACGTATAGAGATTAAGCGTTCGCTGACTGCATTGTATTTCATTACAGTTCTTGCAAGTTTCTTCTTTATTATAAATGCAACACCATTTCTTCTTTGTCTTTCATTTCCAGCATAGTAGACCATGTGATCATCTGATGCAAAGTGCCCCATGCCAGTCCATTTCAGTTTGCTGACACCCAACAGATCAAGTTGTACACGTTCCATTTCATTCTTGACAACCTCCAACTTCCCTTGGTTCATGCTTCGTACGTTCCATGTTCCAATGTGTAAGACATCTTTACAGCTTCTGACTCTCATTTCATGCGCAGCTACATCAGCAGTCAGACTTCCCGAGGGCTTTGATCCAACCACATCATAAATGCTGTCTTTACTCTGAAAAGTCTTCAGCTCTTCCCCAGTAGCTAGTTGAGTGCCTTCTGACCTGGGGGTCTCATCTTCCAGCACCATAGCACAATTTGTTTTCTTGTAACTATCCATTGGGTTTTCATGGCAAGATACAGAAGTAGATTATCGGGCCTTTCTTCCACGCAGTTTAAGTTTGGTGTTGTTGCCGTTGTCACTAAAATGTGATCCTCCACCGTCAACACTGTCCCATTCTGCTGCTGCCCAGATGGGTGGTTTGTCTTGGTCTAGCACCTCAGCTGAGACCTGTCCATCTTGGGAGACCCTGCCAGTAGTTAAACTACCGATAGTTTAGCTCTCAGCATCACTGATGCACGCAAGCCCTCACAGCACGACAAGCTGCAAACCAAGTGAGAGAGGAACCTTGACCAAGTGAGGTAACCTTAACCTCCCTAAACTGTCAGAACAAAAAAACAGAGATATTAGAGGTGCTGTTTTCTGTGGAAGAAATTCAAAAAGGTATCCAAAGACAATCAGGTTGTCGGGCTCCAGGCCCGGATGGATTTAGTGCAGAATTTTGCAAAATCTTCCAAGGGCAATTGACTCCCTTATTAGTTGAAATGTTGCAGGAATGTACTGATAAGGGTAAATTTGGATGGGGAGACAACCGAGCCCATATTACTCTTATCCCAAAACCTGGGAAGGATCCGCAATATGCAGCGGAATACCAAACCATCTCCCTGATTAACTATGATATTAAACTGTTGCAAAAGTCCTAGCAGACTGCTTAGCCAATATGCTCCCAGAACTCCTACATGACTCTTAGGTGGGTTTTGTACAGGGACGTTCGGAAACTAGCAATCTCCATAAGATTCTAGCTTCCTTGGAATGGGTCCATGAGAAGGGTACTCTCTCTCTGATGCTTCGATGCTGAGAAGGCATTTGATAGGGTGAACTGGGACTACTTGCTTGCAGTCCTTCCACAATATGGACTGGGAGAGGCATTCCTTCATATGGTTAGGTTGCTCTACTTACACCCCATGGTGGCAGTTATACTTAATTAAACAATATCAGAGGCCTTTGTATTAGAGAGAGGAACCAGGCAGGGATGTCCGCTATCACCTCTTGTTTGTTCTTTCTCTGGATCCCCTGTTCTGAAAATTAGCAGCCCACCCAGGGATCCCGGGGATCAAGACTGACTGTTCTGAATTTAAAATCTCAGCTTTTGCTGAGGACATACTTGTTCACCTTATTCGGCCCCAGGAAACACTGTCCACATTGCTTTTACTGTATAATTCCAAAACTATGGGGTAGTAGCAGGGCTTAAACTCAATGTGGATAAATCAGAGGCATTGAACATTTTGGGTCATCTGAAGACTTCCTGGGGTCCTACTTTCCCATTAAAGTGGGCAAAAAGGCCTTTATATATCTAGGGGTACAGTTACCTCAGGATCCTTGTAAGCTATACCAACTGAATTATGAGATGTTGCTAAAAAAAAGATCCAAACAAAATGGTATGACTGGATCCTGCTGCTGCTTTTGCTGATCGGTAGGGTAGAAGCCTACCATATGGTTTTGTTACCTAAGATTCTTTATTACTTGCAAACCCTCCCAAATTCCTTTCATCAGTCTGACCTTAAAAGTCTTGAAAGAGAAATTTGTCGGTTTCTGGGGTGGGGTTTGAGCCAAAGTAGCATTGTCCAGGCTTCATGGCGGGTGGAAGCATGGGGGGAAAGGACTGCCAGATATACAACAATATACACTGGCATACCAGATGTGGCATCTTCAGGATTGGTTAGGGTTCACTAGCAATCATTCCCCACATCAATTTGAAAAAGAGTTTGTTTCCCTCTGTTGGGAATACTACAGATGGAATGTCATCTGCTCCCCTCCCGACTTAATAAAACCCATCAAAGCCTAACTGGTTGTTTGGTGACTTCAACCTTGCATCCATGCAACACACCCATGCTAACACCTTCCTTGATGCAATGACCGAACTCGGCTATGAACAGATGGTGAATGCTCCCACCCACCACAGAGGAAACTCACTTGACCTTATTTTTGCTCCACATTCAGAGATGAGCCACAACCTCAACCTTTCCATCACACCCGTCCCATGGTCTGACCACATCCTAATCACTTTCCAAATCCCCTCGCAGCAAGATCAAGCTCCAGCTAAACACACAGACACAGCCTCTCCAGTATACACTCGCCGCTTCAGATCCCTTGACAAGGAGGAGTTCATCAAAAGTGTTCTCCCTACACTTGATCAACCCACAAGAAACCTTGAAGATATGATTTCCAGATGGAATACTACCCTGAAAACATGGTCACAGTTACCTCCCTCAAGTAAATCTTTAACATCCAACAAACTGACAAGTAAAAGAAAACCAGCCCCATGGTATTCAGCGGAACTGCGGTCATCTCTCCTTCTCCTAAGGAAGCATGAAAGAAAATGATGACGCTCTCGTTCCACAGTGGACCAAGCAACATACATAGACCACCTAAAACTCCACCGCGAGTCAATTTCTGTCAAAATGAGAGCTTACCACACCGATCTCCTTCTACGTTCACTAAATAAACCCTGTGACCTCTTCAGCATAGCAAAATCCTTAATCAAGGAACCATCCTCTCTCCAGCCTGAACCAATTCATCCCCAGCTATATGCTGACTACCTCCAATCCAAAATCCTCAAATTAAACACTCCACCAAGACCCACTCCCAGTCATTCTCTCTTTCTACATCCACCGTTGACAGAGTTCACACCCCCAGCAGAGAAATACATCGTTGACCTCATCGCCACCATCAACACTACAACACCAAATGACCCATGCCCAGCATACTGGATCAAAGCAATGCGCCTTGAACTCAGCCCAGCACTAGCCAACATCATGAAACTTTCCTTCTCAACAGGAATATTCCCGGCAGTTCTTAAACAGATGTCCATACGTCCACTCCTGAAAAACAGCCGACTGGACCCGACTAAAGTTGATTCTTACCGTCCGATTTCGAGTATTCCTCTTCTAGCCAAATTAATTGAGAAGGTTGTTCAGAGACAGATCCAGCAACACATCGACATAACAGCCCCCCTCGATCCCTGCCAGCACGGGTTACGAGAATCCCATGGAGTAGAGACACTACTCACCACTCTAACCAACACCTTAAGCAGGGGAATAGACAAAACTGAAAATGGGTTCGCACTTGTCTTCCTCGACATTGCTGCAGCATTCGACTCTGTCAACCACGATCAACTCCTTACCCGACTCCAGGAGAAGGGAATCCAAGGCATGACTTGGGAATGGTGTAAGTCCTACCTAGCCAACAGATGGCAACATGTACGGATGGGGGCCAAAACATCTGACCCATTTCAACAACACCAGGGCGTACCCTAAGGCTCCTCCCTGTCAGTATTACTCTTTAATGTAAACATGCAACCTATATGTGAAATCATCCGCTCTTTCAATATCCACAGCCTGATATACGCAGAAGATGTCTTGCTGTTTGCACCTTTCAAAGTCATGCTTCCCGACCTTACCCCCTTGATCGATTGCTTCAATGCAATCACTGACTGTCTTCAAGCTCAGAACCTACGCATTAACTTCAAGAAGACTGAGGTCCTATTTATCACAAAGAACAAAGATTTCTCCCCTCCAACCACCTTAAAGGTGAGAGATGCAGAGCTCCCATGCAAATCTACGATACGCTACTTGGGTATTACGCTTGATCAATAGCTTGACTTCAAAGAACACATAAAGAACACCACCAGGGCTATATACAATAAAATCAAAACTCTAAGGAACCTATGACCTTTGCTTGCTCCCGATGATTTCAGGACAATATTCCAGGTGCTGGTAACGCCACACTTCGATTATGCGAACATTATTCTGCATGACCTCCCCAAGAGCACGCTTAATCCTCTACAACTTGCGATGAATGCGGCAGCCCGAATTCTCTGTGGTTTATCCAGAAGGACCCACATCACACCCATCCTTAAGGACCTCCATTGGCTACCGATAAACTGCAGGCTCATATACAAGGCACTTCTCCTAACATTCAAAGCAATCAACTTGATCTCCCCCTCGTCCCTCACAGCTCTCCTTAGATCCACCCCCAACAACAGGTTGAGAAGGTCAGTAGCTGCCAACACGTTAGTTATCCCTAAGGAATCTACAAAATGTACACAAACAACCAGGAATAGAACCTTTGCTTTCTACACCCCCAAGGTGCTGGAACAACCTCTCCCCACACATCAGATCAATCAAGGACTTGTCTCAATTTAGGAAAGCTCTTAAGCATCATCTGATCATCTTACACTTTACACAGCCAAACGCAACACTACCACATTCCACACCCCAACCCACTCAAGCCGCACCCAACTCATCCACAACCTGACTTAGACAAATCAAACAACTGTTCCTTCCATCTGGCAATTTAATCATATGCAGATAAGAACATAACATAAGAACATAAGATATGCCATACTGGGTCAGACCAAGGTCCATCAAGCCCAGTATTCTGTTTCCAACAGTGGCCAATCTAGGTCATATGTACCTAGCAGTTTCCCCAAGGGACACAGGTTCCACAATGCTTGTATTGGTTCAAGCATTGATATCCTGGGTCCCTTCTTAATAATGGCTTATGGACCTTTCCTCCAGGAACTTGTCCAAACCTTTTTTAAACCCAGCTACACTAACAGCCTTTACTACATCCTCCGGTAACAAATTCCAGAGTTTGATTACACGTTGAGTGAAAAAATATCTTCTTTTATTAGTCTTAAATAGTTTACCCTGTAGCTTCATTGCATGTCCCCTAGTCTTTCTATATTCTGATAAGGTAAACAATCGATCTACATTTACCCGTTCCACTCCGCTCATTAATTTATAGACTTCTATCATATCTCCCCTCAGCCGTCTCTTTTTCAGGTTAAAGAGCCCTAACCTTTTTAGCCTTTCTTCATAGGAGTATCCTTCCATCCCCTTTACCATTTTGGTGGCTCTTCTCTGAACCTTTTCTAATAACTCTATATCCTTTTTAAGATACGGCGACCAGAATTGCACACAATATTCAAGGTGCGGTCTCACCATGGAACGATATAGAGGCATTATAATGTATTATAATGTAATCATATGCTGATAATCCATAATGTCTACTGTAATAGCTGTCAAGATCCAGTCCTAACCTTTCAATTGGGTCTAATAGACAACCTATAAATAGTTACCCTACCACAACTCGAGTGGCTGGATATGTAAATAGTTCACCTAGTTGCAGCTCCAAGTTATTGACCCTGTTTCAATGTATGCACAAGGCTGTTCCCTTTGTCTTTGCAAGAATTTGTTATTTGTAAACTGCACTGATATTGAAGAGCGCGGTATAGAAAAGCTGTTAATAAATAAAATAAATAAAATAAAAGCTGCTTGATTTGGCCGTTCAGAGCAGCATGGCACACCCTATGTGCTCGATGGCAGATTTTACCAGAGAAATCAGGTTTTTTACTTCTTTGGGCAATGCAAATGTTCCTCCTGGCATGACAACAAGTGCATTTTCTATTTGGGAATGCCGGGGCCTACGTTGTGTCTGTAAGTACTAGATGATCAAGGGAAAGTCTGATCCTTTGTTGAAATTAGCTCAGAATATGATTTAGAACCCAACCATTATTTTGCCTATTGTCAATTGTATTACTACATTGTTTCACTCCAGAGGGAAAGATTACTTTCTGAGGGGATGGACAGTATGATGGAATTGTTTAATCTAGATGAGGACGAGGGAGGGGCCTTCACTATATCACAAGTTAACCGGAAATTGAGGGACTTGGCGGAACCACAAGATTACACTTTAGTGGAGTCTGCCTGGGCCAGAGAGATGGGAAACCTGATGCCCACAGGAACAATATTATAAGCTATTAAAAGGGTCCTCTATCTTTTTCAGTTGATCCACTGGCGGGAGCTTCAGTTTCTTGCCCTCAACTTGGCAAATGTTCAAGCCTAAGATTAGATTGTTCATCAGGGTGACAAGCAGCGTCCCTACACCATCTTGTAGACAAAATTCATGTTGTTTTTCATCCAGTGGATAATGTGCATCAATGTGATCTTGTATTTCTTGCTGAACAATCTTCTCCGCTACCTTGGCCAGGAAGGGCAAGTTTGAAATGGGTCTGTAGGATTTTACATCTGTCGGATCCAGTTTAGAATTCTTGAGAAGGGGCTGATGGAAGCAACTTTTAGCGGGGCTGGAAATAGTCTTTTGGAGAAGGAGAATTTCATAAAGTGGTGGATGTGCTTACTTAGCTCAGAGCATGCTAATTTGATCCAAAAAGATGGACATGGATCAGCTGGAGAAGTGGTAGCATTGAGCCCTCATATTATACCCTCTGTTTGTTCTGTTGAATAAGGGTGTAAAACTCTTAGAACAGGGATAATGGGATCATTGTTCAGAGTAGCGGAAGTTGCTATTTTCTGGTTGCTGAAGTCGTCATCAGACATGGAGGTACTGGAGGCAGGGAATATGATATCGGTGTATGGCTGAATGGCTAATGGAGGGGGAGCAGTTATGTTAGCTTTGGCCTTAAAGTAAGTTGCGAAGACCTGTGGGTGCGTTGTATTTTCAGTGTTTTGCCTTGTGTTGTCTTTTATTAGAGACTGAGTGATGCTGATAAGCTCACATGGTCTGTTGATGGAGAGCATCAGGATGTAGGTATGATGTTCTCTTCTTCTCAAATTAATTGCGTTGCGATGCTCTTGTAAGGTCTTCATATAGACAGTCTTGTCAAGTTGGAGCTTAGAGTTATGCCATTTATGTTCTAACTTCCTGAGGTGCCGTAGGGACTCTCTTAAATCAGCTGTGTACCAGATAGGAGCTATGTTTCGTTTGAAGGCTTTCTTCTCAGATGATAGAAGTGCAGCTTTACTTAAGGTGAAGTTCTAGGTGTTAACTAACTAAAGTAATTCAGAGGTGTCAGTTTTAAGCTTGTGTAATGGAACCTCTAGGAATTCTTCTTTGATAAATGGTCGAAAATGACGAGGGTGAATCAGAGTTTGGTTCGAGGAAGGCAAAGGAACAGTTGATGATTGGGGGATATGGAAGAGGATGGCCTTGTGGTTTGACCAAGGTACTGGTAAGATTTATAACCAATGCACATCATTGACCAGATGAATAGTTGTAGGACAGAAGACGAGGTCCAGGGTATTACCTCCAATATGGGAAGGTTCATGTATTATTTGATTATAGCCCAGGGAGGTCATAGCATCGAGGAAGGCAGAAGTATGTTTCGCTGAAAGTGCAGGGAGATTGAAGTCTCCTAGTATCCAGAGCAGCTTTTTCTTCATGGAAGAGTTGCATGCCATTTCGAGGACAACGGATAGGTCATCAGCAGATGTAGCTGGGACACGGTAGAACAATGCTGTTGAAAGGTGATGATTGGAGATCATAATGGTGTCCAAGGTGTTTGAATTATTTATGTTATGGCATTGCAGTTGGAGATTATCTTTAGCTATGATAATTACTCCACCACCTCTTTTATTGGGCAGTTGAAGAGGACATAGTTTGGGAGTTTTAATTGGTTTGTGATGACTGCCTGTGTTGTTTAACCATCATTCGGTAATAAATAACATGTCAAGTTTATAGGTTTCTAAATAGTCAGTGATTACAGGCCATTTGTTTCGTACTGAATGAGCGTTTATTAGCATGCATGCTAGGTGGTGTTTATGCGAGGGTTTCTCATTATGCCTTTTTTCTGACGATTGACAGATAATATGGATAAGGTGCTTATGGCAAGGACGCTGTGTTATTGTATCATAGTGTGGGATTCCTTGCCATCTCTGTCCATAGTTACGTATGATGGGTATGAGGCCCTGTTGTTGGGAGAGAGGGTCAGCAGGAAATGTGGGATGAACTAAGAAAAGGATAAGTAGGAGAACAGTGAATATGTCTGACATTCTGTTATGAGTGGGGAGCTGTGATAGAGCGAACGTATTTAGTGGGAATAAGGTAATAGATAATAACTGGAACTAAATTTAAGCAGCGTGTTTCGCTGTGCAAGAAATTGTTGTAACAGTGAATCTGTCTGACTATGTGTTAAATGGAGCTGTTACATAGTTGCAAAAATTCTGTACTAGATTGCAGATATAAAGATGCAATATAATTGACTTTCAAACAGATGAGGCACTGTTTTTTTGAATGTCCCACATTGGGCCCTGATTGGCCTTGAGGTAGAGAGCAGAAGGGGTTTCCTTCCTCCTGCTCTCTGTCCTGATACTGAAAACTTTTAAATATGCTCTGCCCTTCATTAGTAACCATAAACCTACTACTACTATTTAGCACTTATATAGCGCCACGCTATATAAGTGCTAAATGTAGTGGAGGAGTAGCCTAGTGGTTAGAGCAACTGCCTAGTACCCAGAAGATCAAGGGTTCAATTCCCACTGGCACTCCTTGTGACTTTGGGCAAGTCACTTTACCCTCCATTGCCTTGGAAGAAAAGGCTGGCAATTTACTTCCGGTGATACATTGCCAAGAAAAACCAGAGGTAGCTGGGTCGCTATGAGTCAACACTGACTTGATGCACTAAAAAAAAAAAAAAAGTAGCGCCATGCATGCAGCACTGTACATGCACATATACAGGAGACAGTCCCTGCTCGTGAGAGTCCTGCTTGTCCGAGCTTACAATCTAGTTGAGACAGTACAGAGCATTAGTCAAGTTGGTGCAAAGCACAATATGGTCCTTACAATTCGGTCTTGAAAATTGACTGGGTCAGGTTGAGATGAAGGAAAGAAGTTAGGATCTGAAAGCGATAGTGAAGAGGTGGGTCTTCAATCTGGATTTGAAGAGGGACAGTGAGGGTGACTGGCGTATAGACACAGGTAGGCTGTTCCAGGCGTAAGGTGCAGCAAGGTGAAAGGAGCAAAGTCAGGAGTTAGCGGTGTGAGTGAAAGGCCTAGATAGAAGTAATTTGTTCCCGAGAGGGGATGTAGGGGGAAATAAGAGATGAGAGGTATTGAGGGGCCGTAGAGTGAATGCATTTATGGGTCAGTAGGAGAAGTTTGAACTGGATGCGGAATTGGATAGGGAGCCAGTGAAGCAACTTGAGAAGAGGAATAATGTGGGCATGGCGAGACTGGCGGAAGATTGGTCGAGCAGCTTAATTTTGTATAGATTGAAGGGGAAAGAGATGGCTCACGGGGAGACCAGCAAGGAATAGGTTGCAGTAGTCGAGGCGAGAGGAGATGAAGGAGTGGATAAGCGTTTTGGTAGTGTGTTCTGAAAGGAAGGGGTGGATTTTGCTAGTTGTAGAGAAAGAAGCGGCAGGTCTTAGCTACGAGCTGGATATGTGTGGTGAAGGAGAGAGAGGAGTCAAAGATAACCCCCAGATTGCTGGCCGAGGGAACAGGAAGGATCATAGATCCAATCCACGGAGACTGAGAAGGGGGAAGAGGAGGGGAGCAGTTGGGGGGAAAGACAAGGAGTTCAGTCTTGGCCATGTTCAACTTCAAGCGGGGATGAGACATCCAGGCAGCGATGTCAGAAAGGCAGGCAGAGATCCTGGTCTGGATTGCAGGAGAGATATTAGGTGTAGAGAGGTAGATTTGGGAGTCATCGGCATACAGATGGTACTGAAAGCCATGGGAGGAGATGAGTGCGCCAAGAGATTGGGTATAGAGGGAGAAAATAGACGGGGCCCAAGACGGATCCCTGGGGTACACCAACATGGAGTGGGGTGGGAGAGGAGGTGAAACCACCAGAGCATACACTAAAGGAGCGATGGGAGAGGTAGGAGGAGAACCAGGATAGTACAGAGCCCTTGAAACCAAGCGAGGAGAGGGTGGTGAGGAGAAGATTGTGGTCAACAGTGTCAAAGGCAGCGGAGAGGGCAAGAAGGATGAGGACTGAGTAGAGGCCCCTTAGATTTAGCCAGGAACAAGTTATTGGAGACTTTTGTAAGAGCCGTTTCAGTGGAGCCGTTGTAGTGGGTCCAGGAGGGCATGGGAGGTGAGGAAGTCGAGGCAGCGGTGGTGGACTGCTCATTCTAGTAGTTTAGATATGAAGGGAAGGAGGGAGATTGGCCGATAGTTAGAAGGACAGGTGGGACCGAGTGAGGGTTTCTTGAGGAGAGGTGTGACGACAGCATGTTTGAAGTCAACGGGACAGTTGCAGTGGAGAGTGAAAGGTTGAGAATATGAGAAATGGAGGGGACAACGGTGGGGGAGATAGGGTGTATGAGATGGGTGGGGATAGGGTCAGAGGAACAGGTGATGGGTTTGGAGGAGGAAAGAAGGAGTGCGGTTTCCTCTTCGGAGATTGTAGGGAAGGAGGAGAGGGTAGCAGAGTAAGTATGGATGGGGGGGGGAGAATTGGGGAGGGGTGGAGGTAGATGAGGAAGTGGGGAATTGGAGGGTAATCTTGTGGATTTTATCATGGAAGTAGTCGGCTAGGGTTTGGGCAGAAAGGGAGGGCGGGACCGGGGACGGGGGCACCTTGAGGAGAGAATTGAGGGTATTAAAGAGGTGGCGAGGATCAGAAGCAAAGGAGTAAGACAGGTGGATGTAGTATTCTTGTTTGGCAAGTGCTATTGCTGACTGGAAGGAGCTAAGTATGAATTAAAGTGTAGAAGGTCTTCTGGGGAGCAGGATTTGGTCCAAGCACATTCATCAGAACGGGCACAGATGCATAAATAGTGGGTTGTGGATGAAAGCCAGGGCTGGGGAGCAGAACGTCTGAAAGGACATGGGGTGGGTGGGGCAAGAGTGTCAAGAGCTGAGGATAGTGCAGCATAATAAGAGGATACTGCTTCATCGACGGACTTGGAGGACATAATGGAGGAAAGAGATGGAGAAATGGAGGAGGAGAGAGTCAAAGAGATAGAGCAGCTTTTAAACTAGATAATAGGGGAAAGCCGACAGTCACCCAAGAGCGGATGGTTCGGAAGAATGTATCCTTGAAGGATACTACCAAAAGCAGAGAGGTTCAAAAAAAGAGTAAAGTAGCCCAAATGCCCTCGAGTATGGAGCAGACAGAGCTTAAAGATCCCAAATTACCCATGTCTACCAATAGCCAAATGAATATGAATAAAATACAGTCTCTAAAATGCTTGTATGCAAATGCTAGAAGTCTAAAAAATAAGATGGGAGAGTTAGAATATATAGCACTAAATGAGAGGTTAGATATGATTGGAATATCAGAGACATGGTGGAAGGAGGATAACCAGTGGGACACTGTGATACCTGGGTACAAACTATATCGTAATGATAGAGCTGATCAAATTGGTGGAGGGGTTGCACTCTATGTTAGAGAGGGCACTGAGTCAGAAAGGATTAAAGTTTTGCAGGAAACAAAATTTGCTGTAGAATCTCTATGGATTGAAATTCCATGTAAAAAGGGGAAGGCGATGGCAGTGAGGGTGTACTATCGACCGCCTGGCCAGAATGAACAAATGGATGATGAAATGCTCAAAGAAATCAAGGAAGCTAACAAATGTTACAGCGCAGTAATAATAATGGGTGATTTCAATTACCCCAGTATCGACTGGGTCAGTGTCACGGCAGGACATGCTAGGGAGATAAAGTTCCTAGATGACATAAATGACTGCTTCTTGGAGCAGCTGGTTCATGAACTGACCAGAGGGGAAGCCATATTAGACCTAGTCCTTAGTGGAACACCAGATCTAGTGCAAGAGATAAGGGTGTTAGGGCCACTTGGCAATAGTGATCTTAGCATGATTGCCTTTGATTTAATTAGTGGGGGAGGGATAGGAAGGAAATCCACAGTACTACCTTTTAACTTTCAAAAGGGAGACTATGATAAAATGAGGAAAATAGTTAAGAAAAAACTAAAAGGAGCAGTTGCAAAGGTTAAAGACTTACATCAAGCTTGGGTGTTGTTGAAAAATACTATCTTGGAAGTCCAGACCAGCTGTATTCCACGCTTTAAGAAAAGTGGAAGGAAGTCAAAAAATCTGCCAGCATGGTTTAAAGGTGAGGTCAGAGAAGCTGTTGTTGCCAAAAAAGCATCTTTCAAAGGGAGAATTTGAGAAGAAGCTTTCTGCGGAAGCAAAGACGCAAAATAAAGATTTTTTCAAATACATCATAGCAAAAAAAACCTGTGAGAGAGTCAGTTGGTCCATTAGATGATAGAGGAGTTAAAGGGGCACTAAGAGGTGACAAGGCGATAGCGGAGAGACTGAATGAATTCTTTGCTTCGGTCTTTACTGAGGAAGATGTAGGGATGTTACCCATGACTAAAGTGGTATTTAAAGGTGCGGAAGAATTGAAGGAAATATCGATACATCGGGAAGATGTATTACAGCTATTAGATAAACTGAAGAGTAGCAAATCACCTGGGCCGGATGGTATACATCCAAGGGTGTTGAAAGAACTGAAATATGAAACTGCAGACCTGCTATTAGTAATCTGTGAATTATCATTAAAATCATCTCTAATACCTGAAGATTGGAAGATCGCCAATGTAGCACCAATTTTTAAAAAGGGTTCCAGGGGTGATCCGGGAAACTACAGACTGGTGAGCCTCACGTCAGTACCGGGAAAAATGGTAGAAACCATCATAAAGAATAAAATTACTCATTATGTAGATAGTCATGGTCTAATGGGAGAGACAGCCAACATGGCTTTAGACAAGGAAGATCTTGTCTTACTAATCTGTTATGTTTTTTTTTGAAAGTGTGAATAAACAGGTGGACAAAGGTGAGTCAGTTGATATAGTGTATCTGGACTTTCAGAAAGCCTTTGACAAGGTCCCTCATCAGAGACTTTTGGCAAAACTAAAGAGTCATGTGATAGGAGGCAGCGTACTACTGTGGATCAGGAACTGGTTAAAAGATAGAAAGCAGAGAGTTGGGCTAAATGGCCAATTTTCCCAATGGAGAAAGGTGAATAGTGGTGTACCCCAGGGATTTGTGCTGGGTCCGCTGCTTTTTGACATATTCATAAATGACCTGGAAAGTGGAATAACGAGTGAGGTATCAAATTTGCAGATGACACAAAACTATTTAAAGTTGTTAAAACCCAAGAGGATTGTGGAAAATTGCAAGAGGATCTTGATAAATTGGAAGACTGGGCATCAAAATGGCAGATGAAATTTAATGTGGACAAGTGCAAAGTTATGCACCTAGGGAAGAACAACCCAAACTATGGTTACACAATGCAAGGTTCCACATTAGGAACCACCACTCAGGAAAAAGATTTAGGCGTCATTGTGGATAACATGTTAAAACCCTCGGCCCAGTGTGCAGCGGCAGCCTAGAGAGCAAATAGAATGCTAGGTATCATAAGGCCAGGAATGGAAAATAAAACAAAAGATATTATAATGCCTCTATATCGTTCCATGGTGAGACCGCACCTTGAATATTGTGTGCAATTCTGGTCGCCGTATCTTAAAAAGGATATAGCGTTATTAGAAAAGATTCAGAGAAGAGCCACCAAAATGGTAAAGAGGATGGAAGGATACTCCTATGAAGAAAGGCTAAAAGGTTTACGGCTCTTTAACCTGGAAAAGAGACGGCTGAGGGGAGATATGATAGAAGTCTATAAATTAATGAACGGAGTGGAACGGGTAAAGGTAGATCGATTGTTTACGTTATCAGAATATAGAAAGACTAGGGGACATGCAATGAAGCTACATTGTAAACTATTTAAGACTAATAAAAGAAAATATTTTTTCACTCAACGTGTAATCAAACTCTGGAATTTGTTACCGGAGGATGTAGTAAAGGCTGTTAGTGTAGCTGGGTTTAAAAAAGGTTTGGACAAGTTCCTGGAGGAAAGGTCCATAAACCATTATTAGGAAGGGACCCAGGATATCAATGCTTGACCCAGTACAAGCATTGCAGAACCTGTGTCTTTTGGGGAAACTGCTAGGTATGTATGACCTAGATTGGCCACTGTTGGAAACAGGATACTGGACTTGATGGACCTTGGTCTGACCCAGTGTGGCATATCTTATGTTCTTATGTTAAGGGATCAATATTATGAAGGTTTCTAAATAGGTTGGAGGAGACAGGATGAGGTTGAGACAACGGAAGCTGGAGATTAAAGGTTAAAAGGTGATGGCCAGATGAGGGAAGGATTGAATTGCGGAAGTTTGAGGGAGAGGAATTAGAGAAGAGTATCAGGTCAAGGCAGTGGCCATGCAGGTGGGTGGGGGCAGTGGAACAAAGTTGGAGGTCAAATGAGGAGGTGAGGGCGAGGAACTTTAAAGCATGGGGATCGGAGGGGTTATCGACGTGATTGATAAAATCGCCAAAAATAATAGTGGGGGAACAGGGGTCCAGAAAGACGGAAAGCCAGGAGCCGAAATCGTTAAGGAAAGTTGATTTGGATTTGTCGGGTGGGCGATTAGATAACAGCTACTCGGAGGGGAAGTGGTGTGAAGAGGCGAATGGAGTGGACTTCGAAAGAGAGGGAGGAGTGTGACTGAGGCAGCAGGTGGGGTTGGAATTGGCAAGAGGGAGAAAGTAGAAGCCCAACACCACCACCGCAGCCAGTGGATCGAGGTATGTGGGAGAACTGGTAGCCCCCGTTGCAGAGAGCAGCAGTGGATGCGGTATCGTCTGGGAGGAGCCAGGTCTCAGTTAGGGCAATATGTGAATTTCTCCACTAAAGAAGGAAATTAGGCATCGTGACATTTTTAAACATTGATTCCCTTTTGGGACATGTAGTGAATTCCATAGTAGCTATGAGTGTTTCAAGTTTCTGAACAGTTCTTTTACTTAGCCACTCCCAGTATTGTGAATCTCAGTGGATCACGTGCTGCTGTGCTGCTTATCATCAGAACTCTTTCTTTCCCCCTTCTCTTCCCCTTCTCTTCCCCTGTCCCCCAGATAGATGCCACACCAATACAAAGATATCAGAAAATTAGCATGAGTAGCTGGAGAGGGAGCTCATGAAAAACAATTTTAAATGGAGAGGATGTGACTATAATAAAAAAAAAAATACATGTTTAATTCCCTTAAAATGATGACTATTTAAGAAAGCAAATGTTGATATAAAAATGTGCAGGAGAATCTTGGAATAATATTAACCCTCCATAGCCCATGTTCCCTGTAAAATAGTTATCTCCAAGTTATAATGCCCTGTTCAATGTAATTTCAGTTTGTTCAATGTAAACCGCACTGATGCAGAATAGCGCGGTATATAAGAGAATGTAAATAAATAAATAAATAATATTCAAGGCGGAAGCAGTATAACCAGGAAGCTTGTCAGCAGATACTTTGCACAATCTAGCTAACAGCACGCACATGGAACGCAGGCAGGCGCTTACCTGCAATGCAATGAATACTACTGTACAGACTCCAGGTGCAGTGAAGGAGAGTGTTCAGATGTTAACCATATTTCTTTCTTTCTGGGGTACTATCAAATTGTGTTCCTGGGGAACCACTAATAGGTCCGGCTTTCAGGGTAATCAGAATCTGTAAGTTAACCATAAAGTAGACCAATTGTATACACATTTCATATGTATTCATTTTGCATATCCTGAAAAACAGACCTGTTGATTGCCCTTGAAGAAGACCAGAGTCTGGCATTACTACTTGTACAGCGGCTATCCCAGTAAGCACAGAAATCCAGGTCCAGATTTTCTTTCGGTTTTAAGGACTATGCCTCTGGGTCCTTTCCAGGAGAAAGTGCAATTCAATTCAGATCTTTTTTTTTCATTCAACGAAATGGTTGTTTGGAACTCTTCGTTCTTTAAATGAATTGCTTTCAAGATGACAGGCTGATATTTCTCTCTTTGGAGCGATGTTCTACCCATGCAAGCCAGGAAATCCTGCCAAGCAGTAGAAAGATTGATGGCTTGAGAGAAAAGACCCTCATTGCTGCAAGCTGTACAACTTAAGTAGTGGTAAGCCTGGCCAAGTCGACGGAATGTACACAGCTTTTTAATAAACAAGGTCAGAAGGTGTAAGGGCTGCAGGGAGACTTGTCAGGAGATTTCTCATCTCACTAATGCAGCCATCGCTTTCTGACATGGGAGGCTTGCACAAGCCAATCAATTCCTAGTTCTGTAAAAACCTACACTGCCCTTGGGGTGAGATAGTAAGCCTCAAACAGGAAAGTGACCTGGAAGTGATCATACCTAGTGATCTCAAAGTTGCCAAACCCCACAAAAGAGTAGAGCGAGACACACAAGAATACTCGAGACACACAAGAATACCAGGGTGCATAGGAAGAAGTATTACCAACAGCTGCTAAAATGATGTGGAATCTGCTCAGCAAGCAGTATGAAGTGAAAACTGAATTTGTCCACTAGAACAATTTTTAAATGGGTCAATCTGGGGAGGTCTGTAGTGCCGCTATGCATCTGTTCCTGGCTTTTCTGGATACAGTAGGGGCATCTACTTATATCTTTGACCACTGCCATCCTTAATTAAAACATCTAGAGAGATTCTGGGTAATATCCTCACAACTATAATAAATGCTCCACTGTCAGAACCTGCCTTTCCTGAGTCATTGAAACATGCATTGAGTAAACCTTTATTGAAGAAGCTTTCTTGAGATTGCTTGCTACAAATTAGTTGAAAATCTTAAAGATATGAAGAAATTGCCAAGGCCTACATACGTTTAGAGCTTAAAGGTAATTTAGAGAAAAAAGAAGTAACAGAAAATGTCTGTTGGGGATCAGTTGGCTGTTCTGAATGATGAAGCCAGACTAAAGAGGAACTAGAGAAAGATGGACGTTGGACAAACTGTCTGTAGTGGTCAGCTTAATCATGATGACAAGGCTTGACTTTGTAGGAACAGCCAATAGAAAGTAGGTTGAGAGAGTTGTTTGTATAAATGTTTTGAAATGCTGCTTCTAAAATTATATTGTGTTACTAGACTAAGGAGTATGTTTACTAAGCTGGGCTAATGTTTAGCACAGGCTATCTGCAACTAGGTCTCATTGAATAACATGAGACCTGGTTACAAGCAGTATGCGCTAACCATTAGCCCATCTTAGTAAACATTCCCGTAAGGAAGCTAGAGGAGGGCTCTCATGGACATCTGCTTGGAACATCTGTCAAAGGACACCTTGACTTCACTGTTTCTGAATCTTTACTTCTATAATTCTTTGTTTTGATGCTGCTAAGTTCTTATTTTTGGCTTATAAAGGATTAGCGTGATCAATAATAATCAGAGACTTGTACGTGCTGTTATGTGCCTGAATCCCTGTATGCTGGTTAAGTTCTGTCAATTGAACAATTTATATAATAAAGGCTCATTCTATCAAAAGAATATTTCTAAATTTCAAAATTAGACATCACCTATTTTCAATCATATTTCTTTCCAGACCAATGATTTCTGCCATCCTCCTTCCTTCTCTACTGCCATCCCGCTTTCTGTTGGTGTACTTCAGGGCTCTGTCTTGGGACTTTTACTTTTCTCTCTCTACATAGTCCCTTGGTGCACTTATTTCCTCCCATGGTTTTCAGTAACATCTTTACGCTGATGACTCTCAGATCTGACTCTCTGCACCTGAAATCTCTCCAGGAATTCAGTCCCGAATCTTTGCTTGCTTATTCAACATTGCTGCCTGAAATTGAATATGGCCACAACAGAACTCCTTATCTTTCTTCCCTAAACCCACGTTCCCCCTTCCTCCCTTTTCTATTTCTGTGGATTTATTTATTTAGCTGTATTTATATTCTGCTTTTCACCGGGTCAAAGCGGTGGAACATTAAAAGGGGGGATGTACAATAATCAATTGCAAGGGTTTGGGGCTGTCACCTGGTGTCCGACGACAATGATTTTAACAAATATTTGGGACATAGACATTGTGTTACAGTTACATAGAACATATGTTCGGGGGGATGAAATAGGTTGGTTGGGAGGGAGTCAGTGGTGGGTGGTTGTTTCTGGTCCGAGGTATTCCTGAAATAGTGCGGTTTTTAGTTGTTTTCTGAAAGATAAGGGGCCTTTGTTGCTTCTGACGTGATTTGGTAGAGAGTTCCAGAGGGATGGTGCATATAGTTTGAAGGCTCTGTTGCAGGTCCATTGATTGCATTTCGTTCTTTTATGGGGGATGCTGAGGGAGGAGTTGGTGGTTTGTCTGGTTGTTCTGTTGTGGGCTGGTTGAGGCAGAAGTGTGCGGAGCTGGGAAGTTTGAGTTTGGTAGAGAGCTTTGTAAGTGAGTAGGGCGGATTTGTATTTGATTCTTGCTTCTAGAGGGAGTATGTGTAGCTCCCTCAGGACTGGGGTGATGTAGTCTTGTTTTTTTGCATTCTTGATAATTCTTGCTGTGGTGTTTAAGGCAGTTCAAAGTGGGTTGGTATGAGTGGCTGGAAGTCCATGGTAGATTATATTGCAGTAGTCTAGGTGAGGGAGTGTCATGGCTTGCATCACTGTTCTGAAGTCCTGTGGTTCAAGGAGAGGTCTGAGGCGTTGTACTGTTTTAGCCTTGTAGAAGATTATTGCGGTGGTTTTTTTGATCTGTAGTTTGAGTATGATTGCTTGGTCTATGATGATTCCTAGGTATCTTATTTGTGGTTGTATTTGTATTTGTGTGGTCCCAATGTTGAGGTGTGAAGGTGGTGTGATGTCTGAGTCCTTTGTTACTATGAGGGCTTCAGTTTTCCTTATTCTGATGGATAGGTTGTTCTTTTGTAGCCAGCTGGATACTTCGGTGAAGCATTCTGATAAGTGTTTATTGGTTGGGTTGGAGGTTGTGATTGGGGCATAGAGCATTATGTCATCCGCATAGATGTGATAGTTAATGTTGTGTGCTCGTATGATTGAGCAAAGTGGTTGCAGGTAGATGTTGAAGAGCATGGCAGATAGTGTGGATCCTTGGGGTACTCCTTGGTGTTGCTGGAAGGGGGGTGAGGTTGATATGTTTGTGCGGATCAATTGTTGTCTGTTGGTTAGGTAGGAACGGAACCATTGAAGTACGTTATCTTTGATGCCGATTGCTTGTAGTCTGTGTATGAGGATGTTGTGGGAGATGGTGTCGAAGGCTGCTGATATGTCTAGGAAGATCATGGCATATCCAGAGTGTTTGGCTTGAGTTCCTATGACAAGGGTGTTCATTAGTAACGTCATGAGGGTCTCGACTCTGTGGAGTGGACGAAAGCCATGTTGTTGCGGGTCCAGTATGTTGTTGGCATCTAAATGTTCTTGGAGCTGTCTCTGGACTACCTTCTCAATGAGTTTGGCAGTGAACGGGAGGCTTGCTATAGGTCTGTAGGAGGCGGGTTCAAGGGGATCCAGGTTGTGTTTTTTAGGGTTGGTCGGATGATTGAGGTTTTGAGGAGGTCTGGCATGCGTCCTTGGCTGAGGGATTCATTAACAATGCAGGTTAATGGTGTGCTCAGTTCATCTTGATGATACTACACTCCTCCCCATTTCTTCAGCTTACAACCTTGGGGTCATCTTTGACTCTACTCTTTCTTTTTCTGGATACATCCAACAGATGGCTAAAACCTGCTGTCAAAAATGTCAGCAAAATGCATCCCTTCCTTTCTACTCACACTACCAAGACTCTTATCCACTCACTAGCCATCTCCCACCTTGAGTATTGTAACCTGCTCCTCATTGGTCTCCCTCTGAATCATCTCTCTCCTCTTCAATATGTTCAGAACTCAGTTGTACAGCGTATCTTCTGCTAGTGTCACTATGCTCATATAACCTCTCTTCTCAAGTCACTTCACTGGCTCCTAATCAGTTTCTGCATCCAGTTCAAACTTCTTCTACTGACCTACATGTGCATTCATTCTGCAGCTCCTCACTACCTTTCCTCTCTTATCTCACTCCACACCCCTCCTCAGGAACTCTGCTCCTCTGTGCCCTTTTCTGCCTCTGCCAACTCCAGACTTCGTTCATTCCAGCTTGCTGCTCCATATGCCTGAAACAAACTACCTGAGTCTGTGCATTGGGCCCCTTCTCTAGCCCTATTCAAATCGAGGTTAAAAACCCACCTCTTTGAAGCCGCTTTTGGATCGTGATGCTCCTCACTCTCTTGTGTATCTTACCATACTCTAGTCCTCAGTTTCACTATGTTAGTCACACTGTCCTGAGAATAACGGGGTTGGACATATGGCCTGGACTTCCAACCCCACTCTCCCTGCACTTAAGAGCGGTTGTGCGGGGAGCACTAGATGTGGGTGGGAGGGAGCAATGCAGAGGCAGAACAGGGGAGTGACCAGCTGCCAGGACGTACAGGGCCAATTCAGGTCATGCTGCTGTATGTTCCCGGCAGCCCCCAGAACATCTGGTTTATTCTGCCCCGGCAGTGGAATAAGTCCTGAAGGCCTCTCCCCCAGCACGCTGCACACCCCCTTGTACCATGTCTGCTGCCTCTCTGTGTCCCTGCAGCCATGATCCGGGCAATGGGGGCTGCCGGTGCAGGCCAGATAGTGGTTTGCAGGGGCCGAAATGCAACATGGCATTCCGAGTCATCCCTTGGACAGCTCGTTGCAATGGTACAAGGACACCACTGCTCCCTCACTCCAGCAATGGCGTTCTGGCATGTGGATGGGGCCTGCGGTAGCAGAATCAGGGGCATCTCCAGCAAGTCCAGGGTTTGGCCGGGCAATGTAGCCGGATGCAGAATAGGCCTCTATGTGTTTTGTCATGATTAGATTGCGAGCTCTAATGAGCAGGGACTATATGTACAGCACTGTATATGCCTTGCAGCGCTATACAAATAATTAGTAGTACAGTGCCTTGTGAAAGTATTCATCCCCTCGGTATTTGTCCTGTTTTATCGCTTTACAACCTGGAATTAAAATGGAGTTTTGGGGGTTAGCACCATGTGATTTACACAATATGCCTACCACTTTGAAGGTGCAAAATATTCTTTATTGAGACACAAACAATAATTAAGACGAAAAAAATAAACAGAAATTAGGAGTCTGCATAGCTAATCCCCCCCCCCCCCAAAAGTCAATACTTTGTAGAGCCACCTTTTGCTGCAATTACAGCTGCAAATCTCTTGGGGTATGTCTCTATTAGCTTAGCACATCGTCAAGGTATATGGGTTGCGTTGGTGTACAGCAATCTTCAAATCATGCCATAGATTCTCAAATGGATTTAGGTCTGGGCTTTGACAAGGCCATTCCAAGACATTTAAATGTTTCCCTTTAAACCACTCCAGTGTAGCTTTAGCAGTATGTTTAGGGTCATTATCCTGCTGGAAGGTGAACCTTCATCCCAGTCTCAAATCTCTGGCAGACTTAGTGCCATCCATCATTCCTTCAATCCTGACCAGTTTTCCTGTCCCTTACGATGAAAAACATCCTCACAGCATCATGCTGCCACAACCATGTTTCACTGTGGGAATGGTATTCTTGGGATGATGGGAAATGTTGGATTTGCGCCACACATGGCATTTCCAGTGATGGTCAAACAGTTAAATGTTCATCTCATCTGACCAGAGAACCTTTTTCCATGTGTTTGAGGGGTCCGCCACATGCTGTTGTGCAAACTCCTAATGTGTTTTCTTACTTCTTTCTTTAACAATGACTTTTTTCTGGCCACTCTTCCATAAAGCCCCCCACTCTGTGGATTGTATGGATTAAAGTAGTCTTATGGACAGATACTCCCATCTCTGCTTTGGATCTTTGTAGCATCTCTGATTAATGCCCTCCTTGCCCGGTCTGTGAGTTTTGGTGGGCGGCCTTCTCTTGTCAGGTTTGTAGTGGTGCCATATTCTTTCCATTTTGTTATAATGGATTTAATGGTGCTCCTTGGGATATTCAGAATTTGGAATATTATTTATAACCCAACCCTGATCTTTACTTCTCCACAACTTTGCCTCTGACCTGTTTGGAGTGCTCCTTGGTCTTCATTTTGCTTGCTTAGTGGTGTTGCAGAGTCAGGGACCTTTCGGAACAGGTATATTTGTACAGGCATCATGTGACACTGATTGCACACAGGTGGACCCTAATCAACTAATTATGTGACTTCTGAGGTTAATTGGTTGGACCAGATCTTATTTAGGATTTCATAGCAAAAGGGATGAATACATATACACTCACAACTTTTCCATTTTTGCTTGTTTTTTTATATATACAAGGTATTTTATTGTCATTCCACTTCATCAATTTGGACTATTTTGTTAGATCCATTACCTACCATCCAAATGAACCTCCATTTTCATTCCAGACTGTAATGCGACAAAACAGGACAAAAACCGATAGGATGAATATTTTCACAAGGCACTGTAGTAGTAGTAGTAACTACTGTCCAGTTTAGATATTGATTTCAATACTGAAACTGCACTGGTGCCTTTGCTAGGCTTTCTGAGGATATATGTGGGTTCAAAGAAATGATTCCCATTGATCGAATTGGATCTTTCAGCAACCTTCAACACCATTGACCAGTGGACCCTTCTAGAGAAGCTTTGGGTCTTTAGTGTCTGGGTAGGAGGAGTGATCCAATGGGTTATTTTTGACAGCCAGGCCTCAGTTTGTATACTGAAGAGAAATTTGTCTTGGGTCTGGAACCTGGAGTACTACAAGGGGCAATTTAATCCTTTACATTATTTAATATATTTCTGCATCTATTATTGTATTTTATGAGATCTTATGGTTGTGGACGCCATTGTTACACAAAGATATAATAATTTATTGCACTTTGGAGTCAGGCCTTACACCCTTTTTAGGCCAGATTAATTATTATCTTTCTGTGATTTCAGGTGGATGTGCAAAAATATATCAATTAATGCATCTGAAACAGAAATTCTTGGGTTTCTGATGATCTTAAAGTGCCTAAACAGGTAGAAGAGGTGACAGCAAAGGCCAGAAAAGTGCTAGGGAGAGGAATGGCCAGCAGAGAAATGGAAGTGATAATGCCTCTGTATAACTCTTTAGTGCGACCTCATTTGCAGTACTGTGTGCAATTCTGGAGACCGCACCTTCAAAAGGATATAAATAGGAAGCAGCAGCAAAGAGCAGCAGCAGCAGCAGTGAGCAGCAGTGTGTTGGAGGACGCAGGCTCCATGCAGGACAGCCCTGACATCAGCAGGGGCCCTACAAGAGCAACCGGTGAGGTGTTCTCCCTGGAAGCAGCAGTGAACAGAAGCCGTGAGCGGGAATGTGTCAGAGGACCCAAGCTCCATGCAGGACAGCCCTAACCTCAGCAGGGGCCCTAAAAGAGCAGGCTGTTGCTAGGCAGGTGGCCGTGGCGTGCCCTAAGGGGTGTGCCAAAAGGGCCAGGTAGGCCCCCTTGGAGCCTCAAAGGAGCATTGCTACTTCTTGGCAGTCATTGCTTTATCCATGGGGAAGAGAAAGAAAGAAAAAAAGTTCTTGTTTCCTCAGAGATTGTTGTTGGTCCAATGGACAAGCACTTTAAGGCAAAGGAGGTGGGAATCCCTCCTGCAAGTACTGTGTCCCTCTTTCTGCCCTCTCTGGGGGTAACTTTGAGCTCTGCAGACCACACTCCACTTCCTCGCCATCTATAGTGACTCTGCCCAACCCAGTTGAGCGTGATCTGCCATTAAAGCGGAGTACACCCTTGCTTTCTTCTAATCTCTATCAAGCAGTAGTTTGATCTTCACCTTTGGTTGACACCAGGGATGTTTCTGAATCTCACATCTCCCTAGTGGATGTCTGGAGGGTCGTGACCTGAACTGAACAAAAACTCAGGTCACCACGGTCTCCCAGTTTTGCCAATTTTTGCAGGAAACTATGGCAAGGCTGGGAAGAACCGAGGAGCATGTGGAATCCTTGTCTACTCAAATTATTAAATGTGAAAGCAAATGTTCTTCTCCCCAGGCAGTTGGTGCCTTCCCTATGAAGGATAGTTCAATAATTCATCAAAAATTGGAATCCTTTGAGAATGTTCTTAGAGCAAAACATTGTAACACAGCAGATCTGTCCCTTGCTTTAAATAGACAGAAACCTGATGCAAACAGGCTAGGTTCTGACAGGCAGGCAGATCAGAAGCATTTCTGTTGCCATAAGCAACCCAGGCAGGCACAGGATCTGCAGCCGTGCCTAGTTAGGAAACACCTCTCATTAGAGGGAGAGAACAACTTCCACGTGAGGGAAGACACGCCCCTAAGGCATTATAAAAAATGTGTAGAGAAAACAGCTGATATCTCAGGGAGGACCCGGAGTGCAGGGAGGACGAGGAGTTCAGAGAGGACCCAGAGAACTCAGAGACCTGATAGGACCAGTGGAACAGGAAACTCCAAAGGAAGTTACACGGGAGACTTCAGAGGAAGTTACAGAGGGTGTTGTAATGTCAGAAGCTGCCACGAGGGAGAAGTGCTGAGTGATTCTGAAGCAAGCTCAGACTTCTCAGAGACGGAGTTTGAACCCCCTGCAGTTCCAGTCAGAAAGCTACAAAAGAGTTCTACACCAGGAACTAGAAAAGGTTCCACTTGGCAGGTTAGTCAAAAGAAATATCCACCTCTGATACAGAGGAATTCCTCAACACCTACTTGAATGGGAGAGACGTGAGACAGTGAAAAAGCCATGTGTGTTTGAGAAGCAGGCTTGTAAGAAGCGGTCTCAGAACGTTGAGGGAAACTGGGCTATTGAAAATGTTTGTATGGATGAGACAGACAATTATATACCAGATAAACCAAGGCACAGAGTGATAAGAGAGAAACCTGTTCATTATAAAGAGCAGTGCTGTGAGCTACCAGTAAATGGGAGTAGCCGAGAGCCAGCAGCTAACAGAAGGAAACGTCATTCCAGGAAGTGTGTTTCTCTGCCTTGCCATTATAAAGTAAATGGTAATTACTTGCCTTGTACTGACTATGACTACTTGGGAAACCCAGGAGAAGATATAGAGCAAAGATATACGCAGGCTGTTTGTTCACAGGACAATGATATTGAACCAATGATAACAGAAGATAGCTGTTTGAATCCAGGCTTGGAAGAAATGGAATGCTCTCTAATGATAGCTGATGAGAATCCTTCTTTGTTGTAAACTGCTACAAAAGGTTAAGGGGAGATTATCAGCTGCCTGCTATAATTGTTCAGTTTCTGTTACATTTGAAAGCAAGTTTGCTACCTTTAAGTTCATCCAGCTTTGTATCCTAAGTTTTACTTCTGTTGTTGATGTTTTTGAAAATCCATAAACCCCGGGAGGGGAAATAAAATCCTTTTGAACCTTGACCACTTGGATCCACGACTACACTCCTTTCCAATACAAGGTCAGGTGACTTAATAGCTTGGCTAACTGCCTATACCACAGCCCTGCTGGGACTATAGGTGTTACAACATATTTGTTTTTTTTGAATTTTCCAGTATGTCAGTTGTTATCTCCTGAAGTCTTACTGCGAAAGTACCTTTAAGAGATATTATCTTTGTCTAATTCTGATGTGATGGTTTTTTCTACGATATTTTACCTATCCAATAGGAAAGTTACTAATGAATCTTCAGGGGGCTTCAATATCTTGCAGCTTCAACCGGAGATAAACTTGACTCAGTTCATACAAGATTCTCATGATAACATTCCTACTCGGGCCACCTTGGTAGGTTTCTTTCCTTTCGGAGCAGGATACAATTTCAGTATTTAAAAGTTATTTCAAAAATAAAGATGCATTATTTTGTGGTGCTAAGATTCAAATGTTTCAGGATGTCTCAAGAGGCACGCAGCTTTGTAGGAGGGCCTTTTGGACTCTCAATCCGAGGGTGCTGGCCTTTGGGGCCTCCTTGTTTCTACGATACCCTGGTAAGTGTTTGGTTACACTTCAAGGGTCAAGGTTTATTTTTATAGATTCTTTGCAGTTTGAGGCTTTTCTCTTTCAGAGAGCGAGACGGGTCAGAGGGGTGAGTCTTTTGGTGGGATTATTTAATTGGTCGCAGTTATTTTTGGAGGTTTTCTCCATGTGTTCTTTTTATTATGTATGCTTATCTTCACTATCTCCCCAAGAAGTGGGCTGATAGATTTTTTTTTTGCATTTTCCTATAATTTTCTTATTCTGAGTGTATAACTCTTTTTTGCTTGTCAAGTTTCTTTTATGCTTGCATTTGTAAATATAGGTGAAATGCAATAAAAAAACAAAACGATATAGACAAGATGGAGTCAGTGCAAAGGGTCGCTACTAAAATAGTCAGTAGTCTTCAATATAAACTATATGGGGATAGACTTAAAGATCTTAGTATGTATAGGTTAGAGGAAAGACGGGATAAGGAAGATATGAGCGGGATATAAATACAGCTAAATAAATGATAGAGACATTTAAATAACTCCATGGCATAAATGCGCAAGAGGAGAGCCTCTTTCGATTGAAAGTAAGTTCTGCAATGAGGGGGGCATAGGATGAGGGGATAGACTCAGGAGTAATATGCAGAAATATTTCTTTATGGAAAGAGTGGTAAATGCATGGAATAGTCTCACAGTAGAGATGACAGTATCTGAATTCAAGAAAGCATGGGACAAATACAGAAGTTCTCTAAAGAAGAAGGGGACTACTTAATTAATTTAATTAACAGATTATTTATATACCGCTCCTTCCATTGATCAGGTGCGGTTTCCATATAACAACAATAAACAGTGTGGTCTGTTTTTACATATAACATTTGTAGCTAGGTAAATACAGTTAACAATTAATAATTAACAATTAACAATTAGTAAACTATGTACAGTTGAACATAATTAAACTATATACATTGTTTTGTTTTTCATTTACTTATTCGCTTTGTTTTAGGGTGTATCACTTCATTCTTTTGATGAGTTGTGTATTACTCGGGGTGGGATTATCTACTACTGTAGTTGATTTGGAAGGGCACACTAGATAGGCCATGCGTTCTTTTTCTGCTGACATGTTTCTATGTTTCTAACATGGGGAAGGCAGTTTTCAAAAGGATTTACATGAGAAACATTGCCTGTCTGAAAATTGTCCATCTTGTATGTTGGTAAGAGTGCGTACTATGTTCCACAACACACATACTTTCAGCCATTTTTGGGGGAAGAATTTCTAGTTCAGATTTAATTTAGGCTCCTAACTTTGAGAGTTAACACGCCTAATTTGACCTCTGAAAATTTACTAGTGCTGAGTGTCTAAATTCATGCTCGTAGTTTCACTCGGCACCTAAATGTAGGAGTCTAAAAAGGGGTTGCAAGAGGGGTAAATTGAAGGGGGGAGGGAGTTAGGAGCTTTCAGCACTAGCCACCTAATGTAGGCCCCTAAATTTAGGAAAATGAATGGCAAATAATTTTAGGATCATAACTTTCAGGTATCTTACTTTAAGCTAATTTTCAGCAGAAAATGTAGACTCCTAAATTTGGCTAAAAATAGAAGGAAAATTTGGGAACCTAATTTAGGTGCCTAAATTTAGGATTACAGCTTTTGTGAATATCAGGTCCTATTCACATAACTTTGGATTATCAAAATAATGCATGTGTAACCCCCGGCTCTTTGTCCCCTGCAGTTGCTTGAAACGTTGCAAGACAGTCTGGGGGCAGAATATCCAAGAGCCAGACTTGCCCTACAAAATATGACTCCTGGAGTTTGAGGATTCTTGGAGTGGGACCAGGATATCCTGGGAGGCCTGTTGCACTCACAGCCACTCTCTCCACTCTTTCTGTCTCACAAAGACTTAATCCAGGCCAGAAGTTAGTTCTGAACCCACAAAGTTTACCTGAGAAAAATCAGTCACTTAGAAAAAAATCTTCAAACACAACTGGTCACTTTCAGTATAGATCAAGCAATAAATTCAAAGAATTCAACTTAGCCTCTTGACATTATAGTCTGGTCCAATGTCCTTGGGCTCTCTCTCCCTCAAGAGCACTTTTATTCCTTTCTCAATCCCTCTCCTTTTCCAGTAAGTGAATAAACAGACTCCCTTCTGTGTTAGAATGCTGTAGACACTGTTTCCCTTCTGTGTTTAGTTGTTCTGAAATTCTCCTCCTCCTCCTCAGTTCACGCTGCTTCCGGCTGTTCCCTCCTGATGAGGTCCCTGTGGTGCCTTGACTTAAGCAACCTTCTACTCACAAGTCCAAATGTAGACAAAGAACAGCTCCCTGCTGCTGTTCCCTGGTTTCTCTTCCAGTAGTTCCTGAGAAGACCCTTTCTGGTACTTGGGCTTAAGCGACTCCAGTCACCTCTCCTCAGAAACTCCTTTGGTTGCCCCACTTCTCCTTCCTATCTTAAATGCTTAGCCAGAGGCTAGAGGCACCATACTTTGGTGCAATGGCGGTGGAGCCAAAGACCCAGATTTGAATTAGCACTCAGACGTTATACTCCCTACAGTTTCCCTCCAACATTACTCTACTCATCCCTGCTCATATATTACCATCAAGGACCCTCCCAGCATTATTTCACTGAGATTAACTGGACGAGTCAGAGGAAAAAAATTCCCTCCTATTCTAGAAATGTTCCGGTTAAATAGAACTTCTCTGATGCTTAATTTAATGCAATGGCTGCGCCGATTCAATACCGGTGCGTTGGTGTTAATCTGCATTTTCATATCATCCTGAATTTACAGCCGAAAACAGAAATCCATGCCTTGCTTCTCAGGTGATTGAATAATTGCAAATCTATATCTGTGGGATTACTGCAGAAAGGTTTGCATGGTCTACAGCTGATTCAGAACTCAAGGGTCAGATTAGTCACAAGTGGTAGGATGTGTGACCATTTCCCACCTGTTCCGGCTAATTTGCATTGGCTTCCTATTTTCCTAAATTTCATTTTAACCAACTGCCTGACATTTAGGAGGTAATTTTATAAGCAGCTGCATAATGTTATGTGCCATCAATGTACATGAGAAATATAGAAACAGAAAAAACTGATGGTAGATAGAGACCATATGGCCTATCCAGTATGCCCTTCCATGCCAACTACAACAGTCCCTTTTTTTCCCTTAGAGATCCTGTTTGTCCCGTGCTTTCTTAAATTCAGATAGTCTTCGTCTCTACTGTCTCCACTGGGAAAATATTCTATGTATCTACCACTTTTTTCTGTAAAGAAATATTTCCTCAAATTGCTCCCAAGTCTATCCCCTTTCACCTTCATCCTATCCCCCCTCATTGCAGAGTTTTCTTTTGATTGAAAGAGGCTCTCCTCCTGTTCATTTATGTCATGGAGGTATTTAAACAACTGTATCATATCTCCCCTCTCCCGCCTTTCTTCCAAAGTATCATGGAGGTATTTAAACAACTGTATCATATCTCCCCTCTCCCGCCTTTCTTCCAAAGTATACATATTGAGATCTTTAAGTCTGTCCCCATATGCCTTACGGCGAAGACCACTGATCATTTTGGTAGCCACCTCTGCACCAGTTCCATCCGTTTATGTCCTTTTGAAGGTGTATCTCCAGAATTGCACACAATACTCCAAATGAGATCTCACCAAAGTCTTACACAGAAGCAGTATCGCCTCCTCCTTCCTGCTGGCCATTCCTCTCCCTATGTCCCCAAGCATCCTTCTGGCTTTCTACCTGTTTAGCCACCTTAAGATCATCAGAAACAATCACTCCCTGGCCACACTCATCTTTGGTGAACAGACATTCTTTTTTTCCCCTATACTGTACCATTCCCTTGGATTTTTGCAGCTCAAATGTATAACCCTGCATTTTTTAGCATTAAATCTCAGCTGCCAAATTCTCAACCATTATTCAAGTTTTGTTTGATCCCTCCTCATGTTGTCTACTTCCTGGGTGTCTACTAATTGCAGATTTGGTTATCATCCACAAAAAGGCAAATCTTACCCAACAGCCCTTCCACAATATCACTTACAAAAATGTTAATGAGAATCAATTGAAGGACAGATCACAGTTTCTGACACAGTCAGTCACTTTATGGTCCATCCCTAGGGCACTCAATTTTATTTATAAGTCGCCTGTGTGAGGCAGTGTCAAATTCTTTGCTGAAATCTAAGTACACTACGTCTAGCGCTCTCTCTTGATCCAACTCTCTAGGCACCCAGTTAGGTATTTTCCATAGTGCACGGATGGGCCTTTACATGCATACTTTAGGCGTTCGCTATTCTGTAAGGTAGATATTACATACTTTCGGGAGTATGCACAGGGGTAGAGTGCAAACTATGCCCTTAAGTTATAAAATACTATAACTTACCTCTTATCTTTACAAATCCAAGGATGGACATTTTCATCAGTCCGAGGATTGGCATAAGTGATTGTGTCTAGATTTTTACACATATGTCACCACGTACATCTCTAGTTTACAAAGTACATGCATGCTTTGCTTTGTAAAATAGCTGTGAAATACATGCATTACAAAACATTTTAAAGCCGCAGGAGTCTATAAGATTACCCTTTTAAAGCTTTGCACGATCTGGGTCGTCAATATCACTTGGAGAAACGTAAGAAATACATTCCAGAATGAGAGGGACGTTACGTAGGGACCAACCAAATTCACAGGAAAAAATGCACTATTTCACAGGAGGTCTTTGAAAATTCAACATATTTCCAGAATCGGCATGTAAAGTTCCCTTTGGATACTGCTTAGCTTGTTCTGCACAAGAGACATGTTCAGCTTTCTTCATTATCGACATCATTGATGCACTTTGACATAATTCAATTTTTAATTCAGACTAAAAGCTCCCAAATTGAAGCACCCTGCCTTCAAATTATGGTGGTGGCAAAGAATACTGTGTATACTGTGGACTACCTGAATCAGGCTGTAAGTAAATGCTCCCAAATTGAAGCACCATGCCACACACAGGTCAGCGCTCAATTGGTGGTAGAAGAGATTGAAGCACCCTGCGCAGTTCTTTTTATCGGGGCCAAGAGATGACGTCAGAAGGGCTGCTCCCGAACCGGCTCTCACCCCTCCGCGGGAATCAGGCTGCAAGTAAACGCTCCCAAATTGAAGCACCATGCGCAGTTCTTTTTATTGGGGCCAAGAGATGACATCAGAAGGGCTGCTCCCGAACCGGCTCTCTCACCCCTCCGCGGGAATCAGGCTGTAAGTAAATGCTCCCAAATTGAAGCACCATACGCAGTTCTTTTATCGGGGCCCAGAGATGACGTCAGAAGGGCTGCCACACACAGGTCAGCAGCTCCCGAACCAGCTCTCTCACCCCTTCGCGGGAATTTCACATTTTTCAAGGAAGACGGCCAAATTCACGGAAAATGCCATGGCTGTGAAATCGTGAATTAGGTTGGTCCCTAATGTTATGGTGTATATCATGTATAGCAGTTGTCATGCAGAATTTGCTGCATAAAGAAATGTGTTTGGAGGAGGAGTCCCATACATCAAGAAAGTATTTTTTAAACGAAAATGCATTGTAAAGCTATTTCTGTTTTCCTTTTGAGTTCAGGAAGCTTTTTAAAACATTGCTATTCAAGAAGGCATTTAACCTTTTCCATCAAGTTTTCTGATTTTAAGTATTGGAAACAAAAGAAGTTGGTTGACAAGGAATGCTTGGGATGAAGATATTTTTAAACAATGTTCTGTTTAACTAGTGTTTAACTTCCTAGCTCATACCGTTTGTGTGTCCTTTTTGTTATTTGAATTTATTTCGGAGACTGAGATGTTAATTATAAGCCTGTGGAGGATAACTTTTGTCTAGGAGGTCGGGAAATGGTGTTTTGGTTCATGAGTTCAGAAAATCCCGAACATTTTGGAAAAGGCTCTGGAAATGCTTAGTCTTTTCTAAAATACGTTTAGTGCTAAAAAAAGAAGCACAAATAAAGGCTAAATGCTACATGCATGTATCTGTGACGATTTTGCTACCTGTAAGTGCAAGTGACAGCACCTAAACATGCAAGTAGTAGATTTTAGAAATCTGGATGTCTGCACAGAATTGATTAAGAAGTTGTCATCCAAAACTTTGAGGTGTGTTTGCATATCTGAGAGGTATGTTATGTTACGCCCTCACCACTCGCCTCTAGCTTAGAGGGACGTGGTTGTATAAGGAACTTTCCCCTTTCAGCCTTTACTGACTAATTCCCCGCAATGATTTCTGGGAAATGTAGTTTAATTGTGCTATATATGGGCTTCAGTTAGAAAGCTATAGTCGGGCTCCTTGGGGTAAGGCAATGACAGAAATTTATTGAGCACAAAAAGGTTCATAAATACCACATTCAGGCATACTTCTCCAGGCTTCTTCAAAGTACAACAGCTTATAAGCAAAATGAAACCCAAAACTAAAGTGGCAGCTTAAAGTATTCTTCAGCTCAGAAAAACATAGCCTTTTAACAGCAAGGCTACCAGCTTCCTTTAGCCTTGCTGGTTAAAGCACAAAACAGGCTTTCTTCTGTGGCAGTTTGCCTTCTTTTCCAGTCTCAAACCTTTCCAGACTGTTTTCCAATTTACAAGCAAAAACAAAAACTCCAAACAGGAACAAACTTTCAACGTGCAAGCAAAGTTCTATTCAGGTTTCTCAGGAAAAATTCAAGAGTAAAAAGAACGCTTTTTCCTCACAGTTAATTTGGCTTCTTGCCGTCTCACTTCACAGGTAGCAGGTGGTTAACAAGCACAATTCACAACTCCAGCTTGTTCTTACGTCTTAGTAAAACTTCCCTTCTTTACCACGTGGGAATTTACAATCCATCTACCTGCTTCTTATGGTTACCTTTCTCTAGAGGGCTTTCTCTCAGGGCTGGCTTTCCTTCAGCCCTTCTGTGGCTAAGGCTTGGCACAAAGAGCAATCCATGAGGGTGTCTTCCTCATTCAGCTCAGCATCAGGCTCTCCTAGCTGCATAGACTCTGACTCTCCTTCTGGCTCACCGGGCTCGGCTGACAGCCTCTCATTAGAGCTGAGAGTGTCTCCTGCTCCTCTGCACTGCCCAGCATTAGTCAGGCTTCTCCTGCTCTGCTCAGCATTAATCAGGCTTCTTAGGCTCGTACCTGTGCCTTGGCTTGTATCAGCTTCTCTCCCTCTTTCTCCTCTTCTTGCCTTTGCCTCTGCCCTTGCTTCTGGCGTTCCTTCCACCCTCTCTCCTTCTCCTTTACTATAATCTAGCATAGGCTTATATCTCCAGGGTTCTAACCCCACTTCCTCTCTTCCCAGGTGACGGAGATCACTCTGCCTTCTGGCACCTGAGTAATCAGGGAGCTTACTGACGTAAGGGTCTTGGACATTAGGTCTGTATTCACTCTCCCTTATTTCACTAGGGGAAACATGAAACCTGTTCCAGCTGGGGGTTTTCTGGTTCCTAGGTGAGGTTGTGGTCTTGTTACCCTGACTTTGCAAAAGGGGCCCTTTTACTAGGGTGAACTCTTTGCCTTTTTCCCTTTCCCCTAACTCAGGATAGGCTTCCTTACCACAGTTAGCATGTAGGGGATGTTAGCATGACAGGGGAGCACAATATTTTGGGGAGGGGGGGGTGCCAAAATGCAGGAAAATAAAACATAAGGAAAATAAAAAATGAGAAAAAAGTGAAAAAAGTGAAAGAAACATTAAAAACTAAGGAGGATATTCAAAGCGATTAATGCAATTAGCAGACCTGCTAACTACATTAATTATGCTGACCGGGATATTCAGCAGCAGTAACATGGTTAGTGCCACTGAATATCCATGGGTGCCACCGCTGCACACCCCTATGCTAGCTGGTGTTCCAGGGGTGGCACCAAGTGATAACTGGTCATCATCAATATTGAGCCGCTGCCCAGTTATCGCAAAGCGGCGAAAGTTAGGCATCTGAAAGGGTGACCTAACTTTTGCCGCTGAAGTTCAACTGGGAGCGGCTCAATATTGCCATTGCCCAGTTAGCTTCTTTGCTTTCCAACTCATCCAGATATTTTATGCCGGTGGCTGGATATGGCCCTAGCATTGAATATCTGGGTCTTAGCTTCAGTGGCCACGGCTAGCTACGTTAGAACAGCTAGCTGCTGCCGCTGAATATCTTCACTAAGGTCTTATCAAACAAGGGAAAGAAGGAAGTGTAGCCTACCATAAATACTAATGTGGGAGGAGCGCACCAATTTATAGGTTGCAGGGGGCTGTCATAAGGGCTGGCGCTACCATTAAGCGAACTAGAGCGCCAGCCTTCTAGGGGCACTGATTGCTGCTACTCCTTTCTGAGATATGCAGCAACGGCAATGGGCACAAACAGCACCATGGTGCCTATCTTTAAACTTTTCTAATTGCGGTAAATCAATAACCCACCTATGCCACCACTATATTACTCCTATAAAAGAAGGCGCATATAGACCACTCAAAATGTTGAACAATTCTAATTTCCCAAGATAAAGTGGACAGAGTATATTCACTATAGTAATTTTTATGTCGGATCGCCTGTCGTGAGGATGATAAATCACTCTCTTGAAACAGGCCCTCCATTTTAATCAATTTTTTAAAAAATGGCAAACCGGCCCAAATGCGTGAGGCTATACGTTCCCCAGAACCAACCACCGCATAATTCATATGGTGCTTTTATAAAAAAGCTAAATGTCATTCACAGTCTTGCTTAGTATGCCTAAATACATAGTGCAGTCACACCCACAGCACTCTTATACTCATCTGGAACACATCTAAGGCGGGATGCGTAAACAATGTATCACGCCAAGGTTGGTTCTGGGGAACGTATAGCCTCATGCATTTGGGCCGGTTGGCCGTTTTTTTTTAAATTGATTAAAATGGAGGGCCTGTTTCAAGAGAGTGATTTATCATCCTCATGACAGGCGATCTGACATAAAAATTAATATAGTGAATATACTCTGTCCACTTTATCTTGGGAAATTAGAATTGTTTAACATTTTGAGTGGTCTATATGTATTATCTTTAAACTTTTGCACCACAGGGCTGTTTGCTTCTTCCCCCCCCCCCCTCTCCAACACCCAATGAAGACTTCCTGTTGCAAACAGGAAGTCATAATTCATGAAAGACCTCCAAATAACAACTGGCAGGTATTATATTTTATATATCTTAACTGTCGGAGAAACCTTTTGAAGGGAGTGGGAACGCAATACAATTCAAAAGGTAATCTCCTTTTAATCATTTTTATTAACATGCAATTTTACTTATCTTGTGAAAGAGTGCTCAAAAAAGAAGAAATGCAAGGAGTCCCCACATAACGTGGCATGTTTCGAGCCCAACTGAGAACAGATTTTAGGAAACTCCCGAGTTTCCTAAAACCTGAAGCAGAGCCTGTTTTCTTTCATGAATTATCAGTACTCTTGACCTACCAGTTTGTTTGGGTTTGTGATTTTGGTGCAAACATGACGTTGGCATCTGGCATTGGATAGGGGTTGGAAGCAGGGACCAAGGGGGGTGTGGGGTCTTGTGCGGAGACTCACTGTGGTGCCTTATTTGCCTAAATATTTGCATAATGTTAACATGCACTAACTTTTAATGAGTGTATGGATAAAGAAAGACCACCATTTTTCTACATTACTTTCTCCAGTGCCAACCGCCAGGCACATTAGGAAGTACTACAAACACTGCCCATTTAGAACCCATAGCAAACCCGCCTTTCATAACATCACTAACAGGATTCACAAAGTACCAAACCCTACCTTTCAAAAGCAGCACTGCAAATATTAAACCAATACATCTCAGAGAATACCAATACATCTCTTACTGGGAAAAGAGAACAAGTGGCACTGTCAAATAGAAGCTAGTTAAACAGAATACCTCAGCTCGGTTACACATGCAGAACTTAGACCGTCACCAAACAAAGAACAAGGAATCACAGTTTAGAAATAGAAAGACAATAATTAAACTGGAAACCCCAAAAAACAAACTTGGAATATACAACAACACTGGAGAAATAAAACTATAAATTAATTTCCTCTTGTACTAAACAAAACGCAAAGACATTAACAATGCATGTTTCCTAGAGCTGACATATTCCAGTTAATAAATTCAAAATATTTTTCTACCTTTTGTTATTTGGGCATTTTATTTTTCAGTTGCATTTTCTTCTGGTTTCTTCATGTCTTCTGCTCACTCTCCATTGTCTGCTGTCCATTTGTCCTTTCTTCTCTCTTCTAGATTTTTCCCATTCTCTCTCTACATCTGCTTTAACATACTGATCTTTCCCCTTTTGCTCTTTTTTCCAATTCTTTCTTTATTCCTTTTTCATCTACTCAAATTTTACCCTTCCATCCTCAATCCCACTTACTCTCCCAATAGCTGGCCAATCACAGATTTTTCTTACCTCCCACACAGAATATTTTTTCCCCTCTACATCCTCATTCCCCCAGCCCCATCCCATTCTAGTCCTCCCTCAACATCAGCTCCCTTCTAGTTCCAGCCCCACCCAGCATCCGCTCCCTTTCTAGTCCCATTCTCCCATCCCCCCGCATCAGTCTATTTCCGGTCCTACCCCCCCCCCCATCAGCTCATTTCCAATCCGATCCCACCATCAGTTATTTCCAATCCTAGACCTATCATCAGCCATTTCTAGTCCTATCCTAGCCCCCATCAGCCCATTTCCAATCCTAACCCCCCATCAGCCCTTTCCAGTCCTATCTTAGACCCCCATCAGCCCATTTCGTATCCTAGCCCCCCCCCCACTCAGCCCATTTCCAGTCCAAGCTTCCCCCCATTAGCTATTTCCAGTCCTAGCCCCCCCACAGAGAGTTCCACGATTGTCTGGGTTTAGAGGACTCCTGGCAGGCCCCGGCTCACTTCTCTACAGCCACTGAAGTGAAGAGCGCCATTTTTCTTCACTTGGCAGCTGTGTTCTAATGTAGGCCACTGGCGTGCTGAGTGAGGAGACACAGGAAATGTGGGTAGCCTTTTTCTTTAGTTGATTTTTTCTTATATAAGTATATTTCCCTATATTTCCACAAAAGTTATAGATCTATTAGTGGGTCCGTGCACATACTCCTTTTACTTTATTTTCACTCTTGATAGCTTGATGAAGATTGATGGATAGGTCCTTTTTATCCCTTATGTTCCTTTTATGCTGTTTAAATGATTCCCCCACAATGCATAGCCTTCAGTCTTATTAACATATTTTCCATTGAGGGTTTTAATGTGTATTTACTGATTTATTTATTTATTTAGGATATGTATTTGTATATGGTTTAAGGTAAATCCTCTGTTTTACCATAGGGATGGTTCAGAATGTTTTCTCTTTTGGTTCACTTTGTTTTTTGTTGGATTGCTGCACTTTCCCCTTTTTTTGGTGCCAAAACCTGTATGAAAAGAACCCTGGTGGTAGCGTTTTCCTCATTTGCTAAGCCATTATACTGTCTGAAGATGATATACACTGTTGAGGTATGTTGGGTTCACTTAGTCATTCTGCCTCATAGGTGTAGTAATGTTGTACTGTATATGATAAGCTTACGGAGCAGCTTTATTTGTCAGTATTTTAAGCAGGTTGTTTTCTTTTAATACTATGCATTGTTGGTTAATTTTATTTTAATATACAGTATAATATATCTTGGAATCGTTCTTTTTTTTAGCTTATTTTGCTTCTGCTGAATCTCTGTACTTTTCTCTTGTGGTCATTAAAATCTGTATTTAAACACCGGCGGCGATGCTGTTCTTACTTGTAAAGCTGCTAAGATGTCGAGAGTCATACCACTGAATGTTGTCGGGTTTACATCACAATTTCGTTTCACAGATACATTATTATTGCATGTTATAAGTTCATGGATTGTCTTTCTGTTATAGATACTTTAATAATTTTCCTGTAACACTGCACTAATGGTCAATTTTATTTATGTGGCACTAATAACGCTATTTTTTATTCACATGGTTGTTCATCTATTTTTAACATCCGGTGGGTAGCACTGTCAGTTTTTTTTTCATTTTACAATATTGGTTTGATTCTGTATTTATTTGGATACAGTATCTGGGATTTGATTACATCGTGGTTTCATTCATGGTTAATTATAGTGTGCATCTCTTATGACTCTATTCGTTTGTTCGTTGTTTCTTAAATTCTCCTATTGATTCCTGTTTTGGTCAGTTGACAATAGAATGCTTAGAGCTAATAATGAGAGCAGTTCTATCTTTACAATACTTGAAGATTTAGTCGGTGTTTCTTCATTAAGCTTTTCAGATTATGATATATCACAATTTAGAATTGTTTTATACAATATATTCTTTATTTTACAGAATATACAGTTCATTTTCAAGATAATAGAGCGCTATAGTATTGGGTAATGTTCTGTCCCCTACCGCATGAATTTCATCTTTTTTCATTTGGTAATGTCACTGCAATTTGCTACTTCCATATTCTTCACCCATGCACTGAAGGATTCTGCTTTTTTTCTCATGTTTTGATATATGTATGTTTTTATTTTATTGGATTATTATCTATTATGTCAACAGCACACATTGTATTTTATATGTTGTTTGATTCTGAATGGTTTTCATTCAGTTTTGACATAATTTTAATGAATTATTTATTATTTTTACCATTTTTAATATAATTTTTAAAATATTTGATTTATGTTCTTATGCATTTATATGTTTCAATTGTTTTTAGTGCCATTACACCCCTGAGGAAGGCGAGTGCTAAAACATGGCCTGTGTTGGGTGTGGCTTTATTATGCCCCCTAATAAAGATTTTGAACGTCTTTTGTGAGTCTCGCTTCTTGGTGTCTGGAACTAGTACTTCATACACTGGATTGTAAGCGGGCCCTGTCCTTCTACTTACTTACAGTGGACTCAGGCCCATAGCAAAGCTCCTCAGCTTTTTGTGTCTTATAACCCCAGCAGACTTGGGCTCCCCGTGAATAAGTGAACTCTGTCCACTTAGGTGGCAGACTGCATTGCCCTTGCCTATGAGTGAGTTGGCCTTTCCCTCGAGCATTGTATCACAGCGCATCGCATGAGGGCAATGGCCACATCGGTGGCCAACCTCCGCTCAGTGCGAGTGATGTTAAATCTGCAAGGTCGCCACGTGATTTTCATTTCATACATTTGCAGCTCACTACTGCCTGGAGAGTGAGTCCTGCAGGGACAGTGCCTTTGGCTAGGCAGGTACTCCATAATATTCTCGGGGTGTAGGCAACTCCTGCCCTCTAAGCCTTCTGTGTTCAGGCTACTGGAGTGATAGTGTCACTGAATGCTAGGGTCTGCAGAATCTCTCAGTGGCGACTCACTTTCTGCAGCTCACGGCTACCCGATTGGTCGCTGTTGGTGCTATTGTGGTTTGGTCCTCGTAAGCCTGCAGCTAGGGAGTCCCATATGTGAGGACCGGCTTCCTGCTTGTTCCTGGAGGAAGCGTAGTTACTCACCTGTAACAAGTGTTCTCCAGGGACAGCAAAGGTCAGTCCTCATAACCCTCCCTCCTCCCCTGGGAGTTGCCTCTCTACCTTGTTTTAGTTTTTACTACCATCCTAGCTATCTGACTGAGCAAGGTGGCACCCTTGGGCAGGAAGGGGACCATGCATGCGTGGTAGCAGGTCCCAAAGGCTTTCTTTGAAAGCTGGAGAAGTGCTCCGTGTGGGCTCCGCCGGTGCCAACATCACCCATATGTGAGGACTGATTCCTGCTGTCCCTGGAGAACACCTGTTACAGGTAAGTAACTACACTTTATAGGCAGTTATATATTCTACTTGAATACTTATCAAGGCTATACAGAGCTATAAAAAGATAAGTATTATTAGGCGTCTTTCGCTTAAGCCAGAGTTTCTCAAACTGGCCCTGGTGTACTCTTGGGTTTCCACAGCTAATATGATGCATAGATGTTGGAAAGGAGGGGGGAGCACAGGGGTCCTGGCCCCACCAAAACTTTGCTGCTGCAATCGGAGCTTCCCCTAAATGGGCCCACAGGGGCCCGATCTCCCTTGGGCAGAAGTAGGGGAAGGCCGGCGATCGCAGCCACATGGAGTTCGGCTGGCTAAGGTCCTGAGGGCTTGCCGATGCTGTGCGATCCTAAGCGTGATCATTTTCACGATTGTTTTTCACCTCCCCCCACCAGCAGGAATGCTGGCGGAGGACTCTGCACAGCTTAGTGGGAACATTGAACTGGACTGTTGATCCTGGTAGTGCCAGATTGACCATGGAGGCTGTGGTTCAGGGACATGATGGGGCTTCTACAAGAGCCTCCTCTATGACTGGCTCCAGCCTGGGGACTATTACATCAAGGACTGGTTCTTCTGGATGGCCTGGCTCGCTTTTTTCTAATGGCTTGGCTCTTGAGAGGCACTGCTTAGTGCATAAGGGTTACTCTCATGCCACAGTTTCCACGCTTCTCAAGACTAATAGAGGATTTACCAGCCTGGCCTATGTGCTCTTCTGGTGTCTCTTTGAGAATTGGTGCTGTCAGCGTCAAGCTAGACCTGGTACAGTGGACTTACCATCCTTGCTTGCCTTTCTTCAGGAAGGTCTAGATAAAAGGCCTTTTTCTTAGTTCCCTGAAGGTTTAGGTGGCAGTCCTTTCCTGCTTTAGGGGCCAGTGGCAGGACGGTCCATTGCCTTGCATCCCGATGTTTCCTGTTTTCTCCAGGGGGTATGACATTTTGTCCCCCCCTCCCCCCCCCCGCGTTCAGTTGTTCCTCCATGGGATCTTTGCCTGGTGCTCCAGGCCTTGATATCGGAACTTTTCAAGCCCTTGAAGTGGCTATGCTTAAAGATCTGATCCTCAAGACTGTCTTCTGGTTACAATCTGTTTGGCAAGATGTATGTCTGAGCTGCAAGCCTGGACATGCAGGGATCCTGATTTATCATTCTTTGAGGAGGCCATGTACATTCAACTGTTCCTTTCTTCATGCTCAAAGTAGAATCTGCCTTCCATTTGAATTAGGTAGTCTGTTTGCCCTCCTTTTCTAAGGAGCAGTGCCAAAGGAAGGACAAGAATCTGCTAGTGGATGTCTGGAGAATGTTTCTCTGGTACTTGAAGGTTAACTTTTCCCTGAGACTATGTAAAGGTAATGCAGCCACCAAGTCTACTTTGGTGTGCTGGATCAAGGAGGCAATTGCCTACGTGTATCTGTTGAGGAGACGGCTGTTTCTGGAGCGTTGTGTGTGCATTCCACGCGAGCATATGCATGGGTGGAGCATAGCTTGGTAGCCCCCTCAGACATTTGCAACATCATTAGAAAACTGATCTGAGAACGCTGGGTAATGGAAGCTGAACCGTGATGTAGCATTTCAAACGGTGTTGTATACACCCCCTAAAGAAGCGAACGGCAAAACACTTAGCCGGCCTTACGTGTGGCATTGGGAAGCCCATTGAATAGAGGCGGCATGATCCAACAGCGTCGATACAGAAGTATACATTTTCAACAGCATAAGCATTCAGGCTTTGTATGCTCTGAGAGATTGCAGGAGATTCAATTTGATACACAGTTTTGAAAACTAAAAAATTCTGATAAAAAGAGTTTTTTTAGGGCCACTGATGTACAGAGGATGGGCTTTGACTTATGTATTTCATGCCATTGCCCCAACCTCATTAGATTCTGAGGCCCTTTTTCTCTTTACATTTGAAGTGGATTGAGCCTGATGTGAAAGCTTGGAGATTGGTAAAGTGATGTTGTTTTGGTCATACTTTCAGAAGAGCAACCATAACAAATAGGCACATAAATGCCCATTTATGCATGTATATGACTAAAATATGCACACATGATATAAAATTATCCTCTACGGGCCCGATTACTATCGGGGCCTGTCCAGCCCATCCGGACGTCCAAAATCTGGACGGGCCGTATTGGCATCTGATTCTGAACCCACGAGAGCTATACATTCCCATGGGATCAGAATTGTGTGCAATGGGCCTGAATATGCAGGACGTGCCCCGATTCTGTGCCGTAGCATGTCTGGCCTATTCCTTGTACAAGCCACCCAAGACTCCTGCATGGAGCCTCGGTGCCGTGGCGTCCCATCACCATGGCACTGGGACGCAATGCAGGAGCCCCGATTGGCTGCAGGCAAGGTCAGCTACCCATTTCTCGCTGCCTAACCCGTTTGAGCATGTGAAGGCTGAGATCGAGTGGTTTGGCTCCTCCTGTACCGCTCAACTGGTCAGTGATGGCCCCGCTGCGCTGTCCTCCAGTGTTGGGGGGACTTATTCCTCCTCCAAAATGGAATAAGTCCCTCATCTAAGAAGGCAACCTTGGACATACAGGGCCGTGACCATAATCGGCCCTGTATATCCAAGGTCAGGTCCTGCCTCCGTCCCGTCCTCCCTCCTCTGGCCCTCCCCATCCTGCCGCAGTCCAGAGTCCCCACACAATGCCGATGTATGTGCAGGTAGCCTGGTGTTCGGCATTTGCTCTCTGTGAATAGCAGGGGTTGAACATCCAAAACCGGACATCCACCCCTATTATTTGCAGTTCACAATGACCCTCTAAGTGTGCACTTTTCAACTTCTTAATAATAATAAGATTAGATTTTATTGGCAGACTCAAAATGGGCTAAGTTTACCAGGTATAAGTGTGATGCTGACTTTTTTATACATCTCTCTACTTCAGAACGTCGCAGAAAAACACTTTTGAGTAAACCAGCGGTGTGCCTGTTGCATGACGGCTGGGAGTCCCCAAAGGCTTTCAAAGCTGCTTTCTCAGCAGCGCCAGCCCTTGCATACCCGAAGGGCACGAGTCAGGTTCATGAATTGAACCTAGCCTTGTTTTACACATTAGTTTTGAAAGATGGGAAATAAAAAGCCTTTCCAGATTATGATTATTCAGAGATCTGAGTATTGGTTGAAGCTGTAATGGAGAGCTATGTGTAAGTGAGGGACTACAGAGCCTTTCTAAAATGAACAATTCTAGAGACACTTACTGTTAAATTAATCCTGTAATCACTCACCATAGAAGGCTAGTTTTGAAAACAACATCTGTTTTAAAAATCAGTCCCTTTATGGGTTTTTTTTGTAAATCTGTTTTAATATAAGGCACTGATTAGTGGGAGTCTGGTTTTATTGTGTGCATGAAATGCCTGCAGTGGCTTCAGAAAATAAGATTTCACCATCACAGTACAGCGGGAATCCAACTGCAGGGACTGTATCTGTAGAATGTTCTATGGAGCCGGCATATTGTTTTCAACCTTTAGAGTATATACCAACACCCACTCGGGGCCTGGTTTTCTAACAGGGCACCTATTTTAAGCCTATTTTATAAGTGCCTATCTTTAAGAAACTAGGCTTTTAGAATCAGCTCCAATAGCACGCAGGTGTGAGTATGCAAATTTACACCTGCTTCAAAGTTGGGGTAAATGTGTGTATGTGTACTATGAGGGTAATTTTATTTTAACAGGTATCCTCGGTTAAGAAGCCGAGTAGGCACCTATTTTTTTTAAACCTTTATCAAGAGAAAAATTTATAAATTAATAGCCTACAACCCCTCTGCCGTCAATAAAATCCAAAATACTCGGCAACACATACCTAATCCCACACCCCATCTACCCCTTATTCAGTCCCAGTCCCTCCTTTATCAGCTGCTAGCATCCCAGTTGTGATTCCCACCACGTTACAAAGCCTTGGTTATTTGATTAAACTTCCCCCTCCTCAGAAAAGGTGTCCAATCCTTATTGATAAATAATTTCTACCCCTCCAAATATCAGGGAGATTACTCAGAAAGCAAACATCCCATTGTTTCTGATGAATTAACTTCTAGCCAGGAATGTGTGGCATCTTCTAGACTCGAATTCCACTAGTATGACTTGCAACAAGAAAACTTTTGTAATGTGTGAGTCACCCCTGTAATGTCCTTAAACAAATCCCTACACATAATGGTTGAACAATGGAACAGTCCCATATATGTAATAAAGTGCCCACCTGACCACAGCCTTGCCAGTGATTTTTAGATGGGAATAAATGTTGTGATGGTGCTGTTGTGGAGTCATATACCACTGAAACAAAATCTTAAAACCATTTCACACCAAATTAGCAAACATTTCTCCCAGGTCTTGAAGAGGCCTTGGTTCCTCAGAGCCCCTCATGTCAATGCTCTATACAGCTTGAACAGCAAATTTTACTGGCCCATTCCTTCCTTCAAAGTCATCTCAAATGGGCTGTGTTCTGACAAGCTCCCACAGGCCAAGAAAGAAGAAGCCTCAGGGGAGTCCGCTATGAGTCACATCTTCCACACAACAATTGCCTGTGTTTGTTTATTTAAAACTTGTTATACCGCCCATAACAAACGCTTCTGGGCGGTTTACAATCAAAAATTAAAAGCTGCAGATATATAGAAAAGAATGCCATTTAAAAATCAAAGCAGGACAGAGAGACAAGAAGCATAAGGAGAAAGGAAGTAACGTGCATCAGTGAGGAGGAGGGGAAAGGGGTGAGGAGGGAGGAGGAAGATCGAATGCTAGACAGAAGAGGTGGGTTTTTAATTTAGCCTTGAAAGATTTAAATGATAGTTCTAGGCGGAGGGTGGAGGGGAGCGAGTTCCAGAGTCTTGGGCCCAGGAAGAAAAAAGCAGATGAACAGGTAGATTCCAAGTGTGCTAATGAGGGGGAGGGGAGGGACATACGATTAATATGTATAGACCTAAGTGAACGATGGGATGTGTGCAGATGAACCTGATCAGCAAGGTAAAGGGAAGTGCCTGTGTGAATTGATCTGTGAACAAAGATAAGGAACTTAATGAAGTTACTTACCTGTAACAGGAGTTCTCTGTGGACAGCAGGATAAGTCAGCCACACTTGGTGACGTCATCCGACGGCGCTGAGACGGAAGTACTCTCCATAGCTCAGAAGGGCTTTCGCCCTTCTGAGCATGGGCCAACTGGCCCTACCCCCTCGGCCTGCCCCTAGCTAGCCAGTTTGTCACTAGCTGAGCCTTAGCTGCTAGGAGGTGGGCACTGGTCAGAGGCCAAGCCCGTCTCAGGGGAGGTGGGCGGGTATGTGTGGCTGACTTATCCTGCTGTCCACGGAGAACTCCTGTTACAGGTAAGTAACTCCGTTTTCCCCTAGGACAAGCAGGATGAGTCAGCCACATTTGGTGCCTCCCAAGCTGTCATGCAATGATGTGGTGGAAAGGGGGAGGCCGAGATCAGGTTCAGGTGACACTTTATCAGGGCTGGATGTTTTAATGGTGTGCCCTGGGTAACTGGTGGCGGTGGCAACGTGCAACATGTCAACCTGCAGTGTGTACGCACACGGTACAATTTGCAGCGTGTAGCACTGTGTAGACCTGCAGTCCCACGTCGCACCTACGCGGCAGCGCTTGTGAGAGTATATGGTCTCAATGGGCAGCTGCAGAGTAAATGGTCTCAGTGGGCAGCCGCAGAGATGCCACTGCAGAGGGAGTTCCATGTCCCCCTGAGCAGTAGCATCGAGTTAACCACTGTGAGCAGGGATAGCCACAGTATCAATATCTACAGTGGATCAGCCACAATATCGACAGTGCTACAAGAGCAATTAACAACACCGCAAAGGACATGAGCCATGAGTCAGTTCATGACTTGGTCAGGTGTGTCCAGGCAGGAGGTAGCAGTCAAGACGCTGAGACTGCTAGGTGACGTGTTTGTCTATGTTGCATGTAGACCCTAAGACTGCTAGGCGACGCATTTGTCCATGTTGTATGTGTTGTATGTAGTGTTAACAGGTGTCCTTGCCCCAAGTGTGGGCCACAGGTTGTAGATGGATCCTTTGGCAGGCTGTCGATGGATCCTAAGGCACTGCTAGAGCCCTGTGCTTGCCCTTGGCCAGGCTTGAGCCTCTGATTGAGCCCATGGCCAATCCGGGCCGATGGTGGAGCATGCGCACTGTCACAAGATTCATGGACAAGCTGTCCAGCTGGAATAATGGATAAGCTATCCAGCTGTCAAGACTAATGGAAGGCACTGAGGGCGGACTGAGGACTGATGCTGGGGGGGTGCCATGGCAGCCGTTTCAATCGCAGTACATTGTAGATGGACGACAACTGTTGAAGGGTCAGGCTCAGAGTTATGTATTGTAGAGCCGGATGATTGGGAAACACTGGTGCTGGCTGGTGAGTGATGAAGAGGGCCTCGTGTTATGCCTTACGGTCAGATACACATTGTGGTGAACCCGAGTGCTGACCCAACCTGGATCATTAGTGTTGCGGCACCGTGCTGATGTGTAGTAATTCCCACATGATCCTCAGTCAGGCCTTGAATCTGTGACCTTCCGGTCACATACACGCTGCAGTGAACCAGAGTGCTGACCTTGGTTGACCATGAGGAGATTGAAGACTGGTGATTCCCTGGCTGGCCTGGAGCCTGCCGCTCTGCATTCGTGTACACAGTGCTACAGAGCCTGCTGGGGCCTGTCTAGTGTGGAGTTCTCTCCGCAGGGTTGTTATGGTAATGTCCAGCTCCTCTACGAGGTGTGGGATGGTCAGTACCCTCTTCAGAGGTGTGCTGCCATCACATGTTTGTGAGGAGTACCTGTGGGGAGCACAGGTATGCAGCATGCGCCCTCTATTGGCGGCTATAATCTGATCACATAGCCCCAGTCAGCAAGAGAGCGACTGCCCTTTGGCAGCGCTGCGGAGTCCGCAAAGTGGAAGGGGCCTTGGTTTCTCATCTTCTCTTCTTTGATAGGCTGGTCTATGCAGGGGAAAATGCAGTGTCATGACCAGTAGGCGGCACCAGTAGGGGATGTCTCAGGGGTGCCAGGGCTGTCTAAACGCTGAACCTGTTTCCTGTTTCCGGAAGCCGTGCACAAACCAGTGGGCGATGAGGGACTTCCTCTGTATGTCCATGCACCGACCAGGGGCCCTGAAGGCGTCCTCTGTGCCTGGGGAGTTGGGAATGTCATCTTTCACATTCTCAAGGCAGTTGGTCGTAGATGCACGTCATGCCCTGCAGTCAATGTGAGTGGCTCCTGATTTTATTGGCTGTGCAATCGGAGGGAGATTGCCCAGCCTTTCCTTGGAGGCCCCAAGGAGTGCGTCTCATCCACATCTGCGAGTGGCTCCTGTCTCATCCACATCTGCGAGTGGCTCCTGTCTCATCCACATCTGCGAGTGGCTCCTGTCTCATCCACATCTGCGAGTGGCTCCTGTCTCATCCACATCTGTGAGTGGCTCCTGATTTTCTTGGCTGTACAATCAGAGAGGAATTGTCCAGCCTTTCTTTGGAGGCCACAAGGAATGCGTCTCATCCACATCTGGCAGATTGTCGCATAGAAGTTGGGAGATTGCTAGGCTTCCTTCAGAGGCGCCCAAGGAGTGTGTCTTGTCCACATCTGGTGGGGTGCCAAGCCTCCCCTTTGGGACCACAAGGGGAGCTTCTCATCCCTGTCGTCCTTTGGAGACCCACAAGGGGTGCAACTCACTCAAGTGTCCTTAGTCCTTGGACTACTATTCTGACAACTTGGGCCAGCACTCAAGCCCAGACTGATTGGCCTGTGTATTTCCCTTAGAGGACTGACTTAAGACTCCGCCTTTTGGTTTGCAATATCCCGTGCGGACTGTGTGATGATATGAGGTCAATATCCTAAGTTCGGGGTCTGAGATGGGGTACTGCCGCCGTTGTTTCTGTGTGTGTGACTGGGAACAATGCATGCTTTCTAGTCTCTGCTGATTCCTGGTGACCCAGTGTTGTTGGGTTTCTCGGCAGTGTAAGTGGAAGTAGATTTCCAGGCCGTTCTGATGGTGCAATGGGGTTAAGAGACTGTGTCCAAGGTCACATTCTTGGATTTTTTGGTGCTGTAACTGGAAATTAGATTTTCAGGCCGTTCTTGATAGGCATTGGGGTTAAGTGTCTTTGTCCAAGGTCACATTCTTAGGAGGCTGTGTAAGGCGCCCTGGAGAATGACAGGGTTGCGGTTTCTGATTTCGAATGGATACTTGACCTGGCAGAGACTTGCTCCAGGTCACATGGAGTGTCAGAAGTAGGAATTGAACCATGAGTAATGGTTCCCAGTCCCATCCTCTTCTGTTCTCCTTTCCATCTACTCCCCTGCACCATTTCTATTTCTGCTGTCGGGGCCATTGTTGACCTGGCTCCCCAGAGCCCATCAAGGAGGGAAGCTGTATGTGCTGCAAGCGGTGTGACAGCGTGGGTGCCAGCCTGAAGCTTCTGTGGTCAGCGTGGAGAGCAAGTTTTCACCTCGATACTGCCAGCTGAGATGGTGTGTGACCGATTGGCCTTTCGAGAATGATCCTAGGATCCTTCTGTCTTTAGTTTGCTTGAACAGCTGGCGATTAGGCTGTATGAGGAGGAGGAGGTGATTGAGGGTCGGGTGAGATGTTCCACCGTAGGAGAGGCTTTGTTCGAAGCACAGGAAGGTGGGATGGCCCGCTGCTATTGATGGCAGAGAGCTGCCCATTCTAGTTTGGTCTGTGCTTGCGGTCCTAGGTGGGTTCTTGTCAATGTCACGGGTCTCTCATTGGAACTGGTGGTATCGTGTGCCCCACAAGGTCTTCTGCTTGTTGTGACTTCTGATTTTGTGATGATGCAGGGTCTTCTGGTTGCTATTTTACCCTCCCCACGACTGCTGTTCTGGGAGGTGACTGCATTGGCTGTGCGGGGTAGAAGCACAGAGAGGCAGGGGGGGCGGAGCCTGATGTCCAGCGGGATGGTCGCATAACGCTGAGGCTCCCGAGAGGCCTACTTAGAATCCTGAATTAACACCTCATATACCTGGAACTTCTACTCTGATCTTGCCGGGGCACATTGGTGAGATGGCAGGGACCAAACCAACGCGCCTGGAATTTGGGTCTCCAGCGGCTTCTCACGGCAAACGTTCCAAAACTGAACCTCCGTCCCCGCAGAAGGGGCCGGCCTTGTGCGAGGGCCCCGAAATGCAGCAGGAAATCCTCGTAGAGATTAGAGGGGTCAAAAATTTTGTGCAGGCAAACGGGGAAGCACTCCGAGCGCTGCGGGACGATTTTGGTGTGCTGCAAAGCAAGCTAGAAGGGCTTTCTTCGCGTCAAGACAAAATGGAGAGCATATTGGACTCCCATGCGGCCCGGTTGTCCCAACTCGACAAAGTTGAACGACAGGTGCGGGCCTTGCAGAAGGAGGTGGAAGATGGCAATAATAGAGCGCGCCGCAACAACATACGACTCGTGGGCATCCCGGAGGGAGCGGAATCGGGAGACATGAAAGAGTTTTTATGCAAAATCCTCCCTTCCCTGCTCCAAATCACCTTTACCAAAGATTTGGAGATTGATCGCGCTCATCGTGTACCCACAAGCATAACGCTCAACAGGAAGACCCCGCGGCCTATCATTTTTCGACTATTGAGATATCAACACGTGGAGCAAATTCTAAGTGCCTCTCGGGCAAAGGGCCATATGGAGTTTGAGAGCCACAAGATCTCCTTCTATCCCGACTTGTCTAAACCCACAGTCGACCGCCGAAAGCGCTTTCTGGAATTCCGGCCGAGGCTTCAACAACTACAAGCACGCTATGGCCTGATGTACCCGGCCAAGCTCCGAGTCACGCTTCACAATCAGACAAGAACATTCGAGGACCCTGATCTACTAGCGGAGTTTTTGGATACCAAAGAAGCCGACTTGATGCGCTGACTTCCAGAATATTCCTGCAAGCCTCCTCATACCCGCTGTATCTGCCATATTGGATCTGCCGCAGCCTAGCAAAGAGTCTGGCGTGGGCAGTCTGTTGCCTTACTCTTGATGGTATCTGTGACCCGACTCCATCTACCCACAGTAGCCTCGATGAGTATCAGAGACAGTGTTATTATGGACTCTGGTGTTTCTTTTCCTTTTTTTACACGTCTTCTATTTCCTCTCTAGGGCCTCCTCCCGCAGACACATGGTCGCCATATTCTTTGGGGGTTTTGCTTCTTCTCTAAGATACGTTGGTACATACTTTTCAATATGGGGTGTATTAGCCAGAATACTCGGTGATTATGACATTGTTGTACAGATTCTGCTTATGTTCTATGTTATCAAGCGCCCTTCCCTAAAATGTCTATTACCGATTGATGGCACCATGTAAGATTTTTTCATTGAACGTAAAAGGCATCAATAATCCGATAAAACGGAAGAAAATCCTAAGCTACCTCAGTCAGGAAGCAGCGGATCTGATTTTTCTCCAAGAAACGCATTTAAATTCAAAGGAATCTCTTAAACTCACTATTAAACCTTACATGGTGGCCGCTTATTCCCCAGCCGTTTCTAAGAAATGTGGGGTTGCCATACTGGTTAGGAAGTCTTTGCATGCTACTGTTATTGCGACTAGCTCAGATACAGAGGGTAGATGGTCTAGAGTTCACCTTAAGATAGGTAGCCTAGAAGTTACATGTATATGCCTCTACGCTCCTAATGTTGATGATCCTGCCTTTTTTGCTACCATTGCTCAGGTTGCGCAGGCTTCTGCTAATACTTCATTGATCATTGGGGGGGATTTCAATTTAGTCCTTGATCCCCTGATTGATAAACAGCCGCCTAGGACGAGTGGTCCCCCCAAGAGTCACGCCACGCTTACCTCCCTGGTCAAGGATCTTGCTTTAGTTGATCTATGGAGGTTACTACACCCCAATGAGCTTGACTTCACTTTCTTCTCCTCCCCTCATAAATCTCAGTCTCGCATAGACTTCTTTCTAGTTTCAAAACTGTTAGTTCCTCAGGTGGACACTGCAAAGATTCACTCCCAACATATTTCAGATCATGCTGCCATTTCCTTTCAATTACACACTACTGCACCCCAGGGAAACTCGGGAGCCTGGTTCTTTGATAGAGCCCTGTTAACTCAGCCAGAGTTCCAGTCAGAAATTCGAGCAGCCATACAGGATTACTTCCATTTTAATCTACCCCAAGATACTGCGAATTGGGCTTGGTGGGAGGGCTTCAAAGCGGCCATTCGGGCAACGATCACTAGCTATCAAATCCGCCTGCGGAAACAACGTAAACAGCAGCTGCTCATACTAGACCAACAAATAAAAGCAGGCGAACGAGTTCTAACTTCACGCACTGACCCATGTGTATTAATTCGATTACAGCGTCTCCGTTTTCAATATAATTCAATCCTCTCAACTGCAGCTTCTAAGAGTATTGAGCTTCAGCGAGGGACATATTATCGTGAAAATAACCGAGCCGGTCGACTCTTAGCCAATGCCTTGAAAGGTCAAAAAGAAGCCAAACGCGTTGCGGCCCTTCGAGCTCCACAGGGAGGGGGCATAGTGACCACAGACTCCGACATTGTAGAGCTCTTTCGGGATTTCTATACCCGCCTATATCAATCTGAATGTGAGTTCTCGTCAGAGACATTCGAGCGATTGCTTTCTGGCATTCAGCGGCCGACCCTCTCTGAAGATGATAGGGATGCGATGGATGAACCCTTCTCTACTTCAGAGATCCAATCTGCCCTAAAACGAACAGCCTCGGGCCGTGCCGCAGGGCCCGATGGTCTCCCGACCGAATTCTACAGAACGTTCAGTGCAGATTTAGTTCCCTATTTAAAACTCTATTTTACTGCCCTTGCGGTAGATACATCCTCTTTGGGATCCTTTTCTGCAGCTAATGTGGTTGTATTTGAGAAAGAAGGCAGAGACCCGCTACTGACCGCCAACTACCGTCCAATCTCCCTACTTAATGCCGACTATAAGATCTTCGCAACGATCTTGGCCACCCGGCTATCTGACATGATGGCTACCCTAATTCACCCCGACCAATGCGGTTTTATACCCGGCAGATCAACTGCTGACAATGCTCGGACCTTGTGCCATGTGCTATCTAGTGCTGCCAATCTCGACCATCCATGGGTGGGTCTTTCCCTGGATGCCGAAAAAGCCTTTTGATCGTCTAGAATGGCCCTTCTTATTTGCAGTTCTCCGATGGTATGGCTTTGGAGAGGGCTTCCTCCGATATCTCCAAGTCATGTATACTCAACCCGTCGCCAGTATTTGTGTAAACGCCATCAAATCTCAGCCATTTAACCTCCAAAGAGGCACGCGTCAAGGTTGCCCCCTATCACCAATGCTTTTTGATCTCGCTCTTGAACCACTAGCCCTCCTTATTAGACAGTCTACACGTATTCGAGGTGTCCCCTTTAGTCATAGGGAGATTAAACTCTCTGCATATGCAGATGACCTTATGCTCTTCGTATCCCTCGATTCGGTTCCAGCTGTCTTGGATCTGATTGACGGATACTCACAATTATCGGGCTATAAATTAACTGGACCAAATCTGTAGCATTCCCACTGAACCGCTGGGTACATGAGGCTGACATGCAGGCCTTTCCCTTCCTTTGGCAATCCCGCATGGTGAAGTATCTCGGGGTCCATTACTGTTCTCCTTTAGAAGACACTATCAGTTTTAATGCCAAAGAGGTAGTCTCCAAAGTCCGTGAACTTACAAATCGTTGGTCTCCCTTATCTCTCACATGGTGGGGCCGCTTAGAAACTGTGAAAATGATGATAGTCCCCAAAGTGAACTACATTTTAGAAATGCTGCCATGCTTACTTCCGTTACATACTTATAAAGATATTGAGGGCCTTCTCGTCCGTTATCTCTGGCAGGGCAAGCCACCAAGGATAGCTAAACATAAACTGCAGTCTGCAAAGGAACGAGGGGGTACCAGATTTCCTGATTTTCTTAGATATCATCAAGCCTTTCTACTTAAGCAAGGTGCCCGATGGCTAGATGCCTCAACAGACAGCAGACCAGTTTGGCTTGACATAGAAGAGGAGCTTAGTAGCCCAATTCCGTTGACCCATCTCCCCAGTATGTCCTATCAAGTAGACACCCGCCATCCACCAATGATTGCCGATACTCTTGCGGCCTTTAACACTCTCATTCTATCACTGGGCCCGAATGTATGTCCTCAGGACGGACTCCCGCTATGGAATAACCCCAGAATTCAAGTCCTAAATAGAACAATAGCCTGGAAACCCTGGTACTCCAGGGGGATCTGGACACCCCAACAGCTTTTCTCCGCAGCTCGTTGGAAAACCTTTTCTGATTTACAAAAGGAATTTGCGTTACCAGCGACACACTACTTTCAATTGATGCAGCTTCAACACTGCCTCAAAAGTGCTCGAATCATGCCGCCCTCTGCCCCTACTGAGGATGGGCTATTAGAGATAGTTCACTCCATTAGTAGTACACATGGGGTAGCCTCTAACTTTTATAAAATAATTTGTCAGGGTACAGACACGGACACTTTTAGAGCCCAACAAGCCTGGGAGCGCGAACTGCACACCACTTTAACCCCTGTGCAATGGAGCGTTTTCTGGAGTAAAGTAGTGCGGGTTTCCCGGTCTGCCTCTGTTACCCAAACTCTCTTCTTCTTTGCACACAGATGCTTTTATACCCCAGAAAAAATAGCCAAATGGAACCCAAATGCTAGGGACCTGTGTTGGTCTTGCCATACTGCTGTGGGAACCTTCGCTCATGTTATTTATGAATGTCCTCAACTGCAGGTCTATTGGGGGCGGGTCTGGGGTCGTATTCAATTTATCTTACACTTTCATGAACCTCTCTCTTGGAAGGTCGTGGGACTCCGCTCTGTGGCGGAGGTCCCCTCTCTTCCTAAGAAGGGTCGCTTTCTCCTTGATTTCATGCTGGGTATAGCCATATGCTTAATCACGAGGAATTGGAAGGATAGCTCTCGACTTACTGTCCATGAATGGTGGAACCTCGTCTGCTTATATAGTAAATATGAGCAGATACCTCGGAGAGCTATTCCCCATGTCCAAACTCACTCTTGCTTGTCTAAATGGCAGATGCTTAATGATTATGTACAATCTGCTCATTGCTCCAACATGCCTGTATAATGTGCACTCATCATGTTTTAGATCACCGTTAGGTTTTGTAACACAATAATGTAAGTACACACCCGCTTCGGGAATGCTTAGTTTTCTAGAGAAGAAGCAGGGGGGAGGGGGGTGGTAGGGGTTTACTTTGGTGTATGTATTACAGGTTATGTATTTGTCTTTTAGCTGTATGTCTTCCTTTTCCTTTGTTGTTATAAAACGAAAATAAAGAATTTAAAAAAAAAAAGTCTGTTCTAAATTCAAAGACCTTTTAAATAGGATTATAAATCCCTTTATTGTTGGCTGCGACGAGGGGGGAAGGGGGGTCTTTGCTAAATAGGGCAGATACTTTTGTTTTTGTTCTAAATGTTCTTTGTGCATTCTATTTCATGAAAATATCTAGTTTTGAAATACTGGAGTGCTCACTTTTCAGACAGAAGTTGTTTAAATCCTTCCCTCCCATGTGTCAAATCCTTAATCATTTGATTAGAGCGGGGCTTCTCAACGCAATTCTCAGAACACACCTGGTCAATCGGATAGCCACAATGAATATATGCATTATCCTAAAAAGCTGACCTGCGAGGTGTGTCTCAAGAACTAGTTTCAGAACCCCTAAATTAAAGTGATTTGGCAATTCTACAACGCAGTTAATTTGTGCACTCATTTAGAAACTAGTTGACGCATTAATGTTCAATGCTCAAAACCAGCATCACCTTTTAGCTGGGACTGTGCTGTGCCTTGGTGGCTGGATTTGAAAAGCCCGCGCTGGGCTAAGATTGGTCAATGAAATCCTTCCCGAGCCAGACTTTAATGCTGGCAGGAGAGAACGTCTTTCAAAGGTTGTTTCTAACATGTCGGGGAGCTTTTACATCAAGTCATCCGTTATCACTAGTCTGCTCAAATCTGTTCGCAGCGAAAGCCGTTTCTCTCTATTCAAAAATAGTTTTGCAGATCATTCTTGCTATGCCGTTTCTTCGGGGGGTGGGAGACTTTAGAACTAGTTCATTTGAAAACATTAAATTCATTCGGGAAACTGGCTCTTTACAAGATAGCGTGGGTGGCTCTGAAAAGAGCCTTTGGGTTTTCTAGTGTCGGTCCTCTCCGCGAAACAGCTTTACTTGCTTTTGGCTGCTTTGTGGCTCTCGGTTTTTTTGGGCAACAGCACTGCTTGGATGTTAGGCAGGACGCCTCCTTGGGCGATGGTGACTCTCCCCAACAGCTTGTTCAACTCTTCGTCGTTGCGAATGGCGAGCTGTAAGTGCCTGGGGATGATGCGCGTCTTTTTGTTATCCCGTGCTGCATTGCCAGCCAGCTCCAGGATCTCAGCGGTCAAATACTCCAGCACCGCCGCCAGATACACTGGGGCTCCTGCGCCAACGCGCTCAGCGTAATTACCCTTCCGAAGCAGTCTGTGCACACGGCCAACGGGGAACTGCAGCCCTGCGCGAGAAGAGCGTGTCTTCGCCTTAGCCCGAGCCTTTCCGCCCTGTTTGCCCCGTCCAGACATCTTATGAAGAGACACTTCACTGTAGTGTAGATACTTAAAAAACCACTGTGGCCTGTCAAACGGCTTTTATTCTTTCCCAAAGCTTCTCTACCTCCTTTCTGATTGGTTAAGTAACTAAGCCTGCCTCAGTCAATGATTATCATAGTGGGTTTGTTTGCGAACCAATCCCTTATTAGATGGCAGCTTGGTGACGTCGAGCCTCGGCTGCATCCAATAGCAAAGGAAGATGCTCGGCTACATAAATTTGCATGGGCTTGCCTATAAATAGCACCATCATCAGTCTTTCTGCACACAGCAACTTATCGTTAGTTTTAAAGAGGCGAGTGGTTCGTGAGAATGCCCGAGCCAGCCAAATCTGCCCCCGCTGCCAAGAAAGGCTCCAAAAAAGCCGTGAGTAAAACTCAGAAGAAGGACGGTAAAAAGCGCAAAAGAAGCAGAAAAGAAAGCTATGCCATCTACGTGTATAAGGTGCTGAAACAGGTTCATCCTGACACTGGTATTTCTTCGAAAGCGATGAACATCATGAACTCGTTTGTGAATGACATCTTTGAGCGCATCGCAGGAGAAGCTTCCCGCCTGGCTCATTACAACAAGCGCTCCACCATCACTTCTAGGGAAATCCAGACAGCGGTGCGCCTCCTGTTGCCCGGTGAACTGGCTAAGCATGCCGTGTCCGAAGGCACCAAGGCTGTCACGAAGTATACTAGCTCTAAATAATAAATGAAGGTATCCAAATCTGCAAATAACCCAAAGGCTCTTTTCAGAGCCACCCATTTCTCTCAGCCAGAGAGCTTTGAATTTCCGCTTTTTATTAAATTAGTACAGAAAAGTGAGAATTGTGTTTCTTGCACTGTCAGGAAGAAATTGCTTTTTTTCTACACCCTCGTCTTATAAGTTCACCCCTTTCTGAGCTTGTGCAGTGAGGATTAGCACTAACTCACCTTCCCTTCTCACGCTGGCTCCATGATGCACGGCATTTTCCCTAGCTACTCCTAAGCCTAGAACTTAGCAGTCCTAGGCTGTTTCTGCTCTCATTGGGTTCAACAGCTTCGTTAATGGAAGCGTGGGTGGTTCTGAAAAGAGCCTTTAGGTTGTAAGTATCCATACAAAAAGCAGTGTGAGTGCTTTAGCCTCCGAAGCCGTAGAGAGTGCGGCCCTGGCGCTTCAGAGCATAAACCACGTCCATAGCAGTCACCGTTTTTCTCTTGGCGTGCTCAGTGTAGGTGACGGCATCCCTGATGACATTCTCCAGGAAAACCTTCAGCACTCCGCGAGTCTCTTCATAAATAAGGCCGGAAATACGCTTCACTCCCCCTCTGCGAGCCAGACGGCGAATAGCGGGCTTCGTGATTCCCTGGATGTAATCTCGCAGCACTTTCCTGTGCCTTTTAGCACCCCCTTTCCCCAAACCTTTACCGCCTTTGCCACGTCCAGACATTGTTCGCTTTATCAGTGAAAGAAAAACATACTACGCTGAAAAAAATAGCTTTGCCAGAAGTTTCTAATTTAGTGAAGGAATGGACCTGATGGAGAACTAGAACGCCTGAGAAGGCGGGAGAGCTGACCTCGTCCCTCCCCCACTAACTACCCTACAATTCTTTAATTGTTCTGAAAGCTGTGTATAAATTCGTTTATGAAAGGAATAAAAATGAACTGAGCCGTGAGCAGGCCTATCGACCTTCGTTTTAGGGTGAAATAAAATCCCAAAAGAAAAATGAGAACCTCTGGCTACTTTGGTAATTGTGAGTAGGTTTTGTCCAATCCCTGCCCAGGGCGGGTGTTTCAAATTCCAGATATGATCTCACTAGTTGACACCATTTAGACCTGAAACACAGTGGGGTTACTTACCTATAACATGAGTGAAGGTTCAAATGCAGCAAAGGAGGGCGCAGGTGGGTCCTGCAGTGGGACACAGGGCAGATGCCTGGGTGGAACATAGGAACACAGAAACTGAAAATATGCACCAAAGCATGTGACCAAGGTCCAACATGCCCAGTATTTTGTGTTCCACAGTGTCCCATCTAGGGTACACATACCCAGCAATAACCCCAAAAGACACATAGGAACCACTATGCCTGTAAAGGGGCAAGCAGTGCATCTCGGGGGACCTCTCCAACAACAGGACATGGAACTTCTCCAGGAAACATCCCAAACTGTTTTTAAACCCTGCTAAATTGACAGATTTTAATACATCCCCTGGTAAGGCATTGCAGGGTTTGACCACATGTCGTCTGAAACATATTTACACCCGGTAGTCAACAATGGATGACAACCGCATTGCATGTCCCCTAACCTGTCCACATTTCTACCGACACTCCTCAGCCGCCTCTCCCCCAGGTGGAAGGGACAGAACATCGGTAGGCGGTGATAGGAGGATGCATTGATGTCCATATATGCCTCCCCACCCCGGACACTGCACCCTAGGCACCCACCTACTTCCATTTTGGCTGGCTTGGGATTGTGCACCACCATTACCGACAGCATATGGGCTTGTCAGCGTGGCTGGGAGGGGAGGTTGTGGCAGAGGGGGCAGCAGCACCCGCCTGCAGCAGACAAGGCCAAAAAATAGGTTGACTGACAGACGGCAGAAGATGACAGTAAAAGTAACTCACTCGGATGAAAGGAAGACACCTCCCCCTTGCAGGAAGGAATTCCTTTCGGCACCAGAGCATCGGTCCAGAATGCGCTAGAGCCGCAAACTGAGCCACACTAGCACACACTGTAGCAGCTGATTTGTATGCAATAAATAATACCAGGAGTCAGTTCAAGGATCCAAGCCAATTTATTTTGTGCACAGGCTCAAACGGACAACTTTAGTGTCTGAAAAGAATGAGCAATGACGTATGATAGCCGATTCCTTATATACATTTTTTGCAGTTTAATAAAAGCATAACTTTCTATTGGTTTGACACCCCTTACACCTGTCCAATCGGTGACCTGGTCTGGGCCCTGTCCCCCATCCTTTCTGCTCAAACTGTTTTAACAAAGACATAGTCTTAAACATGGATACAATTCTACTGCAAGGACATTGGTAGCTCAGAGAACGCAAGGACAGAACAAACCAAGCATAAAGAACTTATACAAACTTCATGGGGGAAGGAAAGGGACTTTCAAAACGCAGTTTAAAGCAGATTTCTAAACTTTGGTTCTTTTCAATACCACATTCCCCCCTTTGATTATTCTCAACCCGAATAAGAGAGGGTGAGAAATTAATCATCTATCAAAGTCACCTTAAACTGAGGCTTCTTTCCCAGATATAGCTTGATACTTCCACATGGCTAGTACCCTGGTTGCTGTCTTACGTTCAACTGTACTGTCTATGATTGAGGTAAACATTTGCAAGCAAATGGGTAGGAAACATGGGAGAAGCAAACACATAGCTATCACTTAAGTTCTTTTCTTCGACATCTTCCGCCGTACGTAGACTAGAAAGGGGGACTGTTACTTCTGGAGAGAAATCTGCAACTGTGAGTATATACTTCTGGTAATTTTCTAAAAAGAATTCTTTGCATTAAAGCTACTTAATCTGTGAACCCACTGTTTTTTGTTGGATCAGTTAGGGCCTAGTAGCAGCAATTAAAGTTTGAATTTAAAACACAGAGGAGAGCTTTCCGGTTACATTTCATACCCAGCTTGTAGTTTAAATTTAATAGTCACTCAGAGGCAAGTAACAGCAAAGTACTTTTAGTTTAAATTTAACACACAGAAGAGAGCTTTCTGGTTAAATTTAGTACCCAGCAGAGAGCTTGTAGTTTAAATTTCATAAGAAGTTAGAGCCTAGCAGCAGCTAAGAGCTATAATTTAAATCAAATCAGAATTTAGCTTACCTCAGCAGCACAGGACAGGGTACTGTGTAGCAGCCCTCTTTTAATAAGTGTTATTTCCCTCCCTCCCCTGGGATAATCATAGCTTTATAGGTACTTACACATCTTAAAAGACAGGAGGTGCTTTCAGGTGAAGCTCATTACCCAAATCAGTCATACACTAAGGACCTGAGATTAATTAAGCTTCAGGTGAACAAGGTATATTAAACGTATTAGGTACAGTTTTATTGGTATAAATACCCATAGCAACCCCTAGTAAGTAAGAACTTAAAGATCTAGACACAAACTTAAAACTAAGATGCAGACAGCAGTCCAGCAGCAGGATGGGGGCTTTCCAGTCTTTTGCATTGAGTGTCACATGTATGATTTTCTCCCAGTTGGTGAGAGGTCTTCCGTGTGCACTAGGTGCAAGGAGCTCTTTTCTCTCAGGGAACAAGTCCATTCTCTAGAGGCTAAAGTAGCAGACTTGGAAAACATAAGACAGACAGAGAGGTACATAGACGAGACCTACAGGGATATAGTCCTGAAGTCCCACCTCCAGTCTGGCAGCACCCCTGTTACCATGGAGGAGAGAGGTCACGTGACAAGAGAGCATCACCCTGGTGTGGCAGGAAGTGATCCTGTAACTAAGACCTGTCCTCCAGGTGATGTAAAACCCTCTCGCACCGAGGAAGTTTCTCCAGCGCCATGTGCCCATGAGGGAAAGGTTAGGACAGCCGTTATAGTTGGTGATTCGATCATTAGGCATGTAGATAGCTGGGTGGCTGGTGGACGTCAGGATGGCCTGGTAACATGCCTGCCTGGTGCGAAGGTAGCGGACCTCACGCGCCACCTAGATAAGGTCTTAAATAGTGCTGGGGAGGAGTCTGCTGTATTGGTATATGTCGGTACCAATGACATAGGAAAATGTGGTAGGGAGGTTCTGGAGGCAAAATTTAGGCTTTTAGGTAGGAAGTTGAAATCCAGAACTGCCAGGGTAGCATTCTCCGAAATGCTCCCTGTTCCACGCGCAGGACGCAAAAGGCAGGCAGAGCTCCGGAGTCTCAATGCGTGGATGAGACAATGGTGCAGAGATGAGGGTTTTGGATTTGTTAGGAACTGGGGAACGGAGGGGCTCTTCCAAAGGGATGGGCTTCACCTTAACCGGGATGGAACCAGGCTGCTGGCATTAACCTTTAAAAAGGAGATAGAGCAGCTTTTAAACTAGATATTAGGGGAAAGCCGACAGTCACCCAAGAGCGGATGGTTCGGAAGAATGTATCCTTGAAGGATACTACCAAAAGCAGAGAGGTTCTGTAGCAGCAAAGCGCAGACAAACCAATGATACCAGGAGTCTGTTCAGAAGGTCCAAATCATTTATTTGTGCACAAGTCTCGAACCAGTCAATTTCAAAATGGCTGAGCAAAGTTTTCAAGCATTACAACAACTTTTATAGACTTCTGTTCCATTCTAGGTATAGAAAAACATTTCATTGGTCCCGGTAACCTCCCGTACCTCTTCCATTGGTCCCGGTACTGATAAGTTTATCCAATTATGTCCCTTCTGTGGGCATGACACCTGCATGCCCCCCTTCTAGTCCCAATTACAATGGTCAGTTCATCAACTTGTTACTTTCACACTCTCAAGGCCATATATCCAATTTGTGCATGCAGAGGAGCAGGGCTCTGCAACTCATCTGTCAGCACTCCCAATTATTTCTTTGCAGATGTACTTTTTCTTATCAGTAACTTTTAAACATGTCTTTCTGTATTTTTCCATCTTTCAGCTCTGCAGTTCTGCCTACCTAAGCTAATTCAATACTTCTACTGAGTTCTATCTTACAATAGCAGCATATTGGGGGATGTGCAATCCTATATGCCTCTCCACAGGCCTCATTTACAGGTCAAGCTAGCCATGCTGGCCTGCTTATGTCAGACACCGTGGGTCACAGGCCTGCACCTGCCACATTCCCCCCTTTGATTAATCTCACCCTATTACTCAATAAGGTGTGAGAGTTAAATCACCTTTAGAAGAATCACATCATGATTGAAGGATTTCGACTAGGACTAGCTTTGTATAAAGCCATTATTTTAGTGGCGGTCTTCTGCTCTACTGTACTATCAATAGTGTTATGAATGGAACGCATACAACATGGGATTAAACATGGTAATAAGAAGATAACAGCAACAAGGATTAGTACTAAAACAATGAAAGTCTTAAATCCTCCCACCCATGAAAAGAGGTTAGCAAACCAGTTAGGAAATTTCAATGAGTGCCAAGTCTGTACTGGCACATAAGCATGTCTTTGCATATCTTTAGCAATTTCTTCAACTACTTGACCCTTATCATCTATTTTCAAACAGCAATTAGTTAAATTCAGCTTACCACATACTCCTCCTTCAGCTGCTAACAAATAATCAAGTGCTAAGCGGTTCTGGTATATAGCAGTGCGCATCTGAGTACTTTGTCTAGCTAAGAGCGTAAGAGCATGACTAGTTTCATTGGTTATTATTTCGACTACTGCTTGTAAGCGAATAATACGATTAATCATATAGATTGGAGTACGATAACCATACATACCATCATCATTCCAAGTGGCAGGCCCATAATACTCAATGATTCTTTCTGGTGGCCAATCATCACCTTGCCACTTCTCCCACTTGCCTATCTGTAAGGCTTCTCTTTTCTGTCTCAATGCTCTCTTGTGTCGGTGGGTAGTGTATACAGGGTATCCTAATTGTTCTCCATGCTCAGTGTTCAAAAGAAAGAAAGAAGGTCTGATGGTTCCTAAGACACATGCTCCTCCCCAGTGTGGCGGGAGTTGTGCATATGCTCGGTTTCCACAGATCCAATATAGGCCAGGTGGGGCTTGCCAGGCTTGGACTTTGGCAAGGTTAGTCCATAGACCAGCAAGTTCAGGAAATCTGGCTAATGGGTTAGGAGGTTCAGGATGTCTGATTCCTGACCACCATGCTGTCTTTTTGGTCGTGGCATTATAGTACTTCTGGCTAAGACAGACCAGCTGTCCTACCTTTTGGGTGAACTGGGGTCCAGTTCTGGCATAGCAAAGACGTCCAACGATTGAGTGCGCTAACACCCATTCACTGGTAGCCTTGTGTAATTCAGTCTGATTGTAAACCATAGAATAATTCAATTCTTGGGCTTCCCATGGCCATTGGTCTCCCATTTGGGTTCCGCCACAAAAATAGCAATCTGAGATCTTAAGACTAGATACTACTGCTCCGGCTAATTCTAGAAATAAATTCTGTGAAGGATGAGGGATCTCAAACTTATTTACATGCATAGCTTCATAAAAGGTATTATGAATATGATATTTGGATGACTTGTGGGCTTGGGTATTCAATCTGATATATACAATGGTTCCTGGATCTATTGCTCCTCCAGCAATACGTAAACCAAACTTGTATCCTTGTTTCCATGCATGGGGATTGTGTATACGTAAGTGTAAGGGGTTGCAAGCATCTTTCTGACATTTATCATTTGTGGTTGGCTTGGTTAGAGTAGCCATCCGTTTATCTATTTTCTCATCAGTTATACCAGTGTTCCAGGTAGCATAAAAAACACATCCCCAATACGGGCAATAGTAATCTGCCGCTGTTGCAGTACTATAGCCTGATCCCGTTTTACCTGTACACTTCCACCAATTTGTGGCACCTTCTGGACACATATACTTATGGTCATTTCGATACGCTTTTTCCCATGTACCACAGGTGGAATGACTATCTCTATTAATGGCATTACATGCATCAAAATTCAAAACAGCAGGTTTAGTAATGTCCTTAAGTGGTGGTGTAGCAGCTAATATAGGTCCATCTGCATCCTTCCATCTTATTTCCAAAGTGTAATAGGATGGATTCTGCATGCTTTGATTTTGCCATGAGTGCAAACATTTAGTTCAGTGGTGTTATAGATACACCGAGTTACTGTTCCCTTGCAGGTATAGTAAGAATGATAAAGCAAAGTCTGAGTTACTTTCAGTCCAGTTCTAGTAGAAGTAATGCAAGCAGTGCATGGAGGTAAAGCATAAATCAGTTCAAAACCTCCAAAGAAGGCAACCAAGGCAAAGCAAAAGCAAAGATACATGTTGATGTTGATTGGAGTTCTTCTGAATCCTCAGCTTGCTGATCTTGATCACGACGGTCTTTTATTCTTCGTCCCGTTTGCTAATGAAGCAATTTAACGGGTGCTGAGTGTTGATTGAAGATCCTCAAGTTGTCCAGTACACATTAGCCAACTTATTAGCAATTTCAGTTGGCTTGTGAAGTCTGGCTTAGTCAATGTAGTCTCAAAGTAGTGTGTCAAATCACACACAAATTGGGTTCGTTGAAACAAAACTGTTGCTGCATGGAAAACAGCAATCCTCTTCGAAAGACTTGGCTACTGCAAAGCACTTGTGATGAAGTGTCTAAGCTGCTGGTTGCCGTCTCAGAGTAACTCGCAAGGGTGCATCAAGATGCTGTTCTGCTGTCCACTGCTCTGGTTCAGGATCGGCGGCGGGCTTGACTCTGCTGTGGTGGATCCAGGCGTCGATCTCGGCTACCTTTACTGCAGTTGGGGTAGACAGGATGACGGTATACGGTCCCTTCCAGTGGGGTTCCAACGGTGTCTTCTTCCAATCTTTGATCCACACCGAAGTACCAGGCTGATAGGGATGCAAGGGTTCCGTCAAGTTGATAGGCAACTGGTCTTGGATCCACGTATGGAGAGTCTGCAGAACAAAACTAAGAGCTAGGAGTTCTTGTCTGGTTACTTCTGAACCAATCTGGGCTAAACTTCCTTTGACTCCCTGCACTATTGGTGGGGGTTTACCATACAGAACTTCAAAAGGGGAAAATCCTGTTGACTTTACAGGAGCTGAGCGTATTCTGAGTAAGGCTATGGGGAGCACTTGGGGCCATTTCAAGTGTGTCTCCTGACAAAGCTTGGACATTTGGGCTTTCAAGGTGCGATTCATTCGCTCAACTTTCCCTGAACTCTGGGGTCTGTATGCAGTGTGGAGTTTCCATTGTATCTGCAAAGCTTTTGCTAACTGCTGAGTAACTTGGGAGACAAATGAGGGTCCATTGTCTGACCCTATTACTGCTGGGATTCCGAATCTAGGAACAATTTCTCTCATTAAGACTTTGGTAACTTCTCGGGCTTTCTCAGTTCTAGTTGGGAAGGCTTCTACCCACCCAGAGAAAGTACAAACTAATACTAATAGGTAATGGTATCCATTGGCTCTTGGCATTTCAGTAAAATCAACTTGGAGGTTGTGCATGGGGGTGACACCTCCTGACTGAACTCGGGGTGCCGTTATAAGGCCTTGCTTGGCATTATTTTTGGCACAGGTTAGACATTGACGTGCTACTGAGGCTGATATGGTTGTCATCAGAGGGATGTAGAAATGTGGTCTGAGTGCTTTTTCCATAGCACTCTTCCCATAGTGGGTGGCTTCGTGGAAAGCTTTGACAAAGGATGGTCCTAACAGTTCAGGAATTACTATTCGTCCAGGAGGTTGACTGCCCTCTTCTGGTGGCAGCTCAATCCATCCATCTTTCAATATTCCATCTTCTCTGTTACAATAGTAATCCAATTCTTTGGTGGTATATCGTGGGGTCCATAGATTCAAAGGTACTGGAAACAATGCTGCTTGCATTGGCATAGCTTGTGGGGCAATCTGTCCTGTCATAGCTGCTTGTCGTGCTGAGGCATCTGCAAATCTATTTCCTCGGGCAACTTCTCCTTTTCCTGCTTGATGTCCTCTACAATGCATGACAGCTACACGTGTTGGGGCCCAAACTGCATCAAGTAACATCAATATCTCGGGACCATACTTGACTGATTTTCCTCCGGATGTGATGAGTCCTCTTTCTTTATAGAGAGCTCCATGGGCATGCAAGGTAGTGAAGGCATATTTGGAATCTGTATATACATTCAGCACAAGTTTTTCTCCTAACAACAATGCTCTGGTAAGTGCTATCAATTCGGCTTTCTGGGCTGATGTGCCTGAGGCTAGAGCCGATGATTCAACTACTTCGTGTTGAGTGACGACTGCATATCCGGCACAGCGTCGTCCATCAAGGATGAGACTGCTCCCATCAACATAATAGATTTGGTCAGGGTTGTCTATGGGCACATCTGTCAAGTCGGGTCGACTGGAGAACACAGTTTCCATGACTTCGATACAGTCATGTTCTGGGAGTTCTTCACTGATGGGTATCAAGGTAGCTGGGTTCAAGGCATGGCTCACTTCAAGTTGTATCTGTGGGTTTTCACATAACATGCTCTGGTACTTCAACATTCGGGAATTGGTGAGCCAATAATTTGCTTTTTGTTCCATAAGGGCAAGGACTGCATGTGGCACAGTGACTCGTATGTTCTGTCCTAGTGTGAGCTTGTCTGCTTCGCTCACTAGTAGCGCTGTAGCTGCAACTGCTCTCAAGCAAGGTGGCCATCCTTTAGCCACAGGGTCCAATTGTTTCGATAGGTATGCTACAGGTCGCTCCCAATTTCCCAATTTCTGAGTCAACATGCCTAAGGCATTTCCCTGTGCTTCATGTACAAACAAGTGGAAAGGTTTGTGGACATCTGGTAGTCCAAGTGCTGGTGATGACATCAATTCTTCCTTTAACGTCTTGAAGGCTGTATCCTGCTCAAGTCCCCACTCCAGTGGCGACTTCTCTTCTCCTTTTGTGGCTTCATACAGTGGTTTGGCAATTTGGGCAAAGTTAGGTATCCAGATTCGGCAATATCCTGCCGCTCCCAGAAAGGCTCTGACTTGCTTTCTGGTTGTTGGAGTTGGAATTCTGCATACTGCTTCTTTTCTTTCTCTGCCTAATCTTCTGCTTCCTTGGGTAATACGAAAACCCAAGTATTTCACTTCTTTTTGGCATAGCTGTACTTTGGCTCTGGAAACTTTGTATCCAGCTTCATCTAGTAACTGCAAGAGATCTTTGGTGGCTAGTATACATTCACTTTCTGATATGGCAGCTATCAACAAATCATCCACGTATTGGAGAAGCACTCTCTTCCCCGGGGCTACTGGATAACTTGAAAGGTCTTGATTCAGTGCAGCGCTAAAGATGGTAGGCGAATTCTTGAATCCTTGGGGTAATCTTGTCCAGGTGAGTTGGCCCCCTCTTCCAGAGACGGGGTCCTGCCATTCGAATGCAAACAATATTTGGCTTACAGGGGCTAATCTTATGCAAAAGAATGCATCTTTCAAATCCAGTACAGTGAAATGGGTAGCTTCAGCAGGTATCAGTCCTAGAAGAGTGTAAGGATTGGGTACAACTGGATGTATAGTTTCAACTGCATCATTTACTCTTCTCAAATCTTGTACTGGGCGATAATCATCTGTCCCAGGTTTCTTTACTGGCAAAAGTGGAGTGTTCCATGGGGATTGACATACTTTTAGTAAGCCATACTCGAGCAATCTTTGTAGGTGGCGATGAATGCCTTCAATTGCAGCTCTTGGGAGAGGGTACTGTTTGACGTGCACTGGTGTAGCACTAGGCTTGAGGGTTACAATCACTGGAGCTATATGCTTGGCTAGGCCTGGGGGACTGCCTTCTGCCCATACTCCAGGTGGTGCATCGATGTTCTTTAAAGTTTGTTCAAAATAGGTATCTTGGATGGAGTCATCAACGTAATACCTCCATTCTTCTTCTCGGGGCACTGTCAGCAGCATTACTCCTGCTGATTTGGCTTGGGAATTTACTGTCATTTGCATTTCTCCTTGTTCAGAGAAAGATACCTGTGCTTGAAGCTTGGCTAGCATATCTCGTCCCAGTAGTGGCACTGGACATTCGGGCATGTAAAGGAATTGATGAGTTACTTGCTGTCCTCCTAGACTGCATATTCGATTCTGAAGAAAAGACTTTGTGGCTTTGGCACCAGTTGCTCCTATAATGGTGACTGCTTTTGTAGTAAATGGGGCTATCTTTTTGTCTATTACTGAATGTTGTGCTCCAGTATCAACCATAAAGTCCATAATTTGGTCTCCTATTTGTATTCCGACCATAGGCTCCTGGAGACCTAAAGCAAACTTGGAGCCCGGTCTGTCCTAATCCACGTCATTCTCATCATGGGCTGGTGTGGCCAATGCTTGAATGGCTCCTCCTCTCTCTCGCTGGAATTGTTCTCGATTGGCTCCTCCTCGGCTTCGGGGATAGCCTCGTCTTTCTTCTCGCCACTGATGACTGCTGTCGTCATCTTGCTGGGCGTCTTCGAGTTGCGGGCACGTATCTCTCCAATGTCCTTCCTCTCTGCAGTAGGCGCATTGGTTCATGCCTAGCCTCTGGGTCCGGCCTCCGCCTTGACCCCGCCCTCTTCCTCTGCTCCTTCGACTAGGGACACCTCCCCTTTTCTGTTCAACTATGGCCGCAGCCAAAAAATCAGCTTTCTTCTTCATCTTTCTATCACATTCTCTCTGTCTTTCATTATCACGATTCACATACACTTTATGAGCGACTTCCAATAACTGTGTTGCATTCATGCCCGCAAACCCTTCTAATTTCTGTAATTTACGTCTAATGTCTGGTTGAGACTGGTTTACAAAAGCAGAATTCACCATACATAAACTTCCTGGTGCCTCGGGATCATAGGGAGTATACATTCTGTATGCTTCAGTTAATCTTTCATAAAAATCTGCTGGGCTCTCATCTATCCCTTGGATAACTCGTGCAACTTTGGAAAGGTTCATAGCTTTTTGGCCCCCCCTTTTCAGGCCTTGTAAAAAGCCTTGGCGAAAACGGGCTAGGGCTGTGGATCCTTCATCTGTATTTGGATCCCATTGGGGGTCTTCATTCGGGAATTCTCTCTGAGCTGCTTCCCGACGGTCTATTATATTCTGCCCCTGTCTCGGAGCTACAGGGTTATCTGCCATCCACTCAATAGCTGCTTTTCTAATTCTTGCTCGCTCTTCTGTCGTGAATAGGGTGGTCAGGAGCTGGCGACAATCTGGCCAAGTGGGTTGGTGAGTTTCCATAATAGTAGTTACTAATTCTGTCAGCTCCTGGGGCTTACTAGTATATGAGGCATAATGCGACCTCCAATTTAATAAATCAGTTGTAGAAAAAGGGATATACACATAAGTTAGGGGTCCCGCTACCACTTCATCATTATCATTCTTTACGGGCACTCCCGGGACTTGCCGTAAGGGAAACATTTTGGCCGCTGTAGGTGTCTTTTGGGATCTAAGGGTTATTGTCGTAATTGCCTTTGAAGGGGTCACTTTCTTTTTCTCAACAGGTTTTGCTTTGGGTTTATCTTTTACTGGCGTGCTAGTGCTAGCAATCGCTTGTACACTGTCCTCCTCATCTGGGGCATTCTCTTTTTCTCCTTCTTCTACCTCCGCTTCTGGCTCACTTTTTATGTCCTCCTCTTCTCTTTCCACTAATTCCTCCTCTTCCTCCCCTCCGGGAGGTGGATCAGGGGTTGGGTCCCGCTCCGGCTCCGGCCATCTCTGGGGTTCTGGGGCAGGACGCCGGGCTACTCTAATTGGACCTGGGGTTCGGGGCTGCCTGAGAATTATTTCTGGGGAATCAGGATCTACCAGGATGGGCTTCTTTCTGGCTTTCTTATCCTGCTCTCTCATTTTGGGCTGTTCCGTTTTCTGTCTAGAATCTGTTTTCGCTAACATTATTCTGCACTGTTCCTCATAACAGCGCTGCGCCCAGGGGGGCGGATCTTCACAAATACTTAACCAGGAATCTATATAGGGGTACTGATCGGGGTGCGCTATCCGCACTCTACGGTGTATTGACTGAATAATCTCTACATTGAATGTTCCCTCTCGGGGCCAGATGGGGTCTAGATCGGGCCACTCCCTAGTACACAAAATCTGCAAACGGGCTGCTGTCATTTTAATACCATAATCTCCTGAATATCCCTCTTTAAAATGTGCGATCATACATTCTAATGGAGTGTTTCTAGTAGACCCCGCCCCTCCCATTTCGATGTGTGCGCGCAACAACAGACAGAAGGGAAAAGGAGGGCGGACCGTGGGTAAGGGGTCCTCACGGCCCTGGAAACGTATAAGGAATACAAATAACAAGACAAGACGACAATCGCTTCCCCCTTTTCGCGACCTGAACGCGGTCGCCCGGTCAGGAAATGCGCTACTCAGGGGTCCGCCTTCACTTGGTCCGTGCTGCCAGACCTCTCATTCACACTTCGTTCACACAATCATGCTAGCAACGTATCCCAGAATGCATTCGTTTCTATCTATTCTGACTAGTCTTTTTCCCAATTACAAAAAGGATGAGGGTTTCACCCGGCGAATTCCCATGCGGGGTTACTCGGCCCTTCCTTGAGAGGTGATCATGCTCTCTTACCAATTCCCAATATCTCGAGATTACAAATTCCAAGTTCCAATGGCAGTACTGCTCTTTCTATCTCTGTCTAGACACCAAATCAAAACTATACTCACCGGATCCGGTCCTCAAACTTCCCAAGCAGGCGCATGAGTTGGACCTCGGACTCCCCTCACTCGGGTTCGAGGCGTTGGCTCCAACCGGGCCCGGCACCCGCCGAGGTCCGACCAGCTCCCTCCGATACAAGGGACCGGTGGCGCCAGGGAGCAGCCCTCGTCGGAAGGGCGCGATCCCGGCAGGACCAAGCCTATAGAGGCGGAAAGTCGTGGTATATTGCCCTATATACACTTTGATTCCACAACTTCCCGGCCAACGCACCAAGAATATGTAGCAGCAAAGCACAGACAAACCAATGATACCAGGAGTCTGTTCAGAAGGTCCAAATCATTTATTTGTGCACAAGTCTCGAACCAGTCAATTTCAAAATGGCTGAGCAAAGTTTTCAAGCATTACAACAACTTTTATAGACTTCTGTTCCATTCTAGGTATAGAAAAACATTTCATTGGTCCCGGTAACCTCCCGTACCTCTTCCATTGGTCCCGGTACTGATAAGTTTATCCAATTATGTCCCTTCTGTAGGCATGACACCTGCATGCCCCCCTTCTAGTCCCAATTACAATGGTCAGTTCATCAACTTGTTACTTTCACACTCTCAAGGCCATATATCCAATTTGTGCATGCAGAGGAGCAGGGCTCTGCAACTCATCTGTCAGCACTCCCAATTATTTCTTTGCAGATGTACTTTTTCTTATCAGTAACTTTTAAACATGTCTTTCTGTATTTTTCCATCTTTCAGCTCTGCAGTTCTGCCTACCTAAGCTAATTCAATACTTCTACTGAGTTCTATCTTACAATAGCAGCATATTGGGGGATGTGCAATCCTATATGCCTCTCCACAGGCCTCATTTACAGGTCAAGCTAGCCATGCTGGCCTGCTTATGTCAGACACCGTGGGTCACAGGCCTGCACCTGCCACAGTTCCACAAAAGAGTAAAGTAGCCCAAATGCCCTCAAGTATGGAGCAGACAGAGCTTAAAGATCCCAATTTACCCATGTCTAACAATAGCCAAATTAACATGAATAAAATACATTCTCTAAAATGCTTGTATGCAAATGCTAGAAGTCTAAAGAATAAGATGGGAGAGTTAGAATATATAGCACTAAATGAAAGGTTAGATATGATTGGAATATCAGAGACATGGTGGAAGGAGGACAACCAGTGGGACACTGTGATACCTGGATACAAACTATATCGTAATGATAGAGCTGATCAAATTGGTGGAGGGGTTGCGCTCTATGTTAGAGAGGGCATTGACTCAGAAAGGTTAAAGTTTTGCAGGAAACAAAATCTGCTGTAGAATCTATATGGATTGAAATTCCATATAAAAGGGGGAAGGCGATGGCAGTGGGGGTGTACTATCGAGCACCTGGCCAGAATGACCAAATGGATGATGAAATGCTCAAAGAAATCAAGGAAGCTAACAAAAGTTACAGCGCAGTAATAATAATGGGTGATTTCAATTACCCCGGTATCGACTGGGTCAGTGTCACGTCAGGACATGCTAGGGAGATAAAGTTCCTAGATGAAATAAATGACTGCTTCTTGGAGCAGCTGGTTCATGAACCGACCAGAGGGGAAGCCATATTAGACCTAGTCCTAAGTGGAACACCAGACCTAGTGCAAGAGATAAGGGTGTTGGGGCCACTTGGCAATAGTGATCATAGCATGATCACCTTTGATTTAATTAGTGGAGGAGGGATAGTAAGGAAATCCACAGTACTACCTTTTAACTTTCGAAAGGGAGACTATGATAAAATGAGGAAAACAGTTAAGAAAAAACTAAAAGGAGCAGTTGCAAAGGTTAAAGATGTACATCAGGCTTGGCTGTTGTTGAAAAATACTATCTTGGAAGCCCAGATCAGCTGTATTCCACGCTTTAAGAAAAGTGGAAGGAAGTCCAAAAAACTGCCAGCATGGTTTAAAGGTGAGGTCAGAGAGGCTGTTGTTGCCAAAAAAGCATCTTTCAGGAAATGGAAAAAAGAGCCAAACGACGAAACCTGGAAACAGCACAAGCACTGGCAAGTCAAATGCAAGGCATTGATAAGGCAGGCAAAGAGAGAATTTGAGAAGAAGCTTGCTGCGGAAGCAAAAACGCGAAATAAAGACCTTTTCAAGTACATTCATAGCAAAAAACCTGTGAGAGAGTCAGTTGGTCCATTAGATGATAAAGGGGTTAAAGGAGCACTAAGAGGCGACAAGGCAATAGCGGAGAGACTGAATGAATTCTTTGCTTCGGTCTTTACTGAGGAAGATGTAGGGATGTTACCCATGACTGAAGTGGTATTTAAAGGTGCGGAAGAATTGAAGGAAATATCGATACATCAGGAAGATGTCTTACAACTATTAGATAAACTGAAGAGTAGCAAATCACCTGGGCCGGATGGTATACATCCAAGGGTGTTGAAAGAACTGAAATATGAGATTGCAGACCTGCTATCAGTAATCTGTGAACTATCATTAAAATCATCTCTAATACCTGAAGATTGGAGGATCGCCAATGTAACACCAATTTTTAGAAAGGGTTCCAGGGGTGATCCAGGAAACTACAGACCGGTGAGCCTGACGTCAGTACCGGGAAAAATGGTAGAAACCATCATAAAGAATAAAATTACTCAGCATGTAGATAGTCACAACCTAATGGGAGACAGCCAACATGGCTTTAGAAAAGGAAGATCTTGTCTTACTAATCTGTTATGTTTTTTTGAAGGAATGCATAAACAGGTGGACAAAGGTGAGTCGGTTGATATTGTGTATCTGGACTTTCAGAAAGCCTTTGACATGGTCCCTCATCAGAGACTTTTGGCAAAACTAAAGAGTCATGGGATAGGAGGCAGTGTACTATTGTGGATCAGGAACTGGTTAAAATATAGAAAGCAGAGGGTAGGGCTAAATGGCCAATTTTCCCAATGGAGAAAGGTGAATAGTGGTGTACCCCAGGGATCTGTGCTGGGTCCGCTGCTTTTTGACATATTCATAAATGACCTGGAAAATGGAATAATGAGTGAAGTTATCAAATTTGCAGATGACACAAAACTATTTAAAGTTGTTAAAACCCAAGAGGATTGTGAAAAATTGCAAGAGGATCTTGATAAATTGGAAGACTGGGCATCAAAATGGCAGATGAAATTTAATGTGGACAAGTGCAAGGTTATGCACCTAGGGAAGAACAACCCAAACTATGGTTACACGATGCAAGGTTCCACATTAGGAACCACCACCCAGGAAAAAGATATAGGCGTCATTGTGGATACCATGTTAAAAACCTCGGCCCAGTGTGCAGCGGCGGCCAAGAGAGCAAATAGAATGCTAGGTATGATAAGGAAAGGAATGGATTATAAAACAAAAGATATTATAATGCCTCTATATCGTTCCATGGTGAGACCGCACTTTGAATATTGTGTGCAATTCTGGTCACCGTATCTTAAAAAGGATATAGCGATTTTAGAAAAGGTACAGAGAAGAGCCACCAAAATGGTAAAGGGGATGGAAGGATACTCCTATGAAGAAAGGCTAAAAAGGTTAGGGCTCTTTAACCTGGAAAAGAGACGGCTGAGGGGAGATATGATAGAAGTCTATAAATTAATGAACGGAGTGGAATGGGTAAACATAGATCAATTGTTTACCTTATCAGAATATAGAAAGACTAGGGGACATGCAATGAAGTTACAGTGTAAACTATTTAAGACTAATAAAAGAAAATATTTTTTCACTCAACGTGTAATCAAACTCTGGAATTTGTTACCGGAGGATGTAGTAAAGGCTGTTAGTGTAGCTGGGTTTAAAAAAGGTTTGGACAAGTTCCTGGAGGAAAGGTCCATAAACCATTATTAAGAAGTGACCGAAGATATCAATGCTTGACCCAGTACAAGCATTGTGGAACTTGTGTCTCTTGGGGAAACTGCTAGGTACATATGACCTAGATTGGCCACTGTTGGAAACAGAATACTGGGCTTGATGGACCTTGGTCTGACCCAGTATGGCATATCTTATGATCTTATGACCTGCCAGCTTCCGGTGGTGGCAGTAGTAGGGCTGTAGATTCTACATTAGTACCCAAACGTGGAGACTCTGTAAGACAGAACCTAAAGCCAACAGCTCTTGTCTAGTGATTTCGGATCCAATCTGACTCATATCCCCTAGCAGCGGGATATAGAAATGGGGCCTAAAAGCTTTCTCCATACCCGTTTTTCCTATAATGTGTGGCTTGGTGAAAAGCATGGACAAAGGCTGGGCCCAATGATTCAGGGATTACAGTTGGACCTGGGGGCTGGAGTCTGTGTACACATTCAAGCGGAGCCCTGTCCCTATTATCAGTGCCCAAGTGAGGGCTATCAGTTCAGCCTCCTGTGCTGAGGTTCCTGGGGGCAAAGCTGAAGATTCAACTACCATGTCCAGGGTCACTACTGCATAGCCAGCACGACGTTGTCTGTTGATGACAAGAGTGCTTCCATCCACAAAGAAAGTCTGTTCAGGGTTGTTAAGTGGAAGATCGGTTAAATCAGGGCAACTGGACAACACAGTATCCATTACTTCCAAGCAATCATGGTCGGGTGGACCTGGACCAACTGGTAATAGTGTAGCAGGGTTCAGAGCTTGACTGACGATCAACTGTAATTGAGGGTTTTCGCACAGCATGCTTTGGTACTTTAGCATGCGGGAATTCGTGAACCAGTAATTTCCTTTATGTTCCATGAGGGTTAGGACAGAGTGTGGCACTGTAACCTGGAGACTCTGACCTAAGGTGAGCTTGTTGGCTTCACTCACCAAGAGAGCTGTAGCTGCAACGGCTCTCAGGTAAGGTGGCCATCCTTTTGCAACAGTATCCAGCTGCTTTGATAGATAGGCTACAGGTCGCTGCCAGGATCCAAGGGTTTGGGTTAATATACCCAGAGCATTTCCACTTGACTCATGGACATACATCTGGTAGGCCCAAGGCTGGTGATAACATCAAAACTGCTTTCAACGATTTGAACGCTTTATCCTGTTCTGGGCCCCATTCCATGGGAGATCACTCCATTCCTTTGGTGGCTTGGTACAATGGCTTTGCCAAGAGCGCGAAGTTGGGTATCCATATTTGGCAGTAGCCGGCAGCTCCCAAGAAGGCCCTCACCTGCTTTCTGGTGGCGGGGGTAGGGATGCGGCATACTGCTTCCTTTTGCTCAGGTCCCAATCTCCGGACCCCTCTGGACAGATGGAATCCCAGGTATTTTACTTCTGTTTGGCACAACTGCGCCTTGGCTCTGGAGACCTTGTATCCAGCTTCATTCAGGAGGTGCAAGAGATCACTGGTGGCTTGCACACATTCAGTTTTGGAGTTGGTGGCTACAAGCAGGTCATCCACATACTGGAGCAGGACTCTTTTTCCTGGAGTCACAGAGTAACTTGATATATCTTGATTAAGAGCAGCACTAAAGATGGTGGGTGAGTTCTTGAATCTTTGAGGTAATCGAGTCCAGGTGAGTTGGCCTCGCCTTCCGGTGGTCGGGTTCTCCCATTCAAACGCAAACAGGAGTTAACTGGTGGATGCCAGGCGTATGCAAAAGAAGGCATCCTTTAAATCCAAAACAGTGAAGTGAGTAGCTTCAGCAGGAATCAGTCCCAAGAGGGTGTAGGGATTTGGTACTACTGGATGTATGGTTTCAACTGCATTGTTCACTTGTCTCAAATCCTGCACTGGGCGGTAGTCACCTGTCCCAGGCTTCTTGACTGGGAGGAGGGGGGTATTCCATGGCGATTGGCATTCTCTAAGGAGTCCGTACTGCAATAATTTCTTTAGATGACGATGAATGCCTTCGATTACTGGTCATGAGAGAGGATATTGTTTCACATGCACTGGTTCCGCTCCTGATTTGAGGGTGACAAGCACAGGGGCTATATTCTTCGCTAGGCCAGGAGGATTATCCTCTGCCCACACTCCGGGCAGAGCTGAAATGCTGGTAGTATACGGGGGCTAGCTGCTTTGGATAAAAGTGGACTATAGAACCGCCATTCTTCTTCTCGGGGGACAGTCAGCACCATCAGGCCAGCAGATTTTGAGTTCACAGTCATTTCCATTTTTCCCCCTTCAGCAAAGGATATCTGCGCCTGGAGCTTGGCAAGCATATCTCAGCCCAAAAGTGGAATAGGGCATTCAGTCATATACAGGAACTGGTGCGTTATTTTCTGTCCCCCTAGCTCGCACATGCTGTTCTGCAGAAAAGGCTTGGTGGCCCTAGCCCCAGTGGCCCCAACAATAGTGATAGATCAGGACAACAACGGAGCCACAGGTCTGGCCACCACTGAGTGTCGGCCCCCGTATCCACCATAAAGTCCATATATTGGTCCCCAATCTTCAAACTGACCATAGGCTCCTGGGGACCCAGAGAGAACTTGGAGCCCGGTCTGGCCTAGTTTTCATCCGTGTAGTAGCCCTCAACGGTTGCCACTCCCTCTACAGCGGCTTCTCCCTGCTGGAACTGTGTGCGATGCATTCCTCCCCGATGTCGGAATCGCACCCTGCTCTCCAAGTGCTCCCTCCTACCCTCTGGGAGGCGGAGTCAAAATTCGGGCATTCATTCTTCCAAGGTCCTTCTTCCTTACAGTGGGCACACTGATTTGCACCCAATGGGGGCCGACCATCTCCTCGGCCCCTTCCACATCCTCGAGTCCTGTTAGAGAAACTTCCTCCGCGTCTTTCAACTAGAGCTGCAGCAAGAAAATCAGCTTTCTTCTTCATTCTACGTTCACTTTCCCTCTGACATTCTTGATCACGATTCACAAACACTTTCTGAGCAACTTCCATTAACTGGGCTGTATTCATGCCTGCAAATCCTTCCAACTTTTGCAGTTTTCGCTTTATGTCTCCCCTGGGACTGAGTCACGAATGCAGCTTTTACCATGTGCAAATTTTCCTGGGCCGCTGGATCATATGGGGTATATAGTCTGTAGGCTTCAGATAATCATTCATAGAAGGCTGCTGGGCTCTCATCTGGTCGTTGGAGAACTAAAGATATTTTTCCAATATTCATGGCTTTCTGGCCTCCCTTCTTCAGGCTTTGCATGAGGGCTTGGCAGAACCGATTGAGGGCTGTCTGCACTATTTGGATCCCACCTGGGGCCATCATTTGGGAAATCCACGGCGGCTGCTTGCCGAGAGTCCAGGCCTGCATCTCCTACAGGATTTTCTTCTAACCATCTAATGGAGGCCTGCACAATTCACGCTCGCTCTTCAGTGCTGAAAAGGGTGGACAGGAGCTGGCGGCAATCAGACCAGGTAGGCTGATGGGTCTGCATAATACTGTTCATTAGTTCAATCAAATCCTGAGGCTTCTCAGTATAGGAGGCATAATGTGTCTTTCAGTTCAGTAAATCAGTGGTGGAAACAGGCACATAAACAAGGCTGGTCGGCCCTACCACGACCTGGACTTCGGTATTAAGGGTGGGTAGGCCCTGGACCTGGCGCAATGGTATAACGTGACCATCCCTTTTACTGGTAGTTGTACTTCGGAAGGCATACGGCAATCGGGACTGTCGGGGTTCCACTTCATGTTCTTGGGCGCTGGTTGTGAGTGACCCCGAACTGGCAAATGAATCCCTGCTTGTAGTGTCATCGGTGGACTGTGGCCCACTCGGAGTACTTTGAACTGAGCCTGGGCTTCCGGCTGGGGAGGGGAGCGCCTCCTCCAGCCATGGGAGCCGTTGGGAGGACACCCGGGGTAAAACTGCAGGAATGGGTTCCTCCTGGACAGGCTCTGCCTGGGATAGTGGTGGAGCCGAGGGGACTGGCCTATAGAGGAACTGGGGCGGAAGGGACGGAATGGCTGGGGACTCTGGGGCTGAATAGACAGGCAGTTTCTTTTCCCCAGGCTTCTGGGCCCCCTTGGGTAGTTGCTACAAATATCCTACACTGTTCCTCATAACAACGTTTCATCCAGGAGGGCTCTTTTTCACAAACATTTAACCAGAAGTCTATATAAGGGAACTGGTCAGGATGTTCTTTTCGTGCAATCTGGTGAACTAAGGATATGATACTAACATCAAAGGTACCACCAGGGGGCCATGATGAGACCAGTATTGGCCACTCCCTATCACAAAGCATTTCTAACCGTGACGGATACATTTCTATTCCATAGTCTCCAGCAAATCTCTTGCTAAAATTCCTAGTCATACATTTCAACGGAGTTTGCGTGGACTCCGACCCCCCCCCCCCATGATGATGTACTTGACAACAGACAGAAGGGGCGGGCAGTCAGGCTGCATTTTCCTGTGGACTATGAGTCAGAACTATGCAACAATGTTCCTCTGGGTGCACTTATTAAAAAAAAACTTATTAAAAGCGTATTATTGCTGTAAACAAAGGGTAGGCAGAAAACATAAGCTTAGATTACTTGTAATAAGCATAATGGATGTATGTGCTCATTCTAAGTAGGAACAATTTAGATAAAGTCCTTAAAATATAAAACTATTATTTTGCAACATGTTATAACATCAATCCCTATAGAAAGAAATATGGCTCCTAAAGTGATGGCCACATATCTATCTGTTACGTATGACTAGAGTCTATCGTATACACTGTTCTCAGTGAGAATGCTGTAGGAAACTTAAAACACTTGGCATAAAACTAACTGCCAGCAGTCATCAGCACTAAGCTGAACAATGCAAAGAAATTACTTTAAATCTTACAGTTCAGAAAGCAGATATTCAAAGGACATGAACCGGATACTTTTTCATAAAGTTGGTGGATATCTGGAATGCAAACACTCCCCTTTTTAAGTTAGTTGAAAGAAAATTACTGAGAGTTTCAGCCAACCTTGACGGTATCTTAACAAAATAAACAATAGGTTTCTTTTCTGACTTTCAACTAATTACCATGCAGCTGAGTTACAGCTTTTTTTTTCCTGTAATTTATGAACAATAAGTATGTCCTCTATGAGGTGCTTGCCACAGTATATAAAATCCCACTTTACTTTTAATTTTGCTCGATAGGATACGCAGTCAAAACCAAATATATATATATATATCAGAGATAAAATTCAAGCACGATTAATCCTCATTCACTCAGGATTTAAATGATTTTCAAGTCACAATCTGGTAACTACTGGCTCAGGATGCTTCATTGTCCTGTCAGGGCTCTTAACCTCTACTTCGAAGGTCAAAGGAAAAACAGAAGAAGTTTCCTTAATTTTTCTATCATTTGTGTTTGTTTCATTTAGCTAAAGTAAAGAACTTTAATCAGTTCAGTTCCAGGGACCATAAAATCTACAGGAGTAGCCATCAATGAATGAAGGACAGTGTTTGCTGAAGACTAAAACATAAGAACACAAGACAAAGCTAAGTCCACAAATGCATTATACCTTACAGTCTATCTGATCAGAATAAAGTATTTATTTTAAGGAATCTCACCCTGCACACTAAAACTGAACTAGACCCTCCCCTCTGGATAGTTCTGAAAGGTAACATGCCATAACAAGTAATACTAGCTCTAAAGAATCCTCCTCACTTGGTCCGTACTCGGACCTCTAACAGTTGACATAGAAATACAGACAGGGCTGAGATATAACAAGAACAGTTGAGGAGCTCCGAAGGGGTTAATGAGAACTAGGCTGTGTGAAAGACACACCCCTTCTCCCTCTGCTTACTAGAGATACCGTCTCTCTCACGCTGTGCTGAAAAAAAATGAAATCACTATAACAGCTTGTCTCGATGTGCAGTGCTTAGATTTGATTCCTTAAAGTGACTCCGGAGGGTTTTTTTTCTCTTTTTTCTTTCTCAGTACTGTCACTTAATCGGTAAACTGTTTATATTATACCAGAAGGGAAACCAACGGTTTTAACAAATAACAAAACCAGATACAAACAACAGACAGAGGGTATGGGTAATCAGACTGTCGGTAAGGGGTCCGGACAGCCCTAGAAACAGTGAGGGACACAAACACCAGATGCTTCCTCCTTTTTGCGACCTGGTCGCCCGGCCAGGAACTGCACTACTCAGGAGTCCGCACTTGCTTGGTCTGTATTTCAAGACCTCTCATTCACACACACAGACAAACATGCTAGCAACGTGTCTCCCAAATTCCCAAGGCCTTACTGACTAACCATACCATAGGGTCGGTGGCTTCTGCTTCGCTAACACCTATGCGAGGCTTACTAGGACCGCCCTGGAGAGGTGAACAGGCTCTCTTTTTACCATACCATATTCCCAAAACTTACTATCTGGGTAGTAAAGAAAACTTCTACTCCCGATTTGAAAAGTCTCTTCATTTAATCGAAGCGTGATGAATTTATAATTAGTTTTTTCTCTGGTTTCACTAGCTCTGTTTAACCAAAAGTTTTAAAAACAAAGTTTATCTTTTTATGAATGAGTATAAGTCATTTGAATGCATGCTTCCCCTCTGTGCTGGTTACTAATGAACAAATCAGTTAGCTTTTCTGTATTTAAAAAAAAAGGGAAAGGTGTACTGTATTTTATGAAAAATATCCGGAATGTCTTTTAAATATTTGCTTCCTGAACTAAAAAAATAATTTCTTTTGCAGAGACATGCTGACAGATAGCTATAGTTCTCTCTATAAGAAGCATAATGGATGTATGTGCTCAATCTAAGTGTTTCCTGCCTGCCCTATGTTTACAGAAATAATAAGTGTCCTTTCAAGTATGATCAAGAATTTCAGTAAGGGATTTACTGAAGATTATGAAATGTCTCTGTCCCAATCAGGATTTTGCCCCAGAATTTCTAGATATCCTGTCTCGTCTCTCTCTCTCTCTCTGTAAGTAGTTCAGTTCAGAGTGCTTAAGGGGGGGATGGAGCCCAGTCCACCGATGATGTCAAACCCCCCCCCCCCCAGTGGGCGTGAACTAATGTGCCCACAGCAGAGAAGTGGATCCTTAAAAAAAAAATCAAATCAACCTCCTGGATAGAGCATTGCTAGGAGAAACAGAATCCAGGAGAGGGGGGGGGACTACAGATTCCCAAGTAGTTTGCTAGCCACCTCTGCAACAGGGGAATGTCCACCCCCTCCGGACTAGAAGTGAAAGTCAGCTGACCAGACTTGTTTAGAACTGAAAAAAAACTGCATTATACACTGAGAAGTTTTAGGACTTGATTGAACTAATGAACGGAAATTGCAGAGAACTGGATGAATTTGCGGGCATAATGGTTAAATGAAAGTTTATCAGAAAGTATGTGGATTGTTGAAGAAGGACAGAGAATGTAAAAATTGTAAGATGGGAAAAAGAGAACAGATATTTTAGTTGGATGATGTGGAAGTTTTCCTAATCGAAGGAGCAGCGGATGTGAAAACTGGGTGTGAGTGCGCCCATTATAGAAAAAGAAGGACATTAGAGAAGTGAATGCCCGTATCTTGACTCCCGAGGGAGTACTTGATTGCAAAGTCATAAAACAATAAACCAAGCACAGTGTTTCAGCACGAGAGTGAAGCAGCTATAGCGTGAGTGGCAGCCGAAGAGGGCTACAGCATGGATGAAGACTAGGCCAGACCGGACTCTCCAGTTTCCCTGGGTCCCCAGGAGTCAGTCTGAAAAATAGGGGACCAATATATGGACTTTTATGGGGGATACAGGAGCAGAATACTAAAGCCAGTAGCCCCTGTGTTTTTCTCGCAAAGCCTTTTCTGCAGAACCACATGTGTGAACTAGAAAAAAAATAATAATAATAATGTACCAGTTCCTGTATATGCCTGAATGCCCTATTCCATTTTTGGGCCGAGACCTGCTTGCAAAGCTTCAAGCACAGATATCCTTTGTTGAAGGGGAAAAAAATGAAACTCAAAATCTGCTGGCCTGATGGTGTTAACTGTCCCCAAGAAGAAGAATGGCGGTTCTATTCACCTGCATCCAAAGCAACAAGCTGTACACTTACCAACCTCATAGCCCCACCTGGAGGATGGGCAGAAGATAATCCACCTGGCCTAGCGAAGAACATAGCCCCTGCCATTGTCACCCTCAAGCCAGTCAAGAAGCCTGGGACAGGTGATTACCGCCCAGTGCAGGATCTAAGAAAGAATGAATGATGCAGCTGAAACTATACAACCAGTGGTACCAAAATCCTTATATTCTCTTGGAACTGATCTCTGCTGAAGCTATACATTTCATCATTCTGGACTTAAAAAGATGCCTTTTTCTGTATACGCTTAGCCCAAGACCCCACTACAAGGAGGCGGGGCCAACTCATCTGGACAAGATTACCTCAAGAATTCAAGAACTCGCCTCACTCAGCAAAAGATTTGACAAGTTATCCAGAAACTCAAGAAAAAAAAAAAGAAAAAATTCTACTTCAATATGTGGACAACTTGCTCATAACCACCAACTCAGAAAGTGAATGTCCACCAGCCACCAGTGAACTCTTGCACCTTTTTAATGAGGCTGGATACAAAGTCTCAAGAGCCAAAGCATAATTATGTCAAACAAGTTAAATACCTAGGATTCCAGTTGTCCAGCGGAATTCGACGCCTGGAACCCTTACCAGAACGCAAAGCAGCTGTATGCAGTATTCCTACTCCAATCACCAGGAGGCAAGTGAGAGCCTTCTTGGGTGCCACAGAGTATGTTGTATATGGATCCCCAATTTTGCGCTGCTAGAGAAAAAAACCCAAAAAAAAAACCATTGTATCAAGCTATCAAAGGAATGGAAAAGTCTCCAGAGGAATGGGGACTTGAACAGGATGCAGTCTTTTGATCTTTGAAAAAAACACTCTGATGTTGTCACCAATTCTGGGTCTACCAGATGTCCAGAAAACCTTACAGTCTCTATGTTCATGAGTCGCAAGGAAATGTTCTGGGAGTGTTGACTCAATCTCTTGGACCTTATTTGAGAAGCTGTTACAGCTACAGCCTTCCTAGTAAGCAAAAACTAAAAGAAAAATCCCTTCACAAAGGAAATTACTAGCTAACAAATCTATGAATGTTGAAATATTAGAGTATGTTGTGTGAAAACCCCAGATACAACTGAAGGGTCAGTCAAGCTTTCAATCCTGCTATGTTGTTATCAGTTGGTCTTGATCCCCTGATCATGACTGTTTAGAAATTATGGACACTGTATTCTCAAGCCACCTGGATTTGACTGATGTCCCTCTGGAGAACCCTGAACAGACTTTCTTTGTGGCTGAAGGCAGTTTCATCATCAATGGACATTGTTGTGCTAGATATGCAGTGGTGACCCCTGATTTGGTAGTTGAGTCCTCAGCCCTGGCCCCAGAAACTTCACCACAGAAAGCTGAACTGATAGTCCTCACTAGAGCACTAACAATAGGAAAAGAGCCCTGTCTAAATGTGTACCCAGATTTCAAGTATACCCTTACAACCTTGCATGCATATGGGGCCCTGTACAAAGAATGAGGGTGGATAACCTTAGGAAGCAAGTCCATTAAGTATAGCCCCAAGATATTGATATTAATAGATACATACTGCCTATAGATCTCAGAATTTAGGAAAAGTAGAATATATGAATAGAACCCTGAAATCTCAGTTGTCTAAACTTTGCCAAGAGGTTTACCTGAAGTGGCCCCAGGTTCTTCCCATAGCCCTTCTTAGGATATACTTAGCCCCTGCTAAGTCTTTAGGAGTTTTCCCTTTTCAAATTCTGTATGCGCAACCCCTGCCTATTGTATAGGAAATAAAAGGAGATATGAGACAGATAGGATCTGAAATTATTAGACATAAACTATTGGTTTTAAGTTCTGTTTTGCAGAGTCTTCATACCTGGGTACAAAATCGATTACCCATCAATTTGCCTGCACCCTTTCAAGCCTGGAGTCTCGGTGTGGATCAAAGAGTGGAGAAAGATACTGTTAGCCCTGCATTGGAGGGGACCCTATGTCGTCATCCTGTCAACAACTCCAACTGCAGTAAAAGTCGCAGAATTTGAACCTTGGACCCATCATAATCAAGTGAAGCCAGCAGCTGCTCTTGAACCTGATCACTGGACTACTGTATAGCATCCTGAGACTCCATTGCACCTCACCCTACAACAACAACCACGGACCTAAGACTTATTGGTCCCTCAGAAACTGCACTATTTCAAGACTGTTTGTTTATCTGAAGGTAAGCCTCGCATCTGAAAAAACCTGCAATCATCAGAAAGAGACTGTGTTGTGTTAAGAAATTGAATCTTCTAAGAGACTGTGTTTAGATACTCTGAAAAGACTGTTTTGATCTCCTAAAGAGTGAACTGCTCTAAGGAAGCAATAATAGCCTAAGAGACTATGCTATGATATTTTAAGAAATTGAGACATCCCAGAGGACAGTGATACTTTGGAATCTACAGCCCTACTCCTGCCAAAACGCTGGTAGGTCTACGTACGGCAGAAGCTTGAGGATCTACAATCAACCCTACATCTGTTATCTGTTGTGGAAGTCGACAGTTCCACCAATTTTCCAGAGACTATGCCCATTATGAATTATTATTATTGCTTTATTTTGGCAGCAGCCTTGGAGTGCTTTGAAATGACTTTTGCCTTATCTCCCTGGGCAGCCTGTATAAGTACAACATGAACTGGACCGAAGGCCACTCAGACCTTGTTTTATCATTCTCCCTATACTTGCATTGGTATACTCTCCAATCCAAAAGTTGTTCTAGATCTTGACTTTCTACAAGGCTATGCAAGCCACCGTTGCAATTCCTCATACCACCACCAGAACTTGTTTCTTGAACTTACTGGAGCAATAGCATCTAGTCTCCACACTTCTGACTGTTTCTATTGTGGAGGAACTAAGATGGGAGATCAGTGGCCCTGGGAGACGCAAGAACTGAACTATTCTATCCTATACAATCAGACTGATTTACATAATACTACTAGTGAGTGGGTATTGGCCCACCCCATTGTTGACAGTTTGTGTTTTGTTCGGACTTGACCACAATCTACTACGAAGGATGGACATCTGGTCTGTCTAAATCAGAAGCTTTACGACAGCACAACAAAGATGCAACCGAACCTTCTAATCCTTTAGTTCTTTTTCCCACTCTTGCCAAACTATGGACTTTGACTATCTGCCTGTTGCTCCCTTGTTTCTTGCCATTTTGCTTGCAAATGATAATTTCAGTTATTAATAACACTGTAGAGCGTAAGACAGCTACAAAGATATTAGCTATGTGAACTTACTACCCTATACCACAGAGTGATACCTTTACCTAGTATTATGTGATTTGATTCTCACACCTTATTAACATGCGGGTGAGAATAATCAAAGGGGGGAATGTGGTAGGCGACGGCCTATGATCCATGCTAATTGAACTAAGCAGACAGGCCTGAGCAGCTTGACCTGTAACTGAAGCCTGTAGTTAGGCCCAGAGGAATGAAAACCCCCCTGAATGATGACACCATAGAATTGAAACTTAACTCAGTTTAACTGAACATAGCTAAGCAGAAACGAAACTTAGAAAATAAAGAAAAACAAGTTTAATTGGTACTGATAAGGTGTGCTATGCTTCTATGGAATTAATTAACTCTGCAGAGAGCAAGGTCACAGTGCCTCTGCTTCCCATATGTTTTAACAAGCTCAGCGACCTTGGAGGAGAGAAGTAACAAGTTGGAGACACTGACCATTGTAATTGGGACTAGAAGGGGGGCAACCAGGTGCTGGGCCCAGACCAGAGTCCCGATTGGGTAGCCATATCAGTACCGGGACCAATAGATGGGTGAGAGGGGTACTGGGACCAATGAAAAGTTTGCCTATGCTTAGAATGGACAAGAAAGCTATAAAAGTTGTTGTTTTACTAGAAGCCATTGCTCAGCCATTTTGAAATTGCTTATGGCTTGAGCCATGTGCACATTAAACTGGCTTGGATCCTTGAAAAGACTCCTGGATTTATTTATTGCATGCTTATCTGCTGCTACAACCGGATCCGGTACCAAGTGCCAAGTTCAGGTCATGAGTTGAATCCCGGACTACCCTCGGGTTCGGAGGTGTTGGCCAGCCGTAACCAGCAACCTGTGGAGGCAAGGAGGAGTCCTCTCCGATACAAGAGGACCGGTGGCGCCAGAGGCTCCCCTGCGATCAGTCAGGTGCGGCTCCAGCCGTACCAAACCTCTGAGGTGAGAAGTCGTGGTATATTTACTTGAATACCATCACACTACTCAAACTTCCCGGCCCAACGCAGCAAGAAATGTAGCAGCTGATTTGTATGCAATAAATAATACCAGGAGTCAGTTCAAGGATCCAAGCCAATTTATTTTGTGCACAGGCTCAAACGGACAACTTTAGTGTCTGAAAAGAATGAGCAATGACGTATGATAGCCAATTCCTTATATACAGTTTTTGCAGTTTGATAGAAGCATAACTTTCTATTGGTTTGACACTCCTTACACCTGTCCAATCGGTGACCCGGTCTGGGCCCGATCCCCCATCCTTTCTGCTCAAACTGTTTTAACAAAGACATAGTCTTAAACATGGATACAATTCTACTGCAAGGACATTGCTAGCTCAGAGAATGCAAGGACAGAACAAACCAAGCATAAAGAACTTATACAGACTTCATGGGGGAAGGAAAGGGGCTTTCAAAACGCAGTTTAAAGCAGATTTCTAAACTTTGGTTCTTTTCAATACTACTCTCAGGTGGGGGTTAGGATCTAGGCCTAGTTTACAGGCCATAGCCTACCACAACACGACAGAGGATGCAGGAGCCATAAGCGGTCACACAGCCCCTGCAGCGTAGAGAAGTACAGAAGGTTTCATCACCACAAGAAACAGCGCACACCTAACAGCCTAAGTCCAGAGGAGAGTGGCAAGAGACACCAAACTAAAGGTAGCATACACGGAGCATGCTACAGCCCTGCTTCAATATCTAACTCTTATTTTCTCTTCCCATCTGTTAACAAGGGAAGCAGCCTTGAGGCCATCTCAGACAGTGGCACCATGGGGGTACTTCCTAACCAAGGGGCCACCCTGCAGCTTCTGTTGAACCTTACCAATCTCCTGCAGGAAGGACTCAAAGCTATTACGGTCCCCCCTGGACCACCGAACCGAAAGCCCCAGACCGGACAGAACCGCTGCTTCCAAGAGCGCACAGCACATCAACTACGCCACTGACAACTCTGACTCCCCTTCCTTTCTCAGCATAGGAGAAGAGGAGGAGGAGGAGAGAGCCCCGCTGGGCTCAGATTCCCCAGCCAAGGGCACTGACGTCGGAACCCCAAGAGACTCAGCAGGGGATCCACCATGGCTTTGGGCGCTGGTTCAGGACCCAATCCCGTCAGCACCGCCATCGGAGGACCTTACTGTAGATATCCCAAGTTATTGCGTAAGGTGGCAGCCCTTACGCCCTCTGAACCTCCCGACCAAGCAGGCTCAAGGTGCTCATGTACTTAAACGCACCGAAAATGCCGGTCACCCTATCGGTCAACCAACATCTTTTGGATGCGCATTCCAAGCTCTGACAGACTCCAGCTTCAACACTTGCATGCCCCTGCAAACTGGACACAACGTACCATGTCTGGCAAGCCCCGGGCTTCGTGAAGAGTCAGCTTCCCCACCACTCCATCGTGTCCTCCTCCCTGAAGCACATAAAATCATCGCGCAACCATGCCAACTCCCCACCGGGGAGAGACCCGAAACATCTGGACGATGTTGGAAAGAAGATGTTCCAGGAAGCCATGCTCAATGCGAGGATTGCTACCCACCAGTTCCAGCATATCCTTTTTCAGGACACACTTCTGGGAACCTTTAAAGATACCATCGCTTCTCTGCCACTGGAGACTCAAGCAACAGCTATGGCCACACTAGGGGACCTCAAAGAATGTGGATAACGCCTGATCAGTACAGTGTATGATGCTTTTGAGGCAGCCACACATACCGCCGGTACGGCCATCTCCATGAGGAGATTAGTGTGGCTACGTTATTCCGGGCTGCGTGAAGATACCCACGAGCGCATTGCTGATGCCCCCTGCAATGGCAAGTCCTTTTTCGGCGAGAAGGTCACAGATACGGTCAATGACATTGTATTGCCTAGGATTCTATTAAATTCAAGATCATTCAAACACACATGCATAGTATTTAATAAGCTATTTAATATGTTAGTGATATTACAATGACAATAAGACAATTGATATTGCATCTTCAAACTCCCTGTCCCTTACAAGAACCTGATATTACAATATTGCATCTCCAAACCCCCTGTCCCATACAAGAACAGAACAATGCATCACCAAACTGCCATCATCGCAGCCCTTTAACATCAGCTGGGAGAGCCTCAGCGAAGGCTGGAGAAAAGTCTGCCATTCTTCAAGCATTGGCCTGAGCCTGGCCAAGCGGATATCTACTTTCTCTCTGTTCTGAATTTTCTCTCTCTTTATATAGGCAGTAACAAGTGTGTCGCAATTAGACCACATGACTCACATGAGCTTTTCCCTACAGATATTCTCCAGCCCCTTCACCTTTGTTCAACAGTAATGTGACCATTCTCTACAGATATTCTCCAGCCTTTGTTTGCTCTCAGCCTCTGTTTATTCTCCGAGTTAATACAATTCTGGTCAGTCACTCCTCACAGCTTCTGTCTCCTTGCTAGTAAGCTAGTAAACAGATGGCTCAGCATGATTTCTCACATACAGGATGGCTCAAAAGTTCAATATTCCTTGCTGATCCAAATACATTTTTAATTAGTAATACAGACATGAAAGATCATTGTAGCACTCTTCAAACGGGCTGGAACGAAGTTCCAAAATGAAAGGAAACTTCAGCCACAAATCCTGTCCCGCGCACAACATAAGAACATAAGATATGCCATACTGTGTCAGACCAAGGTCCATCAAGCCCAGTATCCTGTTTCCAACAGTGGCCAATCTAGGTCATATGTACTGTCGCCCCCACCTGGTTGGGTATATAGCCCGGTACCAGGGTGAGTCGCCTTTTTACCTTGAATAAGTTTTTCCCTCAAAATGGCCGCCAGGAGGGCTGCTGGGAGTTGTAGTATTTTACTTATTTAGGCAAAGGAATTGTAGTCAAGGGGTCAGGCGAAAACAGAGAAATTTATTTATATCTTCAGGGGTCCCAATATATATATACAGGATTCGAATGGGAAACAAAAATAGGATACTTGCTCCAACGCAAAAGCTTTTAACTTTCAATAAGGTAAGCACAATGCTGCCTGGGTTTAACAAATGCAGCTTCTTCAAACTTAAGCTTCGTAAAACTTCTTTCTTACAAAAACAACATTTCTTAAAGCAAAAACAGCTTTTAAAAATTGTCCACTGACTGTTTCCTTCAGCTTTTAGCTTCACATGATATCAGTTGAGACAATAGCATTCAGCTGTTTCCCCCTGCCGTGCCTTTCACACAGGTTAGGTTTCTTTCATGACATTCATACTTCAGACAGCTTTTATTTATTTATTTATTTATTTTATTTAGACAGTTTTGTATACCGCCTTATCCTTCAATCAAAGCGGTCACAACACAATTGGGGGATACATTTAACACGCAGGGATATGAGACACACACTAATACTTACAGGGAACATGGGCAATGGAGGGTTAAGTGGCTTGCCCAAGACCACAAGGAGCATCTGTGGGACTAGAAACCCCAGTCCTTCCGGCCCAAGGTTGCTGTCCTCTAGTGGGATTTGAACCCCCGACCTTCCGGCCTGAAGTACCTTGCCCCAACCACTAGGCTACTCCTCCCTCAATGCTTTTTTAAAGTTTAGCATTCTTCTGAGTCAGCTGCTTTGCAATAAGCACATTGCATTTCACACGGGTTATCCTCAAAACAGTCTCCAATTTCCATCTCCTCGATGCTATCCCCTTCACACTTCTCATAGGGTACCTGTCTGGAGAGCTGACTGTTTTCTCTCTGAATCATATCATTGAGCTTTTTGAGTAGAACCTTCTTCTGTCCTAACTCCTCTGCAAGCTGAGCATATTGATAGTCAGTTAAAATATCCCTCTTTCCCTTAGGGTTTAACTGATAGCTAGAATTAGCCTTTATCTCTGGAGCTAATTCTCTTAAACTTTTTATAGGTAGGAACTGGGGAGGACACACTTGCCTTAAGTCAGGAGAATTCAGCAATTCTCCTTTCTCCTGGTATAAGTCACGCTGCCTTCCGTCTACAGAGACTTTCCTGGGTTGAAACAGCCTTTCTTTCAGCTGGGACTGCCTTGGAGTCTTTCCAATCAGTTCCCCCTGTTCACCTGGAAGCTTGAGCTCAGCAGCCCTTGTATCTCTTAAGGTTACTGGCTGGCTTCTTCCCTGGCTGTAACTCTTCCCGGAGCTGCAACTAGAATTGGCACCATCTCTTTCTCTCCAGCTGCCTTCTCCCAAATGGTCAGCATCAGCTCCAGCTTTTTCTCCTCCCTCAGCTGCTCTCCCTGACTTTCTAAAAGCCAGCGTTTTAAACTGCTTTCCTTTCTGTGCCACGCCTTGCTCCCAGCACATGTGAGAAGAGTCAGGCTTCTCTCTAACCCTGACATGCTGCTGTGGGCGGGGCTTAAGGGTGACTGTGTTGTGAGTCAGAGACTCCTGGTTACCGGGGAAACCCTGAATGCTTTCGTTTTTAAAGGTACAGGGCTCATTTTCCTGTGTATCCATAGCCTCAATAGTGGTTTCCTCACCACAGTACCTAGCAGTTTCCCCAAAAGACACAGGTTCCACAGTGCTTGTACTGGGTCAAGCATTGATATCCTGGGTCCCTTCTTAATAATGGTTTATGGACCTTTCCTCCAGGAACTTGTCCAAACCTTTTTTAAACCCAGCTACACTAACAGCCTTTACTACATCCTCCGGTAACAAATTCCAGAGCTTGATTACACATTGAGTGAAAAAATATTTTCTTTTATTAGTTTACCCTGTAGCTTCATTGCATGTCCCCTAGTCTTTCTATATTCTGATAACGTAAACAATCAATCTATGTTTACCCGTTACACTCCGTTCATTAATCTATAGACTTCTATCATATTGTGGCAGGTGCAGGCCTGTGACCCACGGTGTCTGACATAGGCAGGCCAGCATGGCTAGCTTGACCTGTAAATGAGGCCTGTGGAGAGGCATATAGGATTGCACATCCCCCAATATGCTGCTATTGTAAGAGAGAACTCAGTAGAAATATTGAATTAGCTTAGGTAAGCAGAACTGCAGAATTAAAAAATGGAAAAATACAGAAAAGACATGTTTAAAAGTTACTGATAAGAAAAAGTACATTTGCAGAGAAATAATGAGGAGTGCTGACAGATGAGTTACAGAACCTTACTCTTCTGCACGCACAAATGGTCCCATAACCTTGAAAGTGTGAAAGTAACAAGTCGATGAACTGACCATTGTAATTGGGACTAGAAGGGGGGCAGGCAGGTGTCATGCCCACAGAAGCCCACAGAAGGAACATAATTGGAGAAACTTATCAGTACCGGGACCAATAGAGGGGCTACGGGAGGTACGGGAGAGTACCGGGACCAATGAAATGTTTTTCTATACCTAGAATGGAACAGAAATCTATAAAAGTTGTTGTAATGCTTGAAAACTTTGCTCAGCCATTTTGAAATTGCCTTGCTTGAGACTTGTGCACAAATAAAGAATGATTTGGACCTTCTGAACAGACTCCTGGTATCATTGGTTTGTCTGCGCTTTGCTGCTACATATTCCTTGGTGCGTTGGCCGGGAAGTTGTGGAATCAAAGTGTATATAGGGCAATATACCACGACTTTCCGCCTCTATAGGCTTGGTCCTGCCGGGATCGCGCCCTTCCGACGAGGGCCGCTCCCTGGCGCCACCGGTCCCTTGTATCGGAGGGAGCTGGTCGGACCTCGGCGGGTGCCGGGCCCGGTTGGAGCCAACGCCTCGAACCCGAGTGAGGGGAGTCCGAGGTCCAACTCATGCGCCTGCTTGGGAAGTTTGAGGACCGGATCCGGTGAGTATAGTTTTGATTTTGGGTCTAGACAGAAATAGAAAGAGCAGTACTGCCATTGGAATTTGGAATTTGTAATCTCGAGATATTGGGAATTGGTAAGAGAGCATGATCAACTCTCAAGGAAGAGCCGAGTAGCCTGGCATGGGAATTCGCTAGGTGAAACCCTCATCCTTTTTGTAATTGGGAAAAAGACTAGTCAGAACAGATAGAAACGAATGCATTCTGGGATACGTTGCTAGCATGATTGTGTGAACGAAGTGTGAATGAGAGGTCTGGCAGCACGGACCAAGTGAAGGCGGACCCCTGATTAGCGCATTTCCTGACCGGGCGACCGCGTTCAGGTCGCGAAAAGGGGGAAGCGATTGTCGTCTTGTCTTGTTATCTGTATTCCCTATACGTTTCCAGGACCGTGAGGACCCCTTACCCACGGTCCGCCCTCCTTTTCCCTTCTGTCTGTTGTTGCGCGCACACATCGAAATGGGAGGGGCGGGGTCTACTAGAAACACTCCATTAGAATGTATGATCGCACATTTTAAAGAGGGATATTCAGGAGATTATGGTATTAAAATGACAGCAGCCCGTTTGCAGATTTTGTGTACTAGGGAGTGGCCCAATCTAGACCCCATCTGGCCCCGAGAGGGAACGTTCACCGTAGAGATTATTCAGTCAATACACCGTAGAGTGCGGGTAGCGCACCCAGATCAGTACCCCTATATAGATTCCTGGTTAAGTATTTGTGAAGATCCGCCCTCCTGGGCGCAGCGCTGTTATGAGGAACAGTGCAGAATAATGTTAGCTAAAACAGATTCCAGACAGAAAACGGAACAGCCTAGAATGAAAAGGATAAGAAAGCCATGAAGAAACCCATCCTGGCAGATCCTGATTCCCCAGAAGTAGTCCTCAGGCAGCCCCGAACCCCAGGTCCAGTAAGAATAGCCCGGCGGCGTCCTGCCCCAGAACCCCAGAGACGGCCAGAGCCGAGGCGGGACCCAACCCCGGTCCCCTTCCTAGAGAAGAGAAAGAGGAAGAATCAGTGGAAAGAGAAGTGGAGGACGTAAAAAGTGAGTCAGAAGCGGAGATAGAAGGAGGAGAAGAAGGAAATTCCCCAGAAGAGGAAGAGGACAGTGTACAAATAATTGAGAAAGCTGGCGCTAGCACTAGCACGCCAGTGAAAGAGAAACCCAAAGCAAAACCAGTTGAGAAAAAGAAAGCGACTCTTGCAAAGGCAACGACAATAACCCTTAGATCCCAAATGACGCCTGGGACAGCCAAACTGTTTCCCTTAAGGCAAGTTCCGGGAGTGCCCGTAAAGAATGATAATGATGAAGTGGTAGCGGGACCCCTAACTTATGTGTATATCCCTTTCTCTACAACTGATTTATTAAATTGGAGGTCGCATTATGCCTCCTATACTAGCAAGCCCCAGGAGCTGACAGAATTAGTAACTAGTATTATGGAAACTCACCAACCCACTTGGCCAGATTGCCGTCAGCTCCTGACCACCCTATTCACTACAGAAGAGCGAGCGAGAATTAGAAAAGCAGCTATTGAATGGATGGCAGAAAACCCTGCAGCTCCGGCACAGGGACAGAATATAATAGATCGTAGAGAAGCAGCTCAGAGAGAATTCCCGAATGAAGACCCTCAATGGGATCCAAATACAGATGAAGGATCCACAGCCCTAGCCCGTTTTCGCCAAGGCTTTTTACAAGGCCTGAAAAGGGGGGGCCAAAAAGCTATGAACCTTTCCAAAGTCGCAGGAGTTATCCAAGGAATAGATGAGAGCCCAGCAGATTATTATGAAAGATTAACTGAAGCATACAGAATGTATACTCCCTATGATCCCGAGGCACCAGGAAGTTTATGCATGGTGAATTCTGCTTTTGTAAACCAGTCTCAACCAGACATTAGACGTAAATTACAGAAATTAGAAGGGGTTGCGTGCATGAATGCAACACAGTTATTGGAAGTCGCTCATAAAGTGTATGTGAATCGTGATACTGAAAGACAGAGAGAATGTGATAGAAAGATGAAGAAGAAAGCTGATTTTTTGGCTGCGGCCATAGTTGAAAAGAAAAGGGGAGGTGTCCCTAGTCGAAGGAGCAGAGGAAGAGGGCGGGGTCAAGGCGGAGGCCGGACCCAGAGACTAGGCGTGAACCAATGCGCCTATTGCAGAGAGGAAGGACATTGGAGAGATACGTGCCCGCAACTCGAAGACGCCCAGCAAGATGACGACAACGATCATCAGTGGCGAGAAGAAAGACGAGGCCGTCCCCGAGGCCGAGGAGGAGCCAATCGAGAACAATTCCAGAGAGAGAGGGGAGGAGGAGCCATCCAAGCATTGGCCACACAAGCCCATGATGAGGATGACGTGGATTAGGACAGACCGGGCTCCAAGTTTGCTTTAGGTCTCCAGGAGCCTATGGTCGGAATACAAATAGGAGACCAAATTATGAACTTTATGGTTGATACTGGAGCAGAACATTCAGTAATAGACAAAAAGATAGCCCCATTCACTAAAAGAGCAGTCACCATTATAGGAGCAACTGGTGCCAAAGCCACAAAGTCTTTTCTTCAAAATCGAACATGCAGTCTAGGAGGACAGCAAGTAACTCATCAATTCCTTTACATGCCCGAATGTCCAGTACCACTACTGGGACGAGATATGCTAGCCAAGCTTCAAGCACAAATATCTTTCTCTGAGCAAGGAGAAATGCAAATGACAGTAAATTCCCAAGCCAAACCAGCAGGAGTAATGCTGCTGACAGTTCCCCGAGAAGAAGAATGGAGATACTACATTGATGATTCGATTCAAGATACCTATTTTGAACAAACTTTAAAGAACATTCATGCACCACTTGAAGTATGGGCAGAAGGCAGTCCCCCAGGCCTAGCCAAGCATATAGCTCCAGTGATTGTAACCCTCAAGCCTAGTGCTACCCCAGTGCACGTCAAACAGTACCCTCTCCCAAGAGCCGCAATTGAAGGCATTCATCGCCACTTACAAAGATTGCTTGAGTATGGCCTACTAAAAGTATGTCAATCTCCATGGAACACTCCACTATTGCCAGTAAAGAAACCTGGGACAGATGATTATCGCCCAGTGCAAGATTTGAGAAGAGTAAATGATGCAGTTGAAACTATACATCCAGTTGTACCCAATCCCTACACTCTACTAGGACTGATACCTGCTGAAGCTACCCATTTCACTGTACTGGATTTGAAAGATGCATTCTTTTGCATAAGATTAGCCCCTGTAAGCCAAATATTGTTTGCATTTGAATGGCAGGACCCCATCTCTGGAAGAGGGGGCCAACTCACCTGGACAAGATTACCCCAAGGATTCAAGAATTCACCTACCATCTTTAGTGCTGCACTAAATCAAGATCTTTCAAGCTATCCAGTAGCCCCGGGGAAGAGAGTACTTCTCCAGTACGTGGATGATCTGTTGATAGCTGCCGTATCAGAAAGAGAATGTATATTAGCCACCAAAGATCTCTTGCAGTTACTAAATGAAGCTGGATATAAAGTTTCCAGAGCCAAAGCACAACTATGTCAAACAGAAGTGAAATACTTGGGTTTTCGTATTACCCAAGGAAGCAGAAGATTAGGCAGAGAAAGAAAAGAAGCAGTATGCAGAATTCCAACCCCAACAACCAGAAAGCAAGTCAGAGCCTTTCTGGGAGCAGCAGGATATTGCCGAATCTGGATACCCAACTTTGCCCAAATTGCCAAACTACTGTATGAAGCCACAAAAGGAGAAGAAAAGTCACCACTGGAGTGGGGACTTGAGCAGGATACAGCCTTCCAGAAATTGAAAGAAGAATTGATGTCATCACCAGCACTTGGACTACCAGATGTCCACAAACCTTTCCACTTGTTCGTACATGAAGCACAGGGAAATGCCCTAGGCATGCTGACTCAGAAATTAGGAAATTGGGAGCGACCTGTAGCCTACCTATCGAAACAATTGGACCCTGTGGCCAAGGGATGGCCACCCTGCTTGAGAGCAGTTGCAGCTACAGCACTACTAGTGAGTGAAGCAGACAAACTCACACTAGGACAGAACATACGAGTCACTGTGCCACATGCAGTCCTTGCCCTTATGGAACAAAAAGCAAATTATTGGCTCACCAATTCCCGAATGTTGAAGTACCAGAGCATGTTATGTGAAAACCCACAAATACAACTTGAGGTGAGCCATGCCTTGAATCCAGCTACCTTGATACCCATTAGTGAAGAACTCCCAGAACATGACTGTATCGAAGTCATGGAAACTGTGTTCTCCAGTCGACCTGACTTAACAGATGTGCCCATAGACAATCCCGACCAGATCTATTATGTTGATGGGAGCAGTCTCATCCTTGATGGACGACGCTGTGCCGGATATGCAGTCGTCACTCAACATGAAGTAGTTGAATCATCAGCTCTAGCCTCAGGCACATCAGCACAGAAAGCCGAATTGATAGCACTCACCAGAGCATTGTTGTTAGGAGAAAAACTTGTGCTAAATGTATATACAGATTCCAAATATGCTTTCACTACCTTGCATGCCCATGGAGCTCTCTATAAAGAAAGAGGACTCATCACATCCGGAGGAAAATCAGTCAAATATGGTCCCGAGATATTGATGTTACTTGATGCAGTCTGGGCCCCAACACGTGTAGCTGTCATGCATTGTCGAGGACATCAAGCAGGAAAAGGAGAAGTTGCTCGAGGAAATAGATTTGCAGATGCCTCAGCACGACAAGCAGCTATGACAGGACAGATTGCCCCACAAGCTATGCCAATGCAAGCAGCATTGTTTCCAGTACCTTTGAATCTATGGACCCCACGATATACCACCAAAGAATTAGATTACTATTGTGACAAAGAAAATGGAGTACTGAAAGATGGATGGATTGAGCTGCCACCAGAAGAAGGCAGTCAACCTCCAGGGCGAATAGTAATTCCAGAACTGTTAGGACCATCCTTTGTCAAAGCTTTCCACGAAGCTACCCACTATGGGAAGAGTGCTATGGAGAAAGCACTCAGACCACATTTCTACATCCCTCTGATGACAACCATATCAGCTTCAGTAGCACGACAATGTCAAACTTGTGCCAAGAATAATGCCAAGCAAGGCCTTATTACAGCACCCCGAGTTCAGTCAAGAGGTGTGACCCCCATGCACAACCTCCAAGTTGATTTCACCGAAATGCCAAAAGCCAATGGATACCATTACCTACTAGTATTAGTTTGTACTTTCTCTGGGTGGGTAGAAGCATTCCCAACCAGAACTGAGAAAGCCCGAGAAGTTACCAAAGCCTTAATGAGAGAGATTGTCCCCAGATTTGGAATTCCAGCAGTAATAGGGTCAGACAATGGACCCTCATTTGTCTCCCAAGTTACTCAGCAGTTAGCAAAAGCGTTGCAGATACAGTGGAAACTCCACACTGCATACAGACTCCAAAGTTCAGGGAAAGTTGAGCGAATGAATCGTACCTTGAAAGCCCAAATGTCTAAACTTTGTCAGGAGACACACTTGAAATGGCCCCAAGTGCTCCCCATAGCTTTACTCAGAATACGCTCAGCCCCTGTAAAGTCAACAGGATTTTCCCCTTTTGAAGTTTTGTATGGTAAACCCCCACCAATAGTGCAGGGAATCAAAGGAAGTTTAGCCCAGATTGGTTCAGAAGTAACCAGACAAGAACTCCTAGCTCTTAGTTTTGTTCTGCAGACTCTCCATACGTGGATCCAAGACCAGTTGCCTATCAACTTGACGGAACCCTTGCATCCATACCAGCCTGGAACTTCGGTGTGGATCAAAGATTGGAAGAAGATACCGTTGGAACCCCATTGGAAGGGACCGTACACCGTCATCCTGTCTACCCCAACTGCAGTAAAGGTAGCCGAGATTGACGCCTGGATCCACCACAGCAGAGTCAAGCCCGCCGCCGATCCTGAACCAGAGCGGTGGACAGCAGAGCAGCATCCTGATGTACCCTTGCGAGTTACTCTGAGACGGCAACCAGCAGCATAGACACTTCATCACAAGTGCTTTGCAGTAGCCAAGTCTTTCGAAGAGGATTGCTGTTTTCCATACAGCAACAGTTTTGTTTCAACGAACCCAACTTGTGTGTGATTTGACACACTACTTTGAGACTACACTGGCTAAAGCCAGACTTCACAAGCCAACTGAATTGCTAAGTTGGTTAATGTGTGCTGGACATCTTGAGGATCTTCAATCAACACTCAGCACCCGTTAAATTGCTTCATTAGCAAACGGGACGAAGAATAATAGACCGTCGTGATCAAGATCAGCAAGCTGAGGATTCAGAAGAACTCCAATCAACATCAACATGAATCTTTGCTTCTGCTTTGCCTTGGTTGCCTTCTTCGGAGGTTTTGAACAGACTTATGCTCTACCTCCATGCACCGCTTGCATTACTTCTACTAGAACTGGACTGAAAGTAACTCAGACTTTGCTTTACCATTCTTACTATACCTGCAAGGGAACAATAACTCGGTGTATTTATAACACCACTGAACTAAATGTTTGCACTCATGGCAAAATCAAAGCATGCTATAATCCGCATCAGAATCCATCCTATTACACGTTGGAAATAAGATGGAAGGATGCAGATGGACCTATATTAGCTGCTACACCACCACTTAAGGACATTACTAAACCTGCTGTTTTGAATTTTGATGCATGTAATGCCATTAATAGAGATAGTCAGTCCACCTGTGGTACATGGGAGAAAGCGTATCGAAATGACCATAAGTATATGTGTCCAGAAGGTGCCACAAATTGGTGGAAGTGTACAGGTAAAACAGGATCAGGGTATAGTACTGCTACAGCGGCAGATTACTATTGCCCGTATTGGGAATGTGTTTTCTATGCTACCTGGAACACTGGTATAACTGATGAGAAAATAGATAAACGGATGGCTACTCTAACCAAGCCAACCACAAATGATAAATGTCAGAAAGATGCTTGCAACCCCTTACATTTGCGTGTACATAATCCCCATGCATGGAAACAAGGATATAAGTTTGGTTTACGAATTGCTGGAGGAGGAACAGATCCGGGGACCATTGTGTATATTAGATTGAATACTCAAGCCCACAAGTCATCTAAATATCATATTCATAATACCTTTTATGAAGCTATGCATGTAAATAAGTTTGAGATCCCTCACCCTTCACAGAATTTGTTTCTAGAATTAGCCGGAGCAGTAGTATCTAGTCTTAAGATCACAGATTGCTATTTCTGTGGCGGAACCCAAATGGGAGATCAATGGCCCTGGGAAGCCCAAGAATTGAATTATTCCATGATTTATAACCAGACTGAATTACACAAGACTACCAGTGAATGGGTGTTAGCGCACTCAATCGTTGGACGTCTTTGCTTTGCCAGAACTGGACCCCAGTTCACCCAAAAGGTAGGACAGCTGGTCTGTCTTAGCCAGAAGAACTATAATGCCACGACCAAGAAGATAGCATGGTGGTCAGGAATCAGACATCCTGAACCTCCTAACCCATTAGCTAGATTTCCTGAACTTGCAGGTCTATGGACTAACCTCGCCAAAGTCCAAGCCTGGCAAGCCCCACCTGGCCTATATTGGATCTGTGGAAACCGAGCATATGCGCAACTCCCGCCACAATGGGGAGGAGCATGTGTCTTCAGGGCCGGCCCGTCCATTGAGCAAGAATGTTTTTTGCACAGGGCCCCGCGTTTCAGGGGGCCCCGCGCAAAAAACATTCTTAAGCATCCCAAGTTAAAAAAAAAAAAAAAAAAACCGGCTGCTTCTGCCGCGGCAGCTTCAAGAGCTCTGCCGCGGCAGCTTCAAGAGCTCTGCCGCGGGCCCCCCCCCTGCCCGGCAGAGCCTCCGTGCATCTTCAGCTCTTCACGTCCAAAACGCGGGCTTTTTTCAGAGCCGCGAGAGTTTCTTTTCTCGCGGCTCTCTTAATCCCGCGGGGCTGATGGGATTTCCCATCACCCTCAGCGGGATTAACAGAGCTGCGAGAAAAGAAACTCTCGCGGCTCTGAAAAAAGCCCGCGTTTTGGACGTGAAGAGCTGAAGATTCACGGAGGCTCTGCCGGGCAGGGGGGGCCCCGCGGCAGAGCTCTTGATGCTGCCGCGGCAGAGCTCTTGAAGCTGCCGCGGCAGAAGCAGCCGGTTTGGGTTTTTTTTTATTTTAATTTGGAATGATAGGGGGGGGGGGTGGTTAGGACTGGTAATGGGCTATGGGAGGGGGGGAGGCTAAACTGGAAGTAGGCTGATGGGAGGGGGAGGCTAAACTGTAAGTGGGCTGATGATTGGGGGGGGGGGGTGAGGCCGGGTAATGGGCCGGGGGGGGGGTGGTTAGGACTGGTAATGGGCCATGGGGGGGGGGAGGCTAAGAAAGGAAGTGGGCTTATTGGGGGGGGGGGTTAGGAATGGTAAGGGGCGAAGGGGGGGCGTAGTGGGCTGATGGGGGGGGGTTAGGACTGGTAATGGGCTATGGGGGGGCGAAGTGGGCTGATGGGGGGGGGGTTAGGACTGGTAATGGGCTATGGGGGGGCTAAGTGGGCTGATGGGGGGGTTAGGACTGGTAATGGGCTATGGGGGGGGCTAAGTGGGCTGATGGGGGGGGGTGAGGACTGGTAATGGGATATGGGGGGGCATAGGTGGGCTGATGGGGGGGTTCGGACTGGTAATGGGCTATGGGGGGGCTAAGTGGGCTGATGGGGGGGTTAGGACTGGTAATGGGCTATGGGGAGGGGGCTAAGGCTGGAAGTGGGGGGGTAGGACTGGAAATGGGCTGATGGGGGGGTTAGGACTGGTATTTGACTATGGGGAGGGGCTAAGGCTGGAAGTGGGGGGTAGGACTGGAAATGGGCTGATGGGGGGGTTAGGACTGGTAATGGGCTATGGGGGGGCTAAGACTGGAAGTGGGCTGATGGGGGGGGTGATATGACTGGTAATGGGCAGGGGGGGGATATGAATGGTAATGGGCCGGGGGGCGCGTTAGGACTGGTAATGGGCCATGGGGGGGGGTGTTAGGACTGGTAATGGGCCATGGGGGGGGTGTTAGGACTGGTAATGGGCCATGGGGGGGGAGGCTAGGACTGGTAATGGGCTGATGGGGGGGGAGGGTTAGGACTGGTAATGGGCCATGGGGGGGGGAGGCTAAGGCTGGAAGTGGGCTGATGGGGGGGGGGGTAGGACTGGTAATTGGCTATGGGGGGGCTAAGACTGGAAATAGGCTGATGGGGCGGCTAGGACTGGAAATAGGGTGATGGGGGGGTTAGGACTGGTAATGGGCTATGGGGGGCTAAGACTGGAAATGGGCTGATGGGGGGGCTAGGACTGGAAATAGGGTGATGGGGGGGTAATGACTGGTAAATGGCTATGGGGGGCTAAGACTAGAAAAGGGCTGATGGGGGGGTAGGACTGGTAATTGGCTATGGGAGGGGGGCTAAGACTGGAAATAGGCTGATGGGGGGCTAGGACTGGAAATAGGGTGATGGGGGGTTAGGACGTAATGGGCTGTTGGGGGGTTAGGACTAGTAATGGGCTATGAGGAGGCTAGGACTGGAAATGGGCTGAGTGGAAGGAGGGCTTGAACTGCAAATAGCTGATGGGGACGGGGGCTTGGAATGGAAATGGGTTGTGAGGGGGAGGGAGCTAGGACTGGAAATGGGTGAGGGGGGGGGCTAGGACAGGAAATGGGCTGATGGGCTAGAATAGGACTGGAAATTGGCTGTTGGGGGGTGCTAAGATTGGAAATGGGCTGTGGTGGGGGTTTGGATTGAAATGGACTCATGACGGGGCTAGAACTGGAAGTAGGCTCATGGGGGGCTTGGATTGGAAATGGGCTGAGTGGAGGGGAGCTAGGATTTGACATGGGCTGATGGTGGGGCTAGGAAAGGACTAGAAATGGGCTCATGGGGGGCTGGGATTGGAAATGAGCTGATGGAGGGACTTGGATGGGACTGCAAATAGATGGGGGAGCTAGGACTGGAAATGGGCTTATGGGGGGCTAGGACTGGAAATGGGCTGATGCGGGGACTAGAAGGGAGCGGATGCTGGGTGGGACTGGAACTAGAATGGAGCTGATGTTGGGGGAGGATTAGAATGGGATGGAGCTGGGAGAGTGAAATGGAGAGGGAAAAAATATTTTGTGTGGGAGGGAAGACAAATCTACAATTGTCCGGATATTGGGAGAGTAGGTGGGGATTGAGGATGGAGGGGTAAAATTTGAGTGGATGAAATAGGAATGAGGAAAGAGCAAAAAGGAGAAAGATTAGTATGTTAAAGCAGATGTAGAGAGAGAATGGAAAAAAACTAGAAGAGAGAAGAAAAGACAAATGGACAGCAGACGATGAAGAATTAGCGGAAGACACGAAGAAGAAACCAGAAGAAAGTGGCTGGAGCAATTGCAGCTGAAAAAAAATGCACAAAAGGTAGAAAAATATCTCTTTATTTTGAATTTATTAATTGGAATATGTCAGCTCTGGGAAATGTGCATCATTAACGTCTGCGCTTTGTTTAGTACAAGAGCAAATTAATGTATAGTTTTATTTCTACAGTGTTGTACATTCCAAGTTTGGCTTTTGGGATTCCAGTTTAATTATTGTCTTCCTGTTTCTAAATTGTGATTCCTTGTTTGGTGATGGTCTATGTTCTGCATGTGTAACTGAGCTGAGGTATTCTGTTTATGTAATTCCTATTTGACATTGCCACTTGTTCTCTTTCCCCAGTAGGTCATGTATTGTTGTTCTCTGAAATGTATTGGTTTAATATTTGCAGCGTTTCCTTTTGATAGTTAGGGTATGGTGCTTTATGAGTCCTGGTAGTGCTGTTAGGATACGGCGGGTTTGCTATGGGTTCTAAATGGGCAGTGTTTGTAGTAGTTCCTAATGTGCCTGGCGGTTGGTATTGGATTATAGTAATGTAGAAGTCTTTTAGTCTTTCTTTATTCATACACTCATTAAGAGGCATGTTTACTAAAAGTTCGTGTATGGTAACATTATGCAAATATTTATGCAAATGAGGCCCCTTATGCAAATGAGGCCCCGCACCGAGTCTCCGCACATGGCCCCGCACCCCCCTTGGGCCGCCCCTGCTCTTCAGTTACCCCTGGAGTTCTCAGTTCCCCTGTCAAAGATGGCATTTCCCTACCACCACTTAAAAGTTGCATGATAACCATGATACCCTATCCTTTCTACAGTCCTCACTCCCCGCCACCACCACCAGTGCTCTGGAAACGTCATCATCAGAAGGCATCCAGTTCAAAATAGCATTCTAAATGTGTACTTTGTAATTCTAGGCCTTCCGCTTTCCTTACAATTCACAAGACATGACCAAACCTTGCTGCAGCAGTGAAGACAAATGCCTATTTGGAAAATACATGAGTAGCAAAGTTCTAGTATAGGGATTCCCAAACCTGTCCCGGAGGAGACCTAGTCAGTCAGATTAACAAGATATCCACAATGAATATGCAGGAGAGAAATCTGCGTGCAGTGGAGCTAGTACTTGTAAATCTGTATCGTGCATATTCATTGAAGATATCCTGAAAGCCTGACAGGCTGGGGGTCCCTCAGGAGAGGTTTGGGAGCAACTTCGAGTGGCATGGTCCTAGAGAAAGCAGGATGTTTATGTATGCTATAATACCTTTTAGAATGCAAGAATTTGCCAAAGATGATGGCACACATGCGTATTTTCAAGATGTCACTGGAAGAAGCATTCTGCATGGCTTTGAACACTTTGGAGCTTGTTTACAAAGCCGCGGTAGCGGTTTCCGATCGTTATCAGAGCCGCGGCCCCTTTATGTTCGTCATTGTCCCTGAATAGTTTATATTGGTTCAACACAAGGAATCACAGCTGTCTCCAAATGACCTGAGTTTCATTTTTAATAAACCGTCTATCTATCCATTCTGAGACACTTATTTAATATACCACACTTACTACCACTGACATCAGAGCCATTTTTATAGGAAAAAGCAATATAACCATGGCTGATGGTGGCCCAAGTAGTTATTAGGATATTATCAAATATACTTGGAAGGCAGACTTATCTGCCCCCCACCCCTCAACTAGTCTCTAGCTCGATTAGATTAACACATGATCTCCTATATTGAGGCAAATCCCTCTCGATGCTGCACTGCCAGGCAGCCATTTGCAAGCAGCATGCGTTTTCTTCTCCTTCTATCTCTATACTGGACTCAGCTGTAAAACAGGCAGGAACAGCCCAGCACTTAAAGGATTTAGGCCTGCAGCCTTCCATATAAATGATTAATAGTGGCAGTAGTAGGTAGAAAGCAGGACTCTTTCCCACTTGAGCCAACACTCAGCTGATAACACCCACCCTCCCTTTCCCCTTTTGTATCTCTCTTCCGGTCATAAAATAGATAGGGACAGTCAGGGGCAGCCCAAAGGGGGTGTGGGGCCACATGTGGAGACTCATTGCAGGGCCTCATTTGCATAAATATTTGCATAATGTTAATGTGTGCAAACCTTTAGTAAACATGCCTCTTAATGAGTGTATGGATAAAGAAAGACTACCAGATTTCTACATTATTATACTCCAGTGCCAACCGCCAGGCACATTAGGAAATACTATAAACATTGCCCATTTAGAACCCATAGAAAACCCACTGTATCATAACAGCACTACCAGGACTCAGAAAGCACCAAACCCTACCTATCAAAAAGGCAACACTGCAAATATTAAACCAGTACATCTCAGAGAATACCAATACATCTCACTCAGGGCCGTACCGAGCGTGAATCGTGGCCTGTGCAACTTGCACATCGGGCTCACGGCCCCCCCCCCCCCTCCGCACCTCCAAACAGTCACTTTCTGAAGGGTGGCAGGAGAGAAAAGGCGCGCCCGATGTGCAAGTCGCAAGGCACACTAAGCAGATCTGTCTCTCCCTGCTCTGACGCCGAGTCTGAGGACGGAGGGAGCAGACCTGCTTATCGCCTTGGCGCCCTGTGCGACTGTACCGCTCGCACAGGGCTAGGTATGGTCCTGATCTCACTGGGGGAAAGAGAACAAGTGGCACTGTCAAATAGAAACTATATGAACAGAATACCTCAGCTCATTACACATGCAGAACATAGACTGTCACCAAACAAGGGATCACAATTTAGAAATAAAAAGACAATAAACTGGGAACCCCAAAAGCCAAACTGGAATGTCCAACACTGGAGAAATAAAACTATATATTAATTTCCTCTTGTTCTAAACAAAAACGCAAAAACGTTAGTAATGCACATTTCCCGGGGTTGACATATTCCAGTTAATAAATTCAAAATAAAAAAGTATTTTTCTACCTTTTGTAGTTTGGGCATTATATTTTTCAGTTGAAAAACGGGATATAAATACAGTTAAATAAATAAATTGCTCCAGTCACTTTCTTCTGGTTTCTTCATGTCTTCTGCGAACTCTCCATTGTCTGCTGTCCATTTGTCCTTTCTTCTCTCTCGTCTAGTTCTTTTCCATTCTCTCTCTTCATCTGCTTTAACATACTGATCTTCCCCTTTTGCTTTTTCTTCCATTTCTTTCTTTATTCCTTTTTCATCCGCTCAAATTTCACCCTTTCATCCTCAATCCCCACTTATTCTCCCAATACCCGGCCAATCGTAGATTTTTCTTCCCTCCCACACAAATATATTTTCCCCTCTCCATCCTCACTCCCCCAGCCCCAGCCCCTTCTTGTCCTCCCCCAACATCAGCTCCCTTCTAGTTGTAGCCCCACCCAGCATCTGCTTCCTAGTCCCATTCTCCCATCCCCCCGCATCAGCCCATTTCCAGGCCTAGCACCCTCCATCAACCCATTTCCAGTTCTAGCCCCCCATCAGCCCATTTCTAGTCTAAGCTCCCTTCATCAGCCTATTTCCATTCCTAGCCCCCCCATCAATCCATTTCCATTTTTAGCCCCACCATCAGCCATTTCCAGTCCTATCCTAGCCTCCCATCAGCCCATTTCCAGTCCAAGCTTCCCCCATCAACCCATTTCCAATCCTAGCTTCCCCTATAAGCCATTTTCAGTCCTATTCCAGCCCCCCATCAGTCCATTTCCAGTCCTATTCCAGCCCCCCATCAGCCCATTTCCAGTCCTATCCCAGCCCTCCATCAGCCCATTTCCATTCCTAGTCGTCCCCCCCCCCCATCAGCCATTTCCATTCCTAGGTCCCCCCATCAGCCATTTCCAGTCCAAGCCCCTCATCAGCACATTTGTAATCCTAGGCTCCCCCATAAGCCATTTGTAGTCCTATCCCAGCCTCTCATCAGCCCATTTACAGTCCAAGCCCCCCATCAGCTCATTTCCACTGCTAGCCCCCCATCAGCCTATTTCCATTCCTAGCCTCCCCATCAGCCATTTCCAGTCCTAGCCCAGCTTCCCATAAGTCCATTTCCAGTCCTATCCTTGTCCCCCATCGGCGCATTTCCAGTCCTATCCTAGTCCCCAACCCCACCCTCACACCAAAAAGCCCCGTGCCTTCTGAGCGGCTTATAAGAAGCCGAGGACACCAGAGGCCCCAGCTCGCCTCTGCACAGTGCTGGAGTGAAGAGCAACATACTCCTTTACTCCCACTGTGTTCACATGAAGCCCGCTGAGTGCCGGAAAAGGTTAGAGGTCGTGTCCTGTTTCCCAGCACTCAGCGGGCTTCAGTGAACACAGCGTGAGTGAAGGAGCATGCTACTCTTCACTCCAGCGTTGTGCAGTAGCGAGCTGGGGCCTCTGGCATCCTTGGATCCCTCTGAAGCCGGCCCTATAAACCCAGCGGAATGAAGTTCAAGCTTGGCCCCCTGAAGCACGGAGCCCTATGTGAACAACATGCTTGCTCAATGAACGGGCCGGCCCTGGGGTCAGCCCAACGCTTTAAGGAGGCTCCCCAAGGGACAGCAAGGTCACATCCCACTAAACCCCCTTCAAATGGTAATAGTGACCCTCCCTTTCCCCCCTTCTACTGCTCCTTCCCAGAATCAGTTGTGAAACAAAGGGACAGCCCAAGACTTTCCTGTCCTTTAGAAAAAGATTAAGACTTATCTGTTTCAGGTTACCTCTTCTTGGTTATTTTTTATTACTTTGTTTATAAAGTGTCACACAAGATCAGGGCCGGCCCGTCCATTGAGCAAGAATGTTTTTTGCACAGGGCCCCGCGTTTCAGGGGGCCCCGCGCAAAGAACATTCTGCTTTTTTAAAAATGACTTAAAAAAAAAAAAACTGGCTCTGGCTGCTGCCGCTGCCACTACCACCACGGCAGCGGCAGAATGGAGTGTCCCGCGGGGCCTCCCCTTCTCGTTCAGCCCCTCTGCAAAGGCTTTGAGATTCGCGAAGGGAGAAAGTCTCCCTCGCGTCTCTGTTAAGCCCGCAGGGGCTAATGGGAAATTTCCCATCTGCCCCTTTAGACGCGAGGGGCTGATGGGAAATTTCCCATTAGCCCCTGCGGGCTTAACAGAGACGCGAGGGAGACGCTCTCCCATCACGAATCTCAAAGCCTTTACAGAGGGGCTGAACGAGAAGAGGAGGCCCCGCGGGACACTCCATTCTGCCGTTGCCACGGTGGTAGCGGCAGCGGCAGCAGCCAGAGCCAGTTTGTTTTTTTAATTTTGCCATAAGCCCGGGGGGGGGGGGTGTTAAGACTGGCACGGGGGGTGTTAAGACTGGCAAGGGGGATGGGGATGGGGGGTTAAGACTGGCAAGGGGGGGGTTAAGACTGGCAAGGGGGATGGGGATTGGGGATGGGGGTTAAGACTGGCAAGGGGGGGTTAAGACTGGCAAGGGGGATGGGGATGGGGGTGGGGGGGGTTAAGACTGGCAAGGGGGGGTTAAGACTGGCAAGGGGGATGGGGGTTAAGACTGGCAAGGGGGGGGTTAAGACTGGCAAGGGGGATGGGGATGGGGGGTTAAGACTGGCAAGGGGGGTTAAGACTGGCAATGGGGATGGGGATGGGGATGGGGGGTTAAGACTGGCAAGGGGGGGTTAAGACTGGCACGGGGGATGGGGATGGGGATGGGGATGGGGGGGTTAAGACTGGCAATGGGCTGGGGGGGTTAAGACTGGCAAGGGGGGGGTTAAGACTGGCAAGGGGGATGGGGATGGGGGGTTAAGACTGGCAAGGGGGGGTTAAGACTGGCAATGGGGATGGGGGGGTTAAGACTGGCAATGGGCTGGGGGGGTTAAGACTGGCGATGGGGATGGGGGGTTAAGACTGGCAATGGGCTGGGGGGGTTAAGACTGGCAAGGGGGGGTTAAGACTGGCAAGGGGGATGGGGATGGGGGGTTAAGACTGGCAAGGGGGGGGGTTAAGACTGGCAAGGGGGATGGGGATGGGGATGGGGGGTTAAGACTGGCTATGGGCTGGGGGGTTAAGACTGGCAAGGGGCTGGGGGCTGTCTGGAACGGGGGCGCTGGTGTTAGGACGGGTAATGTGCTATGGGGGGTTAGGACTGATAATGGGCTATGGGGGGCTAGGACAGGAAATGGGCTGATGGGGAGGGGTTAGGACTTGAGGTGGGCTGATGTGGTTAGGACTGGTAATGGGCTGTGGGCTGATGGGGGGGTTAGGACTGGCAATGAGCTATGGGTGGCTGACTGGAAATGGGCTGATGGGGTTAAGACTGGAAGTGGGCTGATGGGGTGTTAGGACTGGTAATGGGTTATAGGGGGGTTTAAACTGAAAATGGGGTGATGGGGGTTAGGACTGGAAGTGGGTTGATGGGGGGCTAGGACTGGTAATGGGTTGGGGGGTTGCTATGACTGGAAATGGGCTGAGTGGAAGGGGAGGCTTGAACTGCAAATAGCTGATGGGGAGGGAGCTTGGAATGGAAATGGGCTGTGAGGGAAGGGAGCTAGGACTGAAAATGGGCGGATGGAGCAGCTAGGATAGGACTGGAAATGGGCTGTTGGGGGGAGGTAAGATTGGAAATGGGCTGTGGTGGGGGTTTGAATTGAAATGGACTCCTGGCGGGGCCAGACCTGGCCGTAGGCTCATGGGGGGCTTGGACTGGAATTGGGCTGAGTGGAGGGGAGCTAGGATTTGACATGGGCTGATGGTGGGGCTAGGAAATGACTAGAAATGGGCTGATGGGGGCTAGGATTGGAAATGAGCTGATGGAGGGACTCAGACTGAAAATGGATGGGGGAGCTAGGACTGGAAATGGGTTGATGGGGGGCTAGGACTGGAAATGGGCTGATGCAGGGACTAGAAGGAAATGGATGCTGGGTGAGACTGGAACTAGAAGGGAGCTGATGTTGGGGGAGGATTAAAATGGGATGGGGCTGGGAGAGTAAAATGGAGAGGGGAAAAATATTTTGCGTGGGAGGGATGAAAAATCTACAATTGGCCGGGTATTGGGAGAGTAAGTGGGGATTGAGGATGGAGGGGTAAAATTTGAGTGGATGAAATAGGAATGAGGAAAGAGCAAAAGGAGAAAGATTAGTATGTTAAAGCAGATGTAGAGAGAGAGAATGGAAAAAAAACTAGAAGAGAGAAGAAAGAACAAATGGACAGCAGACGATGGACAGTTAGCAGAAAACATGAAGAAACCAGAAGAAAGTGGCTGGAGCAATTGCAACTGAAAAAATGCACAAAAGGTAGGAAGATATCTCTTTATTTTGAATTTATTAACTGGAATATGAAAGCTCTGGGAAATGTGCATCATTAACATCTGCGCTTTGTTTGGTACAAGAGGAAATTAATTTATAGTTTTATTTCTACAGTGGTGTTGTACATTCCAAGTTTGGCTTTTGGGGTTCCCAGTTTAATTATTGTCTTCCTGTTTCTAAATTGTGATTCCTTGTTTGGTGATGGTCTATGTTCTGCATGTGTAACTGAGCTGAGGTATTCTGTTTATGTAATTCCTATTTGACATTGCCACTTGTTCTCTTTCCCCAGTATTCTCTGAAATGTATTGGTTTAATATTTGCAGTGTTGCCTTTTGATAGGTAGGGTATGGTGCTTTGTGAGTCCTGGAAATGCTGTCAGGGTACGGCGGGTTTGCTATGGGTTCTAAATGGGCAGCGTTTGTAGTAGTTCCTAATGTGCCTGGCGGTTGGCACTGGATTATAGTAATGTAGAAATCTTTTAGTCTTTCTTTATCCATACACTCATTAAGAGACATGTTTACTAAAGGTTAGTGTATGGTAACATTATGCAAATATTTATGCAAATAAGGCCACTTATGCAAATTAGGCCCCGCACCGAGTCTCCGCACATGGCCCCGCACCCCCCTTGGGCCGCCCCTGTGTGTCTTAGGAACCATCAGACCTTCTTTCTTCCTGTTAAACACTGAACATGGAGAACAATTAGGATACCCTGTATACACTACCCACAAACACAAAGGAGCATCAAGACAGAAAAGAGAGGCCTTACAGATAGGCAAGTGGGAGAAGTGGCGAGGTGATGATTGGCCACCAGAGAGAATTATTGAGTATTATGGACCTGCCACTTGGAATGATGATGGTATGTATGGTTATCGTACCCCAATCTATATGATCAATCGTATTATTCGCTTACAAGCAGTAGTTGAAATAATAACCAATGAAACTAGTCATGCTCTTACGCTCTTAGCTAGACAAAGTACTCAGATGCGCACTGCCATATACCAGAATCGCTTAGCACTTGATTATTTGCTAGCAGCTGAAGGAGGAGTATGTGGTAAGCTGAATTTAACTAATTGCTGTTTGAAAATAGATGATAAAGGTCAAGTAGTTGAAGAAATTGCTAAAGATATGCAAAGACATGCTTATGTGCCAGTACAGACTTGGCACGCCTTGAAATTCCCTAATTGGTTTGCTAACCTTTTCTCTTGGCTGGGAGGATTTAAGACTTTCGTTATCTTAGTACTAATCCTTGTTGCTGTTGTTCTCTGCTTACCATGTTTAATCCCATGTTGTATGCGTTCCCTTCATAGTGCTATTGATAGTACAGTAGAGCGGAAGACCGCAACTAAAATAATGGCTTTATATAAAGCTAGCCCTAGTGGAACTAGTAAGAATCCTTTAATCAGGATGTAATTCTTCTAAAAGTGATTTAATTCTCACACCTTATTAAGTAATAGGGTGAGATTAATCAAAGGGGGGAATGTGGCAGGTGCAGGCCTGTGACCCACGGTGTCTGACATAGGCAGGCCAGCATGGCTAGCTTGACCTGTAAATGAGGCCTGTGGAGAGGCATATAGGATTGCACATCCCCCAATATGCTGCTATTGTAAGAGAGAACTCAGTAGAAATATTGAATTAGCTTAGGTAAGCAGAACTGCAGAATTAAAAAATGGAAAAATACAGAAAAGACATGTTTAAAAGTTACTGATAAGAAAAAGTACATTTGCAGAGAAAATGAGGAGTGCTGACAGATGAGTTACAGAACCTTACTCTTCTGCACGCACAAATGGTCCCATAACCTTGAAAGTGTGAAAGTAACAAGTCGATGAACTGACCATTGTAATTGGGACTAGAAGGGGGGCAGGGTGTCATGCCCACAGAAGCCCACAGAAGGAACATAATTGGAGAAACTTATCAGTACCGGGACCAATAGAGGGGCTACGGGAGGTACGGGAGAGTACCGGGACCAATGAAATGTTTTTCTATACCTAGAATGGAACAGAAATCTATAAAAGTTGTTGTAATGCTTGAAAACTTTGCTCAGCCATTTTGAAATTGCCTTGCTTGAGACTTGTGCACAAATAAAGAATGATTTGGACCTTCTGAACAGACTCCTGGTATCATTGGTTTGTCTGCGCTTTGCTGCTACAATATCTCCCCTCAGCCGTCTCTTTTCCAGGTTAAAGAGTCCTAACATTTATAGCCTTTCTTCATAGGAGTATCATTCCATCCCCTTTACCATTTTGGTTGGCTCTTCTCTGAACCTTTTCTAAAACTGATATATCCTTTTTAAGATATGGCGACCAGAATTGCACACAATATTCAAGGTGTGGCCTCACCTTGGAACGATATAAAGGCATTATAATATCTTTTGTTTTATTTTCCATTCCTTTCCTTATGATACCTAGCATTCTGTTTGCTCTCTTCGCCGCCGCTGCACACTGTGCCGAGGGTTTTAACATGGTATCCACAATGACGCCTAAATCTTTTTCCTGGATGGTGGTTCCTAATGTGGAACTTTGCATCGTGTAACCATAGTTTGGGTTGTTCTTCCCTAGGTGCATAACTTTGCACTTGTCCACATTAAATTTCATCTGCCATTTTGATGCCCAGTCTTCCAATTTATCAAGATCCTCTTGCAATTTTCCACAATCCTCTTGGGTTTTAACAACTTTAAATAGTTTTGTGTCATCTGCAAATTTGATAACCTCACTCGTTATTCCACTTTCCAGGGCATTTATGAATATGTCAAAAAGCAGCGGACCCACACAGATCCCTGGGGTACACCACTATTCACCTTTCTCCATTGGGAAAATTGGCCATTTAGCCCTACCCTCTGCTTTCTATTTTTTAACCAGTTCCTGATCCACCATAGTACACTGCCTCCTATCCCATGACTCTATAGTTTTGCCAAAAGTCTCTGATGAGGGACCTTGTCAAAGGCTTTCTGAAAGTCCAGATACACTATATCAACCGACTCACCTTTGTCCTGATTATTCACTCCTTCAAAAAAACATAACAGATTAGTACGACAAGATCTTCCTTGTCTAAAGCCATGTTGGCTGTCTCCCATTAGGCCATGACTATCTACATGCTGAGTAATTTTATTCTTTATGATAGTTGCTACCATTTTTCCCGGTACTAACATCATGCTCACCGGTCTGTAGTTTCCCGTATCACACCTGGAACACTTTTTAAAAATTGGTGTTACATTGGCGATCCTCCAACCTTCAGGTATTAGAGATGATTTTAATGATAGCTCACAGATTACTAATAGCAAGTATGCAATCTCATATTTCAGTTCTTTCAACACCCTTGGATGTATACCATCCGGCCCAGGTGATTTGCTACTCTTCAGTTTATCTAATAGTCAAAATACATCTTCCTGATGTATCGATAATTCCTTCAATTCTTCCGCACCTTTAAATACCACTTCAGTCATGGGTAACATCCCTACATCTTCCTCAGTAAAGACCAAAGCAAAGAATTCATTCAGTCTCTCTGCTATCACCTTGTCACCTCTTAGTGCCCCTTTAACCCCTCTATCAGCTAATGGAACAACTGACTCTCTCACAGGTTTTTTGCTACGAATGTACTTGAAAAAGTCTTTATTTCGCGTTTTTCCTTCCACAGCAAGCTTCTTCTCAAATTCTCCCTTTGCCTGCCTTATCAATGCCTTGCATTTGACTTGCCAGTGCTTGTGCTGTTTCCCAGTTTCGTCGTTTGGCTCTTTTTTCCATTTCCTGAAAGATGCTTTTTTGGCAACAGCCTCTCTGACCTCACCTTTAAACCATGTTGGCAGTTTTTTGGACTTCCTTCCACTTTTCTTAAAGCGTGGAATACAGCTGGTCTGGGCTTCCAAGATAGTATTTTTCAACAACACCCAAGCTTGATGTAAGTCTTTAACCTTTGCAACTGCTCCTTTTAGCTTTTTCTTAACTATTTTCCTCATTTTATCATAGTCTCCCTTTCGAAAGTTAAAAGGTAGTACTGTGGATTTCCTTACTAGCCCTCTTCCACTAATTAAATCAAAGGCGATCATGCTATGATCACTATTGCCAAGTGGCCCCAACAACCATATCTCTTGCACTAGATCTGGTGTTCCACAAGAAATACAACTCCTACCGCAATTGGCAGCCTTCCCGATATAAGCAGACTGCATACCAGTCCTCATACGGAACTCTGCATCATCAGAAACACCAAAGGAATAGGAAACAAAAGAAGCAAGCAACCCCAGCTTTGGGGAAAAGTGGCTCACACTGTTTTAAAAAGCAATTCACAGAGGCGCGGGCAGTCCTCCAGTGGTGGGCAGATTGGCAGCCTTTTGGAAGTCCTGGCGACTCACTTATGGTTCCTGTCTACACCCTGTCAGCGCTCAGCCCCAGCCCAAGTCACCCCCGCGAACGAGGCCATACAAATGCACAAAGAACTGATATGCCTCCTGACAGCGCAAGTGATCGAACCTGTCCCCGTCGACCAGATCAATGAGGGCTTCTACTCCAGATTCTTCCTGGTACCCAAAAAGTCAGAAGGGGTACGCCCCATTCTCGACCTCAGGAAACTGGACCTGCAGGACGCTTACACTCATGTCCCGATTCACCAGGAAAACAGGTAGGGAAGCACCAGGTGTGTCTGACGAATCCTGCTTGTCCATGGAGAAAGTGGGGTTACTTACTTGTAATGGGAGTCTTCCGTGGACAGCAGGATAAGTCAGCCACACAATCCCACCCACTTCCCCAGACTGAGGTCAGCCCCTTTGCCGCCTCCTATCCGCAGGGGCGCTAGGGCACAGCTAGGGACACACTGGCTGGCTAGAGGCATGCTGGTGGGTTGGGCCTCTTCCTCATGCTCAGAAAGGTCTTTTCCGAGCTTTAGAGAGCACTTCCATACAGCGCCATCATAGGACGTCACCAGGTGTGACTGACTTATCCTGCTGTTCATTGAGAACTCCTGTTACAGGTAAGTAAGGCATTGAGCGTATAGCAGGCAGGCATTGAGCGTATAGCCAGACAATCGGAAAGTGGCTGCCGCTATAAATAAAGGGGGGCGCAAGTGACTGGTGCAGCTTTGTTCCTGGAATTAAGGAGAAAGAAGATTTTCGTCCGGCGCGCTGCACTCCAATTATGGCTGAAACCGTCGGGAGCTTTGAAAACGCACAAGACTTCGGACCCAGCTGTCCGAGCTCATCGTCAAAGTCACTGCAGCCTCCAACGATCGTAGCGGCGTCTCCCTAGCTGCTCTGAAAAAGTCTTTGGCGGACTCAGGCTACGACGTGGAGAAGAACAGCCGCCTTAAGCTGGCCGTCAAGAGCCTGGTGAGCAAAGGCAGCCTTCTGCAGGCCAAGGGCACCGGAGCTTCGCGCTGCTTTAACATGAACAAGAAGCAGCTAGGGGGAAAGAAACCGGCGGCTAAGACCGAAAAAGCCAGCAGCTGCGGGAGTGAAAAAGAGCCTTAAGAGAACCAAGAAACCCGCAGCGGCTGCTACCAAGAGCCCCAAAATGCCGAAAGCAGCTAAGTTAGGTCCAAGAAAGTTGTCAAGAGCTCATCTAAAGCCAAACTTGGGAAACCAAAGGTGAAAAAGAGTCTGGCAAAGGCTGCCAAGCTTAAGGCAGCAAAAGCTACGAAAGCAGCGCCTAAGAAAAAGTGAAATTCCTACTTGCGATGATTCTCTATGGACCCAAAGGCTCTTTTCAGAGCCCCCACCTCATACAAAGAAAGAGTGAGGTAATTTTGGGGGTTGCTGGAAGTAGCCTAGTGGTTAGAACAGTTGCCTGGGTGCATCTCCTCGCTTTAGTCCATATCTGAAGCAATGGGGGTTAAGATTTCTGAGCTGAGGGGACAGGGCAATGCTCCTGCTGCACCTTGAATTAATATTGGAAGGGCACGAGCTAGATATAAGGAAAGATCAGCTAGGGAAGATGTAGCAAAATACTTTTAAAGTTACTACTGCTAGTTGAGAAAACTTATACAAAGGGTAAAGCATGTATTAAAGTGCAGGAGACGGGCGAGCCCTTTTGCATGGATAAGTGGTGGCTCTTAGAAGAGCCTTTGAGTTGTATGCTGGATGACGCTCTTTAAGCTCTTTCACCACGAATGCGTCGGGTTAGCTGGATGTCTTTGGACATGATGGTGACTTTCTTCCATGGATTTCACACAGATTGGTGTCCTTAAAGAGTCCAACCAAATAAGCTTCGCTAGACTCCTGCAGGGCCATGATGGCCGAGCTCTGGAAGCGCAGGTCGGTCTTGAAAACCTGCGTGATCTCTCGAACCAGGCGCAGGAAAGGCAGCTTATGAATGAGCAGCTCGGTAGATTCCTAATAGCGACGGATTTCTCTGAGCGCCATGGTCCCCGGTCGGTAGCGATGAGGTTTCTTCAACCCGCCCATTGCCGGGGCACTTTTACGAGCAGCCTTGCTCGCCAACTGCATACGAGGAGCTTTCCCTCTGGTGGATTTACGGGCAGTCTGATTGGTCTGGGCCATTCTGCACTCTTTCAGCTCACTGTCTTCGGGGAAAAACAAGAGAACCAGCTGCCTAGCCCGGCTTCTATAGCCTGCGCGCTGGCCTCTAATAGGCTCCGAGGGATAAAGAGCCGTTACAGACCTTATGAAAAGTCCGCCCTATGCCAAGATTTGTTGGAGGTTAAGTCTTACGTTTTCCGGACATTAAAACTTCAGGCCAGGAGGAAGCGAAGAACGTCTTTAAAAAGGATTGAAGAAAAGTCGCTGTCAGTTGATCTCGCAAAATTGCTTGCTTTGTAGCTTTTTGTTTTTGTTAATTGTATAACATCGCTTATTCGCTCTTTTACCTTCGGAGTTTAGAGAAAGAGCATTGGTAGTCTCCAGCTCCCCGCCGAGAAATGGGAGTCGATTTCAAGCTATTTGAAGGGCAAAATTAACCATCAATTTAGTAGCCCGCAAGTTATAAGAAATGCTTGAGGATCCAAAAATGCTTAAGCGTACTGCTCTCTATTAAAGATTAGCCTTTTCTAAATGTTGTGGATTTAGTGAGGAGATCGTATCCGGAATTTGAAAATCCCGCCCTGCAGGGATTGGACAAAAACTCTCAGTTACAGAAGTAGCCAGAGGTTCTCATGGTTCTTTTGGGATTTTGCCCTAAAACATAGACAGGCTTTGAAAACAGCAACTATTATTTATCGGTTGGAGATGTCCACACGCATTTAAGACCAGAAATATCTAAGAGATATGGGGACTGGCTGATAAAGTATTAATACATCTGTTTCTAAAAAGTAATAATGAAATCTCCACAAGAGTGATTACATTCTTTAACAGTGCTGGTAATAAAATTCTGCAGTGAACATAAGATATGCCATACTGGGTCAGACCCAGGTCCATTAAGCCCAGTATCCTGATTCCAACAATGGCCAATGTAGGTCACAAGTACCTAACAGTTTCCCCAAAAGACACAGGTTCCACATTGCCTTTATTGGGGCAAGCAGTGGATTTCCCGGGTCCCCTTTAATAATGGTTTATGGAGCTTTCCACCTGGAACTTGTCCAAACCTTTCTTAAATCCAGCTACACTGACAGCTTTAACTACATCCTCCGTTAACGAATTCAAGAGCTGATTGTGCCTTGAGTGAAAAAATATTTTCTCCATGGACAAGCAGGATTCGTCAGCAGACAAGACGGACTACCACTCTCCTTAAAACTATACTACCCTGATTCTATCCAGAAAGAAAGAAAACTCTGGAAATCAAGTGAATGCAACAAGGAATACAACTTACAGGTCAGAGGCTCTCAGCATGCCAAAACCAGCGAAGCCAGAGTTTAAGAAGTGTTCCCGATGTGCTTGAAAGATGAATAGAACCAAAGCACATGACCTGTGTGTGCGGTGCTTGTGAGCCAGCCCCCAGGTTGCAGACTGCCAACCCTGCTCCAGGATATCCCCCCTGATCCACAGATCCAGAAGCCACATGCTGCAGGACTTTCTCTCAGCTCTCCCTTCTCCGGATATTGGCCACGTGGTAGTGGGACAGACCGCAGCCCAGGATTTGCACCCCGAGGCCTCCATTGCCAGATGTACAGTCTCTGCAGGACCCAAAGCTACTGATGTGGAAAAAATCACCAAGACTTAAAACTGTTAGCAGCGCCATAGGACCCCAGGCGAACACTCCTGCTGCCGCAGCTTCACCCTCAAAGTATGCTTCTCCTGGGGTCTGCCATCTTGAAGAGCCCTCCATTGCACTCAACTCTGCCCAGTTGCAAGGGATTGGTCGGCACCGCAACAGCCTTGAATGTAGTCACCGCACCAACTGTAGAACCTCTCCTCAGCACAGCCATGTCGGGAAGGAACACCCTCACCACGCTGATTCTGAGACCTCTCAGTACAGCAGCATTAGGAAGAAATGCTCTTCGGCAACAGGTCCATGCTTCCCCCATGGCCATGCCTCCCGGACTCATCGGAGCCATGAGAGAAGATACAAGAGACACAAAACACTCCCTAAGCAGTTCCTAGAGTGGGGAAAGCAGAGGGCACCACCATAAGAGGAGGGGGAGGCAAAGATCAAGTCCCAGCCCTTCTCCTTGCCTCAGTCACCAGCAGAGGAATCAGCAGCATCAGTAATGCAGGCAACAATCAGGTCAGAGCAGGGGCCCTTTCTAACCAAGAGGCTATTCTCCAGCTGCTCTCGAACCTCACAAGCCTCCTGCAGCAGGGCCTCCTCGCTGCCCCACTGCCCTGCTCTATCCTGGGAGACAAAATGGTCCAATTACCCAGGGGCACCACCCAAATAGTGACTAACATGGCCAGCCAGCGCCCCTCCTCCCTGGCAGAGGACTCCCTCTCAATGGCGGGAATCCTCTCCCCGGACTTATAATCTGCTGTCAGTGAAGGGGAGGAGAAGGAAGAAGCAGCTCCACTGGGCTCGGCTACCCCAGTAAAGGATCCTGGCTCCACAACTTCTAGGGACTCGGCAGCGGACTCTCTCATGGCGTTGGGCATGGGATTAGACCTGCCCCCTCCAATCCCACCTCCTGAAGACCTCACCTACCCCAAACACCGCTTTGGCCCTCACCCCATCTGATTCATCAGACCAGGCAGGGCCCGAAATGCTCAAGTACCTGGACACGCACCCAAGAAACCCAAACCCTGCAGATACACCAGCGCCTAATGGACACCCAATCCCAGCTTCGGCCCCCGCCTGCTTTCCCAAACCAAATGTCAAGTACCACATCCCACAAGCCCTGGGTTTCACAAACAGCCAACTCTCTCACCACTCTATTGTGGTGTCCTCTGCTCTGAAGCGCATTAAATCATCACTCACCTATGCCAACTCTCCACCTGAGAGAGATCCAAAACTCCTAGACGACGTGGGAAAAGAAAGTGTTACAGGGTGATATGCTCAACGCAAGGATCACAGTGCACCATTTCCAGCATATCCTCTACCAGGACACCTTGCTGGGAACCTTAAAGACACCATTGCCTCTTTATCACAAGAAGCTCAGATAACAGTCTCGACCACGCTTGCGGACCTCAAGGAATGCAGTAAGCACCTGGTCAGCACAGCGTATGATGCTTTCGACATTACACCTTGAATGCAAAAATATTTTCTCTCATTACTCTTAGTTTACACTGTAGCTTCATTGCATGTCCCCTAGTCTTTCAATATTTGGATAGCATACAACAATCTAAGTTTACTCGCTCCACTCCATTCATTAATTTATCATATCTTCCCTCAGCTGTTTCTTTCCCAGGTTGAAGATCCCGAACCTTTTTAGCCTCTCCTCATAGGGGTATCCTTCCACCCCCTTTACCATATTTTTATTCTCCATTCCTTATCTTTTGATTCCTAGCATTCTATTTGCTTTCTTGGCCGCTGCTGCACACTTGGCAGAGGGTTTTAACATGTTATCCACAATGATGCCTAAATCTCTTCCCTAGGTGGTGGTTGCTAATGTAATGTTTTCATAGCCAACCTCCCCAAGTATCAACTCCGACGCCTCCAACTAATTCAAAATACCGCTGCCCGTATCATCACTTTTGCCCGCCGTTTTGATCATATCACTCCTATCCTCTTTCGTCTACACTGGCTGCCCCTATCTGTCCGATTTCATTACAAAATTCTCATTCTCACACACCGTGCCATCCACACCCATAACCCTTTGTATCTGGCTGATTTGGTTTCCTTGCACACACCCTATCGCCAGCTCCGTGCTCTTCACGCTAATCGTCTGTCTCTGCCTCCCCCCTCCCATGCACATCTTGAAAAGACCCGTCACTCTGCTTTCTTTTTCCTTGGTCCCTGGTTGTGGAATACTTTACCTTCGTCTCTTCGTCTTGAAAACTCCTTTTCTCAATTTAAAGCATCCCTTAAAACTTACCTCTTCCAAAAAGCATTTGACCTTCCCTTGGACCCCCCCCCCCCTGACGTAGTAGTTTCATTGTTTTTATTGTTGTCTTGTCTCAGCTAGATTTTGGTCCTGTTTTTCCCCTTGTCTGTCGTTGTTTTAATTGAGTCAGTCTGTGTTTTGGTTGCGATTATTGTTTGTTGTTTTTGCTTTGCACTGTCCTTTCTTTTGCTTTCCTGTTATATTTTGGCGTTCCTTTTTCTATAGTTTGCAGTGTTGACCTTTTATTTTTTTTGTACACCGCTTTTATGTTTCGGCCTAAGCGGTTTATCAAATTTTAAATAAAGATAAAGATAAAGATAACCTTGCATCATGTAACCATAGTTTGGATTGTTCTCAGAGTTTGGTGTATGCTGATGTGCAGGCATCAGGCCGGAAGAGCCTCTAGTTGGTATGGCACCACCCATGGAGCAGTGAGCTTCAAGGAAGACAAGCACCTACCGCTGGGCTAGCAGCCCGGCTCTTCCTCATCAAGGCCTGGGAGGCCCTTCCTCATCAAGGCCTGGGAGTGACCTCGATGCCCGAGAGAGGGGGTTGCCCCTTTATCACGGCTTCATTCAGTCAGAGGGATTGGGTGTAGGTTATCACATGCAGACCCAGTGCTGGTATGTGGAGGACTGACCTCTTACCCTGTTAAGAAGGGCTCCAAGTGCTTAGGGTTCAAGTGTGTAGCTTGGCTAACTGCTTACATTCCTTGCGTAGCCTTTAAATCAGATATCTAAGTGTGCCCTCAGTTCATGTAAGGCCTACTGACCAGGGGCACTTGTGATATAAAGCTACTTGGAATAGAAATACTTAGATTTGCAGAAATCTGTTTTTTTATCTGAGTCTTCCACTTACTCTTTCCTGCAGCCTCTCCACTCATGGAATAGTCAGCTTCCCAGCAGGCGATGGCGCAAAGCATGTGAATCTGTGCAGGCAACTATGATGTTGGCCTCAGAGCATGATCCAGCTGCCTGCCCTCCCACCAGGAGAGGGTGCCCTAGGCTTCCCATAAGCCGATGGCGCCATGTACGGGGAACAGTGCAGGCAGCTATGTTGTTGGCCTTGGAGAGTGATCCTGTCAGCCTCCCACCAGGAGAGGGCGCCACACGAGAGATTTAGAGTAGGCAGTTGGAGCAAGCAATGGTCCGGAAAGCCTACAAAGCGTTTTGCTGGTTGCCACCTCTAGAAGTCGGCGTCGATCTGCGCTGAGGCAGAGGGTGCCACACGAAAGATGTAGTGTAGGCAGGCGGAGCAATGAATGGTCCAGAAGCCTCCAAAGCTTTTCGCTGAAATCGGCATCGATCTGCACCGAGGCACCAATCCGCATCAAGACGATCAGTGGCGGCGCGGAGAGCAAGCTGTGATCCTTGCTACTGTTGCAATGAGGAGACATCTCTGCACCGAAGCGTTGCGGCCAATAGCGAAGCAGGAAGTAGAATGTTGACTCACTTCCGGGAGCATGGCAGCGTGCAAGGAACTCCTCAGCGCCATCCGGGGAGGTGTCTCTAAGCCGTGGCGTCGTGCGAGGAATTCCTCAGTGCCATCTAGGGAGGTGTCTCTGCACCGAGACTGGTGGGAGGCCAACCGTCCGAGGAGTTCTGAGGAATCTGGAGAGCCGGAGCAGCAGCAGTTCTGGTGGCGGACTAAGGAGCAGACTTCATGCCACCGTGAGCAGGGCTGGCTTTTGGAGACTTGCAGCTGAGGAAGGAGGCATCAGAGGCACATTCCGAACCGCAGCGGGAGTAGCAGGAGGACGTCCCCATGGTCTGCCCGAGGAAGGACGCACTGGAAGTGGGCTGGCCGGCCGGGGACAGAGGCCTTCTCAGGTACGTCCTGGGCCGCCGTGAGGACTATTGGTTGTCTGGGACACAGTCAACGGGGAGCCTGTCGGGTATATTCGTAGCACAAAAATAAGTTAGACTCTCTGTTGTTGTCTAGGGGAGATAGCTACTAATATACAGCCCCAAAGTTCGGAAGTTATTCTGGCAATGAGCCACGAAAGAATTCTGTTCTGCAGATATATATTAGACTTTATTATAGGCAACCCAGTAGAAAAATATACATACACATATATGGCTAATTAGAAACATAAAGTAACAATTTGTTATTGTACAGATATACACTTGGACAACGTAATAATTACAGACTAGTAAACCAGACGTCACTGATTCGCTCCGCACTTAGGAAGAGTAAGAAATATATTGCTAACCCCTTTGCCCTTCCAGGAGAGGAGAGATAAGCCGGTACCTTAGCTCCGTCGGTAGAGACAGCTTCGTCCAAGGATGCAGCTGTTAGCTAATGCCGGCTCCAGCCCCTTCAGAGGCGAGCCGCAGTAAGTCCGAACCGGAGGGATCAGTGAAAGTCTTATCTCAGACCTGTGAAGGACGGCCTAGCCCACACGTCTGGCGAAAGGCTCAGGAATCAGGTACGCAGTGCACAGCAGCAGGACCGGTGCAGAAGTCTATGTCCAGGTGGGGAGAAAAACCCCCAACTCCTTCTCTCACCGCTACTTAGAACTCCGCACTTTTCCAGCGCAGAATGCAGAATTCTGTGTGTGAATCCTCCGTCATAGGTCCGATGATTGGTTGGCAGCAGGCAGTCTGAGGTGTTCTCAGCGAATCAGAAGGTAGATGATGCGCAGCGTCTTGCAAACAAAGGAGCCATGGTAAAAGTCAGGCAGAAGCAACAGTATGTAACTTCTGGGCATGTACAAGTGTCCAAGGCCAGCCACGGACAATAGCCTCTGTATGCATGCACACTTAGAAACGCTGTGCAAGCAGTTGCATGAAGGACAGGCTTATAGCTGAACACAGCAAAAGTGAAGTGAAGAATCCATCTTGTTTGGTGCAGTTTGGTTCAGGCCTGAGTTGCAGAGCAGGCCAGAGATTTGCATGTAGAATTGCAGGGGTACCAGCCCTACATCTCCCCCCCCCTTGTAAGATGGAGGATGCTACAAGGGAGTACACTCCATCGTACAAAGCCTAACTAGCAGTACTACCGTGCAGGTCAGAACCAAATGACAAATGATTGACCAATACAGGAGAAGTGGATAATACTTCAAGCACAAAATGCATGAAAACAATACTGCATGAGGAATAATACAGTGAATACACTCAAGCAATAAAAGAAGTCAAAATAAAATGACATAGATACAGGCAAGTCAAATCAATTAAGATAAGACATGATAACTTCAAACTCAAGAGTATATATATAGTATCCAAACCAAAAATGCATATCAGTAATGCAATATAATGTGTTAGTGTAACACTAAGGTGAACACTCAAAAGTAATGAGAAGCCATGTGTAACTGTGTTAGTAAAATGAACACATGCTATCTATGAAAAAAAACCAACTCAATCAAGAGTAATGGATAACTTTCAAAGAAAATGGTGACACTTATTCAAAAGTGTGATGTTCCAGCAAATCCTGCAGACGCATGGCAGGCAGCAGAGGTGCAGGATGCAGAGAGCGACGAAGAGTACGAATCTGTCTCAGTTGATACAAAGAGAGAAGAAAGTGGAGCACCAACAGAAAGAAAAGACCAGGCACAATGACATGTGACATAAAATCAGATTGTAAAATGTCCACATCTCGTGAATCAAAGTTATAATCAGCAATGGCAAGGGCGTCCTGGTCAATGGACAGTTCAACTGTGTGAGAGTCCTTATAGTCCAAAAGATAGGTCAAGGCTGTAGTGAAGTCAATCTCATGACCGCGAAACACATCCAAAATCTGGAGCTCTGTCGAAACAGGGTCAGCATCAAGATAAAACAAGGAAACTCCACCAACATTAACAATGGAGTTCTTGGGAACATCAATCAAGCAAACATTGCAGGGTAGAGGAACTCTATTATGAATGTCATGTTTATTCATGGTGACCAGGAGTTCACTCAAAGGGGTGCTAACCAGCCAAACATTGTTGACAACAGCAACTTTCGTCTCTGAAAAGTCATCGTACTTGGTCATGGTAACTTTACATTGTTCTTTCACATTTTCAGCAGACAACCCACAAAGAGCCGTAGAAGTGTCCTTCAGGAAAGGTTTACCAGGACACAACCAATGAATGTCTTTAGAGCGTTGGCACATGCCAAGATTAGGCACGAGGTATTGACGTGGATCATCATAGTGGTAAGCGAGGTATTCGGGAGTGTCGACCCGGAGATAAACATTCTCAGACCAAGTACCAACATTAATCACCTGCTTCAGCTGGTACACATTATCAGGTACTATGAAAGGCAGGTTCAACAAAAAGGCAAGTTCCATATTAGGTACATCGACATACAAGAGAATAGCAGTCCCCATGTGGAAAGCAATCTGGATCTGGAGTGGTTCGATGTGATTTCTGGTTATTTTAGCAAAAGCTTCAGTAATCAGGTCCGGAGATACCAGATATGCAGGAATCTGCCCTTGAATTAAGTTACTGATGCTATTGTCTAGTTCCCTAAACAAATCATAAGTAAGATCGCGGATGGGCTGCATGAAAGTACGCTCATCGTTCAAGAGACTTTTAAGCATAGACAATTCCGCAGCTGTCATAGCGATTTGCTTAGAATGAAGATTAACCACAGTGACTGTATCACGTATGGTTTTACCATGAGCTTGTAATTGACTTTGCTGTGAATGAATCTGAGTTTGGATGTCTTTCATATCAGCTTTAAACTCCTGGATAGTACTCTGAAGTTTACTAATAGAGACAGCATTAGCAATAGACATCGAGGAAGCAAATAAGGAGCCCAGAGCAGCAAACAGTACACCAACACCAAGTCCTATGAATCTTTTCTGTCTAGCAGTGTCCGGTCTGATAGGTTGAATCATAATCTTTTCCAACTGACCCAAAATATTCTGTACATTTGCAGTGGCATAATCCATGTGAGTTATGTACCACTGCTGTATATTGGTGGTGCGTGCAACAGATGAATCAAAATGTTTCTGTAAAACATGTCGGGGATCTAGGGACACAAAAACTTTCTGTGTGACAGTCTGGGACTGTGTAATCAGGAAACCAGGCGTATCCTGTAGCACGACACCAGAAAGAGGGCCAGGTTCAATCAATCTGGCAACCTCGGATCCCGCTAACAGCAAGAACAGGAACAGGACCTTCAAAGTCCGGGACTCCATCTGTAAAAGAAAACAAACAGGCTATCCCGCCTCGAGGTTAGTATCACTCACTTCAGCAAGAGGTTCTTCAGGAAGGAGCTTACTGGGATGACACGGTCTAAGCTGATTAATGTGGACCCATTTAAGGGAGCCTTCCCTCTCAGTACTGGACTTCATTCGAATTTGATAAGCAACAGGGGAGGCTTTATCCACAATAGGAAATGGACCGTTCCAGCTAGGTAGAAATTTACAGTCTTTAACCTTATTCTTACCAAAATTGTAGTAGAATACCTTATCGCCAATCTGGTATTCTTTAGAGGTAGTTCTCAAATCATAGTAGGCCTTCCTATCCCTAGCAGCAGTGTCCAAATTCTTTTGGGCAAAGGCAAAGGCACTTTGCAAGTGTTGCCTTAAATGGGCAACATATTCATGAGCAGTTGTAGCAGCAGCGAGATTCACATCATTAGTCCTGTAAAGAAGATGAAGGGGTAAAACCATGTCCCTACCTGTCATCATCTCAAAAGGGGACACACCAGTAGCACGATGACGCGTGGCTCTGATAGCCATCAGGACCAAGGGCAGTTTGATGTCCCAGTCCTTCCCAGAGGAAGAAACATACTTTTTCAAGATACTGATGATAGTTTTGTTTGCTCTCTCCACTTGTCCAGAGGATTGTGGACGATAAGCAATGTGGACTTTGGCCTTCACACCTAGTACCTTCCACAGATGCTTAATGACTTGTCCTGTGAAGTGGGAACCCTGGTCGGATTCCACTCGCATAGGGAGGCCCCACCTGCTGAAAACATGGTTTAACAACAAGGTGGCCGTGGTCTCGGCGGTACAGTTGGGTGCTGGGATGCACTCGACCCACTTAGTAAATAAGCAGGTAACTGTCAACATATATTTGTTGCCTCGAGAGGATCGGGGCACGGGGCCGATCCAATCAATCTGGAGATCAGACCAAGGCATGGTCAGACCTCTGTTTCTCAAAGGTGCTCTATGAGAAGGAGCTGCAGGTTGAAATCTGCAACAGGTCAGACAACCTTTAGTATACAATTGTACATCTTGGTACATGTGGGGCCAGTAGGCCACTTGCTTCAACGTTTCATAGGTTATTCGGTCACCTCTATGACCGGCACAAGGTTCATCATGAGCGTGCTGTAACATAACTCCACGGAAGGCCCGAGGTACCACCCATTGCACAATACCATGCTTACTCATCCGTATCAACAGATCTTTCTGGAGTTGGAACATGTCCTTGGAGATGTAGAGGATCTTCAGTTCCTCATCGTCCTGACAATCTTCCAGAGTTAATGGGTGTTCCTGGGGGTTCTGCAGAAAAAGGTAGAAACGGCCAAGAGTAGGATCTTGTTTCTGGGCTTGCACGAGGTCGAGATCTGTGCTCTCGCCACACCATTGAACCACAGGGGGCATGGTGGATAATTGAGCTTGTCGCCGGGTAACCGCCGTCACCAGTTGAAGCCCATTGGTCTCGGGAGCCTCCAACTGCCAGAGGTCTCCAGAGACAGCACCCTCCTTGGCAAGCTGATCAGCTAGATCATTTCCAATCTTGTCAGGATTATCAACACGGGAGTGACCTTTCACTTTCTTCCAGTAGATGGTCATGTCATTTTCATGAGCTACCTTGTCCAAGGCCAGAATCAATCCGGCATGTTTGACAGGTTTCCCTTTGGAATTCAGCATATTGTTAGATTTCCAAACGGGTAAGTGGGAAACAAAATTCTGTCGGACGTAGTCTGAATCAGTACAGATGGTTAGGGTGTGAACCCCTCCCTGAGCAGCAGACTGGAGAGCTGCCAGGGCTGCAGCTAGCTCTGCATACTGATTAGCTTTGGTACCTAGACGGTACTTGAAGGGTTCACAAGGGTGGTTCTGGTTCCAAACCACACCTATACCTGCTACCAGTTCATGGTCAGGCTCTCGACGGTAAGCACAACCGTCCACATACACCTTGGGGTAGCCTTTACAGAGGTTCTCATCATAAGGACGATGACGAGAAGGCTCAGGCGTACATGACTCCATATCGGTGTCTAAATTACCCACTAGAGGTTCTCTGGCAGTGCAATCGTGCAATTCAGCCAGGCCCTGTGCGGTGGCATCCTTGCGGTTTTGAGCATACCTGACCTCCAGGGGCCAGCCCTGAAGTGCTAAGGTCCAGGAGACAATGCGACTGTTTGACACGTCCCGATTTAATCCGATCACTGCCTAGGAACTTGATGGGTTGGTGATGAGTCTCAACAACCAACCTCTCACCTTGGATATAACTGCGGAAATATTGGAGGGCCCAGACTGTGGACAACAAGGATTTCTCACAGTCAGAGTATTTCTTCTCCACTTCCGTTAAAGCTTTGCTGGCATAGGCAATAACTTTCCTATCTGAGTCATGCATCTGGTACAGAACAGCACTCATAGAGTGATCGGTGAAACCTAGTTCCACGAAGAATTCTTTGCCACTCTCTGGATAGGCAAGACAGGGAGCTCGACTCAAAGCTACCTTCAGCTCTTCTAGAGCTGCCTCTTGGTCGGGATTCCATACCCAAGGTTCATCTCTTTTGAGGAGTTTGACCAGGGGTTGGGAAATCTCCGCATATTGATCCACAAATTGGCGTGAATAATTGCAAATGCCCAAGAATGAGCGCAGCTCACTCACGTTGGTTGGACGTTTGAGATGTTGCAAGGCCGCAATTCTCTTCCTTTGAGGTCGCAGTCCCTCAGCAGAAACTTCGTAACCCAAATAATTGAGGGATTTCCGGCACCATTGGCCCTTTGACAAGGACAGCTTTGCTCCCGCAGCTTTCAGTTGCTGGAAGACATGCTCTATTTCTTGCAAATGGTCAGTGAAACTGGTGTTCTTCACCAGAATGTCATCTACATAGACGAGGGTGCCTCTTGTCTCAGCATCAGGCAGAGCCTTATGCAGGAAAATATTGAAGTCTGCTGGGGCATTCAAATAACCAAACGGTGTCCGATTCCAAGTATATTGCCGCCTACTGAAGGTAAAAGCCAGCTTATGCTGATCTTCTGGATGGACAGGTATAGTCCAAAATCCTGAGGCCAGATCCAGGCTGGTAAAGTACCTTGCACCCTTGATGGTGGCTAAGTTCTGTTCCAGATGTGCCATAGGCCATCTGGATAGAGGTACCTTTTTATTAAGCTGGCGATAGTCCAAAGCTAAGCGCCAGCTAGAGTCCTTCTTGATGACAGGCCACAGTGGGGCATTGTAAGTACTGTTGCATTGATGTATAATTCCCTTTTGTTCCAGGGAATTAATTATTTCCTGAACGGATTCATAGGAGGCCAATGGGATTTTATACTGCCTCACAAAGACAGGTTTACTGTTTGGATCCGTAGGAATACGGGTGACATGTAGGTCGGTGAGACCACAGTCATAAGTGTCAGTGGCAAACAGGTCCTTGTGACGGTACAGCAGTTCTTTTAATTGGGCCTTTTCTGACTCATCAGTGCAGGCGTCTGCTTCAGCAAGTTTTCCCGCAACCATTTCGTCAAATCCCAGAACAGGTTTGTTTGAAGGTATTTCAACCTTCTCCTCAATCTCATCTTGGAGAGAGGAGACCTGGATGGCTTGGACAGCCTGGGGCTCCCCCCCCCCCTGGTGGGTGAGGGAACTAACAGCCTCATTGAGTTTACTTGACAAAATCAGATGGTCAGACTCGAGGTCCACCTGAGAGGTCACAGCACTATGTGGCCAGACAAACTGTAAGGTGAGGAGGCCTCGGGGTGAGGATCGTACACACGCAGGGGTCCCCCCCCCCTTCACAGATGTTCCAGGAAACAGGGGCTTCCCCAATAATCTGGAGACTCAATTCCACACTTGGGAATGATTCTGCCACTAGGAATCCCAGGGGTTCGCCTTTCACAAGGTGAATGCGATCTGGATTTGGATTGGTGAGCAATAAGTGTAAGGAGGGAGCTGTAGCCTCCATGCAGGGTATGGGACCCATGGCTAGGCCCAGCTCCTCAAAACGGGAATTTGGACTGAAGAAGACCAAGTTGTCTGAGAACACATGTCCTCGGGTCACCTGTATCGGCAGGGGACAATCCTGTACCCTCCCAGGTATGTGGGTGTCTTCTGCACAGACCACTTCACAGACTTGAGGAATAGTCTGACCAGCCCGTAGGGATGGGCGGGCACCAGAGAAATCCACCGGATCTCCTTCCATCCTACTCCAGAGGATGTTGTTCACAAAATCCACATAAGTTCCCAGTCGAACAAGGCAATCTGAGCCTAAGGAGAGGGGCACCTCAAGTCCTCTGATGATGGAGAAGGTGTGCCGAAAACCTTTGACCCCAACTTGTAAGGGGAGATTGCAGTAGCCCATTAATGTCTTGAGCCCTTCCCCAGGCACTTGGAACGAAGTCTTCGCTCCCATTACCCAATCAAGGGTAAGCTGTTGTTTGAGCCGATAGAAAAGAGTCTCACTGATGAGGGAGTGGTCACAGTGGGGTAAGAGGTAGGCCCTTTCCTTTTGGGACATGCCCACCTGCACAGATATAAAGGGACCTTTCTCAGCCGAGAATATGTCCGTCAGTCTCCTAGGGTGATCTAGGCAGGGATGGGATGGAGGAGGGGTTTGCACCTCACAACCTTCCACAGGTTCCTTCAGGAATATCTGCAGGCAGTCAGTATCAAGGACAATGTTAGCTACTGAACCCACTGCAATGGAAACCACGTCGCTGATGCCCTGATCCTCATCTCCAGCCCTTTCATACTGGAGCTGAAGGATTTGGGGATCAGCTGACCTCTGGAAATTAATCCTGATGGACTTGTTTGTGCGTTCCACCGAACAAGGACCACTGACTCTGTCATGTTTTACCCTAGCATAAGGTATGGGATGTGTGACCTGTGTCCAGATCACTTCCTGGACGTAGTCCAGAATGGGGCGTAACCGTTTCAGGAGCTCATTGCCAATCAAGAATTCTTCCCCAGGGCACTTAGTAATGACTACAGGATGTTTCACCTGTAATTTTCCAATTTGGAGGTTAAGCCAGACCTGCCCCATAGACTCTATGGGCTGATTCCCATAAGCTGCGAGTGACAAATCACTGGGTGTGACGTGTAGGGTCCTCTGACTCCCTAAGGAAGCAGTGAGTCTATCAAAGAGACTCGAGGTAATCAGGGTAGCCTCAGAGGCTGAATCTATCAGGCCCTCACAGAGAAAAGCCTGCTGAATTGTAACAGGAACAGTGTACCTCTGTCCTTTTGGCTTGAGTTTACCCAGAAAGTACTTGTGCTTCCTGATGGCGTCAAAGGCTGGACCCTCGCTGTCCATGGCAGGACTGTCACTCTGTGTCCATGGGGTGGCATCTATCTGAACTGGCTGCACCTGTGCAATAGTGACCTGTGGGACAGAAACAAAGTCGGTTAGTCATTCAGTCGCCTTAGAAGGGGAAGAGGAGTCAACCAGTTCCTCCTCTGACTTTTGAGGTTTTGCTCGGGGCTTAGGAGGTGCGCTACTAGCAGGAGCCTCCTGTGAGGAGCTGAATGCAATGCTAGCCTTCATCATATCTGTCAGCTCGCTTATTCTCTTCTCCAGTTCCAGGTATTTGTCAAAACCGGGCTTTCTCTTCCAGTTCCGGTTCTGTGGAGTGAAACGCTGATTCCCAGAGCGCTGCTTAGACCCAGATGACTGGTTATTCTGGGGTGGCCTGGGAGGATTCTGTGGAACAGAAGGAGTAGAGTTATTTTCTAACGAAAGAGTGGATTTTACAGCACTAACACACTGTTTTGGCTCTCTGGCTTTGCTGGGAGCCCTTCCTGTGCTGCCAGTATTGGTTGCTCTCATGTTGGGAACAGCTTCCCAAATCCACTCAGCATGTTCTATCACACGTGACAGGGGTTCGTGACGCTTGTCAGACATATAAGGCTTGATAGATGGAAGGAGCAACTGACAGTAAAGATTACGAAACTCCTGATGGTGTTCTATTGTTTCCCAGGAAGGGTCACTCTGGAAGAAAGTCTGCCTAAGTCTGTAAGCAAACTCTCGGGGAGTTTCATTTTCCCTATGAGTCATACTAAATGCTGCCTGCTTTGCAGCAATATCATCAGGGTATGGCCCATAATGTTTCTCCGTCTAAGTTTCGGAAGATCTTAGATCAGCGTGATCCGTAGGCTGTGAGCGCATGGCCGGCAGGCACATGGGATTCCAGCTAGCGCCCCTTTAACAGCATTGTAACATATCTGAAAGAAAGGGAACATCAGAGACAGGGTTAGAGATGTTTTAAGTGAAGCAAGTAGGAGAATTCCTCTTCAGAATAAAGAATTATGTGTAATTTCAGTTGGAGAGTAGAGAAGTCCATCTTGTTGGCAAGGCAGAAGAACTGAAACTGGCTAGTTAGGGGCGGGTCGGGGGCAGGGCCAGTTGGCCCATGCTCAGAAGGGCGCCTTCGGATGATGTCACCAAGTGTGGCTGACTTATCCTGCTTGTCCTAGGAGAACAAGTGTGTCGCAATTCAAACACGTGACTCACATGAGCTTTTCCCTACAGATATTCTCCAGCCCCTTCAATTTTGTTCAACAGTAATGTGACCGTTTTCTACAGATATTCTCCAGCCTTTGTTTGCTCTCAGCCTCTGTTTGTTCTCCGAGTTAATACAATGCTGGTCAGTCACTCCGCACAGATTCTGTCTCCTGGCTAGTAAACAGATGACTCAGCATGATTTCTCACATACAGGATGGCTCAAAAGTTCAATATTCCTTGCTGATCCAAATACATTTTTAATTAGTAATAAAGACATGAAACATCTTTGTACCACGCTCCAGACCCTTGTGGAGGACGGGCTGGAAGAGAAGCTCCAAAATGAAAGGAAACTTCAGCCGCAAGTCCTGTCCCGCACACAAGAAATACAACTTCTATCGCAATTGGCAGCCTCCACGATATAAGAAGACTGCGTACCAGTCCTCATACGGAACCATAACATGGATGTGGAAGACTGTACTTACAGCTGAATCAACATGGCAACAAGAGTGTGTGCAGAACAGCAAACATGGCAAAGAGCATGTGCAAACAAGAGCCTGTACAAAACAGCAAGCAGCATGTGCAACAGCAAATAGTAGCATAAACAGGAGAATGTGTCAATCGAACTGAGGTAGATCGCTAGGGTGGCCTGGCAGGGTACCCGCTAGGGGGAGTCTGTGCGGTCCGAGGTATCCATGCCCGTGTACGCATGGCGCTCATGGTCTAGCATCAGTGGAGATTCCGCTATGACCAGCATCACTTGGCCAAAGGCGGAGATGTTCTGGGTCGCCAGGTCTAAACAGTAGTGTCTTTGGAAGGTTTTAAGAGTGGACCAGGTGGCTGCCCTGCAGATATCCAGCACTAAGAGAACCTCTGTCAGCACGGAGACACCCACGCCGACGTAGCAGAGGTTCAGGAAGACAGCACAGGCACAGGAGGAGGCACTCAAAGGGCAGTTCTCTCAGCAACATACCAGCCCCAAAGAGACATCACAGACATCGCAGGCACAGAAGCAGCAGCAGCAGCTCCAGCAGCAGACATGCTCAAAAGAGGTACTACCAGCATAGGAGCAGGGACAAGCACAGATCCTCCCACAGACACATCTATGCACCCTCCAGCAGCCCCTCCTATGTTCTTCCCCCCTCCTCTGACTCAGAACCCAGGGAAGGTGGGGAGACTGCCATCCAGACCCCCACGCTGCTTGAGGCACAGGACAAAGTTCAACACCCAGACTTAACGCAGATTTCAAACTTTTTCTCCAGTCTCTTTGACCAATGGGCAAAAAATCAAGCATCTACCTCTACTTCATTGGACCCGAAGGTCCCTAGATCACTAGCCGCGTCCACAGAGTCTACACCTACAGACAGCTCCCCTGCCTCCTGTAACGCTGCTGTCCCAACTGACCCTGGGCCACCTATGACTGCAGAAACCTCAGAGCTCAATTTAGTCCCCGCACAGGCAGATCCCGCCACCAGCATCCCAGAGGACCTCATTATCCCAGATTTCTCCGCAAACTGGCATCAGCTATGGACCTCCCTACTACTGGACAGCCCTCAGACCAGCGTCCAGAAACCCAAGCAGCATGGAAATTCCTCAAGGCCCCATAAGCCCCTGCAATGATTCCGGTGCATCCACTACTGCAGGAGAACCTCATCCAGCTTTTGCAAAGCCCCAGCTCGGGACCCCCTTCTACATGCAAACTGGACTTAAAATACCAAATCCAATACTCTCCAGGATTCGACAAGACCCAACTCTCACACCAATCCATCGTGGTGGAGTCTGTCCTTAAGCGCTCAAAGTCCAAGCGGACACATTCCAACAACCCCCCAGGCAGAGATCTTAAGCTTTTCAACGATATTGGAAAGAAGACTTTCCAAGGTGCCATACTCAGCATAAGAATCTCTGCTCACCAACTACAGCACCCCCTCCATCAGGAAATCCTCCTAGAGCACTTGAAAGACGTCATCTCAGCCCTGCCACAGGATAGTCAGCCTTCCGCCAATACCTCTTTAGAAGACCTACAGGAATGCAGGAAGCACCAAGTGTGAGCATCCTTCGATTCCTTTGATGCGGCCGCACGCACAGCTGGGACTGCTATCTCCGCCCGCAGACTCGCCTGGCTCCGGGCCTCTGGTCTCAGAGAAGATACCCATGACCGCATCGCTGATGCCCCATGTACTGGCGACTCTCTGTTTGGAGACAGAGTCAATGATACCATCTCCACTATAAAGGACAACTGCACCGCACTTCAGACTCTCGCTGAAGAGGGCCTTGAGTGCACCAACCACAAGAGCTCCTACCAGCAGAGACAGTACCGCACTTCAAAACGGCAATACACTACGTACCGGAAGTGGCAACAGCCACGGTACAAGTCACAACAGCAGCATTCCTCCTACCGCAATAAGTCCCGCCAGCGCGACCGGAGACAACAAAAGGCCCCCCAAGCTGGGCCAACGAAACAAAGCCAGCCTTTTTGACAAACAATGCACAGCCTGCCCCTCCCCCCGGGGGGTGGGGCCGGCTCACCACCTTCCTCCTGGCATGGGAGTCCATCATGACAGACAAGTGGGTACTACAAATAATCAGGAGAGGGTACCGCATCAGGTTCCACTCTACTCCGTGCCAACGAACCCCCCCTCCCCAAGAGAAGGCAGACCCCGCATCGCCCACAGGTCTGCCTCAAGAAGTATCCTCCCTCTTGACTTCCAAAGCAATCGAGCCTGTGCCACCGGAGGAAATTCACACTGGCTTCTACTCCAGATTCTTTATCTTTCCCAAGAAGTCGGGTGGTTCGCGCCCCATCCTCGACCAGCGCAAACTCAACAAATTCATAGTCAAGGAAAAGTTCCGTATGCATTCCTTTGGGTCCATCCTCCCAGTCATGCAGAAGGGGGAGTGGCTTTCATCACTGGACCTAATGGACGCTTACACCCACATCAGCATCGACAAGGACCACCGCAAATTCCTCTGCTTCCAGATCCAGGGGAGACACTTCCAGTACAAGGTCCTCCACTTCGGCCTCTCTCTGGCACCAAGAGTTTTCACCAGATGTGTCATTGTGGAAGCTCTGAAGATCAGGATCTTTGCTCTGCACAACCGGTGCCACATCCAGGCTTCCTACCTGCCAGGGCTCTGGAACGAGCTAGCAGACCGCCTCAGCCGACAACTCAGACTACACGAATAGGCACTCAACGGCCAAGTGACCCTCACCATCTTCCAGCGGTGGGGTTAACCGCGGATAGACCTTTTTGCCACGGAAGAGAACACCAAATGCAACCTCTTCTGCTCAAAACGGCCGTCCCCCCCTCCCCCATGATTTTTGATAATTCAGGCATGCACACTTGGCCTGCCACTCCTGTCCGTCTCCTATACCGCTTACTGTGAGAGGGGGCAGGAGCAGCAGGCCATGACTTTGCGTATATATGTTGGGGCCTTAAGGCTTGCTGCAGGCACTGAAGCAACAGCACACAGCGGCTGCTTTCAAAACTCATGGAAGGGTCAAGGTGCCGCACCCCCTCCCCCCCCCAACCACTACCAAGTTAGATGATGGATGCAGAAGAGGGTCAGACAAAGGCAGCAGAAACCCTTAGGCCAGACTTGCTGTCAGTGTTCCGCATATGACCGAGGTACGATTTCATTAGTGTGTAGTTTCTGTAGAGCTCTGCAGAACTCCACTTATTCTGTTTTACTAGAAGTAGGTGTATTGCTGTTCTACACCCAACATAATCTTTTTAGTGCTGACTATTCTCTTGTTACGGCTCTAGCTGTGTTCTTTCACCGTGTGCCTGGTAATGGGAAGTCTCACATGTATATATATTTGTAGTATTTAGCTCACACCTTCCAAGGGAGATATCAAAGTGAGTTACATTTAGGTCCAGAATGCTGTTACTCAAATGATGTGAGAGTCAGAATATTTTTTGTATGGTGAAATGTCCTGGTTCTGAACTGCACCTATGTAGGGGGCGCAGGAGCCTACGTTTAAACCACCACAGATCCAACATTCATGGGGAGGAGAGAGAGAGGAGCTATGCAAATACGATGGCAGTGGGGGTGTACTATCGACCGCCTGGCCAGAATGAACAAATGAATGATGAAATGCTCAAAGAAATCAGGGAAGCTAACAATATTTACAGCACAGTAATAACAATAGGTAATTTCAATTACTCCAGTATTCACTGGGTCAGTGTCACGGCAGGACATGCAAGGGAGATAGATTTTCTCGATAAAATAAATCACTGCTTCTTAGGGCAGCTGGTTCATGAACTGACCAGAGGGGAAGCCATTTTGGACCTCGTCCTTAGTGGAACACCAGATCTAGTGCAAGAGATAAGGGCGTTGGGGCCACTTGGCAATAGTGATTTAATTAATGGAGGAGGGATGATAAGGAAATCCATAGTATTACCTTTTAACTTTCGAAAGGGAGACTATGATAAAATGAGAAAAATAGTTAAGAAAAAACTAAACGGAGCAGTTGCAAAGGTTAAAGACTTACATAAAAAGATGAGAAATAAGATCCCTGATGTTGAAGCTTTGGTGGGAGTGGCTGACTTGGATTTAGTGGCAGTTACAGAAACATGGTTCACAGAAAACCATGACTGGGATGTAACTATACCTGGCTATACTTTATTCAGAAAGGACAGGGTAGGAAGAAGGGGAGGAGGAGTGGCACTATATGTAAAAACTACTATTAAAGCTTTGGAATTACAGAGCTTAAAAGGGAGAGAGGAGGCATTGTGGGTTAAACTAGAAAGAGGGAAAGAGAAATCTATTTGCATTGGTGTGTTATACAGACCTCCCTCACAAGAGGAAGAGGTGGACAGAGAGTTAATTGAAGACATACGCAGCATTGCTAGGAAAGGGGAAGTGCTACTGATAGGAGATTTCAATATGCCAGATGTTGATTGGCACATTCCTGCTGCAGTATCATCTAGAAGTAAGGAGATCCTGGATTCTCTATAGGGAGAACTATTCAGGCAATTGGTAACAGACCACACACGTGAAGGGACCATACTGGACTTGGTGCTTACCAATGGTGAAAGTGTTTCTGATGTTGTACTGGGAGATCATTTTGCATCCAGTGATCACCAGATGGTGTGGTTCAGTATTAGGACTTGGGCTGTTAGAATCCATTCCAAGGTGAGGATCTTAGACTTTAGGAAGACTAACTTTGCGAAGATGGGCCAATACCTCAGGGAGTCGTTAGTGGGATGGGAACAGCTGGGGGATGTAGAAAAACAGTGGACAAAACTGAAAGGGGATATTTTAAGGGCAACCAACCTTTTTGTTAAAATGGTAAATAAAGGCAAAAGGAAAAGGAGACCGCTATGGTTTTCTAAGGAAGTAGCTGAAAAAGTGAAGAAAAAGAGGGAGGCCTTCATGAAATACAAGAGATCACAGAGAGAAGCTAGCAAAGTAGTCAAGAAGGCAAAGATTCAAAAGGAGGAGGAAATAGCCAATGCAATAAAATGGGGGGATAAGACATTTTTCAGATATATTAGTGAGAAAAGGAAGGGCAAAAGTGGTATTGTCAGACTCAAGGGTGTAGGGGGGGAATATGTAGAAGCTGATAAGGATAAAGCGGAATTGCTTAACAAATATTTTTGTTCTGTGTTCACAGATGAAGAACCAGGAGCAGGACCTCAGAAAACACCCACAAATAGGAAAAGAAGCGAGGGACATCTTGAACAATTTTCAGAAGACTGTGTTCGTGAGAAACTAGCTCAACTTAAAGTAGACAAAGCGATGGGACCGGATGGGATATACCCTAGAATACTGAGGGAACTTGGGGACGTTCTAGCAACTCCACTAACTGACCTTTTCAATGCCTCGTTGGAGTCGGGAGTGGTGCCAAAGGATTGGAGAGAGGCTCATGTGGTGCCTTTACACAAAAGCGGAAGTAAGGATGTGGTTGAAAACTACAGGCCGGTTAGTTTAACTTCGGTGGTGAGTAAATTATTGGAAACGCTGCTGAAAGAGAAAATAGTGAGGTTTCTGGAGTCCAGCGGATTACAGGATCCGAGGCAGCATGGATTCACCAGAGGCAGGTCTTGTCAGACAAATCTGATTGATTTCTTTGAGTGGGTGACCAGGGAGTTGGACCGAGGGAGAGCTCTAAATGTGGTGTATTTAGATTTCAGTAAAGCCTTTGACACTGTTCCTCACAGGCGACTTATAAACAAACTGAGCACCCTAGGGATGGACCCTAAAGTTACTGCTTGGGTTAGAAATTGGTTGGGTGGGAGGCGACAAAGAGTACAAGTAAATGGAGCTCACTCTGAGGAGAAGGATGTTACCAGTGTGTGCCCCAGGGATCTGTCCTTGGTCCAATTCTTTTTAACATCTTTGTAAGTGATATAGCGGAAGGGCTGTCGGGTAAGGTTTGCCTCTTTGCAGATGATACCAAAATTTGCAATACAGTAGACACCCAGGAAGGTGTAGATAATATGAGGAGGGATCTAGCTAAGCTTGAAGAATGGTCTAGAATTTGGCAGCTGGGATTTAATGTTAAAAAATGTAAGGTCATGCATTTGGGCTGCAATACAGTATAGGAGGTGAAGTACTTTTGTCCACTAAAGAAGAGCGGGACCTAGGCGTGGTTGTGTCTGATGATCTTAAAGTAGCTAAACAGGTAGAAAAGGCGACGGCAAAAGCTAGAAGGATGCTTGGGTGCATACGGAGAGGAATGGCTAGCAGAAAAAAGGAGGTGATAATGCCTCTCTATAAGTCTTTGGTGCGACCTCATTTGGAGTATAGTGTGCAATTCTGGAGACCGCACCTTCAAAAGGATGTGAACAGGATGGAGTCGGTGCAGAGGGTGGCTACTAAAATGATTAGTGGGCTTCATTATATAGCTTATGAGGACAGACTTAAGGATCTTAATATGTACACCTTAGATGAAAGGCGGGATAGAGGTGATATGATTGAGATGTTTAAATACCTCCGTGGCATAAATGTTCAGGGAGAGAGCCTCTTTCAATTGAAAGCAAGTTCTGCTACGAGGGGACTGGGATGAAGGTGAAGGGAGATAGATTCAGGAGTGATATGCGGAAATATTTCTTTACGGAAAGAGTAGTGAATCCGTGGAATAGTCTCCCAGTGGAGGTGGTAGAGATGAGGACAGTAACTGAATTCAAAAAAGCATGGGACCAACACAGAGGATCTCTAAAGGTAAAAAGTGGACTGTTGTAGTTGTTGATATGGAAGGACAGACTAGATAGGCTATGTGGTCTTTTTCTGTCATCATGTTTCTATGTTTCTATAAAGTTTGAGTGTTGTCTAAAAATACTATCTTGGAATCCAAGAAAAAGGAAAAATTTACTCATGTATTCAAAGGAAATTTCACAGCCGTAAATAGCCTATAAATAACCTAAGCATCTAAGAGAGCTCGCTCATTCACCCCCAACTGGTCCCCTAGAATTTATAAAGCAAGTAATTGAGAGGAATAAAGAAAAATATAACAATTACCCTGAAATTTTACTAAGCATTTACACGGGCACTTCAGAAAAAATAAACCCCCAAGCTGGAGAACCCACGGACGCAGTATTAAAAACTCACTCCTGCGCCGCTGGGTCTCCCGAGGCAGATCAGGAAAAATATGGACAAGACACCCCTTAAATAAGGCTTTTTTCAGGAAAAGGAATGTTTTAACAGCCACTCCCGGTCAGAAACCAATGCTAAGGTGACTAAACAGGTAGCAGGTTTCACTAAAGCTATATCTGAACTTTCCAATAACTCAGAAGTATTAAGCTCATCTAATTGTACAGGCCCGGCTGCCTCAGTAGAAGCTGAAGCCTTCCGAGCTGTAGGAAGGTAATATACCTTTACAATGGGAGGACAGGAGTCCACAGGGACCCCCAAAATCTCAACCAAATATTTTTTAAACCTTTCTTTTGCAGGAATAGTAGGTACATAAGGAAAATTGACCAAAACGAAGATTAGCTAACTTGGAAAAGTTCTCTAATTGCTCCAACCTGATTTTCATCTGATTGGAGTCCTTAATAAATGTTTTAGATAAAGTCTCCAACGGATTATTCTTTACAGAAACCTCATCCAACTTTACATTCATTAAATTCAAATCCTGCTCTGTTTTAACAATACTAGTAGAGTTCAATACAACCTGCTCCTGAATTCCATTAATTTGGGATACAAAGGTTTCCCCTAGATGGTTAATGGCAGTCCATATCGATTCCAGGGTAAAATGATCCGGCCGTGGCAGGGAAAAGGGAAAAAGCAGAGCCCCGTTGAACACCCGGCAAGACTCCACAAGGCCGTAGGCTTCCAGGAGGGGGAGTTCCGGTGCCACTTCAAGACGCAACAGCGATGCTCACGGTCTCTAGCGCTGCTCCCGGATTCTGCCCCGTCGAGGGGAAAATGCCCTCCGACATGTTGGGCACACGCGGACCCACTGAAGATTCAAGGGCTCCCATCGTAGGAGAGACCAACATCTCCACGCTGCACCGAGCAGACTCGGATTTTCTTGGATTCCTTGTATAGTGGGCTATTGGAGGGGTTTACTTTGGGACTATTGCTGTTAATTGTATTTCCTTTTTGTGTTATGTATTTTCTGAAGTTTCCCCCATTACTAAGCAAGTGTGTTTACTTGTGATATGTTTGAAAAGCAATATAAATAAATAAAAATACTATCTTGGAAACCCAGACCAGCTGTATTCCACGCTTTAAGAAAAGTGGAAGGAAGTCCAAAAAACTAAAAGCATGGTTTAAAGGTGAGGTCAGAGAGGCTGTTGTTGCCAAAAAAACATCTTTGAGGACATGGAAGAAAGAGCCAAATGACGAAAACTGGAAACAGCGCAAGCGCTGGCGAGTTAGATGCAAGGCATTAATAAGGCAGGCAAAGAGAGAATTTGAGAAGAAGCTTGCTCTGGAAGCAAAAACGCATAATAAAGACTTTTTCAAGTACATTCGTAGCTAAAAAAAGAAATAAACGTGAGTCAGTTGGACCATTAGATGATCGAGGGGTAAAAGGGTCACTAAGAGAGCACAAGGTCATAGCGGACAGACTGAATGAATTCTTCACTTCGGTCTTTACAGAGGAAGATGCAGGGATGTTACCCATGACTGAAGTGGTATTTAAAGGTGATACTGCAGAAAGAATTGAAAGAAATATCAATACACCGGGAAGATGAATCACAACTATTTGATAAACTGAACAGCAGCAAATCACCTGGACCGGATGGTATACATCCAAGGGTGTTTAAAGAACTGAAATATGAGATTGCAGACCTGCTATTAGTAATCTGTGAACTATCATTAAAACCATCTGTAATACCTGAAGATTGGAGGAGGGCCAATGTAACATCAATTTTTCAAAAGGTTCCAGGGGTGATCTGGGAAACTACAGACCGGTGAGCCTGACATCAGAACCGGGAAAATGGTAGAAACCATCATAAAGAACAAAATTACAGAACATGTAGATAGTCATGGCTTAATGGGAGACAGCCAACATGTCTTTAGATAAGGAATATCTTGTCTTACTAACCTGTTATGTTTTTTGAAGGTGCAAATAAACACGTAGATAAAGGTGGGTCAGTCAATCTAGTGTATCTGGACTTTCAGAAAGCCTTTGACAAGGTCCCTCATCAGAGACTTTTGGCAAAACTAAAAAGTCATGGGACAGGAGGCAGTGTACTATTATGGATCGGGAACTGGTTAAAAGATAGAAAGCAGAGGGTAGGGCTAAATGGCCAATTTTCCCAATTGGGAAAGGTGAATAGTGGAGTACCCGAGGGTTCTGTGCTGGGTCTGTTTATTTCTAACATATTCATTAATGACCTTGGACCTTACGCTATCAGAATATAGAAGGACTAGGGGACATGTAATGAAGCTACAGGGTAAACTATTTAAGACAAATAAGAGAAAATATTTCTTCACTCAACGTGTAATCAAACTCTGGAATCTGTTACCGGAGGATGTAGTAAGGGCTGTTAGTATAGCTGGGTTTAAAAAAGGTTTGGACAAGTTCCTGGAGGAAAGGTCCATAAACCACTATTAAAAAGGGACCCAGGATATCAATGCTTGACCTAGTACAAGCACTGCAGAACCTGTGTCTTTTGGGGAAACTGCTAGGTACGTATGACCTAGATTGGCCACTGTTGGAAACAGGATACTGGGCTTGATGGACCTCGGTCTGACCCAGTATGGCATTTCTTATGTTCTTATGGGAATAACGAGCAAGGTTATCAAATTTGAAGATGACCCCAAACTATTTAAAGTTGTTAAAACGCATGAGGACTGTGGAAAATTGCAAGAGATCTTGATAAATTTGAAGACTGGGCATCCAAATGGCAGATGAAATTTAATCTGGACAAGTGCAAAGTTATGCACCTAGGAAAGAACAACCCAAACCATGGTTACATAATGCAAGGTTCCACATTAGGAACCACACCCAGGAAAAAGATTTAGGCATCATCGTGGATAACATGTTAAAACCCTCCATCCAGTGTGCAGCGGTGGCCAAGAGAGCAAATGGAATGCTAGGTATCATAAGGAAATGAATGAAACATAAAGCAAAGGATATTATAATGCCTCTGTATCGTTCCATGGTGCGACCGCACCTTGAATACTGTGTGCAATTCTGGTCGCGTATCTTAAACAGGATATAGCGTTATTAGAAAAATACAGAGAACAGCCACCAAAATGGTAAAGGGCATGGAAGGATAATCCCCTATGAAGAGAGGCTATAAAGGTTAGAGCTCTTCAACCTGGAAAAGAGACGGTTGACAGGAAATATTATAGAGGTCTATAAATTAATGAATGGAGTGGGACGGGTAAACGTAGATCTATAGTTTACATCATCAGACTATAGAAAAACTAGGGGACATGCAATGAAGCTACAGGGTAACCTAGTTAAGACGAATAAGAGAAAATATTTTTTCACTCAACCTGTAATCAAACTTTGGAATTTGTTACCGGAGGATGTATAAAAGCTGTTAGTGTAGCTGGGTTTAAAAAAGGTTTGGACAAGTTCCTGGAGGAAAGGTCCATAAACCATTATTAAAAGGGACGCGGGATAGCACTGCTTGACCCAATACAAGCATTGTGGAACCTGTGTCTTTTGGGGAAACAGCTAGGTACTTATGACCTAGATTGGCTACTCTTGGAAACAGGATACTGGGCTTGCTGGACCGTGGTCTACCCAGTATGGCATATCTTATGTTCTTATGTGGACAGCCGAACCCACGATAGCCACTGAGAAAACAGACACCACCCCCATGACAGCAGCCTCACGCAAGATGACCTCTGGGGAAGGAAGAAATGGGCCCTTCACCATATCGACAGCAGGGATTTCCACAGTGTAGGCAATCAACGCCAACATAAGCACAGCCGCTCCCATCAGCCAAGTTCCACCAACAGGGGCTGCTTCAACAGCTTTGCAGAGGCATGAGCTCACATCACCACGGATCAATGGGACTTGAACATCAAGAGGTGTGGCTTCTGCTTTCATTTCCAAACCCAACCATCCTCACACCCCATCGACCCCCTTCTGATGGATTTTAGACTGCATTGCCTTCTGCTATGAACAGGCAGGCCTGTGACCTGCCGGTAGGGTCCACATACGCCAAGCAATAGCCATTGTTGCTCGCCAACCGCCACTATTCATCTTCGGAGGACATCTGCAGGGCAGCCACCTGGACCACCATCCACACTTTTACCAAACATTACTGCCTTGACTGAGCCTTCCAGGATGTTTTTGCCTTTGGACAGGGTGTCCTCCATGAAGGCCACCCCAACCCAGATGCCAATGCAGTGCTCCCACAGGGGTGAAGATCGCAGGGTAGCTGCTTGCCCTAGTTTTCAGTTGAACAAGGGCAGTATCAGAACAAAATTTAGTGTTGGACAAAGCAGCAGCATCAGACAAGTATGGTGCCCTGCCCTTAGCAGTAGCAATCCCAACCCCACCCCACCCCACTTTGTTGTGTTGATTGTTGACTTCCCTGAGTGAATGTATAACCGACTTAGCCTGCCTATGGAGAAAGCGAGGTTACTAATCATAAGGGAGATTTGCAAAGGACACCTGAGAACGTTTGGCTGCACCGGTAGCAGGGAGAAGTTTTTTCCAATCATTGTACAGGGTGGGATTTTCAAACTCGGGCACTCGATATCCTCGCTAAATTTAAATAGACCGGAGGGGACTTCAATCTTAATCATTTTCGGCTCCTCTATTTTTTTTTACAGGGGATTACTAAATTGGTTAATTTTGCTCTTCAGTTAGCCTTAACGCCGCTCCCAATCCGCGGCAATGAAGAAAAGCCTCCACTCCCTTCACTAAACTCGGAAGGTGAGAAAGTGAATCTGGGAATTACATACATTTATAATTTCATCTCTTTATCATTTCTTTTCATCACTTCTCTCCAGGCTGCGATCAAAAGTTGGAAGCATTGGCTGTATCCGATTTATCTCTGACCAATCACAGCAAAGGGCAGGCTTTTCATACTCTCTCTAACGGCTCTTTCTCCATGGACCAGCAGGATTGCGTCTGCCACACTTGGTGACGTCCTCCGGGCGGAGCCATGCATACGGAAGTGCTCTCTAGAGCTCAGAAAGGAGGGCCTTTCTGAGCCCACCTAGGTAGCCCATCCTGTCGGTCCGCCCCCTAGTACGGCCAGTTTTCGTTCTTCCGCCTTGCCAGCAAGACGGACCCTGCTCTCTCTCTCCATTTTTTTTTAAATGTCTTTGTTTTGCGTTTTTACAACTATGCCCAAGCATCTTTCAAAGAAATGCCCCTATTGTGGCAACAAGACTTCACATGGATGCACTTACTGTGGGGCAATGAAGAAAGGATACCAAGTGATGTGCCCAGCCTCCGGCTCTGGCCCTCCACTGCCTGATCCTCTGCCGGCCCCGGATGTGCCTGTACGGGCCTCCATCCCTAGCCGAGCCTCTGTTGCTGCAGAGAGTGCCCTTTCCCGGCGGGACATGCTGCATGGAGCCTCCGTCCCCAGCCCGGTGCACCCGACTGACCTGCTTGCTGCTCCGGGACCCAACACCGTCACCCGCGGAGGCGCGGAGGTAAGCCCTGCCCCTGCTGCTGCAGTCTCTCCTGTTTTCATCCTCCTGGACTCCTCTCAGCTCGCCCTGCAGTCAGCTTCCAGGATCGGGTCCCCCACAGCACTCGTCCATGCTTCCCAAGATGGCGACGTGCTGCGGTCCTCCCAGCCTCTGCTGCAGTCCTCCAACTCCGCCCACCTTGGGGGCGGGACCTCTATGCCCACGAATTCTACCAGCATCAGGGGGAAGCCTGCGCGCAGCTGCGCGTCACGCGACAACGCGTCGCACAGCAGCGCCCCGCACAACAGCACGCCCAACGAAGCCAGCGCACTGTTGCGCAATGCCAGCGCACTGTTGCGCAACTCCAGTAGCCGCAGCAGCAGCAGTTCCAAGAGCAGAACGCACGGTAAACGGACCAGAGTCAACAGACGCAGCAGCAGCAGCAGCAGCGACTCTAGCCACAGGGACCTCTCTCCCAAACGACGCAGGCACTCCGAGCGCCACCACTCCCAGCGCCACCGGCAGGAGGATCCTCGAAAGGGCAACCATTGCCGGAGCCCTTCAAAACGCAGCAGGGCTAGCAGATCCAGCCATAGCAATTCCTCAGCTATCATCAGCTTATTAACACAACTTGTGAAGCAATCTGTCTCAACAATACCCTCTGCTTCAACAATACCCGTGGCACACTTGTCAACCCCGCATAGCGCGGATCCAGCGCACAAAGCCGAGAACCAGAGAAGACCCACGCGGACCCTCTGACGATCCGGACCCAGAAAATCCGTCCCCCGACAGCACTGCCGACGACCACGACATCGAAGCTGCAGTGGTGGGATCGGCATCCACAGAGCTCGCCAACTCAGAGAAGACAGCTGAGATAGAAGACCCTCCCCTGGCGGAGGATCTCACCTACCACAAGTTCTTAACAAAACTATCCTTTGCCCTCTCTTTGAACGCCGCTGATGCGCCTGGAGAGGTTGTTCCAGAGGTTCTAAAATACCTCGCCACTCCGAAGCCTGCTTTCGCACTCCCAGTGCATCAGAGACTGCTGGAAAATCACTCGAAACTGTGGCAGACACCAGCATCTGGTCGTCCGTTTCCAAGGCGACTGGACTTCAAGTATCAAGTGAGGCCTGTGCCTGGCTTTTCTCAGACCCAGCTACCACACAACTCCATCATCGTCTCTTCAGCGCTCAAACGCACCAAGTCCTCACGTACCCACGCCAATAGCCCCCCGGGCCGAGACAACAAACTCTTGGATGACATCGGGAAGAAGGTCTTCCAAGGTGCTATGCTTAGTGCTAAGATTGCAGCACACCAATTTCAGCAAGTTCTCTTCCTGGACACCTGCATGGCAACCTTGAAGTCGACCGCTGCATCCCTCCCCAAGGAGTCTCAGAATCAGCTCGCCAGCGCACTTGCCGATATGTCGGAATGCAGCAAACACCTGGCCAGCGCAACCTTTGACTCTTTCGACACAGCCTCTCGTACCGCCGGTACGGCTATCTCTGCGAGACGATGGGCGTGGCTGAGAGCCTCCGGCCTTCGAGATGACACCCATGACAGCATTGCTAACGCCCCCTGCACGGGTGAATCACTCTTTGGGGACAAGGTTAAAGACACTGTCAACGACATGAAAGAACACTGCACTACCTTACAAACCCTGGCGGAGGACGGCTACGAGCGCCTCAGCGGAGCCCATAAGAACAGTTTCCAGAGGAAATCTTACTACTCCTCCAACAAGAAGTACCCCTCCAGCAGGAAATGGCAGTATAACAAGTACAGGAACAACTCCTACAGCAGTCCCCCTCACCAGCGTAACTCTCAGCGTGACCGCAAGCAGAAGAAGAACAATCCACCCCCTGCGAAGAGTGGACTGTCCTTTTGACGCCTACTCTCCGGCACCCACCCCGACCGGGGGTCGCCTGACCTACTTTTTAAACAAGTGGAAAGACATCTCCTCCGACTCCTGGGTTCTCGAGATCATCTGAGAGGGTTACCGGATGCGTTTCAGCTCAACCCCTCGCCAAAACACCCAACCCATCAGCAAAACCCCACCGCACCTGTGCCGAGCCATGGCCGAGGAGCTGTTACACCTGTTGTCCTCCGATGCTATAGAGCAAGTACCATCAGACGAGATAAACTCTGGCTTCTACTCCAGGTACATCCTCGTTCCCAAAAGGACAGGCGGAGTCCGCCCCATCCTCGACCTCCACAAACTCAACAAGTTCATCATCAAAGAGAAGTTCAGGATGTACTCTCTCAACTGTATCCTGCCCTTGATTCAACCCGGCGACTGGATGGCGTCCCTGGACCTGCAGGATGCCTACACCCACATCCGCATCCACAAGTCACACAGACAGTATCTTCGTTTTCATGTATTGGGCCAGCACTTCCAGTACAAAGTCCTCCCTTTCGGCCTATCGCCGGCCCCTCGGGTGTTCACGAAATGTGTGGCAGTTCCCGCATCGCATCTACGCAAACGGAACGTTTCCATTTTTCCCTACCTCGACGACTGGCTCATCACAGCCCCCTCAGCAATGGAACTTCAGGAAGCTCTAAGGACTACCGAGTCCCTGATCTCCTCCCTGGGGTTCGTCATCAATTACAACAAGTCCCAGCGCACCCCCTCTCAGAGGCTGGAATTTATCGGAGCCGAGATCGACACCACACTCTCGAAGGCATACCTTCCCAAATGCAGGTTGCTCGCCCTGACCTCGCTCACGACCAGATTGGCCTCGGCAGAATCCTCTTCAGCGAGATCCATCCTACGCCTTCTAGGCCACATGCCCGCTACCACGTCCGTGGTCCACATCGCCAGGTTACAGATGCGGCCGCTGCAGTGGTATCTACGTACGCACTGGAACCAGCACTCGCAGCCTCTCTCCACCCGCATCCCTATGACCTCCAAGATCAAGACTCAACTACTTTGGTGGACTGCTGCAGAGAACCTTTCGGGGGGAAGGACATGCACCCACCCGAGCACCAAGTCACCCTGACCACGGACGCCTCCAACTTGGGCTGGGGTGCCCACATTCTGAAGTTCAGCACACAAGGGGCCTGGTCACCGCAGGAGCGACTCCAGCACATCAACCTCCTAGAGCTAAGGGCCATCAAGTACTCTCTCAAAGCCTTCCTAACGCATGTGCAGAAGAAAACCATCCTCATCCAGACGGACAATCAAGTGGCCATTTATTTATTTTATTTATTTATTTATTTTATTTATTTAGCTGTATTTATATTCCGCTTTTCACCGGGTCAAAGCGGTCAATTGGGGGATACATTTAACACGAGGGGATATGACACACATACGTTAATACTTACAGGGAACATGGGCAATGGAGGGTTAAGTGGCTTGCCCAAGACCACAAGGAGTGCCTATAGGACTAGAAATCCCAGTCCCTCTGGCCTGAGATTGCTGTCCCCAGGTGGGACTTGAACCCCCGGCCCTCCGACCTGAAGTACCTTGTCCTAACCACTAGACCATTCCTCCCATGTTCTACATCAACAAGCAAGGGGGCACGGCATCTCGGCCCCTCTGCAAGGAAGCCCTGCAGATCTGGTCCCTTGCCCTGACTCACAGGTGCAAGTGTCTGTGTTACTATCTGCCTGCTGTTTTGCATTACCTGCTGCCTGCTTGTTTGTTTGTTCCTCCCTCCAGGTCCCAGTCTGTCTGTCTTGGTTGCTCACTCATCCCGCCTCCCGGAAGTGACGCAACGCCGTGTCAGCACTCAGCCCCAGGTCCCAGTCTGTCTGTCTTGGTTGCTCACTCATCCCGCCTCCCGGAAGTGACGCAACACCGTGTCAGCACTCAGCCCCAGGTCCCAGTCTGTCTGTCTTGGTTGCTCACTCATCCCGCCTCCCGGAAGTGACGCAACGCCGTGTCAGCACTCAGCCCCAGGTCCCAGTCTGTCTGTCTTGGTTGCTCACTCATCCCGCCTCCCGGAAGTGACGCAACGCCGTGTCAGCACTCAGCCCCAGGTACTTCTCAGCATTTAGGGAACATCGGGGCACCGTTCCTGCTCTGTAGCTGCTGAAAGTGTCTGTGTTACTATCTGCCTGCTGTTTTGCATTACCTGCTGCCTGCTTGTTTGTTTGTTCCTCCCTCCAGGTCCCAGTCTGTCTGTCTTGGTTGCTCACTCATCCCGCCTCCCGGAAGTGACGCAACGCCGTGTCAGCACTCAGCCCCAGGTACTTCTCAGCATTTCAGGAACATCGGGGCGCCGTTCCGCGCCCAAGGAGCGCGCCCAAGGAGCAGGACCTGCTCCTTGGGCGAGCTCCTTGGGGCGACGACTGGGGCGCTTTCACATCCACAATAGGTCACCTGTCATTCTGTGGAGGATTTCAACATCTGTGCTTTTCGCCTCCTTTAGCAGTCCTCTTGCTGTTGTTACCAGTTCTCGGTCTCTTGAGCGCTGTTTCAGCTGTACCTGTTCCTCTAGCTTTCCCTCGGCCCTGGGTCATGGCCTCTATCCCTGTTCTTTGGGGGAATCGGTTCCCCTTAGCTTCCTCTGCCCCACCTGGGGTTCTTGCCAGGAACATGCACAATCTTATCACCTGTCCACTTACCCACACTCCTCCCATACCTCCTCCTCAGCCTGTCTGTACTCTGCTGACTTTGTCGTTTGCCCTCCTCAACTGTAGATCTCTCCGTGCCAAGACCCCTCTCATTCATGATCTCCTAACACAACACTCTCTCGATGCCTTGTTCCTCACAGAGACTTGGCTTCGTGAGGGCGAGGACGGTGTTCTTCACCGCTGCCTCCCTCCCGGCTATTCCTGCTTTCACCTCCCTCGACTCCACCGATCCGGGGGCGGCGTAGCTGTTATCCACCGCTCATCTTTTTCTCTCTCTCTTGTATCCCCTCAGCCCCGCTACCCCGAAGCTCTTTTGCTGCGCTCCGGTACTTCCGTTCCTATCCTTTTCCTGCTTCTCTATGCCCCACCTTCTATGCGCCCTGACCTTTGGGAGTCTCTTTTGCTCTCCCTTTCTGAAACCTCTCTACTTTCTTCTCATTTGGTTGTTCTCGGTGATTTTAACGCCCACCTCTCCCCCCCAATCCGCCCACGCGATAAGGCCCTTTGTTCACTTTTCTCAGACCTTGATCTTCATCAACATGTGCACTGTCCCACTCATTCCTCTGGCTCCACATTGGATCTTATCCTTACGTTTTCTTCTTCCCCTTACATAGCCTCCGCCATCTCCTCCACTCCTCTCCCCTGGTCGGACCATCATTGTCTATTCTTCTCCTTCCCTCTCCCCCCTGCTCAAGCCCTTGCCTTAACTGTCCCAACCTCGCCTAAGCTTCTTAGGCGCCGTCTCACTCCCCTTGTTTTGCAGGCATTCCTTCACGCTGACTCTCTCTTTTCTACCGAGTTCTTTTCTCTCTCTGTTAGCCAGCAAGCTGATTCCTGGTCCTCGGTTCTCTCCAGTACTCTCGACACACTTGCCCCCCTTTGTCCTGTTCCCTGTCGTCCCTCCTCTCGTCACCCCTGGTATCACCCCGGCCTCTATCTTCAGCGCACACATCTTCGGCGTGCTGAGCGCTATTGGCGCAAGCATCCTTCCCCTGCTGCTCTGTCTTCTTTTCGTTCTGCCCACTGCTCATATCGCACCATGATCACTGCAGCTAAGAAGGCCTACTTTTCCAATCTCATTACTACCTCTTCTAACTCTTCTCGCTGTTTGTATCGGGTCCTTCACTTCTTGTCCTCTTCATCAACCTGTCCCTCCTCATCAGCGCTCCCTCCCACTGCCCCTAGTCCAACAACCCTCGCCTCTTTTTTCATTCATAAAATTCAGTCCCTTCGCTCCTCTTTTCCCCTATGCCCTCCTCCCCTTTCCTCCCTCCCTCTCCTTCCTTTTCCTCCTCTATTCCTTCCCCCCCCCCCCCTCTCATGTCTTCCCTCATACCTGGTGCTCCTTCAGTCCTGTCTCTTCTGCCGAACTCCTCCAGGTGCTCTCCTCTTCTCATAAAACTACTTGTTCCTTCGACCCTCTCCCATCCCCATGGCTCCTTGACCCTTCGCTCCACCTCCTTCCGTATATCCTTGGCATGATTAACACTAGTCTTTCTTCTGGTAGCTTTCCCCACTCCTGGAAGCATGCCATAGTTCGCCCCCTTTTGAAAAAGCCCTCCCTTGACCCCAGTCTACCTGCCCACTGGCGTCCGGTCTCAAATCTTCCTTTCCTTTCTAAGGTCCTCGAAAAACTGGTCTTTGCACAACTTTTGGCACACCTTGACTCCACTCTTTACCTTCACCCCCGCCAATCCGGCTTTAGATCTGGCCATAGCACTGAAACTGTTCTCCTTGCCCTTCTTAGCGACCTTCACCGCTCTCACGACCGTGGTGACCTGTCCATTGCCGTCTCCCTAGATCTCTCCGCTGCTTTCGACGTTATTGATCATCGCACCCTTCTCACTCATCTGTCCGACTCTGGCATTCACGGCACTGTACTACACTGGTTTCATTCTTTTCTCTCCCATCGTTCTTTCTCAGTTCATTCTGGCACCTCTACTTCGGCTCCTTCTCCCTTGCATTGTGGTGTCCCACAGGGATCTATTCTCGCTCCTTTACTCTTCAATATTTTCCTTGCTCCCCTAGCCCTTCTCATTCAGCAATTTGGTGTTTCTTTCTATTTCTACGCAGACGATATCCTCCTTGTCCATCATACCAGTTCTGCTTCCCCTGACCTTTCTGTCCTTAATACCTGTCTATCCTCTGTTGCCTCTTGGTTTGCTGAAAATTTCCTCTGTGTTAACCCTTCTAAATCCTCTGCCATTTGGTTCTCTTTCTCTTCTCCCCCACCTAGCTTGGCTCCTGTAATGTCCTCCCTCCCTATTCCCGTTGTTTCTACCCTTCGCTATCTGGGTGTCACCTTGGACTCCTCCCTTTCTTTTCACCCTCACATTTCTTCCCTTGTCCGTACTTGTCACTTCCACCTGCGCCGTATTCGTTCTCTTCGCCCTTTCCTTTCCCCCCAATCCCTCACCACTCTAGTTCTTTCCCTTGTGACCTCCCGCTTAGATTACTGTAATTCCATTCTGTCTGGCCTCCCTTCTTGTCAACTTCGTCGTCTTCAGCTTCTCCAGAACACTGCCGCCCGCCTTCTCACCTCTTCCTCTCCTTCTGATCATATTACCCCTTGCCTCTTCTCCCTTCACTGGCTTTCCATCAAATTCCGGCTTATCTACAAGTATATTACTATCACTCACAGGGTTCTTCATACCAGCACCCCCCAGTACCTCTCCGACCTTATCTTTCACCAGCCTGCCCCCCCCGTCTCCTCCGCTCATCTCATACCAATCGCCTATTCCTTCCCTCTCCGTCCCAGGCCCACCTTGAACTTACCCGCCACTCTGCTTTCTTCTTCTTGGCCCCTGCCCTCTGGAATTCCCTTCCTCACACCCTTCGCACCGAATCCTCTTTCCCCCATTTCAAGACCCTCCTCAAGACTCACCTTTTCTCTCAAGCGTTTGGCCTACCGGCCTCCCCCTGATGTGCCATCACCATACAATTTCATGACCTCCATGTTACACTCAATTACCACTCAATTCATATCCCTCATACCACATTCGACTCCCACCCCTTCTGTTCCTTCCCTCCTCATGTCTTTATGTTTAGTTTTGTAAACTCTATTCTGGTTTTTCTCTCTTTCTCTCACTTATTCTTTTCTATTATTTACCGGCGTTCTTTTCTCTCTTTGTTTTTCTACAGCTGCCTTTTATTGTACACCGCCCTGATACCTCGGTCTTGGGCGGTATATCAAGCCTAAATAAATGAAATGAAACATCCGAGCCTCCTATCTGCCGGGCGACCAGAACACCTTAGCCGACAAGCTCAGCAGGCAACTGCAACCTTATGAACGGACACTGCTCCCGGAGGTCACCGACAGCCTCTTCCGTCAGTGGGGGCGCCCGAACATCGACCTGTTCGCCACGGAACAGAATGCAAAATGCCCCCTGTTTTGCTCCAGGCACCCTTCCAACAAGAGACTGGCAGCGGATGCATTCGACATGTGCTGGGGGGAGTGGTCTCTCGTGTACACCTTTCCCCCGACCCCCCTCATCCCGGTGACACTCCAGCGGTTGGTCCGCAACAAGGCTCGCGCCATCCTAGTGGTTCCCTTTTGGCCCCGACAGATGTGGTTCGCGCTGCTCCAACGCCTTGCGCAAGGGAAACCGAAGCGCCTGCCACTCCGGACGGACCTACTCACGCAGAACGGAGGCAAGACGAGGCACCCCGACCTTAAAGCCCTGGCTCTCACTGCCTGGAGGTTGAGCGGATGAGCCTTTCTACACTCCAGCTATCATCTGAGGTGCAAGACGTGGTCCTAGCAGCCAGACGACCCTCTACCAGGAAATGTTATGGCCTCAAATGGAAGAGATTCAGCATCTGGTGCACTGCGCAAGGGCTGGAGCCCACCACGTGTCCTCTTCCCAGTGTCCTGAAGTACCTTGCTTCTCTGTCTAACCTTGGCCTTAAGACTCAGTCCATCAGAGTGCACCTTTCGGCAATTGCAGCGTTTCACGCCCAGCCTGAAGGGGCAACTTCCATTGCAGCACTACCTTTGACAAACCGCTTCATGAAGGGACTGGCTAATTTGAAACCCCCAGGCAACCCGTTCCATCATGGGACCCCAACACTGTCCTCTGCCGCCTGACCGAGGACCCCTTCGAGCCACTACAGTCGGCGGAGATGAAGTTCGTCTCCTGGAAAACCCTGTTTCTGGTTGCCATAACATCCGCCAGGAGAATCAGCGAGCTGCAGGCACTAGTGTCCCATCCCCCTTATACACAGCTACACCAGGATAGAGCATCCTTACGAACCAACCCGAAGTTCGTGCCCAAGGTGGCATCTGCCTTCCACGTCAATCAGTCCATTGAACTCCCGTCTTTCTTCCCAGAACCCCATGCCTCCGAAGAAGAAAGTCGCCTACACACGCTGGACTGTCTACGGGCCCTTCGGATCTATCTGCTGCGAACTCAACCCATTCGCAAAGGTGAACAGCTGTTCGTATCCTTCAACCCTAGCCGGCCGGGCAGGCCGGTCAACAAGAGAACTCTCTCTCACTGGGTCGCCTCCTGCGTCTCCCACTGCCTAGACCCCACAGGCACTCAGAATTTGCCAAGAGTGGGCCCTCACAAGCTAAGAGCACTGGCAACCACAATTGCCAACCTTCGTTCTGTTCCTCTGATGGATGTCTGCAGAGCGGCCACCTGGTCCTCCCCGCACACGTTCCAGAAGCACTACTGCCTTGACCTCAGGGCCCAGGAAGACTGCGCCCTTGGGACTGCCGTCCTTTCCACTGCAACGGATGGCAGATAGGCATTGGACCAGTAGCCGGGCCGTCCGTACCTGCTCCTCCTGTAGCATGTCAGCACTATTAATTGCACTGTTGCACAGTCACTGTTGTTAGTCCTCTTCCGGGATAGCAAAGGAATTTGAACCTCCTCGTCTGCTGCTTTAACATGACACATCTGAAAGCATCGGGGGTCTCCGCCTATCACTGGGCATATCAGCACCTGCTAGTTTCTTATAAAGCGATTGGACAAAACACAAAATAAATCATCCAGCTCTTTCTTTGATCTAGGTGGTGGCTCTGAAAAGAGCCTTTGGGTTTACAAAGAGATCATGAAAAAAGGTAGAAATCTTCATTTTTTCTTAGGCGCCCCCTTCGTGGCTTTCGCTGCTTTGGACTTGGCAGGCTTTGCCGGGCTCTTTTTTGCTTTTGGTTTCACAGGCTTGGCTTTAGCCGGGCTCTTGGCGGCTTTTTTGGGCTTCGCCGCTTTTGGTTTCTTGGGGCTCTTGGCTACCTTCTTAATAGCAGCCGCTGCCGGTTTCTTGGCTCTCTTCGGGCTCTTTTTCACTCCCGCAGCCGCTGATTTTTTCGGTTTCTTGGCCACCGGTTTCTTGCTTTTGTGCGCGCTCTTCTTGCTCTCTGGCTGCTTCTTGTTCAATTTAAAGGATCCCGAAGCTCCGCTGCCCTTCGTCTGCAGCAGGCTGCCTTTGCTGACCAAGCTCTTGACGGCCAACTTCAGGTGGCTGTTGTTCTTCTCCACGTCGTAGCCCGAGGCCGCCAGATGCTTTTTCAGGGCAGCTAGAGACACGCCGCTGCGATCCCTGGAGGCTGAAACAGCCTTGACTATGAGCTCGGAGACGCTGGGACCCGAGGTCTTGCGCGCTTTGGAAGTTCCCGACGGCTTCTTGGACTTCTTTTTGGCGGCTCCTGGAGCAGCAGGAGGCAGTGCCGTGGCTGCTGGAGCGGTTTCAGCCATTCCGTACGGAGGGCGCGGAGTTGGCCTACTAAAAACAACCCGCTTACTTAGGGAAACGAGGACTTGCATGGTCCGCTAAGTCCCTCTTTAGAGCGGCAGCCGCCTTCTGATTGGCTGTCTGCACGCTCATTGCCTGCTTGAGACGCTTCAGTCTAGGGCTCCTCTCACCCCGTGTTTCTTCAATGGGCAAAAATTCATTTTTATCTGTGAAAATAAACACGACCTCAGCACGAGCGTTGACATAACCTCTCTCAAACAATTTTCCAAGAGCAGTAAAACGACACTGCTTCCAAATCAGCTGCTTCTTTTGAAAACTCTCATCTACGAACAGAGATCTAATGGAAGGCAGATAGCACAAGTATTTCGGCACTATCCTGTTAAAAGCCATCACAAGAAGGAGTTGACCTTGTTAAAAATGGTGTTGCAAATTAAGAGCAATGTCTTAATTATAACCGATGGGGTCCTTTGAAAAGGGAAATGCCTTTCCGCTCTCTTTTATCTCTCTCATAGAGAATGCCCTTAACATTTTCCCGAACGACATCATACAAACTGATCTTAAGAAGATAATATATGCCATACTGGGAAAGACCCCAAGGTCCATCAAACCTAGTATCCCGTTTCCAACAGTGACCAATCCAGGTCACAAGTACCTAGCAGGTTCCCAAAAAAACGCACACAGTGCTTGTACTGGGGGCAAGCACTGGATCTCCCCGGTCCTCTTTAATAATGGTTTATGGACCTTTCCTCCAGGAACATGTGCAAAGCTTTTTTTAAACCCAGCTACCTAGCTGCTTTTACTACATCCTCCGATAACGATTTCCAGAGTTTGATAGGGCCATCTTTCAACAAAGAAACGAATGGGTGTGATTGCCAGTCTCCTTCCCCCTCCACAGTGACAGAAATCAAAAAGGCATGGGATGGACACAGTGGATCCCTTTATAGGAAGAGACTAAAATGAAAACAAACTTAAATATATTTTATACTTCATTAAATAGGGGGGGGGGGGGGTGCTGGCATGCACCTAGTGGCAGGTAGATCCCTAAACACAGGCATAGAGCGGGGTGAGGTTCTCAGAGTGGCACTTACAACCGCTCTAGCCACCTTACTGGCCAGACTAGATGGACCATCCTGCCCTTTATCTGCAGTCATATACTCTCTTACCCCACCACCACCCACATGGAGAATACTCTCAATAGTGAAGTGCCATACTGGGTCAGACTAAGGGTCCATCAAGCCCATTTCTAACAGTGACCAATTCAGGTCACAAGTACCCGGCGTGCCCTGAAAGTATCCAGATGTCATTCTACTTTATCGCCAGGGGTCAGGGCCTCTGCAACCCCATATAGAACCCTGGGCAAATGGGTGAGAATGGGTACCCCTTCATCCCCCCAGAGCAGCACAGTCAGTGGTTCTGTTCCTCCATTCTGCTCTCTCAAGCCGCTTGCAAGAGAAGCGAGCTGCGCTGTTGTGAACAAACCGGAAGCAGAGAGAGCGAGGTTACTTAGCTGTAACGATGGTTCTCTGTGGACAGCAGGATAGGTCAGTCACACCTGGAAGTGCTCTCCTATAGCTCAGAAAGGCAAAGCATGTGCCTAGTTGGCCCTAGCCCCTGGCTCTGTCAGTCCCGAGCCTAGGCTCTCCCGGGTTGGGCTAGAAATCTCCACATGCGCTTGATGCTCCACTGGCTTTGTCCTTGCGGGGGGAGAGGGGGGGAGTACGTGTGGCTGACTTATCCTGCTCTCCACAGAGAACCTCTGTTACAGGCAAGTAACCTTACTTTCTCTACGGACAAGCAGGATGCATCAGACAGACCTGGTGACTCCCTAGCCATGACTGTGTGGCCCACTGTTGCTGTGGTGGGATGAAGCATACCGTCTAGACAGAGCATCCGACACAGGGTGTTGCGGTGAAGTTTTTTTTTATCAATATCATATGTACTACGAATGAGCAATAACCATTACAGCGGCAGCAGATCTACAAAGATCCTGGTAAACGTACAATATAGTGTAACAAGAACTAGAACAAACCTCATAATTGTAGTACAGCATAACAGTGGTTGAAACAGATCAATGGTAACATAACACAGTCATCGTAACGTAACAAATGTGCTTAACATAGCCCGTGTACAGGTGCGATATCAGTCAACAGGTGACAGTCTCAGAGTCAAAGGACCCAGGCGGCGGGTTCTAATTGTCTTGGCATCCGAATGAGGTCCGGAGGCCTCTTTCAAGTCCTCTTCGGCCCGGGGTAGACCGTTCTGGTCCCGCCAGATGATTGTGCTCAGGATGGTGCGGCCAAAGGAGCTGTCGTCCAATGCAAACTGATCCAGGCAGTAGTGCCTCTGGATGGGTAAGGCTGGAGAACCAGGTGGCGGCCCTGCATATTTAGCTCAAACCTATATTTTCAAAATATTTATATATATACAGATATCATCAGGCTTTTAAACTGCAGAATGGCCAGATATTATCTGTGGGGCTTGTAAGAGGAGTAGCAAGGGTAGGCCAGAACATTATCCAGAGAGTGACAATATTCGCAGAAAAAGACCACATGGTCTATCTTGTGTGCCCTTCTATGTCAACTACAATAGTCCCCTTTTTACCCTTAGAGATCCTGTATGTTTATCCCATGCTTTTTTGAATTCCAATATGGTCCTCGTATCTATCTACCACATCCACTGGGAGACTATTCCATTCTTCTGTAAAGAAATATTTCCGCATATTACTCCTTCATCTATCCACTTTCACCCTAATCCTATGTCCCCTCGGAGCAGAGCTTGCTTACAATCAAATGACTTTCCTCCTGGGCATTTATGCCTGGAGGTACTTAAAAATCTCTATCATAGCTCCTCTAGCCCGCCTTTCTTCTAAAGCATACCTATTAAGGTCTTTAAGTCTCTCCTCATATGTTTTATAAGGAAGACCACTAGCCATTTTAGTAGCCACCCTCTGCACGGACTCCAACCCATTTATATCATTTTGGAGGTGTGGTCTCCAGAATTGCACACAATACTCCAAATGAGGCCCATCAGGGACTTATACAGAGGTATTATCACCTCCTTTTGTTCTGCTAGTTATCCCTCTCCTTACGCACCCAATCATCCTTCTGGCTTTCGCCGTCGCTTTTTTTACCTGTTTAGCTACTTTAAGATTGTCAGAGACAATCACGCCTGGGTCCCCCTCTCTTCTTTCGTGGACAGAAGTACTTCATTCCCTACACTGTACCGCTCTCTTGGATTTTTGCAGCCCAAATGTACAACCCTGCATTTTTTAGCATTAAATCTCAGCTGCCAAATCCTAGACCACTCTTCTAGCTTAGCTACATCCCTTCTCGTGTTATCTACTCCTTCCTGGGTGTCTACTCTATTGCAGATTTTGGTATCGTCTGCCAACAGGCAAACCTTATCCGACAGCCCTTCTGCAGTATCACTAACAAAGATGTTAAAAAGGAATCGGACCAAGGAAAGATCCCTGCAGCATACCAATGGTAACCTCCTCCTCAGAGCAAGCTCCATTATCTGTACCCTTTGCCGCCTCCCACTCAACCAATTTCTAAACCAATCAATAACTAGGATCCATCCCTAGGGTGCTCAATTTGTTTATGTCGCCTGTGCGGAACGATGTCCAAGTCTTTACTGAAATCTAAGTGTATCACATCTAGGACTCTCCCTCAATCCAACGCCCAGATCACTCACTCAAATAAATCAACCCATGCTGCCTTGGATTCTGCAATCCATTGGACTCGAGAAACCTCACTATCCTCTCTTTTAGCAGCCTTTCCAATCTTTTACTCGCCACAGAGGTTAGACTAACCGGCCTGTAGTTTTCAACCTCATTCATACTTCCGCTTTTGTGTAAAGGGACCACATGCGCCTTTCTCCATTCCTCTGGGACCACTCCTGACTCCAAAGAAGCACTGAAAAGGTCAGTCAGTGGAGCTGTAGCTGCAACGGCTCTCAGGCAAGGTGGCCATCCTTTTGCAACAGTATCCAGCTGCTTTGATAGATAGGCTACAGGTCACTGCCAGGATCCAATGCTTTGGGTTAATATACCCAGAGCATTTCCACTTGACTCATGGACATACATCTGGTAGGCCCAAGGCTGGTGATAACATCAAAACTGCTTTCAACGATTTGAACGCTTTATCCTGTTCTGGGTCCCATTCCATTGGCGATCGCTCCATTCCTTTGGTGGCTTGGTACAATGGCTTTGCCAAGAGCGTGAAGTTGGGTAGCCATATTTGGCAGTAGCCGGCAGCTCCCAAGAATTCCCTCACCTGCTTTCTGTTGGTGGGAGTAGGGATGCGGCATACTGCTTCCTTTCGTTCGGGTCCCAATCTCCGGACCCCTCTGGACAGATGGAATCCCAGGTATTTTAGTTCTGTTTGGCACAACTGTGCCTTGGCTCTGGAGACCTTGAATCCAGCTTCATTCAGGAGGTGGAAGAGATCACTGGTAGGTAGATCCCTAAACACAGGCATATAGCAGGGTGAGGTTCTCAGAGTGGCACTTACAACCGCTCTAGCCACCTTACTGGCCAGACTAGATGGACCATCCTGCTCTTTATCTACAGTCATATACTCTCTTACCCCACCACCACCCACATGGAGAATACTCTCAATAGTGAAGTGCCATACTGGGTCAGACTAAGGGTCCATCAAGCCCATTTCTAACAGTGACCAATTCAGGTCACAAGTACCCGGCGTGCCCTGAAAGTATCCAGATGTCATTCTACTTTATCCCCAGGGGTCAGGGCCTCTGCATCCCCATATGGAACCCTGGGCAAATGGGTGAGAATGGGTACCCCTTCATCCCCCCAGAGCAGCACAGTCTGGTTCTGTTCCTCCATTCTGCTCTCTCAAGCCGCTTGCAAGAGAAGCGAGCTGCGCTGTTGTGAACAGACCGGAAGCAGAGAGAGCGAGGTTACTTAGCTGTAATGATGGTTCTCTGTGGACAGCAGGATAGGTCAGCCACACCTGGAAGTGCTCTCCTATAGTTCAGAAAGGCAAAGCATGTGCCTAGTTGGCCCTAGCCCCTGGCTCTGTCAGTCCCGAACCTAGGCTCTCCCGGGTTGGGCTAGAAATCTCCACATGCGCTGGATGTTCCACACCATCTGGTGAACACTGGATGCGAGACGATCTCTCAGTATAACATCAGAAACACTTTCCCCATTGGAAAACACCGAGTCCAGTATGGCCCCTTCACATATGGCTCTCTTACCAGTTGCCTGAATAGTTCTCCCTGTAATGAATCCAGAATCTCCTTACTTCTAGATGACACCGCAGCAGGGATGTGCCAACCAACATCCGGCATATTGAAATCTCCTATCAGCTTCTTCCATTACAGCCTCAACATCTGGGATCTTACATCCCATGCTAAGAGCTTTTATACACACTGCTTTCCAGATGTTGCCCCTTTACCCATTTCTACGGAGCTATTTGATCTTTCACTTACCTGGAGGCTTTCTTCACCCATCCCCAATCTAGTTTGAAGCCCTCTTCTATAGGTTAGCCAGTCTGCCGCTGAATACACTTCGACCCTTCTTGGACAGATGGGTGCCAACGCTGCTCTGCAGCCATTAAGAACATTTGAACATAATATATGCCTTACTGGGTCATATCAAGGTCCATCAGGCCCAGTATCTTGTTTTGTAGTGCTTTGTATCTTTATATTTGGTGGGTGTATGAAGCTTTGGTTCCGAGTGATGATTAACGCTTCGGTCTTGTTGTAGTTTATTGCGAGGTTGTTGTTTTGACACCAACTCGTCATTTGGGTAAGGCAGTCTGTTATTTTAGAACATTTGAACATAATATATGCCTTACTGGGTCATATCAAGGTCCATCAGGCCCAGTATCTTGTTTTCAACAGTGGCCAATCTTAGACACAAGTACCTAGCAGTTTCCCCAAAAGACACAGGTTCCATGATGCTTGTATTGGGGCAAGCAGTGGATTTCCTGGGTCCCCTTTAATAATGGTTTATGGACCTTTGCTCCAGGAACTTGTCCAAACCTTTTTTAAAGCCAGCTACGCTAACGGCATTTACTACATCCTCCAAAGCATCCAGAGGGTGTAGCGAAGAAAGCACTCTTTCATCCCCAGTACTCAGCACAATTTCAACTGTAGCGGCAGCAGGATTTGAGCCCTGGCTGCCCTGTTCCTAACCCACTGCTCTAACCATTATGCTATACTAGATGACTTGGAACTTCATCCCATGATCCAGGAAAGCAGAACGTTCTCGATGGCACCATCCATGCATTCATCTCCAGAATGCAAGCTTCCCTGCCTCAGCCTTTACCCTCTCAACAGGGATGATTGAAGAGAGCACCGCCTGCACGCCTATCTGTTTCACCCTCTGTTCCAGAGCCATTAAGTCACTTTTGATAAGCTCAGAGGGATATCTAGCAGTATCGTTTGTGTCGAAACGGATGAGCAACATTGGATAATGGTCAGCAGGCTTGATTTTGGCAGCTGGCAGACAGCACACAATGTCTCTGGACATCATGTCTGGTTGGCAGATGGATGCCTCAGTACCTCTCAGAAGAGGGGCACCAACAACCACTACCCTTTCTTGTGGTCACTGATTCGGGAGCTTTGGGGTGCTCAAGCTCTGGTTCTTTCCTTTCCTGGGATGCCTTCACTTCCTGGGCTGTATGCTGGTTCTTCAATTCAAGGGCTAGAGGAGTGGGAGTGCTGATTCTGCAGGCACTGGTGAATCATGTCCAACTTCCTTCATTCTGTAGTCTCCCATCTTCACTTCTGTCGGAGAGCTTGGATGTTTCAAGAAGCATCTCATCAGTGTACTTCTCACTGTCTTGAATGCTTCTGAGCCTCACCACCTCTTCTCTGACCTCCTCCACTTGTTTTCTGAGAGCTTCAGCATGCAGGCATCCTGCACATGGAACCGGTCCTTCAACCAGCATGGGATCTCTGTCTGGACAGATGTAGAAGCTGTAATGGGGGCAACAGCTTTGGCAATATGATGTTTCCCAGCTACTGTTCAGTTGGTGGAGCTTTGGAACCTGTTGAAGTAAAAGAGAGAGACCTACCAAAGTCCCTATCTGTTCCTCAGCTGTCCTTTCAGAGAAAAAGAAGTTAACCTATTTAACGGAGTTACTTACCTGTAACAGGAGTTCTCCGTGGACAGCAAAATAAGTCAGCCATACTTGGTGTCGTCATCCGACGGCACCGAGACGGAAGTACTCTCCATAGCTCAGAAGGGCTTTTGCCCTTCTGAGCATGAGCCAACTGGCCCCACCCCCTGGCCCGCCCCTAGCTAGCCAGTTCGTCACTAGCTGAGCCCTAGTTGCTAGGAGGCGGGCTGGGGCGGCCCAAAGGGGGTGCGGGGCCATGTGCGGAGGCTCGGTGCGGGGCCTCATTTATATAAATATTTGCATGTTTCCATACATTAACTTTTAGTAAACATGCCTCTTAATGAGTGTATGGACAAAGAAAGTTTAAAAGATTTCTACATTACTATAACCCAGTGCCAACCACCAGGCACATTAGGAACTACTAGAAACACTGCCCATTTAGAACCCATAGCAAACCCGCTGTATCGTAACAGCACTACCAGGACTCACAAAGCACCATACTCTACCTATCAAAAGGCAACACTGCAAATATTAAACCAATACATCTCAGAGAATAACAATATATGACCTACTGGGGAAAGAGAACAAGTGGCAATGTCAAATAGAAACTAGATAAACAGAATACCTCAGCTCAGTTACACATGCAGATGATAGACCATCACCAAACAAAGAAAAATAAATCACAATTTAGAAATAAGAAGACAATAAACTGGGAACCCCAAAAGCCAAACTTGGAATGTACAACAACACTGTAGAAATAAAACTATAAATTAATTTCCTCTTGTACTAAACAAAGCACAGACGTTAATGGTGCACATTTACCAGAGCTGACATATTCCAGTTAATAAATTCAAAATAAAGAGATATTTTTTTATCTTTTGTGCATTTTTTTTCAGTTGCAATTGCTCCAGCCACTTTCTTCTGGTTTCTTCGTATCTTCCGCTAACTCTCCATTGTCTGCTGTCCATTTGTTCTTTCTTCTCTCTTCTACTTTTATCCATTCTCTCTCTACATCTGCTTTAACATACTAATCTTTCTCCTTTTGCTCTTTCCTCATTCCTATTTCATCCACTCAAAGTTTACCTCTCCATCCTCAATCCCCACTTACTCTCCCAATACCTGGCCAATTGTAGATTTTTCTTCCCTCCCACACAAAATATTTTTCCCCTCTCCATTTCACTCTCCCAGCCCCATCCCATTCTAATCCTCCAACATCCACTCCCTTGTAGTCCCCACATCAGCTCATTTCCAGTCCTATCCTAGCCCCACCATCAGCCCATTTCCAGTCCTAGCTCCCCCATCCATTTCCAGTCCTATCCGAGTCCCTCCATCAGCTCATTTCCAATCCCATCCCCCCATCAGCCCATTTCTAGTCATTTCCTAGCCCCACCATGTCAAATCCTAGCTCCCCTCTACTCAGCCCATTTCCAATCCTAGCCCCCCATGAGCCTACTTCCAGTTCTAGCCCCTCCATTTCAACCCAAGCCCCCACCACAGCCCATTTCCAGTGCTATCCTAGCCCCTCCATTAGCACATTTCCTGTCCTAGCTCCCCCCCCCACTCAGCCCATTTCCAGTCCTAGCTCCCTCCCCTCACAGCCCATTTCCATTCCAAGCCCCCTCCCCATCAGCTATTTGCAGTTCAAGCCCCCCCTTTCAATAAGTCCATTTCCATTCCAAGCCCCCGTCTCCATCAGCTATTTGCAGTTCAAGCCCCCTTCCACTCAGCCCATTTATTTATTTATTTAACAGTATTTCTAAACCGCCTTATCTTAATAATCAAGGTGGTATCACAGCAAACAATCTGGTAAAGTGAGTGTGTTATACATGCAGTGAGGGTGAACTTAGTTGAGTGTGTGTTGTAATGTGTGCTAGATTGGTTTGAGCTATATACAAGGTGGTCTATATACAGTGGTGCTAAAAACATTTTCCATACATACATTGTTTAGGCAGTTATACATTCTCTGAGGTTATGTGATGTGTCCATAGTGTTCTATGAACAGCATGGTTTTCAGCTGTTTTCTAAAGTCTTTGAGGTCTGTAGTTGCCCTCAAATCGTCCGGTATTTTGTTCCATATTGTTGGCGCAGCCATGGAGAGTGCTCTGTCTGTTGTGTCCTTGCGTGTGTGTTTGTATTCACTTGGGGTGCTGACTCGGTTGTGTGTTTGTTTTCTTCTAGGACGTGTGCTGGTGTCAGGTTGTATGAGGGTGTGCAGGCTGTTGGCTGATGTGTGCTGATTTATCTTAAATAGGTTTATGATAGTTTTGTATCTGATGCGTGCACCGATTGGGAGCCAGTGTAAGTCCTTTAAGGTAGGTGTGATGTGCTCTTGTCTTGCAGTTCTGGATATGATTCGTGCTGCAGTGTTTTGTGCCAGTTGGAGTGGTTTGAGGGCTTGTTTCGGTAGTCCAAGGTATATCGGATTGCAGAAATCCAGTAGTGGGGTTATCAGTGCTTGACAGACGGTACGGAAGTGATCTGGGGCGAGGAGTGGTTTCAGTCTCCTGATGATTCGCATCTTGTAGTAGGCTTTTTGGATTGTTTTGTCTATGTGTGGCTTGAGGTTGAGTTTATTGTCCAGAGTAACTCCGAGGTATCTTACTTCTGATCTTATTGGTATAGCAGTGCTTTGTATCTTTATATTTGGTGGGTGTATGAAGCTTTGGTTCCGAGTGATGATTAACGCTTCGGTCTTGTTGTAGTTTATTGCGAGGTTGTTGTTTTGACACCAACTCGTCATTTGGGTAAGGCAGTCTGTTATTTTAGAGAAGTCCGGGTTGTCGATTGATATCGGGGTGTATATCATGATGTCGTCTGCATATACTGTGTATTGAATGTTGTTCTCTTTCATGATGTTGCATATTGGTTGGATGTAGATGTTAAATAGGAGTGCTGAGAGTGCGGATCCTTGAGGTACTCCCTGTCGGACATTTATGGGTCGGGAGGTATTGTGTCCCACCTTGACCTGTAGCTGTCTTTCGGTTAGGTACGATTGGAACCATTTCAGTGTGATACCGTGTATACCAGTGTTCTTTAGTCTTTCCAGGAGCGTGTTGTGGTCCACTGTGTCGAAGGCTGAGGAGATGTCGATGAAGATCATTAAGATTCCATTCCTGGTGTTGTCAATTATTCTTAGGATGCTGTCGAAGAGGTAGATCAGTAGCGTTTCGACTCCATGGTTGGGACAAAATCTGTGCTGGTTGTCGTCAAGTGTTTCGTGTTTGTCGATGTGTTCCTGAAGCTGTAGTTGAACCGTTTTTTCGATGATTTTTGCGAGGAAGGGTATGCTGGAGATTGGTCGGTATGCTGCTGGATCTTTTTTGTCGAGAGTTGTTTTCTTTGTGATTGGTCTTACTGTGGCAAGCTTTAGTTGCTTTGGCATGAGTCCTTGAGTGAGTGAGTTGTGTACCATTTTATGTATGGTGGGGATGAAGCTTGATTTGGTGGCTTTGACGCATGACACTGGGCACGGGTCTGTAGGAGCAGTGCTTGTGTTGATTGTAGAGATGATGTGGGATATCTGTTCTGTTGAGGGTGTGTAGAATGTGCCCCAGGTTTTGGAGTGTACGTCCGTCCTGGTGTTCCCACTAGGTGTTGTTCGTTCTGTGGAGTGAAATTTGTCTTTGATGTGATCGGCGAATTCCTGTGGATCAACTTGTGCTTCCCCTTCTGTTGTTTGCTCTTTTGTGAGGATCTTTACTATTTCGAAAAGCTCTCTGGGTTTGTTGATGAAGGAATTTATCATGTTTGTGTGGAATTCCATCTTTGATTGGTTGATGTGTTCATTGTATTGTTTTTGCTTTGTTAGGTAAAGATGCTGGTCGGCAGTTAGGTAAAGATGCTGGTCGGCAGTTTACCATCCTAGCAACCACCCAGCCCATTAACAGTCCTAGCCCTCCCATAGCCCATTACCAGTCTTAACCACCCATAGCCCATTACCAGTCCTAACCCCCCCATCAGCCCACCTCCAATCCTAACCCTTCCCATCAGCCCATTTCCAGTCCTAGCCCCCCATAGCCCATTACCAGTCCTAACCCCACATCAGCCCACCTCCAATCCTAACCCTCCCCAACACCCTTTTCAATCCTAGCCCCCCCCCCCATCAGCCCATAGCTCATTACCAGTCCTAACCCTTCTCCCCCCCATGATCCCAGGGAAAATAAAAACAAAAACTGGCAGCGGCAGAATCAAGTGGTTTCCCCCCCCCCCCCCCCGCCTGCCCGGCAGAGTCCTCCGCACGGGCCTTCAGAATTTCTCATCAGCACCAGCTTTCAGAGTTTCCCATCAGCCCTGGTGGGCTTAACAGAGCCGCGAGAGAGAAACTCTCTCTTCGCGGCTCTGAAAGCCACCGCCGAGAGGATTGATTCAACGAGGGCTCTGCCGGGCAGGCAGGAGGGGCGGGGGTGGCCCCAGGACACTTGATTCTGCCCAGGGGCAGCTCAAGGCAATCTGCTGCCTGAGCGGGGAGAGGAAGAGGGTTGGTGAGCTTTCTCAAAATTCCAGTCAGGGACTGAACCAAACTAAAGCTGCTCAATATGTAGAGGCGGGCACTTTTTGTCAGCTAAGCTTGAAGAAGGATGGTCAGAACCTGATAAGTCAATGGCCATTACTTACATTTATCCAGGCTGAATTTTTAAGGACATGATAAAGGCCAAAACTGTTGATAATTTCAGTCGTCCATCATTTTGGGTCCTCAGAACAATGCTTGTATGTTATGATGTTAGGTTTTATTAAATCATTGACCTAGGCATATTTTTCTGGCAATAGCTAAAGACCCACAACACTGCTGTATGGTATGAACAGAATGTAACCTGTTATCAAAAATAAATAAAAAAAACAAAAAACATAAAACATAAGGTACCTGTCGGGTGCCTGAAGATGTCTGCTGAAGCAGTTTTTTTTTTTTTTTTTAATTTTTTTTATTTGTGTTGTTGCTCCGGAGGTCCAGCACCGCTCCGGGGCTGCAGGGAGCAGTTAAGAAGGTTTTTTTTTTTCTTTTCTGTAGCTGCAGGGAAGGTAGAAAAAACCAGCGTGTTTTTTAAATAAAATAGCATCGAGGGTTTGTTGGTGCTCCTATGGCTGCGATTTGCAGCTGCATAGTTTTTTTACTTCGGGGCTCTGAGAACCGGCATCCGCATAATAAAAAAACAACAAAAAAAAAAACCAACTGAAAAATTGATGTGAAGCCTCGGGCCTGTAGAGTCATGTTGGGCATGCTCTGAGGCTTAAGCAGAAGTCATTCAGAGGTCCGGGGCTGTGATTGATGGGAACATCGCGGCTGACCCGATCACAGCAGTGAGAGTAGTAGAGCATTTGGGAAGGCCGCGGATGCCACGGCTCTTCACGGTGCAGTGGGGAAAGGGGCGGAGATGGAGTCAGGCCTGTTAGAGACCCCAATGAGGTTAAACATGGGCAATTCCTTCTCAGATGATCTTATGCTCTCCCTGCTGTGATCGGCACACCATCAGCTGTTCCCAATCACAGCCCCAGACCTCCTGATGATTCCCACTCAAGCCTCAGAGCATGCTTCTTTAGCCGATCAGGGGCGTGTGGGCCATGCCTCAGGTCGGCCCTGCCTCCGAGGAATGAATCAGCCTGATTTGTGCCGAGCTTGAGCGGGGAAAGGGCACGGCTGTGTTTATTTTTGATTTTGCCGCCTCTGGTCTGCCACTGCCTTCCTGCCGCTTTTTTTCTCGTTCGGATGAGCTTGAGCAGGAAAAAAAGTGACGGGAAGGCAGCAGCAGGCCAGAAGTGGCAAAATCAGAAACAAACACAGCCACAACTGCCAGAATGCCGCCCCCTTGAAAGTGCCGCCTGAGGCAACTGCCTCAGTCGGCCTAATGATAGAACCACCCCTGATTCTGCCGCAGCCAGTTTTTGGTTTAATTTACTTGGGCTTTCAATTAAGAATGTTGTTTGCGCGGGGCCCCCTGAAATGCGGGGCCCTGTGTAAACAACATTCTTGCTCAATGGACGGGCCGGCCCTGGAGGCGGGCAAAGGTCAGAGGCTGACCCCTTCTCAGGGGAGGTGGGCGGCTATTTGTGGCTGACTTATCCTGCTCTCCACGGAGAACTCCTGTTACAGGTAAATACCTCCGTTTTCTCCTAGGACAAGCAGGATGAGTCAGCCACACTTGGGGCCTCCCAAGCTGTCGTGCGCTGTGGTGGGAAGGGGAGGCCGAGATCAGGCCAGGTGACACCTTCAAGGCAGACTGTTTTAATGGTGTGCCCTGGAACACTTTGGTAGTGTACTTGGTGACAGTGTCAAACGTGCAACGTGTACGCACACAGTGCAGTGTGCAGCGTGCAGAGCTAATGGGTGTGCACCAATGAGATGCAGTGTGTAGTGATAGTAATACTGGGAGTGTAGACAAGCAGTCCCACTTTGCGTCAGTGTGGTAGTGGTGGTTGCGAGAGTATACGGTCTCAATGGGCAGCCACAGAGGTAAGGTCTCAATGGGCACCCGCAGAGATGCAGCCTTGCCACGGCATCACTCATGGAAGCATTGCAGGAGTGCCGTAGTGTGGAGGTGACGCCTTGATGCAGTCACAGCAGCGAGGAGGTCACTGCGGTCAAGGCTAAGATCCGGCAGTGGGGAGGTCACTGCGGGCAAGGCTAGGACCAGCAGCAATATCGACTGTGCCACAAGAGTGATGCAATTAAGGATATGAGTCATGAGTCCATTCATGACTGTGCTGGACATGAGTCATGAGTCCGTTCATGACAGTGCTACGAGAGTGATGCAATTAAGTATTACCACTGCAAGGACATGAGTCATGAGTCCGTTCATGACAGTGCTACAATTAGGTATAACCACAAGGATACGAGTCATGAGTGAGCTCATGACCTGGTTAGGAGTGTCCAGGCCGAAGGTAGCAGACTAGACCCTGAGACTGCTAGGCGACGTGTTTGAAACTGAGATAGCTAGGTGACACGCTTGTCCGGAGGCTGCTAGGTGACGCGCTTGTCCTGTTGCATGTAGAGTGGGCCACAGGCTGTCCATGGATCTCTTGGTCTGGCTAAAGTCCTGTGTTGGTCTTTGGCATGGTTTGGGCCTCGGCGCAGTGGCATGCGGGATTCCTAGAGGCAGAGTATACTGGGACCGGGTGGCCAGGCTTATTGGGGTAGAATGTGATGAAGGTTGGGGTCACATGCGATGAGAGCTGAGCATGGAGTGTATCCAGGAAGGTATCCTTCACTCTGTATTTTTAACCACCGGGTCTAGTATGCCCCCCCCCCCTCATGTGTGGGTTCTGTTACCAGTTGCAGGAATGTTTCTCCCTGTAGAAAATCCAGGATCTCCTCACTATTAGGCTACACCACAGCAGGGATGACCTAATCAACATCCACCGTGTTGAAATTGCCTATCAGCCGCACTGCTCCTTTCGTAGCAATGCTGCCAATGTCTTCAACTAAATCTCTTTGCAGTTCTTCTGCCTGTGGAGAAGGCCTGTATATCACACCAATGTCAACGGATGCACCATTCCCCTCTTTCCAACCATGGGGAAAATAACCTGCAAGGAGGAGGAAGTACAACCCCCTAAATAAAACAGGCCAAGTGGCATAGCTGGAATAGTTGTGTCTACCCTGTGGATGGGTCCCCTTGCCGCATGGCAGGTGGAGAGGGGGCTCGCACTAAACCACCCGTGACGTTTTTTTGTGAAAGATGTTAAGGCTGGGCTATCTTTAGGACTACTCTAAATACAATAGCCTTTTAAAAATGATTATGTATCACCGTACTAGTGGGCTTTCGGGGGTATCTTTGCTAGCTTGGGCAGACTGAGTTCTATTCTAAATCTTCTTTGTGCATTCTACTTCATGCCCATCTGTTTTCAAATTATCTACTTTTGAAAAGCTAGAGTGCCTCCTTTTTTAATTGGAAATTGTCTAAAGTCCCCCTCCCATTTGTCAGATCTTCTTAAACGTTTGATTATAGATTATTTGACAAGTCTACAACGCACTTTATAAACCAATTCGCACATTTGCGATCAGTGCTCAAAGCTAGCATCTCCTTTAATTAGCGACTGTACAATTTCCCGAACTCACGTTGGCAAGGTTTGAAAAGTCCGCTTTAGTCAGGGATTGGTCAAATAATTCTTCCCGGAGGTGACAGAAGAGAAGTCCTTCCGAAGGTTCTTTCTAATTGTGGGGGGGGGGGGGGGGGAGGAGGGGGGATGCTTTTACTCCAAATCATCCGCTGTAGCTATCTGGCTCAAAACTGTGGGCTAACTTTTCCTTCTATTCGAAATCGTTGATTTTTCTAAATATTCTGGCTATGCCATTTCTTTTCTCGCCCTTCCTTTCACCTGTTTCGGGGAGGCTTTTGTTTAATATCTTTACGCCGTCAAAAATGTTCCATTCCATATAAAACCGAGGGAAGAGATGCAACTAGCTAAGAAGGGAGAGAGAGAGACTGCTCTTTTTTATACTTCCCCTTATCGGTGTTACAAACTTCATGGTGGTGTGAGACTGTATTACTAATTAAAGATTTATATGGATTTTTGGATCAGCAAAGGATATTGTACTTTATTTGAGCCAACTTGCTCCAGAGATGAGAGATTTTTGCACATCTAGCCTGGGGAGTGTTAAGAGATCAGAGAGGGAGACAGAATTCTTCCCTTGGCCTTTGAACAATTCTCTTGGACAGGATAAGAATTCATCAATTATAATGTAAAAGCTTTGAGATGCTTTTGGGTGTCTCCCTTGACAGAGACCCATTAATGATAACAAAAGAACACTTAGGCCATGGAGGATGTGTCCTTTGAGCATTCTCAGATGTCTGACCATGTCTGACTGTGTAAGTTTGAGCTTCTAACACCAAAGGGGGTAATCAAAAGCCTGCCCGGAAACCGAAGCAAAAAAGGTGGATGGGGTGGAGAAGCTCATGGGTGAGAGCTGGAGAGAAGCTCATGGGTGAGAGCTGGCTGCAACATATAAGTACAGAGAATATCCAGAACAAGACAGAGCGTAGATCTGCTTGGCCAAGCATGAAGTATCCTAGACTGTCATTAGTTCCTCTCGCTGAGCGCTCCCAGCTGATGTGTAAAGGGGTTATGACAAGTTTGGTGAAGTATATTCTTTGTACATAGCTACATTCTCTCATAATTCTTTCAGTATTGTAATTAAGTGTGCATTCTAGTTATCTTTTCTAACTACTCATGTGTAACTAAGAGAATTACTTGTCTTTCTGAATGTCTTCTTACTTTGTTTGTAAATAAACTGCACGTCTTCATTACAAGGTGTTAGCCTTTGTTGAAGTAAGACAATATTCTGGTTATCTTTTCTAACTACTCATGTGTGTGTAACTAAGAGAATTACTTGTCTTTCTGAATGTCTTCTTACTTTGTTTGTAAATAAACTGCACGTCTTCATTACAAGGTGTTAGCCTTTGTTGAAGTAAGACAATTGGTACCAGAAGTGGGGTACGGAAAAAAGGCTTGGACAATGTTGAAAAGAAAAGGAAATAGTGTAAATACTGTAAATATTGTAAATATTCATAGCGGGTATCAGGCTTTTTATGAAATATTAGCTAGAGAGTGTTATTATGGGTCAGGTCTAAGTGAGAATTCGGAATCTGTTTTAAAAGATGATGAACCTGTTAATTCCCTTACATGCTTGCAAAAAATACCTGTTGAAAAAGGAACAGAATTGCATAACTTAGGGAGAAGGAGATTGCTTTTGTTGTCTGCATATTGTAAGATGCATCAGACAAATTCTAGCAAATTAGATTTGATTGCATGGACAGATAAAATAGACATTTATCAGCAAGTTGCTGAGAGGGTGGCTCAGTATAAATACCGTAGGAGACGGGGAATTAATTCTGACCCACTGATACAAGATCAGGTATAATGCACTTGTAAGCTTTGATTTGTTCTGTATGATTGGTTCTGACCCACTGATACAAGATCAGTTTTGTTTAGGAAAAATATGTAACCTTGTGCTGCAAAGATAATTCAGTGCTTTGAACAAAATGCCTATCCTGTACAGTTAGTATTAATTGTTATGGAAAATCCTTATAAGATTATGAAGAAGTGAAGACCTTTTTTTTAAGGTCCCTGGTTAAAAGAAACTCTGATCAGATAGGTATAATGCACTTGTAAGCTTTGATTTGTAGAAACTCTGATCAGATAGGTATAATGCACTTGTAAGCTTTGATTTGTTCTGTATTCAAATGTTTGTAGTAAAAAAAAAACCAAAACCTGTTTTTTTTTTCATTACTGGCTACTCCAGTAGATTTTATAGTCCCTGAATGTTGAAGTGACTAGCTCAAATAAACAAGGCAAACTTTTTTTCCTCCAAAGTAGGGATTGAGAGCCTTAACAGGACAATGGGGCATCTAGAGCCAGTTTGCAAATGATTTAAAATCCTGAGTAAATAAGAAGGTAATCTTTATCATTAATATGTTATGCATCTATTCTTTGTCTTTGACTGTATATGCTACCAAACAAACTTAAAAGTTAAAGGAGGATTTTTTTTTTAACTGTGGCAAGCACCCTAGGGGGCATAGTTAACCATAAACAGCTATAACTATAGGTTAATTGTTCAGCTACATAGTAATCTGCATACCTATTGTTTTTTCTACTGGCTGTGTTGAAGATAACATTTCAGATCTGTTTGTTGACCAGTTTCAGGTTAATTTAAAAGTAACACCTTTTAGAAGTTTCACCTCACTTGAGCCTGAACTGTGAGATTCAAGATAATTACTTTAAGCTTTGTGCTAACGACTGAGGGACACCTGTTTTTCTATACTTGAATTTTAGAGAAAAAGTGTACTTTGTTCTAAAAGTTTATATTTTATTTTCAGTACAGTTCCTGAGAAAATAGATATAAAACAGGTATATGTTGCAGCATTGTGAGATATTAAGTTGGTAGTTTATACACTTGCACTTATGACACTTGTGGTAATAGTACATTATGCAGAGGTCCAGTACACACAGCAATTACCAGATGAGTAAAATATTAATAAGTTTGATGAAATTTTAGACAGAGGCTGATATGAAAATTGCTCTATTCTCAAGCATATAGGACAAATTTAGATTAACGATGGAACTGAGTTCCCAGAAAATAATGAGAACTTGAGTTGATTGGATAAAACCAAATCTTGCTTGTCAGCAATGATCCAGGAGAGGTTTGAGAAAAAGAATAAGAGAGAGAGAGAGAGGCAGAAAGGTGAGGCCACAGCCTAGGCTAAATGTGCTGCTTCCAATGTGATGATCTGGGCTGCCAAGCTCTAAGACTCCTTGAGGACCCACAAAGGCCTGAAGAACAGGAACCTTGCATATTTATGCCTCTGAAGAGACATAAATAGGCAGGGGGAGCATAGGCCGAGAAGAACCCAAGGATAGTCATGAATGCCTTGCAATCCAAGAAGAACCGAAGATGAGGCCTAGCCACCAATGCCTTGTACCCTCTTAGATCTCTCACCTCAAAAGGATCTCTTTTTGACACCATAATTAATGAGTAGCTTATACAAATCCTTGTGAACACTGCAATTTTAAAATCAGCCTAACAGCACTCTCACTGAGGACAGGGTATGCGACGGATTCTAGTTATGCGTGGGAGATGGGCCATGCTTCTTTCTGTTGGGATTGATGTTGTGGAATGCTGCAAAATGATAGTTTTGTATTGTAGGGATTTTGCCCGGATTGTTCCTATTTTAGAGTGAGCATATGTCCACTTGGCACTGGACCAATTGAGTTGATGGGAAGGGGACACTGTTTACTCATACTGTTATCTTATTGAGAAGAATCTAAATTTAAGTTATTAACAATTGTTTGATATTCTTAGCAGTCTTGCCAAATAAGGATACATTAGTGTGGTATAAAAGAAACAGGAAAAGGACCTATGTAAGTAGTTGGTGGAATGATGCAGGTGATGAAAAAGTGTTGTGTTATGGAGGGATGAAGTGGAATATTAAAGGAGAAACTGTGATAGACAATAAACTGATGAAGGTAATTTGAAGTGATGTATCTGCCTAATGAATATGTAAACAAAAAAAATTATGAGCACTTTATTCAACTATGCCGTCTCCAGAAGCTTCAATTCAGGAAGTCATACTCAACAATTGGAAGAAATAGATATTTGGAGACAGGCTAGGTGCACCTTGCACCCTGATGAGCTTTGGAAAACCCACACTGGCCATGTGGTACTTCTGGATGCTTTGTGCCTCACTTTTCCTCTGTATGTCCTGGCCAGGCATGCAGAGGCAAAGGGGGATGATTTGATGACAAATTCTCACACAATTGGGTATAATTCTAAAACTTGTCAAAAATTGCAGAACACGTATGTGCAGCTTGTCTGATCTGAAACATGTAAAGGTCATTCAAGGGCAAAATGGAATATTTCCTACAAGCAAAATGAATTTCCAGTGATAGAGAGACAAGGAGTTAATCAAACTGCGAGATAAGATTGACACCATACGAGATAGTTACTAATAGATCACTGAAAGTTTATAAAAGCAATATTTATTATCTGTAGGATATGATCTTAGTAAATATAGATGAAATTAAGTTTGTCTTATTGTAAAGTCTAACCTAGAATTTTTTTAGTCTTTTCATTTAATATTGGCGCTGCTCTTCTGAATGAGGCCTGGTGCCATGTCACCAACTGCAAGCCGGAGAGTCTGGCGGAGGGAATTGACCAGAGTCCAGATGGAGCAGACCATCCCGAGAGATCTGGACTACACACCGCAGAAACGTGTGAGGAAGTCCCTATCTACTTTAATGTGTCGCAATGAAAGAAAGGCCAAGATGTCCACCTACGAGAATGAGAGGTTCAACTGTTGAGAGAGGCCAAGTTTAAACTTCAGAGAAAGGTGAAAAAGACGCTACGGAGTCCTGAAAAACTGCTGAGAAGCAGGCCAAATTATCTGAAAATAGGAAAAGGACTATTGGACTTTTGTGGACTTTTGTGAATGATTTTTTTTTTTTTTTCTTATGTATTGTTATTGTTTCCTTGGAAAGTAACTGTAATTTTAGTATCTCAGATTTTTTCTGCTGAACATCATGTGCCCAATTGCTTATGTCACCTGTTCCCCAGATTTTAGTTATTAGAGTCTATGGGGCAGATGTACAGTGGGAAAAAGTTCTGAATGTGCAGGTGAAATGAGTCCCCCACTGCATGGGGAACTGATAAAGATAGCTGAGACCTACAAGCCATTTGGCTTTGACAATTGTAATGCTGAGGGGGGGGGGAATGGGAAAATATCACCCAAATTACACTGAGGCTTGTCCCCTCCAGCGTTTGCCTTAATGCTATCCACTATGTTTAAGCCCATGTTGTTATTATTGTATTTCTAAATGAATTACAAATGCGATTCAGCCATTGCTTACGTACAATATCCTTGTTGATCCAAGGGTGGAATGTATTACTAATTAAAGATTTATATGGATTTTTGGATCAGCAAAGGATATTGTACTTTATTTGAGCCAACTTGCTCCAGAGATGAGAGATTTTTGCACATCTAGCCTGGGGAGTGTTAAGAGATCAGAGAGGGAGACAGAATTCTTCCCTTGGCCTTTGAACAATTCTCTTGGACAGGATAAGAATTCATCAATTATAATGTAAAAGCTTTGAGATGCTTTTGGGTGTCTCCCTTGACAGAGACCCATTAATGATAACAAAAGAACACTTAGGCCATGGAGGATGTGTCCTTTGAGCATTCTCAGATGTCTGACCATGTCTGACTGTGTAAGTTTGAGCTTCTAACACCAAAGGGGGTAATCAAAAGCCTGCCCGGAAACCGAAGCAAAAAAGGTGGATGGGGTGGAGAAGCTCATGGGTGAGAGCTGGAGAGAAGCTCATGGGTGAGAGCTGGCTGCAACATATAAGTACAGAGAATATCCAGAACAAGACAGAGCGTAGATCTGCTTGGCCAAGCATGAAGTATCCTAGACTGTCATTAGTTCCTCTCGCTGAGCGCTCCCAGCTGATGTGTAAAGGGGTTATGACAAGTTTGGTGAAGTATATTCTTTGTACATAGCTACATTCTCTCATAATTCTTTCAGTATTGTAATTAAGTGTGCATTCTAGTTATCTTTTCTAACTACTCATGTGTAACTAAGAGAATTACTTGTCTTTCTGAATGTCTTCTTACTTTGTTTGTAAATAAACTGCACGTCTTCATTACAAGGTGTTAGCCTTTGTTGAAGTAAGACAATATTCTGGTTATCTTTTCTAACTACTCATGTGTGTGTAACTAAGAGAATTACTTGTCTTTCTGAATGTCTTCTTACTTTGTTTGTAAATAAACTGCACGTCTTCATTACAAGGTGTTAGCCTTTGTTGAAGTAAGACAGAGACAGAGCAGCGGAGGTCTCTGCGAGTAAGGTCCCCTGGAGGGAAAGTCGGGGCAAATTGACAGTTACGCGTTTGAAGCTTCTGTCTTCAGCCGAGTAATTTTGAAAGATCCGAAGAGCGAAAACTATCTCGATTTCTAGTTGAGCATTGCCTGATCTTAAAAAGTAATCATCCATTCTCGACCTCCCAGTATATTAGCATATGGTGCCCTGCTTTTAGCTGCAGCATCGCCGGACATTAAGGAGGAAATGCTACACGGGGGTCTCTCCTTAACCTACTAGCAATTTCAAAGCACTAGGGAAATGAACGAAGTTAAACAAATATAGCTCATTAATAATAAGAAATCATTCGGGGAAACTGGCTCTTTGCAAGACAGCGTGGGTGGCTCTGAAAAGAACCTTTGGGTTTCCGGTCTCCGTCCTCTCAGCTTTACTTACTCTTGGCCACTCTTGGTCTTCTTGTTATCCCGCACTGCATTACCAGCCAGCGCCAGGATCTCAGCTGTGAGATACTCCAGCACCGCCACCAGATAGACCGGGGCTCCGGCGCCAACACGCACAGCGTAGTTGCCCTTCCGTAGCAGTCTGTGCACATGGCCAACGGGAAACTGCAGCCCTGTGCGGGAAGATCACGTCTTCGCCTTAGCCCGAGCTTTTCCACCCTGCTTGTCACACCCCGACATTCTGCAAAACACTTTCTCCTAGGACAAGCAGGATGAAGTCATCCACACCAGGTGACGTCATCTGACGGCGCCGAAGACGGAAGTAGACTCTCTCTCTAGCCCAGAAGGTTTCACCTTCTGGGCATGCATCAAATGGCCCTACCGCTAGGCCCGCCCCTAGCCAGCCACTTTTGCCTCTTCCGCCTTGCCAGCAAGACGGACCTCTACTTTCCCCTTCAAACTGATCTTCAATCAACATGCCTGGAAAACAGCACAAACCGGGTTTTAAAAAATGCCCTGGCTGTTCCAGGAAGATGAACGCGACTGTCCTGCATGATCGTTGCCTGCGGTGCCTGGGTGTCTCCCATCAGGTAGAAGATTGTGCACACTGCGCCCGCATGTCCCCTAGAGCCTTAAAATCTAGGAGGAATGCGCTCCGGGAACTGTTCCCTGCATCTCTGCCCTCCGGAGCTTCCAGCAGTGCCTTGCTCCCTGCCTGCTCCTCCTCGGCCTTGCAGCCTCTAACGATGCCTGCTCAGACCCTGTCGACGCCTCCTCCTGCTGCGATAGCGCCGGGTGCGCAGGTTCTGGCCTCCTCCCATGGCAACTCAGCTGCTGGCTCCTTGGACAACCGGCTCGCTGAAGCCCCGTCCTTCCACGAGGCTCCCATGACGGCGGCCATCTTTAGTGATGTCAACTTTGCAAGCCCCGCCCACTGCGGCGCCATTGGCCGGCGCCAGGAGAAGCGTCATTCTTCACGCAGCGAATGAAGGCACTAGCACCACCATCGGAGATCCCACTCGGCGCAGAGGCGCCGGCACTACCCGCGCTGTGATCACAGGGCCATCTCCCGATCCAGCAGCAGCAGCTCCAGTGGCTCTGACAGCCACCGGAGTCTACGAAAGCGGCGCCATCATCGACACAGGAGCCATCGCCGCGTGCACACTCCAGCCACTTCCTGGGACAGCGATTCCCACGATGAAGCTGCCTACTCACCGGACAGGTATGACTCTCCAGACTACCTTAGTCGGGCTCTCACCCCGGCAACCCCCCCCCTCTCCGCCTGGATCTCCTGTGGCTCCAAGGACAGTCCAACCACCCTGTCTTCTCCCTGAGCCTGCCACCACTACTCCTGTAGCCTTGGAAGCCCCGGCTCAACTTCTGTCCCTCCTCACCATTCTCTTTGAGCAGTGGACCCCCTCTTCAGCAGCACCAACTGCGGGGACCCTCCCCGAAACCCTCAGTGAACTTGCGGATGCCCCTGCACACCCCACCCCTGATCCTGCACCGGACCCCAGCTCCACCGCCGTCCCTTCACAGGAACCCCAACTCCCTCATGACGACACAGAGAGCAACTCCACGGCCTCCGTGGAGCCCTCAGAAAAAGCTGGCCATCAGCCTGCGGACGGCCCTGGTAACCCGGAGGATCTGTCATCTCCCAAATTCCTCGATAAGGTAGCCGAGGCCCTGTGCCTCCCCAGCGTTTCCCCTATCGTTGACCAGCGCCCGGAAACTCAAGCTGCCAGAAAATTTCTTGAAGCCCCACGTTCCTCTGCGCACCTTCTTGTTCACCCTCTACTGAATGACAATTGACTATCCATATGGCAGAACCCCTCTTCCGGGACCCCGACATCAAGGAAGTTGGATGCAAAATATCAAGTCCAACCTTCTCCTGGATTTGATAAGACGCAACTTCCCCACCACTCCATAGTTGTGGAATCCGCTCTCAAACAAACGAAATCAGCACGGACACAATCCAACTTTCCGCCTGGCAGAGACTTAAGGCTACTCGATGAAGTTGAAGAAAGACTTTCCAAGGGTCCATACTGTGCGGTAGAGTTGCTGCCCACCAACTGCAGCATGCCCTATATCAGGACACCCTCATGGAAAAATTAAAAATGACCATCTCCACATTCAGCCAGGAGACACAAGCCGCCGCTTCTGCTACCCTCCTCGACCTGCAAGAATGCACTAAACATCAGGTGCGGGCAGCGTTTGATGCCTTTGATGTGGCGGCCCGCACTGCGGCCACCTCCATCTCCGCTCGACACCTAGCCTGGCTCAGAGCCTCAGGCCTACGGGAAGACACGCACGAGCGCATTGCTGATGCCCCCTGCACGGGGGATACTCTGTTTGGAGATAAAGTTAACGACACCGTCAACGCCATGAAGGACTGTTGCATGACACCCCAAACTCTTGCAGGCGACGGTCTAGAACGGCCTGTCCGCAAGACTTCCTACCAGCATAAACCTTTCTCTTTCTCATCTTCCAAGCGGCAGTACGGATCCTACCGAAAGTGGCCACAGCCCCACTACAAGCAACCATCACACTCCTCCCATGCTTCCTACAAGCAAAAGCCTCGTCAGCGTGAAAGGAGGCAGCAAAAGCCAGCTCAGCCGACATTGGGGAGAAACAACCAGACCTTTTGACGGGAGGACTGGGGCCAACCCCCCCACGGGAGGGCGCTTGGCCAGGTTCCTTCAACATTGGAAATCCATTACTACAGACCAGTGGGTACTTTCAATCATTGCCAAAGGGTACCGGATAAAGTTCCTATCACCACCCGTACAGCGAGCGACTCCACGATGCAAACAATCCACCTCCCTCCTGGAAGCGGAGATATTGGCCCTCCTAGCCTCCAACGCAATAGAGCCGGTCCCAGATGCGGAGATCAACACTGGATTCTACTCCAGATACTTTCTTATTCCCAAGAAGTCTGGCGGTATGCGGCCCATCCTCGATCTGCGCAAACTCAATCTATTCATCGTGAAGGAAAAGTTCAGGATGCACTCCCTCGGGACCATCCTCCCCCTCATCCAACCGAAGGAGTGGCTTACATCCCTGGATCTCATGGAAGCGTACACACACGTTCCCATACACAGGGCTCACAGGAAATATCTACGCTTCCAAGCCGCCGGGAGACACTTCCAATACAAGGTTCTTCCGTTCGGCCTGTCCCCTGCACCACGAGTGTTTACGAAATGCATGGCAGTGGCAGCAGCACACCTTCACAAACAAGGAATCTCTGTTTTTCCCTTTCTGGACGACTGGCTTATCTCTGCTCCTTCCTTCAGAGAGGCCAAGCGCACAACCCAAACAACCATCTCCCTGCTGACATCCTTGGGTTTTCTGGTGAATTACCCAAAATCGCACCTCAACCCCTCCCAGCGGATGGAGTTCATCGGAGCACTCGTAGACACCTCTCGCTCCATGGCCTTCCTTCCCCAATCGAGGAGGAACACCATCAGGGGAACTGGCACGCATCGTACGAACGCAACAGTCCTCCTCGGCAGAAGCCCTCCTGCGTCTCCTAGGACACATGGCGTCAGCCACCCAAACGGTACCCTTAGCGAAGCTCCACATGCGCTGCCTTCAGTGGCACCTGCGGACATTCTGGTCTCAACACTCACAGTCTCTGGAGACCATCATTCCCCTGGACAAAACAGTATTGACCTCACTCCATTGGTGGACCCTCAAAAAGAATCTAGCATGCGGGAGACCTCTCTCCCAACCACCACATCAACTAACCATCACCACTGATGCATCACCTGTGGGCTGAGGGGCGCACTGCCTCCACCTGCGGACACAGGGCGTCTGGTCACCCCAGGAGCGGCAGTACCACATAAACCTCCTCTTGCTCAGAGCCATGAGATATGCACTGGAGGCCTTCCAAGACTTGATCTCGGACAAGGCAGTTCTGCTGAAAACAGACAATCAAGTGGCAATGTTCTACATCAACAAGCAGGATGGGATGGGATCACGACCCCTTTGCAGAGAAGCCCTGCAGATATGGGCGTTCGCGTCTGCTCATATCTGCACGCTCCAAGCCTCCTACCTTCCCGGCCTTCAGAACCAATTGGCCGACAAGCTGAGTCGGCAACTCAACCCACACGAGTGGTCCCTGAAGCTTCAGGTGGCCCTCCGTCTCTTCCAAGTCTGGGGCTACCCTGCAATCGACCTCTTCGCCACGGAGATCAACACGAACTGCAAAATCTTTTGCTCAAAACGCCCCTCTGCTTGGAGCCACGCAGCAGATGCATTCGACGTGTCCTGGGGGGGGGTGATCTCTAGTGTATGCCTTCCCTCCCATCCTGCTGATTTCCAGGACCGTCCAACGAATCATCTCCGACAGAGCTCAAGCCATCCTGAAAGCCCCATATTGGCCCCGTCAGGGATGGTTTTCACTTCTCCACCGACTACAGGTGTGCCCCCCGAGGTGCCTACCTCTGAGTCTGGATCTGGTCTCACAGGAAGAAGGGAACACCCTCCACTCCAACCTTCGAACCCTTGCTCTTACGGCCTGGAGGCTGAGCGGATAGCGCTTTCCCCTTTCCATCTTCCGCAGGAGGTCGAACAGGTGATACTCGCCTCACGTCGGCCAACGACCAGAAAAGCCTACAGCCTCAAGTGGCGACGCTTCACCGCCTGGTGCACCGCTCAGGAAGTGGCCCCCTTCTCCTGCCCCATACCGACAATCCTGCAGTACCTAACCTCCCTGTACCAGCAGGGACTGCAGACACAATCCATCCGGGTCCACCTGGCAGCCATCGCAGCCTTCCACGAGCGCTTAGGGGATGGGTCCATTGCACAGCTACCCATTGTGGGCCAGTTTAGGAGGGGTCTGTCCAACCTGCATCCCCCAGTCAGGAGACCGGTGCCCCTCTGGGATCTTAATTCAGTCCTCAACCAACTTACGTTACCCCCCTTCGAACCCATGCAATCAACCGACAGCAAGTTCGTCTCCTGGAAAACACTGTTCCTGGTGGCCATCACCTCAGCCCGGAGGATCAGCGAGCTACAAGCACTGGTGGCACACCCACCCTACACACAGCTGTCCGAGTACCGGGCCACCCTCCGGACACACCCAAAATTTATTCCGAAGGTGGCCTCCGCCTTCCACATTAACCAAACGATTGAGCTCCCCACCTTTCACCCGGAGCCCCACTCTTCCCCGGAGGAAGAACGCTTGCACAAGCTTGACTGCGTCCGTGCCTTGAGAATCTACCTCCTCCGGACGGCCGCACAAAGGCAGAGCACGCAACTCTTTGTTTCTTATGACCATAACAAACCTGGTCGCCCGGTCATCAAGCGCACTCTGTCCCTCTGGATTACTGCATGTATCTCCTTCTGCTTGAACCAGGCCAGCTCCGGACCCTCACCACCAGCGAACACACACCAGCTGAGGGCGCTCGCAAGCTCTATCGCCAACCTACGAGCAGTACCAGTCCCCGACATCTGCAAAGCAGCCACCTGGTCCTCCGTCCAGACTTTCCAAAGACACTACTGCCTAGACTGGCAAGCAGGTTCTTTCGGGAGGGCGGTCCTGACGGCAGCCTGCGCCCCCACTGGACCTTGAACTAATACCTCATATACTTGATATTGATGCTAAGAACCTTCTACTCACCCAGTAAGGGTCTAGTAAGATCAAGATGCGCTGAACTCTTGCGCCTAGTACGTAAGAGGTTGAAAATGCCCCTGTCTTTCACCTCTTAAGGGTTATTTGCACACGTGATGTTTTTGTTACACATGTTTTACTACCTGTTTACAGATGTACTGCCTGTTTGCACATGTTACTGCCTGTTTGCACATGTACTGCCTGTCTGCACATGTTACTGCCTATCGCACATGTTTACTACCTGTTGACACATATCCCCGTGCACCTGTTCACTGATGTTCTGATTACACCTGGGCACGTACAGCCGGTCGTTTGCCTGCTGGAATAAACAGTATTGTTGCCTACCTCTCAATGTGACTTCCTGAACCTCCCTGTCTGGGTCCTTCCACCCCAACCATTCTCTGCTAGGGAGGCACCTGGTGTGGATGACTTCATCCTGCTTGTCCTAGGAGAAATCGGGGTTCCTTACCTGTAACGGGAGTTCTCCGTGGACAGCAGGATAAGTCATCCACACTTCCCGCCCTCCTCCCCTGTAAGGACCCCACAGGTCAAGGCCCTATCGCCCCTAGTCTCTGACTCAGCTCGAGACACAGTGGCTGGCTAGGGGCGGGCCTAGGGGTAGGGCCAGTTGATGCATGCCCAGAAGGTGAAACCTTCTGGGCTAGAGAGAGAGACTACTTCCATCTTCGGCACCGTCGGATGACGCCACCTGGTGTGGATGACTTATCCTGCTGTCCACGGAGAACTCCCGTTACAGGTAAGTAACCCCGATTTCTACCCTATCGCAAATAATTCACAATTCGCCAGTCCCATGGCTTTTATACTTTCCCAAAGCTTCTCTACCTCCCTTCTGATTGGTTAAGAAAGTTAAACCCACATCTCTCAGCAATTATCATAGTAGCTTTGTTCACGGACCAATCCCATCTTAAGCAGCACCGTGATGACGTCAGGGCTCAACTGCGTCCAATAGCGAGGAAAGATGCTCGGCTGTAAGAATTTGCATGGGCTGCCTATATATAGCGCCTCCCGCAGCCTTTCGGCCTAGTCCAGTAGCAATAGTTTTGCAAGCATTGCATGGGAATTTCTTTTTTATTAAAAAATGCCAGAGCCAGCAAAGTCTGCTCCAGCTCCCAAGAAGGGTTCTAAGAAAGCGGTGAGCAAAACCCAGAAGAAAGACGACAAAAAGCGTAAGAAAAGCAGGAAGGAGAGCTATGCCATCTACGTGTATAAGGTACTGAAGCAGGTTCACCCTGACACCGGCATTTCTTCCAAAGCTATGAACATCATGAACTCTTTCGTGAATGACATCTTTGAGCGCATCGCAGGAGAAGCCTCCCGCCTGGCTCATTACAACAAGCGTTCCACCATCACTTCCAGAGAGATCCAGACCGCAGTGCGCCTCTTGCTGCCCAGTGAACTGCCCAAGCATGCCGTGTCCGAGGGCACCAAGGCTCTCACGAAGTACACTAGCTCCAAATAATGCCGAGCTAAAGTCTCCAGCTCTGCAAACCGAACCCAAAGGCTCTTTTCAGAGCCACCCACCTTCCCCACCCAAAGAGTTTTGAGTTTCCGCTCCTTCTTGAACTAGTACAGGTAACAAAATGGCTGTTTTTTACCCAGATCTTCCCCCTTACTGCTTACAATTCTCCCCACTGGATAACCTGCTCCCCCGCTTAAGACAAGGAGTGGGGGAGAAGAGAGGGTAGACTTCTGTGCTTACCTCGGAGCTTTATGGTCGGTTTCTGCTTTAACCTTACATTGTCACAGCTCGTTAGTGAAAGCGTGGGTGGCTCTTAAAAGAGCCTTTGGGGTTGTAGGTGTCGATGCAACAGTCGGCGTAAGTGGTTTAGCCTCCGAAGCCGTAGAGAGTATGGCCCTGGCGTTTCAGCGCATACACAACATCCATAGCTGTCACCGTCTTTCTTTTGGCGTGCTCAGTGTAGGTGACGGCGTCTCGAATGACATTTTCCAGGAAAACCTTCAACACCCCACGAGTCTCTTCGTAGATAAGGCCAGAGATGCGTTTCATGCCACCCCTACGAGTCAGGCACCGAATAGCAGGTTTCGTGATCCCCTGAATGTTATCACGCAGCACTTTTCTGTGCCGTTTGGCGCCCCCTTTTCCCAAACCCTTACCACCTTTGCCGCGACCAGACATTCTCAGCTCAAAAAGCAAAGACCGCAATGATATGCGACTGCCAGCCAACTGCTTTTCATATAGCAGCTGAACAGACCTGATGGAGAACTAGGCTTCATGAAAAGGCGGGAGAGCCGACTCTTCCCCTCCCCTAGTTCCCCTCCCTTTTTTTGTTCCTTCTGTGCCTTTTCTATCAATTCATTTAGGAAATGAATAGAAAGCAACTGAGCCCTCTCCTACACACCTGAAACATAAAGAATGACCATTTCAAAGTGCTGTGAATGATATCAATATCACAAATGGGGGAAGAATAGCGACCTAACGTGCCCCACTCAGACACCTCATTCCACATTAAAACGACTTTTAGAAATGCTTCCAAATCAGCATTCACCCGCATACTGTGGCAGGCTATGGCCTAGAATAGTCTGTAAATATGAAAGGCCTGTAAGTTAGGCCTGGATTCCAACCCCCATTATAGCTAGAAAAGAACCAAAAATCTGTGAAAAATGAGAAAACTGTTTTAAACTGCTTAATAAGAAGTTTTGCATGAATTCATAAATCTTTCATTATTCTCTTGTGTGCAAAAGATAGAAATGTCTCAATACATTCATTCCTGGAGCTAGAGACGACCTTGCTGTAGAGAAGTATCAAACCAAGAAACTGCACCATTGTTAGAACAGTCCTAAGGGAGGGACCTGGGTGCTAGGCCCAGGAGGGATCTCTGATTGGACAGGTGCAGGGGGTGTTGGAACCAATAGAAAGTTTGCATGTATCAAACTGAAGAAGAGGTATAAATGAGTATGTCTCTGTAAAAACTTTGCTCAGTTCCTTTTGAAGCTTTGACTGACTGGGCCTTGTGCACAATAAACTGGCTTGGACCCTGTCAATTGACTCCTGGATTTATTCATTGATTACACTTCGCTGCAGCATATTCTTGGTGAGTTGGCCGGGAAGTGCGAGTAGTGAATGGTATTCAAGTGAATAATCTACGCAATTCGCCTTGAGGTTTGGCCCGGTTGGAACCGTGTCTGTCCGACTGCAGGGGAAACCTCAGGCACTGCCGGCCCTTTTGTGCCGGAGAGGGTTCCGCCTTGGCCACTGGGTCTGGCCGGCCAACACCTCCGAAACCGAGGGGAGTCCAGGATCCAATCCAAGAACGGGTGTGGTATCGGGAACCGGATCCGGTGAGTAGACATTTTTGTGATTTGATAGTTAGTAAGTACAGCCTGGGAAAAAGAGTCTTGCATGAGTATGCGCGAGACTGATTTGGTATAGACTAACTGAGAAATCTTGCATGAGTATGCATGAGAAGAGAGCTTGATCACCTCTCATAAGGACGGTCCTAGTACGCTCCGCATAACAGAAAGCCGAAGCCATCGACCCTTCTTGTTTGAAATAGTCAGTTAGTCAGAAAACCTGGGCACTTGAAAAATGATTTTTGTAAAAATATGATTGCTTGTGTGGTTGAGAGGTCTTGAAATACAGACCAAGCGAAAGTGGACTCCAGAGTAGCGCAGTTCCTGGCCGGGCGACCGCGCCCAGGTCACGAAAAGGAGAAAGCGAGTGGTGTTTGTCCCCCCCCCCCCCCCAGTGTTCTGTGGGCTGTACGGACCCCTTACCTACAGCCATACTACCTACCCTTATTGTTTGTTGTCTGGTACGTCATTACGTGTATGTAGTTACGATTAGATTATGGGAGGGGCGGAGTCCACGCAAACTCCGTTGGAATGTATGATCAAGAATTTCTGTAAAGGATTTTCAGGAGACTATGGTATAAAAATGTCTCCGTCTAGATTAAAAATGCTATGTGATAGGGAGTGGCCTGTGTTAGCTACTTCATGGCCCCGCGGGGGCACCTTTGATGTAGAAAGAGTTTTCCATGTTCATCAGTTTGTACAAAAAGCGCATCCTGACCAGTTTCCCTATATAGATTCCTGGTTAGATGCTTGCGAAAGGCAGCCTTTATGGATGAAGCGCTGCTATGAGGAGCTTTGTAGAATATTAGTAGCCACCACTAGGAGGACCCGGAAGGCCAAGGAGGAGAAGCCACCTGTGTATTCCGCCCCAGAGTCCCCAGGAATCCTGGCCCGGTTACCCCAGTACCCACATAGGTTAGTTCCCCCAGCACCGCTACCTGAAGCGGAGCCTGATGAGGAACCCCAGCAAGTACCGCTGCAGCAGCCCAAGAAGCTCCCTCCCCCGAGTGACAGTCCCGAGTCAGGCCCAAGTACGTCAGGGGGACCCGAGTCCTCCGACGATGCTGAGAGCGGAGGCTCTCCTGCCAGTTCAGGGTCACCCACCAAGGAAGTTTGTGCCTGGGAGCCTTATAATTTAAGAAGTATAACTCCAAAGAAGAAGGAGAAAGCAGGGCACCCAATGCCATTACGCCAAGTGCCTGGTGTACCTATCTTAAATGATCAGGGCCAGATGGCACCAGGACCAACCAGTTTAGTCTACGTACCTTTTTCCACTACTGATTTATTAAACTGGAAAACGCATTATGCATCCTATACAGCGAAGCCCCAGGAATTAACAGAATTAATGTCTAGTATTATGCAAACCCACCAGCCTACCTGGGCTGATTGTCGCCAGCTCCTGTCCACCCTCTTTACTACTGAGGAGCGAGGGCAAATTGGGCAAGCAGCACTTCGTTGGTTAGAAGAGAACCCCGTAGAAGGAGGATGAATAAATCTCCCACAAACTGCCGCTGCAGCTTACCCAAATGAAGATCCCGGGTGGCACCCAAATGATGAAAGGGGGGCGGCGGCCCTAACGAGATTTCGCCAGGCCTTGCTGCAGGGCCTGAAGAAGGGCCAGAGGGCCATGAATATCGGAAAGGTATCTGAAGTCCTCCAGGGTCCAGATGCGAGCCCAGCGGCCTTTTATGAGCGGTTGTCTGAAGCCTATAGACTATATACCCCATATGATCCCGCCGCTCAGGAGAATTTACGCATGGTAAATGCGGCTTTTGTCAGTCAGTCTCAGAGAGACATAAAACGAAAATTGCAGAAGCTGGATGGATTTGCGGGCATGAATACAGCACAGTTAATGGAAGTCGCTCAGAAAGTATTTGTGAATCGTGAAAATGAACGTGACAGAGAAAGCGAACGAAAGATGAAGAAGAAAGCAGATCTTCTTGCTGCCGCTTTAGTTGAACAACGTGGAGGAGGTTTTCCTAATCAAAGGACCAGAGAACGAGGAAGAGGCCGCGGAAGTGGCAGGCCTCAATTGGGTGCAAATCAGTGCGCCTACTGCAAAGAAGAAGGACATTGGAGAAGTGAATGCCCGCATCTGGACTCCGCCCCCATGAGGGGAGGAGGGAGTCCCTGGAGAACAGGAGGTTGACTCCGAAGGCGGGGAGGAATGAACCGAGCACAGTTCCAGCAAGAAAGAGAAGAAGCCATTGAAGGAGTGGCAGTAGCAACGGGCTATGACATGGATGACGTGGCAAGACCGGGCTCCAGGTTTACCCTGGGTCCCCAGGAGCCTATGGTCAGTTTGAAGATAGGGGACCAATATATGGACTTCATGGTAGATACAGGAGCAGAACATTCAGTAGTGGCTAAGCCAGTGGCTCCTCTTTCCTCTCGATCGGTTACCATCATTGGGGCCACTGGGAACAAGGCCACAAAGTCATTCTTGCAGAACCGCATGTGTGAATTAGGGGGACAGAAAATAACGCCCCAGTTCCTGTATATGCCTGAGTGCCCTATTCCACTACTGGGCCGAGATATGCTTGCTAAGCTCCAGGCACAGATATCCTTTGCTGAAGGGGGAGAAATGAAAATGACTGTGAACCCAAAGCCTGCTGGATTAATGGTACTAACTGTTCCCCGAGAAGAAGAGTGGCGGTTCTATAGTGCACCTCCAATTAAGTCAATCAGTTCCTGTATACCTACCAGCCTCATAGCCCCACCTGAAGTATGGGCAGAAGACAATCCACCTGGCCTAGCGAAGAACATAGCCCCTGTCATTGTCACCCTCAAGCCAGGAGCGGAACCAGTGCATGTGAAACAGTATCCTCTTCCCCGACCAGCCATTGAAGGTATCCACTGCTATTTAATGAAACTGCTGAAGTATGGACTTCTCAAGGAGTGCCAGTCACCTTGGAACACCCCTCTTCTCCCAGTCAAGAAACCTGGGACAGGGGATTACCGCCCAGTACAAGATCGAAGGCGGGTAAATGATGCAGTTGAAACTATACACCCCGTAGTGCCAAATCCTTATACTCTCTTGGGACTGATCCCCGCTGAGGCTACTCATTTCACCATCCTGGACCTGAAAGATGCCTTCTTCTGCGTACGCCTAGCCCCCACCAGTCAACTTTTGTTCGCTTTTGAATGGCAAGACCCCACAACAGGAAGGCGGGGCCAACTCACCTGGACCAGATTACCCCAAGGATTCAAGAAGTCACCTACTCTCTTCAGTGCCGCCCTGAATCAAGATCTTTCAAGTTACCCAGTGAACCCAGGACAAAGGGTTCTTCTTCAGTATGTGGATGACTTGCTCATAGCCACCAACTCAGAAAGTGAATGTCTACAAGCTACTAGTGAACTCTTGTACCTCTTAAAAGAGGCTGGATACAAAGTCTCAAGAGCCAAACTATGTCAAACTGAAGTCAAGTATCTAGGATTCCAGTTGTCCAGCGGAATTCGATGCTTGGGACCAGAACGCAAAGAAGCTGTATGCAGTATCCCTACTCCAACCACTAGGAGGCAAGTGAGAGCCTTCCTGGGGGCCGCGGGATACTGTCGCATATGGATCCCCAATTTTGCGCTGATAGCAAAACCATTGTATCAAGTTACCAAAGGAATGGAAAAGTCTCCACTAGAGTGGGGACCTGAACAGGATGCAGCATTCCAGTCTCTGAAAAGTGCTCTGATGTCATCACCAGCTCTAGGTCTTCTAAATGTCCAGAAGCCCTTCCATCTCTACGTCCATGAGTCACAAGGAAATGCGTTGGGGGTACTGACTCAATCTCTTGGATCTTGGCAACGACCAGTAGCCTACTTGTCAAAACAATTGGATGTAGTTGCAAAAGGTTGGCCCCCTTGTTTGAGAGCTGTTGCAGCAACAGCCCTCCTGGTGGGCAAAGCAGATAAGCTCACTCTGGGACAGAATCTCCAAGTTACTGTGCCACACTCTGTCCTGACTCTCATGGAACACAAAGGAAACTTCTGGCTAACAAATTCACAAATGTTGAAATATCAGAGCATGCTGTGTGAAAACCCCCAGATACAGTTAAAGGTCAGTCAAGCCCTGAATCCTGCTACGTTGTTCCCAATTGGTCCTGGGCCCCCTGATCATGACTGTTTAGAAACCATAGACACTATATTTTCAAGTTGCCCTGATTTGACAGATGTCCCTCTAGAGGACCCTGAACGGACTTTCTTTGTAGATGGAAGAAGTCTGGTCATCAATGGACATCGTTGTGTTGGATATGCAGTGGTGACCCTTGATCTGGTAGTTGAGTCCTCAGCCCTGGCCCCAGGAACTTCGGCACAGAAAGCTGAACTGATAAGCCTCACTAGAGCATTGACATTAGGAGAAGGACTCCCCTTAAATGTGTACACAGATTCTAAGTATGCCTTCACAACTTTGCACGCACATGGAGCCTTGTATAAAGGATTGATTACCTCAGGGGGCAAGTCCATTAGGTATGGGCCCGAGATACTGATGTTATTAGATGCTGTATGGACCCCCAAGCAAGTGGCAGTCATGCACTGTTGAGGTCATCAGGCAGGAGCAGGAGAAGTCACCTGAGGGAACAGGTTTGCTGATGCCACAGCCCGAAAGGCAGCCACAACAGGACGAGTTAGGACCCAAGATACCCCGATACAAGCAGCCCTATTCCCTGTGCCCCTTAGTTCCTGGGCACCCCGATACACTGTGAGAGAGTTAGACTATTTCTGTGAAAAGGAGGGAGGGGTCCTGACAGAAAAATGTTGGATAGTGCTGCCACCTTCAGAAGGTAGCTCACCTCCCGGTCCCACAGTCATCCCTGAGGCATTAGGGCCAGCTTTTGTTCATGCTTTTCATCAGGCCACACATTATGGAAAAACAGCCATGGAGAAAGCCCTAAGGCCCCATTTCTGTATCTCACTACTAGGACCCCTGACCGCCTCAGTGGCACAGCGATGTTTGACATGTGCCAAGAATAATGCTAAGCAAGGTCCCATTCCACCCCCAAGAGTTCAGTCAGTAGGGGTGGCCCCGATGAGTGATATGCAGGTGGACTTTGCTGAAATGCCCCGTGCAAACGGGTATCACTACTTGTTAGTTCTAGTTTGTACATTTTCCGGGTGGGTAGAAGCCTATCCCACTCGAACTGAGAAAGCCAGAGAGGTCACTAGGGTGCTGCTCCATGAGATTATTCCTCGATTTGGAATACCATTGACTATAGGATCAGATAATGGACCCTCATTTGTATCCCAAGTGACTCAACAGTTAGCTCGAGCTTTGCAGATACAATGGAAGTTGCACACTGCTTACAGGCCCCAGAGTTCAGGGAAAGTAGAGTGTATGAATAGAACCCTGAAATCTCAGTTGTCCAAGCTTTGTCAAGAAACACATCTAAAGTGGCTCCAGGTTCTCCCTATAGCCCTTCTTAGGATACGTTCTGCTCCCACCAAGTCCCTAGGAGTTTCCCCTTTTGAAATTTTGTATGGGCGACCTCCACCCATTGTACAGGGGATAAAGGGAGATATGAGACAAATAGGATCTAAAATAACTAGACAAGAACTATTGGCTTTAAGTTCTGTTTTGCAGAGTCTCCATACCTGGGTACAAGATCGATTGCCCATCAACCTAACAGAGCCTCTGCATCCTTTCAAGCCATGAGCGTCCATGTGGATTAAAGAGTAAGACCCCCCTGGCGCTGCATTGGAAGGGACCTTATGTTGTCAACCTGTCAACCCCCACTGCAGTGAAAGTTGCGGAATTTGAACCCTGGATCCACCACAGTCGAGTGAAGCCAGCAGCCGCTCCTGACCCTGGGCAATGGACTTCAGTGAATGATCCTGAGACTCCATTGCGACTTACATTGCGGAGACAACCGGCGTTGTGAGAATCTTCAGAACCTACAGTTCCCTTTCTGTCACGCAAGGGTGACCATTGAAGCAGGAGAAGAAGAAGAAGAAGAAGAAGAAGACTTTACAAGTTCATCGTACCCAACCTTCCAGTTCACCTCCAAAGACTGTAATCACAATGTTCTTCCACTATTGCCTTGTGGGAGTGGTGGTCCTGGGATTCCTGGAAAGACTTTTGCCTTACCCCCTTGTGCAGCTTGCATAACTACCACCCGAACAGGACAGAAGGTCACTCAGACTTTACTTTACCATTCTTACTATACTTGCACTGGTATAGTCAGCCGGTGTATCTATAATGGCACAGAACTAAATATTTGTATGAAGGGGAAAAGTAAGACTTGTTATAACCCCCGGCAGAACCCCTCATATTATGTGCTTGAAATACATTGGAATGATGAGGATGGAGCCCTCATAAATGCCACGAGCCCACTCACAGACCCCACAAAAGATGTTGCCTTGAACTTTGATGCCTGTGATGTAATAAACAGAAATGCCTACCACAAGTGTGGGTCATGGGAACGAGACTACTATCATGATAATAAATATGTGTCCGGAAGGAGCCTACGGATGGGGACGGTGTACTGGAAAGAACTCCCCAACCACTGTCTACAGCACCGCATATAAAAATGCCTACTTCTGTCCAAAGTGGAACTGCGTATATTTTGCTACCTGGACTAATGCACCTTTAGGACGAGATGGAGATAGTCACAAAGGCAGCCTGACAAGGATCAGATTACCTGAGCTCAAGAAATGCAATAAAGGTGCCTGTAATCCCCTGCAACTCCTCATACTCGACCCCAGCCAGTGGAAGCAAGGATACAGATTCGGATTGTGTATAGCAGGAGGAGGCATAGATCCTGGAACCATCATACACATACGATTGAATACTAAGGCTCATATATCCTCACCTTATCGAATACATCACTCTTTTTATGAGGCCATGAAAGCAGAGTTTGAAGTTCCTCCTGCCTCCCAGAACTTGTTCATTTAGCTTGCGGGAGCAGTAGCATCTAGTCTCTACATTTCAGACTGTCTTTTCTGTGGAGGAACTAAGATGGGAGATCAGTGGCCCTGGGAGGCACAAGATTGAACTATTCTATTCCTTATAACCAGACTGACATACATAATACTACTAGTGAGTGAGTACTGGCCCACCCCATTGTTGGTAATTTGTGTTTTGCTCGCTCTGGACCACAGTTTAACATGGAGGTTGGGCAGCTGGTCTGTCTCAATCAAAAGTTCTACAACAGTACTAAGAAGACATCTTGGTGGTCCGGAGTCAACGCCTCAGAGCCCTCCAATCCTCTAGTCTGTTTCCCCAAACTTGCCAGCATCTGGACTAATTTAGCAGCTTATAATGCCTGGCAAGCACCACCTGGACTGTACTGGATTTGCAGAACCCGAGCATATGCTAGGCTTCCTCACCATCGGGGAGGAGCATGTGCATTGGGAACCATATGACCTTCCTTTTTCATCTTGCCTACATCCCATGGAGAACAACTGGGTTATCCGGTGTACAGAAATCGACAGAAACGAGAGGCCTTGCAAATAGGCCAATGGGACAAATGGGGAGAGGAGGAGTGGCCACCTGAGAGAATCATTTCATACTATGGACCTGCTACTTGGGAAGAAGATGGGACATGGGGATATCATACCCCTTTTTATATGATAAATCGTATAATACGCTTACAAGCTGGTGTTGAAATAATAACCAATGAAACTAGTAAAGCACTAACCCTTTTGGCTAAACAAAGTACACAAATGCGCACAGCCATTTATCAGAATCGTCTAGCCCTAGATTATTTGTTAGCAGCTGAAGGTGGGGTATGTGGGAAATTAAATTTAAGCAATTGTTGTTTGCAGATTGATAATAATGGGCATGTTGTTGAGGATATAGCCATTCAAATGAGAAAGCAAACATTTGTGCCTGTTCAGACCTGGCATAGTTTGAAGCTGGATGGGTGGTTTGGTTCAGTATTTTCATGGTTAGGTGGTTTAAAGACCCTTGCGTTTATTGTGTTATTCATACTAGCTATGTGCTTATTGCTCCCATGTCTCCTACCCCTTTGCTTACGCATGGTAACCTCAGTAATTGATAGTACTGTAGAGCGGAAGGCAGCTACAAAGATATTAGCTATGTGGCAATATTACCCTATACCCCAAGGTGATGCTGTTGCGCCAGTATAATGTGTGATCTAATTAAAGAGTGATTTAATTCTCACCCTTTCTCACTTGCGGGTGAGAATAATCAAAGGGGGGAATGTGGCAGGCTATGGCCTAGAATAGTCTGCAAATATGAAAGGCCTGTAAGTTAGGCCTGGATTCCAACCCCCATTATAGCTAGAAAAGAACCAAAAATCTGTGAAAAATTAGAAAACTGTTTTAAACTGCTTATTAAGAAGTTTTACATGAATTCATGTCTTTCATTATTCTCTTGTGTGCAAAAGATAGAAATGTTTCAATACATGCATTCCTGGAGCTAGAGACTGTGGTAGGCGAAGGCCTATGATCCATGGTGTCTGAAATAAGCAGACAGGCCTAAATAGCTTGACCTGTAAATGAAGCCTGTGGAGAGGCCCATAGGAATTGCACATTCCCCAGAATGCTGCTACTAGCTACTATAGAACTGAAACTTAACAAAGCACAAAAATAAGTTTAATTGCTATTGATAAGAGAGTACAGCTTCTATGAAATTAATTAACTCTGCTGAAAGAAAGGTTACAGTGCCCTGCTTTCCCACATGTTCTAACTAGTTAAATGGCCTTGGAAGAGAAAAGTATCTAAGTTGGTGAACTGACCATTGTAATTGGGACTATAAGGGGGGGTAAGCAGGTGCTAAGCCCAGTCAAAGGACATCATTGGATAGCCATATCGGTACCGGGACCAATAGAAGGTGTACGGGGGGTTACCGGGACCAATGAAATGTTTGCCTATGTCTAGAATGGAGAAGAAGTCTATAAAAGTTGTTGTTTTGTTAGAAACCATTGCTCAGCCATTTTGAATTTGATTCTGCTTGAGACTTGTGCACAAATAAATGATTTGGACCTTCTGAACAGACTCCTGGTATCATTGGTTTGTCTGCGCTCTGCTGCTACATATTCTTGGTGCGTTGGCCGGGAAAGGTGTGGTAATAGAGGGTATATAGGGCAATATACCACGACTTTCCGCCTCTACAGGTTTGGTCCTGCCGGGATCGCGCCCTTCCGACGTGGGCTCGCTCCCAGGCGCCACCGGTCCCTTGCATCGGAGGGAGCTGGCCGGACCTCGGCGGGTGCCGAGCCCGGACGGCACCAACACCTCGAACCCGAGTGAGGGGAGTCCGAGGTCCAACTCATGCGCTTGCTTGGGAACTTTGGGAACCGGATCCGGTGAGTATAGTTTTGTTTTTGATATGTCTAGACAGACGAGTCAGAGCAGAACTGCTGTTGGAACTTTGATTTTGACTTTGATTTTGACTTGGTAAGAGAGCTCTCAAGGCGGTCCGATTAACCTCGCATGAGTATGCGCGAGGCGAAACCACCGTCTTTTTGATTTTGACTTTGATTTTGATTATTGGGCTGGTTTTGGGATACGTTGCTAGCATGATTGTGTGAATGAAGTGTGAATGAGAGGTCTGGCAGCACGGACCAAGCGAAGGCGGACTCCTGAGTAACGCAGTTCCTGGCCGGGCGACCGCATCCAGGTCGTGAAAAGGAGGAAGCGCTTGTCGTCTTGTCTCGTTAATTGTTTCCCTTAAATGTTTCTAGGGCCGTGAGGACCCCTTACCCACGGTCCGCCCTCCTTTTCCCTTCTGTTTGTTGTTGCGCGCACACACATCGATATGGGAGGGGCGGGGTCTACTAGGAACACTCCGTTAGAATGTATGATCAAGCATTTTAGTAAAGGATATACAGGAGATTATGGAATAAAGATGACAGCCTCACGATTACAGCTTTTGTGTACTAGGGAGTGGCCCGTTATAGACCCCTTATGGCCCCAAGATGGAACATTCAGCATAGGAATTATTCGATCAGTTCACCAGAAGGTGCGAGTAGCGCACCCTGATCAATACCCCTATATAGATTCCTGGTTAAGTATTTGTGAAAGCCCACCCCCTTGGGCGAAGCGCTGTTATGAAGAACAGTGCAGAATCCTGTTAGCCTTAACAGATCAGGCCCCGAAGGCAGGGACAGCAGAGAAATCTAGTCAGAAACCTATTCTGGTAGATCCTGAGTCCCCGGAAGTCATAACTAGGCAGCCTCAGGCCCAGCACCCAGTAAAAGTACCCCCGCGTCCTGCGGCAGTCCCGCAGCGACAGCGAGACCCAACTCCGGAACCCCGTCCGGATGAACCAGCAGAGGATCCCCCTCTTAGTGATGAACCAGACACGCTCGAGGATCCTGAAAAGGTTGAGTCAGAAGAAGAAGAGGACGAGTCCTCTCAAGGTGATACAGATAGTGTAATATCAGTGGCCAGTGTAAGCTCACCTGTAGCGAGCAAAGCGCCCCAAGTTAAACGTACGGTGCACAAGAAATCTATTGCCAAGAAAGTTTCTGTAAGGCTGAAGAAAACTTCTGTTAAGAAAATGATGCCATTACGACAAGTCCCGGGAATGCCCATGCGAGATGAGCACGACCAGATAGTTGCGGGACCCCTGAGTTTAGTGTATGTGCCTTTCTCCACTGCTGATTTGATGAACTGGAAGGTACATTATGCATCCTATACTAGTAAGCCCCAAGAACTAACAGAACTGATGCATACTATTATGGAAACTCACCAGCCCACTTGGGCAGATTGCCGTCAGCTCCTGTCAACCTTATTTACTACTGAGGAGCGGACACGAATAAAGCGAGCAGCTGTAGATTGGCTGACAGATAATCCCTTAGTAGACAGGGATGAAGTAGGGATAGACAATCGTGAAGCAGCCCAGAGAGATTTCCCTAATGAAGATCCAAAGTGGGATCCGAATACCGAGAGAGGATCCAGAGCTTTATCCCAGTTCCGTCAAGGCCTTATGCAAGGTCTGAAAAGGGGTGGCCAGAAAGCTATGAATCTCTCAAAGGTTACCGAAGTTAATCAGGGTGCAGAAGAGAGCCCAGCAGCCTTTTATGAAAGGTTAACTGAAGCATACAGAATGTATACTCCCTATGACCCAGATGCACCAGGAAGTCTGTGCATGGTAAATTCTGCTTTTGTAAACCAGTCACAACCAGATATTAGACGCAAGCTACAGAAGCTAGATGGGTTCGCGGGCATGAATGCAACACAATTACTGGAAGTCGCTCATAAAGTGTATGTGAACCGTGACAACGAAAGACAGAGAGAAAGTGATCGAAGGATGAAGAAGAAAGCGGATTTTTTGGCTGCGGCCATAGTGGAACAGAAAAGGGGAGGTGTCCCTAGTCGAAGGAGCAGAGGAAGAGGGAGGAGTCGAGGAAATGACCGGCCCCAGCTAGGCGCGAACCAATGTGCTTATTGCAAGGAGGAAGGACATTGGAGAAACGCATGCCCGCGACTCGAAGAAACCTTCCAGGAAGAAGAAGAATACGCCCCTTCGAGGGAGAGAGAAAGAGGCTGACCCCAGAATCACAGAGGAACCAATCGAGAACAGTTTCAACGAGAAAGGGGGGAGGCCATCCAAGGAGTGGCAGCCGCCACAGCCTATGAGCTGGATGAAGCAGATTAGGACAGACCGGGCTCCGAATTCGCTTTAGGTCTCCAGGAGCCTATGGTCAGTATACAGATAGGAGACCAATTTATGGACTTTATGGTTGATACTGGAGCAGAACATTCTGTAGTAGATAGACAAATAGCTCCTCTTTCTACACGAGCAGTCACCATTGTGGGAGCAACTGGCGCAAAAGCCACAAAGTCTTTTCTTCAAAATCGTATATGTAATTTAGGAGGGCAGCAAATAACGCATCAATTCCTTTACATGCCAGAGTGCCCAGTGCCATTACTGGGACGAGATATGCTAGCCAAACTTCAAGCCCAAATATCCTTTACTGAGAAAGGAGAAATGCAAATGACCGTCAATTCCCAGTCAAAACCTGCTGGATTGATGTTGCTTACCGTTCCACGAGAGGAAGAATGGAGATATTATAGTACTGAGCCAGGTACTGAGCCTCCAATCATTGAGACCTACTTTGAGCCTACTTTGAAAAGCATTAATGCCCCTCCTGGAGTATGGGCAGAGGGCAATCCACCAGGCCTGGCCAAACATATAGCTCCAATAACAAAGGTACACTACCAAAAAACTGCCTCCAGTTTTGCAACTGATTCCTATAGATTTTGGGGTGCTGAATCCAGGAAAAATAGCCAAAATGTTCCATCACGTCATGTTTTCTTGCAAAATTAGATTTCTTACCCATATAAGGAATGTTCACATAATTTCTTTTTAGCCGACTGCAGTTTATTTTCTTGGCCCAAAATAGAGGTTGTAATGGTTAACTAACTAGAAACACTCCCTCATGATATTTTAGAGTGTTTTGTATTCATTTTATACATTAACAGGACAATTGGGAGGCGGGGGGCTAAATCCAGTACTCGCGCTGGCGCATGTTCTTTCCTGTTCGCCTCGCCTCGTTCGCGCTCGCTCAAACACGGTGGTTGCGACATGAACGTTCCTGTCAAATTTCAGTTTCTTGCAAGTTCATTATTACCTTTTGTTTGCTCAGTCGTAATCCAGCTTTATTCCGAAGTGGTTCACTACAGTTGTAGTTTGCAGTGCTGTGTATTTGTGATGGCTCACAGAGCCAGAGGTTGCGTCAACTCTCCGGACAGTTTTTGTTTTATTTGTGGGGAATATACCGTGAAAAAGCGGCAGAGGAACATTTCTGCATTTATTAAAAAGTATATTTCGCCTATTTCGGTTTGAAGTTAGGCGATCAAGACAAACCGTGGGCTCCTCACAAAGTGTGCAAGACATGTGAGGAAGATCTACGCTTATGGATGAAAGGTAAAAAACAAGCATTTCGTTTCGGAATACCTATGATGTGGCGTGAACAAAGAGACCACAGCAGTGACTGCTATTTTTGCTCTTGCATTGTGAAGGGATACAACTTAAAAAATAAGAACGTAATAAGTTACCCCAACCTTCCCTCAGCAATTAGGCCTATGCCTCATAGCAACGAAGTACCTGTGCCTGAACCACCAAAATCTTTGGATCATATTTGTGTGGACGGTTCTGATCATGATGAGACTCATCAGATGACTTTTCCCGATGAGTCCAGTACTTCCGAGTTTGAAACTGAACCAGATCCGAAACCTGAACTTTTCTCTCAAGCTGAATTGAATGATTTAGTCCGGGATTTAGGACTCCCAAAAGATGCTGCCCAACTGCTAGGTTCTCGGCTTAAACAGAAAAATCTATTGTCACCAGGAACAACTTTTTATTGGTACCGCAACCGCGAGACACAATTTTTGAAGTATTTCAGCAAAGAGGAAGATTTGGTATTTTGCAACGATATATACGGAGTGATGGAAAAGTTTAAACTCAAGTATGATCTTGCTGAATGGCGGCTGTTCATTGATTCGTCAAAAGACAGCATAAAAGGTGTTCTTCTTCATAATGGCAACACATTCGCTTCAGTTCCTATTGCTCACTCTGTTATTCTCCAAGAAAAATACGAGAATTTGGCCCTGATTCTTCAGAAGATTCGTTATGATGAGCATAAGTGGATGATTTGTGGAGACTTTAAAATTCTATCCATGCTATTAGGGCAGCAATCCGGTTTCACCAAATATCCCTGCTTCCTTTGCTTGTGGGATAGCCGGGCCCGCGACCTACACTGGGGGAAAAAAGACTGGCCAATTCGGGAGTATTTGAGACCCGGTGAGAAAAATGTTCTTCATGAGAGCTTGGTACCTCGTGATAAAATTCTATTACCACCTCTCCACATTAAGTTGGGTCTCATTAAGCAATTCATCAAGTCCCTTCCAAAAGATGGTGAGTGCTTTCGGTACCTTTGCTCAAAGTTCCCCCGACTTTCTGAAGCAAAGCTAAAGGAAGGAGTGTTTGTTGGCCCTGATATAAGGAAACTCATTTCAGATGGAGCATTCGCTGAAACGATGTCTGAGAAGGAAAAAGAAGCCTGGGATTCCTTCAAGGATGTTGTTCTCAAATTCTTGGGGAACAGGCGGGATGAGAACTATAAGGATATTGTTGCCAGGATGCTCAATGCCTTCAAAGAACAAGGCTGTAACATGAGCCGGAAAGTCCATTTCTTGCACTCCCATGTGAACTACTTTCCCGAAAACTTGGGGGCGTACAGTGAAGAACAAGGTGAAAGGTTTCACCAGGACATCAAGGACGCAGAGAGAAGGTACCAAGGAAGATGGAACACCACTATGATGGCTGATTTCTGCTGGTTGCTGCTGCGGGAAACCCCAGATGAAAAATACGCCAAGCAGCGCACCAAGAGAAGCATTCGGGGGAAGAAGAAACGGGCCCACCAGGAGATTGATTGACCCAAGAATGACTTTAAAATCTAAACTGTGTTGACAAATATCGTGTTTTTACTAAACTTTGAAATAAAAATTTGCTAGTTATTACCACAGTGTCGGATCTCATTTATTAGAATTTTATTTTCACACCATCGGGTGTTTGTCTTCATGTATTGCAATGGTGCGGTTTGCGTTTTCTATTCTTACATACATACCTGTACAACATTTTTTGCACCTTTCTTTGCTTTGCTTTGTGTCTAACCTCGCTCTTATATGCTCAATGTTTGTGCACATGTATGTGGCTGTTTTAAGTGCAGACAATTTTGCTACCATCACAGTGTGTTTTGTTGACATTACTCTATTCTTATGTGCTGCCTTGTTACAATTTTCTTTATTCTTATTTGAATAACTACTAAACAATTAGTATAAAGAATTCATCCAAGAAACTTTTATCTCGATCGCACTCAGTCTGAAACGTTCACCTCAAACTGCTAACCCAATGTAGCAAAAAATCTGTACGTGATGGAGCAAATTGGTTACCAGATTTGGATTCAGTGCACCAAAAAACGTAAAAATCAATCGAAACATTAGAGGCAGTTTAAAAACAAATTGCACAGCCAGTACATGTTAAGCAGTACCCACTTCCGAGAGCAGCAATTGAAGGCATTCATCGCCATTTGTTGAGACTATTGGAGTATGGCCTACTTAAAGTTTGTCAGTCACCATGGAACACTCCTCTCCTGCCAGTAAAGAAGCCTGGGACAGGTGACTACTGCCCAGTGCAAGATTTGAGGAGAGTGAACGAAGCAGTTGAGACTATACACCCAGTCATGCCAAATCCTTACACACTCTTAGGATTAATTCCTGCTGAAGCTACTCATTTCACTGTTTTGGACTTGAAAGATGCATTTTTCTGCATACGACTAGCCCCAATTAGTCAATTACTGTTTGCCTTTGAATGGCAGGACCCTGTCTCGGGAAGACGGGGCCAACTCACCTGGACACGATTACCACAAGGATTCAAGAATTCACCCACCATCTTCAGTGCTGCACTAAACCAAGATCTTTCAAGCTACCCAGTGGCCCCTGAGAAAAGAGTACTCCTCCAATATGTAGATGACTTGCTGATAGCTGCCACATCAGAAAGTGAATGTATACAAGCCACCACCGACCTTTTGCAACTATTGGATGAAGCTGGATACAAAGTCTCCAGAGCAAAAGCACAGCTATGCCAAAAGGAAGTCAAATATCTGGGCTTCCGTTTGACCCAAGGAAGCCGACAATTGGGACGAGAAAGAAAAGAAGCCGTGTGTAGTATCCCAACCCCAACCACCAGAAAGCAAGTCAGAGCCTTTCTGGGAGCAGCAGGATACTGCCGGATATGGATACCCAACTTTGCTCAGATTTCCAAACCACTATATGAAGCCACCAAGGGAGAAGAGAAATCGCCACTTGAGTGGGGACCTGAACAAGATGCTGCTTTCAAAACCTTGAAAGAAGAATTGATGTCGTCGCCAGCACTTGGGTTGCCAGATGTCCATAAGCCATTCCATCTATTTGTACATGAGGTACAAGGAAATGCCTTAGGCATGTTGACTCAGAAGTTGGGACGTTGGGAGAGACCCGTAGCATACTTATCGAAACAATTGGACACTGTGGCCAAAGGATGGCCACCATGTTTAAGAGCAGTTGCAGCCACAGCTTTACTAGTGAGTGAAGCAGATAAACTCACCTTAGGACAAAATCTACGTGTTACCGTACCACATGCGGTACTTGCCCTTATGGAACAAAAAGCAAGCCATTGGCTCACCAATTCCCGAATGCTGAAGTACCAAAACATGTTATGTGAAAATCCCCAAATAGAATTGAAAGTGAGCCATGCCTTGAACCCAGCTACACTGATACCCGTCAGTGAAGAACCCCCAGAACATGACTGTATAGAAGTCATGGATACTGTATTCTCAAGTCGACCTGATCTGACAGATGTGCCCTTGGAGAATCCTGATCAGACTTATTTTGTAGACGGAAGCAGCCTCATCATAGATGGACGACGCTGTGCCGGGTATGCTGTAGTCACCCGGGAGAAAGTCATTGAATCATCAGCCCTGGCATCAGGCACATCAACTCAGAAAGCAGAATTGATTGCACTCACCCGAGCATTAGTATTGGGTGCAAAACTTGTGTTAAATGTGTATACAGACTCAAAATATGCTTTCACCACTCTGCATGCACATGGAGCTCTATACAAAGAACGAGGGCTCATTACGTCAGGAGGCAAGTCAGTTAAATATGGCCCAGAAATACTGATGCTACTAGATGCAGTATGGGCCCCTACACGTGTGGCCGTCATACATTGTAGAGGACACCAAGCAGGAAAAGGAGAAGTGGCCCAAGGGAACAGATTCGCTGATGCTTCAGCACGAAAAGCAGCCATGACAGGCCAAATTTCACCACAGGCCACGCCAATACAAGCAGCATTGTTTCCAGTACCCCTTAATTTATGGACACCACGATATACCACCAACGAATTGGATTATTACTGTAACAAAGAAAAAGGAGTATTGAAAGATGGATGGATTGAACTGCCACCTCCAGAGGGCAGTCAACCTCCAGGACGAATAGTGATTCCTGAGCTTCTGGGACCAGCTTTTGTCAAAGCCTTTCACCAAGCTACGCATTATGGGAAAAGTGCTATGGAAAAAGCACTTAGACCACATTTTTGTATCACTTTATTGGCAGCCCTGTCAGCCTCGGTAGCTCGCCAATGTCTAACTTGCGCCAAGAATAATGCAAAACAGGGTCCCCCGCCACCACCCCGAGTTCAGTCAGGAGGGGTTACTCCCATGCACCACCTGCAGATAGATTTTACTGAAATGCCAAAATCTGGCGGATACCGTTACATGTTAGTATTAGTCTGTACCTTCTCTGGGTGGGTGGAGGCCTTTCCCACCAGGACTGAGAAAGCCCGAGAAGTTATTAAAGTCTTGTTGAGAGAAATTATCCCCAGATTTGGTATGCCAGCAGTTATAGGGTCAGACAATGGACCCTCATTTGTATCTCAGATTACCCAACAGTTAGCGAGTGCCTTGCAGATACAATGGAAATTACACACAGCATATAGACCTCAGAATTCAGGGAAAGTTGAGCGAATGAATCATACCTTGAAAGCCCAAATGTCTAAGCTTTGTCAGGAGACTCGCCTAAAGTGGCCCCAAGTGCTCCCAATAGCTTTACTTAGAATACGTTCACCCCTGTGAAGTCATCAGGATTTTCCCCTTTTGAAGTTCTGTATGGCAGACCTCCACCAATAGTGCAGGGAATAAAAGGTAGTTTGTCACAGATTGGTTCAGAAATAACCCGACAAGAACTTCTAGCTCTTAGTTCTGTTCTGCAGACTCTCCATACGTGGATACTGGACCAGTTGCCTATCAATCTGACGGAGCCGTTGTTATAGCAACCGCTGTGAAAAGCTCTTATTCAATCACTCACCCACAGAAGGAAGACTCACAGACAGGCTGGAATGCAAACAGGAACTTTTAATGTGCGCACAGGCCAGACAGAGATACCAGCAACCTCCACAAGAGTCTGAGCCCCGAGGGACGGCCTACAATGCCTTATATACAGTACAGTTTTAAACTCATTCTACAATCCCATTTGCCACAGGTATTTCCTGTCCACCAATCAGCAGCTCCTGGGGAAGGTACCTGGGTGACCTGTCCAAATCGGTATGCTCTGGTCTGTTGGTTTCTGGGCTAGGGGATACTGTGCTCAGACCTGGAGTGGGGGGAAGGGTGCCTACTGAAATCTCAATGCCTTTCTCTTAGCAGGCTGATTACCTCATGGCTTGCGGGGGAAGGGTCAGGCTGATAAGAGCCTCATGGCTGCCTCACTCCCCCCTTTTTAAGTGAGACCTCAACCGCTAGAGGCGGTTGAGGGCTGTATTTGGGACAGGGCCATGACAGTGGTAACCACCTTGCGTTCTACCAGGGTATCAAGGGTGGTGGTCATGAAGCGGTAAAGAATGGGGATACAACATGGCAGAATGGCACATAGCAGTAAATGAAAAGAACCCCTACCACTGGGATTTTTAGTCCCCCTGGCCAACTGAACCACTTCATAAACCACCCAGGACCCATGGACAGGTAACTAGATCACTTAGGTCTTGGATAGGGTGTTCAATGGAAACACTTGCATCAGTGAGTTTAACACAACACATACCCTATACCCTCTATAGCAACTCCTGCACAACGTTTTTGTTCCGTATGCAAAAGTTGCTGTTCTGACTGTAAAAGGTTGCAGGGCCTGCAGAGGCCTCTTTCCTTTAGGACAAAGGAGGGCCGTGTGCAAAAAGTCTGCAGAGGCTTCTTTCCTTTGGGGCAAAGGCTCTTTCCCTGGGATCCACCCTTATCAGCATATTAATGGCTTTTATTCTTGCTAGTGTTGAGTCATTCTGGCTGCACCCTGCCATTCCCTTTGCTTCATTAATCACTGGCACTGTAGTCTTCAGGGCATATGAGTACTTTGTATCACCAGCTTTGTTTGGCCTGTTTAACCTGTTCAGGCCTGGCATGTCTTTTCTTGTGCTGGGTCCATTTTCTGTGCACTTTCAGGCCTGACCTGTTTCTTAGCTAGGTCCATTCTCTGTGCACTTCTGTTCAGAGTATGGTTTCCCTGGCTTTACTCTTGTTGTGCTGGGCTCTGGGTACTCATTTTCTTAGCCCACATGCTTTTTCCGTGCCATCATAATGTATTACAGCCTCAGGCAAGGATGCAGCCATACTAGACATACCTATCAGCCAATTTCCCTTCAGTCCCAATTTTTCTTTTCCTTTTCTTGTTTATGGGGCAAAGGTAATCCCACTAAGGGCAATGGACAAGCAACCATTTGAGACAGATATTGAGACAGATAGGGGTCATCAGAAAAGCAGCTTCTGGTACTGTTCCCTAGAGACAACATACATTGTAATATCATTTTCTTGCAGCTGGTCAATAATATTGAAAACACATAACATGAAAGTATGTCAAAAGCAGCAGTGCTTAATAATGTGATAAAGAAAGCTCTGAGAATAGTACAGCAAAATCTTGAGCTGGTGTGGGTATTGCAGTTGCTGAAGCCGAAATGGCTTGTAGATTTCCGTTACTTTCTAAGAAAACAATATTAAAAGGATAACAATACAATCGTTCACAGAAGCCCCCAAAACCCCCCAGTCAGTCCAACAGTTCTTTTTTTCCTGCCTCTCAGCAGTTCTTCAGGACCTCGCAGTGTGCTCCATCCCTCTCTGAAGTCTAAGTTCTGTTTCTCTCAAAAATTTAAACCTCCCATTCTCCTAGGCAGACACCCTGGCCCGCTTTCAATGTGACACACTGATCCAGATAGGGTCTCCTTCACACATCTCAGCGGTGGGCAGCTCTGAGTTCTCGGGATGGTCTGCTCCATCTGGATCCCGGCCACCTCCCTTGTCTTGTGTTACGATTTTGACATTCATTCTTCCAATGTCCCTCCTCTTTGCAGTAGGCACATTGATTGGGGGCTAGGGGAAACCTCGGCCCCCCGTATCCGCGGCCTCGCCCTCGTTCTTCTGTGCTGAACAAAGTAGGAAGCAGTTGTCTAGTGTCCGACCAGGCAGGCTGGTGTGTTTGTATACTACTGGTCATAGGGTCTGTCAGTTCTTGGGGCTTTTCAGTATAGGAAGCATAATGGGTTTTCCAGTTCAACAGGTCCGTAGTGGAAATAGGGACATAAATCAGGCTGGATGGTCCCAGTGTCACACGCCCAACAGCATCAAGGTACGGGAGCCCCTGTACTTGTCGTAATGGCATTTGGAGATCATGCGACTGCAGGTGGTAGGCCCTCGGGGTCGACAATTCAAGCTCAGCCTGTGTGCTCTCAGGGGAGGAGATGGTGGAACTGGAGGTGGTACCAGGAGTGTGAGCGGTGGAGGATGTGGGAGGGGAATCTGAAGACGATGGGCTGGAATCCACAGAATATTCCCTAAATCTGGCCCCACCCACCCCAAGAGGAGGTCTTCCTGACTCTTCAGCTAGGGGCGGACCCTGCAGTGGTGCTGATGGGACATGAGGTTGAAGCAGAGGGAGAGGGCGTGGAGGAATGTCTGGAGGGTCCCGCCCCTGGTAGATAGAGGCGGGTGTCCATCCCTTTTGGCGACCACTGGCCGCCACCATTATTCTACACTGATCCTCGTGACAGCGCTGGAACCATCTTGGTCTGAGCTGGCATATGGCCAGCCATGAATCAATATAAGGGAACTGGTCAGGGCGCTCTTTTTCAACAATTTGATGGAGCAAAGACACAGTGGACAGGTCAGTGGACCCCTGGGGAGGCCATAACTTAACTAAGGCTGGCCATTCCCTCTCACACAAAAAGGATAATCTGGAGGCGGAGAGAGGTACCCCGTAATCCTCTCCAAACCCAGATTTAAAATTGAGAAGCATGCACTGTAGGGGCGTTTTTTCTTTTGACTTTCCTAACCCCATGCTCTAATTCTAGTTCAATAACTAAGTACAGTATACAATGTGGATCAGATCTTCTAACCTAATCTCAATTCGGGGAAAAATGCAATTTACAGTAAGAGAAAAAGAAAAAATGCAATTTACAATACAGACCCTATCTAGTCCTAATTCAGGAGGGGAGAAAGGAAAAAAGAAAACACAGAATTTTTACAATATAGGTCTTGGCAATTTACAAAATATATACACTCAGATTTGATTTAGATAAGAGTTAAAAATATAAGCTAGCTATTCTTAAAATGTCCACCAGATGGAGCTCCAGAGTCACTAACCATGAGGAATAGTAGTAAATACAGCTAATGTCCACTAGATGGAGCTCCAGAATCGCTTTAAGTATATTGCAGTGTAGCTTACACGTGGTCTTTTCAAGATGGCCGCCTCCACGTGCGTCCCGACAACGATTCAGCTGCTCCTGGGTGCAGGGGAATTCGCACACGCGGTGTTCCCAAGATGGCTGCCACCCCACCGTGCTCTTCCACACCGGCTCACCCTCCACTTTACAGATGGGAAAAAGGGGAAGTGATGGACTTCCAAGCGATCACTTCTCCTTCAATCGACTTAAAAAAACAAAAGGTTAGCATTTTATTCATTCATTCATTTATTTTGGTTCAAAGGCAGGAAACCTAGCGGGGGCTCAGCGGTGCATCGGGACAGCAGAGAAAGGCAGGAAATTCACATGGGGGGAGCAGAAAATTACATCGGGGGCAGAAATTCACTTGGGGGGAGCAGAAAATTACATCGGGGCAGAAATTCACATGGGGGAAGCAGAAAATTACATCGGGGGCAGAAATTCACATGGGGGAAGCAGAAAATTACATCGGGGCAGAAATTCACATGGGGGAAGCAGAAAATTCAGCGGGGCAGCAGGGGATCTCAGCGGGGCATCGGGACAGCACCGGGAGGCAGGGGAACAGAAATTTAACATTGGGAACAGAACAGCACGTGGGGGGAAACAGAAATATAACAAGGAAAGAAGAGAAGCAGCGATCTATTCTTTCTCTCAGGTATGTTTAAGTAGCTTATCAAGTGCTATATTTTGGTTACTTTTCGGCAGCGCTTTTAAAGATTTCAGATTACTGCAGTTCAGATCGGCAGCGCTTTTAAAGATTTCAGATTACTGCAGTTCAGATATTACTGCAGTTCAGATACAGGACGAGCAATGGCTTCAGGGCCACTAAGGCCCCTACTAGGACTGCTCGTGCGGGTGATCGGGCCGCTACAGGTTAGAGTACAGAACGTAGCAGTACTCACCGGAACTCTGATCAGACAGGTAGTTTGGATGCCAGTCTATCCAGCTGGTTTTCAATCGGGGATTCAACCGCAGGGACCGACTGTCCAGACAAATCAAGGTGTCCTTCCGAGCACAAAGTGGCCCGGGGGCGCCAAGGACCGTTAATCACCTGGAGGGGCCGGTCCCTGACTGGTGGAGGCCCCGAACCTGCAAAAAGCAGTAGTCTTCCCACCGTGGGTGTGATGAGAGAGGCTTTTCTTTTAATGTTTCCCAGTCAGTGCACCAGAAATGTTATAGCAACCGCTGTGAAAAGCTCTTATTCAATCACTCACCCACAGAAGGAAGACTCACAGACAGGCTGGAATGCAAACAGGAACTTTTAATGTGCGCACAGGCCAGACAGAGATAACAGCAACCTCCACAAGAGTCTGAGCCCCGAGGGACGGCCTACAATGCCTTATATACAGTACAGTTTTAAACTCATTCTACAATCCCATTTGCCACAGGTATTTCCTGTCCACCAATCAGCAGCCCCTGGGGAAGGTACCTGGGTGACCTGTCCAAACCGGTATGCTCTGGTCTGTTGGTTTCTGGGCTAGGGGATACTGTGCTCAGACCTGGAGTGGGGGGAAGGGTGCCTACTGAAATCTCAATGCCTTTCTCTTAGCAGGCTGATTACCTCATGGCTTGCGGGGGAAGGGTCAGGCTGATAAGAGCCTCATGGCTGCCTCACCGTTGCACCCCTACAAACCTGGAACCTCGGTGTGGGTCAAAGATTGGAAGAAGACACCGTTGGAACCACATTGGAAGGGGCCATATACCGTCATCCTGTCTACCCCGACTGCAGTAAGGGTAGCAGAAGTCGATTCCTGGATCCACCACAGTAGAGTCAAGCCAGCAGCTGTTCCAGATCAGGACAAGTGGACAGCGGAGCCGCACCCTGATGTCCCTTTGCGTCTCACACTACGGAGGCAGCCAGCAACCTAGAATCTTTTGAGGACACTTATGAATTATAGTGTCCCACTGCAGCCAAGTCTTTCGAAGAGGATTGCTGTTTCTAATACAGAAAAAACATTTGTTTTCTTCATCGAATAACTGTGCTTCCATAAACTTTCGTCAGCCCAACTGTAATTGATAAGTTGGCGACATTTGAGGATCTTCAATCAACATCGACACCCGTTGAATTGCTTCATTAGCGAACGGGCCAGCATTGTGCAAGGAAGAGGAAGACGTCGTGGTCAAGATTTTCCAGCGGAGATCCAGAAGAACTACAATCAACATGCATCATTATTTCTACTGTGTTCTGGTTGCTTGCGTGGGGAACTTTGAACTTGTTCTTGCTTTACCCCCATGTACTGCCTGCATTACTTCCACACGGACTGGAATGAAAGTAATTCAGACCTTGCTTTACCATTCTTACTATACCTGTACTGGTATGGTAAGCCGGTGTATTTATAACACCACCGAACTGAATGTTTGTACTAAAGGAAACATCAAAGTTTGCTATAATCCGCATCAAAACCCATCTTACTACACTTTAGAAATACGATGGAATGATGCAGATGGAGACTTACTTAATGCTACCTCCCCACTCCCCAACCCTACTAAGCTTGCTGTATTGTACTTTGATGCTTGTGATGCTATCAATAGGGATAGTCGTTCAAAATGTGCTGATTGGGAAAAAACTTATGCTCTTAATGATAAGTATATTGTTAGGGAAATCAGAATCCTATATATATATGTCCTTTGTAATAATAATGCTTAGTTTAAGTGCATATACAAGAGGCCTGCACAAGAGAAATTAGAATCTTATAGAAATCAGAATCCTATGTGTGTGCCCTTTGTACATTCTGGTGGGTTGGAAAAAGGAATGTGCTGTGTAAGCTAAACTGATTGTTCTACTCAAGGATGACTTGTTTTTGCATTAGTTACTGATAAACTATAGTGGGCCCCCAGAAGATGGGTGGATGACGTATGACTATGTTTCTAAGAATGTATAAAAGTACTGACAATCCCTCCACCCTTTGGAATAAACTGCATACCACTTATGTGCAGGTGTGTGTGTGTTTGTTCCCCTGGATTCCAGACAGAGAAGGTAAGGTGATTCCTCCACCCAGACGGACGTCCCAAGGGTTAGTGATAAGAAGTGCTGGGAAAGGAATAATGAACCCTTTACATTTGGTGTCAGAAGTTTGAATTTCCCCGATGCACTTTCTAAATTGAAGCAGCTTTGGTAGCTGCACAAAGATTTTTTAATTGACGTTGCTTTGGTAGCTCGTCTTGGAAAAATGCGCTTCGGTAGCGCTGGGAATATGCGCTCGGGTAGCGCTGGGAATATGCGCTTGGGTAGCGCAGTGAATAACAGGGACGTCCTGCTGGGTCTGTGGTAATATCCTTCTCCTTCTCTGTGTGCTTGTGTGCCTGTGTGAGTTTGGCAAAACGCCCCTGCCGTACTCTGAAGCGATATAGCGCTAGTGACGGGTACTGTGCAGACAGCAAGTGGCCAGACGTGCGTTTGTTGTGAATTAATTAGAGGATGGGGGGGTCCCAAGGTGAGGGGACCACTCCAGAATCCGCGTGAATGTATGTTCTGCTATATGTTGTGATAAGTTTTAAAACTGCAGCTAAAAAACAGCCATTCTACATAAATTGTCAGTGTAAGTTACAGGATTCTGCTGAATAAGCCTGTTCGCATGTTTACTGTGCTTAGTTTATCTCTGTGCCTATATGACACCCCTCTCCCCCCTCCCCCTCTCTAGCAAAGGTAAAACTGATGATTCAAAGTCTCTGGACTGTAAGTGACAAGTGGTGTTTGTTTATTCTTCCATTGCTCCGCTCTTCTCCTCCCTCCCCCTCCCTTTCTGTTCTTTGTGTTCAAAGGCTACGGACAGGCAGACAGAATAGAAACTTAAAGTTAACCGGCATACTAAAACGTAAATTATTATCTCCAGGAACAAGCAGGAATAAGTCCTCACTTATGGGTACGTCGGTACCGACGGAGCCTGCGCGGGAAAGCTCCCCAGCTTCCCAGAAGGAAGTTTTTGGGGCCTCCCACTGCACATGCGCACTGCCTTCCCGCCTTCCTGACCAGCTCTCCTCAGTTTCTCTTTTTCCGCGGAGCCAGCAGGTCGTGTTCCTGTCACCGCTGAAGAAATTATTGTTTTAGTTTGTTTCTTTAGACCGCGTACCTGCCTTCCCCATACCGAAACCGGTACCGCCGGTCTCTCTTTTCTTTTCTTTAAAAAAAAAAAAAAAAATCTTTATCTTGCACAACTTGGTGACTTCGGTTAGGCCTCAGGCCTACACAAATTCTCCTCATGGAAAAACCAGCCCCTGGTTTTAAGAAGTGTACCAAGTGTAGTGCTGTTATTTCTGTCACAGACACCCATGAATGGTGTCTTAAATGTTTGGGACCTGACCACTCCATTCCGGACTGCCCATCCTGCTCCCAGATGTCTAAACGTGGTTTGCAGAACCGGGCCAACAAATTCCATGTGCTGTTTGCTTCAGATAATCCAGCATCACAGTCATCCAGGTCTTCCTCTCCGGATGGATCTCAGGTAACCAAACCTTCTTCGGGCAGGTCCTCAAAGAGCAAATCTCCTTCAAAGCATCGAGAGGCTCTCACTTTTGAATCTGAGGATCCTGCCCCAGCCAAACAACCCCGGCGGGAAGCTCTGGCTTCCAAAGCACCATCTATGGGGTTACAGGTTGACATCGATGGCACGGCCTCGACTGATCACCTGTTAGACTGCTCTGGGGTACCGGCCCATACCGGTACCGACATCCAGGCAGCAGTGGCGTCTATGAGCAATACTGTTCAGACCATGCAGCAGGCCATGCTGGCTTTTATTAATGCTGCGACGCCCTCGGTACCGCGTTCAGCGGTACCAGGTCCGGTTCCGGTATCGTCTCCCATACCGGAACCGAGACCATCGACTTCCAAACGCAGATCGGTTCCGCATGCCGGATCCGGGTTTTCACCCGATACCGATCCCATACCCGGTACGCCCGATGTCGATACCAATCGATATGCGTATCGTGCGTTGGAAGCAAATAGAGAATACTCTGATTCTTCTGAGGATTTTGACTCCTCTGAGGACTCTGATGAGCTGTCTCTAGTTCTTCATGAAGACCCCTCTTCCCCAAAGAGGAGAATGTCTCCACCAAAGGATTTGTCCTTTCAGGACTTCATTATAGAACTGGCTAAAGAACTTTCTATTACCACATCCTCTGAAAAAGAACCTAGGTCAAAGAAATTGGATATTTTAGGATACCCTAAGGTTCCTAAAGAGGCAGTCACCCTGCCTATCCATGAAATCCTTCAAGAACACTTGATGGACTTATGGGAGGCTCCTCTAACGTTGTCTCCTTACTCTCGTAGGTTGGACACCATGTACCGGGTCCCTCCTTCTCCTGGGTTTCAAAAGACTCAGCTGCCTCACCATTCCATTGTGGTGAAGTCTGCGCTGAAAAAGATTAAGAGCACCAAAAGGCACTCTTCTACCCCTCCAGGGCGAGAATGTAAGACCCTAGACTCTTTTGGCAGAAAAACTTTCCAGGCTAGTATGCTTATAGCCAGGATTAATTCTTACAGTCTGTATATGGGCATGTTTCTCAGGGAACTTGCCCTAAAGGTACGGCATTTTGCCTCCTTTATCCCTGAGGATAGAAAGGAGGAGTTCATTTCTCTGGTGAAACAGCTTCTAGATGTTTCTAAGTTCTCCAACAGAGCAGCTTTTGATTCCTTTGAGGGTGCCGGTAGAGCTTCGGGCATTGCTATTGCAGCCCGACAACTTGCTTGGCTCCAGGCCTCTGACCTAGAACCCTGGGTCCTGGATGGCTTACGGAATCTGCCCTGTACAGGTGAGAACTTATTTGGTAAGGACTGGCAAATTAAAGCCACTCAAATGGACGCAGAAAATGCTACCTTGGATAGACTTTCTAAGTCTACCTCTACTCCTGCCAAGAAAAAGTCTTTCAAGAGGCCTTACTACAAGAAGGCCAGATTTTCCACAAATACTGGCCAACAATCTTCTCAGCCTCAATTTGCTGCTAAACATCAGCAACCTAAACAGGCAAGGTCAAAGCCTGCAGCGTCTGCCACTCCTCAGCAGGCTCAACCCCCTCAGGGGTTTTGACTTGCCCCTAGAGAACTTAACATTTCTGGCTCTAGAACAACCAGAGCCCCTCACCATTCCTGGAAGGTTAGCTCACTTTGCTCCCAGATGGGAGCAAATTACATCAGAGCAATGGACCCTCTCTATCATCAGAGAGGGCTACAAACTTCATTTTTCCAACCTTCCTCCATATACCATGGTGAGGCACTTCAATTCTCCCCCATCTCTCCTGGGCCTGTTGGATCAGGAAGTCTCTTCTCTCCTTGCCCAAGGGGCAATAGAAGAGGTTCCTCTTCTTCAACAAGGGACAGGATTCTACTCCCCTTATTTTCTCATAACAAAGAAGACAGGGGGATTCAGACCTATCCTAGATCTGAGAGAATTGAACAAATTTCTATACAAGGAGAAATTCAAAATGCTTTCTCTAGGCATTCTCCTTCCATACCTTCAGAGTCAGGATTGGCTTTGTTCTCTAGATCTCAAGGATGCGTACACACATATACTCATCCACCCATCCCACAGAAAATATCTAAGATTTCTGTTTCAGGGAAAACATTTCCAGTACAGAGTACTTCCCTTCGGTCTAGCCTCTGCTCCAAGAGTGTTCACCAAATGCATGGCAGTGGTGGCTGCATTTCTAAGAGGTCTGGGAATTTTTGTATTCCCATATCTGGACGACTGGCTCATCCGAGCTCCATCTCAGTCAGAGGCCCAGATTTCCCTGGACCGCACAAGGCACCTTCTGCAGTATCTGGGACTGGTGGTAAACCTTCCCAAGTCTCAACTTACCCCTACTCAGTCTCTAGAATTCATAGGGGCCCAGTTGGACACCACCACTGCAAGGGCCTACCTACCTCAAGTCCGGGGCCAACGTCTGATGTGCTTGGCCTCCCAAGCTCAGTCCAGCAGTCACTTGACAGCCAGAGAAATGCTACGACTTCTGGGCCACATGGCCTCCACGGTACACGTGGTGCCCTACGCTCGTCTTCATATGAGAGCAGCTCAATGGACCTTGGCCACCCAGTGGACTCAAGCATCAGGAGTGCTCTCCGACCAAATACTCACCTCAAAGCGTCTGTTTTGGTCCCTCCAATGGTGGATATCCACCAAGAATTTGTTGTTGGGGACCCCCTTCCAACCTTTGTTGCCCCAAGCAACCCTCACAACAGATGCCTCCCAAACAGGGTGGGGAGCCCATCTTCAACACCTCTCCACTCAGGGTACTTGGTCTCCACAAGAGACCACCCTTCACATCAACCTCCTGGAACTGCGAGCAATCTTCTTTGCCCTCAAAGTCTTCCATACCCTCCTAGTCAACCTGACCGTCCTAGTCCAGACAGACAATCAGGTGGCCATGTTCTACATAAACAAACAAGGAGGGACAGGCTCTCTGTCGCTTTGCAACGAAGCTCTCAGATTATGGGCCTTCACCAGAGAGCATCAAATTCATCTTCTGGCAGTCTATCTTCCAGGGGTTCAAAACTCTTGGGCAGACAGACTCAGTCGAGTTCTGCTTCCACACGAATGGTCCCTACATATGGACCAGATAAACAGAATCTTTCAGGAATGGGGAACCCCGGACATAGACCTCTTTGCAAGTCCATGGAATGCCAAACTTCCCCGGTTCTGTTCCAGGACTCCGTGTCAGAGAGCTCAGGCCAACGACGCCTTTCTCCTACATTGGGGTCAGGAATTCCTATATGCCTTTCCACCCATTCCTTTGATTCCCAAGACTCTGTTCAAACTACAGAGGGATCACGGATCGATGATCCTCATAGCTCCACACTGGCCACGCCAAGTGTGGTTCCCTCTACTTCTGCATCTCTCCCAGGGACCCTCCCTGGACCTGGGAGCTGCGCCAGACCTTCTCTCTCAGGAGGAAGGGACTTTGTGGCACCCAAACCCCAAGTCCCTACACCTCAGAGCTTGGTTACTGAAGGCCTAAGACTTCATGACTTCAATCTTTCTCAACCAGTGAAAGATATTCTTCATGCCTCTAGGAAACCCTCCACGAGGCGTTCCTATGCTTTCAAATGGAAACGCTTTTCCATTTGGTGTGCTCAACAGGGTCTTGACCCTCTAGCACTTCCTTTGAATTCTCTACTAGACTATCTCCTGCATCTCTCTAATGCAGGTCTTAAGACGAATTCAGTAAGAGTCCATTTGAGTGCTATTGCAGCATCCTTAAAACCTATAAATGGACATCCTGTCTCCTCTCATCCGCTTGTTGCAAGGTTCATGAGAGGCCTGACTCTAACTAAGCCTCCCATCCGACCTCCTCCGGTAGCATGGGACTTGAACCTAGTTCTGGGTCAGCTTATGAAGCCACCTTTTGAACCGTTGGTTTCTACCTCCTTGAAATTTCTTTCCTGGAAGGTCCTTTTCCTTATTGCAGTCACTTCGGCTCGCCGTATCAGTGAACTACAGGCCTTAGTGGCTCATCCACCTTATACCAGGTTTCATCATGATAAGGTGGTCCTTAGGACGAATCCCCACTTTATGCCCAAAGTGGTCTCGCCCTTTCATCTTAATCAAGAGGTATATCTACCTGTTTTTTTTCCAGCTCCTCATGCATCCAGTGCAGAGAGGAACCTTCATACTTTAGATTGTAAAAGAGCTCTTGCCTTTTACCTCAACAGGACTCAGCCACATCGAAAGTCTTCCCAGCTTTTCGTGGCTTTTGATCCTTCTCATTTGGGACTTCCAGTCTCCAAACGTACACTATCCAATTGGATTGCTCAGTGTATTTCCTTTGCTTACCAGAGTAAAAATATTTCTCTGGAAGGCCATGTCACAGCTCACAATGTGAGAGCCATGGCCACTTCTATGGCTCATCTTCACTCTGTATCCATAGATCAGATCTGTCGAGCCGCCACATGGGCCTCGGTTCATACCTTCACAGCCCATTACTGTTTGGACAAGGACTTCCGCCGGGATGCCTTGTTTGGTCAGGCTGTCCTCAAACACCTGTTCCATACTTGAACAACTCCTGCCCACCTTCCCAGGATGGATGCCTGAGATCCATACGAAGATGGCGAACCCTTGGAAGGGGATCTCCCAGGCATCTTAGCTAGGAAGTCCCCATAAGTGAGGACTTATTCCTGCTTGTTCCTGGAGATAGCACAGTTACTTACCTGTAACAGGTGATCTCTGGGAACAGCAGGAATTAGTCCTCACAACCCACCCACCTCCCCTAGGAGTTGTATCTTCTATCTATCTTCCTTTCCTCTCTCTATTGTCTCAGCTATAAACTCGAACTGAGGAGAGCTGGTCAGGAAGGCGGGAAGGCAGCGTGCATGTGCAGTGGGAGGCCCCAAAAGCTTCCTTCTGGGAAGCTGGGGAGCTTTCCCGCGCAGGCTCCGTCGGTACCGACATACCCATAAGTGAGGACTAATTCCTGCTGTTCCCAGAGATCACCTGTTACAGGTAAGTAACTGTGCTATTGGTTTGCAGAGTGTCTATTTATTGCCATATTATAAGAAGATAAGCTAAATAGAAAGAAAATTACTTTTGTACTTAACAACGGTATAACTGTCACTGAAATATGTAAAAGGGTGTGTCTGTATTTAGACACCCATTGCTATAGCAATGTACTGAATAATGAAATACTAAAAGAGCTCTTAATCTGCTTCACAATATCCCTCCCCGAGTCTCATTGGCCAGGTTGGCTAAAGGTGAATTGGCCACAGGTAAAGGTGTAAATAACAGCTGGGGCTCACTGGGATTTTCCCACAGTGGAGTGACTCCTGCTGAGTGGGAGTGCGAAGACGCGTCCTGTTGATTTCAACAGTCTCACCTCTTTCTCTGCAGAGAGGTCTCTTTACTAGCTGGTAATGATCCTAGGTGACTAGAGGTATTGTGAATCGGACAGACAGTGAATTAAAAGCAGGCACTGCAGTACATTCTGTGCACAGACTGAGGTAAGGAAAAGTGGGACTTTGGTATCTACCTTGGTGGTTTGTACATTCTCTTGGGAACTGAGACTGATTGTGTGCGAGTTAGATGTATAATGTGAATAGTGCAGAAATCCCAGGGTGGGGTGCGCTCCAAATACCCCGAGGGTCTAGTTCATTATGCAGGGCGAAATTTCTTAAGAAAGCACTTGTAAGCTTTGATTTGTCTCTTGTTTAAATAAGAACTGAAACAGAAGTTTCCCAAATAAGTAACTCCTTAGTGTCCTTCCCAACAAGCTGAAAAAAAAAATGTTTTGTTTACAGTAAATATTGTTTTTCTTTTATTTGCTGGTTGGCGCAGGATTTAAGGAATCTGAATAAGATTGTCCAGACCTAGCAACGGATACTTTCCTTTGAAAACCTTATTTCAAAAGAAACCCCTTGATTTGTATATTTATGCTTTTGGTTAAAAATATTGAGCTAAATTTTGCATGAACGCAAATGGTTTAGTATTGTAGCTTTGATTTATATGTTTGAGGCTGCTCTCTAGGCACTATGTAGATGATCTTTAAAGTTGGGGCAGGAGAAACCAGTTGTGATAGAAGCCATTCATAATCTGCTGCATTTCTTGGGAATGAAAGGATTTAGGGTGTCCTGGAAAAAAAAATTAGGTTGAGGCTATCTCTTCCCCCTACAACATAAGAAACAAAACAAGAAACTTAACAAAGAGAACAAAGAAGAGAGAGGGAAAGGGGGCAGCCCCTCCCGTGGGCTACAGATGGCACAAATGGTTTTGGATTGTTTTTCTTTAACCTTCAAAGTAGGGGTTGGGAACCCTGTCAGGACAATGGGGCATCCTGAGCCACTAATTAAAAGACTGCAACTTGAAACAATGAATTTTATAATTTGTGGCAAGCACCTCAGAGGTCATAATTATTGTTCATATATTATAAAACACAGAGTTGTAACTATAGGAATTTAATAGCAATCACAATTAGTGACAATTCTCAAGCAACTTTTTCTTTTTAAACTCAGTATTTAGGACTTTTCTCTCTCTTGTTCAGCTATCTGCATTTGCCTGAAGGAATTTGGACTCAAGACCTGTTGTTTACTTTGTTATTTGTCTTTGAGATAACATCAAGGTTGAACTGTTACTCTAAGCAAATTGCTTTAACATAATTTCATTGTTTCAGATCAGTTTGATACTAGTCTCCAGTATTATGTATAAGGTTTTAATTTAAATGTGAAAAGTACATTTTGGTTATTAACTGTAAAGATGTTCTGTCTGAGAGCAGTAATTAGTACCGACAAAATAAAAACATTGACAGTTGTCAGAACTACTCAGTAAGGGTTTATTAGTGCCATGCTAGAGAGAGGCAGATAAAAGGAAGAGAATACCTGATTGCTTATACACTAACAAAACTGCTTCATTGAAGTCACTTGAATAGATGTTGTTTAATGTATTTTGGCTCATTCTTTTAAAATATTTAGTGTTTTCTGCACAAATGTTTTCTGTTTTGCAAACAAATCTTTTTCTGAACTTGCAAATACAAGTAATACTTCTTCATGATATGCCATCTTTTACATTTTAATCTGCAGACAGTATATGCTGTTTTGACATTAACTGCCTTGATCAACTGTATTCACTTTTCTGATACTACAATGATACCTTAAAATGATTTTAGTAAGACTTGTCTATTCCATGTTACTGTATTACTTTAAACATATAAAAAAGAGTATTTGCATTCCAGATATCCATCAACCTTTTTATGACAAAGTATCAGTTTCATGCTTGTTTTTGAACTGTAAGATTCAAGGTAATTACTTTACCTTGTTAAGCTCTGTGTTGATGACTGATGAACAGGACAGTAACATCACAGTTTTATTTGTTACAATATGGGATTTTAGGGTAAGATCACCTGTTTTTCTGTATTTTAATTTTACGTGTTAGTGTCCAGTGAAAAAGTGTACTTTGTTCTGAAAGTTTTATTTCAGTTTCAATACAGTTCCTGAGAAAATAGATATATGTTGCAGAGAAAACAGATATATGTTGCAGCACTGTGAGATATTAATTTTTCTTTAGTTTACACACTTGCACTTTATGTTACCAAAATACTTGTCGTAGCAGTACATTATGTAGAGGTTCAGTACACATAGAAATTATAGAATTTTGGAAAGAGGCTGATCTGAAATTGCTCTGTTCCCAAGTATATAGATCTTATTTAGTGGAAAGATGGAGCTTAGTTACCAGGAAATATGAGAATATTTGTAAAGTTAGTAGACAAATAAAACAATAACATTAACTTGAGTTGATTGGATAAACAAAATTTTAATTGTTAGCAACGATCTAGGAGAGGTTTAAAATAAATAAATAAATAAAAAAGATAAGAGAGAGAGAGAGAGACAGAAGGTGAGGCTACAGCCTTGGGAAAAGGCAATAAACGTGCTGCTCTGAGTGTGATGATCTGGGCCACCGGAATTCTGATTGCTTTAAGACTCCTCGAGGACCCCACCCACAAGGCCTGAAGAACATGAACCTTGCATATTTATGCCTCTGAAGAGACATGACTAGGCAGGGGGGAATAGGCCAAGAAGAACCCGAGGAAACATCGCCCTGAGGCCCAACCACAAATGCCTTGAACCTTCTTAGGCCTCTCATCTCAAAAGGATCTCTTAAACACCATGATTAGTGAGTAACCTCCACAGATCCTTGTGGGCACTGCGATTATAAGATCAGTCCTCAAATATTTTTAAGTTTCCACAGCACTCTCACCGGGAACCGGGTATAAGATAGACTTTAGTCACACCTGAGAGATTATGTGGCTGTTCTGTTAGAAGCCATACTCCTTCCTATTGGGATTGATGTTATAAAATGCCGTGAAGCACTAATCTATATTGTAAGGACTTTATCTATATTTTGTTTAGGCAGTTGCTAATTAGAATGAGCACTATTTGCTCATATTGTTAAAAGGATCTACATTTATATTTTATATATACCTTTTGTTTACAAAAATATTAAGTTTCTAACAATTGTTTGATGTTTTTAGCAGCCTTGCCAAATAAGGATACACTAGTATGGTATAAAAAAGACAGAAGGACCTATGCATGTAGTTTGATGGAATGATGTAAGTGGAAAAAAAGTGGTGTTGAGAGGAGTGTGATGGAATATTCATGTTGGAAAAGAGAACTTAGATTAACATTATAAAATGGTGAGGGTAAATTGAAATGTGAAATGATGTATCCGATGTATCCACCTAGAAAGAAAACTGACAATGAACAATATTTGATTATGCCATCCGCATTAACTCCAATTTTGAAAGTCATCTAGCTCAGAGATATACCCAATAATTGGAAATAGATACTTGGAGATAGGCTGAGTGCACTTTTCATCCTAATGAGCTTTGGGGAGACCCACACTGGCCACGTGGTGCTTTTCAGATGCTTTTATCCCTTTTTGCCTCTATGTGTCCTGGCCCGACACATGAAGCTAAAGGAGGAAAGTTACTTACACAAATTTTTACAAATTGGTATAATTCTAAAAATTGTGAAAAAAAAATTTTTGAGGAAGTGTGGGCATCTTGTCAAAAATGTAGTAGTTAAATTGAGTTGCTTAGGATTGGCTGTTGTATGCAAGCAGCAATCCACGAAGGGGGGAACCTCCGAAACCTTAAAAAACTTTGTAAAGAAATTAAACTGTCTTGCCTTTGACTCTGTTCAATAAACAAACAAACAACCAAACAAATTGCCCTAAGGGAGTAGACTGAACTTTTTCTCCCTCTGAACTGTTATATGGAAGACTGCTTACCTTTTATACTCCTGAGCCTCACATTTGATCTCTTGTATTTCCTAGCAGCAGAGGCAACTCTCTTCCCTCCACAGGTATGCTCAGCAGGTCCAGTCCTTTCTGCTGGATGACTCAGCTCTTTTCTTTCAATCCGGAGACTGGATTTTGGTAAAGACATACCACCAGCACATGGTACAAGCCCCTTTTCCAGTATGGGACCGTTCCAAGTTCTTCTGATAACATCGATTACTGTGACGGTGGCGGCTAAAAGATCCTGAAGCCATTGCCCTCGCTGCAAACATTCTCCATATACAGATCAGGCTTCAGGACCAGGATGAGAAGTAGCTGACGCCGGGGCAGCCAAGGCCCTAGCAACTTGAGAGGAGAGGAGAAGACTCCTGAAGAAAGGCAGCTTTCGGCCTAGAGGTACCGAACCAATATATCCCTTCAAGGTTGGTGACAGGTCAGAGCACCTCAAAAGCACGGTACCTTAGACCCGCTCTACGGACCTCCAAACTACAGTGATTGCTATCACATGATCAGCCATCCTGTATGACTCCTCCCCTTTGTGGATCCATGCGTCAAGAATCAAGCGTGTATCGTCTCCACTGACATCTTCGGTTCCAGCCTCCTGACCATCACGCACAAGACTGTGTTGACTTCTCCTACCACTCGTGTGGTGCCTCCTTCAGTCCATTTCGGGAACTGTTAATACGGCAATACTACTTGCCCAGACTGCCTTACTTTTTTGTGTGCGCAGCTCGCTACAAATTGAAGCTTTTCTCTCAACATGTTTCATTACTGTACTTTCTAATCTGTGTGAAATGCAGAAGTTTACTGTACTTGACAATTTAAACTGCACCCAGCCCCATGTTTCTTTTTCTACCTTTTTGTATAACATTGGTGTTATTCGCCTCTCTTTGGGATATGACTAGGTCCCTTGTTCATTGTAAACTGTCTCTAGTTTTAATGCTATGGATTGTTTTATTGTTTCTGCTTTTAGCCTGTCTAATACTGCTCTATACTGTTCTTCAACTACAGGGAAGTTTCTCATGATTACTTTCTGATGTATTTTTCTTTGGGGTGGTCTCAAAGGGCTGCTTATTGCCCTATTGAGCGGTTTTATAATTCTTGTTCTTTTTTTTGTATATTCATTTATCCTTGGCTGTTGTTGAAAGGCCCTACAAGGCTCTACCACTTTTATGTATTCCTATACTCCTGCTTTTATGGTGGCTAATGTACCTGAGCTGCCGCATTCAGATGTTCCATTAATAATGTCTGTTTAGTTATTTTGTAGTAAATTGTTAGGCTGTTCTTATAGTGGGCCTATGCAGGCCCAAAGGGGGGATTGTTAGGGAAATCAGAATCCTATATATATATGTCCTTTGTAATAATAATGCTTAGTTTAAATGCATATTACAAGAGGCCTGCACAAGAGAAATTAGAATCTTATAGAAATCAGAATCCTATGTGTGTGCCCTTTGTACATTCTGGTGGGTTGGAAAAAGGAATGTGCTGTGTAAGCTAAACTGATTGTTCTACTCAAGGATGACTTGTTTTTGCATTAGTTACTGATAAACTATAGTGGGCCCCCAGAAGATGGGTGGATGACGTATGACTATGTTTCTAAGAATGTATAAAAGTACTGACAATCCCTCCACCCTTTGGAATAAACTGCATACCACTTATGTGCAGGTGTGTGTGTGTTTGTTCCCCTGGATTCCAGACAGAGAAGGTAAGGTGATTCCTCCACCCAGACTGACGTCCCAAGGGTTAGTGATAAGAAGTGCTGGGAAAGGAATAATGAACCCTTTACATATATGTGTCCAGAGGGAACCACTGGATGGGGAGAATGTACAGGTAAACGAGCTTTAGCCAATGAATATAGCACAGCCCCGGTTGCAGATTACTATTGCCCAAGGTGGGAATGTGTTTTCTATGCCACATGGAAAACCGGTATGGTAGAAAATACCAGAGACAATCGAATGGCGATTTTGCAAAAGCCATATGTGAAGGGTATAGAAAAGCATTGCAAGAAAGGAGCTTGTAATCCGTTAGAGTTTATTGTAGTAAATCCCAGTGCTTGGAAGCAAGGGTATAAATTTGGACTCAGAATTGCAGGTTCCGGGTCAGATCCCGGAACCATTGTGTATATTAGATTGAACACCCAGGCCCATAGATCGTCACGATACCATATACATAACACTTTTTACGAGACTATGCATGTAAATACGTTTGATATCCCTCACCCTTTCCAGAATTTGTTTCTAGAATTAGCGGGAGCAGTAGTCTCCAGCTTACATATTTCAGATTGCTATTTTTGTGGTGGAACTAAGATGGGTGATCAGTGGCCATGGGAAGCCAAAGAACTGAATTATTCACTGACTTATAATCACACTGAACTGCATAAGACTACTAGTGAATGGGTCTTAGCACACTCGATAGTTGGACGTCTATGTTATGCCAGAACTGGACCTCAGTTCAATCTACAGGTGGGACAGCTGGTCTGTCTCAGTCAAATGTTCTATAATGAAACCACGAAACAGACATCTTGGTGGTCAGGAGTTAATGAATCTGAACCCACCAATCCATTAGCAAAATGTCCTGAACTTACTGATCTATGGACAAATCTTGCCCTACCCCATGCTTGGCAAGCCCCACCTGGCTTGTATTGGATCTGTGGAACCCGAGCATATGCCCGCCTCCCTCTCCACTGGGGAGGAGCATGTGTCTTAGGAACCATTCGACCTTCTTTCTTTTTGTTACCCACAGAACATGGAGAGCAATTAGGATACCCAGTATACACTACGAGACAGAAAAGAGCAGCTCTCCAGATAGGTAAGTGGCAGAAGTGGGATGGAGATGATTGGCCACCTGAGAGAATAATTGCCTATTATGGACCGGCTACATGGAATGACGATGGTATGTGGGGCTATCGGACCCCTGTATATATGATTAATCATATTATCCGCTTACAAGCAGTAGTTGAACTCATAACTAATGAAACTAGTCAAGCACTCACACTCTTAGCTAGACAGAGCACACAAATGCGTACCGCAATATATCAAAATCGCCTGGCGCTAGATTACTTACTAGCAGCTGAAGGCGGGCTATGTGGAAAATTGAATTTAACCAATTGTTGTTTAAAAATAGATGATAAGGGTCAAGTAGTTGAAGACATTGCAGAAAATATGAGAAAACAAGCTTATGTGCCAGTACAAACCTGGCATGGGCTTAGAATACCTAATTGGTTTGAATCTATTTTTTCTGGATTAGGGGGACTCACTACTTTCTTTATGATAATCCTAGTAGTTGTAGGTTTGTTTCTATTATTACCATGTATAATCCCTTGTTGTATGCGCTCCATTAACAGTGTCATTGAAAACACCGTGGAGCGGAAAGCCGCGACTAAGATTTTAGCCTTATGGCACCCTAATCCTACTATACATGGTCGGAACCCGACCCCAGTATAATTATTGAGTGATTTAACTCTCACACCTTATCAGTAATAGGGTGAGATTAATCAAAGGGGGGAATGTGGTAGGCGAAGGCCTATGATCCATGGTGTCTGAAATAAGCAGACAGGCCTAAATAGCTTGACCTGTAAATGAAGCCTGTGGAGAGGCCCATAGGAATTGCACATTCCCCAGAATGCTGCTACTAGCTACTATAGAACTGAAACTTAACAAAGCACAATCAGCTTAGCTGAGCAGAATCGAAACTCAGAAAAATATAGAAAAATACGTTTAATTGCTATTGATAAGAGAGTACAGCTTCTATGAAATTAATTAACTCTGCTGAAAGATAGGTTACAGTGCCCTGCTTTCCCACATGTTCTAACTAGTTAAATGGCCTTGGAAGAGAAAAGTATCTAAGTTGGTGAACTGACCATTGTAATTGGGACTATAAGGGGGGGGGGGGGGGTAAGCAGATGCTAAGCCCAGTCAAAGGACATCATTGGATAGCCATATCAGTACCAGGACCAATAGAAGGTGTACGGGGGGTTACCAGGACCTGTCCGCCAGGGTGCTCGGACAAATCTCCCCTGGGGTGGATACAATAATCAATCAGGCGACACTCTGCTTATTCCATAATAAAATAATTTATTTGGGCAAAAACAAAACGTAAGAAAGTTACAAGCAAAGCTATAAACAGTCTGCCTGATGAGGACAGAGTTCTCTGGCTCTGAATAATAGTGAAAGAGAAGGCTGTCCCGCCCACACTCGGCCGTTACCTCTGTTATATACTCCTCTGCAGCAAATAGTTCCAGAACATTCTGCATATATTTGCAGGCTCTACCCTCAGACCCTCCCCATTATCAGGTTTCTGTCTTTGTTTCTGTCTTGAGGCCCTTCACTCAGTATCATATAACTAAATGTGCTGTAGGCCGTTCCCTGCTGGGCTGCTCGGTCCCCGCCCTGCATCTTCTTCTTTGTTTCACTGTAGTTTCGCTTGGGTGATTTTCTTTTCGCTTCAAGCACAAGTTAGAATCTTCAAGGCTCTGCAAACTTTTTCATCAACCTTATATTAGGCTGGCATCTGCTCCATTCTGTAAGTCCATTCTCTGCACACTCCTGTCCAGAGTCTGGTATCCTACATGTTTCAGCAGGGATTATACATGTTGTCAATCACAGCCCACATGCAGTTCTTCTGTGCCATTTAGAAGTTAGTCAGCTCTTTGGGATAGGATCATAACTTTCAACATCATTATCAAAGTAAGCCAAATTAAGAAAGCCAAATTAGTCCTTAAACCCGTCCTTAACCCCTACATTCGCCACTTTTTATTTTTTCTTTTCTGTCAGGTTGGAAAGATGGAGGGCATCCAGTGAAATTTGGCTACGGGGCATGAATTACGATTTGTGACAGAGGGTACATTAAGAGGCAACAGCTCATACTGATCTCTAGAAATGGTATACATGGTTTTAGTGGACTGCAGCAGCATTGTCTAACAACAAGCTAATAAGAGAGAGAACACGCAGCAGACAATAATAGCAAAAATTGCAATGGTTAATAAAGATATGAAAAGAGCCTTGAGGCCACTATAACCCTCCTGTCTCTGCCTGCGTTATTCTGCATAAATTCTTAGGTCATTTTCAGGCTTTCTGCAAAGCCCTTTCTAGGGGCCTCCTATGTTTATGCAGCTGGATCTGCTTATTAAGGCCTGTCTATCTATGCAATCAATCATAATCAATCATAGCCCCCTGCCTCTTCCTGTGTTGTTCCATCCACAAGCACTAATTGAAACCTTCAGGGCTAGAGTATTAGTTGAATTCCTGGCTTGACCTGTTTGACCCTAGGCTTATATCTTTGGACACTTCACTTCTGTCCAGGGTATAGCTTTAGGCTTTATAACAGTAAGCCACATTGAATTCTTCCTTGCTGCCCACATGTTTTGTGCCCACCATATGTTGCTATGTTTGCTTTAAACACACAAGAGTGCAGTTATAAGGCAGATATATATATATGCATTCATAAGGCAAACATATTAAGCAGATCTGAGCCGCTTATCTTCATTCCCCACTAAGGGATCATTGAGGGGCAGCTTCTGGTACTGTTCTCGAAATACAACATACATGGTATTGGTGCTTTGCATTATCATTTTCTTACAGCATCCTAATAAAACAGAAAAATACAGCATGCAATAATACTGAACACATCAAATATTCAACAAAGTAATGAAGAAAGCTTTGAAAATGTCACAGCAAAACTTGAACTGGTGTGGGTATTGCAATTGCTGTAGCCCAAATGGCTTGTAGATTTCAGTTATTTTCTAAGAAGATGATAATAAAAGGATGACAACACAATCAGTCCCAAAAGTTCCCAATCAGTCTAATAGTACTTTTCCTATTTTCAAATAATTTGGTCTTCACTTTTCACTGAAGTTTAAGTGTAAGTTCGTTTTTTCTCAAAAGTAGAATCTCTCATTCTCATAGGTGGATATCTTGGCCCTTTTTCAATGTGATACACTGATGCAGATAGGGACTTCCTCACACATTTCTACGGTGTGTAGTTCAGATTTCTCAGGATGGTCTGCTCCATCTGGGCTCCGGCCAACTCCCTCTGCCGGACTCTCCGGACCTCAATTGGTGACATGGCTCCAGGTCCCATTCAGAAGAGCAGCATCCAATATCAAATGAAAAGACTAAAATATTCTAGATTAGATTTTACAATGAGACAATGCAATGTGACAAACATAATTTCATCCACATTTACTTAAGATCATAACTATCTCATATGGTATCAACTGTGTCTCTCAGTTTGATAAACTTCTTATCTCTCCATCACTGAAGATTCATTTGCTGGTAGAAAATACTCCACCATACTCTTAACTGATCTTTACATATTAATAGATTAGACAAGTTGCACGCACATATTCTGCAAGTTTGGCAAGTTTCAGAATTACTCCAATTTTTATTTGTGAAAATTTGTCATCAAATCATCCCTCTTTTTTACCCCTGCATGTCTGGCCAGTACACACAAAGGCAAAATGAGGCAAAAAGCATCTGGAAGTACCACATGGCCAGTGTGGATGTTCCAAAGCATATCAGAGTGCAAAATGCACCTAGCCTGTCTCCAGGTGTCTATTTCCAATTGTTGAGTATGTGTCGGGGCTTAAATGACTTCCTGAATTAAAGATTCTGGGGACAGCATAGTTGAATAAAATTTGCTTACATGTTCAGTAGACAGATATGTCACTTTAAATAACCTTCATCAGTTTAATGTCCATCAGAGTACCACCTCTTAATTGGCATGCTAAGAACATCAAACAATTGTTAGAAACTTAGTATTGTGGTAAACAAATGGTATATAGAAAATATAAACTTGGATTCTTCTTAATAAATATAACAACATGAGTAAACAGTGTCTTATTTTCTCACCAACTTAATTGGTATGGTTCAAAAATGGACATATGTGCTCATTCAAAATAGCAATTGTCTTAAAACAATCTGAATAAAGTCCCTACAGTATAAAAATATTATTGTAACATTTTTATAACGGTGGTCCCATTAGGACAAAGTATGGTTTTTAACAAGACAGCCACATGTCTCTCTCTCACGTATGACTAGAATCTATTGTATATACTGTTCTCAGTGAAAGTGCTGAACAAGGCAAAATAATTATTCTGAGTCTTTCATTACACTAATACTTTTACATGTCAAGGGAGACTTCAAGTCAGTGTTCGGGCTAGCTTCACCTTACCGACATGCTATCTCAAGAAGTGCAAATGGACAACAGAACTAGACAGACATTCTTTCTTTCTTTCTTTCTTTTTTTTTTTTTTTGTTAAACAAACTTCTGTATCACTAATTAGTGACTTCCTGCAGTCCTAGAGCAAGAGATGCACTGCAAATCATTTTCTGAAATATTAAACTCTTTGGATCTTTTTTAGTTGGGAAGTTCAATTATTGCTGCTATGTGCATTACTTATATAAAATCCCTATTAACTTTTAATTTTTCTTGATAGCATAGATAATGAAAACAGTAAACTAAAACATTTAGCAGCCTTTTCTGAGTACTTGTAACTATAAACTATTTTTTTAAAAGCAAACAGTAAAGACCTAATGTCTGGGCAAACTTTCAAAGCAACCTTAATAACATAAAAATACATGTGCACATGTGTAAATTTGGTACTCACCCACCAATCAAACCTGGGTAAATCTCCTGTTCTTGTTTGTAGTCTTTGCGCGATATCCAAATCTCTCTCTCGTTCCTACCAGAACGGCATCCAACTTCGTTCATTTTAGAACGGTATCCTCATCCCCTATATGTAATTTTTTATATATATATATATATATAGATATAGGAGGTATACTCATCCCTGATATAAAGCCAAAATCAGGGGTATCCCAAGACAATTTAGAAAATTTTTAGGAGTCTCATCCAAACTTTTTTTTCTCTCGTTCATCTCAGAACGGTATCCAAATCTCTCTCTCTTCTCTCACAACAAAATTCTCATCCCCTGAACCGGCAGGAGGTATCCCCTCCTCTATTTAATTAGTGAAGCAATAGGGGGTATCCTCATCCCTGATGTACAGCCAATATCAGAGGAATACGGGACAATTTAGAATAAAAGTTTTAGGAGTATTAAATACTTGGAGTATTAAACACTCAAGTCCCTGTTCGGGCGCCAATTGTCCGCCAGGGTGCTCGGACAAATCTCCCCTGGGGTGGATACAATAATCAATCAGGCGACACTCTGCTTATTCCATAATAAAATAATTTATTTGGGCAAAAACAAAAAGTAAGAAAGTTACAAGCAAAGCTATAAACAGTCTGCCTGATGAGGACAGAGTTCTCTGGCTCTGAATAATAGTGAAAGAGAAGGCTGTCCCGCCCACACTCGGCCGTTACCTCTGTTATATACTCCTCTGCAGCAAATAGTTCCAGAACATTCTGCATATATTTGCAGGCTCTTCCCTGAGACCCTCCCCATTATCAGGTTTCTGTCTTTGTTTCTGTCTTGAGGCCCTTCACTCAGTATCATATAACTAAATGTGCTGTAGGCCGTTCCCTGCTGGGCTGCTCGGTCCCCGCCCTGCATCTTCTTCTTTGTTTCACTGTAGTTTCGCTTGGGTGATTTTCTTTTCGCTTCAAGCACAAGTTAGAATCTTCAAGGCTCTGCAAACTTTTTCATCAACCTTATATTAGGCTGGCATCTGCTCCATTCTGTAAGTCCATTCTCTGCACACTCCTGTCCAGAGTCTGGTATCCTACATGTTTCAGCAGGGATTATACATGTTGTCAATCACAGCCCACATGCAGTTCTTCTGTGCCATTTAGAAGTTAGTCAGCTCTTTGGGATAGGATCATAACTTTCAACATCATTATCAAAGTAAGCCAAATTAAGTAAGCCAAATTAGTCCTTAAACCCGTCCTTAACCCCTACAGACCAATGAAATGTTTGCCTATGTCTAGAATGGAGAAGAAGTCTATAAAAGTTGTTGTTTTGCTAGAAACCATTGCTCAGCCATTTTGAATTTGATTCTGCTTGAGACTTGTGCACAAATAAATGATTTGGATCTTCTGAACAGACTCCTGGTATCATTGGTTTGTCGGCGCTCTGCTGCTACAAGACGACCTTGCAGTAGAGAAGTATCAAACCAAGAAACTGCACCATTGTTAGAACAGTCCTAAGGGAGGGAGCTGGGTGCTAGGCCCAGGAAGGATCTCTGATTGGACAGGTGCAGGGCCGGCCCCGTCCATTGAGCAAGAATGTTTTTTGCACAGGACCCCGCGTTTCAGGGGGCCCCGTGCAAAAAACATTCTTCATCATCCCAAGTTTAAAAAAAAAAAAAAATAACCAGCTGCTTCTGCCGCGGCAGCATCAAGAGTGCCGCCGCTGGGCCCCCCCTGCCCGGCAGAGCCTCCCTGCATCGTAGGCTAGCGTTGAATCCCCGAACACGGGCTTCTTTCAGAGCCGCGAGAGTTTCCTTTCTCGCGGCTCTGTTAATCCCGCCGGGGATTTCCCATCAGCCCCGGCGGGATTAACAGAGCCGCGAGAAAGGAAGCTCTCGCGGCTCTGAAAGAAGCCCGCGTTCGGGGATTCAATGCTAGCCTACGATGCAGGGAGGCTCTGCCGGGTAGGGGGGGCCCCGCGGCAGAAGCAGCTGGTTTTTTTTATTTTTAAATTTGAGATGATAGGGGGGAAGGGAGTTTAGGACTGGTAATGGGCCATGGGGGGGGGGTGCTAAGACTGGAAGTGGGCTGATAGGGGGAGTTAGGACTGGTAATGGGCTATGGGGGGGGGCTGACTGGAAATGGGCTGATGGGGGGGTTAGGACTGGTAATTGGCTATGGGGGGGATAAGACTGGAAATGGGCTGATGGGGAGGTGTAGGACTGGTAATGGGTTATGGGGGGGCTAAGACTGGAATTGGGCTGATGGGGGAGGGTTAGGACAATTAATGGGCCATGGGGGGGGGGTGCTAAGACTGGAAGTGAGCTGCTGGGGGGTTAGGACTGGTAATTGGCTATGGGGGGGCTAAGACTGGAAATGGGCTGATGGGGAGTTTTAGGAATGGTAATGGGTTATGGGGGGGCTAAGACTGGAAGGGGGCTGATCCCGGAGGGTTAGGACTAGTAATGGGCCATGGGGGGTGCTAAGACTGGAAGTGGGCTGATGGGGAGGTTTAGGACTGGTAATGGGTTATGGGGGGGGCTAAGACTGGAAATGGGCTGATGGGGGGTTAGGACTGGTAATGGGCTGGGGGGTTGCTAGGACTGGAAATGGGCTGATGGAGAAGTTTAGGACTGGTAATGGGTTATGGGGGGGAGGGCTAAGACTGGAAGTGGGCTGATGGGGGAGGGTTAGGACTAGTAATGGGCCATGGGGGGTTGATAAGACTGGAAGTGGGCTGATGGGGAGGTTTAGGACTGGTAATGGGTTATGGGGGGGGGCTAATACTGGAAATGGGCTGATGGGGGTTAGGACTGGTAATGGGCTATGGGAGGGGTTAGGACTGGTAATGGGCTGATGGGGGATTAGGACTGGTAATGGGCTATGGGGGGGCTAAGACTGGAAATAGGCTGATGGGGGGCTAGGACTGGAAATAGGGTGATGGGGGGGTTAGGACGTAATGGGCTGATGGGGAGGTTTAGGACTGGTAATGGGTTATGGAGGGGCTAAGACTGGAAGTGGGCTGATGGGGGAGGGTTAGGACTAGTAATGGGCCATGGGGGGATGCTAAGACTGGAAGTGGGCTGATGGGGAGGTTTAGGACTGGTAATGGGTTATGGGGGGAGCTAAGAATGGAAATGGGCTGATGGGGGTTAGGACTGGTAATGGGCTATGGGAGGGGTTAGGACTGGTAATGGGCTGATGGGGGATTAGGACTGGTAATGGGCTATGGGGGGCTAAGACTGGAAATAGGCTGATGGGGGGGCTAGGCCTGGAAATAGGGTGATGGGGGGTTAGGACGTAATGGGCTGATGGGGGGGTTAGGACTAGTAATGGGCTATGGGGGGGGCTAGGACTGGAAATGGGCTGGGGGGGGGCTAAGACTATTAATGGGCTGGGGGTTTGCTAGGACTGGAAATGGGCTGAGTGGAAGGAGGGCTTGAACTGCAAATAGCTGATGGGGACGGGGGCTTGGAATGGAAATGGGTTGTGAGGGGGAGGGAGCTAGGACTGGAAATGGGTGAGTGGGGGGGCTAGGACAGGAAATGGGCTGATGGAGGGGCTAGAATAGGACTGGAAATTGACTGTTGGGGGGGTGCTAAGATTGGAAATGGGCTGTGGTGGGGGTTTGGATTGAAATGGACTCATGAAGGGGCTAGAACTGGAAGTAGGCTCATGGGTGGCTTGGATTGGAAATGGGCTGAGTGGAGGGGAGCTAGGATTTGACATGGGCTGATGGGCTCATGGGGGGCTGGGATTGGAAATGAGCTGATGGAGGGACTCGGATAGGACTGGAAATAGATGGGGGAGCTAGGACTGGAAATAGGCTGATGGTGGGTCTAGGATAGGACTAGAAATGGGCTTATGAGGGGCTAGGACTGGAAATGGGCTTATGCGGGGACTAGAAGGGAGCGGAAGCTGGGTGGGACTGGAACTAGAATGGAGCTGATGTTGGGGGAGGATTAGAATGGGATGGAGCTGGGAGAGGGAAATGGAGAGGGAAAAAATATTTTGTGTGGGAGGGAAGACAAATCTACAATTGGCCGGATATTGGGAGAGTAAGTGGGGATTGAGAATGGAGGGGTAAAATTTGAGTAGATGAAATAGGAATGAGGAAAGAGCAAAAGGAGAAAGATTAGTATGTTAAAGCAGATGTAGAGAGAGAATGGAAAAAAACTAGAAGAGAGAAGAAAAGACAAATGGACAACAGACGATGGAGAGTTAGCGGAAGACACAAAGAAACCAGAAGAAAGTGACTGGAGCAATTGCAGCTGAAAAAAAATGCACAAAAGGTAGAAAAATATCTCTTTATTTTGAATTTATTAATTGGAATATGTCAACTCTGGGAAATGTGCATCATTAACGTCTGCGCTTTGTTTAGTACAAGAGCAAATTAATGTATAGTTTTATTTCTACAGTGTTGTACATTCCAAGTTTGGCTTTTGGGATTCCCAGTTTAATTATTGTCTTCCTGTTTCTAAATTGTGATTCCTTGTTTGGTCTACATTCTGCATGTGTAACTGAGCTGAGGTATTCTGTTTATATAATTCCTATTTGACATTGCCACTTGTTCTCTTTCCCCAGTAGGTCATGTATTGTTGTTCTCTGAAATGTATTGGTTTAATATTTGCAGTGTTTCCTTTTGATAGGTAGAGTATGGTGCTTTGTGAGTCCTGGTAGTGCTGTTAGGATACAGCGGGTATGCTATGAGTTCTAAATGGGCAGTGTTTGTAGTAGTTCCTAATGTGTCTGGCGGTTGGCACTGGATTATTGTAATGTAGAAGTCTTTTAGTCTTTCTTTATTCATACACTCATTAAAAGGCATGTTTACTAAAAGTTAGTGTATGGTAACATTATGCAAATATTTATGCAAATGAGGCCCCGCACCGAGTCTCCGCATCCCCCTTGGGCCGCCACTGGACAGGTGCAGGGGGTGTTGGAACCAATAGAAAGTTTGCATGTATCAAACTGAAGAAGAGGTATAAATGAGTATGTCTCTGTAAAAACTTTGCTCAGTTCCTTTTGAAGCTTTGACTGACTGGGTCTTGTGCACAATAAACTGGCTTGGACCCTGTCAATTGACTCCTGGATTTATTCATTGATTACACTTCGCTGCAGCAATACCACTTTAACCCTTTGAAGGCCTACTTTAAATTTTTAATCCACATTCTGCAGCCAGGTTAATTTTTGCATATTTCAGGAAAATTGTACCCGTCTTATTCAATATGTTCTAATAGTGATTTTCCTTCTGCTATGGTCATGTATTATATACCATTTGATAGGAATACTTAGTCAGAATTTTGGATCCCAAGAGTTTTGGGCTCGGCCTGGAACACTGCTCATATGAGTAATCTAAGCTTGTTTCAGACCACGACTCCTTTGCAGCAAAATTCTTTCATGGAAAATGCAAAGATCAATAATTCCCTTCAAATCAAATATGCCCCTGAAGGTTCACTCTAAAGCAGTTGAGTGGATGCCTGGGTGGGAACCTGAGAGATGGAAGGTGACAGGCTACATGGGTTGGTGGATGAGAAAAAAAGAAGGGTGTGGTGAGAAAGGAGATGCTGGACTATAAAGGGTGAGGGGAGGGGAGATGCTGGGGGCATGGTGGAAATGGAACTATGTGGGGGAAGGGGAGTGTCAAGGAGACATGTGAGTGGGGAGTAAGAGGGAATGGATGAAAGATAAAAGGGAACAAGAAAGGAGGGAGACAGGAGAAATGGCAGAGCTAGGGGAGATGGACTGGGCAGGACATGGAGAGTTGATTGGTAGGCCAAAAGTAAAAAGCAGGAGATAGATGACTAGAAGGTGAAAAAGAGGACGACACCTGAGTGGACAGAGAAACAGGAAGAAAGAAAAGCTGGGTGGGTTACTTACCTGTAACAGGGGTTCTACGTGGATAGCAGGGTAAGTCAGCCACACCAGGTGTCGACCTCCGGGCGGCGCCATCAACAGAAGTGCTCTCAAGATCAGATTTCTGAGTAGGAGACCCCACCTCCCCGGCCCGGCCCCAGCCCAGCCAGTACGTAACTAGTTCTGCCCATAGGCTAGGATGCGAGCCGGTCGGTCACCTTCAGACAGGGGAGGTGGGTGGGACATGTGGCTGACTTATCCTGCTGTCCACGGAGAACCCCTGTTACAGGTAAGTAACCCCGCTTTCTCCATGGACAAGCAGGAAGCGTCAGCCACACCAGGTGACTCCCTAGCTCCGCAGGAGCGCGCTGAGGTGGATGAAGGGACCGAACAGAACATGAGCAGCCAGTAGTAAAGAGGTGCCTTTATTGCAACGTATACCAACACAGTGCAAGACAAATGCAAGTTTATACAGAACAGGGCAACAGTGGCTAACCATGCCAAACATAGCTGGCACGCATGGTGACTATGTGCAAGTAACATAGGAAAGAGGAGCAGTTTAAATACCTCCATGGCATAAATGTTCAGGGAGAGAAACTCTTTCAATTGAAAGCAAGTTCTGCTACGAGGGGACATGGGATGAGGGTGAAGGGAGATAGATTCAGGAGTGATATGCGGAAATATTTCTTTATGGAAAGAGTAGTGGATCCGTGGAATAGTCTCCCAGTGGAGGTGGTAGAAATGAGGACAGTAACTGAATTCAAAAAAGCATGGGACAAACACAGAGGATCTTTAAAGGTAAAAAGGGGACTGTTGTAGTTGTTGATATGGAAGGACAGACTAGATAGGCCATGTGGTCTTTTTCTGTCATCATATTTCTATGTTTAACAATATGGAAACATGTGCAAGTGACAATGTGCAAACAGCGCTACAGCTTAAGGTGACGATGTGCAAACAGTGTGCAACAAAACAGCATAATTTTTTTTTTTTTGCAGAGGTCCATGCACTTGCAGTGCCGATAGAGTCAGCAACCTTGTCCCTTAGGCTGAAATTGGCCCCTGTCCTTGGCCGCTCTGAACTTCATCAGAGGCCTTCCTCACATTGGCCGTGAGGACGGCCCTACCGAAGGAACTGTCGGACTGCGCTTCCAGGTCCAGACAGTACTGTTTCTGGAAGGTCAGCATGGAGGACCAGGTGGCCGCTCTGCAAATGTCGGCCATCGGGACTGAGCGCAGGTTGGCGAAGGATGTTGCTAACGCCCTTAGCTGGTGTGCTGCTATCCGGTCCTGTGTGTGGGCCCCCGCCCGATCGAGGTAGAAGGCAATTCAACTCGAAATCCAGACAGACAGGATCCGCTTGTTGACAGGCCTTCCGGGACTGTTGGGGTCGTAGGACACAAAGAGTTGTGATGCTTGCCTGATGCTTGATGTTCTCTGCAGGTAGATGCGCAGGACCCTGACACAGTCCAGGGTGTGGAGCCTCTGCTCCTCATCCTACTCATGCGGTTCCGGGAGGAAAGAAAGGAGGTCGATGGCTTGGTTGACGTGAAACGAGGAAACCACCTTAGGAAGAAACTTTGGGTTGGTGTGCAGGGATGCGCGGTTGTGGTGGAGTTGGGTGTATGGAGAGTGGGACACCAGGGCCTGTAACTCGCTGATCCTCCGAGCAGATGTTATTGCAATGAGTAAGAGCGTCTTCCAAGAGACAAACTTCATGTCCGTTGTCGTCAGCGGCTCGAATGGTGACAGTGTCAGCTGTTGAAGGATGGTGCTGAGATCCCAGGCTGGCACCAGTGGACACAGAGGGGGCCGAAGGTTGGCCAGGCCTTTCATGAATCGAGCCACAATGGGAAGGGACGCCAACGAGGCCTTATCCTTTGTCCCTTCAGAGTGGAGAGACGCGATCGCCGACAGGTGTACCTTGATGGACTGCGTCTTCAAGTCGCTCTCAAAGAGAGAAGTGAGCTACTTGAGGATCATGGGAGTGGGGCACGATCCTGGGTCCAGGCCTTGGGAATTGCACCAGATGGAGAAACGTTTCCATTTGAGACCGTAGGATTTGCGAGTGGACGGGCGTCTAGCTGCCAAAACTACATTCTGAACTTCAATAGGCAATCTTAGATCTGACAAGTGTCCCCGCTCAATCTCCATGCTGACAAGGCGACGGCTTACAGGTTAGGATGTAGGGTGTTCCCATTGTTATGGGTGAGGAGATCCTGTGCAAGGGCAGCCTCGCTGGGGGTTCCAGGGAGAGGCGGAGGAGGAGGGGAAACCACATCTGTCAGGGCCAGTACGGGGCGATGAGGATGATCCGTGCCCTGTCTGAGATGATCCGCTGCAGAGTCGCCAAAATCAGGGGGGTGGGGGGTAAGGCATATGCTGGAGAGCAGTCCCCCCATGATATGGCGAATGCATCCAGTGCTAGGCAATTGCTGGAAGGGCGCTTTGAGCAGAAGAGGCGACATTTTGCATTGCTCTCTGAAGCAAACAGGTTGAGGTGTGGGGTCCCCCACCGCTTGAAGATGTCCTGGGCCACTTCTTTGTTCAGGGACCATTCGTGGGGCTCCAAGTGTCTGCTGAGCTTGTCGGCGAGGACATTTTCCTCCCCAGGAAGGTAAGAGGCCTGTATCTGGGATCCCATGGAGAGAACAAGGGACCAGATCACCAGCATTTCCTTGCAAAGGGACTGGGAGCCCGAGCCTCCCTGCTTGTTCAGATAAAACATCGCCACCTGGTTCTCGGTTTGGACGAGGATGACTTTCTTTGTCAGCTGGTTTCGAAAAGCCTTCAGGGCATACCTGATGGCCCTGAGCTCAAGCAGGTTGATGTGGAAGGTCTGTTCCTCCGCGGTCCATGCCCCTTGCGTGCTGAGGTGGAGGAAGTGTGCCCCCCATCCTGAGGAAGAGGCGTCCGTTCTGAAGACAATCTGGTGTGGGCATTGCTGAAGAATCCTCCCTTGTAGAAGGTTGGCTTGGAGAGTCCACCAGTGGAGACTTTCTTTTACCCGATCTGACAGGGGCACCCGAATGGTCAGAGGCTGTGAAAGTTGCTTCCAGTGGTCGCATAGGTGCCACTGGAGGCTTCGCATGTGGAGCCTCGCCAGTGAGAGGACTGAAGTAGTTGCAGCCATGTGGCCAAGGAGATGAAGGACATAGCGAGCTGAGGTCCATTTGGATGCTGACATCCTTGTGGCTAAGGATCTGATGGTCCGAGCACTATCCTTCGCGGCTCTGGAATCTATGACAGCACCTATGAACAGCAGCCTGCGGCGTGGCTCCAGCTGGGACTTCTCCAAGTTCAGAAGGAATCCGAGGTCTGATAGGAGCCTGGTGGTTCTCCGCATTGCTACCTGTGCTTCCGGTGCAAATTGGGCTGCAAGGAGCCAATCGTCGAGGTTTGGGAAGACGGCAATGCCCTGTTTGCGGAGATGAGCAGCGGCTACAGCGACACACTTCGTGAAGACCCGTGGCACTGGTAACTGTCCGAAGGGAAGAACCTTGTACTGGTAATGTTGATCCCCGACCTTGAAGCGAAGAAACTTCCTATGAGCCGGGTGGATGGGAATGTGCGAGTACGCCTCCAGCAAGTCTAAGGAGGCAAGCTAGTCCCCTGCTCGAATTAGGGGCAGGATGGAGTTGAGGGAGTACATCCTGAAGTGTTCTTTCATGATGAACCTGTTGAGCCTGCGGAGGTCCAGAATTGGGCGAATCCCTCCAGACTTCTTGGGAATGAGGAAGTATCTGGAGTAGAAGCCAGAGTTGATCTCGCTGTCTGGAACTCTTTCAACGACTTGCACTGCGAGGAGGTGCTGTAGCAGGATGGACATGGTGCTAAGGAGGTGCGCGGGTGTGGTGCTCGAGGGCCTTGCGCGTTGGCAGTGAGGGGATATGAAGCGTAGACAGAACCCTTCCTTCAGGATCTGCAGCACCCATCTGTTCGTGGTGATGGCCTGCCAAGCTGGAAGGAAACCCGACAATCGCCCCCCACAGTAGGAGTCTTAGCACTGTCCGCTGTGAGTGCCAGACTCTCCATGTCAAAAGGAGGTCTTAGCTTGCTGTGCCGATGGTTGCTTCTTGGATTTGCGCTCCCTCTGGGATTGCCTTTGGAAATTAGAGGACTGGTAGGGTTGCCTGTAGTTCCTCGGGGCCTGCCACTTACGAGTGGAGTTGTAGTGCTTATGACTGTAATAGGGTTTGTGGTGATAACTGCTTTTGTGAGCAGCGGAGGGGCGTTCCAAGCCATCTGCTGTCAGGGTTGTGAGGGTGTTACAGTCCTCCTTGAGGATGTTGACAGTGTCTGTGCATTTTTCGCCGAACAGCGAATCCCTTGCACAGGGAGTGTCTTCCATCAAACCTGAGGCCTTTAGCCAAGCCCACCTTCGTGCAGATATGGCGGTGCCAGCAGTCCTGATGGCGGGGTGAAAAGAGTCAAAGGCGGTAGTAACTAAGTGTCTGCTGCATTCCGTCAGGTCCTGGAGGGATGAAGTGGTTTCCGCCTGGAGCTCATTAGGCAGGGCTGAGAGTTTGTCTTGGAGTCCCGCCAACACCCCATCCTGGAAAAGGACATGATGAAATTGATGCACTGCGATCCTTGCGCTTAGCATGGCTCCCTGGAAGACCTTCTTTCCCACGTCGTCCAAAAGCCTGGAGTCCTTTCCTGGTGGGTGATTGGCCACAGTCCTGGAGGATTTGGCCTTCTTCAGAGCCGAAGAGACTACAATGTACCGATGAGGAAGTTGTTGCTTGTGGAAGCCGGGCGGACTTGGTATTTCGCGTCCAGACGTCTTGCGCACGCTTGACCAGAGGCAGGGGTCTGCCAGAGTGACAGTTGGTTGTCCCACAGCTTCTGATGGATGGGTAATGCCATGGCAGGTTTGGGCCTTGAAGATATCGCATGACATCCGGCACTTGCTCCTCCCCTTTGTCAGCCGTAAGGTTTAAGAATGATGCCACCGTAAGGTTTAAGAATGAGCCGTCAGGTGGCAGCTCCGAATCGGGGGAGTCCTTGGAGGCCGTGGAGCCTTGGGGGGTAGGTTCCACAATCTCCCCATCGCTGGGCTCAGATGCAGAATCTTTAGCCGAGAGAGTTTTTGAAGGGGATAGATGAAGAACAGAGGTGGCGGGCGCAGGAGAGGGGATGGCCCCAGCCAGAGGAAAGAGGGTTGATGCAGGCAGGTCAACACCTGACCCCAGGGGGGCAGTCTGCTTGACCAGGCATGAGAGGAGTTCAATAATGGTGGCAGAATTATCTTTGGAGGAAGATGTTCTGCTGTACCTGCAGGGGGAGCTGTTGCCGGAACTGATGTGATAGAGTCCTCTTCTTTCCCCCAGGTGAGCCCAATTCTCCTCAGAAGAATTGAAAGAAAGGGTGCTTTTATATCTTTTGTGTCTGCAGCGTTTGGAGCTGTGCTTGTTCCTCTGTCTGCTGACTGGTCTCCGTTCCCAGGAGCGATGCCGGCCACGATCCTCAGCGCTGCTGCTCCTCTCCCTTCTGCGCCAACGGGAGACTTCCTTATCAGCGCGGGGTTCGCGGTGGGGGCTGCTGCTTCTGTCCCTTCTGGGCCGACGGGAGACTTCATTCCCAGCGCTATGTTCGCGGTTGGGGCTCAGTTTGTCAACGCGATGATCTGGGGAAGCCCTGGCATGAATAGGACCACTCGGTTGGCTGGACCTTCCTCCAATCAGCAGCCGGGGGGCGGAGCTTGGCTGCACGTTGCCGGCGCCATCTTGAAAAGGCTGAGTATGCACAGTTGGAGACTCCTGTAGCTCCTGAGGGCTTGGGAAAGCTGTAAACACCACAGGTAGCTGGCCGGGGAGAGTGGCTGTGTGAGGCACGTCCCGGGTCGTTGAGGATCCTTGCGAGGGAGCCGGGGTGGAACCGGATGCTGCCAACTGCACCGAAGAGGCCAGGAACTCCCGGAGAGCATGGCCTCTGCTCTTGCGTGCTCTGGGCGACATGCGGGAACAGTTAGAGCAATCTTGTACTTGGTGGTCCAGACCCAGGCATCTCACACAGCAGTCGTGGGTGTCCGTGGAATTCATCTTTTTCCCACATCTTGGACACTTTTTGAAGCCCGGTTTGGGCATTTTCAGGTGAGAATGTTGAAGGGAGAGAGAGAATCCGTCTTAATGGCAAGGCGGAAGAATTAAAACTGGCTGGGCTGGGGGCGGGCCAGGGAGGTGGGGGTCTCCTACTCAGAAATCTGATCTTGAGAGCACTTCCGTTGATGGCGCCGCCCGGAGGTTGACACCTGGTGTGGCTGACGCTTCCTGCTTGTCCATGGAGAAAGAGAATTCTCAACAGGTCCAAAATGGATGTGGGAATGAAAGGGGATTTAGGAAGCAAGAGGGGAAAGAAGAAATGGACAGCAAACACGAAAGAATTTGCAGGAGGACAGATGAAGAAAAGAGAAAACTCAGGGCCGGCCCAACCATCGGGCAAACTAAACGGTTGCCTAGGGCAAAGGCTTCTCAGGGGCCGCAAAGAGCAGGATATTCAAAGCTAAACAATGGATTCTGACAACATAAGGCTTAGGTTTTGCCTAGGATACCAAAGCCTTGAACCAACTCTGGGGGCTGTCACTTCTCGAACCAGCGTGATTGGAGAAATAAAATACGCCGACAACAAAGGTAGAAAAAAAAGTATTTTATTTTGAATGTATTAACTGGAATATGTTATCTTTGGGAGATTTATATTGCGCATGGTGGTGTAATTTGTTCACTTCAAAAGGAAATGCATTTCTGTTGGTAGTTTTCCAGTATTACAGTACCCGCCGAGTCTGCCTTCTTGGCATTCCCAGTTCAATATTTGTTTTCATATGTCTATTTCTAATTGTGGTCCTTTGTTCTATATTTGATGAGTCTGTCAGTCAGAGTTGGCCCATCCAATAGGTAGATTAGGTGGATGCCTAGGGTAGAAGACCCGTGGTCTTCATGGCAACGTGATCCCTCCAGGATTTTTGATAATCCAGACATGCACACTTTTGCCTGACGCTCCTGTCCCTCTCCTGTACCGCTTACTATGAGAGGGGGCAGGAGCAGCAGGCCATGACTTTGCGTATATATGTTGGGGCCTTAAGGCTTGTGCAGGCACTGAAGCAACAGCACACAGCCGCTGCTTTCAAAAATCATGGAAGGGTCAAGGCGCTGCATCCCCCCCCCCCCCCCAACCACTACCAAGTTAGATGATGGATGCAGAAGGGGGTCAGACAAAGGCAGCAGAAACCCTTAGGCCAGACCTGCTGTCAGTGTTCTGCATATGACTGAGGTGTGATTTCATTAGTGTGTAGTTTCTGTAGAGCTCTGCAGAACTCCACTTATTCTGTTTTACTAGAAGTAGGTGTATTGCTGTTCTACACCCAGCATAATCTTTTTAGTGCTGACTATTCTCTGTTACGGCTCTAGCTGTGTTCTTTCGCCGTGCGCCTGGTAATGGGAAGTCTCGCATGTATATATATTTGTAGTGTTTAGCTCACACCTTCCCAGGGAGATATCAAAGTGAGTTACATTTAGGTGCAGAATGTTGTTACTCAAATGATGTGAGAGTAAGAATATTTCTTGTATGGTGAAATGCCCTAGTTCTGAACTGCATCTATGTAGGGGGCACAGGAGCCTATATTCAAACCACCACCGATCCAACATTCATTGGGAGGAGAGAGAGAAAGGAGCTATGCAAATGCTAGGAGTCTAAAAAATAAGATGGGAGAATATATAGCACTAAATGAGAGGCTAGATATGATTGGTATCAAAGAGACATGGTGGAAGGAGGACAACCAGTGGGACAGCTGATACCTGCGTACAAACTACATCGTAATGATAGAGCTGATCAAATTGGTGGAGGGGTTGCGCTCTATGTCAGAGAGGGCATTGAGTCACAAAGGATTAAAATTTCGCAAGAAACAAAATTTGCTGTAGAATCCCTATGGATTGAAATTCCATGTAAAAAAGGGGAAGGCGATGGCAGTGGGGGTGTATTATCGACCCCCTGGCCAGAATGAAGGACTAGAAAAAGGGACTGTTACTTCTGGAGAGAGATCTGCAACTGTGAGCATATACTTCTGGTAATTTTCTAAAAGGAATTCTTTGTATTAAAGCTAATTAATTTGTGAACCCACTATTTTTTGTTAAATCAGTCAGGGCCTAGTAGCAGCAGTTTAAGTTTAAATTTAAAACACAAACGAGAACTTTCTGGTTACATTTCATACCCAGCAGAGAGCTTGTAGTTTACATTTAATAGTCACTCATAGTAGTTTAGTTTAAATTTCATAAGAAGTTAGAGCCTAGCAGCAGCTAAGAGCTATAATTTAAATCAAATCAGAATATAGCTTACCTCAGCAGCACAAGACAGGGTACTGTGTAGCAGCCCTCTTTTAATAAGTGTTATTTCCCTCCCCACACCCACCCACCCCTGGGATAATCGTAGCTTTCTAGGTACTTACACATCATAAAAGGCAGGAGGTGCTCTCAGGTGAAGCTCATTACCCCAATCAGTCATACACTAAGGACCTGAGATTAGTTAAGCTTCAGGTGAACAAGGTATATTACACGTATTAGGTACAGTGTTATTAGTATAAATATCCATAGCAACCCTTAGTAAGTAAAGAACTTAGATCTAAACACAAACTTAAAACTGAGATGAAGACAGCAGTCCAGCAGCGGGATGGGGGCTTTCCAGTCTTTTGCATTGAGTGTCACATGTATGATTTTCTCCCAGTTGGTGAGAGGTCTTACGTGTGCACTAGGTGCAAGGAGCTCTTTGCTCTCAGGGAACGAGTCCGTTCTCTAGAGGCTAAAGTAGCAGACTTGGAAAGCATAAGACAGACAGAGAGGTACATAGACGAGACCTACAGGGATATAGTCCAGAAGTCCCACCTCCAGTCTGGCAGCATCCCTGTTGCCATGGAGGAGAGAGGTCACGTGACAGGAGAGCATCACCTTGGTGTGGCAGGACGTGATCCTGTAACTAGGACCTGTCCTCCAGGTGATGTAAAACCCTCTCGCACCGAGGAAGTTTCTCCAGGGCCATGTGCCTATGAGGGAAGGGTTAGGACAGCCGTTATAGTTGGTGATTCGATCATTAGGCATGTAGATAGCTGGGTGGCTGGTGGACGTGAGGATCGCCTGGTAACATGCCTGCCTGGTGCGAAGGTAGCGGACCTCACGAGCCACCTAGATAAGGTCTTAGATAGTGCTGGGGAGGAGTCTGCTGTCTTGGTACATGTCGGTACCAATGACATAGGAAAATGTGGTAGGGAGGTTCTGGAGGCTAAATTTAGGCTTTTAGGTAGGAAGTTGAAATCCAGAACTTCCAGGGTAGCGTTCTCCGAAATGCTTCCTGTTCCACGCGCAGGACCCAAAAGGCAGGCAGAGCTCCGGAGTCTCAATGCGTGGATGAGACAATGGTGCAGAGATGAGGGTTTTGGATTCGTTAGGAACTGGAGAACATTCTAGGGAAAGGAGGGGCTCTTCCGAAGGGATGGGCTTCACCTTAACCGGGATGGAACCAGGCTGCTGGCATTAACCTTTAAAAAGGGGATAGAGCAGCTTTTAAACTAAATATTAGGGGAAAGCCGACAGTCGCCCAAGAGCGGATGGTTCGGAAGAATGTATCTTTGAAGGATACTACCAAAAGCAGAGAGGTTCCACAAAAGAGTAAAGTAGCCCAAATGCCCTCAAGTATGGAGCAGACAGAGCTTAAAGATCCCAAATTACCCATGTCTAACAATAGCCAAATTAATACGAATAAAATACATTCTCTAAAATGCTTGTATGCAAATGCTAGAAGTCTAAAAAATAAGTTGGGAGAGTTAGAATATATAGCACTAAATGAAAGGTTAGATATGATTGGAATATCAGAGACATGGTGGAAGGAGGACAACCAGTGGGACACTGTGATACCTGGGTACAAACTATATCGTAATGATAGAGCTGATCAAATTGGTGGAGGGGTTGCTCTCTATGTTAGAGAGGGCATTGAGTCAGAAAGGATTAAAGTTTTGCAGGAAACAAAATCTGCTGTAGAATCTATATGGATTGAAATTCCATGTAAAAGGGGGAAGGCAATGGCAGTGGGGGTGTACTATCGAGCGCCTGGCCAGAATGACCAAATGGATGATAAAATGCTCAAAGAAATCAAGGAAGCTAACAAAAGTTACAGCGCAGTAATAATAATGGGTGATTTCAACTACCCCGGTATCGAAAGGGTCAGTGTCACGTCAGGACATGCTAGGGAGATAAAGTTCCTAGATGAAATAAATGACTGCTTCTTGGAGCAGCTGGTTCATGATGCTCCTTGTGGTCTTGGGCAAGCCACTTAACCCTCCATAGCCCATGTTCCCTGTAAGTATTAGTGTATGTGTCTCAAATCCCCACGTGTTAAATGTATCCCCCACTTGTGTTGTGACCGCTTTGATTGAAGGATAAGGCGGTATATAAATACCATTAAATAAATAAATAAATAAAATAAATGAACCGACCAGAGGGGAAGCCATATTAGACCTAGTCCTAAGTGGAACACCAGATCTAGTGCAAGAGATAAGGGTGTTGGGGCCACTTGGCAATAGTGATCATAGCATGATCACCTTTGATTTAATTAGTGGAGGAGGGATAGTAAGGAAATCCACAGTACTACCTTTTAACTTTCAAAAGGGAGACTATGATAAAATGAGGAAAACAGTTAAGAAAAAACTAAAAGGAGCAGTTGCAAAGGTTAAAGACGTACATCAGGCTTGGCTGTTGTTGAAAAATACTATCTTGGAAGCCCAGACCAGCTATATTCCATGCTTTAAGAAAAGTGGAAGGAAGTCCAAAAAACTGCCAGCATGGTTTAAAGGTGAGGTGAGAGAGGCTGTTGTTGCCAAAAAAGCATCTTTCAAGAAATGGAAAAAAGAGCCAAACGACGAAACCTGGAAACAGCACAAGCACTGGCAAGTCAAATGCAAGGAATAAGGCAGGCAAAGGGAGAATTTGAGAAGAAGCTTGCTGCGGAAGCAAAAACGCGAAGTAAAGACCTTTTCAAGTACATTTGTAGCAAAAAACCTGTGAGAGAGTCAGTTGGTCCATTAGATGATAAAGAGGTTAAAGGAGCACTAAGAGGCGACGAGGCGATAGCGGAGAGATTGAATGAATTCTTTGCTTCAGTCTTTACTGAGGAAGATGTAGGGTATGAAGTGGTATTTAAAGGTGCGGAAGAATTGAAGGAAATATCGATACATCTGAAAGATGTATTACAACTATTAGATAAACTGAAGAGTAGCAAATCACCTGGGCCAGATGGTATACATCCAAGGGTGTTGAAAGAACTGAAATATGAGATAGCAGACCTGCTATTAGTAATCTGTGAATTATCATTAAAATCATCTCTAATACCTGAAGATTGGAGGATCGCCAATGTAACACCAATTTTTAAAAAGGGTTCCAGGGGTGATCCTGGAAACTACAGACCAGTGTGCCTGACATCAGTACCGGGGAAAAATGGTAGAAACCATCATAAAGAATAAATTACTCAGCATGTAGATAGTCATGACCTAATGGGAGACAGCCAACATGGCTTTAGACAAGGAAGATCTTGTCGTACTAATCTGTTATGATTTTTTGAAGGTGTGAATAAACAGGTGGACAAAGGTGAGTCGGTTGATATAGTGTATCTGGACTTTCAGAAAACCTTTGACAAAGTCCCTCATGAGAGACATTTGGCAAAACTAAAGAGTCATGGGATAGGAGGCAGTGTACTATTGTGGATCAGGAACTGGTTAAAAGATAGAAAGCAGAGGGTAGGGCTAAATGGCCAATTTTCCCAATGGAGAAAGGTGAATAGTGGTGTACCCCAGGGATCTGTGCTGGGTCCGCTGGTTTTTGACATATTTATAAATGACCTGGAAAGTGGAATAACAAGTGAGGTTATCAAATTTGCAGATGACACAAAACTATTTAAAGTTGTTAAAACCCAAGAGGATTGTGGAAAATTGCAAGAGGATCTTGATAAATTGGAAGACTGGGCATCAACATGGCAGATGAAATTTAATGTGGACAAGTGCAAGGTTATGCACCTAGGGAAGAACAACCCAAACTATGGTTACACGATGCAAGGTTCCACATTAGGAACCACCACCCAGGAAAAAGATTTAGGCGTCATTGTGGATACCATGTTAAAACCCTCGGCCCAGTGTGCAGCGGCGGCCAAGAGAGCAAATAGAATGCTAGGTATGATAAGGAAAGTAATGGAAAATAAAACAAAAGATATCATAATGCCTCTATATCGTTCCATGGTGAGACCGCACCTTGAATACTGTGTGCAATTCTGGTCGCCGTATCTTAAAAAGGATATAGCGATTTTAGAAAAGGTTCAGAGAAGAGCCACCAAAATGGTAAAAGGGATGGAAGGATACTCCTATGAAGAAAGGCTAAAAAGTTTAGGGCTCTTTAACCTGGAAAAGAGACGGCTGAGGGGAGATATGATAGAAGTCTATAAATTAATGAACGGAGTGGAACGGGTAAGCGTAGATCGATTGTTTACCTTATCAGAATATAGAAAGACTAGGGGACATGCAATGAAGCTACAGGGTAAACTAATAAAAGAAAATATTTGTTCACTCAACGTGTAATCAAACTCTGGAATTTGTTACCGGAGGATGTAGTAAAGGCTGTTAGTGTAGCTGGGTTTAAAAAAGGTTTGGACAAGTTCCTGGAGGAAAGGTCCATAAACCATTATTAAGAAAGGACCCAGGATATCAATGCTTGAACCAATACAAGCATTGTGGAACCTGTGTCCCTTGGGGAAACTGCTAGGTACATATGACCTAGATTGGCCACTGTTGGAAACAGAATACTGGGCTTGATGGACTTTGGTCTGACCCAGTATGGCATATCTTATGTTCTTATGTAACAAATGAATGATGAAATGCTCAAAGAAATCAGGGAAGCTAACAATATTTACAGCACAGTAATAACAATAGGTGATTTCAATTATTCCGGTATTGACTGGATCAGTGTCATGGCAGGACATGCAAGGGAGATAAAGTTTCTAGATGAAATAAATCACTGCTTCTTAGAGCAGCTGGTTCATGAACCGACCAGAGGGGAAGCCTTTTTGGACCTAGTCCTTAGTGGAACACCAGATCTAGTGCAAGAGATAAGGGCGTTGGGGCCACAGGGCTCACACATGGTCTCCGGGAAGGACAGCAGAGCTTTTTCTGGAGGACCCAGAGCGTTGCAAGGCTTGCAAGGGGGTAGGGATATTCAACGGCTAGCCATCACCGCTGAACTTTGCACCCAGACAAGGCCAAAGTTAACTGGGTGAGTTTGGTGATGGCATCTGGGGGATATTCAGCTGCAATAACCATGCCTAGAAGGCTCTCAGCTTTCCCTTAGGTAGTGTTTAGTTGTTTTTGAAATATTGTCCCCTCTGTGAAGTCACCATAGGCTGATGTTTACGTCCATAATTAAGTAAACATCCTACTACTACTGATCATTTCTATAGCACTACCAGTCGTACCCAACACTGTAGATACATCCTTACACTAGATTACTGCAAGATGGCATCAAGAAAATAATGTTCACTTTTATTTCTGTGTACCTTGAGATAACTTGGATCTATTAAGTCTGTTCTAAATTCAAAGACCTTTTAAATAGGATTATAAATCCCTTTATTGTTGGCTGCGACGAGGGGGGGGGGGAGGGGGGGCCTTTGCTAAATAGGGCAGATACTTTTGTTTTTGTTCTAAATGTTCTTTGTGCATTCTATTTCATGAAAATATCTAGTTTTGAAATACTGGAGTGCTCACTTTTCAGACAGAAGTTATTTAAATCCTTCCCTCCCATGTGTCAAATCCTTAATCATTTGATTAGAGCGGGGCTTCTCAACGCAATTCTCAGGACACACCTGGTCAATCGGATAGCCACAATGAATATATGCATTATCCTAAAAAGCTGACCTGCGAGGTGTGTCTCAAGAACTAGTTTCAGAACCCCTAAATTAAAGTGATTTGGCAATTCTACAACGCAGTTAATTTGTGCACTCATTTAGAAACTAGTTGACGCATTAATGTTCAATGCTCAAAACCAGCATCACCTTTTAGCTGGGACTGTGCTGTGCCTTGGTGGCTGGATTTGAATAGCCCGCGCTGGGCTAAGATTGGTCAACGAAATCCTTCCCGAGCCAGACTTTAATGCTGGCAGGAGAGAACGTCTTTCAAAGGTTGTTTCTAACATGTCGGGGGGCTTTTACATCAAGTCATCTGTTATCACTGCTCAAATCTGTTCGCAGCGCAGCTGTTTCTCTCTATTCAAAAATAGTTTTGCAGGTCATTCTTGCTATGCCGTTTCTTCGGGGGGTGGGAGACTTTAGAACTAGCTCATTTGAAAACAACAACATTAAATTCATTCGGGAAACTGGCTCTTTACAAGATAGCGTGGGTGGCTCTGAAAAGAGCCTTTGGGTTTTGTCGGTCCTCTCCACGAAGCTTTACTTGTTCTTGGCTGCTTTGTGGCTCTCAGTTTTTTTGGGCAACAACACGGCTTGGATGTTGGGCAGGACGCCTCCTTGGGCGATGGTGACTCTCCCCAACAGCTTGTTCAACTCTTCGTCGTTGCGAATGGCGAGCTGTAAGTGCCTGGGGATGATGCGCGTCTTCTTGTTATCCCGTGCTGCATTGCCAGCCAGCTCCAGGATCTCAGCGGTCAGATACTCCAGCACCGCCGCCAAATACACGGGGGCTCCTGCGCCAACGCGCTCAGCGTAATTACCCTTCCGAAGCAGTCTGTGCACACGGCCAACGGGGAACTGCAGCCCTGCGCGAGAAGAGCGCGTTTTCGCCTTAGCCCGAGCCTTTCCACCCTGTTTGCCCCGTCCAGACATCTTATGAACAGATACTTCACTGTAGTGTAGATATTTTAAAAACCAATGTGACCTGTCAAACGGCTTTTATTCTTTCCCAAAGCTTCTCTACCTCCTTTCTGATTGGTTAAGTAACTAAGCCTGCTTCAGTCAATGATTAACATAGTGGGTTTGTTTGCGAACCAATCCCTTATTAGATGGCAGCTTGATGACGTCGAACCTCGGCTGCATCCAATAGCAAAGGAAGATGCTCGGCTGAAGCAATTTGCATGGGCTTGCCTATAAATAGCACCATCATCAGTCTTTCTGCACACAGCAACTTATCATTAGTTTAAAGAAGCTAGTGATTCGTAAGAATGCCCGAGCCAGCCAAATCTGCCCCCGCTGCCAAGAAAGGCTCCAAAAAAGCCGTGAGTAAGACTCAGAAAAAGGACGGTAAAAAGCGCAAAAGAAGCAGAAAAGAAAGCTATGCCATCTACGTCTATAAGGTGCTGAAACAGGTTCATCCTGACACTGGCATTTCTTCGAAAGCGATGAACATCATGAACTCCTTTGTGAATGACATCTTTGAGCGCATCGCAGGAGAAGCTTCTCGTCTGGCTCATTATAACAAACGCTCCACCATCACTTCTAGGGAAATCCAGACAGCGGTGCGCCTCCTGTTGCCCGGTGAACTGGCTAAGCATGCCGTGTCCGAAGGCACCAAGGCTGTCACGAAGTATACTAGCTCTAAATAATAAATGAAGGTATCCAAATCTGCAAACAGAACCCAAAGGCTCTTTTCAGAGCCACCCATTTCTCTCAGCCAGAGAGCTTTGAATTTCCACTTTTTATTAAATTAGTACAGAAAAGTGAGAATTGTGTTTCTTGCATTGTCGGGAAGAAATTGCTTTTTTTTTCTACACCCTCGTTCCCTCGCCTTATAAGTTCACCCCTTTCTGAGCTTGTGAAGCGAGGATTAGCACTAACTCACCTTCCCTTCTCACGCTGGCTCCATGATACACGGCATTTTCCCTAGCTGCTCCTAAGCCTAGCACTTAGCAGTCCTAGGCTGTTTCTGCTCTCATTGGGTTCAACAGCTCGGTTAATGAAAGCGTGGGTGGCTCTGAAAAGAGCCTTTAGGTTATAAGTATCCATACAAAAAGCAGTGTGAGTGCTTTAGACTCCGAAGCCATAGAGAGTGCGGCCCTGGCGCTTCAGAGCATAAACCACGTCCATAGCAGTCACCGTTTTTCTCTTGGCGTGCTCAGTGTAGGTGACGGCATCCCTGATGACATTCTCCAGGAAAACCTTCAGCACTCCGCGAGTCTCTTCATAAATAAGGCCGGAAATACGCTTCACTCCCCCTCTGCGAGCCAGACGGCGAATAGCGGGCTTCGTGATTCCCTGGATGTTATCTCGCAGCACTTTCCTGTGCCTTTTAGCACCCCCTTTCCCCAAACCTTTACCGCCTTTGCCACGTCCAGACATTGTTCGCTTTATCATCGAAAGAAAAACATACTACGCTGAAAAAAATAGCTTTGCCAGAAGCTTCTAATTTAGTGAATGAATGGACCTGATGGAGAACTAGAACGCCTGAGAAGGCGGGAGAGCCGACACCGTCCCTCCCCTACAATTCTTTAATTGTTCTGAAAGCTGTGTATGAATTCGTTCATGAAAGGAATAAAAATGAACTGAGCCGTGAGCAGGCCTATCGACCTTCGTTTTATGGTGAAATAAAATCCCAAAAGAAAAATGAGAACCTCTGGCTACTTTGGTAATTGTGAGTAGGTTTCGTCCAATCCCTGCCCAGGGCGGGAGTTTCGAATGCCAGATATGATCTCCTCACTAGTTGACATCATTTAGACCTGAAACACAGTGGGGTTACTTACCTATAACATGAGTGATGGTTCAAATGCGGCAAAGAAGGGCGCAGGTGGGTCCTGCAGTAGGGCACAGGGCAGATGCCTAGGTAGAACATAGGAACACAGAAACTGAAAATATGCACCAAAGCATGTGACCAAGGTCCAACATGCCCAGTATTTTGTGTTCCAGTGTCCCATCTAGGGTACACATACCCAGCAATAACCCCAAGAGACACATAGGAACCACTATGCCTGTAAAGGGGCAAGCAGTGCATCTCTGGGGACCTCTTCAACAACAGGATATGGAGCTTCTCCAGGAAACATCCCAAACTGTTTTTAAACCCAGCTAAATTGACAGCTTTTAATACATCCCCTGGTAAGGCATTGCAGGGTTTGACCACATGTCATCTGAAACATATTTACACCCGGTAGTCAACAATGGATGACAACTGCATTGCATGTCCCCTAACCTGTCCACATTTCTACCCTGACACTCCTCAGCCGTCTCTCCCCCAGGTGGAAGGGACATAACATCGGCAGGCAGTGATAGGAGGATGCATTGATGTCCATATATGCCTCTCCACCCCGGACACTGCACCCTAGGCACCCACCTACTTCCATTTTGGCTGGTTTGGGATTGTGCACCACCATTACCGACAGCATATGGGCTTGTCAGCATGGCGGGGAGGGGAGGTTGTGGCAGAGGGGGCAGCAGCACCCGCCTGCAGCAGACCAAGGCCAAAAAATAGGTTGACTGACAGACAGCAGAAGATGACAGTAAAAGTAACTCACTCGGATGAAAGGAAGACACCTCCCCCTTGCAGGAAGGAATTCCTTTCGGCACCAGAGCATCGGTCCAGAATGCGCTAGAGCCGCGAACTGAGCCACACTAGTACACACTGTAGCAGCTGATTTGTATGCAATAAATAATACCAGGAGTCAGTTCAAGGATCCAAGCCAATTTATTTTGTGCACAGGCTCAAACTGACAACTTTAGTGTCTGAGCAGAAAGGATGGGGGGACCGGGCCCAGACCGGGTCACCGATTGGACAGGTGTAAGGGGTGTCAAACCAATAGAACGTTATGCCTCTATCAAACTGCAAAAACTGTATATAAGGAATTGGCTATCATACGTCATTGCTCATTCTTTTCAAACTGTTTTAACAAAGACATAGTCTTAAACATGGATACAATTCTACTGCAAGGACATTGCTAGCTCAGAGAATGCAAGGACAGAACAAACCAAGCATAAAGAACTTATACAAACGTCATGGGGGAAGGAAAGGGACTTTCAAAAAACAGTTTAAAGCAGATTTCTAAACATTGGTTCTTTTCAATACTACTCTCAGGTGGGGGTTAGGATCTAGGCCTAGTTTATAGGCCATAGCCTACCACATTCCCCCCTTTGATTATTCTCAACCCAAATAAGAGAGGGTGAGAAATTAATCACCTATCAAAGTCACCTTAAACTGAGGCTTCTTCCCCAAATAAAGCTCGATACTTCCACATGGCTAGTACCCTGGTTGCTGCCTTACGTTCAACTGTACTGTCTATGATTGAGGTAAACATTTGCAAGCAAAGGGGTAGGAAACATGGGAGAAGCAAACACATAGCTATCACTTAAGTTCTTTTCTTCGACAGCTTCCGCCGTACGTAGACCTGTCAGCTTCTGGTGGGTGACAGGAGTAGGGCTGTAGGTTCCTCAAGCTTCTGCCGTATGTGGACCTGCCAGCTTCCGGTGGTAGCAGGAGTAGGGCTGTAGATTCTACATTAGTACCCAAACGGGGAGACTCTGTAAGACAGAACCTAAAGCCAACAGCTCTTGTCTAGTGATTTCGGATCCAATCTGACTCATATCCCCTAGCAGCGGGATATAGAAATGGGGCCTAAAAGCTTTCTCCATAGCTGTTTTTCCTATAATGTGTGTCTTGGTGAAAAGCATGGACAAAGGCTGGGCCCAATGATTCAGGGATTACAGTTGGACCTGGGGGCTGGAGTCTGTTTACACATTCAAGCGGAGCCCTGTCCCTATTATCAGTGCCCAAGTGAGGGCTATCAGTTCAGCCTCCTGTGCTGAGGTTCCTGGGGGCAAAGCTGAAGATTCAACTACCATGTCCAGGGTCACTACTGCATAGCCAGCACGACGTTGTCCGTTGATGACAAGACTGCTTCCATCCACAAAGAAAGTCTGTTCAGGGTTGTTCAGTGGAAGATCGGTTAAATCAGGGCAACTGGAGAACACAGTATCCATTACTTCCAAGCAATCATGGTTGGGTGGACCTGGACCAACTGGTAATAGTGTAGCAGGGTTCAGAGCTTGACTGACGATCAACTGTAATCGAGGGTTTTCGCACAGCATGCTTTGGTACTTTAGCATGCGGGAATTCGTGAACCAGTAATTTCCTTTATGTTCCATGAGGGTTAGGACAGAGTGTGGCACTGTAACCTGGAGACTCTGACCTAAGGTGAGCTTGTCGGCTTCATTCACCAAGAGAGCTGTAGCTGCAACGGCTCTCAGGCAAGGTGGCCATCCTTTTGCAACAGTATCCAGCTGCTTTGATAGATAGGATACAGGTCGCTGCCAGGATCCAAGGGTTTGGGTTAATATACCCAGAGCATTTCCACTTGACTCATGGACATACATCTGGTAGACCCAAGGCTGGTGATAACATCAAAACTGCTTTCAACGATTTGAACTCTTTATCCTGTTCTGGGCCCCATTCCATGGGAGATCGCTCCATTCCTTTGGTGGCTTGGTAGAATGGCTTTGCCAAGAGCGCGAAGTTGGGTATCCATATTTGGCAGTAGCCGGCAGCTCCCAAGAAGGCCCTCACCTGCTTTCTGGTGGCGGAGGTAGGGATGCGGCATACTGCTTCCTTTCGCTCGGGTCCCAATCTCCAGACCCCTCTGGACAGATGGAATCCCAGGTATTTTACTTCTGTTTGGCACAACTGCGCCTTGGCTCTGGAGACCTTGTATCCAGCTTCATTCAGGAGGTGCAAGAGATCACTGGTGGCTTGCACACATTCAGTTTTGGAGTTGGTGGCTACAAGCAGGTCATCCACATACTGGAGCAGGACTCTTTTTCCTGGAGTCACAGAGTAACTTGATAGATCTTGATTAAGAGCAGCACTAAAGATGGTGGGTGAGTTCTTGAATCCTTGAGGTAATCGAGTCCAGGTGAGTTGGCCTCGCCTTCCGGTGGTCGGGTTCTCCCATTCAAACGCAAACAGGAGTTAACTGGTGGATGCCAGGCGTATGCAAAAGAAGGCATCCTTTAAATCCAAAACAGTGAAGTGAGTAGCTTCAGCAGGAATCAGTCCCAAGAGGGTGTAGGGATTTGGTACTACTGGATGTATGGTTTCAACTGCATTGTTCACTCGTCTCAAATCCTGCACTGGGCGGTAGTCACCTGTCCCAGGCTTCTTGACTGGGAGGAGGGGGGTATTCCATGGCGATTGGCATTCTCTAAGGAGTCCGTACTGCAATAATTTCTTTAGATGACGATGAATGCCTTCGATTACTGATCGTGGGAGAGGATATTGTTTGACATGCACTGGTTCCACTCCTGATTTGAGGGTGACAAGCACAGGGGCTATATTCTTCGCTAGGCCAGGAGGATTATCCTCTGCCCACACTCCGGGCGGAGCTGAAATGCTGGTAGTATACGGGGGCTAGCTGCTTTGGATAAAAGTGGACTATAGAACCGCCATTCTTCTTCTCGGGGGACAGTCAGCACCATCAGGCCAGCAGATTTTGAGTTCACAGTCATTTCCATTTTTCCCCCTTCAGCAAAGGATATCTGCGCCTGGAGCTTGGCAAGCATATCTCAGCCCAAAAGTGGAATAGGGCATTCAGGCATATACAGGAACTGGTGTGTTATTTTCTGTCCCCCTAGCTCGCACATGCTGTTCTGCAGAAAAGGCTTGGTGGCCCTAGCCCCAGTGGCCACAACAATAGTGATAGATCAGGACAACAACGGAGCCACAGGTCTGGCCACCACTGAGTGTCCGGCCCCCATATCCACCATAAAGTCCATATATTGGTCCCCAATCTTCAAACTGACCATAGGCTCCTGGGGACCCAGAGAGAACTTGGAGCCCGGTCTGGCCTAGTCTTCATCCGTGTAGTAGCCCTCAACGGTTGCCACTCCCTCTACAGCAGCTTCTCCCTGCTGGAACTGTGTGCGATGCATTCCTCCCCGATGCCGGAATCGCCCCCTGCTCTCCAAGTTCTCCCACCTCCCCTCCGGGAGGTGGAGTCAAAATTCAGGCATTCATTCTTCCAATGTCCTTCTTCCTTACAGTGGGCACACTGATTTTCACCCAATGGGGGCCGACCATCTCCTCGGCCCCTTCCACATCCTCGAGTCCTTCTGTTAGAGAAACTTCCTCCGCGTCTTTCAACTAGAGCTGCAGCAAGAAAATCAGCTTTCTTCTTCATTCTACGTTCACTTTCCCGCTGACATTCTTGATCACGATTCACAAACACTTTCTGAGCAACTTCCATTAACTGGGCTGTATTCATGCCCACAAATCCTTCCAACTTTTGCAGTTTTCGTTTTATGTCTCCCCCTGGGACTGACTCACTGTGGAACAGATGAATTATGACTATTGATTATGCCTCAGTAGTGAATATGTCTCAGCAGTGAATGTGCCTCAACCGTAACTAAAGAAACCATTGAAATAGGGGCACTTGAAACTGCTGAAACAATTTACATAACTACAGATACTGGAAAGATCAGGGAGGAGTCCTCCTAGCAAACAAATGGAGACCCATTACAGAGAACAAAAGAACACTTCACCTAGGAGTCTTTCTACTAGCAGACAAATTGAGACCCATTAACAGGACAAAACAGGGCAATTCACCTTGTCTTGGAAACATTTCTCCTACAGGATAAGAATTCATCAATTGTAATGTAGACCATGGGGGGGGGGGGGGGGGATGTGTCCCATGAGCATTTTCAGGCACCTGGCCAGTGTCTTGGATGTGCTTAATGGATAACTGACTCTATACTACATGTATGTCACATGATAGGAAATAACTGGATTGTTCTTGCAACTGGATAAAATGGGTACCTGTTTTCAACTAAACAAGAGAAATGGATTCATCTAGGAATGGACGCATTGCCTAGAGAAACTCCCGATTGAGAAGTCTCTCTTGTCTGGTTGAATCAGGGATCCATTCAATCGAAGTGTAACAGGGGATGAAGTAGAGCTCTTTCGGTGAAGTATTATTCTTCTGTAATTAGCTTTCTAGTTATCTATTCTGTAATTAAGTGCTTTTATTCTAATAGTTTTCCAGATATCTTTTTAACTAATCATAGGTAGATATATGAATTACTTGCCTTTCTAAATAAGTACGAATTAAGAAGTTAAATAAGTGAAATTCAAGTTATCCCTGCTTTGTATTATAAATAAACTACACGTCTTCATTAACAAGGTGTGTTAGCCTTTGTTGTAGTAAGACACTCACGAATGCAGCATTTACCATGTGCAAATTTTCCTGGGCCGCTGGATCATATGGGGTATATAGTCTGTAGGCTTCAGATAACCATTCATAGAAGGCTGCTGGGCTCTCATCTGGTCGTTGGAGAACTTCAGATATTTTTCCAATATTCATGGCTTTCTGGCCTCCCTTCTTCAGGCTTTGCATGAGGGTTTGGCGGAACCGATTGAGGGCTGTCTGCACTATTTGGATCCCACTTGGGGCCATCATTTGGGAAATCCGCGGCGGCTGCTTGCCGAGAATCCAGGCCTGCATCTCCTACAGGGTTTTCTTCTAACCATCTAATGGAGACCTGCACAATTCACGCTCGCTCTTCAGTGCTGAAAAGGGTGGACAGGAGCTGGCGGCAATCAGACCAGGTAGGCTGATGGGTCTGCATAATACTGTTCATTAGTTCAATCAAATCCTGAGGTTTCTCAGTGTAGGAGGCATAATGTGTCTTTCAGTTCAGTAAATCAGTGGTGGAAAAAGGCACATAAACAAGGCTGGTCAGCCCTACCATGACCTGGCCTTCGGTATTAAGGGTGGATAGGCCCTGGACCTGGTGCAATGGTATAACGTGACCATCCCTTTTACTGGTAGTTGTACTTCTGAAGGCATACGGCAATCGGGACTGTCGGGGTTCCACTTTATGTTCTTGGGCGCTGGCTGTGAGTGACCCCAAACTGGCAAATGAATCCCTGCTTGTAGTGTCATCGGTGGACTGTGGCCCACTCGGAGTACTTTGAACTGAGCCGGGGCTTCCGGCTGGGGAGGGGAGCGCCTCCTCCAGCCACGGGAGCCGTTAGAAGGACAGCCGGGGTAAAACTGCAGGAATGGGTTCCTCCTGGACAGGTTTTGTTTGGGAGAGTGGCGGAGCCGAGGGGACTGGCCTATAGAGGAACTGGGGCGGAAGGGACAGAATGTCTGGGGACTCTGGGTCTGAAAAGACAGGCAGTTTCTTTTCCCCAGGCTTCTGGGCCCCCTTGGGTAGTTGCTACAAATATCCTACACTGTTCCTCATAACGACGTTTCATCCAGGAGTTGCAATAAGCATAATGGATGTATGTGCTCATTCTAAGTAGGAACAATTTAGATAAAGTCTTTAAAATATAAAACTATTATTTTGCAACATGTTATAACATCAATCCCAATAGAAAGAAATATGGCTCCTAACATGACGGCCACATATCTGTTACGTATGACTAGAGTCTATCGTATACACTGTTCTCAGTGAGAATGCTGTAGGAAACTTAAAAACACTTGGCATGAAACTAACTGCCAGCAGTCATCAGCACTAAGCTGAACAATGCAAAGAAATTACTTTAAATCTTACAGTTCAGAAAGCACAGTTACTTACCTGTAACAGGTGATCTCTGGAAATAGCAGGAATAAGTCTTCACATATGGTATCGTCGGTACCGACGGAGCCTGCGCAGGAACGCTCCCCAGCGTCCAAAAGTAAAGCTTTTGAGAGCATCCCACAGCGCCTGCGCGCTGCCTTCCCGCCTTTCCCAACCACCTCTCTCCAGTTCAAGTTTTAAGCTGAGACAAAGAGAGAGAGAGAGTAAGGAAAGGAAAGATAGATAGAGAGATACAACTCCTAGGGGAGGTGGGTGGGTTGTGAAGACTTATTCCTGCTGTTCCCAGAGATCACCTGTTACAGGTAAGTAACTGTGCTATCTCCAGGAACAAGCAGGAATGAGTCTTCACATATGGGGACTCCCCAGCTAGAGATGCCAGGGAGATCCCAAAGGTTGCGAGTCCCTGATAAGGGCTCCACCTCACCCCCATGGATCTCGGGCATCCAACCAGGAATGGAGGGTAGGAGTTGATTAGGTATGGAACAGGTGTTTGAGAACAGCCTGACCAAACAAGGCATCCCGGTGGGAGTCCTTGTCCAAGCAGTAATGGGCTGTAAAGGTATGAACCGAGGCCCAGGTGGCCGCTCGACAGATTTGGTCGATGGACACAGAGTTTAGATGAGCCATAGAGGCTGCCATGGCCCTCACATTGTGAGCTGTGACATGGTCCTCCAGAGAAAGGTTCTTACTCTGGTAGGCGAAGGAAATACACTGAGCAATCCATTTGGACAGAGTTCTCTTAGAGACTGGAAGTCCTAAATGAGAGGGATCAAAAGCAACAAATAGTTGAGAGGACTTTCTATGTTGCTGTGTCCTTTGTAAGTAAAAAGCAAGTGCTCTCTTACAATCCAGGGTATGAAGATTCCTCTCTGCACTTGATGCATGAGGTCCTGGAAAAAAGACAGGTAAATACACCTCCTGGTTCAGATGAAAAGGTGAGACCACTTTAGGCATAAAGTGTGGATTAGTCCTGAGGACTACCTTGTCATGATGGAACCTTGTATAAGGAGGATTAGCCACCAAGGCTTGCAGCTCACTGATACGGCGAGCTGAGGTGACTGCAATGAGAAAAATAACCTTCCAGGAAAGGAATTTCAAGGAGGTACTGGCTAAGGGTTCAAAGGGTGGCTTTATAAGCCGGTCAAGAACCAAATTCAAATCCCATGCCACTGGAGGTGGTCTAATGGGAGGTTTAATTAAAAGAAGGCCTCTCATGAATCTTGCAATAAGAGGATGAGAGGAAATAGGCTGTCCATTGAGAGGCTTAAGGGATGCTGCAATAGCACTCAAATGGACTCTTAATGAATTCGTTTTAAGGCCTGCATGGGATAAATGCAGCAAATACTCTAGTAAAGAATTCAGAGGTATTGCAAGAGGGTTAAGACCCTTCTCTGCACACCAAATGGTAAATCTTTTCCATTTAAAAGCATAGGAACGTCTAGTGGAAGGCTTTCTGGAAGCATGAAGGATATCCTTCACTTGCTGAGAAAGATGCAAATCTTGAAGGTCTAGGACTTCAGCAACCAGGCTCTGAGGTGAAGAGACTGGGGATTTGGGTGCCACAACGTTCCCTCCTCCTGGGACACAAGGTCTGGAGCAGATCCCAAGTCCAGGAAGGGAGCTTGAGAGAGATGCAGAAGTAGAGGGTACCACACTTGACGTGGCCAATGTGGTGCTATGAGGATCACAGACCCCTTGTCTCTGAAGTTTGAACAGTGTCTTGGGAATTAGGGGAATGGGTGGAAAGGCACAGAGGAAGTCTTGCCCCCAATGAAGGAGGAAGGCATCCCTGGCCTGAACTCCCTGACACGAAATCCTGGAACAGAACCTGGGAAGTTTGGCATTCCACGGACTTGCAAACAGGTCTATGTCCGGGGTTCCCCAAATTCGGAAGATCCTGGCTATCTGGTCCCCATGGAGGGACCATTCATGTGGAAGCAGAACTCGACTGAGTCTGTCTGCCCAAGAGTTTTGAACCCCTGGAAGATACACTGCCATGAGATGAATTTGATGCTCTCTGGCGAAGGCCCACAATCTCGGAGCTTCGTTGGAAAGCGACAGAGAGCCAGTCCCACCCTGCTTGTTAATGTAGAACATGGCTACTTGGTTGTCCGTGTGGATGAGGACTGTCTTGTAGCTGAGCAGGGTGTGGAAGACTCGGAGAGCTAGAAAAATTGCTCTGAGCTCTAAGAGGTTGATATGTAGAGATGTCTCCTGTGAAGACCAGATGCCTTGAGTGGAGAGATCTTGAAGATGAGCTCCCCAACCTCTTGGAGAGGCATCTGTTGTAAGGGTTGCTTGGGGTAACACCTGTTGAAAGGGGGACCCCCTAGCAACAGATTTTGAGTGGACTTCCACCACTGGAGAGAGCAAAAGAGGCGACTGGAGGTTGCTATTTTGTCTGACAGGCACCCTGATGCCTGAGTCCATTGGGTGTATAGAGTCCATTGAGCTGCCCTCATGTGAAGGCGAGCGTAAGGAACTACATGCACAGTGGATGCCATGTGGCCTAACAGTTGTAACATCTCTCGAGCAGTTAAATGGGATTTTAACTGAATTTGTGAGGCTAACTGCACCAAGCGTAGGCAACGGGCCTGGGGAAGATAGGCCCTTGCAGTTGTGGTATCCAGCAAGGCCCCTATGAACTCTAGAGACTGAGTAGGGGTGAGATGGGATTTTGGGATGTTTATTACAAGTCCCAGATACTGAAGGATACGCCTTGTGCAGGTTAGAATAGTCTGGGCCTCTGACTGGGATGGAGCTTGGATGAGCCAGTCGTCCAGATATGGGAATACGAATATCCCTAGAGTGCGTAGAAATGCAGCTACTACTGCCATGCATTTTGTGAACACTCTTGGTGCAGAGGCCAGACCGAAAGGAAGCACTCTATTGGTAGTGCTTCCCTTGATAAAGGAACCGAAGGAACCTTCTGTGTGTCGGATGGATGAGGACAAGGGTGTACGCATCCTTGAGGTCTAGAGAGCAAAGCCAATCCTGACTCTGAAGGTATGGAAGGAGAGTACCGAGAGAAATCATCTTGAATTTCTCCTTGCATAGAAACTTGTTCAATTCTATGAGATCTAATATGGGTCTGTAGCCCCCTGTTTTCTTTGGGATAAGAAAGTAGGGGGAGTAGAACCCTGAGCCCTGTTGAGGAAGGGGTACTTCTTCTATTGCCCCTTGGGCAAGAAGGGTAGCAATCTCCTGACCCAGAAGGTTGAGGAGAGATGTCTGAGAATTAAACTGTCTCACCATGGTGTGAGGAGGAAGCTTTAAGAAATGAAGCTTGTACCCCTCCCTTATGATGGAGAGGGTCCATTGCTCTGCTGTGATTTGTTCCCATCTGGGAGCAAAGTGAGCTAACCTTCCTGGAATGGTGAGAGGCTCTGGATGTTCTAAAGCCAGAAAGGCTAAGTTCTCTAGCTGTAAGTCAAAGGCCCTGAGGAGGCTGAGGCTGTTGGGCCGTAGCAGTCCTAGCAGCCTTAGGCTTGGCCTGTTTCGGTTGTTGCTGTCTCTTTGTAGCAAAACGACCTGCAGAGGATGACTGCTGACCATAAGCAGAATAATATTTCCCTTTTTTGGGAAAAAATCCCTTTTTGAACAACCTTTTCTTAAAAGGAGCAGAAGTAGACTTTGAAAGTCTATCTAAAGCAGAATTTTCAGCATCCATCTGGGTGGCCTTTGCTTGCCAATCTTTGCCAAAAAGGTTTTCACCTGTACAAGGAAGGTATCCTAGTCCATCTTGAACCCAGGGTTCCAAATCAGAAGCTTGTAACCAAGCAACTCTGCGTGCACCTATGGCAATAGCCGAGGCTCTGCTGGCACCTTCAAAAGAGTCAAAGGCTGCACGGTTGGAAAACTTGGAAACATCCTGGGCATGTTTGAGCCAGGTGAGGAACTCTTCCCTTTTATCTTCTGAAATAAAAGGAGATAAAGTTTGCAGGTGATCTGTAACTTCTTTTAGAAACATCCCCATATAGAGACTATAGAAGTTGATTCTGGCAACAAGCATATTGGCCTGGAAAATTCTCCTGCCAAAGGCATCTAAGGTTCTGCATTCTCTTCCTGGAGGAGCAGAAGAGTGCCTTTTTGTACTCTTTATCTTCTTCATAGCAGACTCCACCACAATGGAGTGGTGAGGAAGCTGAGTCTTATGAAAGCCAGGACAAGGAGGAACACGATACATGGTGTCCAACCTAGGAGAACGAGGGGAAGTGGTGAGAGGAGTCTCCCATATGCCCAACATGTGATCATAAAGAATCTCATGTATTGGTAAAGTGGCTGCCTCTTTAGGAGCCTTAGGATATTGTAAAATATCTAATTTTTTGGCTCTAGGCTCTGTCTCAGGGGCCACTGAGATGGAAAGGCCCCTGGCCACTTCCCTAATGAAGTCTTGAAAAGACAAGTCTTCTGGAGGAGACATTCTCCTTTTTTGGAGAAGAGGGCTCCTGAGGATGGATCACCGATGCTTCGACAGAGGCCTCTGATTCATCAGAGTCTTCAGAGGAATCGAAGTATCGCCTGTCTGGATGCTCCTGCAGAGCCCGATACGCGTACTGGGTGGTATCGACATCGGGAGTGATTGGTACCGATTCGGTATTGGTAGGCATCACAGAACAGTGTACTGCTGCAGTCGACACCGAAGCCGATGTCGATGCAAACAGTACCGGCACCAGAACCGATATCGGTACCGGAGTTGGTACCGGCAACGGAGTTTGTTGCGGTACCAAAGGCGTCGCAGCTTGTATGAATGCCGTGATGGCACGCTGCATGGTCAGGATATTCTGATCCATCGACGCAACCAATGTCTGGATGTCGGTATCAGTGGAAACCACCGGTACCCCAGAACATGGCAACAGGTGATCGGTCGAGGCCGAGCCATTGATGTCAACCTGTGACCCCATAGATAAAGCTTTGGAAGCCGGAGCCTCCCGCCGGGGTAATTTTGCCGGTGCGGATTCCTCGAGAGCAAGCCCGGAGGCATCTCAATACTTAGAGGGAGATTTACCCTTCGAGGACCGGCTGGACTTAAGTTTGGTTACCTGAGATCCATGGGAGGAAGAATAAGCCCTGGAAGACGTCGATGCAACCAAAGCCGATTCAGAGGGAAACAGGGTACTGAGCTTGGCTGCTCAATTCTGTAGACCTCTTTTAGACATCATGGAACAGGACTCACAATCCGTAATGGAGTGGTCAGGACCTAAACATTTTAGACACCATTCATGGGTGTCGGTGACAGAAATAGTGCCACTGCACTTCGTGCATTTTTTAAACCCGGAGGTGGGCTTTTCCATGAGGAAAAATTTCTTAGGCCTAAGGCCAAAGAAGAAAATGCACTGAAGTGAGAAAAACAGTAGTGGGTTTTTTTTTTTTAGAATAAAGAAAGAAAAGACCGGCAGTAACGGTCCAGCGTCGAGAAGGCAGACGCGCGACCAAAGAAATAAAATAAAATAAAGAAATTCTTCAGCGGTGACAGGAACACGACCTGCTGGCTCTGCGGAAAAGAAGAACTGGAGAGAGGCGGTTGGGAAAGGCAGGAAGGCAGTGCGTAGGCGCTGTGGGATGCTCCCAAAAGCTTTCCTTTTGGACGCTGGGGAGCGTTCCCACACAGGCTCCATCGGTACCGACGATACCATATGTGAAGACTCATTCCTGCTTGTTCCTGGAGATAGCAGATATTCAAAGGACATGAAACGGATACTTTTTCATAAAGTTGGTGGATATCTGGAATGCAAACACTCCCCTTTTTAAGTTAGTTGAAAGCCAACCTTGACGGTATCTTAACAAAATAAACAATAGGTTTCTTTTCTGACTTTCAAATAATTACCATGCAGCTGAGCTCCAGCTTTCTTTTTTTCTGTAATTTATGAACAATAAGTATGTCCTCTATGAGGTGCTTGCCACAGTATATAAAATCCCGTTTTACTTTTAATTTTGCTCGATAGCATACGCAGTCAAAACCAAATATATATATAATCTCAGAGATAAAATTCAAGCACGATTAACTCCTCATTCACAGCCTTGAATGTAGTCACCGCACCAACTGTAGAACCTCCCCACAGCACAGCCATGTCGGGAAGGAACACCCTCACCACGCTGATTCTGAGACCTCTCAGTACAGCAGCATTAGGAAGAAATGCTCTTCGGTAACAGGTCAATGCTTCCCCCATGGCCATGCCTCCCGGACTCATCGGAGCCATGAGAGAAGATACAAGAGACACAAAACACTCCCTAAGCAGTTCCTAGAGTGGGGAAAGCAGAGGGCACCACCATAAGAGGAGGAGGAGGCAGAGATCAAGTCCCAGCCCTTCTCCATGCCTCAGTCACCAGCAGAGGAATCAGCAGCATCAGTAATGCAGGCAACAACCAGGTCAGAGCAGGGGCCCTTTCTAACCAAGAGGCTATCCTCCAGCTGCTCTCAAACCTCACAAGCCTCCTGCAGCAGGGCCTCCTCGCTGCCCCACTGCCCTGCTCTATCCTGGGAGACAAAATGGTCCAATTACCCAGGGGCACCACCCAAATAGTGACTAACATGGCCAGCCAGCGCCCCTCCTCCCTGGCAGAGGACTCCCTCTCAATGGCGAGAATCCTCTCCCCGGACTTATAATCTGCTATCAGTGAAGGGGAGGAGAAGGAAGAAGCAGCTCCACTGGGCTCGGCTACCCCAGTAAAGGCTCCTGGCTCCACAACTTCTAGGGACTCGGCAGCGGACTCCCTCATGGCGTCAGGCATGGGATTAGACCTGCCCCCTCCAACCCCACCTCCTGAAGACCTCACCTACCCCAAACACCGCTTTGGCCCTCATCCCATCTGATTCATCAGACCAGGCAGGGCCCGAGATGCTCAAGTACCTGGACACGCACCCAAGAAACCCAAACCCTGCCGATACACCAGCGCCTAATGGACACCCAATCCCAGCTTCGACCCCAGCCTGCTTTCGCAAACCGGATGTCAAGTACCACATCCCGCAAGCCCTGGGTTTCACAAACAGCCAACTCTCTCACCACTCTATTGTGGTGTCCTCTGCTCTGAAGCGCATTAAATCATCACTCACCTATGCCAACTCTCCACCTGAGAGAGATCCAAAACTCCTAGACGACGTGGGAAAAGAGTTACAGGGTGATATGCTCAATGCAAGGATCACAGTGCATCATTTCCAGCATATCCTCTGCCAGGACACCTTGCCGGGAACCTTAAAGACACCATTGCCTCTTTATCACAAGAAGCTCAGATAACAGTCTCGGCCATGCTTGCGGACCTCAAGGAATGCAGTAAGCACCTGGTCAGCACAGCGTACGATGCTTTCAACATTACACCTTGAATGAAAAAATATTTTCTCTCATTACTCTTAAATAGTTTACACTGTAGCTTCATTGCATGTCCCCATGTCTTTCAATATTTGGATAGCATACAACAATCTAAGTTTACTCGTTCCACTCCATTCATTAATTTATCATATCTTCCCTCAGCTGTTTCTTTCCCAGGTTGAAGATCCCGAACCTTTTTAGCCTCTCCTCATAGGGGTATCCTTCCACCCCCTTTACCATATTTTTATTCTCCATTCCTTATCTTTTGATTCCTAGCATTCTATTTGCTTTCTTGGCCGTTGCTGCACACTTGGCAGAGGGTTTTAAAATGTTATCCACAATGATGCCTAAATCTCTTCCCTAGGTGGTGGTTGCTAATGTGGAACCTTGCATCATGTAACCATAATTTGGATTGTTCTCAGAGTTTGGTGTATGCTGATGTGCAGGCATCAGGCCGGAAGAGCCTCTAGTTGGTATGGCACCACTCACGTAGCAGTGAGCTTCAAGGAAGACAAGCACCTACTGCTGGGCTAGCAGCATGGCTCTTCCTCATCAAGGCCTGGGAGGCCCTTCCTCATCAAGGCCTGGGAGTGACCTCGATGCCCGAGAGAGGGGGTTGCCCCTTTATCACGGCTTCATTCAGTCAGAGGGATTGGGTGTAGGTTATCACATGCAGACCCAGTGCTGGTATGTGGAGGACTGACCTCTTACCCTGTTAAGAAGGGCTCCAAGTGTTTAGGGTTCCAGTGTGTAGCTTGGCTATCTGCTTACATTCCTTGCGTAGCCTTTAAATCAGATATCTAAGTGTGCCCTCAGTTCATGTAAGGCCTACTGGCCAGGGGCACTTGTGATATAAAGCTACTTGGAATAGAAATACTTAGATTTGCAGAAATCTGGTTTTTTATCTGAGTCTTCCACTTACTCTTTCCTGCAGCCTCTCCCACTCATGGAATAGTCAGCATCCCAGCAGGCGATGGCGCAAAGCATGTGAATCTGTGCAGGCAACTATGATGTTGGCCTCAGAGCATGATCCAGCTGCCATCCCACCAGGAGAGGGTGCCCTAGGCTTCCCATAAGCCGATGGCGCCATGTACGGGGAACAATGCAGGCAGCTATATTGTTGGCCTCGGAGAGTGATCCTGTCAGCCCCCACCAGGAAAGGGCGCCACACGAGAAATTTAGAGTAGGCAGTCGGAGCAAGCAATGGTCCGGAAAGCCTACAAAGCGTTTTGCTGCTTGCCATCTCAAGAAGTCGGCGTCGATCTGCGCCGAGGCAGAGGGTGCCACACGAAAGATGTAGTGTAGGCAGTCGGAGCAATGAATGGTCCAGAAACCTCCAAAGCTTTTCGCTGAAGTTGGCATCGATCTGCGCCGAGGCACCAATCCGCATCAAGACTATCAGTGGTGGCGCGGAGAGCAAGCTGTGATCCTCGCTACTGTTACAATGAGGAGACATCTCTGCGCCAAAGCGTTGCGGCCAATAGCGAAGCAGGAAGTAGAATGTTGACTCATTTCCAGGAGCATGGCAGTGTGCAAGGAACTCCACAGCGCCATACGGGGAGGTGTTTCTAAGCCATGGCGTCGTGCGAGGAATTCCTCAGTGCCATCTAGGGAGGTGTCTCTGCACCGAGACCGGAGGGAGGCCAACCGTCCGAGGAGTTCTGAGGACTCTGGAGAGCCAGAGCAGCAGCAGTTCTGGTGGCGGTCTAAGGAGCAGACTTCATGCCACCGGGAGCGGGGCTGGCTTTTGGAGACTTGCAGCTAAGGAAGGAGGCATTAGAGGCACATTCTGAGCCACATCGGGAGTGGCAGGAGGACGTCCCCATGGTCTGCCCGAGGAAGGACGCGCTGGAAGTGGGCTGGCCGGCCGGGGACAGAGGCCTTCTCAGGCACGTCCTGGGCCGCCGTGAGGACTATTGGTTGTCTGGGACACAGTCAACAGGGAAGCCCACGTTGCTCCGGCTGGGTTTCGGAAGATCTTAGATCAGCGTGATCCGTAGGCTGTGGGCGCATGGCCGGCAGGCACATGGGATTCCAGCTAGTGCCCCTTTAATGGCATTGTAACATATCTGAAAGAAAGGGAACATCAGAGACAGCGTTAGAGACGTTTTAAGCGAAGCAAGGAGGAGAATTCCTCTTCAGAATAAAGAATTATGTGTAATTTCAGTTGGAGAGTAGAGAGGTCCATCTTGTTGGCAAGGCGGAAGAACTGAAACTGGCTAGTTAGGGGTGGGTCGGGGGGCAGGGCCAGTTGGCCCATGCTCAGAAGGGCGCCGTCGGATGATGTCACCAAGTGTGGCTGACTCATCCTGTTTGTCCTAGGAGAACAAGTGTGTCGCAATTCGACCACTTGATTCACATGAGCTTTTCCCTACAGATATTCTCCAGCCCCTTCAACTTTGTTCAACAGTCATGTGACCTTTCTCTACAGATATTCTCCAGCCTTTGTTTGCTCTCAGCCTCTGTTTGTTCTCAGAGTTAATACAATGCTGGTCAGTCACTCCGCACAGATTCTGTCTCCTGGCTAGTAAACAGATGACTCAGCATGATTTCTCACATACAGGATGGCTCAAAAGTTCAATATTCCTTGCTGATCCAAATACATTTTTAATTAGTAATAAAGACATGAAAGATCTTTGTACCACCCTCCAGACCCTCGTGGAAGACGGGCTGGAAGAGAAGTTCCAAAATGAAAGGAAACTTCAGCCACAAGTCCTGTCCCGCACACAAGAAATACAACTCCTACCGCAATTGGCAGCCTCCACAATATAAGCAGACTGTGTACCAGTCCTCATACGGAACCATAACATGGATGTGGAAGACCGCACTTACAGCTGAATCAACATGGCAACAAGAGTATGTGCAGAACAGCAAACATGGCAAAGAGCATGTGCAAACAAGAGCCTGTACAAAACAGCAAGCAGCATGTGCAACAACAAATAGTAGCATAAACAGGAGAATATGTCAATCGAACTGAGGTAGATCGCTCGGGTGGCTAGGCAGGGTACCCACTAGGGGGAGTCTGTGCGGTCCGAGGTATCCATGCCCGTGTACGCATGGCGCTCATGGTCTAGCATCAGTGGAGATTCCGCTATGACCAGCATCACTTGGCCGAAGGCAGGGATGTTCTGGGTCGCCAGGTCTAAGCCGTAGTGTCTTTGGAAGGTTTTTTTTTTTTTTGGTTTTTTTTTATACTTTATTTTAATCCACCAAGATATACAAGCAAAGAAAAGAAAAACAAGTAAAGAAAAACAATTAATTAATTAACAATTAACCAGGTCTCCACGAGGGGTGCACTCTTATCCCCTCCGGGAGACAACATAACAATACACTTGGTGGCAGTTTTCATGAAATAGCATCCTCCCCCCCCTTCCCCCCCCCTCCCCCACCCTTCCCCCCCTCCCCTCCTCCCCTCCCCCCCCACACTCCAGCAGAGTAAAACTGACCTAAGGGAGAGGGGCCGAACACTCCCCCCCCACCCTCCGCTCAGCACCCCAATTGAAGAATTTCGTTGCGGCTACGTGCCCCCAGTTGCTGTATATAAGGTTCCCAAACTGACATGAACACTGTCCAGCGCTTGACATTGCCCCTTACCAGCCAGCGCTCCAGCAGCATTAAATGGTGAAAGTTATTTCGCCATTCCGTGAAAGTAGGTGGTCGGGGTTCTCTCCATAGTCGGAGAATCGGCCCCTTCCCCGCTAGACAAGCCTTCCTCAGAAGTAGGCGTTCCCCGGCCTTTACCGGCACTGGGGCCGCCAGCTGATCCAAAACTACGAAGCGGCACGACCAACGAACCCGCTTCTGCAACAACCGACTAAGAAAAGCCCGTATTCTCTCCCAATAAGATCTCAATCTACGACAGCCCCACCACATATGTAATAACGTCGCCAAGGGTTCCTTACAGCAAGGGCAACTACCATCCGTCTCCAGCCGACTCCGAAGAGCCCGCCGCGGTGAAAAATGAGCTCGAGTCACACACTTGAATTGGATCTCTCTCCAACGGGCCCCATATGCCACATCAACTATTCGTTTCAAAGCTTTACCAACCAACCCCGGGGCCACTTGCTCTCCCAGTTCAAGGGCCCAGGCCAACTCAACCCCCCGATAGTCAGGAAGGCCCCTATAACAATCCAAGCGGCTCTTCAGCTGGGAAATGGACGGGGGCTTATCCTCCCCCAACCCAAAAAATTCCACAATTCTGGCCGAACGATCAGAGTGCAGAGCTTCTCTTGGCAGTGAGGCCACATAGTGAACGACTTGCATGTAGGCAAAACAGTGCCGCGCAGGCAAATCATACTCCCGGCTCAGGGCCAAGAAAGACTTACAGCATCCCGAGGGCTCCACCAGGTGACCCACCATCCTTATACCCCGCGTCTACCAATCGCGAAACATCGCCGTGTCGGATCCCGGGAGGAACTGAACATTCCCTCGGAGAGGCAACCAGCTAGAAACCTCCCAGGGCGCCACCCAATACCGATTCAGCTGTTGCCAGGTGTGTCTAACCGAAGTCACCAAGGCGCTGTTCTGAGCCACCCCTGGCAGATCCCCGTGTCGCCCATGCAGTACCCCCAACAAGGGCCACGGCGCCACTAAACTCTCCTCTACCGATCGAGGTGTGTAGTCCTCCGAGCCCCCTAACCAGTCTCCCAAGTGCTGCGCCTGGCACGCCAGAGCATACACCTTTAAATCGGGCAGTCCCATACCCCCATCTTTCCATTTCCCCAGCAGCCTAGCCCACGGAATCCGAGCCCGCTTCACATCCCAAAGAAACCCCTTCAAGGAGGCTTCAATTCGACGCAAGTCCCGACTAAGTAGCCAGACAGGCAGGGTCTGTAACCAATACAAAATACGAGGTAATATAACCATTTGTATCGCCGCTATTTTCCCAGGCAAAGACAGGGGACGAGATGCCCAAGTCTGCAATTGTACCGTCAAACGCCGCAATGTCCGGTCCAGGTTACGTCTATATAGCTCCTGGGGCTGTCGGGGCAATACGATACCCAGGTAAAGGAATTCCTCCTCCGCCCACCGAAGTGGGAAGGGCTCCCCCCAAGCTCCACGAAGGTCTCCCAAGATATCCAAAGCTTCAGATTTGTCGTAGTTGATACGGAGGCCAGCCAGTGCCCCAAACCGCTCAAATTCCCCCAGCAGATTTGGCAAAGAATCGACAGGGGAAGTCACATGAACTAAGAGATCATCCGCAAAGGCCGAGATAACAAACTCCTGCGAACCCACCGCCACACCCTTAATCCCGCCCGAACTCACCACTTTACGAATCAAGGGGTCCAAAGAAAGTACAAACAGCAACGAAGATAGGGGGCAGCCCTGACGCGTGCCCCTCTCCAGTGCAAACCCCTCTGACAGTACGCCGTTACAAAGGATCCCCACCGTCGGTGTGATATATAAACTACGCACCATGTTACAGAAAATGTCGCCGATGCCGTAGGAGGGCAATAACTCCCACAGATACTGCCAGTTCACCCTGTCAAATGCTTTTTCAGCATTGAAACTGACAAGTAGCGAGGGTAATTGCCGAGCATGGACCCATTCCAAGGAGGCTAAGATTTTCCATAGGTTCCGAACTGAGTAGCGCCCCTTAACAAAGCCCACCTGTGCTTCATGAACCAAGCTCCCCAACACTTCACCTAGCCATAGGGCTAAGACTTTTGCCAGAACTTTGAAATCAAAATTAAGAAGTGAGATAGGCCTATAAGAGGCTGCTAACAACGGATCCTTACCCGGTTTGGGAATCAAAGTGACATGGGCATGGTTCTGCCCCCCAAGAGAAGGCCCCCCGCTCCCCCCTCACACTAAACACCTCCCGTAGCACAGGGCTAACACAGTCACCTAAGATTTTATAGAATTCCGCTCCCAAGCCATCCGGTCTGGGGGCTTTACAACAGCTGGCCGCAGAAATAACCAACTGTATCTCCTGGGAAGTGAGGGGCTGGTCCAATACCTCCCTCTGTACCTCTGTCAGCCGCGGCAGATTCAATTCTCGCAGATAGTCAGGCAGGGTCGCACCAGGGCCCTCCTCCGCCTTGTATAGGGATTGGAAAAACTCCCGAAAAACCCTGGCAATATCCCCACTCTCCTTATGCACTTTTCCTTTAGCGTCTTGCAGGGCCGCCACCAGTGTGGAGCCACGCCTGCCCCTCAAATAGCGAGCCAGCGATCTGCCAGGTTTGTCGCCATAACAATGCAGGCGATATCGATAATAACGTATTGATTTCTTGGCTTTCTGATGCAAGAGTTCATTGAGGTCGACTTGGGATTCCCACAGCCGCCTCTTGTTATCAACCGAGGGAACTTGGGCACATCTGCGTCGAAGTTTGGTAACCTGTAGTTCCAGTGCAAGAATGCGCTCTGCGAGCAAGCGACGTTTCCGCGCTGCATAGCCGATGATGTCGCCCCGCAGCAGCTCAGGTTCGTCCACATGTACTTGATGATCCCTCGCAAATTCCGTCCAACGTTGGCGGAGGAATTGACGAAATTGCACATCGTGGTACAACCCCAAAGGGAAGCGCCAAAGACGCGCTCGAGCACTGTCACGTCCCCAGTGTAAATCCAGCCAGACTAAGGCGTGATCCGATACTTCCAGGGGACCAATCTGAGCCTCCTCTGTAGGAGCAAACAATTCCTTAGATAGAAACAAATAATCGATACGGGCACTGGTGCCATGCGCTCTGGATGTATGCGTAAAGTCTTTCTCAGAGGTATGCAGCAGCCGCCACGGGTCAATTACACCCAGCCTCTTGCAAAAATGTTGTAGCAACCGAGAGGACAGCCCTCTCTCCCTAGCCCCTGCCCCTCGAGACGTATCAAATTCCACATCCATAACCCCATTAAAATCTCCCCCTAAAATCAAGGGGCATTCGGGGAGCTGCTCCAGTCTGGAGGCCACAGTATTATAGAACCCAGAGTCGGAAACATTCGGGCCATAAATAGCCCCAATAGTCACCAGCCTTCCCTCCAGCTGGCCATGAACCAAAAGAGACCTGCCCACATCGTCCGCGCTGGTGGATTGCACCACAAATCGAAGCCTCTTATGAACCAAAATAACAACCCCCCCTTTATTCCCAGCTGCCGGGGATCCCCAGACCTGCCCAATCCAGGACCTGCAGAGTTTACTATGCTCTTCTGCTGATTGGTGAGTTTCTTGGAGCAAGGCTATGTCACAGTTGTGTCGGGCCAGTGCTTGGAGAACCTTATATCGTTTGATGGGGTTACCTAAGCCACAGACGTTCCAGGTGATAACCCTCAGGGTGGTGGGGCAATATCAAGTCCCTCTGAGAAGAAAGATCTAAGCACATCAGGGGGGCTCCCCCAGCCTGGAGCCTCCTCCTCGTCAGTTACCCAATTACTATTAAGCTGCTGAGGTAAACTCCCCAGAGTGTGGTCCCTCCCATCCCTTGTCTCCTCCCTCTTCTTCCCCCCTCCCCTGCCCCCCTCCTCCCCCCCCCCACTCCCTACTTCCCCTCCTAGTCCGTTCATCAGATCGGACACTTCCATTGGCATTCGGACCCACCCCAGGCACACACACGCACATCTGCTAAGATCCCCCCCCCACCCCATTGTCAGGGGGGTACATCCCCCTCCTACCACTCCCCCATACCACCCCCCTATCTCTCTATTCCAAAATGGCGCCTAGGCTAGATATGCCCGCCCACACGTGCCCAGAACCCTCCCCCAATCTATTCATTCCCAAAAGTTATGTGTGCCAGGGCCCAGATACACAAAGAGTAGAGGAATGAAAAAGAAACATGGCAAAAAACTGAAATACTGTATCCCAGCTTAATCCCCAGCACTACTGCAACAATGTAATGAACAAACAATACAACTGTATATAAATACAATGTAACAAACCCAAAAGGAAACACAACTAGATGCCCCGCTCAGAAGGGTCGATTCCTGGCAGCCCAAAAATGGCGTCCCAAATCTGTGTCAAGAAATCACAAACATTAAAGGAGTGGGTCCCCTCGACCACAGGGGGGGGGGGGGGAGGGGAAGAGAAAAAGAAGAGACCCAGAAATTAAGAAAATTAAGGAAGCCCAGGGGCCTAGGCCATTAAGGATTAATATCGCCGGGCACCCGCTCCCCTCTCCCACTTCCCAGATGGACTCCCATCCCCCCGGGGGTCTGCTGTATTCTGAGCCGCGGATGTTATCGGCCACTTCGTGACTCCGACCCGGAGGGGAGCACTCTAACAGCAACCCAAAAATTTAACCGCGGAGAGCTCAGACTGTGCAAAGCCACAAAAACAGCGGTTTGTTACACAAGTCCCCACACAGCTAGTCTCAATGTGTGTTAGCACAGCTTGCACCAGGCCTTGTTCCAATGAGCCGCTTGTTTCACCTCCAGCTTCATGGCCCGGCCGCTGATGTCTCCTCCAGTCGTGTCAGCCATGTGCGAGCCGCCTCCAGGGTTTCCAGTACCTTTAGCTGTCCACGAAACTCCACTCGCAGCTTCGCCGGGTACAGTAAGGAGAAACGGATCCCCCTGTTCACTAGCTGGGTACAGAGCGGTGAAAAGGCCCTGCGCTGCTGGCTCACCAACAGTGAGTAGTCCTGAAAAACCAAAATGCGATCATTTTCCCCAGGTTGTCTCCGACGAGCGCGGGCCGCTTTCAGCACCCTCTCCTTCTGGCGATAGTCCAGAAAACGCGCTATCACGGCACGCGGCCGTTGTGCTTGGTCTCGCCGCGGCCCCAGTCGATGCACTCTCTCCAGCACGATGGGGCACCCCTCTGTCACTTCCAGGATGGTCCCCATCCAGTCCAGGAGAAAGCTAGGTAGGGCAGCATCAGCCACCGTTTCCGGGATACCGATAAACCGCAGATTTTTCCTGCGGCCCCGGTTCTCCAAATCTTCTAGCTTCTCACCCTGCTGTTGCACAAGGGTTTCCAGGGCTTGCACTTTAGTCTGGAGGGTATGCTGGTCATCTTCCAAGCTCGAGATCCGAGTCTCGGCTTGATCCATCCGTCCGGTGAAATCATTTATCTTTTGCACCACAGAGTGCAGTTGATCCCCAAGCTCCGTAAAACGTCCGTCTAGGGCCCGCACGACCGCGGCACTCACATCCGCCACCATACTGCTCTCTCCTTCTGACCCCGGGCTCCGCGGCGCTCCCTCCGCCATCTTTGGGTCAGGGCCGCGTGCTTTCTCCCTCTTGGTCAGTTTAGAAGCCATCAGGTGCCGCTCGGGATGCAATGGATGTTCTGTTGCCGTGCCTCCACTATCCCTGTTGCTTTTGGGAGCCACCTGGGGCATTCGGTTGCGATCGGCAGGATTTTTTAGCAGTTTTGCGGGGTGGAAGTCCGGAGCTGATCTGCACAACGCCCAATCAGCTCAGTGCCATACCGGAACGTCTTTGGAAGGTTTTAAGAGTGGACCAGGTGGCTGCCCTGCAGATATTCAGCACTAAGAGAACCTCTGTCAGCACGGAGACACCCACGCCGACGTAGCAGAGGTTCAGGAAGACAGCACAGGCACAGGAGGAGGCACTCAAAGGGCAGTTCTCTCAGCAACATACCAGCCCCAAAGAGACATCACAGACATCGCAGGCACAGAAGCAGCAGCAGCAGCTCCAGCAGCAGACATGCTCAAAAGAGGTACTACAGGCATAGGAGCAGGGACAAGCACAGATCCTCCCACAGACACATCTATGTACCCTCCAGCAGCCCCTCCTATGTTCTTCCCCCCTCCACTGACTCAGAACCTAGGGAGGGTGGGGAGACTGCCATCCAGACCACCATGCTGCTTGAGGCACAGGACAAAGTTCAACACCCAGACTTAACGCAGATTTCAAACTTTTTCTCAAGCCTCTTTGACCAATGGGCAAAAAATCAAGCACCTACCTCTACTTCATTGGACCCGAAGGTCCCTAGATCACTAGCCGCGTCCACAGAGTCTTCACCTACAGACAGCTCCCCTGCCTCCTGTAACACTACTGTACCAACTGACCCTGGGCCACCTATGACTGCAGAAACCTCGGGGCTCAATTTAGCGCCCGCACAGGCAGATCCCGCCACCGGCATCCCAGAGGGCCTCATTATCCCAGATTTCTCCGCAAACTGGCATCAGCTATGGACCTCCCTACTACTGGACAGCCCTCAGACCAGCATTCAGAAACCCAAGCAGCATGGAAATTCCTCAAGGCCCTGTAAGCCCCTGCAATGATTCCGGTGCATCCCCTGCTGCAGGAGAACCTCATCCAGCTTTGGAAAAGCCCCAGCTCGGGACCCCCCTCTACACGCAAACTGGACTTAAAATACCAAATCCAATACTCTCCAGGATTCAACAAGACCCAACTCTCACACCAATCCATCATGGTGGAGTCTGTCTTTAAGCGCTCAAAGTCCATGCGGACACATTACAACAACCCCCCAGGCAGAGATCTTAAGCTTCTCAATGATACTGGCAAGAAGACTTTCCAAGGTGCCATGCTCAGCGCAAGAATCTCTGCTCACCAAATACAGCACCCCCTCTATCAGGACATCCTCCTAGAGCGCTTGAAAGACGTCATCTCAGCCCTGCCACAGGACAGTCAGCCTTCCGCCAATACCGCTTTAGCAGACCTACAGGAATGCAGGAAGCACCAAGTGTGAGCATCCTTCGATTCCTTTGATGCGGCCGCACGCACAGCTGGGACTGCTATCTCCACCCAAAGACTCGCATGGCTCCGGGGCCTCTGGTCTCAGAGAAGATACCCATGACCGCATCGCTGATGCCCCATGTACTGGTGATTCTGTTTGGAGACAGAGTCAATGATACCATCTCCACTGTAAAGGACACCTGCACCACACTTCAGACCCTCGCTGACGAGGGCCTTGAGCGCATCAACCACAAGAGCTCCTACCAGCAGAGACAGTACCGCACTTCAAAACGGCAATACACTACGTACCGGAAGTGGCAACAGCCACGGTACAAGTCACAACAGCAGCATTCCTCCTACCGCAATAAGCCCCGCCAGCGCGACCGGAGACAACAAAAGGCCCCCCAAGCTGGGCCAACGAAACAAAGCCAGCCTTTTTGACAAACAATGCACAGACTGCCCCTCCCCCCGGGGGGGGGGGGGCCGGCTCACCAAATTCCTCCTGGCATGGGAGTCCATCATGACAGACAAGTGGGTACTACAAATAATCAGGAGAGGGTACCGCATCAGGTTCCACTTTACTCCGTGCCAACGAAACCCCCCCCCCAAGAGAAGGCAGACCCCGCATCGCCCACAGGTCTGCCTCAAGAAGTATCCTCCCTCTTCACTAGAAAGCAATCGAGCCTGTGCCACCGGAGGGAATTCACACTGGCTTCTACTCCAGATTCTTTATCTTTCCCAAGAAGTCGGGTGGTTCGCGCCCCATCCTCAACCAGCGCAAACTCAACAAATTCATAGTCAGAGAAAAGTTCCGTATGCATTCCTTTGGGTCCGTCCTCCCAGTCATGCAGAAGGGGGAGTGGCTTTCATCACTGGACCTAATACTCTGCACAACCAGTGCCACATCCAGGCTTCCTACCTGCCAGGGGCTCTGGAACGAGCTAGCAGACCGCCTCAGCCGACAACTCAGACCACACAAATAGGCACTCAACGGTCAAGTGACTCTCACCATCTTCCAGCGATGGGGTTAACCGCGGATAGACCTTTTTGCCACGGAAGAGAACACCAAATGCAACCTCTTCTGCTCAAAATGGCCGCCCCCCCCCCCCCCATGAATTTTGATAATTCAGGCATGCACACTTGGCCTGCCACTCCTGTCCCTCTCCTATACCGCTTAATGTGAGAGGGGGCAGGAGCAGCAGGCCATGACTTTGCATATATATGTTGGGGCCTTAAGGCTTGCTCCAGGCACTGAAGCAACAGCACACAGCCGCTGCTTTCAAAAATCATGGAAAGGTCAAAGCGCTGCACCCCCCCCACGACTACCAAGTTAGATGATGGATGCAGAAGAGGGTCGGACAAATGCAGCAGAAACCCTTAGGCCAGACTTGCTGTCAGTGTTCTGCATATGACAGAGGTGCAATTTCATTAGTGTGTAGTTTCTTTAGAGCTCTGCAGAATTCCACTTATTCTGTTTTACTAGAAGTAGGTATATTGCTTTTCTACGCCCAGCATAATCCTTTTAGTGCTGACTATTCTCTGTTACGGCTCTAGCTGTGTTCTTTCACCGTGTGCCTGGTAATGGGAAGTCTCACATGTATATATATTTGTAGTCTTTAGCTCACACCTTCCCAGGGAGATATCAAAGTGAGTTACATTTAGGTGCAGAATGCTGTTACTCAAATGATGTGAGAGTCAGAATATGTTTTGTATGGTGAAATGTCCTGGTTCTGAACTGCACCTATGTAGGGGGCGCAGGAGCCTACGTTTAAACCACCACCGATCCAACATTCATTGGGAGGAGAGAGAGAGGAGCTATGCAAATGCGATGGCAGTGGGGGTGTACTATCGACCGCCTGTCCAGAATGAACAAATGAATGATGAAATGCTCAAAGAAATCAGGGAAGCTAACAATACAGCACAGTAATAATAGGTAATTTCAATTACTCCGGTATTGACTGGGTCAGTGTCACGGCAGAACATGCAAGGGAGATAAATTTTCTCGATGAAATAAATCACTGCTTCTTAGAGCAGCTGGTTCATGAACTGACCAGAGGGGAAGCCATTTTGGACCTAGTCCTTAGTGGAACACCAAATCTAGTGCAAGAGATAAGGGCGTTGGGGCCACTTGGCAATAGTGATCATAGCATGATGTCTTTTGATTTAATTAATGGAGGAGGGATGATAAGGAAATCCACAGTACTACCTTTTAACTTTCGAAAGGGAGACTATGATAAAATGAGAAAAATAGTTAAGAAAAAACTAAACGGAGCAGTTGCAAAGGTTAAAGACTTACATCAAGCTTGGGTGTTGTCTAAAAATACTATCTTGGAATCCAAGAAAAAGGAAATATTTACTCAAGTATTCAAAGGAAATTTCACAGCCGTAAACAGCCTATAAATAACCTAAGCATCTAAGAGAGCTCGCTCATTCACCCCCAACTGGTCCCCTAGAATTTATAAAGCAAGTAATTGAGAGGAATAAAGACAAATAACACAATTACCCTGAAATTTTACTAAGCATTTACACAGGTACTTCAGAAAAATAAACCCCCAAGCTGGAGAACCCGTGGACGCAGTATTAAAAACTCACTCCTGCGCCGCCGGGTCTCCCGAGGCAGGCCAGGAAAAATACGGACAAGACACCCCTTAAATAAGGCTTTTTTTCAGGAAAAGGAATGTTTTAACAGCCACTCCCGGTCAGAAACCAATGCTAAGGTGACTAAACAGGTAGCAGGTTTCACTAAAGCTATATCTGAACTTTCCAATAACTCAGAAATATTAAGCTCATCTAATTGTACAGGCCCGGCTGACTCAGTAGAAACTAAAGCCTTCCGAGCTGTAGGAAGGTAATATACCTTTACAATGGGAGGACAGGAGTCCACAGGGACCCCCAAAATCTCAACCAAATATTTTTTAAACATTTCTTTTGCAGGAATAGTAGGTACATAAGGAAATGGACCAAAACAAAGATTAGCTAACTTGGAAAAGTTCTCTATTTGCTCCAACCTGATTTTCATCTGATTGGAGTCCTTAATAAATGTTTTAGATAAAGTCTCCAACTGATTATTCTTTACAGAAACCTCTTCCAACTTTACTTTCATTAAATTCAAATCCTGCTCCGTTTTAACAATACTAGTAGAGTTCAATACATCCTGCTCCTGAATTCCATTAATCTGGGATACAAAGGTTTCCCCTAGATGGTTAATGGCAGTCCATATCGACTCCAGGGTAACATGATCTGGCCGTGGCAGGGAAAAGGAAAAAGCAGAGCCCCATTTAACACCCGGCAAGACTCCACAAGGCCGTAGGCTTCCAGGAGGGGGAGTTCCGGTGCCACTTCCAGATGCAACAGCGATGCTCCCAGTCTCTAGCGCTGCTCCTGGATTCTGCCCCGTCGAGGGGAAAACTCCCTCCGACATATTGGGCACACGCGGACCTACTGAAGATTCAAGGGCTCCCATCGTAGGAGAGACCAACATCTCCACGCTGCACCGAGCTGACTCGAATTTTCTTGGATTCCTTGTATAGTGGGCTATGGGAGGGGTTTACTTTGGGACTATTGCTGTTAATTTTATTTCCTTTTTGTGTTATGTATTTTCTGAAGTTTCCCCCATTACTAAGCAAGTGTGTTTACTTGTGATATGTTTGAAAAGCAATATAAATAAATAAAAATACTATCTTGGAAGCCCAGACCAGCTGTATTCCACGCTTTAAGAAAAGTGGAAGGAAGTCCAAAAAACTAAAGCATGGTTTAAAGGTGAGGTCAGAGAGGCTGTTGTTGCCAAAAAAGCATCTTTGAGGACATGGAAGAAAGAGCCAAATGATGAAAACTGGAAACAGCGCAAGCGCTGGCGAGTTAGATGCAAGGCATTGATAAGGCAGGCAAAGAGAGAATTCGAGAAGAAGCTTGGTCTGGAAGCAAAAATGCATAATAAAGACTTTTTCAGGTACATTCGTAGCTAAAAAACAAAAACGTGAGAGTCAGTTGGACCATTAGATGATAGAGGGGTAAAAGGGTCACTAAGACAGCACAAGGTCATAGCGGACAGACTGAATGAATTCTTCACTTCGGTCTTTACAGAGGAAGATGCAGGGATGTTACCCATGACTGAAGTGGTATTTAAAGGTGATACTGCAGAAGAATTGAAAGAAATATCGATACACCGGGAAGATGTATCTCAACTATTTGATAAACTGAACAGCAGCAAATCACCTGGACCGGATGGTATACATCCAAGGGTGTTTAAAGAATTGAAATATGAGATTGCAGACCTGCTATTAGTAATCTGTGAACTATCATTAAAATCATCTGTAATACCTGAAGATTGGAGGATGGCCAATGTAACATCAATTTTTCAAAAGGTTCCAGGTGTGATCTGGGAAACTACAGAGCGGTAAGCCTGACATCAGAACCGGGCCTGACATCAGAACCGGGAAAATGGTAGAAACCATCATAAAGAACAAAATTACAGAACATGTAGATAGTCATGGCTTAATGGGAGACAACCAACATGGCTTTAGATAAGGAATATCTTGTCTTACTAACCTGTTATGTTTTTTGAAGGTGCAAATAAACACGTAGACAAAGGTGGGTCGGTCAATCTGGACTTTCAGAAAGCCTTTGACAAGGTCCCTCATCAGAGACTTTTGGGAAAACTAAAAAGTCATGGGACAGGAGGCAGTGTACTATTATGGATCGGGAACTAGTTAAAAGATAGAAAGCAGAGGGTAGGGCTAAATGGCCAATTTTCCCAATTGGGAAAGGTGAATTGTGGAGTACCCGAGGGTTCTGTGCTGGGTCAGTTTATTTCTAACATATTCATTAATGACCTTGGAAAGGGAATAACGAGCAAGGTTATCAAATTTGAAGATGACCCCAAACTATTTAAAGTTGTTAAAACCCATAAGGACTGTGGAAAATTGCAAGAGATCTTGATAAATTGGAAGACTGGGCATCCAAATGGCAGATGAAATTTAATCTGGACAAGTGCAAAGTTATGCACCTAGGAAAGAACAACCCAAACCATTTATTCATTTATTTATTTATTTATTTATCTATTTTCTTCTATACCGCCCCTTCCAGTGATCTAGGGCGGTTTACATGAAACATCTTAACAATTGTACACAACTGTATACATTTACATTGAACAATCGGATTCAACTATTTACATTGAACAGCCAGATTCAACTATTTACATTGAACAATAAACTTCAACTTTATGATATATTAATATAAACAACCGTTATACTATTTACATTGGATATTTACAGTGGCTGTGTGTTGTGTGTAGGGCATGTGTAGTTGGGTATTGGAATTTATTTCCTTTTATGTCGTATGTCAGGAGTGTGTGGTGTGTAGGACAGATATATATTTTGGAATTTGTTTCCTTTTATGACGTAAGTCAGAAGTGTGTGTGGTGGGGGGCAAACAGGGAGTTATTTAATTTTGATTACGGGGGTTTGTGCATGTGAGTCCATAGTTGTTATGAAGGTGGTTTGGGGGAATATGGAACATGGTTACATAATGCAAGGTTCCACATTAGGAACCACACCCAGGAAAAAGATTTAGGCGTCATCGTGGATAACATGTTAAAACCCTCCATCCAGTGTGCAGCGGTGGCCAAGAGAGCAAATGGAATGCTAGGTATCATAAGGAAATGAATGGAACATAAAGCAAAGGATATTATAATGCCTCTGTTATCGTTCCATGGTGCAACCGCACCTTGAATATTGTGTGCAATTCTGGTCGCCGTATCTTAAACAGGATATAGCGTTATTAGAAAAATACAGAGAAGAGCCACCAAAATGGTAAAGAGGATGGAAGGATAATCCCCTATGAAGAGAGGCTATAAAGGTTAGAGCTCTTCAATCTGGAAAAGAGACGGTTGAGTGGAGATATGATAGAGGTCTATAAATTAATGAATGGAGTGGGACGGGTAAACGTAGATCTATAGTTTACATCATCAGAATATAGAAAGACTAGGGGACATGCAATGAAGCTACAGGGTAACCTAGTTAAGATGAATAAAAGAAAATATTTTTTCACTCAACGTGTAATCAAACTCTGGAATTTGTTACCGGAGGATGTAGTAAAAGCTGTTAGTGTAGCTGGGTTTAAAAAAGGTTTGGACAAGTTCCTGGAGGAAAGGTCCATAAACCATTATTAAAAGGGACCCAGGATAGCACTGCTTGACCCAATACAAGCATTGTGGAACCTGTGTCTTTTGGGGAAACAGCTAGGTACTTATGACCTAGATTGGCTACTCTTGCTGGACCGTGGTCTACCCAGTATGGCATATCTTATGTTCTTATGCAGACAGCCGAACCCACGATAGCCACTGAGAAAACAGGCACCAACCCCATGGCAGCAGCCTCACGCAAGATGACCTCTGGGGAAGGAAGAAATGGGCCCTTCACCATATTGACAGCAGGGAATTCCACAGTGTAGGCAATCAACGCCGACATAAGCACAGCTGCTCCCATCAGCCAAGTTCCACCAACAGGGGCTGCTTCAACAGCTTTGCAGAGGCATGAGCTCACATCACCACGGATCAATGGGACTTGAACATCAAGAGGTGTGGCTTCTGCTTTCATTTCCAAACCCAACCATCCTCACACCCCATCGACCCCCTTCTGATGGATTTTAGACTGCATTGCCTTCTGCTATGAACAGGCAGGCCTGTGACCTGCCGGTAGGGTCCACACACGCCAACCGATAGCCATTGTTGCTCGCCAACCGCCACTATTCATCTTCGGAGGACATCTGCAGGGCAGACACCTGGACCTCCATCCACATTTTTACCAAACATTACTGCCTTGACTGAGCCTTCCAGGATATTTTTGCCTTCGGACAGGGTGTCCTCCAGGAAGGCCACCCCAGCCCAGATGCCAATGCAGTGCTCCCACAGGGGGGGGAAGATCGCAGGGTAGCTGCTTGCCCTAGTTTTCAGTTGAACAAGGGCAGTATCAGAACAAAATTTAGTGTTGGACAAAGCAGCAGCATCAGACAAGGATGGTGCTCTGCCTTTAGCAGTAGCAATCCCAACCCCACCCCACTTTGTTGTGTTGATTGCTGACTTCCCTGAGTGAATGTATAACCGATTTAGCCTGCCTATGGAGAAAGCGAGGTTACTAATCATAAGGGAGATTTGCAAAGGACACCTGAGAACGTTTGGCTGCACCGGTAGCAGAGAAGTTTTTGTCGAATCACTGCACAGGGCGGGATTTTCAAACTCGGGCGCTCGATATCCTCGTTAATTTTAAGTAGACCGGAGGGGACTTCAATATTAATCATTTTCAGTTCATTTTGTTATAGCGGATTACTAAATTGGTTAATTTTGCTCTTCATTTAGCCTGAACGCCGTTCCCAATCCGGGGCAATGAAGAGAAACTCCACTAAACTCGGAAGGTGAGAAAGTGAATCAGGGAATTACATAAATTTATAATTTCATCTCTTTATCATTTCTTTTCATCACTTCTCTCCAGGCTGCGATCAAAAGTTGGAAGCATTGGCTGTATCCGATTTATCTCTTACCAATCACAGCAAAGGGCGGGCTTTTCATACTCTCTCTAACGGCTCTTTATCTCCCCGAAGCCTATCGGGAACCGGCACTCGGGTTATAAAAGCAGGCTTTTCGGCCACTTTTTCAGATCCAGAAAACAGAAAAGCGCGTCTATAATGGCCAGGACCAAGCAGACTGCCCATAAATCCACTGGAGGAAAAGCTCCTCGTAAGCAGCTGGCGACCAAGGCTGCTCGTAAAAGCGCCCCGGCTACGGGCGGGGTGAAAAAACCTCATCGTTACCGACCGGGCACCATAGCGCTCAGAGAAATCTGTCGCTATCAGAAATCCACTGAGTTGCTCATCCGTAAGCTGCTCTTCCAGCGCCTGGTCCGCGAGATCGCACAGGATTTCAAGACCGACCTGCGCTTCCAAAGCTCGGCCATCATGGCCCTGCAAGAGGCTAGCGAGGCTTACTTAGTTGGCCTCTTTGACGACACCAATCTCTGCGCAATCCATGCCAAGAGGGTCACCATTATGCCCAAAGACATCCAGCTAGCCCGCCGCATTCGTGGCGAGAGAGCTTAAAGAGCATCATCTTTTCTATCCTTACAACCCAAAGGCTCTTCTAAGAGCCACCACATTCCCACTCAAAAGAGCTCTCGAGTTAGTAAATGCTTAGCATGTTACCTCAATTACTCAAATCCTTCAGGAAGTAGAAACCCGACGTGCCACTGAAGCTGACTGTTCTTTGTTTCCAGCCTCACCCCTTCCACGAGTTGTTCAAGGCGAGATCCCGACAGCTTACAAGGGTCCATTGCTTCAGGTGTGTTTTGACCAGATTCGAAACTGTCTTTCCCGTTTCCCCACTGATGCTCTAACCACTAAGCTATTTTTGAGGCATGCTTGATGCCTTCCACGAGGAATCTCCTCTCACGCTTGAATTATTACGGGCTGACTTTCAGATGGTAAAGGATTTCGGCATATCGCCCTCCACCCCCCCCCCCGGGTGATTTTGGAAGGATATTCTCTTCCACTTTATCCTTACCCCCCAACAAAGTTTACGATCCTTCTCCCTGCTCCAAACCCTTAAGGATTGTGAGCAGAAAAGAAAGCGCGTCTCCCTCATCCATTTACAATTCTGAAACACGAGAAGAAACTCCTCGGGTGATAGGAGTCAAGCAGAAGCCCTCTTCCGGGATAGCAAAGGAATTTGAACCTCCTCGTCTGCTGCTTTAACATGACACATCTGAAAGCATTGGGGGTCTCCGCCTATCACTGGGCATATCAGCGCCTGCTAGTTTCTTATAAAGTGATTGGACAAAACACAAAATAAATCATCCAGCTCTTTCTTTGATCTAGGTGGTGGTTCTGAAAAGAGCCTTTGGGTTTACAAAGAGATCATGAAAAAAGGTAGAAATCTTCATTTTTTCTTAGGCGCCCCCTTCGTGGCTTTTGCTGCTTTGGGCTTGGCAGGCTTTGCCGTGCTCTTTTTCGCCTCTGGTTTCACAGGCTTGGCTTTAGCCGGGCTCTTGGCGGCTTTTTTGGGCTTTGCCACTTTTGGTTTCTTGGGGCTCTTGGCTACCTTCTTAGTAGCAGCCGCTGCCGGTTTCTTAGCTCTCTTCGGGCTCTTTTTCACTCCCGCAGCCGCTGATTTTTTCGTTTTTTTGGCAGCCGGTTTCTTGCTTTTGGGCGCGCTCTTCTTGCTCTCTGGCTGCTTCTTGTTCAATTTAAAGGAGCCCGAAGCTACGCTGCCTTTCATCTGCAGCAGGCTGCCTTTGCTGACCAAGCTCTTGACGGCCAACTTCAGGCGGCTGTTGTTCTTCTCCACGTCGTAGCCCGAGGCCGCCAGATGCTTTTTCAGGGCAGCTAGAAACACGCCGCTGCGATCCTTGGAGGCTGAAACAGTCTTTTCTCCAGGACCAAGCAGGAAGTCAGTCCTCACATATGGGTGTCATCGGCGCCGATGAAGCCCCAACGGAGCATTTCCCCAGCTTTCTATGAAAGCCTTTGGGAATGCAGGCACGCATGCGTGGTTCCCTTCCCGCCTAAAGGTGCCATCTTACCTCACTCTTTTTTTCCGAGAAGCCCACCGGACGTGTGTCCTGTCATCCCGGATAAAATTTGATTTTTTTCGGCGATATTCGCTATTTTTTCTCCCGGTTCGACGCCGGTTCCCCTCCCGCCGGGTTCGGTACACCGGTATCGAGCCCGATTCTTCTTTTTCCGTTTTTGCCCTTCGTGGCTGGCGTTCGTGCCCTTTTTTGCTTTTTTCCCTGGCAGGCCGGTCCTTTGACCTCACGGGGACTCTTTTTTCCCGATGGCTTCCAGCGGTTTCAAGAAGTTTGATCGGTGTAAGAAACTGATGTCTCTCACCAACACGCACGACTGCTGCCTCCGGTGACTCGGTCCTGATCACGACCCTAAGTCGTGTGGGCCATGTGGGAAGATGTCTTCCAAGGCACTCTGAAGTCACCAGCAGCAGAAAGAAAGGCTTTTCTCGGACTCAGCCTCCGGCCAGGCCCGGACCTCATCTGAGGCCTCAACATCTCGGGATTCGGATCCCGAGCGCCGTCGTGGCTCCTCGGACAGGGGGCCCCCCGACCGGGAACGCAAGAGGAAGAAGCGGCTTGCAAGGACGTCGTCGGAAGAGGTCCCTGGCTCCTCGAGGGCCAGGTCCAAGACCCCCGACCGTTGCCCCGGGCCCGTGGAACAAGAGAAGCCTGCCAAAGTTCCTCGTGTGGAGCCGGAGTCTGCTGGACATGTAAGCCCTGTAGTCCTCGAGGACTCTCCTCCCAGGGAGCCGACGTCGGGCCCGGCACCGCTGGGGCCCGAGTCGGTGGCTACTGCATCTCCCGAGCTGAGTCTCAGGATGACAGCCTTGGAGAACAGATTGTCTGCCTTCATGGAGCAGCAGCGGGCACTGATGGCCAGCCTGTCTGGAGCATCTGCCCTGACCACCGGGACATCGAAGTCGACCCCGGAGACTGAGCCGATACTCGAGTCCATCATGGCTCGAAGTCAACCTCGGTCGTGGTCTCCCTTGACCTCCCGTTCGGGACCGAGGGCGTCGACGTCTGTGCTTCCGGCGTCGGGGCGGGTGCTCCAGGGCCCCGCAGGGTCGGACCCTGACTCCTCGTTGGACAAGTCCGCCTGGGAGACGGAGGATGAGGAGTCCCCCGATACGTTCAAGACTCGGTGCGTCCCGTCGGACTCACCGCAGTCTGAACCCCGGAGTAGATCCCCTCCGGAGGATATTCGGTTCTCGGAGTTTGTCCGGGATATGGCCACTGCCTTGGCTATTCCGGCGGACCCAGAGGAAGAGCCTCGAGCTGAAGAGCTCAAGGCCCTGCAGTATGACTCTCCTCTGAAGGAGGCCTTTACTGTCCCGGTTCCTCCGATGCTGGAACAGCTCCTTTTCAGGATGTGGGAGGCACCGACCTCGGCGCCGGTTCACAGCAAGCGAGTCGACTCGATCTATCGACTCCGGAAGAGCCCTGGCTTTCAAAAGGCACAGCTAAAACACCATTCCATGGTTGTGGAATCAGCCATGCATCGTCTGAAGAGTCAGAAGATGCACTCTGCGGTGCCTGCCAACAGGGAGGCCCAGAACCTCAATGGCGTCGGTAGAAAGTGCTTTCAGGGCTCGATGCTTGCTTGCCGTGTCCAGTCTTACCAGCTGTACATGGGCATGTACTTGCGGGACCTGGCCAAGGAGTTGGCTGGGTTCTCTGCTGGACTCTCCGGGGAACCCTTGCAGAGATTCAAGTCCTTGTCCTCGGGGATTCGGGACTGCTCGAAGTTCATGACCCACACCGCCTACGATGGCTTTGGCCCGAGTTGCGGCAGCCGGCATCGCGGCTCGACGCCAGGCATGGCTGCAGTCATCGGACCTCGAGCCATGGGTTCAGGACAAGTTGGTCGATGTCCCTTGCCGAGGTGAAAACCTTTTTGGCAAGCCCATGACCGAGAAGGCCGCTCAGCTCGAAACAGAGCACCTTACACGGACAAGGCTGTCTAGGAAGACCTCTGCCCCTTCTCATAAGAAGGGCTCAGGTAAGAAGCCCTTTTACCCGAGGAAAGGCACTGCCTACAAACAGTACCCTCAGTATCAGGCTGCCCAAGCTGCACCCCAGGGTCAGCAAGCCAAGGGGCAGGGTAATGGGCCCCGTAAGCAGAGGACCCCCAAGCTTCCGGCCCCTGCTCCCACTCAGCAGGGTGGGGGTTTTTGACTTCTTGAGCGTAGCCTTTCCGTCCCTGCTCTCCCAACCCTGCACAGGAGGTCGCCTCGCCCTCTTTGCCCACCAGTGGCCCCTCATCACCGGGGACAGTTGGGTGTTGGACATAGTCCACAGGGGCTATGCACTACGTTTTCTCCAACTGCCTCCCACATACTTTCCAGGGGAGCCTCCAAGGCCTTCCCTGCACACAGGCCTTCTCCTTGAGGAAATTCGAGGACTGTTGGTGGACAGGGCGGTGGAACCTGTGCCTCCCCACTTGCAAGGTCAGGCGTTCAGGTATTTCCTGGTACCCAAAAGAACTGGTGGCCTTCGACCTATTCTGTATCTCAGGAATCTAAACAAGTTCCTAGTGAAAGAAAAGTTCAAGATGCTTACTCTTGGAACACTTCTGCCCTACCTCCAGCAGGGAGATTGGCTATGCTCCTTAGATCTAAATGATGTGTACACTCACATCCTCATTCATCCAGACCACAGAAAGTACCTCAGGTTCATCGTGGGAGGAAACCACTATCAGTACCGAGTACTGCCTTTTGACCTGACCTCCGCTCCAAGGGTCTTTACCAAATGCCTAGCAGTGGTGGCGGCCTACCTGAGGGATCAGGGAATCTTTGTCTTCCCCTATCTGGATGACTGGCTCATCAGGGGTCAGACGTGCCAGGCGGCCAGCCAAGCCACCCTCAGAACTATTGCTCTTCTTTAAAGCCTAGGGTTTGTCATAAACTTTGCAAAGTCCACTTTGCTCCCCTCCCAGAATTTGGAGTTCATAGGAGCAAGGCTGGACTCTCTCCTGGCAAAGGCTTTCTTGCCAGAAGACAGAGCACAACGGCTAATTGCCTTGGCAAAACAGTTTCTCAACAGGTCGCTGGTCTCCGCCAGACTCTGCCTGAGGCATCTAGGCCACATGGCTTCGACAGTACATGTGACCCCCAATGCCAGGCTCCATATGAGGCCTGCACAGTGGTGCCTTCGGACTCAGTGGTCACAGGCAGCCTCAGGGACAGGATAAGGGTGTCCAGACACTTTCTGAACTCCCTCAGCTGGTGGCTACACCCACCCAATCTCCTAAAAGAAGTGCCCTTTCAGATTCCTGGATACAAGGTGGTACTGACCACCGACGCCTCCCTGCAGGGCTGGGGAGCTCATTGTCTAGACAAGTGCACCCAGGGCCTGTGGTCTCCTGGAACTCAGGGCTATTCGCCTAGCTCTCAAAGCTTTCTCTCCTGCCCTGGCCCATCAATCTGTCCTCGTTCAGACAGACAACCAGGTGGCCATGTTTTATGTGAACAAACAGGGCGGGACTGGGTCCAGGCTCCTTTGTCGAGAAGCTCAAGACCTTTGGTCATTTGCCCTACAGCACAGCATGCTCCTCAGGGCTGTGTACCTTCCAGGCCAGGAGAACTACTTGGCCGACAAGTTGAGCAGGATTCTGCAGCCCCACGAGTGGCAACTGCATCCCCTGGTAGTTCAGCGGATCTTCATGAAATGGTGTCTCCCTTGGATAGATCTGTTTGCCAGTCCGCTGAACACACAACTGCCAAAGTTCTGTTCCAGGCAAACGCATCCTTTGAGGTTAGCACCGGATGCTTTTCTGATTCCCTGGTCTCAGGGCCTCCTGTATGCGTTTCCTCCCACGCCCTTGATGGCCCGAACTCTTTTCAAGATTCTTCAGGACAAGGCCTCGGTCCTGCTGGTGGCTCCCAGGTGGCCGAGACAACCTTGGTTTCCACTTCTGCTTCAGCTGGCAGTGGATCCCCCACTGCCCCTGGGGTTGCAACCCGACCTTCTCTCTCAGGATCAGGGTTCCCTTCTGCACCCCAATCTCAAAGCTCTCAATTTGATGGCCTGGAGGCTGCAAGGGTAGTTTTTGGCTCCCTGGGGCCTGCGTCAGGAAGTTGAGGAGGTTGTCCTAGCCTCTAGGAAACAATCCACTAGAAAAACCTATGCTCTCAAATGGAGAAGGTTTTCTGTGTGGTGTCAGCTACGTACAGAGGATCCTTTCTCCTGCACTGTACCAGTAGTGCTTCAGTACTTACTGCACTTATCAAGTCCAATTCTGTTCGGGTCCACCTCTCAGCTCTAGCAGCTCACCACTCACTGGTGGAGGGACATTCTCTGTCGGTTCACCCCTTGGTGTCCCGCTTTCTCAGAGGCTTGCTTTTACTCAAGCCTCCAATCCGTCCTCCGGCCCCTGAGTGGGAGTTGAATGTGGTCTTGCAGCAACTGACTCGCCCACCTTTTGAGCCAATGGCTACTTGCCCACTCCGCTTCCTCTCCTGGAAGACACTCTTCTTGATAGCCCTTACTTCGGCTAGGCGAGTGAGGGAGCTTCAGGCCCTGGCCTTACACTAGGATTTATAGGAACAGGGTAGTCCTTAGGACTCATCCAAAGTTCCTCCCAAAGGTTGTCTCCTCTTTCCACCTCAAACAAGAGGTGGTTCTTCCAACCTTCTTCCCTAGGCCTCATGCTAGCCAGGCTGAAGCAGTTCTGCATACCCTGGACTGTAGGAAGGCCTTATCCTTCTACCTTGACCGTACGCAGGGGCATAGAAGGGCTACTCAGCTCTTCGTCTCCTTTGACCCTAACAAGTTGAGGTTGGCTGTGTCCAAGCGTACCTTGTCCATCTGGGTGGCTGACTGTATCACCTGGGCTTACAAGGCGGATGACCTTCCTTTGCAGGGTCAGGTTACGGCCCACCGTGTCAGGGCAATGGCTGCCTCAGTGGCTCATCTCCGCTCTGTGCCCTTGGTAGACATCTGCAGGGCTGCAACTTCGTCTTCAAGCCAGACTTTTGAGGCCCATTACTGCCTGGAGAGGGAATCCCGTAGGGACAGTGCTTTTGGCCAAGAAGTACTCCGGAATCTCTTTGAGGTTTAGGCAACTCCTGCCCTCTGTTGGGCTACTGGTGGAGGTTGTGTCCTTGAAAAGCCTTTCTTTGCTGCTGAGACTAGAGGGAGTACTCTTGTTCAGTCTGGGTTCCTCGGTAGCCCCGAGCTGGGGAGTCACCCATATGTGAGGACTGACTTCCTGCTTGGTCCTGGAGAAAGAGTACATAAGAACATAAGATATGCCATACTGGGTCAGACCAAGGTCCATCAAGCCCAGTATTCTGTTTCCAACAGTGGCCAATCTAGGTCATACGTACCTAGCAGTTTCCCCAAGAGACACAGGTTCCACAATGTGTTGGTTCAAGCATTGATATCCTGGGTCCCTTCTTAATAATGGTTTATGGACCTTTCATCCAGGAACTTGTCCAAACCTTTTTTAAACCCAGCTACACTAACAGCCTTTACTACATCCTCCGGTAACAAATTCCAGAGTTTGATTACACGTTGAGTGAAAAAATATTTTCTTTTATTAGTCTTAAATAGTTTACCCTGTAGCTTCATTGCATGTCCCCTAGTCTTTCTATATTCTCCTTACTCACCTGTAACAGGTGTTCTCCAGGAGCAGCAGGAATCAGTCCTCACAACCCTCCCGCCTCCCCTTGGAGTTGCAGTTGTACATAGTTTATTTTTCATTTTTGTGTGCTGTTCTTAGCTATGTCATTTGACTGAGGTAAGATGGCACCTTTAGGCGGGACGGGAACCGGGCATGCGTGCCTGCATTCCCAAAGGCTTTCATAGAAAGCTGGGGAAATGCTCCGCTGGGGCTTCATCGGCGCCGATGACACCCATATGTGAGGACTGATTCCTGCTGCTCCTGGAGAACACCTGTTACAGGTGAGTAACTACTCTGACTATGAGCTCGGAGACGCTGGGACCCGAGGTCTTGCGCGCCTTGGAAGTTCCCGACAGCTTCTTGGACTAATTTTTGGCGGCGCCTGGAGCAGCAGGAGGCGGCTGCTGGAGCGGTTTCGGCCATTCCGTACGGAGGGCGCGGAGCTGGCCTACTAAAAACAAACAAAAAAAATCCCCCACCTACTTAGGGAAACGAGGACTTGCATGGCCCACTAAGTCCCTCTATTTATAGCGGCAGCTGCCTTCTGATTGGCTGTCTGCACGCTCATTGCCTGCCTGCCCGAGACGCTTCAATCTAGGGCTCCTCTCGCCCTGTGTTTCTTCAATGGGCAAAATTCACTTTTAATAATCGATTGATGTTCATTTACAAGAACATTCTCACTCGGGTTACTAAAGAAGAGTTTGGAGATTTGAGTAAACGCCGTCTCTCATTTAAATGTGCATTAAGAAAGTCTTAAAGATGCCTCAAACTGCACCTGTCAGACTTCTTTTTTTCCGAAGTGGGGCAGAAATCATTTTTATCTGTGAAAATAAACACGAGCTCGGCACGAGCGTTGACATAAACTCTCTCAAACAATTTTCCAAGAGCAGTAAAACAACACTGCTTCCAAATCAGCTGCTTCTTTTGAAAACTCTCACCTACGAACAGAGATCTAACGAAAGGCAAATAGCACAAGTATTTCGGCACTATCCTGTTAAAAGCCATCACAAGAAGGAGTTGACCTTGTTAAAAATGGTGTTGCAAATTAAGAGCAATGTCTTAATTATAACCGATGGGGTCCTTTGAAAAGGGAAATGCCTTTCCGCTCTCTTTTATCTCTTTCATAGAGAATGCCCTTAACATTTTCCGAAACGACATCATACAAACTGATCTTAAGAAGATAATATATGCCATACTGGGACAGACCCTGAGGTCCATCAAACCCAGTATCCCGTTTCCAACAGTGACCAATCCAGGTCACAAGCACCTAGCAGGTTCCCAAAAAACACACACAGTGCTCGTACTGGGGGCAAGCAGTGGATCTCCCCGGTACTCTTTAATAATGGTCTATGCACCTTTCCTCCAGGAACTTGTGCAAGCCTTTTTTTAAACCCAGCTACCTAGCTGCTTTTACTACATCCTCCAATAACGATTTCCAGAGTTTGATTGGGCCATCTTTCAACGAAGAAACGAATGGGTATGATTGCCAGTCTCCTTCCCCCTCCACAGTGACAGAAATCAAAAAGGCATGGGATGGACACAGTGGATCCCTTTATAGGAAGAGACTAAAATGAAAACAAACAAATATATTATACACTTCAATAAATAGGGGGGGGGGGGGGGCTGACTTGCACCTAGTGGCAGGTAGATCCCTAAACACAGGCATAGAGCGGGGTGAGGTTCTCAGAGTGGCACTTACAACCGCTCTAGCCACCTTACTGGCCAGACTAGATGGACCATCCTGCCCTTTATCTGCAGTCATATACTCTCTTACCCCACCACCACCCCACATGGAGAATACTCTCAATAGTGAAGTGCCATACTGGGTCAGACTAAGGGTCCATCAAGCCCATTTCTAACAGTGACCAATTCAGGTCACAAGCACCCGGCGTGCCCTGAAAGTATCCAGATGTCATTCTACTTTATCCCTAGGGGTCAGGGCCTCTGCAACCCCATATGGAACCCTGGGCAAATGGGTGAGAATGGGTATCCCTTCATCCCCCCAGAGCAGCACAGTCAGTGGTTCTGTTCCTCATTTCTGCTCTCTCAAGCCGCTTGCAAGAGAAGCGAGCTGTGCTGTTGTGACAGACCGGAGGCGGAGAAAGCTAGGTTACTTAGCTGTAACGATGGTTCTCTGTGGACAGCATGATAGGTCAGCCACACCTGGAAGTGCTCTCCTATAGCTCAGAAAGGCAAAGCATGTGCCTAGTTGGCCCTAGCCCCTGGCTCTGTCAGTCCCGAGCCTGGGCTCTCCCGGGTTGGGCTAGAAATCTCCACATGCGCTGGATGCTCCACTGGCTTTGTCCTTCGGGGGGCAGGGGGGGGTGAGTACGTGTGGCTGACTTATCCTGCTCTCCACAGAGAACCCCTGTTACAGGTAAGTAACCTTACTTTCTCCACGGACAAGAAGGATGCATCAGACAGACCTGGTGACTCCCTAGCCATGACTGTGTGGCCCGCTGTTGCTGTGGTGGGATGACACCTACCATCTAGACAGAGGACCCGACACAGGGTGTTGCGGTGAAGTGTTTTTTATCAATATCATATGTACTACGAATGAGCAATAACAATTACAGCTGCGGCAGACCTACAACGATCCTGGTAAACGTACAATATAGTGTAACAAGAACTAGAACAAACCTCATAATTGTAGTACAGCATAACAGTGGTTGAAACAGATCAATGGTAACATAACACGATCATCGTAACGTAACAAATGTGCATAACATAGCCCGTGTACAGGTGTGATATCAGTCAACAGGTGACAGTCTCAGAGTCAAAGGACCCAGACGGCGGGTTCTAATTGTCTTGGCATCTAAAAGAAGGTCCGGAGGCCTCTTTCATGTCCTCTTGGGCCCAGGGTAAACCGTCCTGGTCCCACCAGATGATCGTGCTGAGGATGGTGCGGCCGAAGGAGCTGTCGTCCAATGCAAACTGATCCAGGCAGTAGTGCCTCTGGATGGGTAAGGCTGGAGAACCAGGTGGCGGCCCTACATATTTAGCTCAAACCTATATTTATATATACAGATATCATCAGGCTTTTAAACTGCAGAATGGCCAGATATTATCTGTGGGGCTTGTAAGAGGAGGAGGAAGGGTAGGCCAGAACATTATCCAGATAGTGACAATATTTGCAGAAAGACAACATGGTCTATCTAGACTGCCCTTCTATATCAACTACAATAGTCCCCTTTTTACACTTAGAGATCCTGTGTGTTTATCCCATGCTTTTTTGAATTCCAATATTGTCCTCGTATCTGTCTACAACATCCACTGGGAGACTTCCATTCTTCTGTAAAGAAATATTTCCGCATATTACTCCTGTATCTATCCACTTTCACCCTCATCCTATGTCCCCTCGGAGCAGAGCTTGCTTACAATCAAACGACTTTCCTTCTGGGCATTTATGCCGCGGAGGTACTTAAAAATCTCTATCATAGCTCCTCTAGCCCATCTTTCGTCTAAAACATACGTATTAAGGTCTTTAAGTCTGTCCTCATATGCTTTATAAGGAAGACCACTAACCATTTTAGTAGCCACCCTCTGCACGGACTCCAACCCGTTTATATCGTTTTGGAGGTGTGGTCTCCAGAATTGCACACAATACTCCAAATGAGGCCCACCAAAGACTTATACAGAGGTATTATCACCTCCTTTTGTTCTGCTGGTCATCCCTCTCCTTAAGCACCCAATCATCCTTCTGGTTTTCGCCGTCGCTTTTTCTACCTGTTTAGCTACTTTAAGATTGTCAGAGACAATCACGCCTGGGTCCCCCTCTCTCCTTTCATGGACAGAAGTACTTCATTCCCTACACTGTACCGCTCTCTTGGATTTTTGCAGCCCAAATGTATAACCCTGCATTTTTTAGCATTAAATTTCAGCTGCCAAATCCTAGACCACTCTTCAAGCAGCTACATCCCTTCTCATGTTATCTACTCCTTCCTGGGTGTCTACTCTATTGCTCAATTTGTTTATGTCACCTGTGCGGAACGATGTCCAAGTCTTTACTGAAATCTAATTGTATCACATCTAGGACTCTCCCTCAATCCAACGCCCAGGTCACTCACTCACATAAATCAACCCATGCTGCCTTGGATTCTGCAATCCATTGGACTCCAGAAACCTCACTATCCTCTCTTTTAGCAGCCTTTCCAATCTTTTACTCGCCACAGAGGTTAGACTAACCGGTCTGTAGTTTTCAACCTCATTCTTACTTCCGCTTTTGTGTAAAGGGACCACATGTGCCTTTCTCCATACCTCTGGGACCACTCCTGACTCAAAAGAAGCACTGAAAATGTCAGTCAGTGGAGCCACCAGAATGTTCCTTCAGTATTTCCAGATGTATCCCATTCGGTCCCATTGCTTTATCTACTTTTAGTTTAGCTAGTTCCTCATGAACACAGTCTTCTGAAAATCATTCGAGCTCCCCGTCACTTCTGTTTCTATTTGTGGGTGTTTTCTGAGGTCCTGCTCCCGGCCATTCATCTGTGAACACAGAACAGAAATATTTGTTAAGCAGTTCCGATTTATCCTTATCAGCTTCTACATATTCCTCCCTTTCAGCCTTGAGTCTGACAATACCACTTTTGCCCTCCCTCCTCTCACTAACATATCTGAAAATATATATTATCCCCCCTACCCATTTTATTGCATTGGATATTTCTTCTTCTTTTGTATCTTTGATTTCCTGACTACTTTGATAGCTTCTCTAAGTTTTTCCAAATACAGATTCCCGTCTTTCGCTCTCTCTGTGAGCTCCTGTATTTCCTGAAGGCCTCCCTATTTTTCTTAACCTTTTCAGCTGCTTCTTTTGAGAACCACAGTGCCCTCCTTCTCCTTTTATTTACCTTTCTAACAAAAAAGGTTTGGTGCCCTTAGAATATCCCCTTTCAGTTTTGCCCACTCTTTTTCTAAAGGTCCAACACCGGAAGGCAATAAACCACGTGGATCACAGAGACACAGTCCAAAACGTGATTATTGTGGAAAAACACACTTTATTTTATTGATTTAATGAACCTATGGCTTGGTAATAGGTTCATTAAATCAATAAAATAAAGTGTGTTTTTCCACAATAATCACATTTTGGACTGTGTCACTCTTTTTCTACATCCCGCAGCAGTTCCCATCCCACTAACACCACCTTGAAGTGTCCTATCCTGACAATTCTCCTAAAGTCTAAGACCCTCGCTTTTGAATGGATTTGATCAGCCCAAGTCCTAATACCGAACCACACCATCTGGTGAACACTGGATGCGAGACGATCTCTCGCTATAACATCAGAAACACTTTCCCAATTGGTAAGCACCGAGTCCAGTATGGCCCCTTCACATATGGGCTCTCTTACCAGTTGCCTGAACAGTTCTCCCTGAAATGAATCCAGAATCTCCTTACTTCTAGATGACACCGCAGCAGGGATGTGCCAACCAACATCCGGCATATTGAAATCTCCTATCAGCTTCTTCCATTACAGCCTAAACATCTGAGATCTTACATCCCATGCTATGAGCTTTTATACACACTGCTTTCCAGATGTTGCCCCTTTACCCATTTCTACGGAGCTATTTGATCTTTCACTTACCTGGAGGCTTTCTTCACCCATCCCCAATCTAGTTTGAAGCCCTCTTCTATAGGTTAGCCAGTCTACCGCTGAATACACTTCGACCCTTCTTGGGCAGATGGGTGCCAACGCTGCTCGGCAGCCATTAAGAACATATGAACATAATATAGAAACATAGAAACATGATGACAGAAAAAGACCACAAGGCCCATCTAGTCTGTCCTTCCATAACAACAACTACAACAGTCCACTTTTTACCTTTAGAGATCCTCTATGTTGGTCCCATGCTTTTTTGAATTCAGTTACTGTCCTCATCTCTACCACCTCCACTGGGAGACTATTCCATGGATTCACTACTCTTTCCATAAAGAAATATTTCCGCATATCACTCCTGAATCTATCTCCCTGAACCCTCATCCCATGTCCCCTCGTAGCAGAACTTGCTTTCAATTGAAAGAGGCTCTCTCCCTGAACATTTATGCCACGGAGGTATTTAAACATCTCAATCATATCACCTCTATCCCGCCTTTCCTCTAAGATTCCTCTAATATTAAGATCCTTAAGTCTGTCCTCATATGCTTTTTAATGAAGCCCATTAATCATTTTAGTAGCCACCCTCTGCACCGACTCCATCCTGTTCACATCCTTTTGAAGGTGCAGTCTCCAGAATTGCACACCATACTCCAAATGAGGTCGCACCAAAGACTTATACAGAGGCATTATCACCTCCTTTTTTCTGCTAGCCATTCCTCTCCGTATGCACCCAAGCATCCTTCTAGCTTTTGCCGTCGCCTTTTCTACCTGTTTAGCTACTTTAAGATCATCAGACACAACCACGCCTACGTCCCGCTCTTCTTTAGTGGACAAAAGTACTTCACCTCCTATACTGTATTGCTCCCTTGGATTGCTGCTGCCTCTGGTGAATCCATGCTGCCTCGGATCCTGTAATCCGCTGGACTCCAGAAACCTCACTATTTTCTCTTTCAGCAGCGTTTCCAATAATTTACTCACCACCGAAGTTAAACTAACCGGCCTGTAGTTTTCAACCACATCCTTACTTCCGCTTTTGTGTAAAGGCACATGAGCCTCTCTCCAGTCCTTTGGCACCACTCCCGACTCCCGTGGGTGCAGGAAAAACACTTGCCTATGAAGATCTTGCTCCCAAGGATAAAGGAGTGAGAACAAGATCCTTACTGAGGATTGGGAGTGAGAACGAGATCCTTACCGAGGATCGGGAGTGAGAATGAGAGCCTCACAGAGGATCCGCCTAAGGCAGGAGTGGGCAAGTCCGGTCCTGGAGAGCCGCAGACCAGCCAGGTTTTCATGATGTCCCTAATGAATATTCATGGACCTATTTCCATACAATGAAAGGCGGTGGATGCAAATAGATCTCATGAATATTCATTAGGGACATCATGAAAACCTGACTGGTCTGCGGCTCTCCAGGACTGGACTTGCCCACCCCTGGCCTAAGGCATCTGGTCTTGGCAATTGCATCGGCAGCCCAGGGAGTCCTCGAGGTAGAGGTCCCTGCGTACTCAGAGGGGCCGTGGATCAGCGCCCGCTGTAATGCGAGGAACACAGAAATGCTGCGTTCTAAGGCCAACAAAATCAGAAAATGATAAATCTCTATACCTGCAGACCCTAAAACTATATAAAGAATCCATAAACAAAAGAAAGAAAGAATACCACACAAAATTACTCACAAAATCACTTAACAGACCAAGAGAGCTGTTTTCTATAGTGAAATCTCTAACAAAAACATACACACCTGAGGACGATAAAACATTACACCCACAATTGCTAGCAAACCATTACTTCAGTCACTCAGATCAGAACGAAACTTCAACCACTCCAACATACATCCAGTCCTCATACTCAATTTCTCAAAATAGTGCAACATGATCTACATTTTATGCGATTGATAATAAACATCTCAAAAATATAATAACCAACATCAATACTACTACCTCCCCCACTGACCCCTGCCCAATTGGTTAAAAGCATCCAAAGATGAGATTACTTCAATCATCAAGGAGATAGTAAACTCCTCATTGATCCAAGGATACATGCCTACTTCCTTAAAACAGGCCACAATCCATCCTACACTAAAATCTACGACACTGGACAAACACCTATCTAACTCATATCGACCAATTTCAAGTTTACCATTCCTAACGAAGGTCATAGAAAAGGTTGTTCAGTTACAACTACAGGACTTCATTGAACTATATGCACCCCTGGACGAGAATCAACACGGGTTTAGACCACAACATAGTGTTGAGACTCTTATGCTATCACTCATAGATAACCTCATATGTGGCATAGATAACAGTAAACAGGCCTTTATTCTAATTTCTATACCTTTGGACTACTCATACAGAGACTAAAACAAATCGGTCTGCAAGGGGCAGTCAAAGTGGTTTACATCCTACTTATCCAACAGAACACAACAGGTCAGAATAGGGCAAGACTCATCATACATCTTTACTCAGAACCAAGGTATCCCACAAGGATCCTCCTTATCTGCCCTTCTCTTTAATATTTACCTGCAGCCCATTTCCAATATATTCAAAACACATAACATTAGCTATCATCTTTACGCTGATGATATTATGATGTACCATCCTATAGATTCTAAAAACCCAGATCACTCCCAAATTATTGCACGCTTGAATGACATAACAGGGTGGCTCAATGACCATAACCTCAAAATTAACTTTAAAAAACCTGAAGTTCTTTATGTCACCAGAAATCCAAACTTCACACCCCCCCCCAAACAAACTCCTACTACAAGAGACAGAAATTGAAGCAAAGGATGAGGTCAGATACCTAGGTGTAGTGTTAGATCAAACATTAAGCATGGCCTCCCACATAAAAAACATTACAAAAAGTATATACTTTAAATTACGAACTCTCCAACTACTTAGACCATTACTAGAAGAACATGACTTCAGAAATGTCCTTCGGTCATTAATAACTCCGCACATAGACTACTGTAACAGCATTCTCCAGGGACTCCCTAAAAAAAAACCCCACACACCAGCTTCAACTAGTACAAAACCTGGCTTCACGAATTGCTTCAAAATCTAGATGCACAGATCACATCACTCCTATACTCCATGACCTTCACTGGTTACCGGTCACGTCAAGAATAAAATACAAATATCTAATGATTATATTTAAACATCTCAACAACATAGCCTCACACCACTTTCTGCCCTACTCATACCAACTAGCATAACTAGGGCAAGAAGACATGGTTCCCAAAACACCTATATAGTACCTTCACACATCCGTAATACAAATCAAGGCACCAGCTCAAGAGCCTTCTCCTACATTGCCCCAGCATTATGGAACTCCCTCCCCAATAATCTAAGAGCTACAAAGGACCTCCTTCAATTCCGGAAGGATTTAAAAACCTTCCTGTTCACTGAGCATTTTGGTGACTCAAATAACACCACCAGTGCACATAACAAGGAAGAGCAATGAATCAGCAATCATATAAAGATACCTAGTCCATGTCTTACACAACATATTGTACATAGTTATAACATGTTAACTGTATATAGTTTTAAAGGTTAATTGTACATAGTTTCAAAGTTTAATGCAAAGTTTGCTGTGATGTTCTGTGTAAACCGCCCTTGATCTCTGGAAGGGGCGGTATATAAAAGCTTGTTAAATAAATAAAATAAATAAACATGCGTGCTTCCCACTCGGGGGTCACAGCCATGGACACAGACAATGGGGTAACCGGGTCAGGCATCGAAGGAGAGAGGGGTCTTCGATGGGACGGCCTCGGGAGACTGCGATCCATCACCAGAGACCATAACTTTGGTCCTGGACAGCTTTCGAGGGCGTTCCTGCTCTGGTTCCTCGGGAGCTCTGCGGGGACTAAGAGACCGAGCATGGGATTTCCCATGCTTGTCTGCTTCTCCAGACGAGGCTCTTGAGGTCTTCCTCTTCTTCTTATGCACACGCTCTGGTGACCCTTGCTCAGAGTATCGATGAGCCCGCGGAGGGGCTACGGGGCCTTACACGAGTCTGAGGATCCATGTGGGGCCTTCGGGCATGAGACTACTGGCAAAACTAGGGTTGAGTCTGCCCTGTGGAAGATGTCGCCCTGCTTAAGCAGATGGCTCTGTATGGCCTTGGCACACATTTTCTTGCACAAGGAGCATTGCCCCGGGTAGTGGTCAGTGCCCAAACACTGGAGGCAACAATCATGAGTGTTGGTGAGTGACATGGTTTTTGGAGCACCAATCACATTTCTTAAAGCCAGTGGCCATTGGGGCAAAAAGAACCCCAGCAAGGTCGAAGACCCTCGATGCAACCAGCAATTAAAAAGGGTGAGAAAGTGTTGCAATAGAAAAAATGAAGACAAAAATGTTTTTCGAGGCCCGGTGCATTCACAGCGGGTCTCAGGAGGGAAAGGAGCCGGCACAAGCCAGAAAAGTACAAAAATAGTACAAGAAAATCAATTTTTAATTTTTTTCTAGGGGGATGAGACAAACGTCTGTAGGGCTCCGTGGAAAAAGGGAGACTGAGCAAGATGGCACCCTTGGGCGGGAAGCTGGGGAGATGCTCCGTGCAGGGCTCCATCGACGTCACCCATATGTGACGACTGACTTCTTACTTGTTCCTGGAGAAGGCAGTAATGTTCCAAGGAAGAGCATCTTGAACTTCTCTCTCACCAAGAACTTGTTCAGGTTCTGAAGATCTAGGATGGGCCGTAGGCCCCCTGTCTTTTTTGGCACGATGAAATACCTGGAGTAGAACCCCTTGCCCCTGAGATTTTGGGGTACTAGTTTCACTGCCTTGTCCTCGAGAAGGCCTGCGAGTTCCTGCAGTAGGAGGTCCCAGTGAAGGGGAAACCTGGGGGGCTCTCCCGAGAAGAAAGGGGGAGGTGTCTGTGTCAGGTGGAGAAGATAACCCTCTCTGATCACCTGGAGTGCCCAGGAATCGGTGGTGATGGCTGGCCACCAGTGCGCATAGTGGATGTCCCCCTGTGGGCTGCTGTCCTCCCTTGGTGTAGAGAGGCTATGCTCAAAGAGTCAAAAGTTCCCGACGGGGGATCCAAGATGGCGTTTGTTCGGGTGTGCTGATCGGCACAGCGATTCTTTATGGGCAAGAAGCGGAAGGCTAGAGGGGCAAAACAGCCCGTAACCCCTCTTGCCTCGACGCCTTTACCTTCGGAGGTGGTTGGTCCACTGGATTCTTTTTTTTCTCCGGTGCCGCGTCAGTGGACTGAAGGGGAGGATAGCCCGGCTGTGCGGAGGTGTCTTCGTCCTCTGCTTCGAGCGTTGATCTCACCTCTCCGAGCTCTTTTCGGGCCTTGAAGGTGCCCCGACTGAACAACGGCGTTCCGGGAAGTTGGCTGGTAAGCGTTGAGTCGTCGTACTCCGCCAACAGGCAGAGCTTGGGCGTGGAGTGTGGCCTAAGTTCTGGAGCTCCTGGTGATCAGCAGAGGAGGGCAGAGGGTGGTCTAGGTTTGTTTCCTAGCCCTTCAGCTCCCAGTTCATCAAGGGCCGAAGCGTTGGTGCCTGTTTCTATATTGGAGGTGGTCACTTCAGTTTCTATGACTCTCCCGAAGGTGGTAACACTGGAGGCAATTTGGGTGGCGATCACGCAACTTCGAGAGGAGTTGGTTCCACAGATGACTTCGTTGGATGCACAGGTTTCCCTTAATACAGAAGATTTAAAAGACGCTGTGGTTAAAATAATTGCTTTACAATCTGAAGTTTCTCAAAATCAGGTTAAAGTTGTGAATGCTGAAAATGAAGTAGTACTGCTTAAAAAAGTTTCTCTATCCACTCAATCCAAGTTGGAAATGTTGGAAAATGCAGTCCATATGACAAATATTCGTTTGGTTAATTTTGCTAGAATGTCTTTTATATCTGCAAGGGATGTGTTTCGGAATTATATGATTGAGATTTTAGGTATTCCTCCTGAATCCCATCCCCCGGTAGTAAAAATGTACTATTTCTAATGTGGTCACTTTTTTTCCCAGAGTACAAGCTCAGCAAATAATGTATCAGCTCTGTAAACCTAACCAGAAAGTGTATTACATATCATTTTTGACTAGTGGCAAGATGAGGTCTCAGAAATCTTAGGCTGCCACCAATGATTGCCAGTGATTTGGTGGACTAACGCCTAATCTCACATCAAGGACCTCAGTGGTATTTGCTAGCCACGTGTTATATTTCTTTTCAAGTCCTTTTTTCCTTTTTTATTTAACTGAAGATAAATTTTCCTTAAAAACCTTGTAATTCTAAACTTTATAATGCAAGACTTAATCAGGCATAATCAGGAATGAATGGGTGCTTAGCTTTTTAAGACGTCCCGACGCTTGTTCAGCGCGCTATAAATAGCGTTTCACCTTGCTGGTTTCTTCAAGGGAATTCAGTCCCAAAGCACTTAAATGTCTCTGATTCTCCGAGAAAGCTCTATTCAATAAGTTTTTTTCAGCGATCGCTGAAAAAACCTTATTGAATAGAGCTTTCTCAGAGAATCAGAGACATTTAAGTGCTTTGGGACTTGTGCGGCTGTTCCCACAATGTGCCCCCCCCCCCCAACCCAGGAGGGAGGCATTTGTGGTCAGGGTCCTCTGAGGCATGGGTGCTGGAAGGGCATTCCTGCCTAGAGGTGGCACAAGTTTTGCCACCAGTTGAGGGCCTCCGCCAGTTGGCAGGTAACCCTGACCCTGTCCTATAGCCTGCCCATGGCTTGAGTTCACTGTGAGCAGAGACACCACTGGGCTGTCTGCATGTGCAAGCAGGCTGAGGGCATGACGTGGATAGTCGAGGCCATATGGCCCAACAGGCGGAAGAGACAATAAGCCAGTACCGACCAGCGGCATTGTACCTCTCCTGCCAGTTGCCTGAGGTGTTCTACCCTTTCTCTAGGTATGACGGCATTGACCTGTAACGTATCCAACTGAGCACCAATAAACTTCAGGCTTTGGGCTGGAGAGAGATGGGATTTGGAGTAGTTTATGATGAACCCTAGGTGCTGCAGATGGAGGGTTGCATGCTGTGCAGCCTGATTGACCTCTGAGGCTGTACCACCCCTGATTAGCCACTCGTCAGATAGGGGAAGATGAAAGCCATTTGTAGGCAGCTACCACTGCTAGGCATTTGGTAAAGACCCTTGGCAAGGAGTCCAGTCCAAAGGGTAGCACCGTGTACTGGTAGTGCCCTCCCCTTACCACGAAACGTAGGTACTGCCTGTGCGAGAGGTGGATTAGGATGTGTGTGTATGCATGTTTATGTTTATTACATTTGATATACTGCTCAGGCCAGCATCCTTTAGATTCCAGGTGCACAGCCAATCTCCCTGGTGGAGGTAAGGCAACAGTGTTCTCAAGGGAGAACATCCTGAACTTCTCCCTCACCAGAAACTTGTTTAAGTTTATCAGGTCTAGTATGGGCCTGAGGCCCCCAGTTCTCTTTGGGACAAGGAAGTATCTGGAGTAGAAGCCTTTTCCCCATAGGTGCTTGGGTACAGGCTCTACTACATTGTGTCTGAGCAGACCTGTGAGCTCTGAGAGCAGAAAGGTCTGGTGAAGGAGAGGTTGCATAGGCTCTTCTGGGAAGAACCTGGGTGGTACCTGCTGTAGGTGGAGGAGGTATCCCTCCCTTATCATTTGCAGTACCCACTGGTCCGAGGTGACCATGGCCCACCTGTGGGCAAAGAGTGCCAGGCAGCCCCTTGTGGGCTGGTGAAGGTCTCCCAGAGGAGGGCGGGCCTTGCCCTGGGAGTCAAAAACTCGACCCGGGTTGGGCGGGAACTGGGGCCTGGGACTTCTGAGCTTTTGTTTTCTCCATGGCCTTGTCTTTTGGGGTGAGCACCCTGTTACTGGCCCGAGAAGGGCTGGTAGTGGTGACTCTGTTGGAATTGCCCCTTTTTCCTTGGGAAAAGGGGTCTTTTCTCTGAAGGTTTCTTATGGGGAAAGGATGAGGTCTTTTTTGACAGCCTCTGCACCGGGCCACCTTGTCAGCCATAGGCTTGCTGAACAGGTTCTCCCCGGTGCAGGGGACATCGAGCAGCTGGTCTTGGACCCATAGCTCAAGGTCTGAAGACTGTAGCCAGGCTTGGCACCAGGTACTGATGCTGGCTGCTGATCCTCAGGCTGCTGACTCAAAGCCATCATAGACCACCCAGGAGAGGAACTTAGAACAGTCCTTGATCCCAGAGGTCAGGGATTGTAACCATTGGAGAGGTTCCCCAGCAAGCCCCTCTGAAAACCCGGACAACTCCTGGGTTAGGGCCTTCAGATAAATGCCTATGTAAAGTATATAGGCCTGGATCAGACACCCCAGCATCGAGCCCTGCTAACACTTGCATCCAAGGGCATTGAGGGCTCTAGCATCCCTTCCGGGGGGACAGAAGAGTGGGTCTTCTGGCTCTTACGTTTTTGCATGGTTGACTCGACAACCATGGAGTTATGTGGGAGTTGGGGCTTATGGAACCCCTGGGCCTTTCCAGATGTGCTACATGGTATCTAGGCGCAGGCTGACCACCGGCACTAACGCCGAAGTCTCCCACATTCTAAGCAGCAGACACTCGTGGACTGGCTGCACCGGCACCATGAGAGTTTACTTGGGTGGAGACTCGTACTGGAGAATCTCCAGTTCTTTGGTGCGTTGGTCTTCCTCTGCTTCGGTTTGCACCGAGGGGGCTCTGGCCATATCCTTGATAAAGTCGTGGAAGGCCACATCCTCTGGAAGGGAATGGCACCAGGGTGCTGGTGGAGACAGGTCCGAGGGAATGTCTCTGTGGCGTCCGGTTTCTGGGGATGCCTCGTCATCGGTCTTCCATTTGGAGTTAAGGGGTGACAATGAGTCCAAGGCCCTGCGACTCCTTGTCTCAAGGCCAGCACAAAGGTGCCAGAGGCCTCTGGAGGACCTGGGGTCCGAGTTGTGGGGGAGGATCGGATGTCCGAGGAACGGGACAGAGACCTCGACCGGCGCAGAGGGCTTACCCAAGGCCAGTGGAACTCGGAGCTTGGCTCAATGACCAGGGAGTGCCCTGCAGTCAGGGGCCCAATCGTCGGGGCTGATGATGCAGATGAACCGTTCATAATTGCCTGCTGAAGTGCCAGGATAGCAGTGTTGTTCTTCTCCAGGGCCACCATTCTGGTTTCCATGCCAGAAGGCTCCACAGCTTTCGGTGTGGGCACCGAGGATGTCAGGCCCAGCGCCGGCACTCTCACAAGTTCGTCCTTTATGAGGACTGCGGTCTCGAGGAACCTCACATAGTCTCTACCAGCCGAGTAATCTTTTTTGAGGACCTTAAGTAGGGTGCTTCTCGGAGCCGCCCAAGCCCCTCCGAGTGGTTTTACCACAGGTTTCTCTGGTGGTACCTTGATGGACTTCAAGGATTTTTTCTTCTTTCTCTTGAGGTCTTTCTCTTTCGGGATCTTCTCTGAGGAGCCATCACCGTGGGACTCATAGGACGATCGGGCCTCACAGGAAGTGCTGGGCTTGAAGTTCGGCGTCTGGGAAACCGCTGCCCAGTCGGACCTTGGGAACGTTTTTTCCTGCAACTCTAACCTCTTTTTATTGGTTTTAGGCATCCTGGCCTGACACAGGTTGCAGGAGGTGCTGTCATGGTCCGTTCCCAGCCAGCGTAGGCAGCAGTCAAAAGTGTCAGTGATTGACATTGACTGCAGCGGTCATATTTTTTGAACCCACTGGCGAACATGGTGAGAAGCACCGGCCGGTGTTGACAACCCCCAAGCGAAAAAAGGCATGTACGCCAGTTGAGGCAAACTTCGATCAAAAATAAAAAGGGATAAGAAGCCGAGAACAGCACCGGAATCTGCACTGGCTCGAGGCGGGAAGAGGAACTGGTTCACAAACTGGGAAAAGCTAACTTTTAAGGATATTAGCAAGGAACTTGTCTGGGGAAACAGGACAGAGATCCATTGGACTCTGTGGAAAAAAGGAGACTGAACAAGATGGTACTCTTGGGTTGGAAGGGGACCACACATGCATGGTAGCATATCCCAAAGGCTTTTTTTGAAAGCTGGGGAAATGCTCCGCGCAGGCTCTGTCGGTGCCGATGGCACCCATATGTGAGGATTGACTTCCTGCTTTTTCCTGAAGAAAAAGATGTTATAAAAAATTAAAAACGACTTATGTTCTTTTATGTTGTGTTGATAATTATGCATATAATGCGCATGGATGGCACAGTTTTGCAAAAAAGTATATAACAAGTGCGTTATATGTGTGAAAGTATGGTACATGAAAGATTAGTACACAGAAGTTCCTTAAAGAATCAGGGGCTTGAAGCCCCAACTGTTGATCACTATCTTGTATGAGAGCACTATTTTTTTTGATAGGCAATTTTTTCTACTTTACCAAATTTCTTCACATTGGTGAATTTGGATTATCTCTCATCATCTGATAAGGAAAAAAAATAAATGGATCATGTCAAACACAGTAGCTCCACTAGGACTGAATGCTGAAGTGGACTTCACTTTGCTTAAATGACACCACTGCAATATTTTGTCTATACAATCAGAAAATGCTGTCCCTCATACCAATCATAATCCTAAGATACAAGGCTAAAAAGAACATTATGAGCGACCAGGAAGACGCTATTTTTGGCTCTGTGATTTTCTAAGTACATTGCTTTCATTTGTGGCCCCTGAAGCAGGTAGCCTGTCATCAGGTTCGATATATACAACACAAGAATGAGGAAATATTAACAAGAGAAGCTGGAATTGATTCAAAATTAACATATACATCACTGCAAGAAGATCTGGCTTTACAAAGCAAGACATGAGCATGCTAATAAAAGGGAAGCACTTTTGGGCTGCGCATCTGTAGAAAAATCTCAGTAGAAGAGATCTACACACATTCACCTTTCTTGTGGTGTACTGACTGAGGGTAAATGTGTTAAGAGAAGAAATTATGACTAGCAGACCTCACAGATATCCTGCTTCGCCACTAGTTTTCACCTCCAGTATGTTTTTGATTTTCATATTTGACTACGATTGTATCAGAGTTCAGCAAGCAGAGAATGCTCAGAGTGGCACTTTGTAAAATGTCTCTATGGCTTTGATCCACAGAGCCCTTAAAGGGCTTTTGTTAATATTTTGGAATTCAAAATATTTTCCTAAATTTCTTGCTACTTTATGCCTTTGCAGGGTTCATTCCTAGAATATGTAGAGTCTGCTTTTTAATTGATTTTCATTTAATAGACCATATAAGAGATTTCAAACCATTCTACGTGGTTTACATAAATAAAACAAGAGACATCAAACTCAGACAGGAAAAACTGACATTCGTATTTAACACTAGAAGCCCCAAAAGGAATTTTACCTGGAAACCACAAAGTGCGTCAATTGACGCATTATCACGACTGCGTTTAGCATGAAATGCAAATGTGAATTAATGTGAAGATACTTATTTGTTAAATACGTGCAATATGTGATGGCATTACATGACATCATCGTGTTTATTGTTTGTAATGTCGGAGTGAAACTGTAAACAGTGATTGAGATGCGCCACCTAGTGGGAACATGAATTTATACCTAGACGTCCCAAAGTACGTCAATTGACACATCCAAGACAACTGAGTGCATCAATTGACATACTTTGGGACTTCTAGGTATAAATTCATTTTCCCGCTAGGTGGTGCATCTGTCATTAATTTTCAATGCACATATTTGAACGTCTTGACCTTGCTAACAAAGTCATGGAACATGACTGACATGGTTCTAGCAGTGGCGCTGGTATACAACTTCAAAGATGCATTTGCGTCAACTGACGCACTTTGGGGCTTCTAGTGTTAACAACCTAAGTAGGTGGTGAAGGAAAAACTTCCTTAAACAAGTGGGCTTTGAGTAACTTTCAGAAACATATAAGATCAGCTGTAATTGGATTGCAGCAAGTAAACTATTCCAATGTGTGGGTGTAGTGATCGAAAAAGCCAGTGCACAGGCCTTAGATAACCATGCTGTCCTTAAAGTGGGTAAAGCATAGTTACTCACCTGTAACAGGTGTTCTCCGGGGACAGCAGGAATCAGTCCTCACATATGGGTGACGTCAGCACCGATGGAGCCCTCAAGGAAGCATTCCCCCCCGGCTTTCAAAGAAAGCCTTTGGGAGATGCCACCATGCATGCTTGGTCCCCTTCCCGCCCAAGGGTGCCATCTTGCTCAGTCAGATGACATAGCTAAAAGATGGCAAAAATAAAAGATGGTAAAGGAGCAACTCCAAGGGGAGGAGGGAGGGTTGTGAGGACCGATTCCTGCTGTCCCCGTAGAACACCTGTTACAGGTGAGTAACTACACTTTCTCCGGGAACAAGCAGGAAGTCAGTCCTCACATATGGGACTCTCCAGCTATACGCTACCGAAAGCCCATAACAAAAATAGGGGCTCCTTCATGGGGAGCCGCAAGCAGCAGCAAATGAGTCCATGTCCACAGACCACAGTAAGATCCTGTGTCCGATGAAACCAGCACTCCGGTAGCCTGAACACAGAAGGGTTGGTGGGTAGGAGTTGCCTAAACTCCGAAAAGGTTACGGAGCACAGCCTGGCCGAAGGCACTGTCCCGTTGGGACTCTATTTCCAGACAGTAATGGGCTGCAAAGGTATGGACTGAAGACTAAGTGGCGGCCCGGCAGATGTTTATCATCGGGACGGAGCACAAGTTTGCCACCGAAGCAGTCATGGCTCTGACACGGTGCGCCGTGATGTGGCCTTCCAGAGGGAGCCTCGCCTGCTCATAAGCGAGGGCAATACAGTCCGCTACCCAGGTGGACAACATACGTTTGGTCACCGCCTCCCCCAGCCTACTGGGGTCGTAGGAGACGAGAAGCTATGCGGTGGCCCTGAGAGCGTTGTATATAGAAGGACAAGGCCCTCTTACAGTGGAGTACCATTTCCTGGTTGAGATGGAAGGACGACACTACCTTTGGAAGGAATTTAGGTTGCGTGCGAAGCACCACTCTGTTCTTGTAAAACCTGGTATAAGGGGCCTCCGCCACAAGAGCCTGAAGCTCGCTAAATCTGCAAGCGGAGGTGAGCGCAACCAGGAAAGCCAACTTCCAAGAGAGGTAGCGAAGGTGGCAGGTAGCCAGAGGCTTGAAGGGTGGTGAGTGAGCTGCCCCAACACTACGTTTAGGTCCCATTTGGTTGCCGGAGGGCAAACCAGGGACTTCGATAAGAGCAGGCCCCAAAGGAAACGGGTCACCAATGGTTGGACCGAGAGGGGCTTACCATCTACCGGATGGTGGTGTGCCGCCAGGGAACTAAGGTGCACTCGAACAGAGTTAGACTTGAGGCCGAACTGAGAGAGGTGGAGAAGGTACTGTAACACCAGAGCTACTGGGCAGGAGAAAGGATCAGCTCCGTGCTCGGCGCACCAAACAGTGAACCTGGCCATTTGAGGGCGTAAGCCTTCCTAGTAGAGGCCTTGCGAGAGGCCAGCAGAATGTCTTCCACCTCAACCGAAAGGTTGAAAGGGGCCAGAGTCACCCTCTCAGCAGCCATGCTGTCAGCGACAGGGACCCCAAGTTGGTGTATAGGAGAGAGCCTCCTTCCTGAGATAGGAGTACTGAGGCAGTCCCCAAGGGGATGGGGGCCTCCACTGTCAACTGTAGAAGCAGCAGGAACCACGATTGCCTGGGCCACCGAGGAGCTATCAGGATGAGTGAGGCTCTAATGCGGAGGGTCCTGAACAAGGTCTTGGTAATCAGCAGGGTCAGAGGGAAGGCATACACATGAGGCCTTCAGACCATGAGACCAGGAACGCATCCGCTGCCACCCTGGAAGGGTGGGCCTGCCGGGAGCAGAAGAGGGGCAACAAAGTTGTCTGGGCTGGCAAACAGGTCCATCACGGGTTCCCCCCAGAGCCGGAAAAGTTGACCAGCTATCCTGGGGTCCAGCTGCCACTCGTGCGGCTGGAGAACTCTGCTGAGTCTGTCGGTCAGCAGGTTGTCCTGGCCTGGAGGATACCCTGTTGGACAGCATACGAGCAGAGGACCAGTGCCTCCTGACAAAGGGTATGGAGACCCCGTGCCCTCCTTTTTGTTCAAATAGAACATCGCCACTTGGTTGAACCAGCACTGCTGGTGACGCAGGTGGTGACAGAAGACCCTCAAGGCTAGGTGTATGGCTCAGAGCTCCAGGAGGTTGATCTGCTGGGTGCTCTCATCTGGTGACCAGTTGCCCCAAGTGCGGAGATCTCTGCAGTGGGCTCCCCAGCCAAGCAGGGAAGCGTTCATGGTAAGGACCCTCGATGGGATTGGAGCCTGAAAAGGCATGCCCGCCTTGAGATGCTGGGGTGACTGCCACCAGACCAAGGAGTCCAACAATTGACAGGTCACAGAAACTTTGTTTTGGAGGCGGCCCGTGGCCTGAGACTATTGGTCCTAGAGACACCACTATGCTACCCTCATGTGGAGGTGAGCATCTGGGGTGACGTGGACTGTGGAGGCCATGTGCCCGAGGAGGTGCAGGAAAACCCGGGTGGGCACCGAGGGATGGTGCTGTACGACCCGAGTTAGAGACATGAGATGATCAGCTCAGTCCCTGGGCAAGAAACCCTTTGACTGGAGAGTGTCGATCCTTGCCCCAATGAACTCCAGACCCTGTGTTGGGAGGAGGTGAGACTTGGGATAGTTTATGACAAAGTCCAAGTGTTGCAGAACCTGGATGGTGCTTGCGGTGGCCTGCTGTGCCTCCCTTTATGAGCCAGTCGTCTAGGTAGGGAAAGACAAAGTCTCCAAGGAGCCAGGGGAAGGCAGTCTAGACTGCCAGGCATTTTTTGAATACTCTTGGGGAGAGGCTAGGCCGAAGGGAAGCAGCCTGTACTGAAAGTGCCTGCCCCCCACCACAAACTGCAGGTACTACCTGTGGTTGGGGTGGATGAGTATGTGGGTATAAGCATCCTTGAGGTTTAAGGAGCATAGACAGTCTCCCTGATGGAGGTATGGCAGCAATGTTCCAAGCGAGAGCATCTTGAACTTCTCCTTCACCAGGAATTTGTGGAGGTTGCGCAGGTCGAGGGATGGGCCTTAGGCCCCCTGTCCTCTTTGGTACGAGGAAGTACCTGGGAACCCCTTGCTCTTGAGGTGGTGGGGCACCGGTTCCACCATTTTGTCATCGAGAAGACCTGCCAACTTGTTCAGAAGGTGGTCCTGGTGGAGGGGAGACCTGAGGGGCTTTCCCAGAAAATAAGAGGGAGGTGTCTGAGTCAGGTGGAGGAAGTAACCTTCCCTGACTACCCTTAGTGCCCAGGAATCAGTGGTGATAGTCACCCATCTCTGGGCATAGAGGGCCAGACGTCCCCATATGGGCTGCTGATCTCCTTGGGGTAGAGAGGCAATGCTCAAGGAGTCAAAAGCTCCCCCCTGGCTGGGCTGGAGCTGGGATTTTGGAGCCTTCTGCTTATGCGGGTCATGCCCATGTCCCTTGGCCTGCTGACCCTGTTAGGGAGCTGGGGAGGCCTGATAAAGGTGGGTAGTTTAAGTAAGCCGCTCTCTTCCTCGGGTAGAAGGGCTTTTTACCCGAGCCCTTCCGTCGGGGAAGGGCAGCGGTCTTTTTAGAGAGCCTGGTCCTTGTCACGAACTCGGTCTCCAGCTCAACAGCCTTGTCTGTCATGCGTTTGCCGAAGAGATTCTCTCCTTGACAGGGGACATCGACCAATTTGTCCTGAACCCACTGCTCGAGGTTGGACAACTGTAGCCAAGCTTGGCAGCTTACACCGATGCCAGCCACCGCTACTCGAGCTGCCAACTCGAACCCATCATAGGCCGCCAGAGACATGAACTTGGAGCATTCACGGACTGCTTTGGCAAGGTTCTTGAACCACTGCAAAGGTTCCTCGGAGAGACGAGCTGAGAATCCGGCGAGTTCCTTCGCCAAGTCTCTCAGGTACATGCCCATGTATAGCTGGTAGGCCTGGATGCGGCCGATGAGCATTGAGCCCTGGTAGCATTTTCTGCCGAGGGCATCCAGAGTGTGGGCCTCCCTGCCGGGGGGCACCGAGGAATACGTCTTCTGGCTTTTCAGCTGACGAATGGCCAACTCCACCACCATGGAGTTACGCGGCAGCTGTGACTTTTGGAAGCCCGGGTTCCGGCGGACTCAATACATCGAGTCGAGCCGCTTGCTCACCACCAGCACCGAAGCCGGTGTCTCCCACATTCAGAGGGCTATGGATGGGCACCATGAGCGATTCCTGTGGAGGGGCCTCGTATTGAAGGATTTCCAACTCATCTGCCCGAGGGTCCTCCTCCAACTCGGTAGGGAATGCCAGGGCCTTAGACATGTCCTTCACAAAATCAAGGAAACCCATATCCTTGGGCAGGGACCGCCGTCAAGGCTCTGAGGCAGGAGAGTCGGATGGGACATCACGGTGGCGATGGGTATCGGGGGGACTCCTTGTCCTCCGTCTCTCACTCGGAATAGTCTGTCGAGGACTCGTAGGTGGGCTGCTCCGCAGGCCTTGGGGCCCCCAATGCCCTGCGGCCAGTGCCCGGTAAACTTGCTGGGGATGACCACGGTCCCATCGAGTGGGACTCAGATTGTGACCTCATCCAAGGATCGACTTGAGGCATAAGGACCTCGAGGATCGACTTGGCCTCCGGGGACATCTTGGATGTCGAGGGCCTGGTGGTCGGGGTAGATAAACCTGTCGTGCTGGACAACAGCGCCCGCTGCCGATCCATGAAAGCAAACAAACTGTGCTCCAGGGCTGCCATTCTGGACTCCAGCCCAGAAGGCTCCATAGCCTTCGGCATGGGCACAGAAGGATTCTGGCCTGACACCAGCTTCCCCGAAGGGGAATCATTGACGAGGATAGTGTCTGGAGACAGAGGACGGTCTGTGGTCAGATCCTTCCGTGGGACCTTCGCAGGCCGCTCCTTCTCAGACGCCTCGGACGAAAGTCTCGGACTGGGGGACCGGGCTCAAGGATGCTGCCTTCGATGTTTCTTCTTCCTGGGTTCCTTCGAGGGAGACCCCCTTTCTGAGGACCCATGACGAGGCTCGGGTTCGGAAGGCTCCGCCCGAGATGTCGGGGCCTCAAACGACACCCTGGCCTTTGGAGGCACCGGGGACTAGGGGAAAAACTTATCGTGCTGCTACTGGCAGCTCTTGAGGGCCTTACTGGACATCCTCTTGCACAGACCGCAGGATGCCGGGTTGTTGTCTGGCCCGAGGCAGAGGAGACAGCAGTTGTGTGTGTCGGTCAAAGACAATTTTGGAGCACGAATCACACCTCTTAAAACTACTGGTAGTCATGGGGGATAAAAGTACCCCTGCACAGTTGAAGACTCTCTGGGCTTCCAGTGGAAGAAAAAGGCATGAAGATGCCAGGAAAAGAAAAGAACGAAAACTACAAAAATAGATCGAACTCAACCCCGAGCAATGAGGTTGGTAGGCGGGAAGAGTACCAGTTCGATACCAGAGGAGAGTATGAAACTCGAAGAGAAAAATCAACTTTTTCCGGGGACAAGCCAGACGAACTTCTGAAGGGCTCCGTGGAAAAAAGGAGACTGAGCAAGATGGCACCCTTGTGCGGGAAGGGGACCATGCATGCGTGGTGGCATCTCTTAAAGACTTTCTTTGAAAGCTGGGGGGATGCTTCCGTGAGGGCTCCATCTGTGCCAATGTCACACATATGTGAGGACTGACTTCCTGCTTGTTCCTAGATAAACATAGAAACATGACGACAGAAAAAGCCACATGGCCTACCTAATCTGTCCTTTCTTATCAATCACTACAACAGTCCCCTTTTTTCCTTTAGAGATATACTCTGTGTTTATCCCGTGCTTTTTTGAATGTAGATACTATAGAAACATGACAGAAAAGGACCACATGGCCTATCTAGTGTGTCCTTCCGTACCTCTATCAGGGCAGCTTCATTAGAACGTAGCATGGGGTCATACCACTGGAGCAGGATTTTAGATAAAAAGGGGAGAGCAGCAGCACTTTGCACCATATGAAAAACTAACCAAAAAAATTTGAATTTAACTTTTGCTGTACAGGCAACCAGAGGAGAGAACACATTACAAGAGTTAACTGATCACATCTACTACTTTTATTTATTTATTTATTTAATGGTATATGATATGTCATCATTTGGGCAAAAAAAAAAAATAGTCAAAGCAGTTTACAAAAAAATGATGAGAAGCGGAAAATGTTCCATGTAAAGTATACAGAAGTATACAAAATTTGTTAACTGTTCAATGTAAACCGCCCTTGATCTCTGGAAGGGGCGGTATAGAAGAAACTATTAAATAAATAAATAAAAATAAAATTGGCAATATTTATTGTTTATCAAAAATTTGATATACCACCCTTTGTAAAATCAGAGTGGTTCACAATAAAAATACAATAAAATCCTAAAGGGAAAAAGGAACTCCAATTAACAGATAGGAAATCAGCATTCATACTAGATGGCAGAATGAATCATGAGGGGAGGATAAGAGGGAAGAAAGGGGAAGAGAGGGGGAAGGATGAAAGGAATGTGGAGGTGCAGGCTACATAGCAAAGAGGTTAACTGGTGGACTGGTCAAAGGCGGTAAGAAACAGATGAGTTTTCAGGGAGGATTTAATTTTTTTGAAGGAGGGTTCCAGAAAATAAAAGGCTGATTGACATGTAGACTCATATCTGGCTTGTGAAGCAGAAGGAAGAAAAAGACGGTTAGCATGGATACAGCATAGTGCACGGGAGGGTGCAAATGGAATGATCAAGGATGAGATGTAAGCAGGCGTGCCGGTGTGGAGAACTTTATGAGTTAGCATAAGGATCTTGAATTGAATAATCTTGAATTGAATAAGAAATGAGACAGGAAGCCAGTGGAAACAAGAAGAGGGGTGATGTGATCAGATTTAGAAGCATGGGCAAGTAAGTAGGCCGCAGCATTTTGAACATTTTGGAATCTTTTAATCTGAAAACTGGGTAAGCCAGTGAGAACAGAGTTACAAAAATCTAAGCAGGAAACAACCAAAGTGAGAATCAAGATAGTAAGGGCTGTGGGCGAGAGAAAGGACCGGATAGAACGTATTCACCGTAGAGCTAAAAACAAACTCTTGACCATTGCACTAATACGATTGTGGAAGGAAAGCTGAGAGTCCAGAGTGATCCCAAGATAATGAATATAAATTGATAATATTGACCAAAGGGCAAAGGCATGGATAGCACAACAATTAATCCCAAAAACAAAACATGTTATCAGAGATACAAATGGAAACAAAGAGAATGCCCAGATGCAAGGTCAGCCAATTAATGGGGAGCAGTGGGGGAGAGAGAACCTGAATCAATCACTGAAGGCCTCCTAAAGAAGCCAATTTTTAATCCCCAATTTGAATTTCTTGTTGGAGCTCTCCAGGTGTAATTCCAGGGAAAGGGCATTCTACCATGCCCTTGAAGCCAGAAAACTAAAGGCTGCTGTATGTGCCAATTTAAGTCTGAACTGGAATGGACGGGGAATTGTTAGAAGATCCGACTGAGAGGACCTCAAAGAGCAGCTCGAATAATCAAAGGAAAAAAAAGATACAAAGGAAAAAAGTCAGTGTAGCAGATTCTGTGAGTAAAAACAAAATTTTATATTAAATTTCCTTTAAAAGCGGTGAGATGGGATTAAAAAGTTTGACACCATAAAGGATTTTTGCTGCAATATTTTGGATAAGTTACAGCTTTAACACTATTAAAAGGAACACCAGCTAACAAAGAGCTGCAATAATCCAGTTTACTGAAGATAAAGCGTAGTTACTCACCTGCAATAGGTGTTCTCCAGGGACAGCAGGAATCAGTACTCACTTATGGGTGACATCGGCACAGACGGAGCCCACGCGGAGCAATTCCCTAGCTTTCAAAGAAAGCCTTTGGGATTGCTGCCACGCATGCATGGTCCTCTTTCTGCCCAAAGATGCCATCTTGCTCAATCAGGTCCCATAGCTACAGCCCTACTAAGCAAATGGCAAGGGAAGGATACGAATAGCAACTCTTTACGGGGAGGTGGGAGGGTAGTGAGGACCAGGGGCGGCCCAAGGGGGGTGCGGGGCCATGTGCGGAGACTCGGTGCGGGGCCTCATTTGCATAAGTGGCATTATTTGCATAAATATTTGCATAATGTTACCATACACTAACTTTTAGTAAACGTGCCTCTTAATGAGTGTATGGATAAAGAAAGACTAAAAGATTTCTATATTACTATAATCCAGTGCCAACCGCCAGGCACATTAGGAACTACTACAAACGCTGCCCATTTAGAACCCATAGCAAACCCGCCGTATCCTGACAGCATTACCAGGACTCACAAAGTACCATACTCTACCTATCAAAAGGCAACACTGCAAATATTAAACCAGTACATTTCAGAGAATACTGGGGAAAGAGAACAAGTGGCAATGTCAAATAGGAATTACATAAATAGAATACCTCAGCTCAGTTACACATGCAGAACATAGACCATCACCAAACAAGGAATCACAATTTAGAAACAGGAAGGCAAATTAAACTGGGAACCCCAAAAGCCAAACTTGGAATGTACAACAACACTGTAGAAATAAAACTATAAATTAATTTCCTCTTGTACCAAACAAAGCGCAGACGTTAATGATGCACATTTCCCAGAGCTTTCATATTCCAGTTAATAAATTCAAAATAAAGAGATATCTTTCTACCTTTTGTGCATTTTTTTCAGTTGCAATTGCTCCAGCCACTTTCTTCTGGTTTCTTCATGTTTTCTGCTAACTGTCCATCATCTGCTGTCCATTTGTTCTTTCTTCTCTCTTCTAGTTTTTTTTTTCCATTCTCTCTCTCTACATCTGCTTTAACATACTAATCTTTCTCCTTTTGCTCTTTCCTCATTCCTATTTCATCCACACAAATTTTACCCCTCCATCCTCAATCCCCACTTACTCTCCCAATACCCGGCCAATTGTAGATTTTTCATCCCTCCCACACAAAATATTTTTCCCCTCTCCATTTTACTCTCCCAGCCCCATCCCATTCTAATCCTCCCCCAACATCAGCTCCCTTCTAGTTCCAGTCTCACCCAGCATCCATTCCCTTCTAGTCCCTGCATCAGCCCATTTCCAGTCCTAGCCCCCCATCAACCCATTTCCAGTCCTAGCTCCCCCATCCATTTTCAGTCTGAGTCCCTTCATCAGCTCATTTCCAATCCTAGCCCCCATCAGCCCATTTCTAGTCATTTCCTAGCCCCACCATCAGCCCATGTCAAATCCTAGCTCCCCTCCACTCAGCCCAATTCCAGTCCAAGCCCCCCATGAGCCTACTTCCAGTTCTAGCCCCTCCATGAGTCCATTTCAATTCAAGCCCCCACCACAGCCCATTTCCAATCTTAGCTCCCCCAACAGCCCATTTCCAGTCCTATCCTAGCTGCTCCATCAGCCCATTTTCAGTCCTAGCTCCCTTCCCTCACAGCCCATTTCCATTCCAAGCTCCCTCCCCATCAGCTATTTGCAGTTCAAGCCTCCCCTTCCACTCAGCCCATTTCCAGTCATAGCAACCCCCCAACCCATTACCAGTCCTAGCCCCCCATCAACCCACTTCCAGTCCTAACCCCCCATCACTCCATTTTCAGTTTAAGCCCCCCTATAACCCATTACCAGTCCTAACCCCCCATCAGCCCACTTCCCGTCTTAACCCCATCAGCCCATTTCCAGTCAGCCCCCCATAGCTCATTGCCAGTCCTAACCCCCCCATCAGCCCACAGCCCATTACCAGTCCTAACCACATCAGTCCACCTCAAATCCTAACCCCTCCCCATCAGCCCATTTCCTGTCCTAGCCCCCCATAGCCCATTATCAGTCCTAACCCCCCCATAGCCCATTAGCAGTCCTAACCCCCCATCACCTCATTTCCAGACAGCCCCCATCAGCCCACAGCTCATTACCATCTTAACCCCCCCAGCAGCCCACAGCCCATTACGTCCTAACCCCTCCCCATCAGCCCATTTCCTGTCCTAGCCCCCCCCATAGCCCATTATCAGTCCTAACCCCCCATAGCCCCATTTCCAGACAGCCCCCAGCCCATTGCCAGTCTTAACCCCCCCCAGCCCAGTGCCAGTCTTAACCCCCCCCCAGCCCAGCCCATTGCAGTCTTAACCCCCCCGCCCAGCCCAGCCCATTGCCAGTCTTAACCCCCCCAGCCCAGCCCATTGCCAGTCTTACCCCCCCCCAGCCCAGCCCATTGCCAGTCTTAACCCCCCCCAGCCCAGCCCAGCGCGTCTTAACCCCCCCAGCCCAGCCCATTGCCAGTCTTAACCCCCCCCAGCCCAGCCCAGCCCAGCCCATTGCCAGTCTTAACCCCCCCAGCCCAGCCCATCCCATTGCCAGTCTTAACCCCCCCCCCAGCCCAGCCCATCCCATTGCCTGTCTTAACACCCCCCGCCCAGCCCAGCCCATTGCCAGTCTTAACCCCCCCCCCGCCCAGCCCAGCCCATTACAACTCTTAACCCCCCCCCACCCCAAGCCCATTGCCAGTCTTAACCCCCCCAGCCCAGCCCAGCCTTAACCCCCCCAGCCCAGCCCAGCCCAGCGCCAGTCTTATCCCCCCCCAGCCCAGCCCAGCCCAGCGCCAGTCTTAACCCCCCCCCAGCCCAGCCCATTGCCAGTCTTAACCCCCCCCAGCCCAGCCCAGCCCATTACCAGTCTTAACCCCCCCCCAGCCCAGCCCAGCCCATTACCTCTCTTACCCCCCCCCAGCCCAGCCCAGCCCAGCCCATTGCCAGTCTTAACCCCCCCCAGCCCAGCCCATCCCATTTCCAGTCTTAACCCCCCCCCCAGCCCATCCCATTGCCAGTCTTAACCCCCCCCGCCCAGCCCAGCCCATTGCCAGTCTTAACCCCCCCCCGCCCAGCCCAGCCCATTGCCAGTCTTAACCCCCCCCCCCCAAGCCCATTGCCAGTCTTAACCCCCCCAGCCCAGCCCAGCCTTAACCCCCCCAGCCCAGCCCAGCCCAGCGCCAGTCTTAACCCCCCCCAGCCCAGCCCAGCCCAGCGCCAGTCTTAACCCCCCCCCCAGCCCAGCCCAGCCCAGCGCCAGTCTTAACCCCCCCCCAGCCCAGCCCAGCCCAGCGCCAGTCTTAACCCCCCCCCCAGCCCAGCCCATTGCCAGTCTTAACCCCCCCCAGCCCAGCCCAGCCCATTACCAGTCTTAACCCCCCCCCAGCCCAGCCCAGCCCATTACCACTCTTAACCCCCCCCAGCCCAGCCCAGCCCATTGCCAGTCTTAACCCCCCCCAGCCCAGCCCAGCGCCAGTCGTAACCCCCCTCCTTGCTAGTCTTAACCTCCCCCAGCCCGCATTAGCCCCTCATGACTCCTACCCCCCCCCCCCGCCCATCAGCACTCATAACCCCCCAGCCCCCCCATAGCCCATCAGCACTCCTAACCCCCCCAGCCCATCAGCATTCCTACCCCCCCAGCCCCCCCCATAGCCCATCAGCATTCCTACCCCCCCAGCCCCCCCCATAGCCCATCAGCATTCCTAACCCCCCCCCAGCCCATCAGCATTCCTACCCCCCCCAGCCCCCCGCCCATCAGCATTCCTAACCCCCCCCCCCAGCCCCCCACCCATCAGCATTCCTAAGCCCCCAGCCCAGTCCAGCCGAGGGAATTTTTTTTCTTTTTAAAGCTGTCTTCTCCGCTGCCGGGGCCGCCGCGGCAGAATCGAGTGTGCCGCGGGGCCCCCCCTGCCCAGCACAGCCTGCCCTCCCCCTCTATCCGTTCTCTCGTTCAGCTCACAGTCACCCCGCGCCGGCTTTCAGAGCGCGAAGGGACTAGTTTCCCTTTCGCAGCTCTGTTAAGCCCGCGGGGGCTGATGGGAACTTCCCATCAGCCCCCGCGGGCTCAACAGAGCAGCGAGGGAGAAACTCTTCCCTCGCGCTCTGAAAGCCGGCGCGGGGTGACTGTGAGCTGAACGAGAGAACGGATAGAGGGGGAGGGCAGGCTGTGCTGGGCAGGGGGGGCCCCGCGGCACACTCGATTCTGCCGCGGCGGCCCCGGCAGCGGAGAAGACAGTTTTGTTTTGTTTTTTAATTTTACTTTAGTAGGATCAGAATGTTTTTTGCGCGGGGCCCCCTGAAACGCGGGGCCCTGTGCAAAAAACATTCTCGCTCAATGGACGGGCCGGCCCTGGTGAGGACTGATTCCTGCTGTCCCTGGAGAACACCTGTTACAGGTGAGTAACTACGCTTTCTCCAGGAACAAACAAGAAGTCAGTCCTCACTTATGGGACTCCCCAGCTACAGGCTACCGAAGTCCATAAGCAAAAATGCCTCCATGAAGCTGTGAGCAGAAGCCGATGATCCAAGGGAGCCCAAGTCCTCGGGGGCCAGCTCTCAGTAGCTGCAGAAGGGTTGGAGGGCAGGAGTTGCTTCTACCACAAACAGATTACTAAGTACAGCCTGGCCGAAGGCACTGTCCCAGCGGGACTCCCTCTCCAGGCAGTAATGTGAAGCAAAGGTATTCGCTGACGACCAGGTCGCAGCCTGGCAAATGTCTGTCAGAGGCACTGAGCGCAGCAAAGCTACCAATGCTGCCTTGGAACGAACACCGTGCGTGGTGACTCGCCGATCCAGCGGGGCCCCGGTCTTCACCTAAGCAAAGGTGATGCAGTCCGCCACACAGACGGAGAGTGTGTGCTTGGTGACTGCAAGCCCCAGACGGTTAGGATCGTAGGCGATGAAGAACCGGTCAGACTTATGATGACCCTGGGTGCGCTGCAGGTAGAAGGTGACAGCCCTCTTGCAGTCGAGCGCATGCAGAACTGCCGACGCCCGGTCGGCGTGAGGTCTCAGGAAGAAAGTCGGTAGGACTATCTCTTGGTTGAGATGGAAATCCGAGACAACTTTCGGTAGAAACTTAGGGCGAGTCCAGAGGACCACCCTGTTCTTGTAGAACCTGGTGTAACGAGCCGTGGCTATGAGGGCTTGCAACTTGTTGAGCCGAGGTCAGCGCCACCAAGAAGACTACCTTCCAGGAGAGGTGCCAAAGCGAGCATGTCGCCATCGGCTTGAAGGGCGGCTGCGTCAGTTGTATGAGCACGATGTTCAGGTCCCACTTTGCCGATGGAGGCTGGACAGGGGGGAGGGGGGGTTTGGAAAGCAAGAGGTCCCGCATGAAGTTGGAGACCAGAGGCTGGCCCGAGAGGGGTTTGCCCTCGAAAGGGAAGTGGTTTGCTGAAATGGCGCTCAGGTGAACCTTGACCGAATTGAATTGTAGCCCCACCTGCGAGAGGTGGAGGTGGTACTGGAGATCCCACCGGGTGGAGCAGGAAAACATATCGATCTGGAGCTTGGAGCACTAGACCGAGAAGGGCCGCCACTTGAAGGCATAGGCCCGTCTCGTTGAGTCCTCCTTTGATGCAAGCAGGACTTCGATTTCCTCTGGGAGGTGCAGCGAGGCTAAAGAGACCCGCTCAGCCGCCAAGCTGTTAGGGATAGTGAGCCGAGGTTCAGGTGCAACACCCGTTCCCTCCTCCTGTGTCAGCAGACCCGGGGGCATTGCCCAGGGGGACCGGAGGCTCCAAGGAGAGTTGGAGTAGCAGCGGGAACCAGGGCTGACGAGGCCACAAGGATCACTGAGGCTCGGTCCTACTGAATTTTGTGGAGGGTCCTCGCAATGAGAGGAGTGGGGGGGGGGGAATGTATACAGAAGCCCAGAGATCCAGCTCAGAAGGAACGTGTCCGGGGCTACCCTGCTCAGGTGCGGTATCGGCCTGCAAAAATGAGGGAGCTGTGCATTCGCCAGAGTGGCGAACAGGTCTATGGACAGAGTCCCCCAGCAGCGAAACAGATGGAGAACCACCTCTGGACTCAGGTGCCACTCCTGCGGGCGGAGAAGCCTGCTGAGCCTGTCCACGAGGACATTTTCTTGGCCCGGGAGGTAGACAGCTCTTAGCGTCATGCCCCGGCGCATGGTGAAGGATCAGAGGAGGACTGCCTCCCGGCAGAGGAGGCAAGAGCCCATACCCCCTTCCTTGTTTATGTAGAACATTGCGACCTTGTGGTTGGTCTGAATGAGCACCGACTTGCCTCGCAAGTATTGCTCGAAGACCTTCAAGACCAACTGGATCACTCAAAGCTCGAACAGGTTGATCTGCTGCAGGGATTCCTCGGGTGACCACCATCCTTGGGTATGGAGGTTGTTGGAGTGGGCTTCCCAGCCCAACACCGAGGCATCTGTTGTCAAGATGAGCTTGTGTTGTGGGGGTCTGTAAGGGCATGCCCCGAAAAAGGCTTCAGGGATTCTGCCACCACTCCAGGGAATTGGATAGACTGCGTGAGACCGAGATGGAGTCCCGGAGCAGGCCCAAGGCCTGGGACCATTGCGCTCTGAGGCACCATTGAGCCGCTTGCATATGACATGTGAGCATGGGGAACGACTGAGGTCATGTGCTCCAGAAGGCACAACATGGCCTGCACTGAATCTCTCGACCGGCTTTGGACTTCTGCAGTCAGAACGCGGAGGCAGTCCGTGCGTGCTCGGGGAAGGAAGGTGGTCGCCTGTTCCGTGTCGAGCAGAGCACCGATTAACTCCAGTGCCTGCACCGGCTCAAGGTGGGACTTGGAGTAACTGATTAGAAAACCCAGGTGCTTGAGGAGGACTGTGCACCACGCCAAAAGGCGAGCCTCCTCTGCCGATGTGCCCGTGACGAGCCAGTCGTCTAGGTAAGGGTAGACAGATATGCCCTGCAGTCGGAGGTGGGCTGTGACTGCTTACAGGCATTTTGTGAAGACCCACGGGGCAGATGCGAGCCCAAAAGGGAGCACTCTGTACTCTAAGTGATCTCCCTGCACCCTGAAACGCAGGTACTTCCTGTGCTTGAGGTGGACACTACAGGGATGTGAGCATAAGCATCTGAGGTCCAAGGAGCATAGCCAATCGCCCTGCTGGAGGAAGGGCAGCAGGACGCCAAGCGATAGCATTCTGAACTTCTCTCGCACCAGAAATTTGTTTAGGTTCCTGAGATTGAGGATGGGGCACAGGCCCCCTGTCCTCTTCGGAATGAGGAAGTAACGGGAGTAAAACCCCCGACGTCAAAGGTGCGGCGGGACCCTTTTGACCGCCTGTTGACCAAGGAGGTTGCTCAACTCTTGCTGTAGGCAAGTCTGGTGCGAGGGAAGCCGAGAAGGCTCCGCTGGGGGGAGAAGGGGGGATGGGGTCTGTCCAGACGAAGACGATAGCCATCCCGGACTACCTGCAGGACCCAGGTATCCGATGTGATGGCCTCCCACGCGGGGGCAAAAAGGGATAGATATCCCCCCACCAGCGGGGATGCCGCTGGGGGGTAAGAGGCTATGCTTTTGGCGCCAAAACCCAGGGGCTGAATGGGGTGGCGCCAGTGGTTGGGTCTTGGGCTCCTTAGGTTTCCGGTGACCCTGAGCTCCCTCTTTGCTTTGGCCACTGGGCACCAGCACAGGGTCGGGCAGATAGGGTGGGTATCCCCGATAAGGGAGCCCCTTCCTCTGGTAGAAGGGCTTCTTATTGTGCTGTTTCTTCCGAGGAAGGGAAGAGGTTTTGCGAGAGAGATGGGTGCGGGTCACGAACTCTGTCTCGATCTTGGCCACTTTGTCCTCCATGGGCTTGCTGAAAAGCTGTTCGCTGAGGCAGGGGACATCTAAGAGTTTCTCCTGGACCCACTGTTCCAGATCTGAGGACTAGAGTCACGCTTAATGCCGGGCTCCAAATCCAGCCGCTGCCACACGGGCGGAAGAATCAAAACCATCATATGCAGCGCGGGAAAGGTATTTCGAACAGTCCACAACCGATCTCAAGTGTCTGAAATCTGAGATGTTCACATCTGAGGCCTGCGGAGAAACCGCCGAGCTCTTTAGCAAGATCACGAAGGAACATACCCATATATAGCTGGTATGCCTGGATGCGGCACGCCAGCTTGGATCCCTGGAAGGCTTTGTGCCCGAGGACGTCGAGGGCACAGGATTCTCTAGCAGGTGGGACCGAAGAGTGTGACTTCGGACTCTTCTGCTTTCGCATCGCAGATTCCACTACCATGGAAGTATGGGAAAGTTGGGTCTTTCGAAACCCAGGGCTGCGCTGGACTCTACATGGCATTGAGTCTTTTACTGACAATAGGGACTGAGGCGGGTGCTTCCCACATGCGGAGGAACAGCCGGGTCAAGATGGACAGCACAGGGACCATGAGAGACTCCCTAGGGGGAGACCCGTATTGAAAAATGTTGAGTTCATCTGGCCTTGGCTCTTCCTCAGTCTGCGTGGACAGATTGAGGGCCCGAGCCATATCCAGTACAAAAACCAAGAAGGAGGTATCTTAGAGAAGTGACCGCCTTTGCGAGGCGGGCAGGGACGGGTCAGAAGGAATGTCTCAATGGGCGTGGGTTTCAGGGGATATGTCCCCATCCGACTCCCAGCCCAAGAGGTCCGAGAAGGACTCTGTCGGGCTGACCCCCATGTCCCGTGGCCGAGGCCCACTTGAAGCCGGAGGCACTGACTTTGGAAGACCTCACCCCCGAGGAATGGGACAGCGAGTGATACCAGTGCCGAGAACCCTCAAGAGAGTGAGCTAATTACATGGAAATATGTACATGGGGAAGGGTGGGGGAATTTTGACTATCATGAGCTGAAGGGGGACTATGTCACGTCACTGTAGTGCTCAACGAAGAGTGTCGTCTTGAGCTTTTTCCTGAAGTCATTGATGTCCTTTGTTGTTCGTAGGTCATCCGGAGAGAGTTCCAGAGTGCTGGTGCTGCCAGTGATAGTGCTCTTCTCGAGGTGTCTTGGCGTACCTTGGTGAAGTCCTTTAGGGTTCTGATGAAATCGGATGTGCCTCTCCTCCTTGGTCTGTTACTTGAGTGGTTGGAGGCTGAGATCCTGTGTTTGATTTTAAAGCTACTTAGGATTGTTTTGTATTTGATGCAGGAGCTGATTGGGAGTCAGTGGAGGTGTTTGAGAGTGGGGGTGATGTCTTATACACCCATTTTATTGCATTGGCTATTTCCTCCTCTTTTTCAATCTTTGCTTTCCTGACTACCTTGCTAGCTTCTCTAAGTTTTTCCAAATATAGATGCCTGTCTTCCTCTCTGTGATCTCCTGTATTTCATGAGGGCCTCCCTCTTTTTCTTCACCTTTCCAGCTACTTCTTTCTAATGCCATAGAGGTCTCCTTTTCCCTATTTACCATTTTAACAAAAAGGTTGGTTGCCCTTAAAATATCCCCTTTCAGTTCTGCCCAGTTTTTCTACATCCCCAGCTGTTCCCATCCCGCTAATGACTCCCTGAGGTATTGGCCCATTTTGGCAAAGTTAGTTTTCCTAAAATCTATGACCCTCGCTTTTGAATGGATTCTATCAGCCCTAGTCCTAATTCTGAACCATACTATCTGGTGATCACTGGATGCAAAATGATCTCCCACTATAACATCAGAAACACTTTCACCATTGGTAAGCACCAAGTCCAGTATGGCCCCTTCCCGGGTGGGGTCTGTTACCAATTGCCTGAATAGTTCTCCCTGAAGAGAATCCAGGATCTCTTTACTTCGATGATACTGCAGCAGGAATGTGCCAATCAACATCTGGCATATTGAAATCCCCTATCAGTAGCACTTCCCCATTCCTAGCAATGCTGTGTATGTCTTCAATTAACTCTCTGTCCACCATTCTTATTGTGACGGAGGTCTGTATATCATGCCAATGCAAATAGATTTCTCTTTCCCTCTTTCTAGTTTAACCCACAGTGCCTCCTCTCTCCCTTTTAAGATCTGTAATTCCAAAACTTTAATATTGTTTTTTTACATATAGTTCCACTCCTCCTCTCCCCATTCTTCCTACCCTGTCCTTTCTGAATAAAGTATAGCCTGGTATAGTTACATCCCAGTCATGGTTTTCTATGAACAATGTTTCTGTAACTGCCACTAAATCCAAGTCAGACACTCCCATTAAAGCTTCAACATCTGGGATCTTATTTTCCATGCTACGGGCATTTATACATACCGCTTTCCATATGTTGCCCCTTTTATCCATTTCCATAAAGGTATTTAATGTTTCACTTACCTGGGGGCTTTCACTTACCTGAGGGCTTTCTTAACCCATCCCCAACGAATCTAGTTTAAAGCCCTCTTCAGTAAATTAGCCAGTCTGCTACTGAAGATGCGTCAACCTTTCTTGGACAGATGGACGCCATCTCTGCTCTGCAACCCTTGGAACAGCATCCCATGGTCCAGGAAACCAAAATGCTGTCAATGACACCATCCATGCATTCATCTCCACGATGTGAGCCTCTCTGCCTTGGCTTTTACCCTCAACAGGGAGGATTAAAAAGACCACCACCTGTGCACCCATCTGCTTCACCCTCTGTCCCAGAGCCTTGAAGTCACTTTTGATATGCTCAGAGGGATACCTGACAGTATCATTTGTGCCGGCATGGATTAGCAACATTGGGTAATAGTCAGTGGGCTTGATGAGTCTCGGCAAACTCTCCGTAACATCTTGGATTTTGGAACCTGGTAGACAGCATACCTCTTTGGACATCAAGTCTGGTCGGCAGATGGACGCCTCAGTACCCCTCAGAAGAGAGTCACCAATCACCACTACCCTTCGCTTCCTTGTGGTCACTGATTCTGCAACTTTGGGGTACTTGAGCACTGGTTCTTCTTGTTCCAGGGGATGTTTCACCTCCTCCACTTCCAGCACTGCAAAATGGTTCTTCAATTCAACGACTGAGAAGTTGGATTGGTGATTCTGCAGGTCCTGGTGACTTGTGTCCAACCTTCGTCATTCTGTAGGCACCCATCTTCTCCTCTGCTGGAGAGCTTGGTTGTTGCATGAAGCATTTCAACAATGTACTTCTCACTGTCCAGTCCCACACCTCTCCAAGCAGCTTGGAGACTGAGCATGTCATCTTTTGATGACATCCTTGTACTTATGCAGCTGGCACCGCCTACCAGTCCCAATAATATATTGACAAAGCAGACTCACAGGAGCAACAAAATAAGTAGTAAAATTTAAGTAAACGAGTCTAAATAATCTTACTTTCCCCCCCACCCAAAGAAGAAATCCTCCTTCCTCCCCAGAATGAGGCGGCTTACCTGTACAGCCTCTGGGCGACCTCTTGCCGCGTGGAGCGCAAGACAGACCCTCTTCTGGTCCACCTCAAACCACCACCCCCAGCCTTCTCCTCAGCTACATTCATCACCAAAGGAATCAGCTTCAGGCCTGAGAGCACAGAATGGCCTATCCGCAAAGACACACTATAGGAAGGGTTCCAGAAATGGACTTGAGTTCAAGGAACAACGATTAGCTGGTAAGTCTAATTTCACCTTCCTTATCATCCCTCCAGTCCAGTCCCGTACCTCTGGGATGTAGCAGAGCAGTTAAATTATCGGGAGTGACCTGCCAAACCGGCCTGAAGCACAGTCGATCCAAAACAGGCGTCTCCTGCTGCCTGGACATCTAGGCGACAATGCTTAGGAAAGGTATGGAGTGAAGACCACATTGCCGCCCTGCAAATCTCCACTGGCAGAACCAAACTATACTCCACCCACAAGGCCGCCTGAGCCCTCGTGGAATGAGCACGCAACCCTTCCGGCACCAACTTACCCTTCAAAATGCACACTGACGTAATCGCTTCCCTGATACAGCTAGAAATGGAGACTTTGGCTGCCACCTCGCCTCTGCGCGGTCCCCCAAACAAAAACAAACGAGTGATCAGACTTCCATAAAGCCACTGTCCTTTTCAAATAACTGTGTAAGGCCCTTCCGACATCTAATAGACATAACTGCTGACTGGCGGAATCGCTTCCCAAATACGACAGAGCTGGCAGGGAAACTGCTTGATTCAAATGAAAAACCACAACTACTTTGGGCAAAAAGGAAGGCACCGGTCTAAGGACCACCTTTTCCCTAGAGAACTCTAGGAAGGGTTCCTGACAAGATGAAGCTCCGAGATCCTGCATGCCGAGCAAATCGCGACAAGGAATACCACTTTCAAGTTTAAGTCCTTTAACAAAGCCCGACCTAATGGCTCAAAAGACATACCGATAAGTGCCGCCAGTACCACATTGAGATCCCACAGGGGCACCACTTTTCTCCTTGGGGGGCACAAGTAGTTCACAGCTTTCAAAAATCACAGTACATCTGAGTGTGTACCTAGCACAAGCCCCTGGACCTTCCCACGATAACAGGAAATTGCTGCTAGCTGTACCCTCAAGAAACTAGTGGCTAAATCCTTATCAAAACCAGCCTGCAAGAATGCTAAGATGTCTGGAATGGAAGCAGTGGATGGATGAGAATGCCTATCCTCACACCACGACTCAAAGATGTGCCACATGCAGATGTACGCTAACTATGTAGACCTCTTCCGCGCCTTCAACAATGTTGCTATCACCGGACCCGAGTAACCTTTTCTCTTAAGCCTCGCCGTAAGCAAGAATCGATCCATCTGAGGCATGCGTAACGGCCCCTGCATCAAGAGATCCTCTTGAGATGGAAGCCACCATGGCCGGTCTGCCAGAAACCTGACCAGATCAACATACCACGGGCACCTTGGCCAAAAGGGTGCGATCAGAACGACTAACCCCCCGTGCACATCTGTCTGCTGAACAACCCAGCCTATGAGCGCCCACGGAGAAAAGACATACAGAAGACCCTCTGTGGGCCACCTCTGCACCAGGGCGTCCAAGCCCTCTGACATCTGTTCCCTTCTGCTGAAAAACGGCTCACCTTGGCTGACTGGAATATTGCCATCAGATTCATCACTGGTGTGCCCCACCGGTGTACCACCTGCTTGAGGTCCTCTTGGTTGAGCGTCCACTCGCCTTGGTCCATACAAACTCGACTTAGTCTGCTGTCACGTTGTCGACCCCCGCTATGTGTGCCGCCGAAAGCACCTGGAGAGGATCTTCTGCCCAGACAAAAAGTCTTTCAGCCTCCTCTTCCAGGGCAATACTGCCCGTGCCTCCCTGGCGATTGATGTAGACTACCATGGTCTCATAGTCCAAGAAGACCCGGACTGCTTTCCTTTGCAGGCATAATTTGAAGCTCTGGAGCACCAGGGCCAATGTGTGCAATTCCAGCCTGTTGATCGACCAAAGAGCCTCCTGTGTGCCATGTGTCCTTCATAATGGGCCCCACAATCTGACACTACTGTTTGCTCAGCTGTCTTGCCTGCCTGCCTGCTGTTACCGACATCTTTTTGCTGCCCCTCCCACAGGTACTTCTATTGGCTGCTCCCTACTCCAGGAAGTTGTCATCCTGCATTTAAACACCTCTAGTGCGGCGTTCCACGCCCAAGGAGCAGGACGTGCTCCTTGGGGCGAGTCCTGCGATCCAGCGTCCTGCAAGCTTCACTACTCCTTTGAAACCGACCTTCAAGATTCTGTCAGCGTTGTTTGTTCTTTAAGCGCTAGAAATTGTTTTTCTGCCTGTCCTCAGGTCTTACTGCTTCTTGCTCTACTGTCTTTTCAGCTGTTTCTTTCCACTATGTCCGCTATCCCTGTCCTGTGGGGCTGGAGGCCTCTGCCCCCTCCCCCCTCCTATTACACACATTCTGCCCTGCATCCCTCCCCCAATCTCATTCCTTGTTCTCCTTCTTTATCGTTCTCTGCTTCTCCTCTCCCCTGTGCCCCCTCCCCTTCTCTTATGCAGCTTCTCCTTCTCCAAGTGGCCCTGATAAACTGTCGCTCCCTCCGGTCCAAGTCCGTGCTCATTCAGGACTTCATATTACAGCACTCTTTGGATATTTTGTTCCTCTCAGAGACCTGGCTCAGGGAGGGAGAGGAGCCCCTCCTCAGTCGCTGTCTTCCCCCGGGATACTCCTCTTTTGTGACGTCTCGCCGGGGTAGGACCGGTGGGGGGGTCGCGGTGATTTTTCACTCCTCCCTCCCCCTGTGCAAGATTCTCTCTTCCTTTCTCCTATTCTGAGACCCTGCTGCTCCGTCTGGGAACTCCGACCCCTATTCACCTGCTCCTTCTTTATGCTCCCCCAGCATTGTCTGCCCCTCAGTGGGACTCTGTTCTGTCAACCATGTCCGAGGCCTCCCTTAGGTATCCACATCTCCTGTTATTAGGCGATTTCAACGTCCATATCGACGCTCCTACCACTCAGCGTGATCACTATTTTCTCTGCTCTCTGACCTTTCCTTTCAACAATTTGTTCATAGTCCCACTCATTCTGCAGGTCACACATTAGTTTTAGTTATTGCTCGCCAGCCTTCACTCATTATCCCTTCTTCCTTCTCTGCCTTGCCCCTCCCCTGGTCTGATCATCTTTGCGTCCATTTTTCCCTTTCCTGTCCCTCCCTGCCCCCTCCCTCCTCTTCAGCTCTGCCCCCAAATCGCCCAGTCCGTCGCCTTACACCCAGTTTGCTTCATCAGTTTCCGCCTTCGGATGAGCTCTTTCCTACTGACTTTCATTTATTGCCAGTGGATCTCCAGGCTCAATGCTGGGATTCCACTCTTTCGTCGGCCTTAGACAAGGTCGCTCCTCTGCAGTCTTTCCCTATTAACTGGCGTCGTCCCACCTCTCCCTGGTTTTACCCAGGCCTATTACTCCATCGAGCCCACCTCCGCCGGGCTCTACGCCGTTGGCATAAGAACCCCACCCCAGCCACCTTGTCGCACTTCCGCTATTGCCATTCCCACTACCGCTCTCTTCTTAATTCTGCTAAGAAAAACCACTTTGATAAGCTCATCTCTTCTTCTGAGAACTCCACACGGCAATTATACTGTATTCTTTGTTCCCTTTCCACTCCCTCACTTCCCCCCGTCCCCGGTACCACTGCCTCTAGCATTTCCTCCACCAATCCTGCCCCCTCTGTTTTGGCTTCACATTTTGCCTCCAAGGTTCAAACTATTTGACAACTCTTCCCGGCCTGCCCCCTCCCTCTTTCCCCTCCCCCCATCTCTCCCCTCTGCATCCCCAACCTCCTTGAGTATCCCTCCCCTTTCTCACTGTTGGTCTGCTTTCCAACCTATCACTCTTTCAGAACTGACCATGGTCCTCAAAGCTACTCGGAAAACCACCTGCCCTTCTGACCCTATTCCCTCACAATGGCTCTCTAAGTCCTCACTAACCCTGCTTCCCCTGATTCTTTCTATCTTCAACACTAGCTTGATGTCTGAGTTCTTCCCTTCACGTTGGAAACACGCCTTGATTTGTCCCCTTCTGAAGAAAGCTTCCTTGGACCCCTCTATACCCTCGAACTGGCGCCCTATTTCTAATCTTCCCTTTCTGTCTAAACTTCTAGAGCGGTTGGTTTTCTCTCAGCTCTCCACTCATCTTGAAGCTTCTCTGGTTCTTCACCCCATCAATCTGGTTTCTGTCCTGGTCATAGCACTGAATCTATTCTTATTTCCTTTCTTAATGAATTGCATGTTGCTCACGACTGTGGTTCCATAGCTATAGCTGTCTCTCTCGATCTGTCTGCTGCTTTCGATGTTATCGATCACCGCACGCTCTTATCACGGCTTGTCTCTATTGGTCTATCAGGCTCAGCTCTTCGCTGGTTCCACTCTTTTCTTTTCGATCGGTCCTTCTCAGTACTCTCTGGCTCGGATTCCTCTCCCTCAACCCCTCTGCACTGTGGTGTCCCTCAGGGTTCTGTGCTAGCTCCCCTTCTGTTTAACATTTTCCTGGCCCCCCTCGCTCTGCTTATCCAGCAGCATGGTATCTCGGCGTATTCTTACACCAACGATATTCTTCTTCTCTTTCACACAAGCTTGCTTTCACCTGATATTGGTCCCCTCAACGTCTGTCTCTCTGCTGTCTCTTCCTGGTTCTCAGAAAACTTCCTTCACGTCAATTTGTCGAAGACTTCAGCTATATGGTTCACTGCTGGTGCCCCTATCCACACCCTCACCCCATCCCTGTCTGCTGACCCCATTCCTCTTGTTTCCTCACTGCGCTATCTCGGTGTCACCTTGGACTCGGCATTAACCTTCAAGGACCACATTTCTTCTGTTGTTCAACGGTCCCTTCTACACATCGGCAACTCCGCGCTGTTCGTTCTTTTCTCTCCCCCTCATATCTGACCACACTGCTTCCTTCTCTTGTCGTCTCTCGTTTAGATTACTGTAATGCATCTTTAGCTGGGCTTCCTCTCACCCAACTCCGTAGGCTTCAACTGGTTCATCACACTGCTGCCCATCTTCTGACACACTCCTCCCGCTTCGCTCACGTAACCCCTCTTCTTATTCGCTTACACTGGCTGCCCATTCCTTTTTGAATCCAATACAAGATCCTTACCTTTGTGCACAGATCTCTACATACCGGTGTTCCACTTTATCTTTCTGATTTAGTCCATTTTCATTGTCCCTCAAAAGCCCTTAGGTCAGTCCATGCCAACCGGCTATTCCTACCGTCCCCTTCCCAGGCACATCTTGAAACTACAAGCTCCTCTGCCTTCTTCTTTATTGGTCCCCGCCTTTGGAACTCCCTACCGTCAGCTCTTCGCCTGGAACTCTCTTACCCCTCTTTCAAGGCTAAGCTAAAGACCCATCTCTTTTGCACAGCTTTCGATCTTCCTCCCCCTCCCGATACTTATTGGTATTTCTTTCTTCTCTCACTGCCTTATTCTGGCCTCCTCCCTTGCTGCTGTCTCTTTCCTAGCAAAAATTGGCGTTCCTTTCTGTTTCCTTTTTCTTTTCAGCAGTTTCCAATTTTAATGTAAACCGCTGCATGCCTTTTTTGGTTTTGGCGGTCTATCAAGTTTTAAATAAAGATAAAGAGACAGTGGCATCGGTCGTCACCAGGATCCACTTTGGTGCCTTGAGGGGCATGCCCCCTGCTAGGCTCCCCGGACGCAGTCACCACCGGAGAGCTCTCCTGGCTTCCCGCGGACAAGGTAGAATCATGGCTAGGGGCAGAGTCTGGTGGGATCACCAACAGAGCAAAGCTCTCTGCAGTGGACGCATGTGCGCCCTCGCCCATGGGACCAGTTTGATTGTTGCTGCCATGGCCCCCAATATCTGCAGGTAGTGCCAGGCTAACGGCTTTGACATTTTCAGAAACTGGCGCACCAATAGTCTCAGTCCCTGCGCCTTCTGTTCTGACAGAAACACCTTCCCCATGCGGATGTCGAAGCGCGCTCCCAGATACTCCGGTTCCTGGACTGGAACCAAACGACTCTTGGTGATGTGACCACCCATCCAAGACTTTGAAGTAACTGCACCACACGCTTCGTTGCTCTTTCACTTTCGTCTCTGGATTTCGCCCGGATCAGCCAGCCATCCAGATACGGCTGCACCAGGACTCGTTCTCTGCAGTGCCACTGCTACTACCACCATAACCTTGGTGAAAGTGTGAGGGGCCGTTGCCAGACCGAATGGTAATGCCCGAAACTGGAAATGCCCCACCGGTACAGCAGAACGGAGGAACTGCTGATGCTCTGGCTGGATGGGACTGTGCAAGTACACCTCCGTGAGATCTAGAGATGTCAAAGACTTGCCAGTTCCTACTGCTACTATGACAGACCGCAAAATCTCCATGTGGAAATGCACTCGCAGACACCGGTTCATGACCTTGAGGTCCAGAATTGGACGAAAGGAACCCTCCCTTTTTGGGTACCACAAAATAAATGGAGTATCGACTGCAGCCGTACTGGTCCTTGGGCACTGACACCATGGCTTCAAACTGCAGGTTGCATCACGATGTCCTCCACGGCCGCCGCCTTGCCTTGCACCTTGCAGGGGACTGACAAAGGCGTTGTCCACTGGCTGGGTCCACTCAAGGGCACAGCCCTCCCGAATGACTTCCAGTACCCATAGGTCAGAGGTGATCTGGACCCAGGCGAGGTAGAAATCCTGCAGCCAACCTCCCACGGGCTGCACCCTCACCTGGGCCCCCCTCGTTTCATTGTGATTTCTTGGAGCCCAAGGTTGAGGCAGCGCCGAAACCCTTGCCCGTTCCTCAAAACCCCCGAAACCCCTGTCCCCTGGTGGGGAATCTGCCCTTTTGGTAAGGGACAAAGCGGGTTGTTCTCACGTCGCAGATGGAGGATGAGCCTGCTTCTGCTTATCCTCGGGCAAGCGCCCACCTTTGAACTCCCCTAAGTCCTTGACCAACTTGTCTAGCTCTTCCCTGAATAGCAGTTTCCCCTTAAAAGGGAGCATGCTGAGGCAGGAATTGGAGGAGCTGTCAGCCACCCAGTTCCAAAGCCACGGTAGTGATGGGCTGCCAAGAAAGAGACCATGCTCTTGGAGAATCCCCTAATGAGGATGTCAGCTAGATACACTGCCCCGATTCCAATTTTGATGCCTCACTGGAGAGGTTCTTCACCGGATCTTCCACTTGTTGAATCCGCTGCGAGCATCCGAGGCAGACCCTAGCCACCCAGAGAGAGGCCTGAAGCAAAAGGGTGTTACTATCAAAGGCCTGTTTCAACAGGGTGTCCAACTTTCTATCCTGACCATCCTTGAGGGCTGCACTGCCCTCTACTGGGATCGTTGTCTTCTTTGTGACTGCCGACACTGCTGCATCCACCCTAGGTGACCAAAACAGCATGCGGTCCTGATCCAGTAGCGGGTACAGGTGCGACATGGATCGTACTCCCTTGAGGCCCGCCTTCAGCAGATACCACTCCTCCTGGATCATCTGCTGAACCACCCTGTGCACAGGAAACACCTTCTGTCTCGTCTGCACAGCCTGGAGCAGCGGGTCCTCCAGTGCCCCGTCTTCTGCCGACAGGCATGTGGGCAAGTTAAGGGCCTTCAAAGACTCCATAATGAGTGCCAGCAATTCCTCCCGGCAGAACACCTGTACAACCCGCAAGCGCTCTATCTTCCTGCTCAGGATTTCTCCTTCTTCCAATTTGTAGCCTTGAAACTCCAACTCCATTTCCAGGTCCTGTCTGTCTGATCCCTGGGCCTCTGGTGAATGTCCCTGGTCTTCCTCTGAGTACCGAGGCCTTTTTGCCAGCCGTCTCGTCCCTGTCCTCTTAGCATCATAGTCCAGCACCAAAGGACTGACAGCTGAACACTGCTGGCACAAGCAAATGCCCTGTGTAGGAGGAGGAAGACAAACTCTGGTGAGAAAGCACCCGAGAGCCCCACAACACCCCCCACCCCCCCGAGAGGTGGAGGGTCCGGCCATGGCAGAGGGACCTGGGACCAGTTCTCGTGCCGCCAGCACGGATTCCTCTGGGCTCTGGGACTCCCGGGTTGGGGAGAGGCTCTTTTGCTCTGATTGGCCCTGGAGGTCCTGTTCCAGCGAAGAGGCCTCTCACATACACCCCGGACAAATGCCTGCCTCCGAGAGCGCCCCACGCCAGGTCCAGCAAACCAGGCATTGCGGCCGATCTGGCATTATGGCAAGGACTATCGTCTGCCCTAACTAGGTATCTCAACCGGCAGCAACGTATACCAAATTGAGCACCCTTAAGGGACTGAAATGAAGGGAGGGAAAGTGAAACTAAAACTAAGAATGGAACTAATCTTACCAAATAAAGAAAATAAAGGAAATAAACTTAAAGAAAAAAAACTTAAGCTAACTTACTTACCAGCCTCCCTGCTGCATCCAATTCTACAGAGGGATATGCAGGAGATTGTAGCCAGATTCTTCCCCCGATCTGCTAGACTGCCAAAAAAAGCAGCCACGGGGAAGCAAACCGCTGCACAGGGCCATTGGCAGGAAAGCAGGCAGAGAGCTCTATATAGACGCGCCACTGAAACGTTGCAGCCACGCAGTGCTAGGCTGTGCCGAGAGCCAGCCAGACACTGTATCTCCCGGATATGAGTGCGCCGTCTCCCTACTGCTTTTTTCAACTTTTTTTTACCTGCTCCCTGCTGAGTCACTCTTTCCACCTTGTGCTCTGCCGTCTGTGTGCCCTCTTCCTCTCATGCTCAGCTGTTTCTCCTCTGCTTCGGCACTGGGGGGGGGGGGGGAAGGGGGTTGGGGAAGGGGGTTACCTGGGAAGCTGACCTTGTGCGGGGAAACACAGCTGTGGCAGCTCCTCACTGGGTGACGGATTTGGGAGCCACCAGTAACCTTGGGACACAAATACCCCTCAAACCGCTCTCCCGATGAAATGGTGGGGGGGGGGGGGAATTTCCTCCTTAGCTGTAACGGCTCCTCTACAGTTTTTCTTTCCTTTTTTTTTTTTTTTTTTTTTAACTCTACATTTTCCTATTGAAAAAAAACTAACAGCCAACAATCTCTGGCTCAGAAAGAAAACGTGAACATCTAATCTAAGCCTAAGCTCCTTAGTTGTCCTGAGGTGTAACACCGAGACCACTTTGGAGAGAAAAGAGGGTACCGGCCGCAACACAACCTTCTCCTTTGACATGAAGAGAAATGGCTCGCAACATGACAATGCCTGAAGCTTCGAGATCCTCCTGGCCAAACAGATTGCCGCTAAGAGCACTGTTTTCAAAGTCAAATCTTTCAAGATCAAAGCAGTCATCGGCTCAAAGGGGGTCTCCGTCAACACTGACAATACGAGATTGAGGTCCCAAGGAAGGACCAGAGATCTTGCTGGTGGCTGTACCTGCTTCACGGCCCTGAGGAAATGCACATCTGAGTGGGCCACCAAGGACAGATCCTGGACCCGTGCACGATAACAGGTGAGTGTCGCCACTGGCACTCTGAAGGAATTACATGTTAGGCCCTTCTCCAACCCTACCTGTATAAAGGCCAGAACCTCTGGTACAGATGCCGAAAAAGGTCAACAGCCATGCTCCGAGCAACACCCTTCAAATACTCTCCATACCTGCACATATGACATGGAAGTGGAGCATTTGCGTGCCTTCAACAACATTGTAATCACGGAGGCAGAGTATCCTTTCTTCCTCAACTGAGTCCTTTCAAGAGCCAGGTCATAAGTGAGAATCAACTTACCTCGAGCATCAGCATGAGGCCCTGCGAGAGAAGTTGGACTGGGCTGGCAGCTGCCAAAGGTGGTCCATCGCTAACTGAACCAGGTCAGTGTACCACGGTCTCCATGGCCAATTGGGAATCACGAGGATCACCAGTCCCCGATGCCCCTCAATCTGTTGAACCACGTACCCTATGAGTGCCCACAGTGGAAACATACAGCAGTCTGTCCACAGGCCATGGCTGCACCAATGCATCCAGTTCTTAGAACATAAGATATGCCATACTGGGTCAGACCAAGGTTCATCAAGCTCAGTATCCTGTTCCCAACAGTGGCCAATCTAGGTCATACGTACCTAGCAGTTTCCCCAAAAGACACAGGTTCCACAATGCTTGTATTGGGTCAAGCATTGATATCCTGTGTTCCTTTTTAATAATGGTTTATGGACCTTTCCCCTCCAGGAACTTGTCCAAACCTTTTTTAAACCCAGCTACACTAACAGCCTTTACTACATCCTCCGGTAACAAATTCTAGAGTTTGATTACACGTTGAGTGAAAAAATATTCTCTCTTATTTTCTTAAATAGGTTACCCTGTAGCTTCATTGCATGTCCCCTAGTCTTTCTATATTCTAATAACGTAAACAGTCGATCTATGTTTACCCGTTCCACTCCGTTCATTAATTTATAGACGTCTATCATATCTCTCCTCAGCCGTCTCTTTTCCAGGTTAAACAGCCCTAACCATAGCGGTATCCTTCCATCCCCTTCACCATTTTGGTGGCTCTTCTCTGAACCTTTTCTAATAACGCTATATCCTTTTTAAGATACAGCGACCAGAATTGCACAGAATATTCAAAGTGAGGTTGCACCATGGAATGATACAGAGGCATTATAATATCCTTTGTTTTATTTTCCATTCCTTTCCTTATGATACCTATCATTCTATTTCCTCTCTTGGCCACCGCTGCACACTGGGCGGAGGGTTTTAACATGTTATCCACAATGACACCGAAATCTTTTTCCTGGGTGGTGGCTTCTAATGTGGAACCTTGCATCGTGTAACCATAGTTTGGGTTGTTCTTCCCTAGGTGCATAACTTTGCACTTGTCCACATTAAATTTCATCTGCCATTTTGATGCCCAGTCTTCCAATTTATCAAGATCCTCTTGCAATTTTCCACAATCCTCATGGGTTTTAATCACTTTAAAAAGTTTTGTGTCATCTGCAAACTTGATAACCTCACTCGTTATTCCCTTTTCCAGGTCTTTTATGAATATGTCAAAAAGCAGCAGACCCAGCACAGATCCCTGGGGTACATCACCATTCACCTTTCTCCATTGGGAAAAAGGGCCATTTAGTCCTACCCTCTGCTTTCTATCATTTAACCAGTTCCTGATCCACAATAGTACACTGCCTCCTATCCCATGACTCTTTAGTTTTGCCAAAAGTCTCCGATGAGGGACCTTGTCATAGTGTATTTGGACTTTCAGAAAGCCTTTATCAGACTAACCTTTGTCTACCTGTTTATTCACACCTTCAAAAATACATAACAGATTAGTAAGACAAGATCTTCCTTGTCTAAAGCCATGTTGGCTGTCTCCCATTAAGCCATGACTATCTACACGTACAGCAATTTTGTTCTTTATGATGGTTTCTACCATTTTTCCCGGTACTGACGTCAGGCTCACCAGTCTGTAGTTTCCCGGATCACCCCTGGAACCCTTTTTAAAAATTGGCGTTACATTGGCCATCCTCCAATCTTCAGGTATTACAGATGATTTAATGTTAGTTCTACAATCTTATATTTCGGTTCTTTCAACACCCTTGGATGTATATCATCTGGTCCAGGTGATTTGCTACACTTCAGTTTATCAAATAGTTGTAATACATCTTCCCGATGTATCGATATTTCCTTCAATTCTTGCGCACCTTTAAATACCACTTCAGTCATGGGTAACATCCCTACATCTTCTTCAGTAAAGACCGAAGCAAAGAATTCAGTCTCTCCGCTATTGCCTTGTCGCCTCTTAGTGCCCCTTTAACCCCTCTATCATCTAATGGACCAACTGACTCTCACAGGTTTTTTGCTAAGAATGTACTTGAAAAAGTCTTTATTATGCATTTTTGCTTCCGCAGCAAGCTTCTTCTCAAATTCTCCCTTTGCCTGCCTTATCAATGCCTTGCATTTAACATGCCAGTGGTTGTGCTGTTTCCAGTTTTCGTCATTTGGCTCTTTTTTCCATTTCCTGAAAGATGCTTTTTTGGCAACAGCCTCTCTGACCTCACCTTTAAACCATTCTGGCAGTTTTTTGGACTTCCTTCCACTTTTCTTAAAGCGTGGAATACAGCTGGTCTGGGCTTCCAAAATAGTATTTTTCAACACCACCCAAGCTTGAAGTAAGTCTTTAACCTTTGCAACTGCTCCTTTTAGTTTTTTCTTAACTATTTTCCTCATTTTATCATGTTATCATAGTCTCCCTTTCGAAAGTTAAAAGGTAGTATTGTGGATTTCCTTAACATCCCTCCTCCACTAAATCAAACGCGATCATGCTATGATCACTATTGCCAAGTGGCCTTAATACCTCTATCTCTTGCACTAGATCTGGTGTTCCACTAAGGACTAGATCCAATATGGCTTCCCCCTCTGGTTGGTTCATGAACCAGCTGCTCCAAGAAGCAGTCATTTATTTCATCTAGGAACTTTATCTCCCTAGCATGTCTTGCCGTGACACTGATCCAGTCGATACTGAGGTAATTGAAATCACCCATTATTATTACTGTGCTGTAACTTTTGTTAGCTTCCTTGATTTCTTTGAGCATTTCATCATTCATTTATTCATTCTGGCCAGGCAGTCGATAGTACACCCCCACAGCCATCGCCTTCCCCTTTTTACATGGAATTTCAATCCATAGAGTTTCTACAGCAAATTTTGTTTCGCTCCAGACGCCTGCTATAGAAGCAGGTTCGAATGTTGCCATCGGATCCATGATCGGTTGTCCCCAGCGCTGAACCAGTTCAGCAAAGACCTCTGCATTGGGGGTCCATTCACAGAGGTCCAGATGAATGCAACTGATAGTCGGCTGCCACGCTCCCTCTGCTGGCCAAGTGCGAGGTCAAGATTGCCTCCAAGTTCACCTCTGCCCAGCTCATCAACGGAGCTACTTTGTTCTCCAGCTGTATGCTGCCAGTGCACCCCTGTCAATTGATGTAGGCAATTGATGTAGGCTATCATGGAGGCATTTCCAAGAACACTCTTACTACATTTCTACAAAGGGAGCTTTGAAAACCCTGCAATGCTCTCATCTTCAGGCGGTTGATGGGACATGTGCTCTCCTCCGTCGTCCAGTGACCTTGCACTATCTGGCCCTCACAATGCACTCCCCAGCCTATTAGACTGGCATCCGTAGTTAATGGAATCCAATGTGGTACCACTGAAGGCATCCCCGCTAGCAGTTTATCCAGTCACAGCCACCACCAGAACACTACTCTGGTGGATCCAGGATAAGGCAACACCCTCGCAAGTGGGTGGTGTTGGGGGAACCAGCTCTGCAACAGCATCCTCTGCAATGGCCTCTTGTGGACTCGCGCCCATGGGACCAACTCGAATGACGCTGCCATGGAAACCAAAACCTGCAAGTAATGCCAGGCTGTAAGCCCTCATCTTGAGGAACTGCTGGATCAGCCTCTGCAGGGTGTGCATTCTGTCCACTGGCAGGAACACCCGCTCCATTGTCCATCTGAAACCGGGCTCCCAAGTACACCAAATCCTATGATGGCTGCAGGCGGCTCTTGGCAAAATTGACAACCCAGCCAAGCTGCTACAGACATTCTATGATCCACTCTGTGGCCCTCTGCTTGCACTAACCAATCATCCAGTTAGGGATGCACCAAAATCCCCTCTCGACATAGTGCCACCGCAACCACCACCAGGACCTTGGTGAAGGTGCATGGTGCGGTTGCCAAGCCAAATGGCAATGCGTGGAACGGGAAGTGACCTATCGGCACCGCAAACTGCAACAACTGCTGGTGCTCAGGATGAATTGGGATGTGTAGATATGCTTCCGTGAGATCAAGGGCCATCAGGAACGCTCCCTCTTGGATGGTTATGATGATGGATTCAAGTGTTTCCGTGTGTAACCGAGGCACTTTCAGGCAGCAATTTACATGTTTGAGATCCAAAATGGGTCCGAACGAGTCTTCCTTTTTGGGAACCATGAAGCGAATGAAGTATCGATTACGTGCACACTGGTCAGGGGGCCCCTCTACCACCACATTCGACTGCTGAGGCTGCAACAGGGTGTCTCGCACTGCTTTGATCTTGTGAGGTGTTTTGCAGGGTGACCACACGAAGGCATCAACAAGAGGTCGAGCAAAGTTGAGAGTGCACTCCTCCAGGATGATCTTGAGCACCCACTGGAACTACCCCTTCCCTGGCCCTCCTTCATGTCATTGTACTTTCTTAGCTGAGGTGGAGGAAGCGGCATAGGACCTTTTACCGGATCCTCTAAAGGTCGACCCATGAGCAGAGAAATAGCCTTTTTAGTATGGCACAAACTGAACTGCCCATAAGCAATGAAAATCTCACGATGGACCCCTTACTGGAGCCACAGATCTATCCAGTTTTACAAAGAAACACAGAAACATGACTGCAGAAAAAGACCACAAGAAGGACAGTCTGGTCATTCACCATGCTGTTTGACAAGCCCCTAATGAGATCATAAAACGTGTCTGTCAGGTATGCAATCCCAAATTTCAGTTTAGTCACTTCCAGAGCCGGATGCTGTGAGTCCCTGGCACCCTCCATGACTTTGTGCCCAGTGCAAGCAGGCCCTGGCCACAAAGGCTCCACAGACTGATACCTGCAGGGATAGGGCATTAATATCAAAGGCTTGCTTGAGCAAGGTCTCCAGTTTTCTATCCTGCACATCCTTAAGAGGGATACTTCCCTCCACCAGGATAATGGTCGTCTTTGTCATTGCAGAAACCAAGGCATCCACCTTGGACAAATGAAGCAAATTCATTTCATGCTCTGGCAATGGATATAACCTTTCCATAGCTCGAGTCCCCTTGAGGCCTGCTTCAGGGACACCCCCACTTGTCCTGGATCATCTGTTTGATCACTCGAAGTGGAAACACCATCTGTCTTCCGGATGGCCTGGAACAGAGGTTATTCCTCCGGTTCTTCCTCCAGTGGAATGCCCTGAGGAACATTAAGTGCCCCCAGAGAGTGCAAGATCAGTGCCACCAACTCCTCCCGGCAGAACACGCAGACAATATGGGAATCCTCCCCTTGTGGAATCTCACCTTCCTCAAAGCTCTGCTGATTCCACCCCAAGATCCGCCCCTGTGCCAAGCTCCTCCAAGTCCTCGGAGTGAATGGAACCCATGTCCTCCCACAGTTCACTGCCCAGGCACCTCCAGGTGGCCACCAGTTTCCCCATCTGCTCTACCACCCAATAGGGCAACCCTCTCTTTTTTGCTCTCTCCTGAGATTCTGAGGTGCTGTCCTCCGCAAGCTGCCTCATGCAGAAGGCTTTGTGCATGAGAACAAATTCTGTTAAAAATGTCCCCGGTCCCCTCGGAGGGCAAGTCTTAAGAATGAGGGAAGAGCTCCTAGACCATGCACTTCTAAAGGGTTTCAGCTATTTATGGAGCTAGACTGTCAGCCCCCTCTAAGAGGGACACCATTCCCGCCAAAACTGCGGGAGATTGGTGATCAGCAGAAGTCTGGACCGGGGTCTCCAACACTCCAGAGGATGCCCCCTTCGAGACCCGACCATTTTTGTCTACAATCAGGCTCTCTTTTGCAGATCGGGACTGTGCTTCACAGCCGCAGCAAAAACTGGCGGCAGAAATAGAGCCTGAGACCCACAGGCCAGACATGTGGCCTTTGCAGGCATCCTATTTACCGAGCTGTTTCGCAAACTGGCAAAGAAATCCAAAAGAGACAGCTAAATTAAAAACAAACAAACAAAAATGAAAGGAAATTTCCCCCCCCCCCGTCAAATCTGAAACCCGCCTACAGAGAACACCTCCGTTGTAACCGTTCCCTTCAGCAGTGTAGAAAACGGCACTGGACTCGGCTTTCACTGAACAGTAACCCTGGACACCAACCCCAATCGACGCGACAAAAAAAGTGTAACTCACCGGGTAAACAATTCTTAATGCTGGGCCGAGCGCAAGCAGACAAGCAACCCTGATCCCACCACTGCTGCGCTGGTTTCCTTGAGACCCCTTCCACCTCCCCAGGCCGACCTCCATGCCCCTGGCAGAGGCGGGAGTCCTGTTAGGTCCCAAAGACTGTTCTCCGGCATTTCAGCTAGCGGCTCCTCACCCACTAAAGGGATCAGGAGCCACTATGGCTGTTTTGCAGAAGCACCATCAAGCTAGAGACAGCTGCACTGAAAGGACTGATTTCCTTTCTTTCTCTGGAGAGATTTAAAGGGCCATTGCACCTAAATTTCGCCTTTCATTTCCCCCTTTCTTTTTTTTTTCCCCAACACTTTCCACTAAATCACAGCGAATGAATAAGAAAAAGAAAAGATTGATGATAATATTAAGTTGTCACTTTTAGCGAAGTCCAGACACAGAATCACACCTTTCCAGCTGCTTGGAGACTGAGATGAGGCTGGTAGGTGGTGCCAGCTGCCTATGCGGCGTGATGTCATCAAAAATTGGCATGCTCCTTCTCCAAGCTGCTGGTGAGGCATGACAAACACACTGGTCTGAACTGGATTGGAGGGACGATAAGGAAGAGTATTTTTCAAATAAAACCATTACGGTCTGATGTGTCAAATGCAGCGACAAAACAAGATTAAAGTGGAGTGGAGGAGTGGCCTAGTGGTTGGGGCAAGGTACTTCAGGCCGGAAGGTCGGGGGTTCAAATCCCACTAGAGGACAGCAACCATGGGCCGGAAGGACTGGGGTTTCTAGTCCCACAGGTGCTCCTTGTGGTCTTGGGCAAGCCACTTAACCCTCCATAGCCCATGTTCCCTGTAAAATAGTTATCTCCAAGTTATAATACCCTGTTCAATGTAATTTCAGTTTGTTCAATGTGAACCGCACTGATGCAGAATAGCGTGGTATATAAGAGAATGTAAATAAAATAAATAAGAATAGATCAAAGCAATGAAGATGAACTTAACATAATATCAAAGAATTTAACAAATAAATGAGAAAAGTCTCAGTGCTATGACACTTTCTGAATCTGCACTGAAAGTTTTACGTTATTCTCTTGCATAAACTGCTCAAGCTGCCATAGTACACACTTTTCTAATATCCTTGCCAAAGATGACAAATTAGAGATCAGATGATAATGTGATGCACGCACAGAATCAGCATTTGATTTCTTCAAAATAGGATGCATGACTGCAAACTTAAGGTCTGACAGAACTACACCAGATGATAAGTTGTTTACGACCGACAGCAGGAATGGCATATACAAACAGTGAGCCTTTATATTAGAGTACTGATAAAGCATAGTTACTCACCTGTAACAAGTATTCTCCGGGGACAGCAGGAATCAGTCCTCACACATGGGTGACGTCAGCACTGATGGAGCCCTTACGGAAGCATCTCCAAGCTTTCAAAAAAAGCCTTTGGGAGATGCCACCACACATGCATGGTCCCCTTCCCGCCCAAGGGTGCCATCTTACTCAGTCAGATGACAAAAAAAGATGGCAAAAATGTACAGCAACTCCAACAGGAGGAGGGAGGGTTGTGAGGACTGATTCCTGCTATCCCCGGAGAACACCTGTTATGGGTGAGTAACTATGCTTTTTCTGGGAACAAGCAGGAAGTCAGTCCTCATATATGGGACTCCCTAGCTACAGGCTACTGAAAGTCCATAAAGAAAAAACATGATCGCCTTCAAGGGGAGCCATGAGCAGCAGCAATTGAGTCCACAGACAGACTGAAGTAGGACCCGTGTCTCCGATGTGAACCAACGCTCTGGTAGCCTGAACCCAGAAGCGTTGGAGGGTAGGAGTTGCCTGACCCTGAAAAGATTATAGAGCACGGCCTCGCTGAAGGCAATGTCCCATTGGGACTCCCTCTCCAGGCAGTTCTGGCAGCCCAGCAGAAGTCCGACATTGTGACAGAGTGCAGGTTTGCCACAGAGGCTGCCATGGCCCTGACACTGTGTGCCGTGATCCAGCTGGCCGGCGTGCATCCAGCCTTATCATAGGCAAGGGCAATGCAGTCCACCACCCAAGTGGACAGGGTTCGCTTGGTCACTGCCTCTCCCAGACAACTTGGGTCATAGGAAATGAACAGCTGAGAACTTTTACGGTAGCCCTGGGGACGTTGAATGTAGAAACATAGGGCCCTCTTACAGTCCAAGGTGTGAAGAACGGTCTCCACCTTGGAGGAGTAGGGTTTTGGGAAGTTGGGTAGCACTTTCTGTTTGAGGTGAAAAGACAACACCTTCGGGAGGAATTTGGTGTGCATGCGTAGCACGACCCTATTCCTGTGGAACCTGGTATATGGAGCCTCTGCCACCAAGGCTTGGAGCTCGCTGACTCTGTAAGCAGAGGTGAGCGCCACCAGGAACATGACTTTCCACGAGAGATACCTCAGGTGGCAGGTAGCGAGGGGCTCGAAGGGCAGGCGGGTGAGCTGTGCCAGCACTACATTGAGGTCTCACTCCGTTGCCAGAGAGCGGACGGGGGGGGGGGGGGGTTGATAGCAGGTGTCCCCTCAGGAAGCAGATTATCAAAGGCTGGGCCGAGAGGGGCTTGCCCTCAACAGGGTGGTGGTGCACCGCCAGGGCACTGAAGTGCACCCTGATGAAGTTCAACTTGAGCCCGGATTGTGAGAGATGAAGGAGGAATTGCAGCACCAGCTGCACCGGGCAGAACAGGTTCACCCGTTGCTCTATACAGCACACAGAGATCCTGCACCATTTGAAGACATAAGTCCTCCTGGTGGAGGTTTTACGGGAGGCCAGCAGGATCTCTTCCACTTCTCCTGAGGGGATGAAATGGGCTAAGGTTACCCTTTTCAGCAGTCACGCTGTGATAGAGACCCCAGATTAGGGTGCAAGAGAGAGTCCCCTCTTCTTGAGACAAGAGCCCTGGGGAACTCCCAAGGGGGATCGGTGTCTGCACTGACAAGCAGAACAGCAGCAGGAACCATGGCCGCCTGGGCCACTGTGGAGCCACCAGGATCAGCGATGCCCTGTCGTGAAGAGCCTTGAAGAGGGTCTTGGCAATCAACTGCGTGGGTGGGAAGGTGTATATTAGGCCTCCCGACCACAGGATGAGGAACGCATCTGCCGCCACAAGGCAAGGGAGGGGATGATGGGAACAGAAGCAGGGCAACTGGTAGTTGTCCGGGCTGGTGAAAAGATCCACCCGCAGAGTCCTCAAAAGTCGGAAGAGCCACGTAGTCACTCTGGGATCCAGCTGCCACTTGTGCGGTTGGAGGACCGGCTCAGTTTGTCCGTGAGGCATTGTCCTGGCCTGGTAGATACACCACCCATAGCAGCATTCTTTGACGAACTGCGTAAGAGCAGAGTGTCATTGCCTTGCGGCAAAGGGTGCGAGACCCCGTGCCCCCTTGCTTGTTCACGTAGAACATCGCCATTTAGTTGTCCATTTGGATCAGCACTGGCTGGTGCCTCAGATGGTGGTGAAAAGTCTGAAGCTCCAGAAAGTTGATCTGCTGGTTGCCCTCAGCCTGTGACAAGCTGCCCTGGGTGCAAAGTTTCTCACAGTGGGTTCCCCATCCCAGCAGAGAGGCGTCCATTGTGAGGACCATCAGAGGACATGGGGTTTGGAAGGGCATCCCCGCCTGCAGGTGTTGCGGATTTTGCCACCATGTCGGGGGAGTCTGCCAACTGGTGGGTCACTGAGACTTTGTCTTGGAGTCAACCCGTGGCTGGTGTCCACTAGTCTTAAAGACACCACTGGGCAACCTTCATGTGCAGATGGGCATCCGGGGTGACATGGACCGTGGAGGCCATGTGGCTGAGTAGGCACAGCAGCAGCCAAGCCGGCATCAAGGGACGGTGTTGCATGTCTGCGGCCAATTCCTTGAGACAGTTGGCTTGATCCAGGGGGAGGAAAGCCTTTGCCTGAACAGTGTCCAACTTTGCCCCATGAACTCCAGACACTGTCGTGAGGAGGTGGGACTTGGGGTGATTTATCATGAACTCCAGATGTTGTAGGATATGAATGGTGTGAGCCATAGCTTGCTGAACTTTGGTGGCCGTGCCTCCTTTTAAAAGCCAGTCGTCCAGGTAGAGGAAGACAAATACCTCCTGGAGATGGAGGTAGGTGGCCACTACTGCCAGGCATTTGGTGAAGACCCTGGGGGCGGACACCAGGCCAAAGGGTAGTACTGTTAGTGGCCTCCCCCATCATGAAGTGAAGGTATTGCCTGTAGCTGGGTGAATGAGGATGTGGGTATAAGCATCCTTCAGATCCAAGGAGCATAGCCAATCTCCCTGCTGGAGGTAAAGCAGAAATGTTCCAAGAGAAAGCATCTTGAACTACTCCCTCACCAGGAACTTGTTCAGGTTCTGAAGGTCTAGGATTTATTACTTGTACACCGCTTTGATTACCCCAGAAAGGCATTTTTTATCAAATAATTAAACCTTAAACCTTATAGGCCCCCTGTCCTTTTTGGCATGAGGAAATACCTGGAGTAGAACCCTTTGCCCCCGAGATGTTGGGGTACTGTCCTCAAGAAGGCTGGAAATTCCTGCTGTAGGAGATCCGGTGAAGGGGAGACCTGTTGGGCTCTCCCAGGAAGAAAGGAAGAGGTGTCTGTGCAAGGTGGAAGAGGTAGCCCTCCCTGGCCACCTGGAATGCCCATGAATCGGGCATAGTGGATCAGACATCCTCCTGTGGGATGCTGTCCTTCTTGGGGTAGAGAGGCTATGCCCAAGGAGTCAAAAGTTCCCCCCAGGCTGGGCTGGAGCCAATGCCTGAGGCTTGGGAGCCTTCTGCTTATGAGGGCCATGCCCCTGTCCCTTAGCCTGCTGACGAGCTAGGGAGGCTTGGAAATGTGGGTAGTTTTTGTAAGCAGTCCCTCTCCTCTGGTAAAAGGACCGTTTACCCAAGCCCTTCTGTTAGGGAAGGATAGTCTTTTTCAGGAGTCTGGTCCTCGTCACGAGTTCGGTCTCCAACTCGGCAACCTTCTCCATCATGGGTCTGCCAAAGAGGTTCTCCTCTTGGCATGGGACATCGACCAATTTGTCCTGAACCCATTGCTCGAGGTTGGAAGACTGTAGCCAGGCTTTGCACCAGGCACCGATGCCCGCCGCAGCTACTCTAGCCACTGATGCGAAGCCGTCGTAGGCTGCTCGAGTAATGAACTTGGGGCACTCACAAACGGCTTTGGATAGGTTCCTGAATCGCTGCACAGGTTCCTCAGAGAGACTAGCTGAGAACCCGGCAAGCTCCTTCACCAAGTCTCTCAGGTACGTGCCCATGTACAGCTGATAGGCCTGGATCCAACCAATGAGCATCGACCACTGGTAGCACTTTCTGCCGAGGGCATCTAAGATGTGGGCCTCCCTACCCGGGGGCACCGAGGAGTGCGTCTTCTCGCTCTTCAGCCGATGCATGGCCAACTCCACTATCATGGAGTTATGTGGCAGCTGTGCCTTTTGGAAGCCCAGGCTCTGGCGGACCTAATACATCGAGTTGAGCCGCTTGCTCACGACTGGCACAGACACCAGTGTTTCCCACATGCGGCGCATGAGCTATTTCAGGATAGGTGGAATGGGCACCATCAGTGATTCCCTTGGTGGGGTCACATATTGGAGGATTTCTAGTTCCTCCATCCGACGGTCCTCCTCCAATTCTGTTGGGGATGCTAGCACCTTTGACATGTCCTGCAGGAAGTCAAGGACATGTCAAAGACATCAAGACTTGGAGGGTTTGGGTCCAAGAGGACGTTGCGGTGGTGACAGGTGTCGGGGGACTCCTCGTCCTCAGTCTCCCATTCTGAGCAGTCAGTGGAAGATTCGAGGGGAGAGCGACCCAGAGGCTCCGGGCCTAGCTGGTGTCATGCACACTAGCTGGGGGTGACCTTGGTCTCATAGAAGGGACCCGGATCAGGACCTTGGCCAAGGATCAACTTGGGGCCATATGGTCTTGAGGATCGGCTTGGCCTGGCCTCCGGGGACATCCTTGATGTCGAGGGCCTGGTGGTCTGGCCAGAGGAACCGGCCGTGCTGGACATCAATGCCTGCTTCTGGTCCATGAAGGCAGACACGTTGGGCTCCAGAGCCGTCATTCTGGTCTCCAGTCCAGATGGCTCTCCAGCCCTCGGTGCGAACTCTGGCCCGGTGCCGGTTCCTTCTCGGGTAGCCGGGGCAAATCTTCAGGCGATTCCTTCCAGGTGTCCTTGGTGAGCCACTCACATTCCGAGCCCTTGGACCAGAGGCATGGACTGCAGGACCTGGCTTGGAGCTTACCTGGCCTACCGAAACCATCCAGGGACGCTGCCTTTGAGGATTTTTTCTTCTTGTGTTCCCTCAAGGGAGACCCCTTTCTGAAGGCCCACAGCATTGACCGGGGTCCACGGGGGAGCCATGGGAGTCCAAGGCCTTCAGAAGCACTGGGAATTCTTGGAAAAAAAAACTTATCGTGCTTCTGCTGATGGCTCTTAAGGGCCTTGGTAGACATCTTTTTACAAAGACCACAGGCCGCGGGGTCGTGGTCCGGCCTGAAGCAGCAGTCGTGTGTATTGGTAAGGGACATAATTTTTGTAAACCGATCACACTTCTGGAAGCCACTGGTAGCCATGGGGGGAAAAAAGTACACTGGCGAGGTCAAAAACCCTCAGTGCTGCCAGTTGAAAAAAGGGCGCAAAGGCGTCAAAAGGAAAAAAAAGGTTTATGGACCCAAGACTCTGTGCCGGGGCAGCAGGCTCGGGTGGCGGGGAGAGTACCAGTGCACAACCGAAGAAAAAGAGTATGAAACAGGAAAAATGCAACTTTTTCCAGGGGAAAGCAGACAGACGTCTGAAGGGCTCCGCGGAAAAAGGGAGACGGAGTAAGATGGCACCCTTGGGTGGAAAGGGGACCATGCATGCATGGTGGCATCTCCCAAAGGCTTTCTTTGAAAGCTGGGGAGATGCTTCCATGAGGGCTCCATCGGTGCCGCTGTCACCCATATGTGAGGACTGACTTCCTGCAACACATGTGACATCTCAGCAACTGTGATTAGATGAACAGAATCCCACAACACTATCAGACTGTGCCTCAACAGGCCATTCAACAGAGGCGGTAACTTCACCTATTCTCAGTCTTACTACTTCTGCCTGTTCAAATGTCAGTCACATCATAAAGTGCAAAGGTTGGAATATAGTATACGGCAATCAATTTAAATTTAGCCTGGCATTAAACTCAACAAAATGTCTCCACTCCAACACTAAGCATTTCACTTCCACTGCTTCACAGAGTAGGACACAGGATATTGCTCGCCATCCTTAACTATAAGGATTAAATTTCCAAGTAGCTCAAGCCATCTGAACGCCAGCGCATTAGGCCAAGCTAAGTATGAAGAAATTAGACCTTACCTGCTAATTGTCTTTCCTGGAGTTCTCTCCAGGCCAGTCCAGGCACTATAGGGGTTGTCAATCTTCTCCAGCAGCTGAGGACTGAAAACTGAAGTTTCGCAAAAACAGTGACTGGCTCCCCCTACTGGTCATTCCACGGTATCTCTCAATCAACTTTAAATCCGCTTCGCCTGGCTATGAATGCAGCTGCAAGAGTCCTCTCTGGGTCACCAAGATCTGCCCACATAACGCCTATCATGAAAGATCTACACTGGCTACCTTTACAAGCCAGACTCCACTATAAGTCACTAGTCCTTACTTTCAAAGCCTTGAATAACTACCCACCTACACCAATCAGCAAGCTAATTCACAGCACCCTCGAAAATAGAAACAGGAGGCCTACTGCTATGAACACCTTAATAGTTCCTAGGATGATGACATCGTGTACTAAGGCTACTTCAAACAGAGCTTTCTCAATATTCGCTCCTCTAAACTGGAATACACTTCCCCATGAAATCCGTGGCATCAAAAGTCTAATACTATTCCGAAAAGCTTTGAAACACCATCTGTTCACAAAATGTTACCCAGAAGTCATCCCGGACACTCACACATCTAGCAAGCTTCTCACATACCCCAGACGCCTTAGCACCCTAATACAACCAGAAAATGGTTAGCCTACACGATAGCCCACATGATAACCATTTACCTGCACCATCCACACGAAATCACTTACAATATCCAAATGAGTTTAGAGTATTGTATATAGTTTAAAGTATATAGTATAAAGTTAACCTGTACATAGTTCTCCCGGTTATCCCATGTGTTATTTTTCCCTGTTCTTTGTAAACTCAATGTTGCCTGTATGCATTGCAGTATGTTTTGTTCAATGTACACCGCACTGATTTTAATAGTGCGGTATAGAAGAAATGTTAAATAAATAAATACTAAGCAGTAAACTCAAAAACGAAAGCCAAAAAACTAAACCAACTGTAACACACAAACAGAACAAAGAGACCGAGCCCACCTAACAGCTTGCAGTTAACTCTAGCTGCCGCATGTCTGTCTTTTCTTTTCTTTTTTTTCCAACACTAGCTTCCCCTCTTGAAAACGATTCTCCGCCCTACACGACGAAGCCCCATAGATCATACAAACCCAGCTCCTAGAGCGGAGGATCCAACAATACTCATCCTGCATCTGTCACTCAGACAGTCAAGAGGCCTGAAGCCTGGTCAAGAATAGACATCTCTAAACGTCCCCGAAGAACTCGGAAACACTGATCATAGGCGCATGCCACGGGTGGGTCCTGGACTGGCCCAGAGAGAACTCCAGGAAAGACAATTAGCAGGTAAGGTCTAATTTCTTCTTCCTCATCGTCTCTCCGTGCCAGTCCAGGCACTATAGGGGCAGTAACAAAGCAGTACTCAACCCTGGGAGGGACCCGCTAGCCCTGCAATAATGGCCGACGCTCCCACCTTTGCGTCTTCCCTAGTCTGAACATCCAACCTATAGTGTTTTGCAAAAGTGTGCAGAGACGATCAGTTAGCCGCTCTACACATATCCACAGGCGGAATCAAAGCAAACTCGGCCCAGGACACTGCCTGGCTAAGAGTGGAGTGAGTGCGCAAGCCCTGCGGGGGCAATTTCCCGCTCGCCTGATACGTTGCTGCTACGGCGTGTTTAACCCATCTCGCAATGGAAGCCTTGGACGCCGCTTCTCCCTTCCGAGGACCCCCAAACAGTATAAATAGTCTGTCCGTTTTGCGAAAGGACTTGGTCCGCCGCAGGTATCCTTTAAGCACCACAGCTAAATCCAAATTTCGGAGAACGGCATCGATGGGTTTACCTTCACAAACGTTAAACGTCGGAAGGGAAATAGTTTGATTGACATGAAAATTTGACACAACTTTCGGGAGAAAGGAGGGAACTGGCCGTAATATCACCTTCTCTTGAGAAAACTGTAAAAACGGCTCCCTGCACGACAGCGCTTGAAGATCCGAAACTCTTCTCGCAGAACACAAGGCCACTAGGAAAGCGGTCTTCCACGAGAGCTCTTTGAGCGACACCTCTCTTGACGGCTCAAACGGAGGCTGCGCTAAAGCTTCGAGGACTAAATTCAAATCCCAGGCCAGCACCACAGACAAAACCAGAGGATGTATGTTCTTAACCGCTCTTAAGAATCTTAAAATATCCGGATGACCCGAGAGGCAAACTCCCTTCACTTTACCTCGAAAACATGACAGCGCCGCCAACTGAACCCTAAGGGTGGCGAGAGCTAAGCCCCTATCTAGACCATCTTGGAGGAAAGACAACACCTGAGGGACTAGAGTGTCGCCCAGACGGAATCCCCGCTCTGCGCACCAGAGCTCAAAAATACGCCACACGCGAATGTAAGCTAGAGACGTAGACCGTCTCCTAGCCCTCAAGAGAGTGGCTACCACCGACGTCGAATAACCTCTACGCATCAACCTTTCCCTTTCAAGAGCCAAGCCGTAAGCGAGAAGCGATCCACGTCCGACATGAGTAGGGGACCTTGACTCAAGAGATCTGACCGTGCAGGCAACCTCCAAGGTTTGTCCACTCAGAGACGAACCAGATCCGCATACCACAGCCTTCTGGGCCAATAAGAATTACACAACCGTTGTGTCTCTCTATACGCTGAAGAACTCGTCCTATCAGAGGCCAAGGAGAAAAAACGTAAAGAAGCATCCCGGAAGGCCACGGCTGCGCCAGACCGTTGAGACCTTCCGACATGTGCTCTCTCCACCTGCTGAAAAAACAACTCGCCTTGGCATTGCCGAAGGTGGCCATCAGATCCATTACCAGCTGGCCCCAGCGACGGGTGAGGCTGTGAAACACCACCATACTCAATTCCCATTCTCCCGGATCTATCACATGTCGGCTGAGATAATCTGCCTGCACATTGTCGCGTCCTGCCACGTGCGCTGCCGAAAGAGCCACTAGATGCGTTTCCGCCCAACACATCAGTTTCTGACTCTCTTCCAACAAGACGGAACTGCCTGTTCCTCCCTGCCGATTGATATAGGACACCGTCACCGCATTGTCGGAAAAAACTCGAACCGCCTTCCCTTCGACGAGATGACAAAACTTGTGAAGCGCTAGACAAACCGCTCGGAGCTCCAAAAGATTTATGAAGGAACCTTCCGTCTCCGGTGGCCAACACCCCTGAGCCATTTGCGATTGACAATGCGCCCTTCAGCCCGCCAGGCTGGCGTCTGTCGTGAGCAGGACCCAGTCCGGTGGGTTCAGCGGCACCCCCGCTCGAAGATGGACGGGATCCAGCCACCACAGCAGACTGTTGCTTACTTCCTGCGACCGAAGCAATTTGCGATCCAGCGGATGATCTTGCGGCGATCACCTGGACAGCAAGGCCTGTTGCAAGGGACGCATGTGCGCTCGAGCCCAGGGTACTAGGTCTAAGGCTGCCACCATGGAGCCGAGAAGTTGCAAGTAACACCACGCTGTTGGAGCTTTCAAGCGCAAGAATGCCGTCACTTGCCCCAAAATCTTTTGTACTCTGCTCTCCGGCAAAAACACCGCTCCTATGTTTGTGTCGAACACTGCTCCCAGGTAAAGGAGCCATTGCACCGGTCACAACTGACTCTTGGCCTGGTTTATAACCCAGCCCACCGTTCCAGCAGATCGACCACCCGCGCCGTCGCTACCACTAACTCAGACACGGACGGCGCCCGAATCAACCAATTGTCGAGATACGGGTGCACTAGAACGCCTTCTCGCCTTAACGCCGCCGCCACCACTACCATTACCTTCGTGAAGGTGCGGGGCACTGTAGCCAAACCAAAAGGCAATGCTTGGAATTGAAAATGACCCATGGGCACCGCAAAACGTAAAAACCTTTGATGCTCGGGATGGACGGGTATATGGAGATGGGCCTCTGTGAGATCTATAGACTTAAGCACCTCTGAGGGCTGTACCGCACAAATAACCGACCGAAGAGTCTCCATGCGGAAGTGCGGAACTCTCAGACAGCGGTTGACGTGCTTGAGATCCAAGGTAGGATGAAAAGATCCTTCCTTCTTGGGCACCACAAAATAAATTGAGTACCGACCTAACCCTAACTGGTCGTGAGGGACCGGCACCACCGCCCGCAGGAGAAGCAACCGCAGAAGAGTCTCTGCTACCGCCGTCGCCTTTTCCGCTGACCCACAGGGAGACACCACGAAAGCCTCCGACAACAGTCAAGGAAATTCGAGGGCGTATCCGTCGCGAATAATTTCTAGAACCCAGAGGTCTGATGTTATGGTGGCCCAGACGGAAAGGAAAAACTGAAGACGACCTCCCACCGGAATTTCCGTCTGGACCGAGCTCCCTTCATTGCAGCTTCTTGATGGAGTTCTGCTGGGTTGAAAAATAACCCCTGCCGAACCCCCGAGCTCCCCGAAAGGACTGCCCTCTAGCCACAAAGCGTCCCCTCTGATAAGGGGCAAACCGAGAACCTCTGAATCTACGAAAATCTCTCGACGGAGCTCTGTGCAGACCGCTAGGCTTCTGACCTCTTGGGCGATCTTCCAGAAGACGACCTCCTTTGGAGTCTCCTAGATCCTTCACAATCTTTTCCAGAGCAGCTCCAAAAAGTAGCGTGCCCTTGTACGGCAGCTTACTGAGACGCATCTTAGAGGAAACGTCCGCTGCCCAATTCCTTAACCATAGAAATCTCCTGGCAGCAATGACCGAAGCCATAGACTTCGCTGACACTCTGACAAGATCAAAAAAGGCATCAGCTAGGTAGACTGCGGCTGACTCTAGCTTTGCCCCTTCTTCATCGTCTTCTTTAGTATGAGCACCGCCTTGAATCCAACGAATGGATGCTCTGGAAACATAAGCGCTGCAGATAGCCGATCTCAGCGACAAGGCGCAGGTCTCAAAAGTCTGCTTCAAAAAAGATTCCAGTTTCCTGGAATCTCTGAGGGCCGCCCCGCCCTCCACAGGAATCGTGGTCTTTTTAGTCACAGCTGACACCAAGGCATCCACCTTAGGCATCTTCAGCAAGTCCTGCTCCTCTTGTGGCAACGGATACAAGCGGCTGATAGTCCGAGCTCCCCGAAGAGTAGCCTCTGGACATTCCCACTCAGACTCCCCCATCTGCTTCATAACTCAGTGTACGGGAAAACATCTTTGTTCAGTTTTAAATCCTTGAAGCAGAGGATCCTCCAAAGGCTGTTCCTGAGTTGCTGGAAGGACAAGATTCAACACTGCTAGCGTTTGTGAAATAAGTGTCCCCAATTCTTCCTTTCTAAATACACAAAATAAACTAGGATCCTCATGGGCACCCATGTCCCCTTCCTCAGGATCAATGGCCCACTGATCCATGCCAGAGTCCGCTAGGATCTCTCCTTCTATTCCATGGAGATCTGGGATGAGCAGCCAGACGCTATCGGCGCTTCCCTGCACCCCCTGGACTGAATTGGACGTGCCCTCTCCCGGGTCCAAGAGAGAAATGTCCTGTACCGGGTTTTGAAAGGGGAGGGGGACAGGGTCTTTACCCTGAGCCTGATGCCACTTTAGACAATAAGCCTGATGCAAGGCTAAAATAAATTCAGCCGAAAAAGCAGCCTCTAAGCTTCCCGGCGTTGCAGCTAAATCCTGTGAAGGAGCTTCCCCCACTGAAATAGGCTTCTTTGTCTTTGCCTTTTTCTTCGTGGTACCAGCCTTACTAGAACTCAAAATGTCCGACTTATCTGAAATGGCTGCCTTTCCCGCCATTTCTGACACGTTTTGAAGGCCCCCTGCCCGATCACAGGAATCTGACCGGCCCTCCATACAGGTGATTCTAAATGCGACAAAAGCAGAGCAAAAAGAAAAAGCACTCGCCGAGCAGCGACCCCGGACCAACGTGCCGCTCAGAATCGCTGCTAACACAAATGAGACGGAACTAAGCAGCTGCTCTCTCCTATGAGAACTACCCGATCGCCGCCAATACCAAGACACTCAAGATGAAAATAAAGGCTGTGCAATCAGACTGACCTTCGTTGTCTTCTCCGATGCCGAGTACCACTGAATGCCCCGCTCAGAACACTCGCTACCGCTGCTAACAGAAGAGTGTATCTGGCTCCGTGGGCGGGCTGAAGGTCTCTGGGGCTCCCAGTATCCGCGCTCACACCCCCCGGCAAAGGAGCTAACCCCTAAGGTAGGCTCTGCCTCTCTGCTCCGATCAATCTGGTCTATTGTTAAACTGAAACAAGTAATATGTAGAAACCGGGATAAAGAGCCCTGCTAGAGCTCTATCATTGCTGAAGAAAAACTAAATAAAATAAATAAAATGAGACCAGATTAACAAACATTTAACTTGCTATCTCCAGGAGCCAGTCGATCAACGTCCCTTCAGCTGCTGAGGACTGAAAGACTGAGGAATGACCAGTAGGGGGAGCCAGTCACTGTTTCAGCAAAACTTCAGTTTTCAGTCCTCAGCTGCTGGAGAAGATTGACAACCCCTATAGTGCCTGGACTGGCCCGGAGAGACGATGAGGAAAACTGGTTTGCCATATACTGCATTCCAACCTTTAAACATCATGAATTAATGAATATTTGAATTGATGAATATATATCAAAGGAGGTTTTTCTGACCAATGATGCAGTGATTTGAAAGCCTGCTTTTGGGCTCTATTTGTAATTGATGCCAGTCTTTGTGTTGGCTCTTTTACATCACTAAGGTCTTTTACCTCCTTTTATATGCACACCAGCTTCTACCTTGAGATTTTTTCTCTCCTTTATTACATGTATTATTTGCATTTGTGGTAAGAGCCAAGTTTTTTTTTAAATTTTGATTGCTACCATCTTAGGAACATATGGTTGGGGGAGGGACAGGAAGGAAGGTATAGAATTGTACATATGGCACCATAGCATTAAGAAATACATTTGCTGTATTCAGTGGAGCATACATGATAGCACTTCCAGCCCCAAACACCTATCTAACTAAATAACCAGTCCTCAGATCCAGGGATATTTATTTCTACTGAAAACCGATGTAAATCCATTAGTCACAACTAAAAATCACAAAAAGTGCAGTTACTCATCTGTAACATGTGTTCTCCAGGGACAGCGGGAATCAGTCCTCACATATAGGTGATGTCGGCGCCAATGGAGCCCATGCAGAAGCATTTCTCCAGCTTTCAAAGAAAGCCTTTGGGATATGCTACCATGCATACGTGGTCCCCTTCCAACCCAAGGGTGCCATCTTGCTCAGTCGGATGACATAGCTAGGACGGCAATAAAAAAAAAAAAACACATCCTAAAACAAGGTAGGGAGGCAACTCCTAGGGGAGGAGGGAGGTTTGTGAGGACCAATTCCTGCTGTCCCTGGAGAATACCTGTTACAGGTGAGTAACTAAACTTTCTCCAGGAACAAGCAGAAGTCAGTCCTCACATATGGGACTCCCTAGCTCCAGGCTACCGAGGACCAAACCATGACAGCGGCATTGGCGGCCAAGACAAAGAGCCGTGAGTTGCAGAAAATGAGTCCCCACTGAGAGACTCTGCAAGACCCTAGCATCCAACGGCACCATCACTCCGGTAGCCTGAACAGAAGGGTCGGAGGGCAGGAGTTGCCTACACCCCAAAAAGATTGCAAAGTACCTCCTGGCTGAAGGCACTGTCCCGACAGGACTTGCTCTCCAGGCAGTAGTGAGCTGCGAACATGTCTACTGAAGACCATGTGGTGGCCTTGCAGATCTCTGTCACTGGCACTGATCGCAGGTTCACCACTGATATGGCCATCGCTCAAACGATGCACTGTGATCTGGTGTTCCAGAGAACACAGCTCGCTCATAAGCGTGGGCAACACAGTTCGCCACCCAAGTGGACAGAGTTCGTTTAGTCACAGGAAGCCCCAGTCTGCTGTGGTCATAAGAAATGAACAGCTGAAGACCTTTGCGATGGTCCTGAGTCTGCTGTAGGTAGGACAGGGCCCATTTGCACTCTGTGTATGGAGTACCTGGGTGGAATCTGGTGTAGGTATCTTTCCCTGACTACCCATTGGTCTGAGGGATTGTAGCCCAACTGTGGGCAAAGAGCATCAGGCGCCCCCCCCCCCTTTGGGCTGGTGAAGGTCTCCTGGGGGAGGGGAGACCCTGCCCCAGGAGTCAAAAGCTCCCCTTGGCTGGGTGGGAACTGGGGGGTCTGGGGCTTAGGTGCTTTTGTCTTCTGATCCCCGTGTCCTTGCCTTTTGGGGTGAGAAACCTGCTACTGGCTTGAGAAGGGATGATATTGGTGACCCTGTCCAAAGGACCCCTTTTTCCTTGGGAAAAGGGATCTCTTCCCCGGTGTTTTTTTACGGGGATGGGATGAGGTCTTCTTGGAGAGCCTCTGACGGGTCACAATGTGGGCCTTGATCTCAGCCGCTTTGTCAGCCATGGGTTTGCCTAACAGGTTCTCCCTAGTGCAGGGGACATCAAGCAGCTTGTCTTGGACCCATTGCTCAAGGTCGGAGGATTGTAACCAGGCTTGGCGCCGGGCTCCGATTCTGGCTGCAGCTTCCTGAGCTGCTGACTTAAAGCCATTATAGGCTGCCGAGAACAGGAACTTTGAATAGTCCTTGATCCCCCGAGGTCAGGGCCTGGAACCATTGGAGGGGTTCCCCGACGAGGTCTACTGCAAATCCCAACAGCTCTTGGACCAAGGCCTTTAGGTACATGCCTATGTAAAGCTCATAGGCCTGGATCTGGCACCTGAGCATCGGGCCTTGGTAGCACTTTGCTCGAGGACGTCGAGGGCTTTGGCCGGCCTCCCTCCCGGGGGAACCGTGGAGTAGGTCTTTTGGCTCTTGAGTTTCTGCATGGTCGACTCGACGATCATGGAGTTATGCAGGAGCTGAGGGGTTTGTGGAACACTGGGCCCTTCCGGATGTGGTACATGGTGTCGACGCACCGGCTCACCACCGGTACAGATGCCGGCATTTCCCACATCCGAAGTAGTAGCCTCTCAAGGATCGGCTGCATGGGCACCGTGAGGGTTTCCTTGGGTGGAGACTCATACTGAAGAATTTCCAACTCCTCGGTGTGCAGGTCTTCTTCCACCTCGGTTTGGAAGCTCTGGCCATGTCCCTGACGAAGTCACGGAAGGCCACATTCTACGGAGGGGAGGGGAATGGCACCAGGTCCAAGGGAATATCTTGGTGCCCGGAGAGGCCTCGTCGTCTGGCTCCCACTTGGAGTCGAGCGGTGATGAGTCTGAGGCCCTGCGACTTTTCCTCGAGGCTGGCATCGAATGGTTGGTGGCTCGTTGAGGACCTGGGATCCAAATCACAGACACTAGCCGGCGAGGACCAGATGCATGATGAATGGGACCAGAATCTCGACCGGCACCAAGGGCTTACCCGAGGCCGGTGGCACTCTGAGCTCGACTCGATGACCGGGGACTCCCTCAAGGTCGAGGGTCCAGTCGTCAGTGTGGATGAGGATGATGAACCGGCCATCACCGCCTGCTGCAGGGCCAGGATAGCAGTGATGTTCTGCTCCAAGGCTGCCATTCTAGTTTCCAGACCAGAAGGCTCTGCAGCCTTCGGCACAGGCACCAAGGATCTCTGGCCTGGCGCTGGCACTCTTGCGAGTGTGTCCTCAACGAGGATGATGCTTTGAGGAACCTCGCACAGCCTCCAATGGCCGAGGGACACTGTGATACCTGGGTACAAACTATATCGTAATGACAGAGCTGATCAAATTGGTGGAGGGGTTGCGCTCTATGTTAGAGAGGGCATTGACTCAGAAAGGATTAAAGTTTTGCAGGAAAAAAAATCTGCTGTAGAATCTATATGGATTGAAATTCCATATAAAAGGGGGAAGGCAATGGCAGTGGGGGTGTACTATCGAGCACCTGGCCAGAATGACCAAATGGATGATAAAATGCTCAAAGAAATCAAGGCAGCTAACAAAAGTTACAGCGCAGTAATAATAATGGGTGATTTCAATTACCCCGGTATCGACTGGGTCAGTATCACGTCAGGACATGCTAGGGAGATAAAGTTCCTAGATGAAATAAATGACTGCTTCTTGGAGCAGCTGGTTCATGAACCGACCAGAGGGGAAGCCATATTAGACCTAGTCCTTAGTGGAACACCAGATCTAGTGCAAGAGATAAGGGTGTTGGGGCCACTTGGCAATAGTGATCATAGCATGATCACCTTTGATTTAATTAGTGGAGGAGGGATAGTAAGGAAATCCACAGTACTACCTTTTAACTTTTGAAAGGGAGACTATGATAAAATGAGGAAAACAGTTAAGAAAAAACTAAAAGGAGCAGTTGCAAAGGTTAAAGACGTACATCAAGCTTGGGTGTTGTTGAAAAATACTATCTTGGAAGCCCAGACCAGCTGTATTCCACGCTTTAAGAAAAGTGGAAGGAAGTCCAAAACACTGCCAGCATGGTTTAAAGGTGAGGTCAGAGAGGCTGTTGTTGCCAAAAAAGCATCTTTCAGGAAATGGAAAAAAGAGCCAAACGACGAAACCTGGAAACAGCACAAGCACTGGCAAGTCAAATGCAAGGCATTGATAAGTCAGGCAAAGAGAGAATTTGAGAAGAAGCTTGCTGTGGAAGCAAAAACGCGAAATAAAGACCTTTTCAAGTACATTCATAGCAAAAAACCTGTGAGAGAGTCAGTTGGTCCATTAGATGATAAAGGGGTTAAAGGAGCACTAAGAGGCGACAAGGCGATAGAGGAGAGACTGAATGAATTCTTTGCTTCGGTCTTTACTGAGGAAGATGTAGGGATGTCACCCATGACTGAAGTGGTATTTAAAGGTGCGGAAGAATTGAAGGAAATATCGATACATCGGGAAGATGTCTTACAACTATTAGATAAACTGAAGAGTAGCAAATCACCTGGGCCGGATGGTATACATCCAAGGGTATTGAAAGAACTGAAATATGAGATTGCAGACCTGCTATCAGTAATCTGTGAACTATCGTTAAAATCATCTCTAATACCTGAAGATTGGAGGATCGCCAATGTAACACCAATTTTTAAAAAGGGTTCCAGGGGTGATCCGGAAAACTACAGACCGGTGAGCCTGACTTCAGTACCAGGAAAAATGGTAGAAACCATCATAAAGAATAAAATTACTCAGCATGTAGATAGTCACAACCTAATGGGAGACAGCCAACATGGCTTTAGACAAGGAAGATCTTATCTTACTAATCTGTTATGTTTTATTGAAGGAGCGAATAAACAGGTGGACAAAGGTGAGTCAGTTGATATTGTGTATCTGGACTTTCAGAAAGCCTTTGACAAGGTCCCTCATCAGAGACTTTTGGCAAAACTAAAGAGTCATGGGATAGGAGGCAGTGTACTATTGTGGATCAGGAACTGGTTAAAAGATAGAAAGCAGAGGGTAGGGCTAAATGGCCAAATTTCCCAATGGAGAAAGGTGAATAGTGGTGTACCCCAGGGATCTGTGCTGGGTCCGCTGCTTTTTGACATATTCATAAATGACCTGGAAAGTGGAACAACGAGTGAGGTTATCAAATTTGCAGATGACACAAAACTATTTAAAGTTGTTAAAACCCAAGAGGATTGTGAAAAATTGCAAGAGGATCTTGATAAATTGGAAGACTGGGCATCAAAATGGCAGATGAAATTTAATGTGGACAAGTGCAAGGTTATGCACCTAGGGAAGAACAACCCAAACTATGGTTAAACGATGCAAGGTTCCACATTAGGAACCACCACCCAGGAAAAAGATTTAGGCGTCATTGTGGATACCATGTTAAAACCCTCGGCCCAGTGTGCAGCGGCGGCCAAGAGAGCAAATAGAATGCTAGGTATGATAAGGAAAGGAATGGAAAATAAAACAAAAGATATTATAATGCCTCTATATCGTTCCATGGTGAGACCGTACCTTGAATATTGTGTGCAATTCTGGTCGCCGTATCTTAAAAAGGATATAGCGATTTTAGAAAAGGTTCAGAGAAGAGCCACCAAAATGGTAAAGGGGATGGAAGGACACTCCTATGAAGAAAGGCTAAAAAGGTTAGGGCTCTTTAACCTGGAAAAGAGGCGGCTGAGGGGAGATATGATAGAAGTCTATAAATTAATGAACGGAGTGGAATGGGTAAACGTAGATCGATTGTTTACGTTATCAGAATATAGAAAGACTAGGGGACATGCAATGAAGCTACAGGGTAAACTATTTAAGACTAATAAAAGAAAATATTTTTTCACTCAACGTGTAATCAAACTCTGGAATTTGTTACCGGAGGATGTAGTAAAGGCTGTTAGTGTAGCTGGATTTAAAAAAGGTTTGGACAAGTTCCTGGAGGCAAGGTCCATAAACCGTTATTAAGAAGTGACCGAAGATATCAATGCTTGACCCAGTACAAGCATTGTGGAACTTGTGTCTCTTGGGGAAACTGCTAGGTACATATGACCTAGATTGGCCACTGTTGGAAACAGAATACTGGGCTTGATGGACCTTGGTCTGACCCAGTATGGCATATCTTATGTTCTTAGGAATTCTTCTCGAGGATCTTGATGGGGCGCTTCTCTGAGTCGCTCAAGTCCCTCCGGGAGGTTTTACCAGGTTTCTCTGGTGCAACTTTGACGGATTTAGAAGACTTCTTTTTCACTGGGTCTGAGGTCTTCTCGGAGGAGCTGCCGCTGCGGGACTCCGAGGACACTTGGGCCTCACGGGATGTGCTGGGCTTGGAGCTCTGTGATGGAGAGGCCGGGGCCAGGTCAGACCTCAGGAACAATTTCTCCTGCAATTCCAACCTTTTTCTGTTGGTTTTAGGCGTCATGGTCTGGCACAGGTTGCAGGAGATGCTGTCATGGTCCAGGCCCAGGCACCGCAAGCAGCAGTCATGGGTGTCGGTTACTGACATGGTTTGACTGTAGCGGTCACATTTTTTTAACCCACCGGAAGACATGGTGGAAAGCACCCGGACGGGGTAGATGACACCTGGGCGAAAAAAGGTGCAGTCGAGGAAGACCTCGATGAAAAAGGGAGCCGAGAACACCGCTGGAGACTGCGCCGGCTCGAGGTGGGAAGAGGAACTGGATGCTAACCGGGAAAAACTTAACTTTTAAGGAAGTAACTGGAATTTTTCCAGGGAAACAGGATTTGCATCCATTGGGCTCCGCGGAAAAAAGGAGAGACTGAGCAAGATAGCACCCTTGGGTGGGAAAAGGACCACGCATGTATGGTGGTATATTACAAAGGCTTTCTTTGAAAGCTGGGGAAATGCTCCGCGTGGATCCATCGGCGCCGTCACCCACATGTGAGGACTGACTTCCTGCTTGTTCCTGAAGAATTCCCATTATAAGCCTGGGGGGGGGGAAGAGGGGCAAAGAAAGAAGCATAAAAATAAACTTTGCCCCACCAGCAACACATCTATCCCAATGGTCCTGCTTGGTACCTACAAATCCTGCCCAATTCAATAAATAAGCGTGCACGATAGCTATGCTTCTGCCTAACCTAAACCTATTTGCATTTTTGCATGGGGGCATTTCTATCCATCTTTGTAGCAAGTGAATGCCAAACTGTACTTTTACTGTAACAGAGTTGGCTGTCACTAGTAAAGAGGAAATAGTGTTACCTTCTCTTTCCCATACTGTAAGCCTTGATCCATACACCAATCAGATGGCTCATGCTTTGAACCCCTTTCGCATTCTGGACAGACATACAGGTCCCATAAAGCACCATCTTCCTTAGGTGAGGGCAAGTGTGGATGGACTATGTAACCATTTCTTATCAATGCCAAACAGCACCAAAATTCTCTTTGTCAGCTACAAAATTATGCCGGCCGAAGAGTGGACAAGGCTTATATAACCAGGCAAAAATAGAGATTCTTTTCATATTTTAGAAAAAAAAATGTTAAAATACTTTATTACAAAAAAAGAGATTCAAGAGATACTTCAGTTGGAAGAAAAGGTAGTTACTCATCTGTAGCAGGTGTTCTCTGTGAACAGCAGGAATAAGTCCTCATGTATGGGTGATATCATCCAACGAAGCCAGCGCGGGAACGCTCCCCCGCTAATAGTCGAAACCTTTGGAAGGTTCCACTACACCTGTATGCCATCTTCCTGCCTGCCGCTGCGGTACCATCTTTAATTTGTCTGATTTTATAGCTATAGCAGAATACAACTCCCAGGGGAGGTGGGAGGGTTGTGAGGACTTATTCCTGCTGTCCACTGAGAACACCTGCTACAGGTAACTACTTTTTCTCCGTGGACAAGCAGGAATGAAGACCTCATATATAGGACTCCCTAGCTACAGGCTACCAGAAGCCCATGAGAAAAGCAGACAAGCTCAAAAGGGGCAACATTCCGTCTGTGTAATGGCAATAGGTTTTAGCAACTCGAAATACAGAACTATGTATAGAAAAATTTCTCTCTTCTTTTTTAGGGGGGGGGGGGGTGTCGCCTGAACAGAACAGAAAGGGCTTAGGGTGGATGGATTTGGATTCTAATCCTCACACAGATTCTATAGTACAGATTGGCAGAAGTTGCTGTCATGTCAGGAATTCCCTTCTAGACAGTAACGAGATGAGAATGTGTAGACAGAAGACCATGTTGCAATTCTGCAGATCTCTTCCATGAAGACCGAACATGAGTTGGTCACTGACACAGCCATGGCTGATATTTTGAGCTGTGACATGACCATCAAGGCTCAGGCCTGCCTGGAGATAAGCGAAAGAGATGCAGTCTGCTAGTCAAATTGAAAGAGCGCTTGGGAATGGCAGCCCCTAGCTTGCTGGGGTTAAAAGAAACAAAAAGCTGGATGGACTTTCTAATTGGCTTTTGTCTGCTCCAAGTAAAAGACTAAGGCTTGTTTGCAGTCCATAATGTGCAATGCAGCATCCCTCTTGTGAGCATGAGGTCTTGGGAAAAATGTTGGTAGAACAAATGACTGATTAAGATGGAAATCAGATACCACTTTTGGAAGGAACTTATCATCAGTACGGAGGACTACTCTATTATGATGGAATCTGGTGTACAGTGGATGAACTACGAGAGCCTGACGCTCGCTCAGTCTGCGTGCTGAAGTGACCACCACCAAATGAGCTCAGACAACACTAGCCTCTCAATATCCATGCCGCGAGGGCCAAGGACTGGATATTGGGGTGCAACATCATCCCATTTTCCTGCAAAATCAGATCCGGCATATGGCCCAGCTGGAGTGGGTTCTGACTGAAGAGCTGTATCAGGAGAGGAAACCAAGGCTGACAGGGTCAGTAGGGAGCGATGAGAATCATCGTACCTCTGTCTACTCTGAGCTCCAGGAGGGTCTTTGCAATGAGAGGGATTGGAGGATACATGTACAGAAGACCCTCCCCCCAGTGTGAGAGGAAGCATCCGAGGCTAGTCTGCTGTATGATCTTACCCTGGAACAGAACTGATCCACCTGGGCATTCTACAGAGTGGCAAAAAGCTCTATCAAGGGGGTATCAGACTCCTGAAAGATGCGGGCCACCATCTTCCTGTCCAGCATCTATTCATGTGGTTGGAGGACTCGACTCAGTCTGTCTCCCAGAATGTTTGATCTCCTGGCAGGTATGTGGCTTTCAAGTTCATACCAAGTGCTATGGCAAACTTTCACAACCTGACTACTCCCCAACACAGGTAGTACGAGCCCATTCCTCCCTATTTACTGACGTAGAACATTGTGACTTGATTGTCAATCTGAATCAGATCAATTTGGTTGGTCAATTGATCCCAGAAAGCCTTTACAACATTTGCTACAGCTCTTAACTCCAAGAAGTTGATCTGGTGGAGATGTTCTGGGATGGACCAATCGCTTGGAGTGTGAAACCTATCGAAATGAGCTCCCCAATCCAATTTGGATGTGTCTGTCATCAAAACTTTCTGAGGTGGAACAATATGGAAGGGGAGGCCCCTGAGCAAATTGTGGTGGATTTTCCACCATTGCAGTAACCGAACGAGAGGATTGTTGACATACAGATTATCCATAAGATGACCTGTGGCCGTGGTCCACTGAGTCCTCAAGAGTTCACTAAGCCTGCCTCATATGGAGGCATGCCAAGGGTGTGACGTGCACAGTAGAGGTCATGTGGCCCAGCACAGCTAGCAACTTGCAAGCTGTTGTCTGCTGACTCAATTGAGTCTCCCGCACTAGTGCTGTCAATATGTGCAGTCAGTCATGTAGAAGGAAGACTCTCACCTCAGTCGTGTCTAGCAGGGCTCCTATGAATTCCAATGGTTGGGTGGGTTGTTGGTGGGATTTGGAGCAATTTATGACAAACCCTAATAATTACAACATCCGAATGGTCAAATGTTTTGATTCTTGTACCCCTTCCAAAGTGGTATTCTTGATCAATTGTCCAGAAAGGGGAAAGTCAAACACTTCCAGTGTCCGGAGGTAAGTAATTACTACCACGAGGCATTTTGCGAAAACATGAGGTGCTGAGGCTAGGCCAAAAGGCAACACACAGTACTGGAGGTGTTGTCCCTTCAGGATGAATCAGAGATAATTCCACTCACAGGAAGTATCTGTATGTGGGTGTACGCATCCTTCAGATCCAGGGAGCATAGCCAATCCCCTTTCTGAAGATAAAAGCAGGGTGCCTAGAGAAATCATTCTGAACTTTTCTCTTACTAAGCATGTGTTCAGATCTCTTAGGTCTAGGATAGGATGGTATCCCCTTGTTTTCTTGGGGATCAAGAAATACCTGGAATAAAATCCTCACCCTCTTTGCTCCGGTGGCACGAGTTCAATTGCAAGATCCATCAAGAGGGCAGTGATTTCTCTCTGAAGCAGTTCCTGATGCAGAGGGTCAAGGTTATGTACTTCAGGGGGCAATTAGGAGGCAGCTTAAATAAATGTACTTTGTAACCCTTTCGGACGATTTGCAGAACCCATGTGTCTGACATAATGTGGGTCCACCTTTGGGTAAAAAAAGAGCGAGCCTTTTCCAAACCGGAGGATCTTCCACTGTGGTCACTAGTAGAGTGGCTATGCCCTGAAGGAACCAGTCAAAACCCCGTCCCTGGCTTTGGCTAAGGAGCAGGCTAGGCTTTCTAAGGCTTTTCTCATCATGGTTGTGGGCAAGGAGCTTGTTTTGGTTGCGAAGTTTGGGAACCAGGAAAGTACCTATGCCTACACAAGTAATAACTCTTTTTCTGGCCCTCTCCCTGGTACCTCCTGCAATAGGAGGTCAGTTCGGACATGTGCCTTGAGAAATTACAAAGGGTGACGTGCTACTTTTTGATAAAGCCAGCTTTCTCTTCTATCTGGTTCTCTGAAGAGATTATCTCCATGACACGGCATGTCAGCAAGCTTGTCCTGCACTGATTGTTTAATATCTGAGGAATGGAGCCAGGCAAGTCTCCGGCACCAATACCCAAGACAGAAGCTCTTGATGCCATTTCAAAGGTACCCTAGGTCGCACAGACCATGAACTATGAGCAATACTTGCCGTGAGCCACTAACGATACTGTTCCAATTTCTCGAGAGGGAAATACTGTGACAGATCAGTGAGGTCACACATGATGTTCTTCAAAAATATGCCCACATAGAGCTGGTAAAAGGCCATGCAGGCTATCAGTATGGAACTCTGAAAAAGACGTCTCCCCAAAGAGTCCAATGTCCAAGCCTCCCTCCCTGGGGGTACACCAAGGAATGAGTCTTGGAACTCTTAAGGGTGGATTCGACCACCAAGGAATGGTGTGGAAGCTGGGGTCTCTCAAATCCGGGAGCCTTCTGAACACTATACATGGAGTCAAGCCTTCTACTGACCAGAGGTACAGTGAAGGTTTCTCCCACATTCTTAATCTGTACCCTCTGAAGGATGCGGTGCATGGGCAATATCACTGCCTCCTTAGAGGCCAAGTAGTACTGAAGGATTTCCAACTCTTCTACCCTGAGCTCATCTTCAATCTCCAAAGAAAATAGTATGCCTTGGCCATGTCCCTGACAAAATCTTGAAGGCTTGAAGGTCATGTCCTCAGGAAGGGACTTTCACCGCTCATGAGTTGCAGAAGGGTCCAACTGAAGCTCAGGAGACCTGTCTTCTGACAAATCCTTGGACTCAACATCAGTTATCCAGCCTTCTGAATCCAACTCAGAGAGGAAGTCAAAGTACTTCTGAATCTTTGCCTGATCTTTCTCCTGACACGGGGGGGGGGGGGGGGGGGGAAAACGGAAGCTCCTTCGGTAGCGATGATGCACCAATATTCATCTGGATATTAAGGGTGCATCGGGTCCTGAAACGCTAAAGAGTGATACTGGCCACAGTGGTATCTGTCTCGGGGCCCTTCAATGCCCCAATGCCGATGTCGCTCCTGCAGGCAAAGTTGCATCTCAAGGATCAGTTGTATGGTTACAGAGGTCAATGCAGCTGATGTCTAGGCCCTGGCTTGCTGCATGGCCAATAGCACCGTGATCCATTCCTCAAGAGCCTGCAAAAGGCATTTCTCCATGGCTACCGAATTGAAAGGCTGTGGGGTTTCAACAACTTTGACTGATGTATCCGGGTTATCGGCAACTTAATCTCGGCTCTCAGTAGGCCATTACTGTCCCTCTGATGTTTTAGAGGATGAGCTCTCCTCCCTTTGGGGCATCTTAAAGGGGTACTCTTGCAGACCCTCATTGCTCTTGAATCCATGCCTCGAGTGGCTCCGACTCCAGTGCACCAAAGTCTTCACTCAGCACGATCTCCCTTCGTCATCGACAAAGATTAAGCCAAATCCTTCCTCATCCTCACATGGAGATCCATTGATGGCTCATGCTCCGGGGCACAATGGGTGCTTGGCTCCAATTGGGCTCGAGAACTCCTCAATGTTGATGCACTGCTAGCATCCGATGCTGTCTTTGAAGCCATTGAGACCGGTGCCATCGATGACGATGATGATGGATCAGACCTCTGAGCGCCAAAAAGTGATTTGCACTGCTTTTCTTGACTCGAGTCCTCTTTGTGTTATCTGCAAACACAAATTACAAGAAGAGGACTGATGACTGGGTCCCAGGCACTGAAGGCACCAACTACGAGTATCTGTAGTGGATAAGATCCTTGAGCACCGGGAACACTTTTTGAACCCACTGGCCAGTTTTTTGGACATGTCGTCTGGAAATATAACCGCGACAAAATCAAAAGGCTTGATTTTTAAAAAGAAGTGGGACCCGGCCGGTGTACTGGCGCCTAAAGGAGCAGAGGTGCTGTGGAAAAGAACCTAAAACGATCAAAAGGGGATGAATAAAAAGGAAAAGAGAAATAACCGCAATTAAGAGTAAAAACTGGGATTTTGGAGAGAGACCACGTGATGCGAACAAGGTAGAGGTCGCATCCTGAGCGTGTCCTCAAGCCCTCGGACTAAAACCGGCGATTAAGGACCGTATAACACTGCCACTACCCGCTGTGAAGGCAATCATTCTGTATCGGAGTGCCTGCAGATTCTTATAGTGCAGATTGGAGTGCCGTACTGCATGGCGACAGTGGTTAAATCCCTGCGGAGAGATCGGGAGCGGAGGACCAGCTCCACTAAGATGGCGGATTCAGCCCCAATGCCGGTATCACCTCAGTCACCTAAGTCCCCTGCCTCTATAGATGAGTTGTCGGCGGCTGTAAAGACAGCTTTGTTACCCCAATTCGAAGCCCTCCATGAGAAAATGGATGGGATGAGATCTTCAGTAGATATGCTGGGTAAGAGGCTGCGGACCGCGTGGGACTAGCGGAAAAAAAGGTGGAGGCCCTGACTGCAGAAGTGGCTGGCCTGAAGTCCCAGTTATCCTACCACGAAGCTAAACTCGACGACCTAGAGAACAGGTCTAGGAGAAATAATCTGCGCTTCTTAGGGATCCCTGAGGCCATCCTGGACAAAGACTTGTGTGGATACCTAGAGGCCTTGGTCTCGCAGATCGTGGAAGAGAGTGTGCTGGGAGGTAAACTGCGCATAGAGAGGGTGCATAGGGTCGGCGCTAAACGAACCCGCGACCCTCGCCCTCGAATTGTCTTGGCCAAATTCCTCCACTTTCCGCAGAAAGAACTGGTCCTCAGGGCAGCGCGACAGAAGGGGGAGGTGATTTTCAACAACAATAAAATCCGGGTGGCTCAAGACTATTCAATCGCACTGAGCCGGAAAAGAAAAGAATATGCCCCCCTATGTGGAAAGTTGATTGAGGCGGGAATTAGGTTTTCAGTACAATATCCTGCTAAACTTCATGTGCTCTGTGAGGGAGCTCACCGCACCTTTGAGTCGGCTTCTGCTGCAGAGGATTTTGTGAATCGGCTTTACCTTCAAAAAAGGGCAGGGTCAGCGGCTCCTTCACCATGATTTGTCCTGGTCTGACCGTGCAACTCTGAGAACCCTTCTGTTGAGGAGGGACGAGGGAGAAATACAGTGTAGCATCGGCTACGAAGAGTGCTGCAGCTGTCCAGTAACTTTGTGTCTTTAGTTTACTGTAACAGATACAAATTGCTTTATAAGGTAACAGTGTTTCCAACTGCCTTTTCTTTTTTCTTCCCCTTCTCTGCCTATAATGGATAAGCTCTGAGACTGGGGGATATATGGTTCACTTTTTTGATCAGCGCGGAGGACCCTGCACGGAGCCCAGGGGGGGTGATTTGGATTGACTCTTGGCTAGATTTAATGTGCAGCAACCCCGGAGGAGGAGGGTCTCCCGGACTATCCAGCGACCCGGTACAGCAACTTGAATTCCCCCCCCCCCCCCCTCTGCTTACATGGTTTTATCTCCTGTATTACATTGCGGTGGGAGGGGGTGGAGTTATCCCCCAGCGGCGCTTCGGCCGTTGGTAGCGAGCGGCCGTAGAAGAACAGGGGAGTATTAAACGAGAGGAGGGGATTTCAATTTAATTTCATTTCCGTTTATTTTAATTTTGAAAGGGGACTGGGGTCCCCCTCGTGTGATGTTTCTGGATGTGCTGAGTAATTGAGCTGCAGGTCGGGATAATAGAGGTTTGGGGACCGGTTCATTCCGCCTCCTCTCCTCCTTACCCCCTCCCGTTTCCTGCTCAGTTTAGTAGGAGATGGGTCATGCCTGCTGTGGGGGGGTACCTTGGGGGGTGGTGGGGAGAGGGGGGGGGGGCGGTTACGGAAGTGATGGGCTTGAGGCGGAGGCCTGACTCGTTGGGATGGGGGGCGACTAAAGATGGGAGGGTGGGGCGATCATTCCGGATTAACAGGGATAATAGGTGGGGTGGCTTGTGGTATGTAGCCGGTTTCATGGGTCTGGGGAAGGGGGAGACATGCTCAGAGGGGTCTCGAGAGGGCTACCTGGGAGGGGGTAGGAGTTGGGGGCCCTGTAGATAGGAGGCGTGATGAGTAGGGGGTTAAGGGTAGGAATGGGGGAATTAGTCGGGGAAAGATCAAGGAGGGGGGGGGCTAGGAGAGGGGTCACTGGAACAAAGGGAAAGGGGCTTGGCAGGGGGGGGAAATGGGGGAGGGGTAGTCGCAACCTACATTCCTTGCAAATCACCAACATGTTATACTTTAGGAGATATGCGGGGAGGCCCCAGGCTGGGAGGGTTTCCTCGAGCACGATGAGCCGGCAGCGGAAGCGTAAAAAGACAGGAACCCTCTGAGGGTAATAACTTGGAATGTTTGTGGACTAGGTAACCCGATAAAGCGATATAAAGTGCTCAAGGCACTGGCGCGGCAGAGATGTGATATTGCGCTATTACAAGAGACCCATCAGACAGCCGAAGAACACGCTAAATTATGTCGGGACTGGGTGGGTCAGACGTGGGGGGCGCCTGCACTGGGGAAGAAGGGAGGGGTGGTTATTCTTATTCACAAACGGGTGCGCTTCACGATGCAGCGTCAGTTGGCATATCCCAATGGGAGATTCTTGTTATTATATGGCTTACTGGAGGATCGAGAGATCATACTTGGAGACGTATATGGCCCCAATGTATTAGATCGGGATTTTTTTAATCGCATTGCAGCCAAAATTGAACAACTACCAGACGTGCCTTTGCTGGTCGTGGGGGATTTTAATGGGGTTTTCGAAGTGAGTCTGGATACCTCTGCGGCTAAGGAGACGAGAGATAGGATACTCAGCTCTCAATTGTTGCAACGATTCCAGACTCGTTTGAGCCTGGTGGATCCCTGGAGATTGTTGCACCCCTCGGAGAAGGAGTTCACACATATCTCGCGGGCGCATGGGACAAGTGCGAGAATAAATTATCTGTTACTTTCCTCTACCACCTTTGCCCAAGTGGGGGAGGCGCAGATAGGACCCCTGGAGATCTCTGATCATGCTATGGTTTGGCTTGAACTACAATGGGGGAGTGGGACTGGAACATCGCGCATATGGCGGTTCCCCATTGAGTTATATAGAGATAATCAATTTCGACAGTTTCTGGGTCAGCGCTGGCGCGACTTTGAACTTAACCATCAGGTACACAGGGATGACCCGGAACTGGTCTGGGAAACTGCCAAAGTGGTGTTGCGCGGAGATATAATTGGGTTTGCGGCCCGTAAGCGAAGGTTGCAGGCAGAACAAATTATTCGGTTGGAACAGCAGGTGTCACAGGCGCGAATACTCAGCGGTCATGCCCCTACAGTGTCAAACAGAAAACGATTATGGGAATTACAGGTGGCTTTAAACGAATTGCTTCATCAGAGAGCCAAGAAATCGATAATGTATTACAAATATCGATTACAGTGCTTTGGCGATAAGCCGGGGAAATTACTCGGACGATGTCTGAAGGGTCAGCGAGGAGGGCGGGGAGTAGCGGCTCTTCGGGATGAGCGAGGGAAACTACAGCAGAAACGGGAAGTGATAAGTGAAATTTTTAAAGGTTTCTTTCAGAAACTGTACACAGCGGAGGAGATTATTCCCTCTACTATGGAGAACTATCTCCAGGGGCTACAGCTCCCTAAGGTAACAGAGGAACAAAGGGCCCTATTGGGGCGATCGATAACCTTAGAGGAGGTGCAACTTGTCATTCAGAAAGCCAACTGTTATAAATCTCCGGGACCAGACGGCTATGGGGCTGAATTTTATAAAATTCTGTCGAACTGGGTTAGCCCTTTGTTAGTGGAGACATATCGCCAGAGAATAGAGGGGAAGGGTGGAAGATGGGGAGAGAACCAGGCTTATATTACCTTGCTACCCAAGCCGGGTAAGGACCCGCTGCAGGCGGCTTCTTATAGGCCGATATCCCTGCTGAATTTTGACATGAAGTTGATGGCAAAGATTTTGGCGGAGAGATTAGCTGGACTGTTAGGGGTCATTGTTCACGAATCACAGGTGGGGTTTGTGCGGGGCCGGTATGCGGTCCGTAACCTACGCAGAATATTGACATCATTAGAGTGGGTGCATAGCCACCAACTTCAATCCCTTCTGGTGAGCTTTGACGCTGAAAAAGCGTTTGATAGGGTCAACTGGACATACTTGCACTATCTGTTACCTCTATACGGCCTAGGACAGGCCTTTTGTGACATGGTTAAGAGCCTTTACGACTCTCCGACGGCCAGAGTACTTTGTAACGGGGTTTTATCAGCTCCTTTTCCCCTGCATAGGGGTACTCAGCAAGGTTGTCCCCTATCCCCTCTATTTGTTTTATCTCTAGATCCCTTAATACGGCATATAGAACCAGACCGACAAATTTGTGGGATTGAAGTTGGCAATCAAGGGTTTAAGATGTCGGCCTTTGCCGACGACATGCTGGTACATCTATTAGCCCCAAGAGAATCTTTGCCTAGACTGCTAGTAGAATTTCGGCTATTTGGTAGTTTTGCGGGCCTTCGCATAAACGCGGAGAAATCTGAGGCCTTGGATGTCTCGGGGCGGTTGCGAGGAAGTTGGGGGGGGGGGGGGTTTCCCCTGAAATGGGCAGATCAGACGTTCAAATACTTAGGTATCGTTTTGACAAGGGTACCGCAGGATTTATACAATACTAACTTTGAGAGAGTCTTGTCGGGGGTACGGAGTCAGTTGAGAGCTTGGAACCCGCTACCTTTATCGTTAATGGGGAGAATTGCAGCAATCAAAATGGTGGTTTTGCCACGTATATTGTATTGGTTGCAAACCCTACCAGTGTGGTTACTACGGCGGGATCTGACTAGGTTGGAAAGGGAGTTCCAACATTTTCTGTGGAGGGGGGCTAGAGCGCGTATCCCGATGTCCCGTATGACTGGCAAATGGAGCAGTGGGGGCCTGGGGTTGCCGGACATAAGACTTTATGCTTTGGCGTGTCAAGCATGCCACCTAAGGGACTATCTGGGAGATACCGACATATATACACCACGGGACCTAGAAGCGGCTTTTGTAGCTCCTTTTTCGCTGCTGGGGGTTTTGCATGTGGACAACGCGCAACTACCTACGCGCTTTACGCGTAATATTCTGTTAAATGCGCTACGCCGTACCTGGCGACAACTAAATAGCTTCTGGCAGCGGAACTGGCAAGTGTCTAGCTGGTTACCTATTCGTGGAAACGTACATTTCCTGCCGGGTTCTGACTCCAAGGCGTTTCAGTTATGGCATCGACAGGGACTATGGCACATAGGGCATGTAGTGGACCTTACTGGTAAATGTAAGTCTTTTTCCGAGCTTCGTGAGGAATTTCAGTTGCCCCCTACTCAATACTTTGCCTACCTCCAGCTCTCGCACTATGTGACAACGCTGCCCAAGGAGGACCTGGGGGTGGACAGATCGGCGCAGATTCTCGAATTCTTTGACCTTAGGGGCGATACCCCATCAGCGGTAATGGGACTGAAATCCTGGCTGGAGTGCTTTGGGGAACGGCCGGATTACGGGAGGGTGGAGACGGCCTGGGCAGACGAAATGGGGCGGGTAGTGCAGCCAGGCACTATTTGTGCGGCGGTGGGGCGGATAACGGAATTAGTGGAGGGAGTGCGATGGCGGGAAATACAATATAAAGCCTTGACGCGAGTATATTTTTCGCCTAGACGAGCGTTGAGGAGTCATATTACAAAAGATGGGTCTTGTCCCAGATGTTCTCTACCATTGGCCACCCTAACTCATATGTGGTGGCAGTGCAGGCGCATCCTTCCATACTGTTTCATATCCGCAGATACCTTACGGGGTTGCTACAGCAGAGGTTTCCGTGGACTGGAGTCTTAGTTATTCTAGATCAACTGCATCAAGCCCTACCTAAGGGGAGATGGGAGCGGCTATTGGTGCGTAAAGCCTGTCTGGTGAGGAAGGGTCCGATTCTCCACAGATGGAGGGATCAGCACCCGCCCACGTTCTCGGAATGGCGCAATAACTTCCATCAGCTGATGCTCGCAGAGCGCTGGCGGGCTCGGGGTTCAGTGAAGCGGTGGTCCACTTTTATGTTGATATGGGAACCCTACATTCAGAGCTTGGGCTCCCGCTGCCGGAATGAAATAGTAAATATAGGCTATTAAGCTGGGCGGGGTTAGGGGTTGCGACGACGAGGGCGGGGAGGTCAGGGGGTAGGGGAGGGAGGTTGGATAGGGTAAGGGGGGTACCATAAACTAAGTTAAAACATCAAAATTAAAAGATTACCGGTGTTTTGTACCTTGCTATACTTACATGACTGTTTGTTGTATGTGCCGTAGTGGGGATAAGAAACTACTCTGCTACGGCGTATTGTTTGATTTGTATCGAAAGTTATGTACATGATGGTTTATATATAAATAAAGTTTAAAAAAAAAAAAAAAAAAAAGAGTAAAAACTGGAGGAGGACAGGATCCCCAAAGCAACAAAAGCAATTACCAAGGCAGAGACATGTTGGAATGTGTCCGTTGGGCTCTGCGGAAAAACAAAAACTAATTCAAGATGGCACCATGGCGGCAGGCAAGAAGATGGCAAGCAGGCACGGTGGAACTTCCAAAAGCTTCCACCAGTAGTTGGGGAGCGTGCCCGCGTAAGTCTCTGTCGGATGACGTGACCCATACGTGAGGACTTCATTCCTGCTTGAATATGGAGGATACTACAAACCAGTCGTAGAAATTTAAAAAAAGAAATTGTAAACTTTAAAAAAACAAAACTACCTCAAATGCATTAACTCAAGGCTGAACAGCCAGGTAAGCGGCTTTCCATCCCAACATACAGGGGCTGGAATCAGCACTCCAAAAATACCTCTGGCAAACTTTCAGGACTTGAGAGAAAAAAAAGAGAGAGACTTTATTAATGTAGTTGTTCCTTAGACCAGAGAAAAAGTCATCTCTGGTCAGAAGACGTTAAAGTTCTCATCTGTCAATGACTTCACAGCTAAGCCATAGCAAGCACTGGCTTCTGCTGGCGCTTCCTTCCTTTATGAAGGCTCCGAACCACTTCTCCCTTTAGAGTAAGGTCTGCAAGCCAAGGTTCCAGGTAGCTGTGAGGGCTGCTTGCTTCTTATTGTATCTCCCCCATGTACAGCCGTTTGTCACTAGATGCAGAAAGAACTAGAAGAAAAAAGGTCCATTATTAGAGAGCTAATTGCTGGTAAAGGAAATTTACAGAAAATGTTAAAGGAAACCAAAACCCTTAAAAAAATAAAAATAAAAGACAAAATCTTAATAAAAGGTATTCACCCCCAGTCTTCAATGCAGTTCTTTAAGCAACAGGTATTACATAACATAGGATTCCACTGGCATCCTTTTAAACACGAAAGCGTACATACTGGTTCAGCTTTCTGCACCATTTGAAAATTTCAGATTAAAAAACCACCACCAAAAAACAAAAAAAAAAAAAACCCCGACATACTAAAGTGTCTTGGTTCCCAAGCACAAAGGTTATACAGTGTTTAACACTAAGTTTGGTTTATTTTTTTTATTATTCAATTTCGTGCACAAAAGGTGTAAGATCAGGAACTAAGTTTCCTCAGTGTATTCACAAAGCAAGTATAGCATGAGCAACAGCAATGTAAGTTTCACCACACTACCCTGTCAATATGCCTCAGCCATGCCCTAGAAGGATCCCCTCCAAAGGGCGAGATGGCAATCTAGTCCTCATGTACCTCCAAATCCATCAGCCTGCGAGTGTGAACTGCCACCCCCAAGGTGTTCAACTAATACCAAAATCATTTGCCATGGCCTGCTGAATGGCTGTGCGATGGTCATGGTTCATCCGTATGAGATCTGCACTAACCATCTATTGATGAAATGCTCTAACATGATTTGGTTGCACATCAGAGGATGGGTCATGGAACAGCAGTTTCCACACTCAACTCTAGATGAAAGTACAAGAAAAAAAAAAAAAAAAGAAGCCTCTGGGAGCTGGCTTAGGGTGGCCAGCTTTAGAACTTGTTGCCACTACTACCTGGGAGACAGTCACAAGGTCCAGTTAAGAAAGGGGCAAGTGTCTTAGGTGGTTAGAGCCCTGTACTATCCTTCCTCTCCCCTTGACCAACTTACCTACTAACAGTAGCTCCAGCACCTGCTTACTGGCAGTGGCAGTTCTAGCCCAGTGCTTCCTCATTTAACAGCAGTAACTCCAGCATCTCCCTCCCACCATCATCTCCCTGTGTCTTTCCTCATCCTCTGCTCAGCACCTTTTGTGCAAATAACTTTGCAAGTGACGGTGTCCCTCCCTTTCTGTTCTTTCCCCTTACCACCACAATCCCTCTCCTGCCTCCTTCCCCAGCATCCATTCCTCTTAATTCTCCACCAGCATCTGCCCAGCCTCTTCCACCCTCCCCCCAGGAACATTCCCTCCTCCCTACCTCTTCCGCCCCAGTATTCACTACTGCCTATCCTTGGTCCGTCTCTAACCTAACATGCATCCATCCCCCATGCCTCTCCTCCTCCTCCTCTTTATTTATTTTATTTATTTAGACAGTTTTGTATACCGCCTTATCCTTCAATCAAAGCGGTCACAACACAATTGGGGGATACATTTAACACGCGGGGATATGAGACACATACTTACAGGGAACATGGGCAATGGAGGGTTAAGTGGCTTGCCCAAGACCACAAGGAGCATCTGTGGGACTAGAAACCCCAGTCCTTCCGGCCCAAGGTTGCTGTCCTCTAGTGGGATTTGAACCCCCGACCTTCCAGCCTGAAGTACCTTACCCCAACCACTAGGCTACTCCTCCCCTTTCACCTCCCACAACATCTGGCTCAGTTAGCCCAAAGGAAAAAGGCAGGCAAGGGCCAGATGCTGGAGGGAAGAAGGGAAAGGAGGCAGGCTTATTTATTTATTCACTCATTCTTACATACCACATTTCTGAGGATCAATACGGTTTACAGAGAACCGAACTTCAACCATACATGGAACAATATTACAAGAACTGGATTACATCAAACATGTTAGGTAAAACAAAGAACAAGGTAACTATATACAAAATAAAGAGGCTGCATGAGGTAGTAAATAGTCTGGTGCATATCTTAAATTAGGGGAAGGGTGGGGGGGGGAGGAAGGAAGGGATTGGCAGGTGGAGAGAGTTCACAGATGGGCGTCAAGTGATCCCATTCAAATGTTCCATGAACAGGTGGGTCTTTATCAGTTTCCTGAAGGTTATTAGGTCATGGGTGTCTCTGATGTAGGACATTCCAAAGTCGAAGGGCATATATGGAGAATGCCCTAGCGCAAGTTGTCTAGTTGCTCTTGGTCAGATTGGGAGGCAGGATTAGGTGGTTTGATGTATTATTCCTTCTTTGGCAGTTTTCTGGGGTCTTTGTTAAGATAGATAGCAGGTATTGGGAGGATAACTGGTGGATTATTTTGAACATAGTTATTAGGGCTTTGTACTTGATTCTACTGAAGGGAGATAACCACTGTAGCTCTTTTAGAATAGGTATGACATGGCTGTATCTGGATGAGAACATCAGAATTTGGGCGGCTGCATGCTGCGCAATTTGTAGTGCATGTAATGAGTTCTTCGAAATTCCATGGAAGATTGCATTACAGAAGTTAAAGTATGGTAGTATCATTGCTTGGAAAACTGTCCGGAAGTCATGAAGTTCAAGAAGGGGCCCTAAGTGTTGAAGTGTTCTTAACTTGCTGTAAATGCATCGAGACACTTTATTTATATGTGGTTGGAATATGAAGTGCTGATCTATGGTAATGCTGAGGTATCTTACTTCTGACAATTTCTAGGTTGGAGTTGTTCACCTTTAATGACTTTGGGGGGGGGGGAGGAAGGATTGATTTTTGGTGAGGAACAGTACCTCTGTTTTCTTGAGGTTGATCTTGAGATTATGTTCTCATAGCCATTGGTTTATAGTGTTGAAACAGGTTGCAACTGTTGAGTAGTTTGGGTTTGTGGTGGAAAAGGGAGCATATATCATAATATTGTCTGCATAAAGATGATAGTAGATGTTGAATGTGTTTATGATATTGCAGATTGGCTGTATAGCGTAGTTACTCACCTGTAACAGGTGTTCTCCAGGAGCAGCAGGAATCAGTCCTCACATATGGGTGACGTCGGCGCCGACGGAGCCCTCGCGGAGCAATTTTCCCCAGCTTTCAAAGAAAGCCTTTGGGAATTGCAGCGCGCATGCGCGGTCCCCTTCCCGCCCAAAGGTGCCATCTTGGCCAGTCTGATGACATAGCGAAAAGACAGCAAAAAAATTTGCAAAACTAAACCATATGATTGCAACTCCACGGGGAGGAGGGAGGGTTGTGAGGACTGATTCCTGCTGCTCCTGGAGAACACCTCTTACAGGTGAGTAACTACGCTTTCTCCAGGACCAAGCAGGAAGTCAGTCCTCACATATGGGACTCCCAAGCTCAAGGCTACCGGAGACCCCAAGCACAAAAATGAGCTCCCTCTAGCTCAGCAGTACAGAAGGAAGGAATCTTCTCTGACTAGTCTCCGACCGGTAGCCCAACATCTGGGATGGAGGGTAGGAGTTGCTTAAACCTCGAAGAGATTACGGAGGACTGCCTGACCGAAAGCACTGTCTCTGCGGGACTCCCTCTCGAGGCAGTAATGGGTTGCAAAAGTCTGGCTCGAAGACCAAGTAGCGGCCCGGCAGATGTCTGCCAATGGAACAGAGCGGAGGTAAGCCACTGACGCAGCCTTCGCCCGAACCTGATGAGCCGTGACTCGACTCCCCAACGAGAGGCCTGCCGCCCCATAAGTCCAAGCGATACAGTCAGCTACCCAGATGGACAGAGTACGCTTGGAGACAGGGAGCCCTAATTTATTAGGGTCGTAAGACAGGAAGAGCTGGACAGTCTTACGGTGCTCCCGCGTACGATCAAGGTAGAAGTTCAGCGCCCTTCTACAGTCCAGGGTATGCAAGACCATCTCAGTTCGGCTGGAGTCTGGCCTGGGAAAGAAGGTCGGAAGCACCACCTCCTGATTGATGTGAAAAGGGGAGACCACTTTTGGAAGAAACTTAGGGTGAGTCCGCAGGACGACCCTGTTCTTGTAGAACCTAGTGTAAGGGGGATCAGACACTAGGGCCTGCAGTTCACTAACGCGTCTAGCGGAAGTGAGGGCTACGAGGAACAAGGTTTTCCAAGAAAGAAAACGGAGAGGACAGGTAGCCATGGGTTCAAAGGGCGGACAGGTGATCCGCTGTAAAACCACGTTAAGGTCCCAGTCTGGGGCTGGGGGGCGCAAAGGTGGTTTAAGGAGAAGGAGACCTCGGGAGAACCGTGCCACAAGAGGGTGGCCGGAAAGAGGCCTGCCTTCCACTGGCACATGATGTGCAGAAATAGCACTGAGGTGAACCTTGACCGAGTTGGACTTAAGTCCAAGATTGGAGAGGGAAAGCAAGTACTGCAAGACCACCGACACCGAGCAGGAGAAGGGGTCTTGAGACTGCTGAGTACACCAGATGGAGAAGCGACGCCATTTAAGGGCGTAGGATTTCCGGGTAGAGGGTCGCCTGGAAGCCAGCACGACCTCTTCCACCTCCGGAGGCAGCAGGAGGGGAGCAAGGACTACCCTTTCAGCAGCCAGGCCATCAGATGAAGAGATCTGAGGTTAAGTGTAGGAGAGACCCCTGATCCTGGGTCAGGAGATCTGGTTGGAACCCCAGAGGCAACGGCGTATCTACCGCCAGTTGCATCAGAAGCGGGAACCACGGTTGCCTGGGCCACCGGGGCACTATCAGGATCATCGAAGCCTTATCCTGGAGAACCTTGAAAAGTGTTCGAGACACCAGCGGCATGGGAGGAAAGGCATACAGAAGGCCCGTGGACCATGAGAGCAGAAAAGCATCCGCCACTACTCGGAGGGGATGCGGTTCCCGAGAGCAGAACCGAGGAAGTTGCCTGTTCAGAGGACTGGCAAATAGATCCAGCGTGGGGAGGCCCCACTGGAGAAAGATCCGTTGAACCACCAACGGGTCCAATCGCCACTCGTGTGGTTGGAGGATTCTGCTCAGTTTGTCTGCCAGGTAATTTTCTTGACCTGGGAGGTAGACAGCTTTGAGGAGGATCCCTCGGCTGACGGCCCAAGCGTAGAGCTTTTGTGCTTCCCGACAGAGAAGGAAGGAGCCCGTGCCCCCCTGTTTGTTCACGTAGAACATGGCCACCTGATTGTCCGTCTGGACGAGGACGGACTGGCGAGTGGTAAGGTGGGAGAAGGCCCGGAGAGCCAGGCGGATCGCTCTGAGCTCCAGGAAGTTGATCTGCTGGGCAGATTCCCACGGGGTCCAGAGACCCTGAGTACATGCCCCTTGGCAATGTGCTCCCCAACCCAGGAGAGAAGCGTCGGTCGTCAGTACCTGAACCGGCGGGGGAGACTGAAAAGGCATTCCGAGCACTAGGTTGGGCAGATGAAGCCACCACCGTAGAGAAGCGACCAGCGGGCTGGAGATTCGTACTGAGTCCGCTAGTCTCCCCGAGGCCTGACGCCATTGCGAGCGAAGGCACCATTGAGCAGGCCGCATATTCAGGCGGGCATTGGGGGTCACATGGACCGTGGAAGCCATATGGCCGAGCAGTTTCAGAAAGCGCCTGGCCGAGACCCGGGAATGGCTGCGGAAGCGGCTGGCTAGAGCCATGAGCCGTTGTGCCCTGTCGAGCGGCAGAAAGGCTCGCGCTTGAAGCGTGTTTAACCTGGCGCCGATGAACTCGAGATCCTGAGAGGGGAGCAAAGTGGACTTTTCGAAGTTTATGACAAAGCCCAGGTACTGGAGCAGAGTCACAGTACGTTGCGTGGCGCGAGCGGTCTCCGTGGAGGACGGTGCTCTGATGAGCCAGTCGTCTAGGTAAGGAAAGACAAAGAGGCCTTGAAGCCGGAGATAAGCCGCTACCACTGCGAGACATTTTGTGAAGACTCGTGGTGCGGAGGATAGGCCAAAGGGCAGTACTCTGTACTGGTAATGATTGTCTGCCACCACAAACCGTAGGTATTGTCGGTGGCTTGGGTGGATGAGGATGTGAGTGTAGGCATCCTTTAGATCCAAGGAGCATAGCCAATCTCCCTGCTGGAGGTAGGGCAGCAGGATTCCAAGGGTAAGCATCTTGAACTTTTCCCTCTCCAGGAACTTGTTGAGGTTCCGCAAGTCCAGGATGGGTCTGAGGCCCCCAGTTCGCTTTGGTACCAGAAAGTACCTGGAATAAAAGCCTTGACCCCTCAGGTGGTGGGGCACTGGTTCCACCGCCTGTTCCCGAAGAAGACTTGTCAACTCTTGAAGGAGTAAGTCCCGGTGGAGAGGGGGTCGCAGAGGCTCCCCTGGAAAGTAGGGGGGAGGTACCTGGTGGAAGTGTAGAAGATAGCCCTCTCGGATTATGTGGAGCACCCAGGTATCTGACGTGATGTTGGACCACCTGTGGGCAAAGTGAACCAGCCGGCCTCCCGTGCTGAGAGACACCAGCGGAGGGGGAGAAGCTATGCTGAACGAGTCAAAAACCCCCACCCTGCGGAGCAGGGGCCGGTGGTGCAGGCTTGGGGGCGTGCTGCCTACGGGACCCGTTACCCCGTCCCTTGGCCTGCTGACCCTGTTGGGGAGCTGCCGAGGCCTGATAATGAGGGTAGTGTTTATAGGCAGCCGCCTTCCTCGGGTAAAAGGGCTTTTTCCCCGAGCCCTTCTTCTTCTGGGAAAGGGCAGAGGTTTTCCTGGAGAGCCGAGTCCTGGTGAGAGTCTCTGTCTCGAGTTGTGCAGCCTTCTCGTCCATAGGTTTGCCAAAGAGGTTTTCACCTCTGCAGGGGACATTGACCAACTTGTCCTGCACCCAGGGCTCGAGGTCGGATGACTGAAGCCAAGCCTGTCGGCGGGCCCCGATGCCGGCTGCGGCTACCCGAGCCGATGCCTCAAAGCCATCATAGGCTGCTCGAGAGATAAACTTGGAGCACTCCCGAATACCGGTGGACAAGGCCAGGAACCTCCGCAAAGGTTCCTCGGAGAGACCAGCAGAGAATCCGGCTAATTCTTTAGCCAGGTCTCGGAGATACATGCCCATGTAGAGCTGGTAAGTCTGGACCCGACAAACAAGCATAGAGCCCTGGAAACACTTCTTACCGATGCCATCCAGGCTGCGGGCTTCCCTGCCGGGAGGCACCGAGGAGGGCATCTTCTGGCTCTTGAGCCGATGCATGGCCGATTCCACCACCATGGAATGGTGCGGCAGCTGTGCTTTTTGGAAGCCAGGGCTCTTACGGACTCGATAGATGGCATCGACCCGCTTGCTCAACACCGGCGACGACGCCGGGCTCTCCCACATGCGGAAGAGAAGTCGTTCCAGCATCGGAGGAACCGGTACAGTAAAATGCTCCTTTGCAGGAGAGTCATACTGGAGGGCAGCGAGCTCTTCGGCTCGAGGCTCCTCCTCGGGATCCGCAGGGAAGGCCAAGGCCTTGGCCATATCCCTCACGAAGTCCGAGAACCGGGCATCCTCCGGAGGGGACTGTCTCCGAGGTTCGGACTCGGGGGAGTCCGAAGGGACACACCGAGTCCGAAAGGAATCAGGCGACTCATCCACCTCGGATTCCCAGGCGGACTCCTCGGAGGAGGAGTCGAGCGGCTCCGGCCGGGCGGGTACAGACGCCGTCCACCCCGACGCCGAGGGGGTCGGCGTCGACGACCTCGGCCCCGAACGGGAGGCCGAAGGCGACCGCGACCGAGGATCGACTCGAGCCCGCATGGACTCGAGGATCGGCTCGGTCTCCGGGGTTGACTTAGACGTCGACGACCCGGCAGTCAGGGCAGAAGCGCCAGCGAGGCCAGCGATCAATGCCCGCTGCTGGTCCATGAAGGCAGCAAGGCTGCTCTCCAAGGCCGTCATCCTGAGTCCGAACTCAGGAGACCCAGCAGCCCCCGACTCGGGCCCCGACGGCGTCGGGCCCGATGTCGGACCCCTCGGAGGCGAGTCCACGAAGACAACAGCACTTACGTGAGCAGAGGAGTCCATCTCCAGACGAGGCTGTTTGGACGGCCGCTCCAGCTCCAAAGACCCGGGACGGCTGTCGGGGCTATGCGACCTGGCCCTCGAGGAGCCAGGAGCGTCCACTGACGCCGCCCTCGCGGGTTTGTTCTTCCGGTGATGTTCCCGGGCAGGGGACCCCCTCTCAGAGGAGCTCCGACGGTGTTCAGAGCCAGATTCTCTGGACACCGAAGCTTCTGACGAGGTCCGGGTACGGCTGGGGTCAGAGAAGATTCTCTCCCGCTGATGCTGCCGACTCCGCAAAGATTTCGCGGACATCTTGCTACAGGCCCCACAGATCATTTCTTCATGATCTGGGCCCAGGCAACGGAGGCAGCAATCATGTGTGTCGGTAAGAGACATCAGTTTCTTACACTTAACACACTTTTTAAAGCCACTGGCGGCCATCGGGGGAAAAAGGGCCCCTGCGAGGTCGAACGAGCGGGCCGCCAGGGAAAAAGTGAAAAAACGCGAATTTGTCACGAAGGACAGAAAAACCGAAAAAGGAAGGGGAGGCCTCGCAACCGGCGTCGCGAGGCCGGACGGGAAAAGGACCGGCGTCGAACCGAAGAAATACTTAAAATAAGAAAGAAAAATCAACTTTTCAGCGGTGACTGTGAGACAACGTCTGTAGGGCTCCGCGGAAAAAAGAAGACTGACCAAGATGGCACCTTTGGGCGGGAAGGGGACCGCGCATGCGCGCTGCAATTCCCAAAGGCTTTCTTTGAAAGCTGGGGAAAATTGCTCCGCGAGGGCTCCGTCGGCGCCGACGTCACCCATATGTGAGGACTGACTTCCTGCTTGGTCCTGGAGAAATAGATGTTAAATAATAATGCTGAAACGGCAGAGCCTTGAGGGATGCCTTCTATCTGGGTGATTTGTTTGGAGGTCTTTTGACCAATTTGTACATATTGGGAGGGATTTGTGAGGTATGACTGTAGCCATTCTAGGGCAGTGTCACGGATTCCTATATTGAATAGGCGCTATAGGCGGATATCATGGGATATTGTGTCAAAAGCCGCTGCAATGTCTAGAAAGATGAGAATGAAGTCTTGTTTTGTATTTTCTATGCCCTTGCTAAACCAGTCTATTAAAGAGATGAGCAAGGTTTCTACTCCATGGTTGTTGCGGAATCCATGATGGTGAATATCCAAGGGAGAGTGAGTCAATATTTATTTATTTAACCAGTTTTGTATGCCACCTTATTCTTCAAAGTGGTTGACAAGACAACAAAGGCTTACATATTGAGGGTATGGGAAAACAAAAACAATACATTACAATATAAATACAAAACAAAACAGTATGTTATAATACTATATCTTAGTGAAATTAAATATACATAATGGTTAATTTAAGTTATTTCACCAAATGATTCTATAAATAAGTATTTAAAGATTTGCGAAAGTCCTTAAGGTCTTCCTGAGTTCTTAAGTCTTCAGGAACAGAATTCCATAACTCTGGTGCCATAAAGGAAAACGCTCTTTTAAGAAGTCATTTGTTTTGATTTGTTGAAGTTCAAAGGAGTATTAAGTTTATTGATATTTTGAGATCATCTTGGACTTATGGTCTTGTCTTTTGAAATTATAGATTGTAGAATATCCACTGAGGATTGGTGAAAATTTTTGAAAATAATCATTAGGTTTTTATATTTTGCTCTTGCAATAACCGGAAGGAAATGTAACTGTTTGAGGACAGGAGTTATGTGTTCAAATTTTGTAGAGCCAGTTATAATACACGCAGTGGTGTTCTGAACTAATTGGAGAGGATGGATAGAGTGTTTAGGAAGACCTTGATACAAGATGTTTCCAAAATCAAGTAGAGGAGTTATGACTGCCATACCGTGCGAAAGTGATTTGTATTTAGTATTGGGTTTTAGTCTTCTCAATCTTTAAACGATGGTATGCTTTTGATGCAATTTTGTTTATATGAGATTTTAAATTTAAATATTTATCTAATGTTACACCTAAATATCGTACTTCATCTTTAATTTTTATTTCTCTATTTAATAAATTAATTTCAATTGGTAGTTTTAAGGACTGGCATTTAGATATGAACATTGCTTCTGTTTTGTCAGAATGAATTTTTAAGTTGTTAAGCCAATTATTCATATCAGCCAAAGAGTTAATAATTTTTGTTGTATCAAAGGTATTTTGGTCAATTATAGTATATACCATAATGTTATCAGCGTATAAATGATAATTAATTTCATGGAGATTATTTATTTATTTACATTCTCTTATATACCGCGCTATTCTGCATCAGTGCGGTTTACATTGAACAAACTGAAATTACATTGAACAGGGAGATAACTATTTTACAGGGAACATAAGGGTTAAGTGGCTTGCCCAAGACCACAAGGAGCACCTGTGGGACTAGAAACCCCAGTCCTTCTGGCCCAAGGTTGCTGTCCTCTAGTGGGATTTGAACCCCCAACCTTCCGGCCTGAAGTACCTTGCCCCAACCATTAGGCCACTCCTCCACTCCAGATTAATAATTTGACATATGGGTTGAATATAAATATTAGAGAGAACAGGATAAAGCTGAACCTTGAGGTATGCCTTCCTTGTCCAATCGAAAATTGAGAGGATTTTTTGTCACCATAATTTTACTAAATGCGTACGATTAGTTAGATAAGAAACAAACCATTTTAATGTATTGTTGCATAAGCCAATATCTTGTAGACGTTGTAACATTATTGTGTAAGACACAGTATCATAAGCTGCTGAGACATCGATGAAAATTAACAGAAATAACTTATTGCAATAGGTACAGGACTGCCTTCTTGTTAACTTTGGCAATAAATGGTAAGCTGGAGATAGGCCTTATGAGCTAGGGTCATTTGGATCGAGTTTGGGGTTTTTGAGAATTGGACGGATTGACGCTGATTTCAGGTATAAAGGAAAATATCCTTTGGAGGAGGCGGTTGTGATTAGCTTATACATAATTGAAGCAAGCTGTTTTTGTAATTTTGAACCAGGTAGCAGGGCATGGGTCCAGAGGAGAGGTTGTGGCGTTGATACTATGTATTATGTGCTCAAGGTGTGCTGTGGAAGTGGGGCTGAAGGACCGCAGTAGTGTATTTGTGGTATTTAGGTCTGTGGGGTTGCCACAGATGGTAGAAGCATGCAGGCTGAGCGATGGCATGGGGTGTTTTGATTGCAGGTATGCAACAAAGTTCTGTGGGTCAAAGGTGAAAGTCTAGTGGGCTTGGCGGTTGTCTTTGCTAGTCTAGTAACTATATTGAATAGTTCTCTGGGTTTGTTTATTGCTTTCATTATTAGTTTAGTGTAGTGTTCTCATTTTGCATTGTTGGTTTCTGAACGGTATGTTTGGAGGTGAGCAGTGTTGGGATATCTTGGCTTAGGGATAGTTTTGCTCCTTCAGCTGCTATCTGTGACTGTAATCATGGCCTGCCTGCAGTTTGCACGATGAAGAAAAGAAAATGTCCTGTGGGCTAAGAAAGTATATGCTACAATACAGCCTTGCGGCCTGCTGTAGTCTGGAGGCCTTGCTTTGAGTAGAAGTACGCATAGTCAGGCTCAGAGAAATTCAGGTCTGCTCAGAGAATTAATTAGCAGAAAACATACTTTCAGCCTTGAAGAAAAGAAGAATGTAATTTAGCACCAGGAGATGAAAAGACCATAAAACAGGCCAAGGAATGCGGAAAAATTTGCTCCACAGCACAGATAAGAAGCACAATTAAGCAAAGACCAAAAAGACCTTGAGAGCACCAGCTGCAGGGGAGGGTAGCCCTAAGGCATAATTGGCATTATTCATGGGAGGGGGCCTCAGAGAAGGAGTTCTAGCAAAGTTTTCTTTATTTGCAAGTAACTCTGATTTTTCTGAGGATGACATCAGAACTTCTAGGAGTTTTTGTGACGGAGAATATCTTTATAAGGGGACGGCTCTATAACTCAGTGGGCAATCTGCTCTCTGATCCTGGACAGAGAGGGGGTTGCCTGTCACAGTCTCAGACAGAGTCTTTTGCTCTCTGCACTGGTGATTTATTTCGCGTTTGGTATACCAATAAAGAAGCTTTGCATCTGAGCAGAAGTTTGTCCTGAGTAATTTGTTGCTAATTGGTAATTGGTGATATCTAGAAAAACAGTTGTTGTGGGATACAGGGCCCCACAGCAGGTAGGTTTGTTTTGCCTGATTGAGTGTGCTTCTCCATTTGCACTCCAATTTTCACAATTTTCTGCTTTAGTTCTTTTAGGTGTGGCGTGTACCATGGGCTGTGGATTTGGTGGTGTGGTTTCACAGTATTGGTAAGAGGTGAAGTGGCAAAGGTTTGTATTGTGCTTATCCATTTGTTTATAATGAGGTCAAGGTCCTGGTCGTCATTAAGAGAAGGGAGCACTTTGTCAATGAAAGTAGATTTATCGAGGGGCTTGAACTGGTGGCTACATATATTGTGGACGGTCTGTGATATTGGGGTAAGATATACAGGTAGGTAGCAGATGACAGTGTAGTGGCTTGACCATGGTACTTCTGTGAGCAGTGGTTTGGGGATTGCATGGGTTTCCAGAAGTTGGGATTGGATGAATATGAGATCCAAGGTGCTACCTTTGGTGTGTTTTGGAGCTTGGACCAACTGGGTGAATTGGAGGTGTCTCGTGGCTTCCATGAAAGATTTAGATTGGCTTAGTGGAACAGAGGATAGATTTAGGTCACCCATTAGTGTGAGGTAGGAAGAGGGGTATGCATATGTACTGGCTGTCTCTAGGCTGGTCGATAGCTCATCGTGCTTTGCTGTAGGAGAGCGATAGGAAAGACAGTCTGTGTTTGCTTGAACAATAAGTTATTTCTTGCCAGGATGCAAACGCCGCCGGCCCTGCAGTCAGAACGAGAGCAATTGAAGCAGTCAATCAGGTGGTTTCAGCTGATTGATGAGAACGGTGTCTGTATTGGAGAACCAGTATTCTGTTATGCATAGTATGTCATGTTGTCGATTATGTAGTTGTTGAGGATATTGATCTTGTTTCTTGTGGAGTGGGCATTAAGGTGCATTTTAGATTGAGTATGGTTTTTGTTATTGAGTATTTTTTTTCCTGAGTGAGATGTTCCTGGAGAGGGATATACAGCAGTCTGGGGATGTTTTTTGTCTCGTCCTGTGCAATAGGCAAGTTTGGTATAGTGAGCAAAGGCAACGGATTACTGGGGTGGTGCTGTGGTTAGGGGTGTGCCATTGAATCTTGCTGGACAGAGCAGTTATAGTATAAAGATGCAAATGGCTAAGAGAAGGATTCTGTGCAGGTTGGACATTATGTAGTGTTACAGCTTTCTGTTTTTCAGTTGTTTGATCACGCACCTCCGTTTTGTTTGGAATCTGGGTTCCAGTGAGGGTAGTTACTCTTGTAGGTCAATCCAAGAACGATTGTGTTGGGCCAGCACAAATGTTAAAGCTGTAACTTGTTGTTTTCCGATCCCGACCCAAAGACTCTCTGGCGAGGCTCTCAGGTGCGCGCGCGCCAGGTGCAGGCACACCTGGAGGCACTGCTGGTTTCAATGGAGGAGCTCCAGGGCTTGGATGGGCCTGATTGGCTTTGCGGAGGTGATCGGGGAGGGGCTCTCCCTCCTGTTCACCTCCCAGATGCCAATCAAGCTGCTGGTGGCAGAAGCAGCTCCTTTTTGCGCCTGGAAGCATTACTGGCATCAATGGAGGAGCTCCGGGGCTTGGATGGGCCTGGTTGGCCTTGCAGAGATGATCGGGGTGCCTCCCTATCCCATTTTCTGGCCCCCATCTGCTTTCTCCCTCAGGTTAACTGCATGGAAAAAGCATGTGTCACAGATCTCCATTGCTCTACTTTCTGCTCAATGGTGGGACAACAAACACATTCAAAGCTCATAGTCCCAGACCTGCACTCTCATACTGATTTCACAATGCAAGAAATCAGCAATGTGACATGGTAGCCCACAATCATGAATTTTGAACATCAAGCAGTGTAGAGCTGTGGCAGGCTCCTGCTGCTCTGCCCAGCCAGTGTCGTTCGCTTTGGCTGACAGGGCCCGAGAATCCCTTGGCAGCCACTTCTTCACCCAGCTAGCTTCATTCTTTGGGGCAAAAGGGAAAGGGCAAAGAGGAAGAGGAGGGTAAGAAAGCATATAGTTACTCACTGTAACAGAGGTTCTCCAAGGACAGCAGGAATCAGTCCTCACATATGGGTGATGTCGGCCCTGACGGAGCCTGCGCGGAGCACTTCCCCAGCTTTCAAAGAAAGCCTTTGGGACATGCTACCACACAAAAATGATCCCCTTCCCGCCCAAGGGTGCCATCTTGCTCAGTCAGATGACATAGCTAGGATGGTAGTAAAAATAATACAAGATAGGGAGGCACCGCTTTGACCCGGTGAAAAGCGGTATATAAATGCAGTTAAATAAATAAATTCCCAGGGGAGGAGGGAGGGTTGTGAAGACCAGGAAGTCAGTCCTCACATATGGGACTCCCTAGATCCAGGCTGCCGAGGACTGAATCACTACCTCACCAGCGGAGACCATCCGGATAGCCGTGAGTTGCAGAAGGTGAGTCCACACCGAGACTCTGCAAGACCCTAGCGTACAGCTACACTATCACTCCGGTAGCCTGAAAACAGAAAAATATTATGGAGTACTGCCTGGCCAAAGGCACTGTCCCTGCGAGACTCGCTCTCCAGGCAGTAGTGAAGACCATGTGGCGGCCCTACATGTCACCGGCACTAAGCAGAGGTTGGCTACCGATGTGGCCATCGCCCTCACACAATTTATTTATTTAGCTGTATGCGCTGTGATCTGGTGTTCAAGGGAGAGGCCCGTTCGCTCATAGGCAAGGGCAATACAGTCCGCCACCCAAGTGGACAGAGTTTGCTTAGTCAGAGGAAGCACCAGTCTGCTGGGTTCATAAGAGACGAAAAGCTGAGGAACTCTGTGGTGGGCCTGGGTCTGCTGTAGGTAGAAGGACAGGGCCCGTTTGCAATCCAGAGTATGAAGCACTAGTTCTTCCCTGCCGGCATGAGTCCACGGGAAGAAAGTGGGGAGGAACGCCTCCTGGTTGAGGTAGAAGGGAGATGCCACCTACGGGAGGAATTTGAGATGTGTGCAGAGCACTACCCTGTTCTTATAGAACCTTGTATATCGTGGATCCGCCATCAGGGCCTGGAGCTTGCTCACTCTTCGAGCAGATGTGAGGGCCACCAAAAAGGCCACTTTCCATGATGGATATCACAGGTGGCAAGTGGCTAGGGGCTTGAATGCCGGTTTGGTGAACTGAAATAGCACCACGTTGAGGTCCCACTCCACCGCCAGAGGACGTAAAGGGAGTTTAGATAACAGGGGGCCCCGATAGGGTGATGGTGAGCGGCTATGGTGCTTACATGTACCCTCACTGAATTAGACTTCAGCCCGGAGTGGGACAGGTGCAGTAAGTATTGGAGTACTACTTGAACATGGCTGGCAAAGAGGTTTTCCCCTCTTTCCGCACACCAGGTAGAGAACCCAGGCGTAGGCTCGCCTGATGGAGGGTTTTCGGGAGGCCAGTAGGATCTCCTCGACTTCTCTCCGAAGGTTGAAAGGGGCCAGTGCTACCCTTTCGGCCACCATGCAGTTAGAATTAGGGACCGCAAGTTGGGGTGCAGGAGTAAGCCCCCCCTCCAGGGACAGGAGGTCCGGGGCCTGGCCCAGCAGGACTGGGAGTTCCACTGACAGGGAAAGCAGCAGTGGAACCCAGCGCTGTCTCAGCCACCTGGGGGTAATTAGTATGACTGATGCCCTCTCGCTCTTGACCTTGAAGAGGGTCCTGGTGATCGGGGGGGGGGGGGGGAGGGGTCGGTGGGAACGCACAGAGATCAGGAAGGCATCTGCTGCCACTCTCTCCGGGTATGGTTGGCGCAAGCAGAAGCAAGGCAGCTGTGTGTTGTCCGGAGAGGCATAAAGATCCATCATGGGCCTGCCCCAGAGGTGGAAGAGCCTCTTGGCTACCCTGGGGTTCAAGCGCCACTCATGCAGCTGAAGGATTCTGCTCAGCCTGTCCACTAAGCAGTTATCCTGGCCCGGAGGGTAGACTGCTCGCAAGAGCATACTGTTGCGAGTTGCAAAGGAGAAGAGGGCCACCGCCTCCTGGCAGAGGGGATTATGAGCCCATGTCCCCCTGCTTATTGATTATAGAACATGGCGACTTGATTGTCCAGCTGGATCAGTACGGACCAGAGTTGCAGGCCACGGCGGAATGCTCACAAGGCTAGGAAGATCACCCTGAGCTCCAGGAGATTGATAAGAGTAACTCCTCCTGAGACCAGCTGCCTTGCGTGTGGTGGTGTCAACAATGCGCTCCCCAACCCAGTAGGGAACATAAGTTAAGATATGCCATACTGGGTCAGACCAAGGTCCATGAAGCCCAGTATCCTGTTTCCAACAGTGGCCAATCTAGGTCACAGAGAGGGAAGTGTCTGTGGTCAGGATCCCCTGTGGCACGGGTGCCTGGAAGGGCATTCCCGCCTGGAGGTGGCACAAGTTTTGCCATCAGTTGAGGGATTCCGCCAGTTGGCAGATAACCCTGACCCCCATCCCGTAGAATGCCTGTGGCTTGAGTCCACTGTGAGCGGAGGCACCACTAGGCTGTCCACATCTGCAAGCGGCTGAGGATCTGATGTGGACAGTCGAGGCCATATGGCTCAACAGGCAGAGGAAGAGACGAGCTTGTGAAGACCAGCTGCGTTGTACTTTCCTGCCAGATACCAGAGGCTTCTGCCCTCTCTCCTGGGAGGACGGCCTTGACCTGTAACATGTTCAACTGGGCACCTGTGAACTCTAGGCTTTGGGTTAGAGAGAGATAGGATTTGCGGTAGTTGATGATAAACCCCAGGTGCTGCAGGAGGGTTGCACACTCTGCGGCCTGACTGACCTCTGAGACTGAACCACCCCTGATTAGCCAGTTGTCTAGGAAGGGGAAGACGAAAGCCCCTTGTAGACGCAGATGAGCGGCTACTATCGCCAAACATTTGGTAAAGACCCTTGGTGAGGAAACCGGGCTGAAGGATAGCACCCTGTAGTGCCCTCCCCCTATCACGAACTGTAGGTACTGTACTGTCTGTGGAAGGGGTGGATTAGGATGTGTATGTATGCATCGTTTAGATCCAAGGAGCACAGCCAATCTCCCTGGTAGAGGTAAGGCAGCAGTGTTCCAAGGGAGAACATCCTGAACTTTTCCTTCACCAGAAACTTGAGACCCCCAGTTCTCTTTGGGACAAGGAAGTATCTGGAGTAGAAGCCTTTTCCCCATAGGTGCTTGGGTACAGATTCTACTGCATTGTCCCTGAGCAAACCTGTGAGCTCGGAGAACAGAAAGATCTGGTGAAGGAGAGGTCGCACCAGCTCTCCTGGGAAGAACCTGTGTGGTACCTGCTGTAGGTGGAGGGGTATCCCTCCCTTATCACTTGGAGTACCCACTGGTCTGAGGTGACCTTGGCCCATCTGTGAGCAAAGAGTGCCAGGCAGCCCCCTGTGGGCTGGTGAAGGTCTCCCGGGGAGGGGAGATCCTGCCCCGGGAGTCAAATGCTCCCCCTGGTTGGGCGGGAGCTGGGGCCTGGGGCTTCTGAGCCTTTGGTTTCTGGGCTCCATGGCCTTGTCTTTGGGGTCAGAACCCTGTTGCTGACCCGAGAAGGGCTGGTAGTGGTGACTCTGTTGGAATTGTCCCTTTTTCCTTGGAAAAAGGGGTCTTTTCCCCGATGGTTTCTTACTGGGAAAGGATGAAGTCTTCTTTGAGAGCCTCTGGTGGGTCACCACATCGGCCTCAATTTCGGTCGCCTTGTCAGCCATAGTAGGCTTGCCAAACAGATTCTCCCCAGTGCAGGGGACATCAAGCAGCTTGTCTCGGACCCATTGCCCGAGGCCTGAAGACTGTAGCCAGGCTTATTGCCGGGCACCGATGCCTGCCACTGCTACTCGAGCTGCTGACTTGAAGCAGTCATAGGCCACCTGGGAGAGGAACAGAGCAGTCCTTGATCCCGGAGGTCAGAGATTGGGACCGTTGGAGGGGTTCCCCGGCCAGTCCCGCTGAACACCCAGACAACTCATGGGTTAGAGCCTTCAGATACATGCCTATGTAGAGCTCATAGGCCTAGATCTGACACCCCAGCATTGAGCCCTGGTAACACTTGCACCCAAGGGCATCGAGGGCTCTAGCATCCCTTCCGGAGGGGGGGGGGAGGGCAGAAGAATGGGTCTTTTGACTCTTATGTTTTTGCATGGTTGACTTGACAACCATGACATTATGTGGGAGCTGGGGTTTGTTGAACCCAGGGCCGTTCCAGACATGGTACATGGTGTCAAGGTGCTGGTTGAGCACCGGCACTGATGCCAGGGTCTCCCACATTCTAAGAAGTAGCCGCTCGAGGATCAGCTGCATCGGCACCATGACAGTTTCCTTGGGTAGAGACTCATACTGGAGAATCTCTATCTCGTCGGTCTGTGGGTCTTTTTCCGCCTCGGTTTGCACCGAGGGGGCTCTGGTCATATCCTTGACAAAATCGTGGAAGGTCACTTTTCCGGAGGGGAATGGCGCTGGGGCGCCGGTGGAGACAGGTCCAAGGGGATGTCTCTGTGCCGTCTGGTTTCCAGGGATGCCTCCTCGTCGGTCTCCCACTTGGAGTCGAGGGGCGACGACAAATCTGAGGCCCTGTGACTCCTTGCCCCAAGGCCAGAACAGAGGTGCTGGGGGACTCTGGAAGACCTGAAATGTTCAAAGAAATCAAGGAAGCTAACAAAAGTTACAGCGCAGTAATAATAATGGGTGATTTCAACTACCCCGGTATCGACTGGGTCAGTGTCACATCAGGACAAGCTAGGGAGATAAAGTTCCTAGATGAAATAAATGACTGCTTCTTGGAGCAGCTGGTTCATGAACCAACCAGAGGGGAAGCCATATTAGACCTAGTCCTTAGTGGAACACCAGATCTAGTGCAAGAGATAAGGGTGTTGGGGCCACTTGGCAATAGTGATCATAGCATGATTGCCTTTGATTTAATTAGTGGAGGAGGGATAGTAAGGAAATCCACAGTACTACCTTTTAACTTTCGAAAGGGAGACTATGATAAAATGAGGAAAACAGTTAAGAAAAAACTAAAAGGAGCAGTTGCAAAGGTTAAAGACGTACATCAGGCTTGGCTGTTGTTGAAAATTACTATCTTGGAAGCCCAGATCAGCTGTATTCCACGCTTTAAGAAAAGTGGAAGGAAGTCCAAAAAACTGCCAGCATGGTTTAAAGGTGAGGTCAGAGAGGCTGTTGTTGCCAAAAAAGCATCTTTCAGGAAATGGAAAAAAAGAGCCAAACGACGAAACCTGGAAACAGCACAAGCACTGGCAAGTCAAATGCAAGGCATTGATAAGGCAGGCAAAGGGAGAATTTGAGAAGAAGCTTGCTGCGGAAGCAAAAACGCAAAGTAAAGACCTTTTCAAGTACATTCGTAGCAAAAAACCTGTGAGAGAGTCAGTTGGTCCATTAGATGATAAAGGGGTTAAAGGAGCACTAAGAGGCAACAAGGCGATAGCGGAGAGACTGAATGAATTCTTTGCTTCGTTCTTTACTGAGGAAGATTTATTTTTATTTATTTTATTTATTTAACTGATTTTATATACCGTCTTTCTACAAATCAAGACGGTTTACATAAAACATTTAAAATAGAGTGTTTCCACTGTTTACATAGAACAAAGTAACAATATATATAAAACAACAATGAAACTAATTATAAATTATAAGGATAAACAACTATTTACAAAGGTATTTACCGAGGTGTCAGTTGTCAGTATGAAGGTTTAGAAGGGATAGGAGCTGGGGGAAGCAGATGAAAGGTTAGAACTAAGGTGGGAGGGGAAAATGTTCCTGAAAAAGGAGGGTTTTTAAGTTTTTTCGGAACTCAAGGTGAGTTCTAGAGTTCCGAAGCTCATGGGGAAGAGTTCCATAGGGTAGGAGCATAAAGGGAAAAAGCCCTGTTACAAGTGTATTGTTTACTATATCTTATGGTTGTTGGGATAGAGATGAGGTTTTTGGTAATAGTGCGGCGGGTTCTAGAGCTAGCAGAGAGGGGAATGAGAGGGGAAAGGCAAGGAGCTGATTCATTGGAGATGATTTTATGTATAAGGGTAAGCACTTTGAACTTAATCCTACAGTAGATGGGGAGCCAGTGGAGGTCATATAGGACTGGTGTGATGTGTGATCGCCTAGGAGAGCTGGTTATGAGTCTTGCAATCGTGTTCTGGGCAAGTTGGAGCGGTTGTATAGCATTCTTGGGAAGGCCATGATAGATTAGGTTGCAGTAATCAAGAGAGGGGGTTGTGAGGGCTTGACAGTCAGATCGAAAAGAAGTAGGGCTTAAGAGGGGTTTGAGATTCCGGAGGGTACGTAGCTTAACATATATTGTATTGGCAGTTCTCTTTATTTGATTAGTGAAGGAGAGGTTCTGATCGAGGATAATGCCAAGATACTTCACCTGGTTTTTTACAGTAAGGGTGAAATCTCCAATAGTAATGGTTGGAGGGGGGATGTATGAGGTAGCAGAGAATACCTGTAGCACTTCAGTCTTAGTTTGATTAATTAGAAGGTTATGTTGCGATAGCCATGATTTCAGTGTAATTAAGCAATTGCTTAGATTAGAGAAGTCAGGGTTGGAGAGATTAAATGGGGTGAAGCACATCATGTCGTCCGCATATAATTGGTACTGAATGCCAAAGCTCTGAAAGATGTTACAAACAGGTTGAAGGAAGATATTGAAAAGGAGAGCAGAGAGGCTCGATCCTTGGGGGACACCTTGTTTTAGTGTAAATGGGAGAGAAGTATCATTGCCAATACGGACCTGTTGGGTTCTGTCGTCTAGGTAGGATCGAAACCAGTTTAGGGTTGTGCCTCTAAGGCCTATTTCATGGAGCCTGCATAAGAGTTGATGGTGAGGAAGGGAGTCAAAGGCGGCCGATAGGTCAAGGAATATAAGTAGGCATCCTTGGGTAGGATTCTGGGTGTGCAAGTACAGGGAGTCTAGTAGGGAGGTAAGGAGGGTTTCAACACCATGGTTCTTTTTGAAACCATGTTGGAAAGAGTCAAGGGGAGAGTGCTCATCAATGTAGTCTTGGAGTTGGGTTTGAACTAGTTTCTCCGCTATTTTGGCAAGAAAAGGGATGCTAGAAATAGGTCTGTAGGCGGTAGGAGAGGTAGGGTCAAGTTTTGTTCCTTTTAGTATTGGCCGAATGGTGGCGCGCTTGAGAGGAGGTGGAACAAAACCAGTCTGGAGGGAGGTTTGTATAATTGATAGGATGTAGGGGTTGAGGGAACCTCTAGTAGCCTTGATCCAAGGAACAGGACAGGGATCAAGGACAGAAGTGGATGTATTCAGGTCTTTTATAACATTAGAGATATTTTCTAGTGTGATGGGATCGAATTCGTTCCAAGTGGTTGGGAGGGTAGGTTCAGGAGGTTGGGTGCTGTAGTCTGAAGTAAAATTGGAGTTAATGATAGAGGAGGGAGGGGGGAATTTAGAGGTAAGGTGGTTGGCAATATTTTGTGCAGATATTTTTGGGGGCTGGTCCTGGGGTGAAGGTTCATTTATTAAGGATTTTGCTATGGAGAAAAGTTCTCTAGGTTTGTTGAGAGACCGTTGGATTATGTTTTCATTATATTCCCTTTTATGGTTGAGGGTTTCAGAACAGTAGGTTTGGAGTTTATTTATGTATGTAGAATGTGCATCAGGATTATGAGAGCGTCTCCAGATGCGTTCCAAACGCTTAAGTTCTCTTTTGAGATTTCTTAGCTTTGTAGAGAACCAGGGTGCTCTATTGCAGTGCTTTTGAGGGAATTCTTTAAGTGGGAGGAGAGAGGCTGCAGATAGGATTTCATTCCATTTAGAGATATGGGACTCTTGATTAAGTCCCATATCTTTTAGTAATTCGAGGGGTGGGATCGTTTGCTCTAGGAAGATGGGTGCATTGAAATGTCTGAATTTACGAGTGTGTTGAGGGTGGGTAGGAGGTTGAGCTTTGTGAGTAGAGTAGGGGAAGGAAAAGAGGATAAGAGCATGATCAGACCAAGGAACAGATTGAATAGTGTGATCGATTTGTTCAGCGAATGGAGCTTGTTGTGGAATAAATATTAAATCAAGGATGTTTCCTTTGGAATGGGTGGGATGATTTAGGATTTGAGTGAAGTGGAGGGCGTTCATAGCTTGGAGGAAGGTAGATGATTGATTAGGGGTTATGGAGTGTAAATTTAAATCACCTAGGATTATGAGGGGGCGTAAGGTAGGTTGGGGGGAGCAGGCTGTGTCTAGAATCGTAGAGAGGTCAGAGGAGACTGTCTGGGGTGCACGGTATAAGAGGTGCAAAGATAGGGTGGAGTTAGATACTGTTATGGTGTCCTTGCCTGATGTTGAGGTAGACTCAACTATAGAAAGTTGCAATAATTAGATCTGGCAATAATTGCTACACCTCCACCTCTGCCTTGTGTTCTGTTACATGTATATATTGAGTATGTATTAGGACATAGTTGGTTTATTAGAACCATGTCTTGAAACCAGGTTTCGGTGAGGCAAAGTATATCGAGGTCATAGTCAGTTATGAGGTCAGTGAGTAAGGGGATTTTATTTCTGGCAGAGCGGACATTGAGTAGGGCACATTTAAGGGGGGATAGGGGATGTTAGAGGGAGAGTTAGGTTTAAGGTTGGGAAGTATGTTAATGGGTATGAGTTTGCAAGTACGGTAATGGGGGTTATGAGAAGAGTGAGATAGAGGTGGTGGGATGTGTAAGTGTCTGGGAGAGTGGATTATAGGAATGGGGATATTATGTGTCAGAGAAAATGCATAGGGGAGGTGAACAAAGTGAGGTATAGGATGACAAGGGCAAGCCTGAGTGCCAATGGGCAGGACTTAGAAGGGGCCATTCTGGAAGGAAGGACAGGGTCTGGTTGGAGGGAGGGAGGAAGGGAAGAGGTCTAGTTGGGAATTTATCAGTTCAGAAGAGTGAGAATGGAGCAGTAAATGTAACAGCTAGTTGAATACTTTTAAGTTATCAGAGTTAAGTGAACATTGAATAGAGGTAATAGAGATAACAAATGTTACTTCAGTTGACAATGAGTACAGAAGCAAGTGTTACATTACGTTGTAGTAGAGTACAGTTGAATTAAATGTAGCATTTAATAGTGGTAACAGTGAAGTGGCTGTTGACTCTGAGGGCAGTGGATGAGACATTGGTTGGTTATAATTAAGCACAAGATGTAGGGATGTTACCCATGACTGAAGTAGTATTTAAAGGTGCGGAAGAATTGAAGGAAATATCGATACATCGGGAAGATGTATTACAACTATCAGATAAACTGAAGAGTAGCAAATCACCTGGGCCGGATGGTATACATCCAAGGGTGTTGAAAGAACTGAAATATGAGATTGCAGACCTGCTATTAGTAATCTGTGAACTATCATTAAAATCATCTCTAATACCTGAAGATTGGAGGATCGCCAATGTAACACCAATTTTTAAAAAGGGTTCCAGGGGTGATCCGGGAAACTAGAGACCGGTGAGCCTGACGTCAGTACCGGGAAAAATGGTAGAAACCATCATAAAGAATAAAATTACTCAGCATGTAGATAGCCATGACCTAATGGGAGACAGCCAACATGGCTTTAGACAAGGAAGATCTTGTCTTACTAATCTGTTATGTTTTTTTGAAGGAGTGAATAATCAAGGTGGACAAAGGTGAGTCGGTTGATATTGTGTATCTGGACTTTCAGAAAGCCTTTGACAAGGTCCCTCATCAGAGACTTTTGGCAAAACGAAAGAGTCATGGGATAGGAGACAGTGTACTATTGTGGATCAGGAACTGGTTAAAAGATAGAAAGCAGAGGGTAGGGCTAAATGGCCAATTTTCCCAATGGAGAAAGGTGAATAGTGGTGTACCCCAGGGATCTGTGCTGGGTCCGCTGCTTTTTGACATATTCATAAATGACCTGGAAAGTGGAATAACGAGTGAGGTTATCAAATTTGCAGATGACACAAAAATATTTAAAGTTGTTAAAACCCAAGAGGATTGTGGAAAATTGCAAGAGGATCTTGATAAATTGGAAGACTGGGCATCAAAATGGCAGATGAAATTTAATGTGGACAAGTGCAAGGTTATGCACCTAGGGAAGAACAACCCAAACTATGGTTACACGATGCAAGATTCCACATTAGGAACTACCACCCAGGAAAAAGATTTAGGCGTCATTGTGGATACCATGTTAAAACCCTCGGCCCAGTGTGCAGCAGCGGCCAAGAGAGCAAATACAATGCTAGGTATGATAAGGAAAGGAATGGTAAATAAAACAAAAGATATTATAATGCCTCTATATCGTTCCATGGTGAGACCGCACCTTGAATATTGTGTGCAATTCTGGTCGCCGTATCTTAAAAAGGATATAGCGATTTTAGAAAAGGTTCAGAGAAGAGCCACCAAAATGGTAAAGGGGATGGAAGGATACTCCTATGAAGAAAGGCTAAAAAGGTTAGGGCTCTTTAACCTGGAAAAGAGACGGCTGAGGGGAGATATGATAGAAGTCTATAAATTAATGAACGGAGTGGAACGGGTAAACGTAGATCGATTGTTTACCTTATCAGAATATAGAAAGACTAGGGGACATGCAATGAAGCTACAGGGTAAACTATTTAAGACTAATAAAAGAAAATATTTTTTCACTCAACGTGTAATCAAACTCTGGAATTTGTTACCGGAGGATGTAGTAAAGGCTGTTAGTGTAGCTGGGTTTAAAAAAGGTTTGGACAAGTTCCTGGAGGAAAGGTCCATAAACCATTATTAAGAAGGGACCCAGGATATCAATGCTTGAACCAATACAAGCATTGTGGAACCTGTGTTCCTTGGGGAAACTGCTAGGTACATATGACCTAGATTGGCCACTGTTGGAAACAGAATACTGGGCTTGATGGACCGTGGTCTGACCCAGTATGGCATATCTTATGTTCTTATGAGGTCCGAGTCGCGGAAACTCACCGGGGAGGATTGGATGCCCAAGGAAGAGGACAGAGACCTTGACCGAGGCCAAGGGATTACCAAAGGCTGGTGGCGCTCTGAGCTCAGCTCAACAACTGGGGACTCCCCGCAGTCGGGGGTCCGGTCGTCAGGGCAGATGATGTAGACAAACCAGCCATCATTGCCTGCTGCAGGACCAGGATAGCAGTGATGTCCTGCTCCATGGCTGCCATTCTGGTTTCCAAGCCAGAAGGCTCCGCAGCTTTTGGCACGGGCACAGAGGTTCTCGGGCCTGGCGCCAGCACTCTCGCGAGTGCTTCCTCGACAAGTACTATGGTCTCAAGGAACCTCGCACGGTCTCCGCTGGCCGAGAAATCCTTTATGAGAGAACCTTGGTAAGACGCTTCTCGGAGCTGCTCAAGTCTCTCAGAGTGGTTTTACTGGGTTTCTCTGGTGGAACCTCGACAGACTTCAAGGATTTCTTTTTCTCTTGGGGACTTCTCGGAGGAGCCACCACTGATGGACTCCGAGGATACCTGGGCCTCATGGGAAGTGCTGGGCTTCGAGCTCGGCATCGGGGAAGTCGCTGCAGAGTCAGATCTTAGGAACAGTTCCTCCTGCAACTCTGACCTCTTTTTATTGGTCTTAGGCATCATGGCCTGGCACAGGTCACAGGAGGTGCTGTCATGGTCTGGGTCCCAGGCAGCATAGGCATCAGTCATGGATGTCTGTGACTGACATGGTTTGACTGCAGCGGTCACGCTTCTTGACCCTACTGAGAGACATACTGGGGAGCACCCAGAAGGGTTGATCACCCTGGGGCGAGAAAAGGCGTGAATGCCGGTCGAGGCAAGTCTCGATCAAAAAAAGGGGAAAAGAGAGGGGACAGCGCCGGGAACAGGCGTCTGTTGGGCTCTGCAGAAAAAAGAAGACTGAGCAAGATGGCACCCTTGGGCGGGAAGGAGACCATGCATGTGTGGTAGCATGTCCCAAAGGCTTTCTTTGAAAGCTGGGGAAATGCTCTGTGTGGGCACCAACGTCACCCATTATGTGAGGACTGATTTCTTGCTTGTTCCTGGAGAACATGCTGCTCTTATGCTCTGCCCAGCAGTTCTGTTCTCTTCACTGTCAGAGTCTCATTGCGTCATGTTTTTTTTTGCTGTCCCTCCAAATTGTGTAACTCTAGGTGTCACCTAGTTTGCCTAATGGTAAAGCAAATTCTGATTTCCTGTTATGCTGAGGCAGCTTATCAAAGCTTTCCACCACCATGCATGCAGACTTTGGATGCAATCAATATTTAAGTGCGGCTCATGCTACACTTAATAAATTTAACAGATAACAAAAATTAGCACTAGTTAATAAAGAATATCCACTAAGACTGAGCCTGTCTTTGTACAGATTTGTGTTTTACCCTGTAAATGATCTTACTTGCATTATTTATTCCATAAATAACATTCTATTAGACGAGACTCTAGGGTAACTTTTCAAATTAAATGCTAGTTCTTCTATATGGACCTCAAGGCATTTTCTACAGTTCATGAGGGCTTACTGATTGGTTGATCGGGATGGAAAACTACTTCATTGACTGAGCCGGCATGTCCGGGGAGCTTGTAGAGAATTTTCCGGGAGGTGGTGTCCCACACATATACAAACCTGCAAGACAATGGAAAAGATTCTCAGCCCAGGTTGGCAGGGACTCACTACCAAAACTGCATTAATACAAAAGTCAGAATCTTGCACACAACCTGCTGTCACTCTCTGCTTAAGGATGAATTGGCCCTCTGCATAAACTGCAATTTAAAAACAAAACAAGATACTCCCAACACCTCTCAATAAGTCAAATCCAATAGTGAAAAATACCTAAGTTACTGCTTCCCTTCTTAGTACCATGTGAAAGCAAATGACCATGTAAGTGTCTTGGTTACAAACAGCATATGCCAACATCCTCTGTTAAAGAATATACATTAATGGTGTTTGCGTATGGTTTGTAAAAGTATTTATTTAGCTGAGCTTATATACTGCTTTTCTCCGAGTCTAAGCGGTGTACAATAAATGGAGGATATAGTTGTTACATTAAACAGGAGTTGGATTATAAAAATGGAAGATATCAAACAGGGATTACGTCAAAGGAGTACATCAAACGGGTGTTGGCTTACGTACATGGGTCAGATAGCATTAAGCTTATAATATGTGTAATGGTTTTACTTACAGCAACAAAAGGAGCTGGTACATAGACTGGCGGATTTCAGGTTTTTATTAAGTCCTTTATTAAGTTCTAACGCGTTTCGGCCAAAAAGGCCTTCTTCAGGACAAGTTAAAGATAACAAACCTCGAGAAAATACATTAAAAACAATGAGGTGTAATGAGGCTGTAGCATCCATGCCACTGTTTAAGCCCAAGAATAATTATCAGAGCCATTTACAGGGTAAAAAACATTTTACCTGTATAAATCGGCTATCAGAACATTTCTCTACTTCAATGCAGCTAGAAGTGTATTATGGAGCATGATGCATTCTATTAGCCTCGTACTGAGGCAGTGCTCTTGGAGACGTGTTAAAGTTTGGGAAGAAATAATACACACATGTAGATGTGTTTTCACACAAAGAGGAGCTGCAAATGCATTCATGGTAAGTTTCAAAGCAGAACGCCACACATTTTCACTTTGAAAAAGGGTGTAAAATACACATGTAAAGGTTTCTACGGACTCTGCCCAAATGCAGACAGTTTGAAAACTGACTCCTATTAACACACAAAAATCGTAATTCACAGTTGCATTTGTGCAAAATAAAATTGAAAATGGATAAAAGACACAGGGAATGGAGGAGTAGCTAGTGGTTAGAGCACCAGTTTGTTAACCAAGAGACCAGGGTTGGATCCCCACTAGCACTCCTTGAGGCCTTGGGCGAGTCACTTAACCCTCCATTGCCTCAGAAGGAATGCCTGGCAATCTACTTCTTGTCAAACTGCCAAGAAAACCCAGAAGCTGCCGAGTCGTCAAGAGTCAACACTGTCTCAAAGGCACGCTATTAGTACTAATCATTTGTATAGTGCTACAAGGCACACACAGCCCTGTACATAAAGATTTAACACATAGTCCCTGCTCATTAGAGCTTACAATCTAATCAAGATGAAAAAAACATCGTAAAACTGAGAACTAAAGTATGGTAACCAGCCTTAAAGAGGTGGGTTTTTGGCCTGGATATGAATAGGGCCAGAGAAGGAGCCTGATGCACGGATTCAGGTAGTTTGTTCCAGGCATATGCTACTACTACTGAACATTTGTATAGCACTACACGTATGCAACACTGCACAGACACATGTAAAAGATGGTCCATGCTCAGAGCTTACAATCTCGTCAAGACAGACAACACAGTATCTGTAGACATGGAATACAGCTAGGGGGAATGGTAAAGAAACACAAAGGAGATCAGGTGAGTCAAGATCCAAAAGCGGCAGCAAAGATGTGAGTGTTCTGCCTGGATTTGAAAAGGGTCAGAGAAGGCGCCTGACGTTCAGATTCAGGTAGTTTGTTCCAGGCATAAGGAGCAGCAAAGGAGCGAAGTCTGGAGTTAGCAATAGAAGAGAAGGGCACAGATAGAAGCTATTTGTCAGAAGAGCAGAGTTCCAGAGGAGGGGTGTAGGGAGAGATAAGAGAGGAAAGGTTGTGAGGAGCTGCAGAGTGAATGCACTTATAGGTCAGCAGGAGAAGTTTGAACTGAATGTGGAAATGGATAGGAGAGTCAGTCAATGAAGTGATTTGAGAAGAGGGATAATATGAGCATTACGAGGCTGGCGGAAGATTAGCCGCGCAGCAGAATGTTTAACAGATTGAGGGAGAGAGATGATTCAGAGGGAGACCAGCAAGAAGTAGGTTGCAATAGTCTAGATGGGAGGTGACTAAGGAGTGGATAAGTGTCTTGGTGGTGTGTTCAGAAAGGAATAGATGAATTTTGTTGATGTTGTAGAGAAAGAAAAGTGAAATTAGACTTACCTGCTAATTGCTGTTCCTTGAGGAACTCCAGTCCAGTCATGCACCTCTGGGTAGTGCACCTCTTCCAACAGCTTGGAGACTGAGCATGTCATCTTTTGATGACCCTGGTACAAATACGGCAGGATCTGCCCACTAGCTCCAGTAATCTATTGACAAAGCAGACTCGCAGGAACAACAAATAAGTGGTAAGTAAAACCAAGTAAAAATTGTTACCTTAAACACTCTTCAACTTGTTCTCCCCCACTCCCAGGAGAAGGGATCTCCCCCCCCCCCCCAAAGGCGTGGGGGACCTGCCTGAGGTACCCCAGAATAGTGCCAACACTGCTGAGTGGGTCTCTGGATCCATCCTCTAGCCCCCCGGGAACACTCTTTCCTCCCCATATCCCAAAGCCTCTGCAACCCTTAACAGGCCGCAGTCTCAGGAACACTGGTCCAAAGACACTGAGGGAGGGATCCGGGACTGGACTGGAGTTCCTCAAGGAACAGCAATTAGCAAGTAAGTCTAATTTCACTTTCTTTATCATCCCTCCATTCCAGTCCCGCATCTCTGGGATGTAACAGAGCAGTTTTAAATCAATGGGAGAGACCTGCCAGACCGGCCTGAAGAATGGCCGATCGAAAGTGGGCATCGTTAGTTGCCTGAACATCTAGACAGTAGTGCTTAGCGAATGTATGAAGCGTTGACCAAGTTGCCGCCTTGCAAATCTCCAGTGGCAGTACCAAAGCAGATTCTGCCCATGAGGCAGCCTGAGCCCTCGTAGAATGTGCACGCAAACCTAACGGCACCGGCCTCCCTTTCAGGATATAGGCTGACGCAATAGCTTCCTTAATCCACTGTGCAATAGACGCCTTTGCCACCATCTCCCCTTTGCATGGACTGCCAAACAAGATGAACAAGCGATCTGACCTGCAAAAGGACTCCGTTCTCTTGAGGTTTGCTATTTTGACATGCTGTTGACATTCAGTTAGATAGGAGCGAAATCATTTTAACGCGGTTCCCTGAACTCCAATTTCTAGTAGACGTTTCAGTAGTAGTTTGTGTGATACTGAATCAAATGCATCCTTAATGTCAAGGAATACTAGAATAAATCTTTGTCACTGGTTCTGAATGCCTTTTGTGATGTTGTCAAATAGGGAAGTGATAGGTTTCTATGCCATAGTACAGTCTGAAGCCGTGCTGTTGTAAGTCTAATGGATTGTTTATGCTGATGTAGTCTTGCAGTTGTAATTGGACTACATTTTCAATTATTTTAGCTAGAAATGGTAGACTGGTGATGGGTCTGTAAGATAGGTTGCTGGCATCTATTTTTGGATTCTTTAGAATGGGTCTGATGGAACCGTTCTCGAGACAGGTGGGTATGTAAGCTTGCTTGAAGGAGTATCTCATTATCCTTTTTAAGAATGGAGCTATGCCGGATCTGGTATGCTTTATCCAGCTTACCAGGCATGGATCCATTGGTGAAGTTGTGTTAATTGTCTTTATGATGGTTTCTAAGTCTTCTAATGAGGGTGGTAAGAGTTCCTTGAGACAGCCATTGGGTGCTTGGATAAGTTGCGGTGACGTTGTATTGGTGTGTGTTGTCCGGAATTTGGACTGAAAGATGTTTGCCAGATTTTGTGGATCAGGAGTGTTACTAGTTTTGTTATTGTTATCATGTTTTAATAGGGATTTTACAATTTCAAATAACACCCTTGATTTATTTAAAGAGCTAGTGATCAGCTTTGAATGATACTCTTTTTTTTTGTGTTTATTGACTTTGTGCCGATAAGTATTGAGGTTGAGTAGGTAGATATGTTTGTCATGGTTATTTTGTGAGCGGCACCATCTGCGCTCTGATCTTTTGAGTTCTCTTTTTAGTTGTTTTAGTTCGGGCTTGTACCAAGTAGTGTTAACTGCCACCTTATTTTTTGTCTAGTAAGTGGAATTGTGGCAGAGTCAGTGATGATCTTATTCCAGTTCAGTATGAGATCATGCAGGTTGTTTGAGTCATTATCAAGCACTGTGGAAGAGATACTCAGCAAAACCCTGCCACTCCTCAACCTGTCAGCCCCTAGCCTCGAGGACATGATCTCCACCTGGAACAATAGCCTGGGATCCATTGTGCACCTACCAGCTCCAAATAAACCACCAAGGAAAAGAAAGACCACTCCATGGTACTCCACTGAGCTACAAACGTCACTCCTCCACCTAAGGAAGCTTGAAAGGCGATGGTGTCGCTCACACTCCACTGATGACCAGGGAGCATACACCTCTCACCTAAAAAAAGCAATCACGGAGAAAATGAGGCAATATCACGCAGAACTCCTGCAGCGCTCCTTAAACAAATCACATGACCTATTTAACTTAGCGGAGACCCTAACAAAAGAACCTTCCACCACCCAACCAAGCATGATACAACAACAGGAATTCGCGGACTACCTACAATCCAAAACAAGCCAGACCAACTTAACCACAAATCCCACTCCTTTACACCATCCAACACCACTGACCGCCTTCTCAACCCCATCAGAGAAAGGCACCGAGGATATCATCACCGCCATCAACACCACCACAGCTCCAAAAGATCCTTGCCCAGCATTCTAGATAAAGTCACTGCGTGTGGAATTCAGCCCATTCCTATCCAAACTCATGGACCGTTCCTTCTCAACAGGGACATTCCCACGAAGTCTGAAACAAACATCCATCAGGCCACTTCTAAAGAACCACAAACTAGACCCCCAGAAGGTGGAATCAAACAGACCAATCTCAAGCATTCCACTACTGGTCAAAATAATTGAAAAGGTTGTCCAATGCCAAATCCAACACCACACTGAGACCATCGCGCCTCTCGACCCATGTCAGTATGGATTCAGAGAATCACACGAGACTCTCCTGACCACCCTTCTTCAGTACCCTAATCACCGGAATGGACATCAGACAAGGATTTGCTCTAATTTTCATGGATATTGCCGCAGCATTTGACTTTGTCAATCATGATCTGCTCATAGGGTGCCTCAAGGAAAAGGGAATCCATGCTGCAGCTCTAAATTGGTGTAATTCATACCTGTCAGACAGATGGCAACATGTACAAACCGGCTCCACGACCTCCGAACCTTTCCAACAAAACTAGGTGTACCACAGGGATTCTTGCTCTCGGCCCTGCTGTTCAATATATACATGCAGCCCATCTGCTCACTCATCTGCTCCTTCAACGTCGCCTGCCTGGTATACGCCGACGATGTACAGCTCTACATGCAGTTCTCAACCGACCAGCCAGACTTTTCACCACTAACAACCTGCTTCGATGCTGTCACTGACTGGCTCCACACCCAAAACCTCAGAATAAACTTCAACAAAACGGACGCCCTATTCATGACCAGGAACCAAATATTTACACCTCCCACCTCATTAAAAGTAAAAGACGCCGAGCTCCTAAGCAAACCCATGATCCGCTATCTAGGGGTCATATTAGACCAACATCTAGACATGAAAGCCCATATAAACAACATGGTCAAGGCAGTCAACCACAAGATACGGACAATCCGGCATCTACGACCCCTGCTGGAGCCAGACGACTTCAGGACAATTTATCAAGCACTCATAATCCCCCACTTCGACTACGCCAACTCAATTCTACACGGACTCCCGAAGAACACGCTGAACCCACTTCAGCTCGCAATGAACGCTGCCGCCAGAATACTACATGGAGCCTCAAGGAGGGATCACATAACCCCAATCTTGAAGCACCTCCACTGGCTGCCTGTCCACTGCCGACTCTCCTTCAAAATACTATTACTAACCTTCAAAGCCATCAACAATTGCTCCTCCACCTCACTCACAGACCTCATCCACCCCATTCCCCCCAACAGATCCAGATGGTCATTCGCTGCCAACACACTGATAATCCCAAATGCAATCACGAAATGCTCGCAAGCAACAAGGAACAGAGCCTTTGTGTTCTATGCACCCACAAGCTGGAACGCCCTCCCAACCACCATCCGGTCCATTACGCCTTTAGGAAAGCAATGAAACACCATCTTTTCCTCCTACACTACTCCCAGGCTAGTGATAAACCACAATCAGACATACCTAACCACCAGGACAGCGCCCCTTGCACACCCACGTCACACTGATGCAACGCCACTAGTACAACTGTATAACCTGTAAATAGCAACATGTATATAGCTATATATTATTGTAAATAGTTGCTAAGCAACTCTGGTCAATACTGTAGTTATGACCTAAATGTCCAGCCTATATATAGTTACCCAAGTTAGTCCCATGTTACACCACTTGTTCATTGTAATGTACAGTGCAGGTTTCCACCGCACTGTACAGGTTACTGTTTGCCTGTGAACTGCACTGATTTTAAGGAGCGCGGTATAGAAAAGATATTAAATAAATAATGTATCCAGGAATGATGGTTTATCAAATTGTTTGAATCGGTGTCCGGTATTTGTGTTAACATTGTTGTGTTGGTTTGTGAGGTTGCCTGGAAGTTGGAAGGATATCAGGTGGTGGTCAAACTATGGGTCCTACATGACTCATGTCATGGTTTTGGTAGTGTGGTTGAGGAATTGTTTAGGCATGAAAATTAGATTTAGTGTGCTTCTTCCAATATGTGTAGGGTTGTTGACAATCTGTATGAATTCTACAATTTGCATGGTTTCTGAGAAGGCTGTTGATTGTCTGAGAAGGCTGTTGATTGTCAGACTTGATGTCCAGAGAGGTATGCTGTCTGCCTGGTGCCAAGATCCAAGATGTTACGGAGAGTTTGCCGAGACTCATCAAGCCCACTGACTATTACCCAATGTTGCTAATCCATGTTGGAACAAATGATACTGCCAGGTATACCTCGGAACGTATCAAATGTGACTTCATGGCTCTGGGACAGAGGGTGAAGCAGGTAGGTGCACAGGTGTTCTCTTCAATCCTCCCTGTTGAGGGTAAAGGCCAAGGCAGAGAGGCTCGCATCCTGGAGATGAATGCATGGCTGCGTGGATGGTGTCTTCGAGAGCGTTTTGGTTTCCTAGACCATGGGATGCTGTTCCAAGGGTTGCAGAGCAGAGGTGGCATCCATCTGTCCAAGAAAGGTCAACGCATCTTTGGTAGTAGACTGGCTAATCTACTGAAGAGGGCTTTAAACTAGATTCGTTGGGGATGGGTGAAGAAAGCCCCCAGGTAAGTGAAAGCCCCCAGGTAGGTGATACATTAAATACCTTTATGGAAATGGGTAACAGGGGTAACATATGGAAAGCAGTGTGTATTAATGCCTGTAGCATGGGAAATAAGATCCCTGAAGCTGAAGCTTTGGTGGGAGTGGCTGACTTGGATTTAGTGGCAGTTACAGAAACATGGTTCACAGAAAACCATGACTGGGATGTAACTATACCTGGCTATACTTTATTCAGAAAGGACAGGGTAGGAAGAAGGGGAGGAGGAGTGGCACTATATGTAAAAACTACTATTAAAGCTTTGGAATTACAGAGCTTAAAAGGGAGAGAGAGGAGGCATTGTGGGTTAAACTAGAAAGAGGGAAAGAGAAATCTATTTGCATTGGTGTGATATACAGACCTCCCTCACAAGAGGAAGAGGTGGACAGAGAGTTAATTGAAGACATACGCAGCATTGCTAGGAAAGGGGAAGTGCTACTGCTAGGAGATTTCAATATGCCAGATGTTGATTGGCACATTCCTGCTGCAGTATCATCTAGAAGTAAGGAGATCCTGGATTCTCTACAGGGAGAACTATTCAGGCAATTGGTAACAGACCCCACACGTGAAGGGACCATACTGGACTTGGTGCTTACCAATGGTGAAAGTGTTTCTGATGTTGTAGTGGGAGATCATTTTGCATCCAGTGATCACCAGATGGTGTGGTTCAGTATTAGGACTAGGGCTGTTAGAATCCATTCCAAGGTGAAGATCTTAGACTTTAGGAAGACTAACTTTGCGAAGATGGGCCAATACCTCAGGGAGTCGTTAGTGGGATGGGAACAGCTGGGGGATGTAGAAAAACAGTGGGCAAAACTGAAAGGGGGTATTTTAAAGGCAACCAACCTTTTTGTTAAAATGGTAAATAAAGGCAAAAGGAACAGGAGACCGCTATTGTTTTCGAAGGAAGTAGCTGAAAAAGTGAAGAAAGAGAGGGAGGCCTTCATGAAATACAAGAGATCACAGAGAGAGGAAGACGGGCATCTGTATTTGGAAAAACTTAGAGAAGCTAGCAAAGTAGTCAAGAAGGCAAAGATTCAAAAGGAGGAGGAAATAGCCAATGCAATAAAATGGGGGGATAAGACATTTTTCAGATATATTAGTGAGAAGAGGAAGGGCAAAAGTGGTATTGTCAGACTCAAGGGTGCAGGGGGGGGAATATGTAGAAGCTGATAAGGATAAAGCGGAATTGCTTAACAAATGTTTTTCTTCTGTGTTCACAGATGAAGAACCAGGAGCAGGACCTCAGAAAACACCCACAAATAAGAACAGAAGCGAGGGACATCTTGAACAATTTTCAGAAGACTGTGTTCGTGAGAAACTAGCTCAACTTAAAGTAGACAAAGCGATGGGACCGGATGGGATACACCCTAGAATACTGAGGGGGACGTTCTAGCAACTCCACTGATGACCTTTTCAATGCCTCGTTGGAGTCGGGAGTGGTGCCAAAGGACTGGAGAGAGGCTCATGTGGTGCCTTTACACAAAAGCGGAAGTAAGGATATGGTTGAAAACTACAGGCCGGTTAGTTTAACTTCAGTGGTGAGTAAATTATTGGAAACGCTGCTGAAAGAGAAAATAGTGAGGTTTCTGGAGTCCGGCAGATTACAGGATCCGAGGCAGCATGGATTCACCAGAGGCAGGTCTTGTCAGACAAATCTGATTGATTTCTTTGACTGGGTGACCAGGGAGTTGGACCGAGGGAGAGCTCTAGATGTGGTGTATTTAGATTTCAGTAAAGCCTTTGACACTGTTCCTCACAGGCGACTTATAAACAAACTGAGCAACCTAGGGATGGACCCTAAAGTTACTGCTTGGGTTAGAAATTGGTTGGGTGGGAGGCGACAAAGAGTACAAGTAAATGGAGCTCACTCTGAGGAGAAGGATGTTACCAGTGGTGTGCCCCAGGGATCTGTCCTTGGTCCGATTCTTTTTAACATCTTTGTTAGTGATATAGCGGAAGGGCTGTCGGGTAAGGTTTGCCTCTTTGCGGATGATACCAAAATCTGCAATAGAGAAGACACCCAGGAAGGTGTAGATAACATGAGGAGGGATCTAGCTAAGCTTGAAGAATGGTCTAGAATTTGGCAGCTGGGATTTAATGTTAAAAAATGTAAGGTCATGCATTTGGGCTGCAGCAATCCAAGGGAGCAATAAGTATAGGAGGTGAAGTACTTTTGTCCACTAAAGAAGAGCGGGACCTAGGCGTGGTTGTGTCTGATGATCTTAAAGTAGCTGAACAGGTAGAAAAGGCGACGGCAAAAGCAGAAGGATGCTTGTGTGCATACGGAGAGGAATGGCTAGCAGAAAAAAGGAGGTGATAATGCCTCTGGTGCGACCTCATTTGGAGTATGGTGTGCAATTCTGGAGACCGCACCTTCAAAAGGATGTGAACAGGATGGAGTCGGTGCAGAGGGTTGCTACTAAAATGATTAATGGGCTTCATTATAAAGCATATGAGGACAGAGTTAAGGATCTTAATATGTACACCTTAGAGGAAAGGCGGGATAGAGGTGATATGATTGAGATGTTTAAATACCTCTGTGGCATAAATGTTCAGGGAGAGAGCCTCTTTCAATTGAAAGCAAGTTCTGCTACGAGGGGACATGGGATGAGGGTTCAGGGAGATAGATTCAGGAGTGATATGCGGAAATATTTCTTTACGGAAAGAATAGTGGATCCGTGGAATAGTCTCCCAGTGGAGGTGGTAGAGATGAGGACAGTAACTGAATTCAAAAAAGCATGGGACCAACACAGAGGATCTCTAAAGGTAAAAAGTGGACTGTTGTAGTTGTTGTTATGGAAGGACAGACTAGATGGGCCTTGTGGTCTTTTTCTGTCATCATGTTTCTATGTTTCTATGTCTGGGTGGTAATGTGGAGAGGTTGAAGTCACCTAATATAATGAGCTCTTTGTTTTGCTCCGAGTAGGAGCAGACTGTTTCCAGGATGCTGAATAGGGCCGCATCGCTTGGTTTTGGCGATTTGTAGGCAAAGCATACTGCTAGGTGTTTGTTTTCGATGAGGACCAAGTCGATGCCTTCAGTACCGACTGTAGTTATGGCAGAGAAGTTGAGTTTGCTCTTTGCAGTGACAAGAATGTCTCCCTTCTCTGTGTTTATTTCTGTTGCTGTAAAATATCTTGGTACCTTGAAAAGATTTATGAGGACATTGTCTTCTTCATTGAGCCACGTTTCTGTTAGACATAAGATGTCTGGGCTGTGGTCATTGATATAACCAGTGATGATAGGGATTTTGTTTCTGACTGATCGGGTGTTGATTAGAATCCCCTTTAAATGGGGGGGCGGAGCCCGATGTCCAGCGGGATGGTCGCATAACGCTGAGGCTCCCGAGAGGCCTACTCAGAATCCTGAATTAACACCGGACATACTTGAATTTCTGCTCTGATCTTGCCGGGGCACATTGGTGAGATGGCGGGGACCAAACCCACGCGCCTGGAATTTGGATCTCCAGCGGCTTTTCACGGTAAACGCTCCAAAACTGAACCCCCGTCCCCGCAGAAGGGGCTGGCTTTGCGCGAGGGCCCCGAAATGCAGCAGGAAATCCTCGCAGAAATTAGAGGGGTTAAGGACCTCGTGCAGTCAAACGGTGAAGCACTTCGAGCGCTGAGGGAAGATCTTGGTGTACTGCAAGGTAGGCTGGAGGGGCTCTCTTCGCGTCAGGACAAAATGGAGAGTATATTAGACTCCCATGTGGTCCGGCTGTCCAAACTCGACAAAGTTGAACGTCAGGTGCGGGCCTTGCAGAAAGAAGTGGAAGATGGCAATAATAGAGCGCGCCGCAACAATCTACGACTCGTGGGCATACCGGAGGGAGCAGAATTGGGAGACATGAAGGAGTTTTTAGGTAAAATCCTCCCTTCCCTGCTCCAAATCACCTTTACTAAAGAATTGGAGATCGATCGCGCTCATCGTGTACCCACAAACATAACGCTCAACAGGAAGACCCCGCGGCCTATCATCTTTCGACTTTTGAGATATCAACATGTGGAACAAATTCTCAGTGCCTCCCGGGCAAAGGGCCATATGGAGTTTGAGAGCCATAAGGTCTCCTTCTATCCTGACTTGGCTAAACCCACGGTCGACCGCCGAAAGCGCTTTCTGGAATTTCGGCCGAGGCTTCAACAACTACAAGCACGCTATGGCCTGATGTACCCGGCCAAGCTCCGAGTCACGCTTCACAATCAGACAAGAACATTTGAGGACCCTGATCTACTAGCGGAGTTTTTGGACTCTAAAGAAGCCGATTTGATGCGCTGACTTCCAGAATATTCCTACCAGTACTCTCATCTCCGCTGTGCCTGCCATATTGGATTTACCGCGATTCAGCGAAGAGTCTGTCGAGGGCGGTTTGTTGCCTTATTTTGAAGATATCTGGGACCCGACTCCATCTACCCATAGTAGCCTCGACGAGTATCAGAGATAGTGTTACTTATGGACTCTGGTGTTTCTTTTCTTTTACTATGTCTCTATCTTCCTCTCTAGGGCCTCCTCCCGCAGACATCTGGTCGCCATATTCATTGGGGGTTTGCTTCTTCTCTAGGTTACTTTGGTACATACTTTTCAATTTGGGTGTATTGGCCAGCATACTTGGTGCTTATGTCATTATTGTACAGATTCTGATTATGTTGTAAGTTTTCAAGCGCTCTTACCTAAAATGTCTGTTATCGATTGATGGCACCATGTAAGATTTTCTCATTGAACGTACAATGAATCAATAATCCGATAAAACGGAGGAAAATCCTAAGTTATTTAAGTCATGACGCTGCGGACCTGATTTTCCTCCAAGAAACACATTTCAATTCGAAGGAAATTCTCAAACTCAATATTAAACCTTACATGGTGGCCGCCTATTCCCCAGCCGTTTCTAGGGAATGTGGGGTTGCCATATTGGATAGGAACTCTCTGCATGCTATTATTATTGCGACTTGCTCAGATACAGCGGTTAGATGGTCCCGAGTTCACCTCAAGACAAGCCTGGGATCGCTAACCGCAAACCACTTTAACCCCTGTGCATTAGAGCGTTTTCTGGAGTAAATAGTGCGGGTTTCCCGGTCTGCCTCAGTTACCCAAACTCTTTTCCTTTTGCACATAGATGTTCTTATATTCCAGGAAAATAGCCAAATGGAACACAACTGCCAGGGATCAGTGTAGGTCTTGCCATACTGATGTAGGACCCTCGCTCATGTTCTTTATGAATGTCCTTAACTACAGGTTCACTGGGGGCGGGTCTGGGGTCGTATTCCATTTACCTTACACCTTCAAGAGCCTCTTTCTTGGAAGACTGTGGGACTCCGCTCAGTGACGGAGGTCCCCTCTCTTCCTAAGAAGGGCCGCTTTCTCCTGATTTCATGCTGGGTATAGCCATATGTTTAACCACGAGGACTTGGAAGGATAGCTCTCGACTTACTGTCAATGAATAGTGGAACCTTGTCTGCTTATATAGTAAATATGAGCAGATATCTCGGAGAGCTATTTTCCATACCCAAATTTATTCTCGCTTGTCTAAATGGCAGATGCTCAAAGATCATGTACAATCTGCTCATTGCTTCGACATGTCTGTTTAATGTACACTCATCATGTTTCAGATCGCTGTTAGGTTTTGTAACACAATAATGTCAGTACACGCCCGCTTCGAGAATGATCCAGTTTCCTAGAGAAGAAGCAGGGGGGAGGGGGGTGGCAGGGGTTTACTTTGGTGTACGTATCATATTCCATGTATGTATTTGTCTTTTAGCTGTATGTCTTCCTTTCCTTTGTTGTTGTAAAACGAAAATAAAGAATTAAAAAAAAAAAAAAGAATCCCCTTTAAATCCTATGGAGTAAAGATGTCAGAAGTATGAAGTTTTGTTGGAGTGTGCTCTTGGAGTGCTATGTGTTTTAGGAAGCGGTAAGTTAGATTTTTGGCCTTTTGAAGGGCAGCTCTTGGTTCATAATTTCAAGGGGTTTGAATGACTGGAATATGATTTGTGTCTGGACAGAGTGCTTCTGATAGGGGTAACATGGCAATAAGGCATAAGTCAGGAGGGTAAATAATTTGTTGAACATGGTGCCTGTAGTTTAGACTTTGAAACGTGGTAGTTGTAGGCTAATGATTTGCAAGACAGTTGTGCTGTGTGGGGCAGCACTAATAAGCAGAGGTGTGTTGCTTACCTTCATGTGCTGTCTTTGGAGGCTGTAGATGAAATATTATGCAAGGAGTACAGAGGATATTATCCTCCATGTTGACATTGCCTGCACACAGAGTGTGTAGTAGCGCGCCTGTAGTGGCGGGGGCGTGGTGACGGTGCAGAGCAGGGGGGAGCCTACTTCCCGGCTCCGTATCAGCATTGATTCGGCGATCGGGTCTCCTGGCGATCTCCCTTGCTGCGTCGGGGTTAATTAGTGGAGAGAGGGTGCATTGTTGGTGTCTGCTGGCTGCTTCAGCTGTGCAGAATGAAGGGAGTAAGGCCATGGTAGTTCGCGCGCCTTGAAACTTTGTGTTGACTCGGTAGTTGTTAGCTTCCACTCCAGCAGTCCATTCCAAGGGCCATGCCAAAGGGTTGGCGTGGCCCTTAGGTGCGGGCCCGCCAGGCACTGGTGTGCCAACGACATGCAGATTTTAAAGATGGGTCTGGCGTGTTAACTACACGTCGGAGCGGCAGGGTGCAGCTTACCACCTCATCACGGGAAGATCCAGGAAGGGTCATCCTGCAGGGACTACAGCATGGGTGACTGCGTTGAGACCTGCAAGGTTCCCAATGGGTGCATGGTGGTTCCAATGCTTCCTGCGATGAGGGAGAGGGGGGCTCACATCTCGGCGTGCAGGTTTTAAAGAAGGGTCTGGTGCACATTTTAGCTTCCTGTACAATATTGTGGAAAATCCTGAACTCATCCATTCCTCCTTGACCTATAGTGTCCTAAGCCCTTCTTCTTCACTTTGTCCCCATTTCTTATCTATACAAGCCATCTTCTCCTCAAGAAAGCTTTTACTCTTGAACCTTCTGCCTCAGTTAATTACCATCCGATCTCTATCCTTTTTCTTTCAAAACTCTTTAAGATAGCCGCTCAGTGCCAACTCTCCTCATCTCACCATAAAATCCAAAGTGTTTTCCTCTCAGTTCATAACTCCATGATGAATACTACTCATATCTCTCCCATCTTTAGCACAGTTGATCATACTATTATCCTATCTACCACCAAATCTGAGCCTCTAATGGCTATTCTGGCCTAATGGAAATTTATCTTCCTGTTCCTTTAGGATCTCCATCCCCCATGCCATCTCTAAATAAGGGTCCACTGACATGTTACCAAGCTTCCGATTCCAGGCGTTTTCCTCACCACAGGTATTGCAAGAAAGTATCTCAGATGTGCTCAACTAAAGTCCAGTAATCTCAATCATTGATCATATTTCTTAGTATAGTGTTTCTTTAGGTATTTTACTACCATACTAATCATTTGTATAGCACTACAAGGCATATGCAGCGCTGTACAGAGATATGTAAGAGATATTCCCTGCTCATAAGAGCTTACAGTCTAGTCAAGACAGACAACAGAACAACTGGGGGTTATGATATATCTAGTGGAATGGTAAGTAAACACATGGGGGTAAACAGGAGATGAGGAGGATCAGGATCCAAAAGAAGTGTGTTTTTAGCCTGGATTTGAACAGGGCCACAGATGGAACCTGATGTATTGACTCAGGTAGTTTGTTCCAGGCATAAGGAGCAGCAAGGTAGAAAAGTGTAGTTAACGCACCTGTAATAGATGTTCTCCAAGGACCGCAGGAATCAGTCCTCACATATACGAAACGTTAATGCTGATGGAGCCCCGCGGAAGCATCTCCTCAGCTTTCAAAGTAAGCCTTTAGGAGATGCCACCATGCATACGTGGTCCCCTTCCCACCCAAGAGTGCCATCTTACTCAGTCAGATGACACAGCTAGAGCCAACAAAAGAAGATGGCAAAAAATTTGTACAGCAACTCCAAGGGGAGGAGGGAGGGTTGCGAGGACTGATTTTTGCTGTCCCTGGAGAACACCTGCTGCAAGTAAAGCGTAGTTACTCACCTGTAACAGGTGTTCTCCAGGAGCAGCAGGAATCAGTCCTCACTTATGGGTGACGTCGGCGCCGACGGAGCCCTCGCGGAGCAATTTTCCCCAGCTTTCAAAGAAAGCCTTTGGGAATTGCAGCGCGCATGCGCGGTAGTCTTCCCGCCCGAAGGTGCCATCTTAGCCAGTCAGATGACATAGCTAAAAAAGACAGCATAAAAATTTGCAAAAAGAACATAAGCAGACGATTGCAACTCCAAGGGGAGGAGGGAGGGTAGTGAGGACTGATTCCTGCTGCTCCTGGAGAACACCTGTTACAGGTGAGTAACTACGCTTTCTCCAGGACCAAGCAGGAAGTCAGTCCTCACTTATGGGACTCCCAAGCTCAAGGCTACCGGAGACCCTAAGCACAAAAATGAGCTCCCTCTAGCTCAGCAGCACAGAAGGAAAGAATCTTCGCTGAATTATCACCCACCGGTAGCCCACATCCGGGATGGAGGGTAGGAGTTGCTCAGACCTCAAAGAGATTACGGAGGACTGCCTGTCCGAAAGCACTGTCCCTACGGGACTCCCTCTCGAGACAGTAATGGACCGCAAAGTCTGGCTCGAAGACCAAGTAGCGGCCCGGCAGATGTCTGCCAGCGGAACAGAGCGGAGGTAAGCCACTGACGTGGCCTTTGCCCGAACACAATGAGCCGTGACTCGACTTTCTAAGGAGAGTCCGGCTGCCCCATAAGCCCAAGAGATACAGTCCGCAACCCAGATGGACAGAGTACGCTTGGAGACCGGGAGCCCCAATTTATTGGGGTCAAAAGACACAAAAAGCTGAGCAGCTTTACGGTGCTCCCGCGTACGGTCAAGGTAGAAGTTCAATGCCCTTCTACAGTCCAGGGTATGGAGGACCGTCTCAGCTCGGCTGGAGTGTGGTCTGGGAAAGAAGGTTGGAAGTACCACCTCCTGATTCATGTGAAAAGGGGAGACCACTTTAGGCAGAAACTTAGGGTGAGTCCGTAGGACTACCCTATTCTTGTAGAACCGAGTGTAGGGGGGATCAGACACGAGGGCCTGCAATTCACTCACGCGCCTAGCGGAAGTGAGGGCTATCAAGAACAGCGTTTTCCAAGACAGAAAACGGAGGGAACAGGTAGCCATAGGTTCAAAAGGCGGACAGGTGATCCGCTGTAAAACCACATTCAGGTCCCAGTCAGGTGCTGGCGGGCGCAGAGGTGGTTTAAGTAGAAGGAGACCTCGGAGAAACCTCGCTACGAGAGGGTCGTTGGAGAGAGGTCTGCCGTCCACCGGCACATGATGTGCTGAAAGAGCACTGAGGTGAACTTTGACGGAGTTGGACTTAAGTCCCAGATTAGAGAGGTGTAGCAAGTACTGTAAGATCACCGACACCGGGCAGGAGAAGGGATCCTGAGACTGTTGGGAACACCAGATTGCAAAGCGACGCCATTTAAGGGCGTAGCATTTGCGGGTAGAAGGCCGTCGCGAAGCCAAGACGACCTCCTCCACCTCCGCCGGCAAGAGAAGAGGAGCAAGGACTACCCTCTCAGCAGCCAGGCCATGAGGTTGAGAGACCTGAGGTTGGGGTGCAGTAGGGACCCCTGATCCTGAGTGAGGAGATCCGGTTGTACCCCCAGAGGGAAGGGATCCTCCACCGCCAGTTGCAGCAGGAGCGGAAACCACGGCTGCCTGGGCCAGCGAGGGGCCACCAGGATCATGAAGGCTTTGTCTCGGAGAACCTTGAAAAGAGTCCGAGAGACTAACGGGATGGGAGGGAAAGCGTACAGAAGGCTCCCCGACCATGAGATCAGAAAGGCGTCCGCCGCAACCCGAAGGGGGTGAGGCTGACGAGAGCAGAAGCGAGGAAGCTGCCGGTTGTGAGGACTGGCAAAGAGATCCACTGTGGGGAGGCCCCACCTGAGGAAGAGCTTCTGAACGATCAAGGGGTCCAGACGCCACTCGTGCGGCTGGAGGACCCTGCTGAGTTTGTCCGCCAGGCAATTTTCTTGGCCCGGGAGATAAACTGCCTTGAGGAGAATGCCGTGACTGACGGCCCAAGAGCAGAGCTTCTGTGCCTCCCGGCAGAGGAGGAAGGAGCCCGTGCCCCCCTGCTTGTTCACGTAGAACATGGCAACTTGATTGTCCGTCTGGACAAGGACGGACTGTTGGGAGGTCAGGTGGGAGAAGGCCTTGAGAGCTAGGCGGATCGCCCTGAGCTCCAGGAAGTTGATCTGCTGAGCAGACTCCCACTTGGTCCAGAGGCCCTGAGTACGTGCCTCTTGGCAATGGGCTCCCCAGCCCAGGAGGGATGCATCGGTGGTCAGCACCCGGGTCGGCTGAGGTGACTGGAAAGGCATTCCCAATACCAGGTTCGGCTGCCGGAGCCACCACCGGATAGACGAGACCAGCGGCTCGGAGACGCGCACCAGGTCTGCTAGGCCGCCCGTGGCCTGTCGCCACTGCTGGCGGAGACACCACTGAGCAGGCCGCATATTCAGGCGGGCATTGGGGGTCACATGGACGGTGGAAGCCATATGGCCGAGCAGTCTCAGGAAGCGCCTGGCGGAGACCAGGGGCTGGCTGCGAAAGCGGTCGGCTAGGTCCATGAGCCGCTGAGCCCTGTCGAGCGGTAGGTACGCTCGCGCCTGAGGGGTGTGCAGCCTTGCGCCGATGAACTCGAGATCCTGTGAGGGGAGCAAAGTGGACTTTGCGAAGTTGATGACAAAGCCCAAGTGCTGCAGCAGAGTCACCGTGCGGCACGTGGCGGTGGTGACTTCCTGAGCGGACGCTGCTCTGATGAGCCAGTCGTCGAGGTACGGAAAAACATAGAGGCCGTGAAGCCGGAGATGGGCCGCCACGACCGCGAGACATTTTGTGAAGACTCGCGGTGCGGAGGACAGGCCGAAGGGCAGTACTCTGTACTGGTAATGATTTCCTGCCACCACAAACCTTAAGTATTGGCGGTGGCTTGGGTGGATGAGGATGTGCGTGTAAGCATCCTTTAGATCCAAGGAGCATAGCCAATCTCCCTGCTGGAGGTAGGGCAGAAGGATTCCAAAGGTAAGCATTTTGAACTTCTCCCGCACAAGGAACTTGTTGAGGTTGCGCAAGTCCAGGATGGGTCGGAGGCCTCCTGTTCTCTTTGGTATCAGAAAATACCTTGAATAGAAGCCCTGACCTCTCAGGTGGTGTGGCACCGGTTCCACCGCCTGATCCTGCAGAAGACCTGCTAACTCCTGAAGGAGCAACTCCCTGTGCAGAGGGGGGCGCGGAGGCTCTCCCGGAAAATAGGAGGGAGGGACCTGAAGGAAGTGGAGAAGGTAGCCCTCTCGCACGACCTGAAGCACCCAGGCATCTGCGGTGATGCTGGACCACCTGTCGGCGAAGTGAACCAGCCGGCCTCCGGTGCTGGGGGGAACCAGCGGGGGGGGAGAGGCTATGCTGAGCGAGTCAAAAACCCCCACCCTGCTGAGCAGGGGCGGGTGGCGCAGGCTTGGGGGCTTGCTGCCTACGGGACCCGTTACCCCGTCCCTTGGCCTGCTGGCCCTGTTGGGGAGCTGCAGGGGCCTGATAATGGGGGTATTGTTTGTAGGCAGCCGCCTTCCTCGGGTAAAAGGTCTTTTTTCCCGAGCCCTTCTTTTTCTGGGAAGGGGCGGAGGTCTTCCTAGAAAGCCTGGTCCTGGTGAGAGTCTCAGTCTCAATTTGTGCAGCCTTTTCCGCCATGGGCTTGCCAAAGAGGTTTTCGCCTCGGCAGGGGACATCGACCAACTTGTCCTGTACCCAGGGCTCAAGGTCGGACGACTGAAGCCAAGCCTGTCGGCGGGCACCGATGCCGGCTGCGGCTACTCGAGCCGAGGCTTCAAAGCCATCATAGGCTGCTCGGGACATGAACTTTGAGCATTCCCGAATACCTGTGGACAAGGCTAGGAACCTCCGCAAGGGTTCCTCGGACAAACCAGCGGAGAAGCCGGCTAGCTCTTTAGCCAGATCCCTGAGATACATGCCCATGTAGAGCTGGTAAGTCTGGACACGACAGGCGAGCATAGAGCCCTGGAAGCACTTTTTGCCAAGGCCATCCAGGTTACGGGCCTCCCTTCCAGGAGGCACCGAGGAGTGCATCTTCTGGCTCTTAAGACGATGCATGGCCGATTCCACTACCATGGAATGGTGTGGCAACTGCGCCTTTTGAAAGCCAGGGCTCTTGCGGACTCGATAGATAGAATCGACCCGCTTGCTCAGGACCGGCGAGGAGGCCGGACTCTCCCACATGCGGAAGAGTAGTCGTTCCAGCATAGGAGGAACCGGCACAGTAAAGTGCTCCCTCGCGGGAGAGTCATACTGGAGGGCGTCGAGCTCTTCGGCTCGAGGCTCCTCCTCGGGGTCCGCAGGGAAGGCCAAAGCCTTGGCCATATCCCTAACGAAGTCCGAGAACCGGGCATCCTCCGGGGGGGACTGCTTCCGAGGCTCGGACTCCGGAGAGTCCGATGGGACACACCGAGTCCGGAAAGAATCAGGTGACTCTTCCTCCTCAGACTCCCAGACCGACTCCGACGAGGACTCGGTGGGGTCGGCTCGGGCAGGGTGCGGCGCCAGCCGCCCCGACGCCGAGGGAGTCGGCGTCGGCGACCTCGGTCCCGAACGGGAGGCCGAGGGCGACCTCGACCGACTCGAGTTCTCATCGACTCGAGGATCGGCTCGGTCTCCGGGGTCGACTTGGACGTCGACGTCCCGGCGGTCGGGGCAGCGACGCCAGCGAGCAGTGCCCGCTGCTGGTCCATGAAGGCAGACAATCTGCTCTCCAAGGCCGTCAACCTGAGTCCGAGCTCAGGCGACCCAGCAGCCCCCGACTCGGGCCCCGACGGCGTCGGGCCCGACGTCGGCTGACGCGGAGGCGAGTCCAGAAGGACAACAGGACTTACCCGGGCAGGCATCTCCGACTCCAGGCGAGGTCGCTTCGGGAGGTGTTCCTTCTCCAAGGACCCGGGGCGGCTGTCGGGGCTATGCGACCTGGCCCTCGCGGAGCCAGGAGCGTCCACCGACGCCGCCCTCGCGGGTTTTTCCTTCCGTCGATGGTCCCCGGAGGGAGAACCCCGGTCGGAGGAGCTCCGTCGACGGTCCGAACTGGAGCCTTTCGACAGTGAGGCCTCCGACGAGGTCCGGGTACGGCTGGGGTCAGCGAAGATTCTTTCGCGCTGATGCCGCCGACTTCTCAACGCCTTCGAGGACAGTTTGCTGCAGGGCCCACAGATCAGTTCCTCGTGATCTGGGCCCAGGCAGCGGAGGCAAAGGTCGTGTGAGTCGGTGAGTGACATATTTCGGTCACACCGACCACACCGCTTAAAGCCACTGGCAGCCATCGGGGGAAAAAAGGGCCCCTGCGAGGTCAAAGGACCGGGCTGCCAGGGAAAAATGAAAACGAAAGCTGACTAAGTCAGAAAAACCGAAAAAAAAACCGTTAGAGGACTCGAGACCGGCGTCGCGAGTCCGGGCGGGAAAACGACCGGCGTCGAACCGAAAGAAAAAAGGATAAATACAGAGGAAAATCAACTTTTTCGCGGGGACAAGACGGGGACGTCTGTAGGGCTCCGCGGAAAAAAGAAGACTGGCTAAGATGGCACCTTCGGGCGGGAAGACTACCGCGCATGCGCGCTGCAATTCCCAAAGGCTTTCTTTGAAAGCTGGGGAAAATTGCTCCGCGAGGGCTCCGTCGGCGCCGACGTCACCCATAAGTGAGGACTGACTTCCTGCTTGGTCCTGGAGAACTACACTTTCTCCAGAAACAAGAAGGAATTCAGTCCTCACTTATGGGACTCTCTAGCTACAGGCTAAATGAACCTGTAGAAGACACAGCCCAGCTGAGAGCAACTGCAAGCAAATCTGAGGAAAGATTCTGAGGACCCCAGTGTCCAGGGAGAACCATGGCTCTAGTAGCCTGAACAAGAAGAGTCGGAGGGCAGGAGTTGCCTAAACCCTGAACAGATTATAGAGTACAGTCTGGCCGAAGGCACTGTCCTGTCTGGACTTCCTCTCCAGGCAGTAGTGAGCTGCAAAGGTGTGAAATGAGGACCAGGTTGAGGCCTGGCAGATGTCTGCCATAGAGACAGAGTATAAGCTGGCAACCGGGGTCGCCATAGCCCTTTCGTTGAGTGCCGTGACCCGGTGCTCTGAGAGCCCAGCCTGATCATAGGCAAAGACGATGTAGTCTGCCACCCAGCTGGACATGGTTCACTTGGTCACAGCCTCCACCAGTTGACTGGGATCATAGGAAATGAAAACCTGTGAGGCTTTGCAGAGACCCCGAGTACATTGCAGGTAGAAAAACAGGGTCCTCTTATATTCCAGAGTATGGAGAATGGCTGCTGCCTTGTCAGCGTGGGGCTGTGGAAAGAAGGTAGAGTACCAACTCCTGGTTGAGGTGGAAGGTGGATACTACCTTCGGAAGGAATTTTGGGTGGGTGCGAAGCATGATCCTGTTCTTGTAGAACCTGGTCTAAGGTGGCTCAGCCAACAAAGCCTGAAGCTCGCTGACTCTAAGGGCAGAGTTGAGCACCACCAGGAAGACAACATTCCAGGATAGATAACACAAATGACAGGTAGCCAGATTTTCGAAAGGAAGCTTGGTAAGCTGCATCAGAACCACGTTGAGATCCCATTCCACCAGAGGTGAGCTGATGGGAGGCTTAGAGAGCAGCAAGCCCTGAATGAATAGGGTAATGGGAGGCTGCACAGAAAGAGGTTTGCCCTCTATGGAGCGATGGTGCACAGAGAGCACGCTTAGGTGTACCCTGACGGAGTTGGACTTGAGTCTGGTCTGCAAAAGGTGAGGAAAATACTGCAGCACCACGTGCACCTGACAAGAGAATGGGTCCACCCATTGCCCCACATAGCATACTAAGAATCCGCACGCCACTTGAAGGGGTAGGATCGTCTTTAGAGTTCTTACGAGAGGCCAGGAGGACTTCTTCCACCTCCCTGGGGAGGTTGAAGGGTGATAGGGTGCCCCATTCAGCAGCCATGCCGGAGAAGCAAGCCCCGGCGCACCCCCAGAGGAACCGGAAGCTCCATCGAGAGGTGGAGCAACAGGGAAACCAAGGCTGTCTGGGCTACCACAGGGCCACCAGGATCATGGAAATCTTGTCCCGCAGGACCTTGAAGAGGGTCTGGGTGATTAGTAGCGTGGGAGGGAAGGCATTCGGAAGGTGTCCGCCGCTATCTGGGATGGGTGCAGTTGGGGACAGCAGAAGTGGGGCAGTTGAGCATTGGCTGGGCTGGCAAAGAGGTCCAGACTTGGGGTTCCCCATAGAATAGCCACTGCGCCACCCTGGGTTCTAGGCACCATTCGTGCAGCTGGAGGACCCTGCTTAGCTTGTCCACTAGGACACTGTCCTGGCCTGGAAGGCATACTGCCCTGAGGAGCATTCCCTGGCTGGTCACGTACGAGCAGAGGGCTATTGCCTCCTGGCAGAGGTGCAGAGAAACTGTGCCCCCTGCTTGTTCAGTTAGAACATCGCGACCTGGTTGTCTGTTTGGACTAGCACTGATTAAATCCTTCCATCACTGCCTGCGGAACCAATCGCTAAAAAATGCCCCTGAGCTCCAGCAGATTGATCTGCTGCTGGCTCTCCTCCAGAGACCAGTTGCCCTGCATGCGCAGGTCCTCACAGGAGGGAGGCATCTGTATTAAGGACTCTTTGGGGGTTCGGGTGCTGGAAGGGCATGCCCTTCTGCAGGTGCTGTGCGTCTTGCGACCAATCGGGTGACTCTGCTGGTTGACAGGACACAGAGAACCTGTCCCGGAGCCTGCCCGTGGCTTGAGTCCACTGTGAGCGGAGCCACCACTGAGCTGCCTGCATGTGGAAGTGGGCCATTGAGGACCACATGGACTGTGGAAGCCATGTGGCCTAGTAAGCGGAGCATGGACCGCGCCAACACTGTGTGATGGTGCTGCACCTCGGTCACCAGGGCCCTGAGGCAATCCACCCTGTCCTGGGGGATGAAGGCCCTGGTCTGGAGGGTGTCCAGGTAAGCTCCTATGAACTCCAGGTCCTGTTTTGGAGTGAGTGGGATTTGGGGTGGTTTATCACGAACCCCAGATGTTGTGGGCCATGGCCTGTTGCACCTCTGAGGCAGTGGTCTCCTTTTATTAGCCAATCGTCCAGGTATAGGAAGAAGGCGGCTCCTTGGAGACTGAGGTAGGCTGCCACCACTGCCAGGCATTTGGTGAAGACTCTTGGTACGGAGGCGAGACCTAAGTGGAGTACCCTGTATTGGTAGTGGTCGCCCCCGACCATGAACCTTAGGTAATGCCTGTGGCTGGGGTGGATAAGGATGTGGATATAAGCATTCTTTAGGTTCAAGGAGTATAGACAATCTCCCTGCTGGAGGTAGGGCAGCAATACTCCAAGGGAGAGCATTTTGAACCTCTCCCATAAAAGAAATTTGTTCAGGTATCTCAAAATCCAGGATGGGCCTTAGGCCTCCTGTTCTTTTTGGGACCAGAAAGTACCTGAAGTAGGATCCCTTTCCTTTTAGGTGGTGAGGTACAGGCTCCATGGTCGTGCCCCCGAGAAGGCCTGCAAGTTCCTGCAGTAGCAGGGCCTGGTGCAGGGGAGTCAGAGGGGGCTCTTCTGGAAAGAAAAGGGGAGGCATCTGGTCCGGGTGAAGGAGGTGATCTTCCTTGACCACCTGAAATTCCCAGGAATTGGTGGTGATGGCAGACCACTGGTGGGCAAAATGAATTAGACGCCCCCCCCCCACCCCCACCCCAATTGGTAGCTGGTCCCCCATGGGTAGAGAGGCTATGCTCTGGGAGTCAAAATCCCGACCCAGTCTAGGCTGGAGGCTCTTAGGCTTGTGCTGCCCCGGCCCGCTCCCTTACCCTGATGACCCTGCTGAGGGGTCTGGGGGGCCTGGTATTGGGGATAGCCTCAATAAAGCTGGCCTTTCCAGTGGAAGGGAGGCCTTTTCCCTGGTGGTTTCTTCTTGAGAAGAGTGAAGGTCTTTCTGGAGAGTCGAATCCTGGTGACATACTCTGTCTCGATCTCTGCCGCCTTGTCCTCCATCAGTTTGCCGAAGGGGTTTTCACCGAGGCAGGGGACACTGAAGAGTTTCTCTTGGACCCACTGCTTGAGGTCTGATGCCTGGAGCCAAGCCTGGCATTGGGCACTGACGCACGTGGTGGCCACCCTCAGGTTAGACTCAAAGCTATCGGAGGCTGCTCGAGACAAGTATTTTGAGCACTCCCTGACGGACTTCGTGAGGGTTTGAATTTGCTGGGGGTGATCTCTGCTGAGACCCACTGAGAAACCCCCGACTTCCTTAGTCAGGTCTTGGAGATACAAGCACATCAGCTGTATATTGGCATGTATTTGACAAGCCAGCATCGAGCCCTGGTAGCATTTTCGCCTGAGGGCATCCAGGGCATGGGACTCCCTGCTCGGGGGTACCAAAGAGTTGGTCTTCGGGCTTTTCTGTCTACGCATGGTCGACTCGACCACCATGGAGATGCGAGGGAGTTGTGCCTTTCTGAAGCCGGGCCCCGCTGGACCCGATACATGGTGTCCTGGCACCAGCTAACTATCAGCATCAATGCCAGTGTTTCCCATATCTGGAGAATGAGTCGCCCAAGGACGGTGGGGATAGGGACCATGAGGGCCTCCTTAGGTGGCGCCTCGTATTGGAGGATTTTGAATTCCTCCGTGTGGGGGTCCTCCTCAGACTTTGTGGTGAGGGACAATGCTTTTGCCACGTCCCAGACAAACTCGAGGAACGAGGTGTTCTCGGGTGGGGACTGGCGCCTCGATGACAGGGGAGACGGATCTGAGGGGAGATCATGGTGTGCTCGTATCTCCGGGGAAGCCTCGTCCTCGGACTCCCAGTCCAAGTAGTCCGTCAAGGACTTGAGGCCTGACGGCTCTCAGGGTGTTGTTGGATCCAGCCTTCGGTGACCCACAGCTGTTGCTTGTCCAGAGCCAGAAGCGCTTGCTGGGGAGGATCTTGTTCTTGAGGACCGGGAGCGGGATATAGATCCTCACCGATGATTGGCTCTTGGCATGGGGCTCTTGAGGATCTCTTTGGCAGCCTGGGGAGTCCTAGACATAGAGGTCCCTGCGGTCTCAGCGCTTGCACTGGTGGGGGTCAGGCATCGATGCTTTGTGCGAAGCATGAAAGGCAGAAACACTCCGTTCCAATGCTATCATCCTGGCTTCCTACTCAGGAGTTGCAGCCTTTGACACGGACACCAATGTGATTGGGTCGGATGTCGGTGAGGAGAGGGAGTCATTGAATGGACAGGCCCCGGGGGTCCAAGACGCATCACGGAAGCTTTGGTGTCTGTCCTGGGTACCTTCACTGGCTGCTCCTGCTCCGACTCCTTGGATACCTTCCAGGGGCTGTGGGACCTTGCACAGGACTTGCCATGTGTCCCTGATTCCGAGGAAGAGGTCCTTGAAGATTTCTTCTTTCTTGCACTCTCGCTCCAGGGAATCCTTGTCCAAGTGTCTGCGTGCCCACTCGGGCACAGTGGGGGCTTTACATGACTCTGAGGTTCCGTGCGAGGCCTTAGAGTGCGTGGCTACCGGGGCTGAATCTGACCTGTGGAAGATGTCATCCTGCTTCTGCTGGTGACTCTGGATGGTGTTAGTGGACATTGTTTTGCACAGGGAGCAAACCTCTGGATCATGGTCGGCACCTAGACACCAGAGGCAACAGTCATGTGTGTCGGTAAGAACATATTCTTTGAGCACCGATCACACTTTTTAAACCCACTGGCCTTTGGGGCAAAAAGGATCCCAGCGAGATCGAAGACCCTCGACACAGTCAGTAGTCAGAAAAGGCGCAAAACTGCACCAGAGGAAAAAAAACTAAACTAAAAAGATTTCTGAGTCTCGAAGCCGAGGCAATGGAGTTCAGAGGCAGGAAAGGGACCAGCGCTAACTGGATAATGCACAAGAAATCAACTTTTTTCTGGGAGAAGACGAACATCTGTAGGGCTCCATAGAAAAAGGGAGACTGAGTAAGATGGCACCCTTGGGCGGGAAGGGGACCATGCATGCGTGGTGGCATCTCCCAAAGGCTTTCTTTGAAAGCTGGGGAGATGCTTCTGCAGGGCTGACTTCCTGCTTGTTCCTGGAGAATATCGAAGTCTGGAGTTCAGTGAAAGAGAAGGGCACAGATTGAAGGGATCTACCAGAAGAGCAGAGTTCCTGAGGAGGGGTGTAGGGAGAGATAAGAGAGGAAAGGTAGTGAGGAGCAGCAGAATGAAGGCACGCATAGGTCAAGTAGTAAAAGTTCAAACTGGATGCGGAAATGGATAGGGAACCAATGAAGTGATTTGAGAAGAGGGGCGACATGAGCATAGCGACACTGGCGGAAGATTAGCTGTGCAGACTAGTTCTAAACAGATTGAAATGGGGAGATATGATTCAGAGGAAGACCAGCGAAGTAGAGATTGCAATAATCCAGACGGGAGGTGAAAAAAGAATAGATAAGGGTCTTAGTAGTGTGTTCAGAAAGGAAGGGATGAATTTTACCAATGTTATAGCGAAAGAAGCGACAGCTTTTAGCTATCTGTTGGATATGTGTGGACAAGGGGAGAGAGAGAGAGAGAGAGAGAGAGACAGAGTCAAAAATGACCCCAAAGTTGCGGGCCAAGGAAACAGGTAGGAGTAGAGTGTTATCCACAGAAATAGAGAAAGGAGGGAGGTGGGCTTAGGGGGAAGATAAAGGAGCTCAGTTTTGGACATATTCAATTTCAGATGGTGGAGAGACATCCAGGCACTAATGTTAGATAAGCAGGCAGAGATCCGGGCCTGGATTCCCATAGATTTCAGATGCAGAGGTAGATCTGGGAGTCATCAGCGTAGAGATGATACCCTTTTAGCTTTTTATCCCTACCTTTATGCTAAAAGGTGAAATTAGACCTTACCTATTCATTTTCTTTCCTGGAGTCCCTGCAGTCCAGTCGTGTGGGTTATGCTCACCTACCATCAGATGGAGACTGAGAACACAGAGCTGAAAGCAACCCTATAAGAAGCCTGTGCACCTTTACTCAGCCAGTATTCTCAGTCTCCAGCAGATGGTGTGAGCTTAGCTATGCTCTGACCGAATTGTGGGTGGCACTGGGCCTGGTTGGAGGGACAAATAGGAAATGCCAATTTCTCTCCCAAATCATGCTGCACTCAAATATCCTTATTTTTTAAAACTGACTGAATTTCCACCATCTGTTTAAAACTTTACTTTTTCAGAAGACTAAACTGTATTGCCTAACCCTGTCTCACTTTTCCTTCCCCTTCTGCCTCCATTGTTTTGTCCGATATCTGTTCTTCCCCATGCTCATTATCTTCAATTATTTAAGTTTTATTTTATACCGCTTTATCCTACGGTCAAAGCGGTTTACATGGTAACATAACATTTTACATTAAACAAGGAAATAAATTTGGAAGTAACAGTTATACATTTCTTAGTGTGACATGTATGATGGGCCATAAGGCAGTAGGAGTATCAGCTACCATCCAGGTATGAGCTAGTAAACTAAAAGTGAATGACTATAAGCCTCTGTATCAATCCCCAGAAAGCTAATGGTCCAGGGGTACAGAGTCCTTCTCCTGAATCAACATCCACCCAAAATATATCAGTCTCTTACCTGTCTGCTGATCCTGCTACTATTTTGCTCCCATCTGGCGACCAGGAGCATCTCATAAGATTCTGCAAATAGATAAGACTAAAATGTCGTCATGTTCTGTTTTCACTTGACTCAAAATTAAATTATACAAAAATTAAATATTGTAATGTTTTAATGGTTCACTTCCAGAAATATAAAGCAGCAATTATATCTTGTGCTTTATCGCATAAAACATCAATGCCTCATTATTTTCTACATCATAAGTACTAAATGTAGACAATAAGTATAATTTACAGCCAATTATAGCTGCACCTAACAAAGAAAACCTTATTTCAGCTGTAATTGGAATTCTCCTTTGCACATTCATCTCTGTCCTTATTAAAACCCTTTGAACAAAACAATTTACAGACTTAAATTAAGTGAAACCAACACTGTTACAAACTGTATAAAAAACAGAGAGGAGTAGTCATTAATAATATCTAAATCACCTTCTCAAAATTATGCAGGTTTCCTACAAATATCTTCACACATCTCTCTTTGGGAGCAAATGGTCGTACATCCCACACACGAACTGCAAAGGAAACAGATTTCTCAGTAATTAAATAAACATCCAATGGGGTGGGTTACTAGGGCCAATTACTCTTAAGATGATATCTGGCGATCCGCCAAAGAAAAGCAATGGAAATAACTTTGAAGGGGCTGCCACAGAACATCTCTACTGTTTGGTCTGTATGGGGGAGAACCAGGGAATAATATAGGGTGAAACCTTTTCCTGATCAGAGCCAGACACTGAAAACTAAGCAGAAATGCTGTGAATGGCAGCTCCGTCATTAGCATGAAGTAAAGTGGGTGGGTGGGGGTCACAAACAACATTACTAAGATCCAATCTTTTCATCAAGGCTCTAGGCTCCACAGTGCAATCTGCTTAAAATCAAAATCTTGCTAGCTGTGAAACAGGTGGGGGCAGAGGAATCGGTCTCATATATAGACAAATTTAAAAAGAACCACTGCCCCTCCCCCTCCTGAACCAGCTCTGCTGGCAAAAGTTACAGGCCATGAGCGTGCATGCATGCAGGAACTTTAAGGCCTGATGCAGTGCTGAAGCGACAGTTCATCCTCCACGGCTTCAGCCCAAGGGAGGGTAGCATTGCAGGCTGGATGGTGGCACAGTTCTGGGTGATGGGGTGGCACAGAGGGCCTGGCTAGGGCAGCAGAAACCCTTAGGCCACCACTGTATCAGTACAGAATGAAACCCTTGTCAACAGTATGTGATAAATGGAAAGTCACTTTAAACACTCCCCTGACACCGAATGAGATAGGTTTTGTTGATGCAAACTGGAAAAGTGCCACTAAATGTTAGGCTGAAACGAAGACATTTAAAATCATTTATGGTAGCTTTATTGATTAAGTTAAGGAGTATAAGATGGTATGGCTGCAGTTCAATAGACATATTAAATGTGTGACTCCTTAATTCAGAAGTTCACTGAAGGTGAGAAAATTAAGGGTTCTTGGTAAAAAGATGTTTCCACATTGAAAAGTTTCCAGATATAATTGTTTTCCATTGCAAGGCAGGATAAAAGAGGTCACTAGAACTGGCAGGAAACTTAGGAAATTTATATCGTGGTTTATTTTTAAAAGGTGTGGGTGAAATCTCACCGGTTACAGCAGCAGCCATCCACTAGGCAGCTGCCTAAGACAGCACAAATCTGGGGCAGCTCCAGCTCAACAGTACTCAGCAGCTCAAACTAAACTACTGCCCTCAATTAGACCAACTACCACAAAGCGAAAGCAGCCGGTGAGGGAGCCTTAAGCAGACGCATGCACTGAAGGCTAGCATGTCCCCCCTCCCCCAAACAGGCAGTTTGGAGAGGGCAGGATGCAACCTGCCTTGAGTGCTCAAGGCTCTGGGCCAGCTGCTTTTGCTTTGTTTTAGATTTGGTCTAATTCAGGTAGCAGCAGTGGCAACAAGAGGGCACCAGGTAAAAAACAAAGAAAGGATATGTTGGATACCTGAAAGGAGGTCAGGGTCAGGAAAGAAAGATGTTTGAGTCATCCCTAGTGGGGTGGGGGAAGAGGAAAGGGAATGATTTGGCTCCAAGTTTTTCTCTGGACTCAGATACGCTGGGGCCAGCTCTGTTTAGCCTGGAACGCAGATATAACACAGTAAAGAAATATGGGAAGCAGACTGTCATTCTCCTAGGATTCAGGAGAATGGGAATTTTCTTTTTGTGTTGGGGGTTTTCTATTATGTTTTTCTTTTCTACTTCCTGGACTGAAAATTAGCTAGCTACACATTAAGTCAGTAAAGTAAATCCTCATCATGCTGGTGGTTCTTTATTACATTGACTGCATTATGGAATGGCAGAAAGGAAGCAATACACAGAAGTGACTTGTAGGGCTGGATGAAGAAAGCACAGTTACTTACCTGTAACAGGTGATCTCTGGGAAAAGCAGGAATAAGTCTTCACATATGGGTACGTCGGTACCGATGGAGTCCACGCGGGAACGCTTCCCAGCGTCCAATCAGAAAGCTTTTGGAAGCATCCCAACACACCTGCGTGCTGCCTTCCCAACTGCCTCTCCTCAGTTAAGTTTTAAAGCTGAGACAAAGAGAGAGAGAGCAAGGAAGGAAAAGATAGAGATAGAGAAATGCAACTCCTATGGGAGGTGGGTGGGTTGTGAAGACTTATTCCTGCTGTTCCCAGAGATCACCTGTTACAGGTAAGTAACTGTACTATCTCCAGGAACAAGCAGGAATGAGTCTTCACATATGGGGACTCCCAAGCTCAGATGCTTGGAGGGAGTCCTAGCATGTTGCAAGTCTAGAACGAGCCTCAGGACCTCAGGCATCCTGGGGATGGAGGGTAGGAGGTGAATACAGAAAAGGAGCTGTGGAACAGCTGGCTAGAACAGGGCTTCAAAAGGGGAAGACCCTGTATCGAGGGTATTTAGTAGTAAAATATTGTAATCTGGGCCTCCCTTGTTGGCACTGCACAAGTGCACTGAGCTACATATGGATCTGCTAGAAGAGCCAGTGAATGTGCTCAAGGGGTACCTCACTGAGAAGTAGAGGTAATAAAATAGAACAAAAACAAGTGGAGGTCAGAACCCTTCAGGGTGAGAAAATAGCCCCAGGGGAAAACTGGGGTAGTATAAGAGGTAGAGCTTCAGCAGAGATGCAGAAGGTACTATTAAAGAAAGCTTAAGCTGTTTTGGTCCAAAAACAGTACACATCTAGGACCAAGAGAAAAAAAAATGAGTCTGACCCAACTGGACTGGGGTTGGAATCAGTCCATGTAGGGGAGAAAGAGTATGGAGACCCTTGTATCTGATAAGAAAGTAAGGACAGACTCAGGAGCGCTAAGCTTTAGAGCAACTGAAGCTCCGCAATGTCTTTCCTAAATGGGGTCAATTAGGAAAGAAAGGTACATGGAGAGCTTCAGGAGTACCTAACCTGAAAAGGCTATGGCAAGGAAAAGGTTGGTTGATTACCACAAGAAGTGGTTATAGGTGTAGCCCCCTAGTTATGCTGGCACAGCACTGATAAGGTTAGTGCCCATCTGTCAGGATCATATAGGAATGTAAGGATATCTGAACCTAACAGACAGATAGATAAGTAGATGGATACAGATCTATCTAAAAATATATCTCATTATATCATTATCTATCTATATCTATCTATATATTTAAATATATACACCTATAGTGTATATATCTATAAAGAGATATGTATGGGCAGAAGACACACCGATAGATATAGATAAGTATATATATGTATCTATATATATCTAAGGTAAGTGAAAGCCCCCAGGTAGGTGATACCCATTTCCATAAAGGTATTTAATGTAACAGGGGTAACATATGGAAAGCAGTGTGTATAAATGCCTGTAGCATGGGAAATAAGATCCCTGAAGTTGAAGCTTTGGTGGGAGTGGCTGACTTGGATTTAGTGGCAGTTACAGAAACATGGTTCACAGAAAACCATGACTGGGATGTAACTATACCTGGCTATACTTTATTCAGAAAGGACAGGGTAGGAAGCACTATATGTAAAAACTACTATTAAAGCTTTGGAATTACAGAGCTTAAAAGGGAGAGAGGAGGCATTGTGGGTTAAACTAGAAAGAGGGAAAGAGAAATCTATTTGCATTGGTGTGATATACAGACCTCCCTCACAAGAGGAAGAGGTGGACAGAGAGTTAATTGAAGACATACGCAGCATTGTTAGGAAACGGGAAGTGCTGATAGGAGATTTCAATATGCCAGATGTTGATTGGCACATTCCTGCTGCAGTATCATCTAGAAGTAAGGAGATCCTGGATTCTCTATAGGGAGAACTATTCAGGCAATTGGTAACAGACCCCACACGTGAAGGGACCATACTGGACTTGGTGCTTACCAATGGTGAAAGTGTTTTTGATGTTGTAGTAGGAGATCATTTTGCATCCAGTGATCACCAGATGGTGTGGTTCAGTATTAGGACTAGGGCTGTTAGAATCCATTCCAAGGTGAGGATCTTAGACTTTAGGAAGATTAACTTTGCGAAGATGGGCCAATACCTCAGGGAGTCGTTAGTGGGATGGGAACAGCTGGGCGATGTAGAAAAACAGTGGGCAAAACTGAAAGGGGATATTTTAAGGGCAACCAACCTTTTTGTTAAAATGGTAAATAAAGGCAAAAGGAAAAGGAGACCGCTATGGTTTTCTAAGGAAGTAGCTGAAAAAGTGAAGAAAAAGAGGGAGGCCTTCATGAAATACAAGAGATCACAGAGAGAGGAAGACAGGCATCTGTATTTGGAAAAACTTAGAGAAGCTAGCAAAGTAGTCAAGAAGGCAAAGATTCAAAAGGAGGAGGAAATAGCCAATGCAATAAAATGGGGGGATAAGACATTTTTCAGATATATTAGTGAGAAGAGGAAGGGCAAAAGTGGTATTGTCAGACTCAAGGGTGCAGGGGGGGAATATGTAGAAGCTGATAAGGATAAAGCGGAATTGCTTAACAAATATTTTTGTTCTGTGTTCACAGATGAAGAACCAGGAGCAGGACCTCAGAAAACACCCACAAATAGGAACAGAAGCGAGGGACATCTTGAACAATTTTCAGAAGACTGTGTTCATGAGACACTAGCTCAACTTAAAGTAGACAAAACGATGGGACCGGATGGGATACACCCTAGAATACTGAGGGAACTTGGGGACGTTCTAGCAACTCCACTGACTGACCTTTTCAATGCCTCATTGGAATCGGGAGTGGTGCCAAAGGACTGGAGAGAGGCTCATGTGGTGCCTTTACACAAAAGCGGAAGTAAGGATGTGGTTGAAAACTACAGGCCAATTAGTTTAACTTCGGTGGTGAGTAAATTATTGGAAACGCTGCTGAAAGAGAAAATAGTGAGGTTTCTGGAGTCCAGCAGATTACAGGATTCGAGGCAGCATGGATTCACCAGAGGCAGGTCTTGTCAGACAAATCTGATTGATTTCTTTGACTGGGTGACCAGGGAGTTGGACCGAGGGAGAGCTCTAGATGTGGTGTATTTAGATTTCAGTAAAGCCTTTGACACTGTTCCTCACAGGCGACTTATAAACAAACTGAGCACCCTACGGATGGACCCTAAAGTTACTGCTTGGGTTAGAAATTGGTTGGGTGGGAGGCGACAGAGTACAAGTAAATGGAGCTCACTCTGAGGAGAAGGATGTTACCAGTGGTATGCCCCAGGGATCTGTCCTTGGTCCGATTCTTTTTAACATCTTTGTTAGTGATATAGCGGAAGGGCTGTCGGGTAAGGTTTGTCTCTTTGCAGATGATACCAAAATCTGCAATAGAGTAGACACCCAGGAAGGTGTAGATAACATGAGGGGGGATCTAGCTAAGCTTGAAGAATGGTCTAGAATTTGGCAGCTGGGATTTAATGTTAAAAAATGTAAGGTCATGCATTTGGGCTGCGGCAATCCAAGGGAGCAATACAGTATAGGAGGTGAAGTACTTTTGTCCACTAAATAAGAGCGGGACCTAGGCGTGGTTGTGTCTGATGATCTTAAAGTAGCTAAACAGGTAGAAAAGGCGACGGCAAAAGCTAGAAGGATGCTAGAGGAATGGCTAGCAGAAAAAAGGAGGTGATAATGCCTCTGTATAAGTCTTTGGTGCGACCTCATTTGGAGTATAGTGTGCAATTCTGGAGACCGCACCTTCAAAAGGATGTGAACAGGATGGAGTCGGTGCAGAGGGTGGCTTCTAAAATGATTAGTGGGCTTCATTATAAAGCATATGAGACAGACTTAAGGATCTTAATATGTACACCTTAGAGGGAAGGCGGGATAGAGGTGATATGATTGAGATGTTTAAATACCTCCGTGGCATAAATGTTCAGGGAGAGAGCCTCTTTCAATTGAAAGCAAGTTCTGCTACGAGGGGATATGGGATGAGGGTGAAGGGAGATAGATTCAGGAGTGATATGCGGAAATATTTCTTTACAGAAAGAGTAGTGGATCCATGGAATAGTCTCTCAGTGGTGGTGGTAGAGATGAGGACAGTAACTGGATTCAAAAAAGCATGGGACCAACACAGAGGATCTCTAAAGGTAAAAAGTGGACTTTTGTAGTTGTTGATATGGAAGGACAGACTAGATAGGCCATGTGGTCTTTTTCTGTCATCATGTTTCTATGTTTCTATATATACCTATATGAATAGGCAGGCATACACACACATGTCTCCAGGTATATGGATGGAGAGATGTCCATAGAACCCCATCCCCCCTAGGGATATAGGGAGAGAGGAAGATTCATCTGACAGCAAGAAGACTGATACCTGCTTGAATAGATAAATAGAGAATCCTCCTTTGCTGGTTATGACTGGCAGAGTCAGAGGAAAGGTCTCCCTGACAAGAAGGCGGCTGAATTCTTGCAGAATTTGAGCTCTTGAATAACCAGGATGGCCTTCGTGAAAAATGCAGAGGATAACTTCAGTCAGCAGACAGGAAGTCCAGATATCTCCAGAATTGCAGTGGAGAATGGATAGAGGACGCCTCTGGAGGAAGATACCCTAGTGATCCGCCTATGAGGACAAGATGGGTATTAGGCGTCCTCTAGCTGCCATTGAAGAAATTTATCTCTGACGAGAAGACTCAAGGAGATATGGGCCAAGCCAGGGAATTGGCCCTCCTTTAGGCTTTCACGTAATGAAAGGCCTGAGGCTTATACCTCAAAAGAGATTTAAGATAAGATGGAAAGGGCAGGGAATACCTGCCAGACATGACTGGGGGTACCCCCCCCTAACCATCTGGGGTTATCTGCTAGGCAAGATACTAATGCTCTCTAGCAAGGGCCCATAGTGCAAAGCTACTCTGTAGAGATGCAGAGAGCATGCTGCAGGTTGGTTAGAAGAAAAAACTGGCAGTGGAAAGCCAGCAGGTAACCAGCTATTCTGCCAAGGACAAAGGGGTGAAGAATAGAAGTTAACCAACCAGACTGTGATAATAGGGTTTCCCAAACAAGGTTGATAACCTGTTTGGGACTTGGCACCGAGGCTAGGATTGCTAGTGGAGGGGAATCCCTGGTTGTGTAGTGAACAAAACCAGTGGCTTAACCACTAGGAATTGCTGTATCTGCAGCAACTACCAGGGCAGCATAGAAAATTTCTTTTCCCTCTTCCTTTTTTAGATTGGGAAAAAGAAACAACAGACATGGTAGGACTTCCTATTGTTTGATGAGCTGCCCTAAGGTAACAAGGAGGAAAACAACTCCAGAAGGGAGAATCCCCCGGTAGAACAGGTAGAGGACTATAGGGGCTTACTGGTGTAAAAGAGCCACTCTTACAAACCAAATGTTGTAGTAAGAGGGAGGTAAGAGAGTTGCAAGAGACCGACTATGGAGGAAGTCTCTGACAGGTGAGATGATACATGCCAGTACAGGGAAACAACTGTCCATTGATAGTTGTTACCTCTCTTTCCTCCAAGAGGAAGAGGAAAAACTGTTAAGTATGAGCATGATCATCATAAAGACTCTTAGAGAAAAGATGTCTCATAAAGAGATATCTAGGTAGGTTAGGATAAATGTAGTGCAGATACTGCCAGTGAAAAGAAGCAGACTGCCACCCTAACCACCAACCAAGAGGGACAATGATCTATTTGAAACCTTGCGACTGCTGGGTTTGTTGACTCTGTTTGAGGCAGCCGGGAAGGTAGCTGCCCCCCCAGCCATGAAGTTTTTACATAAGGATCAGCTTGTTGAACGGAAACAGAGATCTCAGCAGGCACCTCCCCCAAGCCAGAGCTGCTACAGTGAGACGAACCTAAGCACAATACTCTCTCCCCTAGATAACAGCAGACCAGAGAATACCAGTTTGGACAGGTCACTGAGAATGCTTTATGTTAGCCCACCTTACCCCCCCAGGGACCACTGATTGGTGGACATAAGATACCTGAGGCGAATCAGAAAGTAGAATGAGCTTGAAAATATACTGTATATAAGACAATGTATGACGTGGAGAAGGAACTCAGATCTTTTGTTCAGGGTGGCCGGCTCTGTGTCTGAGGCTGTGTGCACACAATAAAAGATTCTGTTTGCATTCTAGTCTGTCTGACTTGTCTTCCCTCTGTGGGTGTGAGAGAAAGAGCTTTTATTAGCTGCATTTGGGCTATTTCATTTTGAGTTTGTGGATTCTTCAGACCAGGGCGATGTTTCCCCTGTTTGGGAACATCTGTATGATGGGTAGATGATGGATAAAACCTTCTCCCCCTAGGGGAAGAAAGTTTGGTAGGACATTTCCTACCTACTGGAAAAGAAGGCGACGTAGAACAGCCTCTGGAAACAGGAAAGTCAGTGGATAACTGAGTAACCTGGAGTAAAGACTCCTTGTTGAAGAGATTTTCTCCAGTGCAAGGAGTATTTCCCAGTCTTTCTTATTATTTATTTATTTATTACAAGTTCTTATATACCGCACTATTCGGCATCAGCGCGGTTTACATTATAACATAAAGACCATAACAAGCTGTTTGGTTTACATCGAACAGGAGTACAAACTTGGAGAACCGGGGTAAACTATATACATGTGCCCATTTGTCCAAGTCTGAAGCTTGGAGCCAGGCTCTACGTCGTGCCCCTATAGCTATAGCAGAAGTCCTGCTAACAGACTCAAAGGAGTCTAGGGAAGCACGAGTAAGAAACCTAGAGATATTTTGAGTATGACTAACCAGTGAGGAATAGTCTGCACTCCTGGGCTCTTGAAGAAAAGGAGTCAAAAGATGTAATTTCTTTGTGACCTCCTCAAGAGATAGACCCATATAAAAAAATATATATATATGAGAGAATTCTTGCTGAAAGCATGGATGTCTGGAAGGTTTGACGTCCAAAGGCATCTAGTGTCTTAGACTCACGACCTGGCGGACAAGAAGAGTGCTTTTTATTACTCTTCACTCGTCTCATTGCTGATTCTACCACAATGGAATGATGAGGAAGTTGAGTCTTTTGAAACCCTGGAGAGGGGGGCACCTGATATAGAAGATCAGTTGCTCTGGAAGGTGGGGGTACCTTTAAAGGAGCTTCCCACATTCGTAGAAGGAGATCCTGCAAAGAATGATGCAAAGGAAGCATTATGTTCTCCTTTGCTTTGCTAGGAACAGAGAGGGATTCTGTATTCCCTTGTGTAGGATCCTGTCCAGGAATAGGAATGGCAAGTGATTTTGCCATATCCAGGAGGAAAGTCCGAAAAGAAGGATCCCCAGAGGGAACTTCCCTTGGATAGGCTAGATCTGATGAAGAACTAGCGTTGGCACTGAGGGATTTATTTATTTATTTAGCTGTATTTATATACCGCTTTTCACCGGGTCAAAGCGGTGTAACATAGGGGGTGGGGGAATTAAATACAGGGTAGGGCCATCACCGAGGAGGCAACATTGAAGATTTTGTCATGGGACAGACTTAGGTCATGGGACAGACGTTGGTCAGACATAAGACATGGGGCAGGCATTGGACATGAACGGGTTGAGGTGGCTTTGAGTTAGAGGTTCATTGGGTTGAGATCAGGGGTTTGTGGGTTTTTCGGTGGAGTCTGAGTTGAGGTATTCTTGGAAAAGAATGGTTTTGAGCTGTTTTCTGAAGGATAGTAGGTCGGCATTGTTTCTAAGGTAGCTCGGTAGAGTTTTCCATAAGGTTGGAGCATAGAGTTCAAAGGCTCGATTGCAGGTCCGTTGCGAGCATTTGGTTCTTTTGTGAGAGACGGTGAGGGAAACGCTGGAGGCTTGTCTAGTAGATCTGCCGTGAGCTGGACGAGCCAGTAGGGCGCGAAGCTGTGTGTCCTGTGTTTGATGGATAGCTTTGTGTGTGAGTAGGAGGGCTTTGTATTTTGTCCGTGCTTCTAAGGGGAGAATGTGTAGTTCTCTCAGAATTGGGGTGATATGGTCGGTTTTCTTTGCGCTCTGGATGATTCTCGCCGTGGTGTTCAATGCAGTTCGGAGGGGGTTGGTCTGTGTTGCTGGAAGGCCATGGTAGATTATATTGCAGTAGTCGAGATGTGGGAGTGTCATGGCTTGCATCACTGTTCGGAAGTCGTGGTGTTTCAGGAGGGGTCTGAGCCGTTGCACTGTTCTTGCCTTATGAAATATAGTTCCGGAGGTTTTGGTGATCTGTTGCTTTAAGGTGAGGGGTTGGTCAATGATAATGCCCAGGTATCTTATCTGTGGTTGTATTTTGATGCTTGTAGTTCCAATGTTGAGGTGTGTGGGTGGTGTGAAGTCTGGGTCCTTTGTCACTATGAGGGCTTCAGTTTTCTTTATGTTGATGGATAGGTTGTTTGTAACCAGTCTGATACTGCGGTGAAGCATGCTGATAGGTGGATGTTTGTTGGGTTCGTGGTGGTAATGGGGGCGTAGAGCATGATATCGTCAGCATAGATGTGGAAGCTGACGTTGTGGGTGCGTATGACTGTGCAGAGTGGCTGGAGGTAAATATTGAAGAGCATAGCTGACAGTGTGGATCCTTGGGGTACTCCCTGGTGTTGCTGGAATGGGGGGGAGGTTGAGGCGCTGGTGCGGATTAGTTGTTGTCTGTTAGTTAAGTAGGATTGAAACCACTTCAGCACGGTGTCTTTGATCCCAATAGTCTGTAGTCTGTGTATGAGGATGTTGTGGGAGATGGTGTCAAAGGCTGCAGATATATCGAGGAAGATCATGGCGTATCCAGAGTGTCTTCCTTGAGTTCCTGTGAGGAGGGTGTTCATCAGCGTGGTCATGAGGGTCTCGACTCCATGTAGCGGGCGGAAGCCGTGTTGTTGGGGGTCCAGTATGTTGTTAACATCAAGGTGTTCCTGAAGCTGCTGCTGGACGATTTTCTCGATTATTTTGGCTGTGAAAGGTAGACTTGCTATGGGTCTGTAGGATGCAGGGTCCAGGGGATCTAGGTTGTGCTTTTTCAAGGAAGGATGGATGATCGTGGTTTTGAGGGCGTCAGGCATGTGTCCTCTGGAGAAGGATTCACTGACAATACGGGTTAATGGTTTGCTCAGTTCGTTTTTTGATTTCTTTATCCAATCGGTGGGGCATGGGTCCAGCGGGGAGGTGGTGGTATGGAGGCAGGAGATCGTGGTTGAAATTTCTTCTGTTGATGTTTCTTTGAAGGTGGTCCAGTCACTGTGCAAGTTGGGGTGGAGGTTCTCTGTAGTTGACTATGAGGTTAGTTGCGGGTTTTGTGGTCGTTGGAGTTGTTTGTATTGGCGGGCCAGTAGTTCTGGTGGAATCTGCGGTAATTGGTCGGAGTTGTGTGACATCTATCCAAGTATATAGGAATAGAAGATCCTGAATGGTGCAGTATGGGATCCTTAGAGGGTGGACACTGGTACTGCAGGTCAGGACCAGCGACAGTCGGTAACACATCGTCCATGCTAGGGATCGATTCCAAACTCGGCATCGAGGGAAGCGAGCCTGACGAGAGAAGCATGGAAGGTACCGACAGCAATGGTAATGTGGATATCGGTACCGACTTCGGTACCGTATCTGATACCGGTGGATGAAGGCCAGCCGGTGGCAACTCTAACAGTATCGGAGGAACCGAGAGTTGCGGATCCGAATTATCGGAACCGAGCCTTCGGTACCGACGGCAGTCAGTACCAAGGCGAGTCGGTACCCAGTCCTCCAGACTGGAGATCGATTCCAGACTCTGCATCGAAGGAAGCGAGTCTATCGATGCACGTCTGGAGGGTACCAACATCGGTACTAGCATCGGTGCCGGTACCGATACTGGAAGGTCGGTCTGGAGCGTATCCACCGGCCCCACAGGTACCGAGGACGCCAGACAACGATCCTTGGTGAGGAATGTTTCATCCAACACCAGTGCCGATTCCGGGGTATCGGTACCGCTCGAAGCGGATGCCACCACCGGGCATGGCTCAAGTATGTTCTGTGAGAGGTGAACCTCAGGAACAACCTGAAACCCCACACAGGCTTTGGAGGCCGAAGACTCCCACTGGGGTTTTGAAGCCAGTGGACTCTCGAGGACAAGGCCATAGGCATCTCTATGCTGTGCACGAGAACTGCCGCTCGAGGACTGGCTAGTCTTAACAGACCGTTTTTGGGTTACCTGATGCTGTGTAGAAGGAGGTATGGTCGGTGCCCTGAAGTTGGAGGGGGACCGCGTGTCGAGGGGAACTCTATGTTGAAAACTTCTTCTCACAATACTATTGCCCGAGGGCTCCGGAGGAAAATGGTGAGGACCCAAGCAGGTTAGACACCAATTGTGAGTGTCTAAAAATAAAGTTGTACCGCCACAGTTTGTACATTTCTTGGGGAAAGTGGCTGGCGGTTCCATGAAGGAAGATGGAGAGGCCTAGAAGGCCTGAGAAACTGTGAGACACTAAGGAAGAAAAAATATTCCCTAAAAAGGAAAATTTTTACAAGAAAAGAAAAAAGAAACACCGGCGGTACCGGTGGCGTCGGGGAAAGGCAGCCGCGACCACAAGAAAACTAAAAAATAAAAGAAGAATTTTCTGCGGTGACAGGAGGATGTCCTGCCGGCTCCACGGAAAAACGAAAACTGAAGAGAGGCAGTTGGGAAGGCAGCACGCAGGCATGTTGGGATGCTTCCAAAAGCTTTCTGATTGGACGCTGGGAAGCGTTCCCGCGCGGACTCCGTCGGTACCGACGTACCCATATGTGAAGACTCATTCCTGCTTGTTCCTGGAGATTAATTTTAACAAGATGTTAATGCAGAAAACCTGCAATTAAACCTACTCACAACTATAAGAGGCAGTCTTTCTGGTTATCTACAGAAAACAAACCAAGTACTGGAACATATCATTTAATAACAGCCACCACCATGAAATTCAGGTCTTACATTCATATGATAAAAGTATCCATTGCTGGACCAGTTCCATTTCTCAGGATGGGACATACCACCTTACCCGAGTTATCCATCGAGTTAGAGAGCAAATAGGATCCCTCCGAGCTCAGACTCAGGCCTGTCACAGAGTCAGCATGGCCACGCATGGTGTACATAAGTTTGTTCTGTCGGAGATCCCACACCTTGAAATAAAAACAGCTCCTGACTTGATCTTATTCATACCCAATAAAAAAAGTATTCATATTTAAAATAGAGCTCTTGCAACATTCTATTATAAACTAAAGTTTACAGGGTCAACTGGCAAAACTTGATATATGCACATTTTTCACCAAAGAGGCCATTTTAGAAGAGTTAGTTAGGCACCATTTACACTTTTAAGAAGTTGCTTTATATGGGTAAATAGTCATATGTATAAGGTGAAATTTTACTTACAGGATAATTTCCTTTCCTGGAGTCCTGCTAGATCAGCCCAGACAAGTGGGTTGTGCTCCTCTGACAAAAGATGATGGAGTCAGAGAAAGAATAGAAACTTCCAATGATGATATCACTGGTACTAGGGTTGGTGCAACTAGGGGCAGACCTCAGTAATGACTTCATGAAACATATGGAATGAACGTACACCTAGGATAACCAAATACAACCTGTGAAGAAAGGTCAAAGAATGAAAGACCACAAAGAAAGAAGAGTGGCTTCACAACTATAAGAAAAATAACATACGATATGTCTATACTGGGTCACACCAAAGGTCCATCAAGCCCAGTATCCTGTTTCAACAGTGACCAATCCAGATCACTAAAAGATCCTCTGGTAGCAAATTTCAATGTGTAATCAAACTCTGGAATTTGTTACTGGAGGATTTGTTAAAAGCTGTTAATGTAGCTGGATTTAAGAAAGGTTTGGACAAGTTCCTGGAGGAAAAGTCCATAAACCATTAAGGACAACCAGGGAAATCCACTGCTTATCTCAGGAAAAGCAACATGGAATCTGTGTACCTTTTTGGGAACCTGACAGGTATTTGTGACCTGGATTGGCTGCTGTTAGACACAGCATCCTGGGCTTGATGGACCTTGGCCTGACCCATTATGGCAGATTTTATGCTCTTAAAAATACCTGTCATGTTCCCAGAAAGTAAACAGACTCCATGATACTTATCCTGGGGTAAGTAGTGGATTTCCCCAGTACACTTTAATAATGGTTTCTGTCCTTTTCCTCCAGCCTTTTTCACTGCTTTTTGACATATTCATAAATGACCTGGAAAGTGGAATAACGAGTGAGGTTATCAAATTTGCAGATGACACAAAACTATTTAAAGTTGTTAAAACTCAAGAGGATTGTGGAAAATTGCAAGAAGATCTTGATAAATTGGAAGACTGGGCATCAAAATGGCAGATGAAATTTAATGTGGACAAGTGCAAAGTTATGCACCTAGGGAAGAACAACCCAAACTATGATTACACGATGCAAGGTTCCACATTAGGAACCACCACCCAGGAAAAAGATTTAGGCGTCATTATGGATAGCATGTTAAAACCCTCGGCCCAGTGTGCAGCGGCAGCCAAGAGAGCAAATAGAATGCTAGGTATCATAAAGAAAGGAATGGAAAATAAAACAAAAGATATTATAATGCCTCTATATCGTTCCATGGTGAGACCACACCTTGAATATTGTGTGCAATTCTGGTCGCCGTATCTTAAAAAGGATATAGCGTTATTAGAAAAGGTTCAGAGAAGAGCCACCAAAATGGTAAAGGGGATGGAAGGATACTCCTATGAAGAAAGGCTAAAAAGGTTAGGGCTCTTTAACCTGGAAAAGAGACGGCTGAGGGGAGATATGATAGAAGTCTATAAATTAATGAACGGAGTGGAACGGGTAAACGTAGATCGATTGTTTATGTTATCAGAATATAGAAAGACTAGGAGACATGCAATGAAGCTACAGGGTAAACTATTTAAAACTAATAAAAGAAAATATTTCTTCACTCAACGTGTAATCAAACTCTGGAATTTGTTACCGGAGGATGTAGTAAAGGCTGTTAGTGTAGCTGGGTTTAAAAAAGGTTTGGATAAGTTCCTGGAGGAAAGGTCCATAAACCATTATTAAGAAGGGACCCAGGATATCAATGCTTGACCCAGTACAAGCATTGCGGAACCTGTGTCTTTTGGGGAAACTGCTAGGTACGTATGACCTAGATTAGCCACTGTTGGAAACAGGATACTGGGCTTGATGGACCTTGGTCTGACCCAGTATGGCATATCTTATGTTCTTAACGTTTCCACATCTTTTTTAAACCCAGCTACACTAACGGCTTTTACTGCATCCCCCGGCAATAGATTCCAGAGTTTGATTACACAGTGAGTGAAAAGATTTTCTCTGATTAGTCTTAAATGTGCTACACTGTAGCTTCATTGCGCATTCCTTAGTATTTTTTTACTTTTTAAAGGGATAAAGAACCTATGTTTATCCATTCTACTCCACGCACTATTTATATATTTATATATAACAGACCTCTGCTCAATTATATACAAGAACTCTGCACATAGATACACTATTGAACTCTTCCATTGAGGCAGCTGCCAGTTTTTCAGGGAAGATCTTGGACTGGTCTAACGGACTCCAGGAAAGGAAATGATTCAGTAAGTAAAAACTTTCACCTTCCAGATTGTCTTGCTAAACTAGTCCAGACAAATAGGGAGCACCATAGCTACAACTGAAGTGGGTGGAACAGGAAAAAGGGGGTCCCAACAAGAGAGGGCCTGCAACTCCGAGATGTGGCGCACCAAACAAAAGGCCACCAGAAAGACTATCTTCAGGAAAAGAACTTTAACGGTAGCCCATTTCTATGGCTCAAAAGGTGGCCACTGCAAGGCTTGAAGAGCCAAACTAAGGTGCCATGACAGGACCACTGGCTGCAAAGGAAGGCCCAACTGACATACACCTCTGAAAAACTGAGACCATCTGGATGAAAGGATACCAAACGACTTGCTACTAGCCCTCAAAAGCATAAAAGCGCCACAACATGAACCTTTAGGGAGCTCGAGACAAAACCATCCTGGAGAAACACCAATAAGGAGGACAATTCCACCCATCAAGACAAGTCTCAATGATGACATCACACCTCAAAAAACACAACAGATCCGCACACAGGCCAAGGAAGTAGAGCCACACCTTGCTTTTAAGAGGGTGGAAATCACTATAGCCAAATATCCTTTCCGCTTTAAATGCCACCTCCCAAGGGCCAAGCCATAAATGAGAAGAGGGACGGATCATCCATCAGGACAGGCCCTTACCAAAGCAATCCCCTTCCATTCGAAGACGAGTGGCTGACCCATCAGAAGTCTCACCATGTTGGCATACCAGGATCTGTGCAGCCAATCTGGAGCCACCAAAATGACCAACCCTGAGGCCACGACAGAACGATATACAGTAGGGATTTCCACAGCAAAGACTGCACCAGAATGTCAACTCCCCTGGGGCCAACTTCCTTCCAATGGCTGAACAACAACTGCACCTTGGAGTTGCTCAGAGTAAACATCAGATCCATAGATGGACGTCCCTAGCAGCTCAGGATGCACTGGAATGCAGATGAAGCAAACTCTCATTCCCCTGGATTGAGCGTGATGGAGATAATCCTTCTTGACATTGTAAACATCCACAATATGTTGCACTGAGAGTACCTGCAAGAGCTTCTTCCCCTAGGGAAACAAGCAAAGACTCCATCTCGAGGTACTTCCACACTCCTGGTCCCTCGTCTGCCAAAAAGGCCACCCCAGACTCCAGATGCGCTGACGAGGAGTCCAGCAGCAGCTGTACCCAAGGTAGCAGTGCCCGCGCCACTAGGCCTCCACAAACCACTGCCTGCAGAGACCGCAAGGAGGCAGAGAAGACAGACTTCAGCAGGACTATAAGGTCGAGGCTCTCTTTATCTCCGAAAGTCACCCCACCCTCCATCAGGGATGGTGGTGGTCATTAAGTGGAGGTATCCTTTCAAATGACCTAAAAACGGCATAAATTCAACCAACTAAAAAACCCTGCAGCAGACCAAGGAGATTCTACCTCATACAGGCCCATCAGCAGCCTACCCTTCACCTCTAAAATAACTCAAAAGAAGCATCCAGCAATTACAGAACCATACAAACACGCCCCACTAGATCAACATCAGCACAGCTTCAGACCACACCATGGGGATGAAACTCTCATCACATCTTTAATATATATAATCACAAGAGGCATTGACAAGATTAACCATACATACATTCTAATCTTCTTGGACATAACCGCAGCATTCGACTCCATTCCACACAACCTCCTACTTGCTAGACTACAAGCCACTGGAGTCGGCGGAACCCCCCCTTAAAATGGGTGCAATCATACCACCAACATATACGCACAGGAACAACAGATCAACCCCATACAGACAACACAAAGGAGTCCCACAAGGCTCCACATTAGCCTCCCTACTCTTTAACATATTCATGCAACCTATATGTGCCATATTTCACAAATACAACATTCAATACAGGATCTACAAAGACATCATGATGTCCACACCATACGAAATCTGCAATCCAAACCTACACAAAATATCTACCGTATTTCCCAGATTATAGATCGCCCACGGGTATAAGTCTCAGGGGCCAAAAGTAGGCTTAAAACCGGTTATTAGTCGCCCTGCTGTATAAGTTGCAGCTTATCTGTTGGAGCGACGCTGTTGTGAGCCAACTGAGAATCGGGGTCAAAGATCGGCGATCTGAGGAAAGATAGAAAGGCCTCAGCACATCAAGGCAGCTTGCATGTTCTCTAAGGAGCCGGCTGAGAATCGTGGTCAATGAGCAGCAATCCGAGGAGAGATAGGAAGGCCGCAGAGCACATCAGGGTAGCCTGTGCGCCCTCAAAGGAGCCACGGTTGGCTGTTATAGTGAAGCCACAGCAAGGAGAGACATTAATATGAAGCTGGAGAAAGTTGCTATCAGCCATCGGCTCCCATAGCCATTTTAGCAGCTTCTGATTTTACCTCATAGAATTCGGCAGGCTATTTCTCTGCGGGAAGGCTGGAATGCTTCGGTAAAGTTACTGTATAAGGTGCTCCTTTATATAGGTCGCACCGTCTTGGCACGATGTAAAAAAATGCAACTTATAATCCGGGAAATACAGTGCATGCTTCCAAGAAATCTCACAATGGCTACACTAACATGTACTACAGATCAACTACAAGAAAACGGACGTACTCCGTATCTCCAGAAACAAATCACTCTCACCCCCCAAAACTATCAAAATTCAGTATGGAACTAGAAACCAAACAGGAAGTGAAATACCTGGGCATAACAATCGACCAACAGTTCACCTTCACCCCACACATTACCAAAACCACACAAGCGACATACCACAAGACAAAAATACTATGCAACCTTCAACCTCTACTAGCCACCTTTGATTTCCCCTCTGTACTCCAGGCACTCATATTTCCCCTACTGGACTTCTGCAACAGTATATACCAAGGACTCCCTAAACATGCTTTTCACCAACTATAGTTGGCCCAAAATACTGCAGCATGCAACCTAGCAAATGCAAAAAAAGAGGGACCACATTACACCAAATTTGAAAAGCCTACACTGGCTACCTGTACACAGCAGAATCAAATATAAATCAACCATGAACCTTTTCAAAACTTTACATGATCAACATACCTAGAATCCCTCATCTGCACATCAGCTATCAACGGAACAAGGTGAAAATGCAACCCAGACCTCCTCGACCTACCAGCAGAAACACAGATGAACCAAAAGACTCGCAACATCGAGCTTTCTCCACCTACACACACGACCTCTGGAATGAACTCCCCGGCAACCTCAGGGAGACTCCCCAAAACCCTCGAAAGGACTGCCCCTTGGCTGGGAATCGTCCCCTCTGAAATGGAGCAAAATGCAGCACTCGAAACAAGCAGTAGCTGGCCGATTGCCCACTTGCTGAAAGCATGCTCCGGCTTAACTTCTGCTTGTCCTCTGGGAGCCAGCCCCCTTGGATTCTCCCAAGTTCTTCACCAATTTATCCAGGTCCTCTCTGAATAAGAGTTTGCCCTGGAAGGGAAGCTTGCTCAAATGTGACTTGGATGAGACGTCGGCTGATCGATTCCTAAGCCAGAGATAGCGACGAGCTGCCACGACCGCCACCATACTCTTGGACGGACCTCTGATCAAATCATAAAAGGAATCTGCTAAATATGCTGCGCCGGATTCCAGCTTGGCCACCTCGGGTGGCAAAGGATGAGAGCCCTGTACTCTCTATAATCCCTTGCGTCCACCGCAAGCATGCTCATGCCACAAAGGCACCACAGATGCATGCCTGCACTGAAAAGACACTGATATTGAAGGCTTGCTTTAGCAGGTTCTCCAACTTCTTGTATTGGACATCTTTAAGGGCCAGGCTTCCTTCCACAAGGATGGTCATCTTCTTCATCACCGCCGAATCCACTCTATCAACCTTAGTAGATCTCAGCAGTACCCTGTCCTTTCCCAGAAGGAGGTATAGATGTGCTATAGTGCGCGGCCTCCGGCACATCCCACTCGTCCTGTATCATTTGATGGATCATGAAGTACATTGGGAACACCATCTGTGATTTCTGGACTGCTTGTAACAGGTCTTCCAGGGGTTCCTCTTCCAATGGAACTCGGTGCCCATATTGAGGGCCCTTCAAGGAGTGTGCAATCAATTCAGCTAGTTCCTCTCGCCTGAAAACATGCACTATTCACGCCTCCTCTACTTGCAGAATTTTGCCTTCCTCAAGCTCTCTCTCATTTGTCCCCATATCCTGCTTTACCTCCAACTCGTCCTCTTCATCTGACTGAAGGAAACTCAACTCTCCAAAAGGGTCCTCATCCATTCTTCTCTTGCTCGGACAGGGCTCACCCTGAGCTCTGACCCCCGTCAGAGCCTCTGGCAAACCCCTCTTTAGCATCTTACCTTGTAAGCCCCCCGGCCCCCTCCTCTCCCTGCTGCCTTAAACAAAAGGTCTTATGCATGACGACAAACTCAGGAGAAAATGCGCTTACTCATTGGCTGGAGAGGGCTTTGCAGACCTAGAGGATTTACCAGACTTCTTTGTAGGTTCCTGCCCCATGGGGGCTGAAGCTTCAGTGTGTCCTTCCCCTGGTACATTTAGCTGAGGTGCTTTATCCTCTGTCCGCTTCAGGGGTTAGAGAGGAGTCCTCTCTCTCTCCCAAGGAGTCCCTCTTCCGCCAACCGAGCTTCTGCCTCACAGCAGCAGTAGAACCCGGTACCTGAAATAGACCCCCTTTGCGCGCCACACGCCAGGCACATGCTTTTGGAGGGCATTAGCTGCTTCTGACTCCTTTCCCATTAGAAGCAAGATCTAACTACTCTTCTGCCCCTAAAGCCTGCTTTTCTTCCTTAAAGTTCCTTTATAGTGTTTTTTTTTTCTTTTTTTAATGAAAATGAGAAAAACGTAATAAGGCTGCCCAAGTCCAGTAACCCCTTTTATAAGCGGCCTGAGCACCCAAACAAACTTCAAAAAGCCAGAAATAAAAAAAAAAAGCACAAAGGAATAATGAAAATGCAGTTCTTAAAATGGCGTCGGTTCCTGCGCTGAGTGGGAAATGGCTGACATGCTCCTTGCTGGTTCTGAACTGCCTTTCACTGCCCGGCACTAATTAACCTGCCCTCCAACAAAATAAAGGGAAATTGCTGCTTAATGTGCTCCCGAAGCGACACTCAGCGGCCTGAAGAGCTTCAGAGTCGTCGGGAGTACTCAGAGGTGCAAGCCCACTGTGGCTGAAGCTGTTCTCACCGCAGGTTCTTCAGCCTAATGGAGGAAGCTGCAGAAATGATTCTGTTTCTATCTCAGGAGTGCCTTCTGCCACCCAATTTTTTCAGTACTGTAAACCTCCAGTGCTATACCAAAATCCCTCGGAGAGACTGTCTGTTTTTCTTTCCATTATTTTTTTAAGGGCTGCTTTGCAAATAAACCTTAACTCAATGAATGCTGAATGTAAGCCATTTTTTTCCTTTTTAAACCAAGGAATTAAATGTGATTCTACAGACTTCCTTATCTGTTCCTCCAGCAAGTCCTCCCTATGGGAATCACGTCCCTCCAGCTGCTTGGAGACTGACATACTGGACTTTGTGGGTGGTGCCACCGGTATGTATATCCTGATGTCATTAACACGACATGCTCAGTCTCCAAGCTACTGGTGGGGTGACAACCCATAGGTGAGGGCTGAACTGGAGGAATGATAAGGAAATAAGAAATTAAGAAGGAAACAGAAAGCAAAAAAGTTAGCAAGAGAATATATAGTCTCTGAATGGAACACCAGGACAGCTCTAAACAGTAAGGCAAAGGCTCAACAAGTCAGTCCAGGCACTGATGGGGAACAGACTTCCCCCGCACCATCCAAGTGGGAAACTCCAGAGGGTATCTGCAGACGTCTGCTATCTGTGCTCTACTGTAAAGGCATCTTCCGAGATGGCTGCAGAGGTGCACCAGGCCCTCATTACACCAATCCAGCATCCACTATCTGCTGGAGACAAAGAAATACTGAGGAGTGCCCATAGTTGCGCCAGTAAAGATGCCACTAGAGGTTTCCAGTCTGTCATCTCCATCATCTGCTGGCAGGGGGTATGAACCACTTGTCTGGGCTATCTATAGCAGAACAATCTTGAATTACTGCACACATTTTAGAAAAGCCACTAATTAAACCCACAGTATACACAAAATTTGAAGGGGTGGGTTCTGCACATGGTTTGAGTGGATCTAAACAGGCTGGAGTTGGTACAGAGGGTGGCTACTAAAATGGTTAGTGGTCTTTGTTATAAAGCATGAGGACAGACTTAAGGATCTTAATATGTATACTTTAGAGGAAAGGCGGGATAGAGGTGATATGATTGAGACGTTTAAATACCTCCATGGCATAAATGCACAGGAGGAGATAGCATAGTTACTCACCTGTAACAGGTTATCTCCGGGAACAGCAGGAATTTAGTTCTCACATATGGGTATCATCGGTACCGACAGAGCCCGCACGGGAACGCTCCCCAGCATCCAATTAGAAAGCTTTTGGAAGCATCCCACAGCACCTGTGTGCTGCCTTCCCGGCTTTCCCAACTGCCTCTCTCCAGTTGAGTTTTAAAGCTGAGACAAAGAGAGAGAGAGGGAAAAGAAAGAGATAGATAGAGAGATACAACTCCTAGGGGAGGTGGGTGGGTTGTGAGGACTAAATTCCTGCTGTTCCCGGAGATCACCTGTTACAGGTGAGTAACTATGCTATCTCCAGGAACAAGCAGGATGTAATCTTCACATATGGGGAGACTCCCTAGCTTTAGATGCCAGGGAGAGACCCTAGAAGTTGTGTGTCCCTGAACAGGGCTCCACTTCCCCCCATGGATCTCTGGCATCCTACCAGGGATGGTGGGTAGGAGTTGATTAGGTATGGAACAGGTGTCGGAGAACAGCCTGACCAAACAAGGCATCCCGGCGGGAGTCCTTGTCCAAGCAGTAATGGGCTGTGAAGGTATGAACCGAGGCCCAGGTGGCTGCTCAACAGATGTCATCGATAGACACAGAGTGCAGATGAGCCATTGAGGATGCCATGGCTCTCACATTGTGAGCTGTGACATGGCCCTCCAGAGAAAGGTTCTTACTCTGATAGGCAAAAGAAATACATTGAGCAATCCAGTTAGACAATGTTCTCTTGGAGACTGGAAGTCCCAAATGAGAAGGATCAAAAGCAACAAAGAGTTGAGAGGACTTTCTATGTTGCTGTGTTCTTTGTAAGTAAAAGGCTAAAGCTCTTTTACAGTCCAAGGTATGAAGATTCCTTTCCGCATTTGATGCATGAGGCCTTGGAAAAAACAGGTAGGTGGACCGCTTGGTTCAGATGAAAAGGAGAGACCACCTTTGGCATAAAGTGTGGATGAGTCCTACCTTGTCATGATGGAACTTTGTATAATGTGGATCAGCTACTAGCGCTTGCAACTCACTAATGCGACGTGCTGATGTGATTGCAATGAGAAGGATAACCTGCCAAGAAAGAAATTTCAAGGAGGTAGTAGCTAAAGGTTCAAAAGTTGGCTTCATGAGCTGCCCAAGAACCAAGTTTAAGTCCCATGCCACCGGTGGTGGTCTAATGGGAGGCTTAGTTAGGAGAAGGCCTCTCATAAATCTTGCTATAAGAAGATGAGAGGAAATAGGCTGTCCATTTAGAGGCTTAAAGGAAGCTGCAATAGCACTCAAATGGACTCTTACTGAGTTAGTCTTAAGGCCTGCATTGGATAAATGAAGGAGATACTCCAGCAATGACTCCAAAGGTATCGCAAGGGGATTAAGACCCTTTTGCGAACACCATATGGTAAACTTTTCCACTTGAAAGCATAAGAGCGTCTTGTGGAAGGTTTCCTGGAAGCAAAAAGAATATCTTTTACTTGCTGAGGGAGATTAAGATTATGGAAATCTAGGCCTTCAGCAACCAAACCCTGAGATGCAGAGACTGGAGATTGGGATGCCATAACATTCTGTCCTCCTGAGATAGATCTGGAGCAGACCCTAACTCCAGGGAGGGAGCTTGAGAGAGATGTAGCAGCAGAGGGTACCACACTTGCCGTGACCAATGTGGAGCTCTGAGAATCATATGGCCTCTGTCTCTCTGAAGCTTGAACAGGGTTTTGGGAATTAGAGGAATGGGTGGAAAGGCATACAGAAAGTCTTGACCCCAGTAAAGGAGGAAAGCATCCCTGGCCTGAGCCCCCTGAGCCGGAATTCTGGAACAGAACCGGGGAAGTTTGGCATTTCACGGACTTGCAAAGAGGTCTATGTCCAGGGTTCCCCAAATTTATCTTTATTTCTTAATTTGATATACCGTTTTGGTCGAAACATAAAAGCGGTTTACAACAAAAAAAGACTACGCACCCTGACTACAGGAAAAGGAACGCCATAGTAAGATAGGAAAGGGGGGAGAAGGACAGTGCAAAAACACACAATAAGTATATCAGACATAGACAAAACAAAACTCAGGGAGGGACGGCAGGAGGGAGGTCAAAGGCTTGCTGAAATAAGTGGGTTTTCAATAGCTCCTTAAACTTTGGGTAAGAGGAATCCAAACGGAGTGAGGATGGGAGGGCGTTCCAAAGAGCGGGGCTGAGAAAGAAGAAGGCTGAGCGACGGATTTGTTCTAGATGTGCCTGAGACAGAGAGGGTAAGGACAGGCGATTGGTATGCAAGGAGCGAAGCTGGCGGTATGGTGTGTGGAGAGAGATGAGATTGCATAGATACAGCAGGGTGGATGGCTATGTGCGTTAAAATGAGAAATTTGTACTGAAACTGGAAATGGAGAGGTAACCAATGATGATAAAGAATAGGGGAGACATGGTCGTAACGGCGAGCGAATGTGATAAGGCGGGCTGCAGTGTTTTGTATGAGCTGGAGACGCTGAAGTTGGTAAGCTGGAAGGTTGGCCAAGAAGACATTGCAATAGTCGAGTCTGCTGATAACTAATGCCAATACTAGGGTGATCAGGGAACTAGTAGGGAGAAGGGAACAAACAGCTCTGATTTGGCAGAGCTGCAAAGGAACGACGCGTGAGAGTAGAGATGTGATTATGAAAAGAGAGGGATGAGTCTAAGATTATTCCCAAGTAACGGAAGGAAGTGACAAGAGGAATTGGAGCATGATCAATCTGGGGAGCTATTGTTGGACAGAAGCCGCTTAGGGAGACCCACATTGCTGTGGACCTAGAGGGGTTCAGGTGAAGAAAATTTGAGGACAGCAAGGAGGCAACGTGAGAGAGACATTGGTTGAACTGAGAAATGTCTAACTGAACTGGAGAAGTGTGAAACAGGAGGATAATGTCATCGGCATAAACGTAGGATGAAACTGGAAACTGCTGAATCAGACAAGGTAGGGGAGAAAGGAAAATGTTAAATAACAGGGGAGAAAGAACAGAGCCCTGTGGTACACCACAGGTGAGAGGCAGAGGGGAGGAGGACTGATTATCAGCATGGACAGTAAAGGAACGAGCTGTGAGAAAGGAGCGGAACCCACTGCCACACGGTGTCGCGTAAACCAGAATCATAAAGCCGGGATTTGAAAAATCTTGGCTACCTGGTTTGCATGCAGAGACCACTCGTGTGGAAGCAGAACTCGACTGAGTCTGTCTGCCCAAGAGTTTTGTATGCCTGGAAGATACACTGCCAGGAGATGAATCTGATGCTCTCTGGCGAGGGCCCATGGTCGCAAAGCTTCGTTGCAAAGCGACAGAGAGCCCATTCCCCCCTGCTTGTTCACGTAGAACATGGCTACTTGATTGTCCGTATGAATGAGGACTGTCTTGTAGCTGAGCAGGGTGTGGAACACTCGAAGAGCAAGGAAGATTGCTCTGAGCTCAAAGAGATTGATATGTAGATGAGTCTCCTGTGGAGACCAGGTGCCTTGGGTGGAGAGGTCTTGCAGATGAACTCCCCAACCCATAGGAGACGCATCTGTTGTGAGAGTTGCTTGGGGTAAGGGTTGCTGAAAAGGGGACCCCAGCAACAGGTTTTGAGTGGACTTCCACCATTGGAGGGACAAAATAAGGCGACTTGTGTTTGCTATTTTGTCTGACAGGCATCCTGATGCCTGGGTCCATTGAGTGGATAAAGTCCACTGGGCTGCCCTCATATGGAGGCGAGCATAGGGAACCACATGCACAGTAGATGCCATGTGGCCTAGTAGTTGTAACATTTCTCGAGCAGTGAGATGAGGTTTTAGCACTGCTTGAGAAACTAACTGCACCATCCGAAGGCAGCGGGCCTGGGGGAGATAGGCCCTTGCCTTTCTGGTATCCAGCAAAGCTCCTATGAACTCTAAAGACTGAGTGGGAGTTAGACTGGATTTTGGGATGTTTATTACCAGATCCAAATACTGAAGGATACGCATTGTGCAGGATAGAGAAGTCCTGGCCTCTGACTCTGTTGGGGCTCGAATGAACCAGTCGTCTAAGTAGGGGAAGACGAATATCCCTAGAGTGCGGAGAAATGCTGCTACTACAGCCATGCATTTCGTGAACACCCTTGGTGCTGAGGTCAGGCCAAAAGGAAGCACCCTGTATTGGTAGTGCTTTCCTTGAAAAAGGAACCGAAGGAACCTTCTGTGGGTTGGATGGATGAGGACATGGGTGTACGCATCCTTGAGATCTAGAGAACAAAGCCAATCCTGACTGAAGGTATGGCAGCAGAGATCCGAGAGAAATCATCTTGAATTTCTCTTTGACAAGGAATTTGTTCAATTCTCTGAGGTCCAAGATAGGTCTGTAACCCCCTGTTTTCTTTGGGATAAGGAAATAAGGGTAGTAGAACCCTGTACCCTGCTGATGAATGGGTACTTCCTCTATTGCCCCTTGGGCAAGGAGGATAGCGACCTCCTGACCTAACAGGTTGATGAGATAGGTCGGAGAATTGAACTGCCTTATTGTGTGAGGGGGCGTGCTTGAAAAATGAAGCTTGTACCTCTCCTTTATGATGGAGTGTCCAATGCTCTGCTGTTATCTGCCCCCATCTGGGAGCAAAATGACATAGCCTTCCTGGCTCTCGGGGGACCAGAGCCTTCCACCATTCCAGGAAGGTTAAGTTCTCTAGCTGAAAGTCAAAGGCCTTGTGGAGGCTGAGACTGCTGGGACGGCTGAGGCTTAGCAGTCTTTGCTTTCTTCTGTTTTGGTGGTTGCTGACCCTTCCTGACATGCTGACCTGCTGAACGTGCCTTCTGAGCATAGGCAGGATAATATCTTTTCTTCTTAGAAAAGAATGGTTTCTTGAAAGATTTCTTTCTAGCAGGATCAGCTGTGGACTTGGATAATCTATCCAAGGTGGTGTTTTCAGCATCCATCTCATTGGCCTTTTCTTGCCAATCTCTACCAAACAGGTTCTCACCAGTACAAGGGATATTTCCCAATTTGTCTTGTACCCAGAGCTCTAGATCAAATGCCTGGAGCCAAGCAATTCTACGCGCACCTACAGCAATGGCAGAGGTTCTGCTTATGCACTCAAAACACTCAAAAGCTGCACGGTTGACAAACTTGGAAACATCTTGGGCATGTTTGACCAATGTGAGAACATCCTGTCTTCTATCCTCAGGAAGAATAGGACTTAAAGCTTGTAAATCGTCTGTGACCTCCTTCAGGAACATTCCCATGTAGAGACTATAGGAACTAATCCTGGCAGAAAGCATGGAAGCTTGGAAGACACGACATCCAAAAGCATCCAGGGTTCTGCACTCACGTCCTGGAGGATTAGAGGCATGCCTCTTTGCACTCTTGATCCTTCTCATAGCTGATTCCACTACAATAGAGTGGTGAGGAAGCTGAGTCTTTTGGAAACCAGGACAAGGAGGGACTTGATACAGAGTATCCAGTCTACGAGAATGAGGTGAAGTGGTAAGAAGTGTCTCCCACATCCTTAACATGAGATCATGTAAAATATCATGAATGGGCAAGGTAGCTGCCTCATTAGGAGTTCTGGGATATTGTAGAACGTCCAACTCCTTGGCTCTTGGCTCTGTTTCAGGGGCCACAGCAATGGACAGACCCCCAGCCACCTCCCTGATAAAATCCTGGAAGGAAATAACCTCTGGAGGAGACATCCTGTGCTTAGGGGAGGAGGGCTCCTCTGGGAGAAGCATTCCTGCATCGACAGAACTGTCAGAATCCTCAGAATCTTCTGAGGACTCGAAATACCGTCTGTCCGGATGCTCCTGAAGAGCCCGATACCCGTACCGACCGAAGTCGGTACCGGGAGTAATCGGTACCAGGGTATCGGTACCCGAGGGCATCGGATGGCTGGATATCGGCAAAGCAGACACCGGTGCCGATGTCGATGCTATCGGTACCGGTACCGCCTGGATTGTCTGTCGCGGTTCCGAGGGCGTCGATGCCGCAAGGAGAGCCGCCAGGCTGCCGATGCCTCGATGTCGGTACTGGATAAGACCGCCGGTACCCCAGAGCATGGCACCAGTAGTTCTGCCGAGGCAGTTGGGAAAGGCTGGAAGGCAGCACGCAGGCGCTGTGGGATGCTCCCAAAAGCTTTCTAATTGGACGCTGGGGAGCGTTCCCGCGCGGGCTCCGTCGGTACTGACGATACCCATATGTGATGACTACATTCCTGCTTGTTCCTGGAGATCCTCTTTCGATTGAAAGCAAGCTCTGCTACGAGTGGACATAGAATGAAGGTGAAAGGGGATAGCTCAGGAGTAATATGCAGAAATATTTCTTTACGGAAAGAGTGGTAGATGTGTGGCATAGTCTCCCAGTGGAGGTGGCAGAGATGACAACAGTATCTGAATTCAAAAAAGCATGGGACAAACATAGAGGATCCCTAAAGGGAAAAAAAAGAATGTTGTAGTGGTTGATATGGAAGGGCAGACTAGACAGGCCATGTGGTCTTTTTCTGTTGTCATGTTTCTATCTTAAAATTATACGTAGATGTCCTATTTTGCAATGAAAATCCCCATAAAGATCAAGCTATTTATCCATCAGCATTTACATCTGCTCCAAGGCATGCATAAACTGCCAGTTTAATGCTTTTCTTGGCAAAATGGCTATTCCCATTGTATGGGCAGCCAAATTCACAGAGGGGCATATTCAAAGCATTATGCTGCTCAGTGCCGCTGAATATTCCCACCTAACCAGGTTAGCATCGGGGCATTATGAGGGCAGTGCAGGGTAGCAACCTTAGCTGATCAGTGGTTATATTGAGTTGCTAATCAGCTAACTAAAACACCTAAAGTTAGGATGGTTGAAAGGATGCCTAACTTTAGATGTTTTAACTATCTGGCTAGTGGCTTAATATAGCCCAGCACTGAATATCCAGTTTTAAGTTAAAGAGGTGACAGCAAGCCACTTTAACTGTGTTGACTGCCATTGCTGAATATGCCTCCCCTCCCCCCTCACAAATGTTTTTCCTGTGGCGGCCTATGTATTTTACGAAAGGCTCCATGTTCAGCAAGTCTTTTGTAAAATACAATGCAAGCGGTAACCATCCCAACTTGATGTCCTTTTGTCGCTTTCCATGATCTATACAAATTGGGCCTCACATGTGTTTTCATGACTGAAGTCATTAAAAAATATATATATCGTTTTTGACCCATAACTAGCAGATACAAACAATATAACCAATGAAGATGAAGAAACCTGACTATATAATTTAATAATCTGTGCAGTATTCCAAATTCCGCCACCCCTACACTAATTGCCATGTTTGCAGAGCCATGGTAGGCTTTTGCAGCTAATGCAGCGGGTTAGTGCAAATATCTCACGGCATTTACAGCTAATGTGGTGCTGTTGGGGGTGTGCACAGCATTTCCCCAGCAGATACATGTGATGAAAAAACAGCACGTCAGCACAATGGATACAACTAATGCAATCCATTGAGGTGGCGTTAGTTGCATTCATGATGTCTGCAAAACGTGTGATTACCACATGCTTTTGACGCTTGCAGTAACTCCACATTATAAGCATGCCCACTCTCTGCTATCTGCATTAGGCCCACATTAGCTATTACTGTGGTACACTTTTCCGACGTTATTGCTGCGTTAATAGCTAACGCACTTATGCCCCTAAGTAAAGGTTTTCAACATATTTGGGTGGTTAAAATTAACCTGATTTAACATAAAACAAGTTTTAGCTGCCACTAGATCAAAGGTGGGCAAACTACATACAGCCTTTCTGCTTCGCTTTGCTTCACATTGGGAATAATATCACCTCCAGCCTGCCACACTACAGTTGTGGTCAACATTACTGGCAACCTTACATTTTAGGTATGTTGTGAACAATATCTTGAGAAATAATTGGAAATAGTCCAACTGTATGTCATCATAATATTTTAATAGTATGTTCAAAGGTACACAACAACAACAAAAAAAGATAACTGTGCAACTTAGACATAGTAGTTTCTGAGAAACACAAAATATGACCTGGACAGATTTAGTGGCACCCTTCATTAAAATTTGGTTGTACAACCCTTGGCAGTAATGATGGCTACAAGAAATGTTTGGAGGCTATCTATAAATTTCATACACTGTCTGCTGGTAGTTTCTCCCACTCTTCAACTGAGATTTGTTCCATCTCATAAATGTTTCCAGGATTCCTTTTTTTTACCAATGGCAGATTACAGCTCTTTCAAAAGGTTCTCGATTGCACCGACATCAGGACTTACTGCTGGCCAGTTTAAAACAGTCCATCTTTTCTTTGTACTTTTGGATGTATGTTTTGGGCCATTGTCCTGCTGGAGGACCCTTGACCTTCGATCCAGACCTAGCTTTCTGATCCTAGGTAGCACATTTAGCTTCAAAATACCTCAGTAGTCCTCCGACTTCATGATTTCTTTAATACATTCCAGGCCTCCAGGTTCCCAAGGCAGCAAAAACAGCCCCACAACATTATGGATCCTCCACCATATTTAACTGTAGAAATAAAGCCTTACTGCTAATTGGCGATCCTTGAGTAACTCCAGTCCAGTCCTGCACTTCTAGGTAGTCAACCTCCTCCAGCAGCTTGGAGACCGAGCATGTTATCTTTTGATAACATCAGCATACTTAGGCAGCTGGCACCCACTACCAGCGCCAGTAACCTATTGACAAAGACTCACAGGAGCAAATATATAGTTGTTTATAATGTTTGACTACTTTATATAACTATGGGCCCCTAACCCTAATAGGCCCTTACTTCCCTCCCAGGAACAAGGAGGCTTACCTGTGGACTGCATCCCCGAGAAGACCCGGAGGCCCCATAATGATCCTGCCAAACTGGCAAACTAAAATGTTAAAGCACAAGGCCAAGGAAAAACGACAGACAGCACTTGAGTGCTGCCCTCTTTGCCTCAATGCCATCCCCGAGTGATAGCCATTTCCATGATAACCTTCAAGCTCAGGAACGCCTAGCTGAATACTGTAATTGAGCCGGGAGGGTTCAAGGACAGGACTGGACTGGAGTTACTTAAAGAATGCTAATTAGCAGGTAAGGCCAAATTTAACCTACCTTATCGCCCCTCCAATCCAGTACCACACCTCTGGGATGTAACACAGCAGTACTAACCACGGGAGGGGCCTGCGATTCCAGCTTGAAGCACTACCGCACCATATCTGGCATCCCTTGCCGCCTGAACATGCAGACGATAATGCTTTGCAAAAGTGTGAAGAGAAGACCAAGTGGCTACTCTACAAATCTCAGCCGGCAGAACCATACTATGCTCTGCCCATGAAGCCGCCTGCGCCCTAGTCGAATGCACCTGCAGCCCCACTGGCACCGACCGTCCCTTTAACATGTAAGCCAACGCAATACCCTCCCCTAAACCATCTGGAGATGGAGGCCTTGGCTGCTGCTTCTCCCTTGCGTGGTCCCCCAAACAGCACAAATGAATGATCTGATTTCCGAAACAGAACAGTTCTCTTCAAATATCTCCGCAATGCTTTCCGTACTTCCAGCCGATGCAATTGCGGATCGGCACCTCCCTCCCCCCCCGGTCCCTCTGAAAGTGCCGGCAGGGAGACCAGCTAATTCAAGTGAAAAGGCAATATGACCTTGGGCAATAATGAATGCACTGGTCGGAGAACCACCTTTTCCTTAGAGATGGAAAGGAAGGGCTCTCCCTGCATGAGAGAGCCTGAAGCTCTAAAATCCTCCGAGCAGAGCAAATCGCCACCAAAACACAGTCTTAAGAGTTAAATCCCTTAGCAAAGATCTGCTCAAAGGCTCGAAGGGCTTCTTTGACAGTGCCAGCACCACCAAATTGAGATTCCACGGGGGAACAATGAACTGTAACAGCGGCAGGAGTTGCTTCATTGCCTTCAGGAACCGGACCACGACCGGGTGTGTCCCTAGAAACATCCTTTGGATCCTGCCCCAACAACAAGAAATGGTTGCCATTTGCACTCTCAATGAACTAGCGGCTAAGCCCTTCTCAAACCCCGTTTGCAGAAAGGCCAATACGTCTAGTACTGTAGCTAGCAACGGCTGATCCCACCGTTCAGCACACCGAGCCTCAAAGAAGCGCCAGATGCGGATATAAGAGAGAGAAGTGGACTTCTTCCATGCCTTCAGTAACGCTGTGATCACTGGCCCTGAATAGCCGTGCCTCCTTAACCGCACCCTTTCAAAAGCCATGCTGTAAGCAAAAATCGAACCACCTGAACAATCTGCACCAGCCCCTGGGTTCAAGAGGTCCTCCCTGGCCGGCAGATGCCAAGGCTGATCTGCCGGAAGCCGCATCAGGTCCACATACCAAGGGCACCTCAAGCAGTCCGGGACAATGACAATGACCATTCCCTCATGAACCTCGATCCTCTGCACGATGTGGGAAGAGACATATAGGATGCCCTCAGTAAGCCACCTCTGCACCAAGGCGTCCAATCGTCTGCTGAAAAATTGTTGCTTTGGCTGTTGCAAACATCGCCATTAGGTCCATGATTGGCACATCTCCCACTATCTGCAAGAAGACTTCTTCACAGAGCGTCCATTCCATGGGGTCCACCCAAACCCAGCTCAGGTAATCCACTGTCACGTTGTCTGTCCCTGCGACATGTGCTGTTGACAATGCTTGACGATGTTCTCTGCTCATGTTAACAGCGCCTAAGCCTCTGCTTCCAAACACGCACTGCCTGTGCCTCCTTGTCGACTGATGTAAGCCACTGTGGTCGCATTGTCTGAGAAGACTTGAACGGCCCTCCCCTGGAGCCAAGGCCGAAACCTCTACAGTGCCAGGGCGACTGCTCGCATCTCTAGCTTGTTTATGGACCAGACCCTTTCCTGCGGGCTCCACTGCCCCTGAGCAATGTGGCCCTTGCAGTGGGCCCCCCAGCCTGACAGACTCGTTTCTGTCGTCACCAGGACCCAGCATGGTGACTCGAGGAATTCCCGCTGCTGTCGTCACAGGGCGCAGCCACCATTTGAGCACCTTCTTGATCTCCGTCGAGCATGGCAACCTCTGTGACAGGGGATGGAGTTCTGGTGCAACCACCGGTGTAATAGTGCTCTCTGCAATGATCGCATGTGAGCCCTTGTCCATGGCACTAGCTCAGGGGTGGTTGCCATGGTTCCAAACAGCTGCAGGGAATGCCAAGCTAGTCGGAGCTGGCATCCGCAGAAAATGATGCATTAGCTGCCGCAGCCCCTGTGCCCGTTGTTTTGGTAGATAAACCTCTGCACTGTGTTGAAGCGTGCGCCCCCAGACACTCAAGCTCCTGAAACGGCACTAAGTGACTTTTTGACATGTTGATCACCCATCCGAGACTCTGCAGGAACTCGACCACTCTTGCTGTTGCTTGTTCACTCTCCTTCCTTGACTTTGCTTGGATGAGTCAGTCATCGAGTTAAGGATGAACCCAGGACCCCCTCTTTGTGCAGTGCTGCCGCCACCACCACCATGACATTGGTGAAGGTACTAGGGGCAGTTGCTAGCCCAAAGGGCAAGCTTTTTTAAGAGGCTTTTCAACTGAGAAAAATAGAAGTTTAAGCCTCAAGAGGTCGTTTGGTCCTCACAGCGTTACTTCCGACATTAAACATTTCACATAAAAGACTGTTCTTTTTTAGGTTCCCTCTATTTTGGTTTGAGCCCAAAGGGCAAGGCACAAAATTGAAAATGGCCCTTGGGCACCGCGAAGCAGAAGAACTGTTGATGGTCCAGCCAAATAGAAGCATACCTGCACATTCCTATGACATTAAGGGATGTCAAAAACTCCCCCTCTCTCACCACCACTATGACCAACCGCAGTGTTTCCCTATGAAACCATGGCACCTGTAGGCACCAGTTCACATGTTAGAGGTCAAGGATAGGCTGAACTGATCCCTCCTTTTTAGGCATCACAAAATAAATTGAGTACCAACCTAAGCCACACTGGTCTTTAGGGACAGGCACCACGGCCCCCAGCTGCAGAAGCCGCACTTAGGTATTTTGCACTGCCATAGCCTTCTTGCATGCCTTGCAAGGGGACTGAACAAAGGACAGGCCCAGCAGGCTGGCAAACTCCAGCACGTAGCCCTCTCTGATGACCTCTAACACCCAGGCAGGGTAAAACTCCTGCAGCCGACCCCCTACGGGCTGTACCTCTACCTGGGCCACCCTCGCTTCATTGTGATTTCTTAGGTCCGGAGGACAGGAAGGCTCTATAATAGCCCTGCCCTGTGTCTCAAAATCCTCGAAAGCCCTGACCTCTAGAGGGGAAACAACCCCTCTGGTAAGATGCAAAATGTATGGTATGAAACAGACGAAAGTCCTGCAGCTGACCTCTGGCAGGGGTCAAGCTGCAGACTGGCTTTTGCTTGTCCTCTGGGAGACAGCCACCTTTGAACTCCTCCAGGTCCTTAACCAACTTCTCCAACTCCTCTCCGAATAGAAGCTTCCATTTGAATGGCAGCTTGCTAAGCCAGGCCGTGGAGGAGCTATCTGCTGCCTAATTCCTCAACCAGAGGTAGCAGCAAGTCACCACCACCATGGCCATACTCTTGGACAAATCTCTAACGAAATCGTAAGTGGTTTCCGCTAGGTACACCACCCCTGACTCCAACTTAGCCACTGGACCTGCGGGATCGCGAGTCGCATCCCCCGGCTCCAGAACTCCCTGCGCTCAACGTAGCATGCTCTGGCCACCCAGGCCCCACAAATGGAAGCCTGTAATGAAAGGGCATTGACATCAAAGGCTTGCTTCAACAAGGTGTCCAACTTCCTATCCTGAACATCCTTGAGTGCTGAACTGCCTTCTACCAGGAATGTTGTCGCCTTCATAATGGCCAAGACTGCTGCACCCACCTTTGGAGATCAAAGCACATTGCGTTCCTGCTCAGGTCGAAAGTACAGCCGAGTCATGGTTCTCACCCCCCCCCCCCCCCCCGAGCCCGGCTTCTGGCAGATCCCACTCATCTTGGATCATCAGCTTTACTACTACATGAACTGGAAACACCTTCTGTGTCTTCCGAACCGCCTGGAAGAGTGGGTCCTCCAGCATCTCCTCCTCCACCGGGAGATCTGCTGGCATATTCAGGGTCTTCAATGATTCTGCAATGAGCCCTGCCAATTCCTCTCAGCGGAAGACTATCTGGGACTCCTCTTCCTGTGGAATCTCTCCTCCCTCAAGCTCCTCACTGTCCCCCCCCTCACTCAGTTTCCAGGTCTACCTCTCCGGCCCTTCTGAAAGCGGAGACAGCTCTCTCCAGTCTCCCTCTGGCTTATGTCTTTTGCCAGGCTCCACTTCCAATTCCTGCTCCCATGCAGTAGCCTGCCATTTTCAACCCTGTGTCAACTGCGAAGACTGGTTCTGGGTATCCCAATGCCGCATACAGAATGCCTTATGTAAGAGCAGGACAACTTTGGGCGAGAACCCCTCTGGACTCCGTTCGCCTACCTGGCCCCAAGATGTGAAGGGCCTAGGGGGGCTTTGGTCTGCACCAAATGGCTACAGCAGTGGAGGTGCGGTCAAATCCCTGAGCTCCCCTGCTGCCGAGCCCCACCCCTCCTGGGAAGCTCATTAGTCCCTGCTGCTCGCGCTGAGACTGGGCGCCCCCATCCTGCTCCTGTTCTACAGTTTTAGCCTCCTGAACGCAAGCATGTTAGAACCCCGCCTCAGAGATGGACCCTCGCCGGGCTCCACATGCCCCCCACAGCAGCCTTGCTGGCATCATCCCCCTAACACACCGACAGGCTCCCCTGTACATACAGAGCTGCGGCTGGCTGGAGAAGAATCCTGATTCTATCTGCCTATGCTGAGGATAGGGAACCTTCACAAAAAAAAGAAGAATTTAAGAACACACTAAACAAGACCTGGGCCCCAAAAAACAATAAAAATTGTGGAGTTCTCCACCTGGAGCTCGGCAAGTCCTCCTCAAAACAGACTCAACCAGCTATAACAGGCCCATTGCAAGATGACATGTTTTCCTGCACTCCCGAAGGAAGCGCTGACCACTACGCAGCTAACTTTGTGCACACGAACCTTTGAGTCCCCGGTTGCTAAAAGAGAAAATAGACTTACCTGCTAATTGTTGTTCCTTGAGGAACTCCAGTCCAGTCCCGCACCTCTGGGCAGTGCACCTCCTCCAGAAGCTTGGAGACTGAGTGTGTCATCTTTTTGATGACACTAGTGTACATATGCAGCTGGCACCGCCCACCAGCCCCAGTACCTACTGACAAAGCAGACTCAGAGGAGCAACAAGTAAGTAGCTAAACATGCAACAAACACTTCTACGTCTAAACAAACTAGTACCCCCCTCCATCCCATGGAAAGGATACACCGTCCACCCCTCCAGGATGGAGAGGCCTACCTGTTGAGCGCTTGAGCAACTCCAACCAGCGGGAAGCAAGCAACTGACAGCTCTTCTGGTCTGCTCCTCCCTCAAACACTGATTACACACTCCTCCCCGGCTTCCAAACTTTCTAGCACCAAGGTCACCACTCACATCTCGAGCCTGCTGATCGACCACAGGGCCTCGTGCGGACTCTTTTCCCTGAACAAAGCGTCCTTCGCAATGGGCTCTCCAAACTGACAGGCTGGCATCGGTTTATTAGAGGAACCCACACCGGAGACTCCTTCCAGGCTCTCTACATGCAGCCATCAACTGAGGGTTCTCTCCTGGCGCTCTGCGGGCAGGGAAATACTTGGGACAGGGGTTGACTCTGATGGGACCATCGACTGAACAGAGCCCCCCTGCAGCGGTTGCATGTGCACCTTTGCCCATAGGACTAGCTCGAGATTGCCGCCAGGGTCCCCAGAACCTGCAGATGCCGCCACACTGATGGTCTTGCCATCTTCAGGACCTGCCGTCACCACTGTCGTAGCTCCTGCGCACGGCGAACCGGCAGGAAAATCCTGCCCATGCAGGTATCAAAGCATGCTCTCAAATACTCTAGCTCCTGGGCCGGCCGTAACTGACTCTTGGCTATGTTGACCCCAACTGAGACTTTGAAGGAACTCTCCCACCCACTCTGCTGCTCTTTTCGCTATCGTCCCTGGACTTCGCCTGGACCGGCCAATCGTCTAGGTACGGGTGGACGAGAACCCCTTCCTTGTGGAGAGCTGCCGCCACCACCATCAAGACTGTGGTAAAGGTATAGGGAGTGGTCGCCAGACTGAAGGGCAATGCTCGAAACTTGAAATGGCACCACAAAGCGGAGAAACTGCCAATGTTCTGGATGGATGGGAAAGTGCAGATAAGCCTCTGCAAGATCGAGAGTTGACCAAAATTTCCGCTTCCTACCGCCATTATTACTGTGAAAATGTGGTACCCAGAGATCGTAGTTCATGCCCTCGAAGTCGAGAATTGGGCGAAAGGAACTTTCCATTTAGGCATCACGAAATACATGAAGCATCAACCACAGATGTACTGGTCTCGTGGAGACAGGAGACAGTGTACTACTGTGGATCAAGAACTGGTTAAAAGATAGAAAGCAGAGGGTTGGGCTAAATGGCCAATTTTCCCAATGGAGAAAGGTGAATAGTGGTGTACCCCAGGGATCTGTGCTGGATCCGCTGCTTTTTGACATATTCATAAATGACCTGGAAAGTAGAATAACGAGTGAGGTTATCAAAATTGCAGATGACACAAAACTATTTAAAGTTGTTAAAACCCAAGAAGATTGTGGAAAATTGCAAGAGGATCTTGATAAATTGGAAGACTGGGCATCAAAATCGCAGATGAAATTTAATGTGGACAAGTGCAAAGTTATGCACCTAGGGAAGGACAACCCAAACTATGGTTACACAATGCAAGGTTCCACATTAGGAACCACCACCCAGGAAAAAGATTTAGGCGTCATTGTGGATAGCATGTTAAAACCCTCGGCCCAGTGTGCAGCGGCGGCCAAGAGAGCAAATAGAATGCTAGGTATCATAAGGAAAGGAATGGAAAATAAAACAAAAGATATTATAATGCCTCTATATCGTTCCATGGTGAGACCGCACCTTGAATATTGTGTGCAATTCTGGTTGCTTTATCTTAAAAAGGATATAGCGTTATTAGAAAAGGTTCAGAGAAGAGACACCAAAATGGTAAAGGGGATGGAAGGATACTCCTATGAAGGCAGGCTAAAAAGGTTAGGGCTCTTTAACCTGGAAAAGAGACGGCTGTAGGGAGATATGATAGAAGTCTATAAATTAATGAACGGAGTGGAACGGGTAAACGTAGATCGATTGTTTACGTTATCATAATATAGAAAGACTAGGGGACATGCAATGAAGCTACAGGGTAAACTATTTAAGACTAATAAAAGAAAATATTTTTTCACTCAACGTGTAATCAAACTCTGGAATTTGTTACCGGAGGATGTAGTAAAGGCTGTTAGTGTAGCTGGATTTAAAAAAGGTTTGGACAAGTTCCTGGAGGAAAGGTCCATAAACCATTATTAAGAAGGGACCCAGGATATCAATGCTTGACCCAGTACAAGCATTGCGGAACCTGTGTCTTTTGGGGAAACTGCTAGGTACGTATGACCTAGATTGGCCACTGTTGGAAACAGGATACTGTGCTTGATGGACCTTGGTCTGACCCAGTATGGCATATCTTATGTTCTTATGTTCTTAACCAGTTCCACGGCTCTCAGCTGCAGGAGACAAGTCAAGGTCTCTTTGACTGCTGCCAACACCGCTGCGCCCACTTTGGGTGATCAAAGGAGCTCGTTCTTGCTCTGGCAGCGAATATAGGTGCGTCATGGATTGCACCACTTTAAGGCCAACCTCTGGCAGATCCCACTCATTCTTTATCTGTCCTACTACTCCATGTACTGGGAAGACTTTCTGTGATTTCCGTACCGCCTGACAGCGGATCCGACAGCGCCTCTTCCTCTGCTGGGAGGTTAGAAGGCATATTCAGGGCCTTGAGGGTCTCCAAGGTACACACAGAATGTGAGCCCTTTGGGGACGAGGAATTGTATCAGTACCTGCTTGTAGTGATTATAAATTGCCCTAATGGCCTTCGGCCTGGGCTGTATATCGAGAAATTGCATAAACATAAAGATGAGCACTGGTAGCTCCTCCCTGCAGAAAACAAACAATCCGCGCCTGATCCTCCTGTTCTAGGCTCTCTCCTTTTTCCAACTCCTCTTGCAAATCTAGCTCCGTGTCAAGGTCTTCCCCATGCAGCCCTTCTGACAATGGTGATTGCTGCCACTCATTTAAGCCTTTAGCCCACTTAGACGCCACTGCTCTTGACTCGTGCACTTTTGCATCTGACATCCTTTTAGTCCTGTGCTCTGAGGCTGAGGAGCCACTTGGTAGGCAAAACACCTTCTGCAAAAGAAAGAAAAACTCCGGTGAGAACTCCCCCAGGAGCCCTACTGCTCCCTGGGCTCAAGGGGTGGGTGGATGGTCCAGGAATCATGCAGGGACCGGGGGCCGGATCCGTTGAAGGTAACATGGCGTCCCCCCCCCAGGGTCTCTTGAAACCGGGAGGGACTCTCCTGCCTCATCTCATCCTGCAAGTCCTGCTCCCATGACAGCCTTTTGCGTGCAGTTTATGCAAACGCCTGCCTCCGAAACCACACCTCATCGGGGACTCTATATCTTGAGGATTTTTAGATTGCGCTGCAGTGTTGCATCTTAAAGATATGAAATGGACCTTGCCCTGATCCAATCAAACACATTCTCCAAGTAAAGTCTATGTTTTTCTTCTAATACTACAAATTGCTATAAGGGAGTACAGCTTCCCTTAAAAGCAATATTACAGATTTAATAGATACATAATCTGGGCTAAGTGACAAGAGATGATCATGTCAGGTAACTCACTGACCATAGACAGATGGAAGGATTTCATTTACGTCCAATCCACTGACTGACTATCTTTCAAAATTACATACATTTCTTGAGGCGGAGCCTGGAGCAGGGCAGAATGGACGCTTAGAGGGGAGCTCTAGAGGGAATCCTGACAAATCCGCTGCCCGTGCTGTTACCGGAGTAGAGAGAGTAACAACACACAGCAGAATAGCTGGCAGAAGATGTCCGGGCCCAAACCGACGAGATTAGAATTTGCCGTAGGGCAAAATATAAGCACGAAGAGATCTAAAATGGAACCTCTGTCGCCTCAGAAAATAGTGGCAGCAGCGGTGCGCGAATACCCAGAGGCTATGCAAGAACTGCTGGCAGAAATACGAGCGGTCAAGGAAATTTTAACACTAAACAGTGACTCACTGATTGCTATGCAGGGGGATATGGGTGCGCTGAAAGAGAGTATGGAAGCGCTTACCTTGTGCCAAGATAACACAGATCAAAAAACGGCAGTGCACAAAGAGCAACTCCGAGAGATCACCAAACATACCAAGCAAATAAAAGCTTTACAGAGGGAGTTGGAGGATAACAACAACAGATCCCGCAGAAACAACGTGAGGATCATGGGGGTCTCGGAAGGCGTGGAAGGGAAAGATATTTATGCCTTCCTGTGCAAGTTAATTCCATCAATGCTAAAACTAACTTTTGAAATGCCATTCGAAATAGAAAGAGCACACCGTGTACCCTCACAGGTTATACCGAACAGCAAAAGAGCATGGCCAATTATTTTTAAGGTGCACCGATTTCAACAAGTATCCAAAATCATGGAGGCAATGTGTGCACGTTTGCCACTGGACTTCGAGGGGCACAAGCTTATGATCTTCCCTGACTCTGCGAAAAGTACGGTGGACAGAAGAAGTTTCTTGGCAATGAGACCGAGGCTCCGGCAAGCAAGATACGGGTTATTTTACCCGGTGAGAATGAGGATTACCCTTCACAATCAGACAAGAACATTTGAAGATCCTGAGGCCTTGCACACCTTCCGAGAAGGGAAAGAAGCAGAACAAATTACCTGAAACGCTTCAGTGTAACTCACAAAGATGGCTCCTATGAAGGAAGTTGGATATTATGTCTAGAGTTACTGGGTAGAAAGATCTGGACAAACACAAAGAGCAGTTATGCCCGGCAGGGTCCGCTGCAAGATGGAATAGTTGGGCTTAAAACAAAGGTTACTACTTCCGAATAAAGACAGCGGTGACAGAGAAAAGAATGGCACTGTCCCTCGGTGCTCATTCTGCCCAACATGGGCTTTACCCATTAGGTTTTTTAGAAATAACCCCCTCCAGGGCTCATGGAGCCTAATAGAAGAGTTTCCTTTCTGGCTGTTGGAGGTTCAGAGGGGAGACTACAGAAGAGAGCTACGATGGTCAGTGAAGATAAATATATCAATGGGTCTGCACATGGGATAAGTAACCTATTGGAGAAGGTGAAGGCTATGTGTAATTTACAGGAAAAGTTTACAAAAAGATATAGGGAGGAATCTGCTGAAACATTACAATGGCATCAATTAAAATATTGTCATTAAATGTAAAAGGAATTAATAATCCGATAAAGAGAAAAAAATAATCCATTATGGTCAGCAGGAAAAAGTAGATATCTTGTTTTTACAAGAAACTCACCTTAATATAAAGGAGTCCCTAAAATTGAATATAAAGCCCTTTATTGTGGTGGCATTCTCGGCGGCGCAACAGAAGCGTAATGGAGTGGCCATACTAATAAGAAAAACTCTGACCCCAACTGTAACGCAATCCCACTCAGATAGAGAAGGTAGATGGGTTAAAGTCCTTCTCAACATAGGGACATCAGAAGTAAGTTTAGTGAATATCTACGCCCTCAATGGTGACAATCCAGAGTTCTTTAGGAACCTTGAGGAGGAAATTCACATGGATTACGCAGTGCCAACAATCCTAGGTGGGGACTTTAACCTTGTCCTAGATTCACTACTAGACTGGAAGCCCCCCAGAACAGCCAGGTCCCTAAAGGCCCAATTAGTCCTGGGTTCCATGTTGCAGGAGGGGGTTATGAAAGACATATGGTGACTATTACACCCCTTAGAACAGGAATATACTTTCTACTCTCCCCCGCATCAATCGCTATCCAGAATAGATTTCATGTTGGTATCAAAAACTCTAATTCCCAATATAACAGCGGCAGACATACTGTACATATGGCTCATATTTCAGATCATGCGGCTATTTCCATCCTGTTGAAGAGCGACAGACTAAATTTATCTCCACCAAAATGTTTTTTTTTGACAGATCTCTCTTGGACAGTGTGGAATTCCGGGTAAAAATCCAGGCAGCAATTGAGGAATGGTGAAATTAGGCCTTACCTGCTAATTTCTCTCCGGGCCAGTCCAGGGAAGGTTAGGGTTGTCAATCCCCTTTAGCAGCTGAGGACTGAAAGAAACTTTAAAACTTGCTGACAGGTTAAGCCACTCCCCCTGACGTCAGTGTACCAGTCTTCTCTTGACAAAGCAGCAAAAAGGCAACCTAAGAAGTGATAAGACTACATTCCCTAGTACCGAACAACGCAATATTTATTTATTTATTTTTATTTATTTGCAGTCTCTTTTATACCGCGCTATTCGACATCAGTGCGGTTTACAATGAACATAAGAGTTGCACATCTCAATTTCGTGATTTGTGCTTACAGTGAAACAGGTATAATAACTTGGGTATACATTAAACAGGAAAATTAAACTTGGGTATGCATTAAGCAGGTATAACAAGTAAAATAGGGTATAAATAACCAGTCCCTTAACAAGGAGACACGATGAATAAATACAGTCTACTTTATGCAACAATATAATGAGTTATGCGGCACTGCATAAGTTTCTCATGGTGGTTGGAGGGGAAGGTGTGATTGCGAGTGATCAGTCTGGGAATGTGACGTGCATGCAATATAACGCCAAACCTGGCTCAGTCGGACTGAAAATCTCCCTATTATTTATTATTATTTTTTCTTTTTTTAAACTAAAACCGAATGAAACATATGCTCCCCCGGAGAAGTCTAAGGAGCTCCCACGTCACGTCTACCCAGCAAGCTGATTCGTTGTTACTCTTAGGCACAGGTAGCCTGACAGATGGAGAAGACAAAAGTAAAGGGTGGGCCCTGGACTGGCCCAGAGAGAGCTCAAGGAAAGGTAATTAGCAGGTAAGGCCTAATTTCACCTTCCTTATCGCTTCTCCGGGCCAGTCCAGGGAAGGTTAGGGCAGTACCAAAGCAGTACCTAAACTCGGGAGGGCCCCGCAAGACCTGCTATCAATGCAGAAGCCCCCACCTTCGCATCTTCTCTGGCGTGAACATCCAACCTGTAATGTCTGGCAAAGGTATGGAGAGAGGACCACGTCGCCGCTCTGCAAATATCTACCGGAGGAACAAACGCATACTCCGCCCAGGAAGTCGCCTGAGCACGAGTGGAGTGGGCTTTGAGACCCGGAGGCGGTACCTTCCCTCCAGCCTCGTAAGCCGCCACGATGGCATGCTTTACCCAGCGAGCAATGGAGGACTTCGAAGCCGCTTGCCCCTTTCTTGATCCCGCAAACAGCACAAACAACCTATCGGACTTACGAAAAGATTTAGTGACCCGTAAGTAACCTTTCAAGACACGTCCCAGATCCAAACTGTGGAGAACCCGATCCATCGGCGAATCCGAAAGGTCGGAGAAAATGGGCAATGCCACGGACTGATTAACATGAAAGGAGGAAACTACCTTAGGCAGAAACGAAGGAACAGTATGCAAGAGCACCTTTTCCGGCAAGAATTGAAGGTAGGACTCTCGACAGGAAAGCACCTGCAAATCAGAAATCCTCCTTGCCGAACATAAGGCTACGAGAAAAGCTGTCTTCCAGGAGAATTCCTTCAAACGCTTCGAAGAAGCCGAGGCAAACGGCTAACGCTTCCAAGACCACATTCAAATCCCAAGGCGGCACCACGTGGCGCAACGGAGGTCGAATGAGCCGGGCCGCACGAAAAAAATGTTGCACATCCCGATGCACCGAGAGACGGCGACTCTGCACCGGCCCTCTGAAGCAAGAGAGGGCAGCCAAGTGCACTTTCAACATGCTGAGTACCAATCCCTTATCCAAGTCTTCTTGAAGAAACAAAAGCAGTTGCGGTAGAGCGGTAGACAGAGGCCGAAAACCTCGCTGCGCGCACCAATCCTCGAAGACTCGCCAGATTCAAACGTACGCTAGCGAAGTGGCAGACCGTTTGGAACGTAGTAGAGTAGCCACCACGGAATCTGAGTAACCTTTACGTCTCAAGCGACTCCCTTCAAGAGCCAAGCCGTAAGCAAGAAGCGATCGACCTGAGGCATGAGAACCGGACCCTGATGCAAGAGATTGACTCGGGCCGGAAGTCGCCAAAGAGAATCTATCAAAAGTCGCACAAGATCGGCATACCAAGGACGTCGAGGCCAATCCGGCGCAATCAGAATCACCGCACCTGGGTGCTTGGCTATGCGCTGAATGATCCGACCCAGCATCAGCCACAGAGGAAACACGTACAGGAGCGCGGCGGCAGGCTAGGGCTGAACCAACACGTCTAGACCTTCCGACATGCTCTCCCTGCGCCTGCTGAAAAACCGAGGTGCTTTGGCATTGGCGAAAGTAGCCATGAGAACCATCACCGGCTGCCCCCAGCGAAAGGTAAGGTCGTGAAACACTGCCGCGTTCAACTCCCACTCCCCGGGATCGAGGACATTGCGACTCAGATAATCAGCTTGCACGTTGTCCTTGCCCGCCACGTGCGCCGCCGATAAAGCTACCAGATGACTCTCCGCCCAAATCATTAATTCCTGACATTCGGCGAGCAAAGGAGCACACCTTGTGCCCCCCTGCCGATTGATGTAGGAGACAGTCACCGCATTGTCGGAAAAAACGCGGACCGCTGTCCCCGCTACCAAGGGTGCGAAATGAAGAAGCGAGAGCCGCACTGCTCGGATTTCTAAGTGATTGATCGACCACAAACTCTCCTCTTCAGACCATGACTCCTGTGTAATCTGAGACAGACAGTGAGCACCCCAGCCCGAGAGACTGGCATCTGTGGTCACTAGCACCCATGCTGGATCCCGCAAAGAAACCCCCGCTCGCAGATGCGTGGGATCCATCCACCAGACCAGACTTTTGACGTACCAGCTCCGGACAGACCAGCCTCTGGGAGAGAGGATGAAGCTGAGGAGACCACCTGGAGAGTACCGCCTGTTGCAGAGGTCTCATATGTGCCTTGGCCCACGGGACAAGATCCAGGGCCGCCGCCATGGACCCCAAGAGTTGTAAATAGGTCCATGCCGAAGGAGCTGGAATCAGCAAAAAAACCCGCACTTGCTCAAAAATCGTTAGCACTCTGCTCTCGGGTAGAAAAACTGATCCTCTCGCCGTATCAAAGAAGGCTCAGTGATAAGTAAGTTGTTGCACCAGCTGCAAGTGACTCTTTGCTTGGTTGATGACCCAACCCAGCTGCTCGAGAAGCTGAACCACGTGAGTAGTTGCCGCTACTGAAGCCGACAGGGAGTCCACCCTGATCAGCCAGTCGTCGAGATATGGATGTACCCGAATCCCTTCCTTTCGCAGGGCCGCCGCCACTACTACCATCACTTTCGTGAAGGTTCGAGGAGCAGTCGCCAGACCGAAGGGCAACGCCCGAAACTGGAAATGACCCATAGGAAGGGCAAATCTCAAAAATCGTTGGTGATCTGGCCTGATGGGAATGTGCAGATAAGCTTCCGTGAGATCTATGGCCGTAAGGAATTCTCCCGGCCACACCGCTCGAATAACGGACCGCAGAGTCTCCATCCGGAAATGTGGAACTCATAAGGCACGGTTTACATGCTTGAGATCCAGAACTGGCCGAAAGGATCCTTCCTTTTTGGGCACCACAAAATAAATCGAGTACCGACCGAAGCCGTACTGGTCGTGAGGAACCGGAACCACCGCCTGCAGCTGTAAAAGCCGTGCTAGTGTGTCGGCAACTACTTTTTTCTTCGGACCGAAAGCACAAGGAGACATCACAAAAGCGTCTGTCAAATGGTGAGCGAAATCCAGTGCATAACCTTTCTGAATGATTTCTAACACCCATTTGTCCGAGGTTATTGCAGTCCAGGCCGATAAAAGGTTTTGTAGTCGCCCTCCTACAGGAACTGGGGCCTGGACCAGCAAACCTTCATTGCGGTTTCTTCGCAGAGGTTTGCTGGGCAGCAAAATAGGATCTTCCGTAGCCTCTAGCAACGCGAAAGGACTGACCGCGGGACCCGAAAAGGGTTCTGGGATAGGGAGCAAATCGAGCTCCTCGGAACCGACAAAAATCTCTAACTTGGCCTCGTTGCCCTCTAGACGCCTTAGGACGATCCTTGGAGTCCCCGAGATCTTTAACAATCTTTTCCAAGGCCTCTCCAAACAGCAACTTTCCCTTATAGGGTAGTTTGCTGAGTCTCGACTTGGATGAAACGTCACCGCAGACTCCAATTTAGCCCCTTCCGGAGAAGAAGCAGCTGCAGATTCCGTAGAGGTATCTCCCTGAATCCAACGGATGGAAGCTCTGGACACATACGCCCCACAAATGGAAGCCTGCAGAGCCAGGGCACTAGAGTCAAAAGCTTGCTTGAGGAGGACCTCAAGCTTTCGATCCTGTAGATCTTTAAGAGCCGCTGCCCCCTCTAACGGAATGGTTGTTTTCTTAGTGACTGAGGACACTAATGCATCAACTTTAAGCATCTTTAAGAGCTCTTTCTCCTCTTGAGGCACTGGGTGAAGACGAGCCAGCAGCGAGGCCTCAGGACACTCCCACTCAGATTCAATCATCTGCTTTATGACGCGGTGCACAGGAAAACAATGTTGTTCAGATTTAAAACCCTGCAACAGCGGATCTTCGAGAGGTTCCTGAGAGACAGAAGGAAGAAGATTCAAAGCAGATAAAGACAGAGATAAGCGCTCCCAGCTCCTCCTTCCGAAATACCCTAGAAACATTAGGGTCGTCGCCAGGAGCGATCTCTCCTTCCTCAACCTCCCCTGAGCCCACATCCAAGCTTGGTTCAGAGAAGAGCTCTCCTTCCTCTAAAATGTGATTGTCGGTGACCAGAGGCTCTACGGAGTCCAATCCGGACTGAGCCTGTATCCCCGACTGGGAAGTACCTTCTCCAGGGTCTACAGCCGCCCGCGCTGGCTGACTGAGCTCTAAGGAAGCAGAACTAGGAGAGTCTGACTGAGAGGCTTTCAATAAAAAGGCATTATGGAGCACTAAGATAAACTCGGGAGAAAAAAAGGCAGACAGCCCTTCCTGAGCATCAGGAATCTTCTGCGACATCTTAGGGAGAGCCGGAGTGTCCTTAGAGGACTTTGACTTGCGCTTCCCCGGCTTATGATGGCCCGCGGGAGAAACGGACGCCTCACTCAAAATGGCCGCCGTTCCCGCCTTTTCGGAGGCTAATATAGGCCTCTCTGAATCTGAAGAGAGCTTTCCCTCCATGTGAGAGCTGCCGGGAAAGCAAGCCACCCGGGCGCGAAACACAGCCCGATCGAAAAAAACTGACCTCCCTAAAAAAGAACAAAATTAGCGCACCGGAGCCCGTATGCGGAGAACTGCTCGCTGCAGCGAAACTGTCCTGACAGGCAAGCCTTGCCTCCGAGACACAGATCTCACCTGACCTGAGTGCCGCAGCACAGCCTCGCCGTTCCTCTTCCCCGCTGCTAGCGGAAGTAGCGGCAACGAGGTTGTCTTGCCAGGTAGAGGGTAATTGGGGCTCCCAGGACCAATCTACCGACGATAGAGAGACCCTCTAGAGAAGGCAGGCTCTACACTTCTCCGCCGCCGAGAATAAGCAGGCAGGGGTCGTCTACTATGTCTTCCGGAGGGCAAATATAAATTTACAATATGTCGGCTCTACCGGTCTTAGAACAGCACAGTGGAATATAGCGCCTTATCAGCCCTGCTAAAGCTAAAATGCTATAAGTGAGGAAGACGAAAATAAGAAAATATAGAAATTCTGTAGAAGCAGACTGTCAGCATCAATCCTCTTCAGCTGCTGAGGACTGAAAGACTGGTACACTGACGTCAGGGGGAGTGGCTTAACCTGTCAGCAAGTTTTAAAGTTTCTTTCAGTCCTCAGATGCTAAAGGGGATTGACAACCCTAACCTTCCCTGGACTGGCCCGGAGAAGCAATAAGGAAATTTCCATTTCAACCCCCCGCAAGAGACCTCAGGATGGGCCAGATGGGAAGGCTTTAAAGCCTGTATAAGAGCTGTTATCACTAGTTATAGCATACACCAAGCAAGACAAAAGAAAGAATAAATAAGGGAGCTGGACTCGCAGATAAAAGCAGGGGAGCGTGTTCTGTTTAAACAGAAAGACCCATGCATTCTATTACGCCTCCAGCAGTTAAGGTTTAGATACAATCAGATTCTTACAAACGAGGTGTCTCATAATATCAAAGTACAGGAAGGCACATATTATAGGAAAAACAACAAAGCAGGTCGGCTGTTAGCAAATGCCTTGAAAACGCGAAAGATGGCTGGTAGAATTGCGGCTATTTCCAACCCAGGGAGTTCAACTGTGTGGGTAAAAGATTTGGAAATAGCCGAGGCCTTCAGGTCATTTTCTGAGCAGCTGTACACTTCCGAGAAGGAATGCTCTCAGAACGCTTTCACAAAGCTGATGAACGGATAGAAAGGCTTATGCTAGATAGTGAGACGGTAGAGTCACTAAATCGCCCAATTTCACTGGAAGAAATTTTCGAAGCGATAAATTCCTTAATACCAGGGAGGGCTGCAGGCTCAGATGGTCTCCCCTCAGAATTTTTTAGGGCCTTTGTGGAGATAATTGGTCCACATTTACGGCTGTATTATCAAACCTTATTGGAGGAGAGTCCCCAAGAAGAAACGTTTGCTTTGGCAAATGTAATAGTGCTAGAAAACGCAGGGAGGGACCCACAGAGGGTAAATAATTACAGACCAATTTCTCTATTAAATGTAGACTACAAAATCTATGCGACTGTACTGGCGCGACAGTTATCCGGGGTGGTTCCCTTACCTAATTCATCCAGATCAGTGCGGCTTTGTAGAGGGTAGATCTACTGCAAACAATGCCAGACGTTTGTGCCACGTCTTGCCTGTGGCGGAGAACATGAATGGCCCACTAGTGGGACTTTCGTTGGACGCTGAAAAGGCGTTTGATCGCCTGGAGTGGGCGTTCCTGTACTCCACTCTGGAATGGTTTGGCTTTGGAAAGGGATATGTTAATTTAATCAAATTGATGTATGCCTGTCCCCTCGCCAACATCTGTGTTAACACACAATCATGGGACATCCCACTGGGCCGCAGTACACGGCAAGGCTGCCCTCTATCCCCAATCTTATTCAACCTTGCGCTTGAACCTCTCGCCCTATTGGTGCGCCAAAACCCCAAGATACACTGTATACATTTAGCGGGAAGAGAAATTAAACTATCAGCATATGCAGATGATCTTTTGCTGTTCGCCACTCCAGAATCGTTACCACAAATATTAGGTCAAATAGATTCTTACTCATCGCTATCGGGATATAAGATTAATTGGCTAAAATCTATAGCCTTCCTTCTCAATCTACAAGTCCACAAAGCAGACTTACAGGATTCGCCGTTTGTCTGGGAGCCAAAAATGGTTAAATACTTAAGGATGCACTACGGTTACCCGTTGGAGGAGACAATTAAATATAATGCAGAGGGACTCCTGATTACAATACAAAAAATGACCAATAAATGGTCCCCTCTGTTTTTATCATGGTGTGGCCGATTGGAGACAAATAAAATGACCATCGTTCCAAAAATCAATTATGTATTAGAAATGGTGCCATTGTACTTGCCTAAACAATACTATAGGCAGATGGAGAGATTAATATTATTCTTGTGGAATAACAAACCGCCCAGAAATAGCACTCAATAAGCTCAAAGCTAGCAAAGAGAACAGGAGAGTAAACTTCCTGGATCTGCTGGCTTATCACAGCGCCCTTTTGATGAAGCAAGGGTCGAGATGGATGAATCAGCTGTCAGATCAGAGTCTGGTTTGGCTAGCTCTAGAGGAAAGTGTAGAAGCCCCTTTTCCCATTAAAGTTCTCCCAGGTATGCTTTTTAAGGAGAATGATGGGAGACCACAGTTGATCATAGATACACAAAGAGCTTTTCAAGGTCTAGCACATGTTCCAGGTGCAGAGGCTGTAATTTCTTCTTTGTCTCCCCCGATATGCTACAATCCTCTTTTTAAAATGCAACAGAAAACATTTGCTTGGAAGCTTTGTATGACAGCAGCATATGGACCATAAACCAATTATTAGAAAAGGGTAATTGGAAGAATTTTGCGAAATTGCAACAAGAATTTAACCTCCCAGGGACAACATATTTCCAAAGGCTGCAACTAAAACATTGTGTGGGAAAAATAATTGGTGATCCTAGCTCTCTACAGGAAGAGTGGGTGATAAAAGTAAAAATACAGCAGGCAGTGGTGGCAACAGGGGTGGCCTCATTATTTTATAAAGAAATAAGGCAAAGGTCAATTACGCAGCTAATTGGACTACAATATGTGTGGGAACAAGACACGGGAATAAGGTTATCACAACAAAGCTTGGAGAAATTTTGGACAAACAAGAATAGCCAAATCAGCATCGATCACCCAAACCTTAGTTTTCTTTGCTCATAGAGCTCATCTTACACCAGTGAGAGTAGCAAAATGGGATAGCGCCGACAATAACAGATGCTGGGCTTGTCAAGGACAAGTTGGCACTCTTAAACACATAGCCTTTGACTGTCCCAATGTGCAGACCATTTGGTCACAGATATGGATCAGAATTCAGGCAATGTTTGACTTCAGAACCCCCCTTACCTGGGCAATAGTAGCTTTCCGCTCAGCAATAGACATCCCTGGGCTGATCAAGAATAATTGTTTTTTTATTAGATTTTATGGTAGGGGTGGCAATACACCTTCTGGTCCGTAACTGGAAACAAAATGTAGATCTTCACTGGCAAACGTGGTGGAACCAGGTGGGCTTATATAGTAAATTCGAGCAAATGCCCCATAAAGGGTCATCACAAAACCTCTTAGCAAGCTAAAGTGGAAAGCGTTGGAGTTCGGGATGAGGGCACACTGTTATAATGATTAAAATGGTAAATTTCTCTGAATGCAAGTAAACGATAATAGACCCACTTGTTGGATGCAGCAATATTTGTAACTCTTAGTTCGCAACAGCTCAGACATATGTGAACACCGGAGGGTGGGGAGGGAAGGGGGGGGGGGTTGGTTAGTATCTACTGTTTGTACTTATTATAATTGTAGAAATGGACAGATAAAGGGGATACCAGAATCCCCAATATGTAATTGAAGATGGATGAATTTCTTAATACAGAATGTGTTTAGAAGTCTGGCTTTTCACCTACTTCCTCTTAAACAGAATAGGATGTCATGATCATGAGTTCTGTGTAATCGTTTTTAAAATAGTCTGGAACATTGTTAACGCAAGCATAAAGAGTAAACATAGGCTATGAACTGGGCAACTATAGTTCATTGTACAGTCACTGCTGACAAAACATAATTTTTGCAACTTTTGCAATTATAAATAATTTTGTCATAATTAAGTGAATTTCATCTAATATACTGTAATCAGATCTTACTCTTACTTATCTTACTTATTTCACGGTTATAATAAATGACTGTTACTTCCCCTTTTTTCTTTAATAAAAGGAGCTTTTTAGGAGGAAGAATTTGAATTCAATAAGCGTAGAACTATACATGTCCATAGACCGTTTATTGTCTTCCCTCTGAGCTCAAAGAAAGTAGCACTTGTGTGTGTGATTGTGTTCTGTATTACTCTCTGCCTGTTTCTCACTGTTTGAGGACCAGAAACCAAAAAGAGCCGTGGTATTGTGGCCAGATCATGGACTTTTCTTCAGTTGGTGCCGTTCTCGGATCTCTGTGTTTCTTCAGAAGTTGGAAACAGTAGACAAGTCTCAAGGACACAGGCAGTGGTTGTCGTGAGTGAGTATACTAAAGAATTGACAGATATCTGTGTGTATATTATGATTGTAATGTAAAGCCGGTAAGGTTAATTAGAGATCTCAGTTAGATAAGTGGAGTGGGACAGGGCAAGAGAAAGGAAGCCCTAATTATGAAATGAGGCGCAAGTTTGGTGAAGCGCCCTTATGTTAACATTCGATGACTTCCAGTAACCACAGTTTGCCATTCCCCCTTGGAACATTTCAGTAGGACAAATTGAGGTTACAGTATGAAATGGCTTTTGAAGCAAATCTCATACCAGTCACTGACTTTGTGTTTGAAAAATTTAAAATCAAGTGTTTAGGATGGATAGTGTAAATATAGAAGGAATTGAAACTTACAGGGAAATACTTAAGTCATTGCTCTATGAAAAAATAGAATTAATCAAACAAAGTTTTGAAGGACTAATTTTCATGTCATAATTGTAGTATGAAGTCTGTTTTCTCTAATTTAGTGGTTAGGGAAGTGTGCTGTGCAGTATAAGTTTTGTTTTTTTACTGCAGTAATAATTTAGAGGTTTCCGGCAAGATAACAGCTTGGCATGACTGCAATATTAGCAGGAAGAAAGTCTTGAGCAACCGTGGTAAGATTTTCTTTTGTTAGACTAACCATAAGAATTATTGGCGAAGTTAAAAAAAACCCTCCAAATGTGATTAACCATTTGTTTACTTGTGTATGTATAGTAAATAAGTTTTGTTTTCTAGGTCTGGATCTGAACTTATTTTGGGTTATGAGAATTTATCTACTGATTCCATTCTATGTGTAATAATGCAAATGCTGAAAAATATTATTAGAAACATTACTCCTTGGTGCTTCTTATGTCTCTGGATGCTTTGGGAAAAAAATGATTGATATATTCTCCAACTTGTATTTCTAGTTATAATTGATGTGAATGAATGGGAAGATCTTCCATGCTTTGATATATTTAGATATTTGATAAATTGTGTGATGTGATAAAGGTTTAAAAAATTAAGTGTTTTAAAGGAAAGAGAAGTTAGTAACTTAACTGGAAAAAAATTGAATTGCTTGTCAAGTTAAGTCAAGCAAGTTTGTTTACTTAAAGGGAAAAAGTGAATGCTACAACTACATTCAAACAAGTTAATTAAGTAATTAAAACAGTATGGTGAATAAATGTATAATGTTTTATTTTTCTTTTGTGATAGTGGACTAGTTGAAAGTTCAACTATGATAGTGTATGGGTAACAATGTCTGCAGAAAAATGCTGATATTTCTCCTAGTCTCTTTTAAACTAATCTGTAGGAGTCGATTGGAGGAGTGATCTTAAATTCTCATGTCATGTATGTTTTAGTTATTATGAAAGACCTCTGCAGAACTGATGTTATTAATTGCAAGTGTGAAGTGAATGCCTTGTTGCTAGTGGAATAGTTTTAAATTAGCACTATAACATGCCTCTCATTCAGTTTTCGTATCTTTTACACTTGGAAAAACCAGCTTTCTTCCAGCTCTTTTATAGTTACTGTTTGACCTCACTCTGTACTGATGGTTCTGCTTTGCACAATGAATGAGGAAAATTGATACAGTTGAAAGAATTGATTCTGTGACAGAGTCGGCTGCTTTGCTATTTGCTAATGCTCAACTAGCTGGCGTGTTAACTCAAGAGCTCTAGAAAGAGTGATCTGCTCATTTGATCATCAATACTGATTTTGTCTCAGGCTTCTTGCATGAGGAGCTCTATGTGCTGATACTAACTATGCTGTTTTGTTCTGAAAACAGTGTAACAAAGATAGAACTGTTAAGCCATTAAGAAGTGGTAACTGACTTTCTAGTTGGTTCAAATTTGTGTTAAAAAGGTTTTATAGTTTATGAACGTACACACCCTTATATAAATGTTCCTTCTTTTGTGAGCTTAGATGTCTATGCTAATTAGAATGGAACAGAGAAGTAGTCTAATGACTAGAGTACTAGCACTCCTTGTTTAACCCCCATTGCCTTACAAAGAAAATTTTCAAGTTATCAATGTTCCTGTTTTATGTGCTGTACCAAGTTTTAGTTGCAGTGTGAAATGTTGTGATTAGTGGGGAAAGTAGTATTAAAAATAACATAAAAAGGAGAAGGGTACATTACTGATAATGTTTAAAGTAATGTGAGTTGAACCATCAGCTAAGATAAGACAGCCTTCCTAATAATTGTTGACAAACAATTGAAATGAGTTTAAATTATTTGTCATAAACTGCTAGTTTTAATGTTTGTTACCCCTTGAATAACCAGATTGACTATATCTTGTATATTGTCATAGCTGGAGAATACATTACAAATATAATTAGTGATATGAATATGTACAATTGTGTTCCTGACAGGAAAAAGAAATGTGTCTATCAGGCCACATGCTAACATTTGATTTGGCAAGTAGACAGAATAAGTTTAGGAATGTAGACGAAAATAAGTATGTTACAGGCTAGCTATGTAATAGTTTAGTGCTAGCTATAGATGTATTGTAATTAACAATAGATAATATAATTCTGTTCAACAATTTAAGACTGTCATTAGGGATGAATAATTGTGCTTGTTTGCAATTGTATGGAATCATGAAAGATGCTGTAGTGGAGAATCGGATTTTTACAAATTATATATTGTATGCACTGAATCTAATGGGCCGAAGAGGAAAGCGACTGAATGAAATGCTACTGAATATGGAGACTCCTGATAAAAATCAGTGATTCCAGCAGAACTACTCATGTATGTGCAGCAGTGAAGCTTGGGTGGACAGTCACTGAAAAAGCTCTATCTAACATGTGCATAGCACAGCCCATGGTGAGAAAGGAAGCTGCTGAAGAATTTGGAGTGATGACTGGTGTCATGATCTGAGGGACTAATCTCTGAATTATTGCTAGATCTACAAGAAGCAGTTGGCCACTGCTAGAAGAGGTAGTGCTTACAAGAATAATTGGTAAAGTCTTGCTCTCTGTACACATTTTTATTGAGGCTAAGCAAAAGTAAACAATGTCACATGATTTTGTATAACGATTTCTTCCAACGAACAAGATGGAGCTCACCTATGGACCAGATGTGCCTGGGACTCTGAAGGAACATCTGCAAAATGAAGCCTACTGTAGAAGATTATTCTGGAATTGGACATGTTTCAGCTACCGCTCTTTTGTAATGATTCTTTATAAAATCACAGCGAGGACTGTGGAAATGGACAGATAAAGGGGATACCAGAATCCCCAATATGTAATTGAAGATGGATGAATTTCTTAATACAGAATGTGTTTAGAAGTCTGGCTTTTCACCTACTTCCTCTTAAATAGAATAGGATGTCATGATCATGAGTTCTGTGTAATCGTTTTTAAAATAGTCTGGAACATTGTTAACGAAAGCATAAAGAGTAAACATAGGCTATGAACTGGGCAACTATAGTTCATTGTACAGTCACTGCTGACAAAACAATTTTTGCAACTTTTGCAATTATAAATAATTTTGTCATAATCAAGTGAATTTCATCTAATACACTGTAATCAGATCTTACTCTGTAAAAAGAACTTTGGCGACACCTTGTGTTATTTCACGGTTATAATAAATGACTGTTACTTCCCCTTTTTTCTTTAATAAAAGGAGCTTTTTAGGAGGAAGAATTTGAATTGAATAAGCGTGGAACTATGCATGTCCATAGACCGTTTATTGTCTTCCCTCTGAGCTCAAAGAAAGTAGCACTTGTGTGTGTGATTGTGTTCTGTATTACTCTCTGCCTGTTTCTCACTGTTTGAGGACCAGAGACCAAAAAGAGCCGTGGTATTGTGGCCAGATCACGGAGTTTTCTTCAATAATATGTAGATTGTTCTGTGATGTTTGTTTGAAAAGTAAAAGATATTAAAAAAAAATTTACATACATTTCTTGTATGCAGGTACTTCCTGTTTTCCAGAGCTGTAGCTGCTACAAACCTATATGCAGCTCTTTTTTTTTTTTTTTTTTTTTTTTAACACCTATCTTTATTTCTGTCTCTGACTTTTTATCAGACTTTTCTCAGGAAAAAGCAACAATGTTTCAACCAAGTGCCAGTTACATCACCTGACCCAGCACTCTGAAAATCCACCCAGCAACAAACAATGGCCTATCTGATTAGGCCTTTCCCACATGTCTGCATCATGTCATTGGGCACTGAATCAGTTTTGAGCTGTATAACACAAGGAATGCTTAAGGATTAAGTGGGGTTCATGCTCCTTGATACCATCCTATACCAGGGCACTGCAGTCTGGCCGGCATGTTGGGAAGGGCTGGGGGCACTCCCCAGGAATGCCCTCAATTTGTATCCGGGTAGGTAAAAGGATCCCCAGCACAATACACCTCCACAGGCTCAGGCACAGAGCACTAGAGTACTTGAACTAAAATAAAATCACAATCTAATTAACAAACTGAAATTAAAAAGAAACTGCAAATGGCCTCCTAGAAAGAGGCTGCTCTGTCCTGCTTTATTCTCCGGTGGCTGCCTTTCCCAGGCACCCAAAACACAACAGTGGGTTAAACACATGTGGGCCTGAATAAGAAGAAATCACGCCTAAATGCAGCAGGGAGAGTTTCCCACATTGCTGCAGGTCCAAAACATGCGACTGCAGGCCGCTCTCTGTCTCCTCGTGTTCTGGCAGTGTCTAGGGGTTCCTGCTGTTTTTCCCCCCCCCGCCACTCTTACCTTGGAGTCTCTTTGCCACATGGCTTTTCTACCCCTCGCGCTCAGCCTTCCTTCCCGGCTTCGGCGCTGAGGAGGGTGACTCGGGGCTGCCAGCTTTCACTCCTGTCAAGCAACTGCAGCCCCTGCAGCAGCTCCTCACCCGATAATGGGTTCGGGAGCAGCCAGAAGTCTCGGACTGAGGAAGGCCCCCACAGAACTCCCCCCCCCCCGAAATCTTGGGGGGAGAGGGGGGAAGGAGGAGAATCCTCCCCTCAGCCCTGTTGTCTCCCGGGTTCTCTCTGATTTTTTTTTTTTACACTTCTGCCATTAAAAACAAAGAAACCTGCACCTTAACAAGGGAAATAAAAGCAAACTAACTAAACCTTAGTTGTCTCTTCAGTGAGTCCAGCACCCTGGCTCACCACTTCCTCCAGCTCCTTGGAGACTGAGCTTACTGGGGCTGGTGGGCAGTGCCAGCTGCACATGTACACTAGTGTCATCAAAAAGATGATACGCTCAGTCTCCAAGCTGCTGGAGGAGGTGCACTACCCAGAGGTGTGGGACTGAACTGGAGGAACGATAACGAACAACCCCACTCACAAGCTTAACTCTTCGAATTGGGGTCTGTCCGCTTGCTACTTCTGCCTCATGCTCAGACTGCTCTTCCTGGCTTTGGCGCAAAGGCAAGAGTGCTACAAATGCTGTCTGCCGGCTCTTGCTGCACTCACTGTTCCCCAACCGGTCACGGGTTCGGGAGCCGCTCAAAGAAATGTCAGTGTCCCAGCACCTCCCAAGTCCTTTCCTTTGTGGGGAGGGAGAAAGGAAAGGAAACCCTCCATAGCCCTTGCCCTGAACAATTCCTGGATTCAAAGGGACTAGTTTTTGTTTTTTTTGATATGACACTCTGTAGTAGCCAACAAAAGGAAATCAAAGAAATGTAAAGGAAAACACTTCTTACAAACTACCTAACTCTACTCAATTGTCCCTACAGTGAGGGATGATAAGGGTTTTTTTTTTCCTTATAAGCTTTATTTCTTTGCCTGTAAATGTATCGCTGGTCTGCATTGCCAAAGAGCTCAAGTTTGGTTTCATCTGTCCACAGAACATTTTCCCAGAAAGATTGTGATTTCTCAAGGTGGGTTTGGACAAAGATCAGGCATGCCTTTTTAGGTCTGCTTTGAGCAGTGGTCCAGGTCAGCCTTAAGCTCTTTGGATGTTGTAGGTGGTGTTTTTCCAGCAGTTTGCACTACCCTTCAAAGACTTCTTGGATTAATTTTCCTCTTCCCTCCAGGTCCTGGGAAGTTCTTGACAGTTCCATGAGCAGAAAACGTCCCTTGTACCCCCCCCCCCCCCTTTGAAGTTTTATGTTTGGTGATAATGGCTTCTCTAACGGTCTCAGGCAGCTCTCGTCTTCATCATTGTGAAAATGAAACAGGGAGTGAATGTAGCCATTTTACACATTAGAGCCATCATTCATTGGTTGATTCAAGTCATGTGAGCGCGTCTAATTTTACTGCAATGGGAATGTGGTTCTTCTGTTCAAACTGATTTGAATTATTTATAATGGGGAGGAGTAGCCTAGTGGTTGGGGCAAGGTACTTCAAGACGGAAGGTCGGGGGTTCAAATCCCACTAGAGGACAGCAACCTTGGGCCGGAAGGACTGGGGTTTCTAGTCCCACAGATGCTCCTTGTGGTCTTGGGCAAGCCACTTAACCCTCCTTTGCCCATGTTCCCTGTAAGTATTAGTGTATGTGTCTCATATCCCCACGTGTTAAATGTATCCCCCAATTGTGTTGTGACCGCTTTGATTGAAGGATAAGGCGGTATACAAAACTGTCTAAATAAAATAAAATAAAATAAAAGGGTGCTAATAATCATGTCCTATTCAATAACACGCAATGACATGCAACAAGTTTGAAGAAGGGTCTGGAGTATCGGAGATCCGAAATACAACGTTGGGTTACTGGATTTTGGTTGCAAGTAAAGGTGTTCGGGATTGGATGTGAGGAGCATGGAGTTAGAGTAGTTACTCACCTGTAACAGGTGTTCTCCAGGAGCAGCAGGAATCAGTCCTCACATATGGGTGGAGGGACATTCTTTGCCAGGTCCCGCTTTCTCAGGGGCTTGCTTTTGCTCAAGCCCCCCATCAGTCCTCCTGCTCCTGAGTGGGAGCTGAATGTGGTCCTGCAGCAACTGACTCGCCCATCCTTTGAGCCGATGGCTACTTGTCCACTGCGCTTCCTCTCCTGGAAGACACTTTTCCTGATAGCCCTTACCTCGGCTAGGCGAGTGAGTGAGCTTCAGGCCCTGGTCTGTGATAGGCCTTACACCAGGATTTATAGGAACAGGGTAGTCCTCAGGACTCATCCCAAGTTCCTCCCTAAGGTTGTCTCCTCTTTCCACCTCATTCAGGAGGTGGTTCTTCCCACATTCTTCCCTAAGCCTCATGCAAGCCAGGCTGAAGCAGTCCTGCATACCCTGGACTGTAGGAGGGCCTTATCCTTCTACCTTGACCGTACGCAGGGGCATAGAAGGGCTACTCAGCTCTTCGTATCCTTTGACCCCAATAAGTTGGGGTTAGCTGTGTCCAAGCGTACCTTGTCTATCTGGGTGGCTGACTGTATCACCTGGGCTTACAAGGCGGCTGACCTTCCTTTGCAGGGTAGGGTCACGACCCATCGTGTCAGGGCAATGGCTGCCTCAGTGGCTCATCTCCGCTCTGTGCCCTTGGTAGACATCTGCAGGGCTGCAACTTGGTCTTCAAGCCAGATTTTTGCAGCCCATTACTGTCTGGAGAGGGAGTCCCGTAGGGACAGTGCTTTTGGCCAAGCAGTACTCCGGAATCTCTTTGAGGTTTAGGCAACTCCTGCCCTCTGTTGGGCTACCAGTGGAGTTTGTGTCCTTGAAAAGCCTTTCTTTGCTGCTGGGACTAGAGGGGGTTCTCTTGTTCAGCCTGGGTTTCTCGGTAGCCCAGAGCTAGGGAGTCACCCATATGTGAGGACTGACTTCCTGCTTGGTCCTGGAGAAAGAGTAGTTACTCACCTGTAACAGGTGCTCTCCAGGAGCAGCAGGAATCAGTCCTCACAACCCTCCCTCCTCCCCTTGGAGTTGCAGTTGTACATAGTTTGTGTTTTTACATTTTTGTGTGCTCTTCTTAGCTATGTCATTTGACTGAGGTAAGATGGCACCTTTAGGCGGGAAGGGAACCGCGCATGCGTGCCAGCATTCCCAAAGGCTTTCATGGAAAGCTGGGGAAATGCTCCGCTGGGGCTTCATCGGCGCCGATGATACCCATATGTGAGGACTGACTTCCTGCTTGGTCCTGGAGAAAATGCTATTAAGTTCATAGCGCTCTAAAGCATAGTTACTCACCTGTAACAGGTGATCTCCGGGAACAGCAGGAATTTAGTCCTCACATATGGGTATTGTCGGTACTGACGGAGCCTGCGCAGGAACGCTCCCCAGCGTCCAATTAGAAAACGTTTGGGAGCATCCCACAGCGCCTGAGTGCTGCCTTCCCGCCTTTCCCAACTGCCTCTCTCCAGTTGAGTTTTAAAGCTGAGACAAAGAGAGAGAGAGAGGGAAAAGGAAAGAGATAGATAGAGAGATACAACTCCTAGGGGAGGTGGGTGGGTTGTGAGGACTAAATTCCTGCTATTCCCGGAGATCACCTGTTACAGGAGAGTAACTATGCTATTTCCAGGAACAAGCAGGAATGTAGTCATCACATATGGGGACTCCCTAGCTTTAGATGCCAGGGAGAGACCCCAGAAGTTGTGTGTCCCTGAGAAGGGCTCCACTTTCCCCCATGGATCTCTGGCATCCTATCAGGGATGGTGGGTAGGAGTTTATTAGGTATGGAACAGGTGTTGGAGAACAGCCTGACCAAACAAGGCATCCCGGCGGGAGTCCTTGTCCAAGCAGTAATGGGCTGTGAAGGTATGAACCGAGGCCCAAGTGGCTGCTCGACAGATGTCGTCAATAGACACAGAGAGCAGATGAGCATGGCTCTCACATTGTGAGCTGTGACATGGCCCTCCAGAGAAAGGTTCTTACTCTGATAGGCGAAGGAAATACACTGAGAAATCCAGTTAGATAGCGTTCTCTTGGAGACTGGAAGTCCCAAATGAGAAGGATCAAAAGCAACAAAAAGTTGAGAGGACCTTCTATGTTGCTGTGTTCTTTGTAAATAAAAGGCTAAAGCTCTTTTACAGTCCAAGGTATGAAGATTACTCTCTGTATTTGATGCATGAGGCCTTGGAAAAAACACAGGTAGGTAGACCGCTTGGTTCAGATGAAAAGGCGAGACCACCTTTGGCATAAAAAGTATGGATGAGTCCTAAGGACTACCTTGTCATGATGTAACCTTGTATAAGGTGGATTAGTTACTAGCACTTGCAACTCACTAATGCGACGTTCTGATGTGATTGCAATAAGAAAGATAATCTTCCAAGAAAGGAATTTTAAGGAGGTAGTAGCTAAAGGTTCGAAGGGTGGCTTCAGGAGCTGCCCAAGAACCAGGTTTAAGTCCCATGCCACCGGTGGTGGCCTAATGGGAGGCTTAGTTAGAAGGCGGCCTCTCATAAATCTTGCTATAAGAGGATGAGAGGAAATAGGCTGTCCATTTAGAGCAGGGGTCTCAAACACGCGGCCCGCGAGAGCATCTTGTGCGGCCCACGAAGTACCGGCGAGTAAAAAAAAAAAAATTCCAAACTTGCCGCCGCAGTATTAAGCGTCCCGCGGGCCCCTCTGCCTGGTCCTCTCCTCCCTGCAGTATCAGCTCCAAAAGCGGCGGCTTTCAGAGCCGCGAAGAGAGAGAGTTTCTCTCGCGCGGTTCTGAAGAGCAGCGCGAGAGTCTTCAGAACCGCGCGAGAGAAACTCTCTCTCTCTTCGCGGCTCTGAAAGCCGCCGCTTTTGGAGCTGAATGCTGCAGGGAGGAGAGGACCAGGCAGAGGGGCCCGCGGGACGCTTAATACTGCAGCAGCAGCAAATATACATTTTTTTTCATCTAATTTGGCTGATGGTGGGAGGGGGGTTAGGACTGGTAATGGGCTATGGGGGGGGGGGAGGCTAGGACTGGTAATGGCCTATGAGGGGGGTAACTGAAAATGGGGTGATGGGGGGGGGTTAGTACTGGTAATGGCCAATGTCGGGGGTAACTGAAAATGGGGTGATGGGGGTAACACTGAAAATGGGTGATGGGGGGGTAGTACTGGTAATGGCCTATGAGGGGGTAACTGAAAATGGGGTGATGGGGGTAACACTGAAAATGAGGTGCGGGGGGGTAGTACTGGTAATGGCCTATGAGGGGGTAACTGAAAATGGGGTGATGGGGGTAACACTGAAAATGGGGTGATGGGGGGGGGTTAGTACTGGTAATGGCCTATGAGGGGGTTAACTGAAAATGGGGTGATGGGGGTAACACTGAAAATGGGGTGATGGGGGGGGGTTAGTACTGGAAATGGCCTATGAGGGGTAAACTGAAAATGGGGTGATGGGGGTAACACTGAAAATGGGGTGATGGGGGGGGTTAGTACTGGTAATGGCCTATGTGGGGGTAACTGAAAATGGGGTGATGGGGGTAACACTGAAAATGGGGTGATGGGGGGGTAGTACTGGTAATGGCCTATGAGGGGGTAACTGAAAATGGGGTGATGGGGGTAACACTGAAAATGAGGTGATGGGGGGTAGGACTGGTAATGGGCTATGAGGGGTAAGACTGGAAGTGGGCTATGGGGGCTTAGGACTGGTAATCGGCTATGGGGGGGCTAGGACTGGTAATCGGCTATGGGGGGGCTAGGACTGATAATAGGCTGGGGGGTCTGCTAGGACTGGAAATGGGCTGAGTGGAAGGGGGGCTTGAACTGCAAATGGCTGATGGGGAGGGGGGCTTGGAATGGAAATGGGCTGTGAGGGGAGGGAGCTAGCACTGGAAATGGGCTGAGGGGGGGGGAGCTACGATTGGAAATGGGCTGATGGGGGGCTAGGACTGAAAATGGGCTGATGCAGTGACTAGAAGGGAGGGGGTGCTGGGTGGGACTGGAACTAGAAGGGAGCTGATGTTGGGGGAGGATTAGAATGGGATGGAGCTGGGAGAGTGAAATGGAGAGGGGAAAATATTTGGTGTGGGAGGGAAGACAAATCTACAATTGGCCAGGTAAGTGGGGATTGAGGATGGAGGGGTAAAATTTGAGTGGATGAAAATAGGAATGAGGAAAGAGCAAAAGGAGAAAGATTAATATGTTAAAGCAGATGTAGAGGGAGAATGGAAAAAGCTAGAAGAGAGAAGGACAAATGGACAGCAGACGATGGAGAGTTAGCAGAAGGCACGAAGAAAAGAAGAAGAGAAGAAACCAGAAGAAAGTGGCTGGAACTGAAAAAAATGCACAAAAGGTAGAAAAATATCTTTATTTTGAATTTATTAACTGGAATATGTCAGTTCTGGGAAATGTGCATCAATAACGCCTGCGCTTTGTTTAGTACAAGAGGAAATTAATTTATAGTTTTATTTCTACAGTGTTGTTGTACATTCCAAGTTTGGCTTTTGGGGGGTCCCAGTTTAAATTGTCTTGTTTCTAAATTTGGTTCCTTGTTTGGTGATGGTGTATTCTGCATGTGTAACTGAGCTGAGGTATTCTGTTTATGTAATTCCTATTTGACATTGCCACTTGTTCTCTTTCCTCAGTAGGTCATGTATTGTTATTCTCTGAAATGTATTGATTTAATATTTGCAGTGTTGCCTTTTGATAGGTAGGGTATGGTGCTTTGTGAGTCCTGGTAGTGCTGTTAGGATATGGCAGGTTTGCTATGGGTTCTAAATGGGCAGTGTTTGTTTGTAGTAGTTCCTAATGTGCCTGGCGGTTGCCACTGGATTATAATAATGTAGAAATCTTTTAGTCTTTCTTTATTCATGCACTCATTAAGAGGCATGTTTACTAAAAGTTAGGGTATGGTAACATTATGCAAATATTTATGCAAATGAGGTCCCTTATGCAAATGAGGCCCCACGTCTCATGCGGCCCCCGGGTTATTTTACAAGTCCTCATTTGGCCCTCAAAGCAATTTGAGTTTGAGACCCCTGATTTAGAGGCTTAAAGGAAGCTGCAATAGCACTCAAATGGACCCTTACTGAATTAGTCTCAAGTCCTGCATTGGATAAATGGAGATATTGCAGCAATGATTCCAGTGGTATCGCAAGGGGGTTAAGACCCTTTTGCGAACACCATATGGTAAACCTTTTCCACTTGAAAGCATAAGAGCGTCTTGTGGAAGGTTTCCTGGAAGCAAAAAGAATATCTTTTACTTGCTGAGGGAGATTAAGATTATGAAGATCTAGGCCTTCAGCAACCAAGCCCTGAGATGCAGAGACTGGGGATTGGGATGACTTGAAGACCTAAATATGTACATTTTGGAGGAGAGGAGGGACAGGGGAGATATGATTCAGACCTTTAAATACTTAAAGAGAAATGATGAACAAACAAACCTCTTCCAAAGACGGGGAAGCTGTAAAACTAGAGGGCATAACATGAAGCTGCAAGGTGGTAAATTGAAGGGCAATATCAGGAAATATTTTTTCACTGAAAGGGTGGTGGATGCTTGGAATACCCTCCCGAAGGAAGTGGTGGAGGAAAACACGGTGACGGAATTCAAAACAGCATGGGACAAACACAGTGGATCCCTTTACAGCAATAGGATAAAAACAAAATAAACGGTACCATCTAACTTCTGAACCATATAACGTCTCAACAAATAGGGGTGTCCTACATGGAATGGTGGGTTTACCCCTAAACAAAGACATGGGGAGGGGTGGCCTGCACAGAGTGAAAGGTGCACCTACTCTTGCCATCTTGCTGGGCAGACTAGATGGACCATGCTGGTCTTTATCTGCCGTCATTTACTATGTTACTATGTAACATTCCATCCTCCTGAGATAGGGGATCTGGAGCAGACCCTAAGTCCAGGGAGGGAGCTTGAGAGAGATGTAGAAGCAGAGGGTACCACACTTGCCATGGCCAATGTGGAGCTATGAGAATCATATGGCCTCGGTCTCTCTGAAGCTTGAACAGGGTTTTGGGAAATAGGGGAAAGGGTGGAAAGGCATACAGGAAGTCTTGACCCCAGTAAAGGAGGAAAGCATCCCTGGCCTGAGCCCCCTGAGCCGGAATTCTGGAATAGAACCGGGGAAGTTTGGCATTCCACGGACTTGCAAAGAGGTCTATGTCCGGGGTTCCCCAAATTTGAAAAATCTTGGTCACCTGGTCTACATGCAGAGATCACTCGTGTGGAAGCAGAACTCGACTGAGTCTGTCTGCCCAAGAGTTTTGTATGCTTGGAAGATACACTGCAAAGAGATGAATCTGATGCTCTCTGGCGAGGGCCCATAGTCGCAAAGCTTCGTTGCAAAGCGACAGAGAGCCTGTTCCCCCCTGTTTGTTCACATAGAACATGGCTACTTGATTGTCCGTATGAATGAGGACTGTCTTGTAGCTGAGCAGGGTATGGAACACTCGAAGAGCAAGGAAGATTGCTCTGAGTTCCAAAAGATTGATATGTAGATGAGTCTCCTGTGGAGACCAGGTGCCTTGGGTGGCGAGGTCTTGCAGATGAGCTCCCCAACCCATCGGAGAAGCATCTGTGAGAGTTTTTTGGGGTAACGGTTGTTGAAAAGGGGACCCCAACAACAGGTTTTGAGTGGACTTCCACCATTGGAGGGACAAAATAAGGCGACTTGTGTTTGCTATTTTGTCTGACAGGCATCCTGATGCCTGGGTCTATTGAGTGGATAACGTCCACTAGGCTGCCCTCATATGGAGGCGAGCATAGGGCATGCACGGTGCACATGCACGGTGGATGCCATGTGGCCACATGCACGGTGGATGCCATGTGGCCTAGTAGTTGTCACATTACTCGAGCAGTGAGATGAGACTTTAACACTGCTTGAGAAGCTAACTGTACCATGCGAAGACAATGGGCCTGGGAGAGGTAGGCCCTTGCCTTTCTGGTATCCAGCAAAGCTCCTATGAACTCCAAAGACTGAGTGGGAGTTAGACTGGATTTCGGGATGTTTATTACCAGACCCAAATACTGAAGGATACGCATTGTATAGGCTAGAGAACTCCTGGCCTCTGACTCTGTTGGGGCTCGAATGAGCCAGTCGTCTAAGTAGGGGAAGACAAATATCCCTAGAGTACGGAGAAATGCTGCTACTACAGCCATGCATTTCGTGAACACCCTTGGTGCTGAGGCCAGGCCAAAAGGAAGCACCCTGTATTGGTAGTGCTTTCCTTGAAAAAGGAACCGAAGGAACTTTCTGTGGGTTGGATGGATGAGGACATGGGTGTGCGCATCCTTGAGATCTATAGAACAAAGCCAATCCTGACTCTGAAGGTATGGCAGCAGAGTTCCGAGAGAAATCATCTTGAATTTCTCTTTGACAAGGAATTTGTTCAATTCTCTGAGGTCCAAAATAGGTCTGTATCCCCCTGTTTTCTTTGGGATAAGGAACTAGGGGGAGTAAAACCCCGTACCCTGTTGAGGAGTGGGTACTTCTTCTATTGCCCCTTGGGCAAGAAGGATAGTGACCTGCTGATCTAATAGGTTGATGAGAGGTGTCGGAGAATTGAACTGCCTTATTATTATGGGAGGGGGCATGCTCGAAAAATGAAGCCTGTACCCCTCCTTTATGATGGAGAGTGTCCAATGCTCTGCTGTTATCTGCCCCCATCTGGGGGCAAAGTGACATAGCCTTTCTGGCTCTCGGGGGACCAGAGCCTTCCACCATTCCAGGAAGGTTAAGTTCTCTAGCTGCAAGTCAAAGGCCTTGTGGAGGCTGAGACTGCTGGAACGGTTGAGGCTTAGCAGTCTTTGCTTTCTTCTGTTTGGGTGGTTGCTGACCTTTCCTGGCAAGCTGACCTGCAGAACGTCCCTGCTGAACATAAGCAGGATAATATCTTTTCTTCTTAGAAAAGAATGGTTTCTTGAACAATTTCTTTCTAGCAGGATCAGCTGTGGACTTGGATAACCTATCCAAGGTGGAGTTGTCAGCATCCATCTTGTTGGCTTTTCCTGCCAATCTTTACCAAACAGGTTCTCACCAGTACACGGGATATTTGCCAATTTGTCTTGTACCCAGAGCTCCAGATCGGATGCCTGGAGCCAAGCAATTCTACATGCACCTATGGCAATAGCAGAGGCTCTGCTTATGCACTCAAAGCAGTCAAAGGCTGCACGGTTGGCAAATTTAGAAACATCTTGGGCATGTTTGACCAAAGTGAGAAAATCCTGTCTTCTATCCTCAGGAAGAATAGGACTTAAAGCTTCTAAATCATCTGTGACCTCCTTCAGGAACATTCCCATGTAGAGACTATAGGAAACTGATCCTGGCAGAAAGCATGGAAGCTTGGAAGACACGACGTCCAAAAGCATCCAGGGTTCTGCACTCACGTCCTGGAGGATTAGAGGCATGCCTCTTTGCACTCTTGATCCTTCTCATAGCTGATTCCACTACAATAGAGTGGTGAGGAAGCTGAGTCTTTTGGAAACCAGGACAAGGAGGGACTCGATACAGAGTATCCAGTCTGCGAGAATGAGGAGAGGTGGTAAGAGGTGTCTCCCACATCCTTAACATGAGATCATATAAAATCTCATGAATGGGCAAGGTAGCTGCCTCCTTAGGAGTTTTGGGATATTGTAGAATTTCCAACTCCTTGGCTCTTGGCTCTGTTTCAGGGGCCACAGCAATGGACAGACCCCGAGCCACCTCCCTGATAAAACCCTGGAAGGAAATATCCCCTGGAGGAGACATCCTGCGCTTAGGGGAGGAGGGCTCCTCTGGGAGAAGCATTCCTGCATTGACAGAACTGTCAGAATCCTCAGATACGTCTGTCCGGATGCTCTTGAAGAGCCCGATACCCGTACCGATCGAAGTCGGTACCGTGAGTAATCGGTACCGGGGTATCGGTACCGGAGGGCATCGGATGACTGGGTACCGGCAAAGCAGACACCGATGCCTATGTCGATGCTATCAGTACCAGTACCGATACCGATGCCAGTACCGGCCAAATTGTCTGTCGCGGTTCCGAGGGCGTCAATGCCGCAAGGAGAGCTTCCAGACTGCGCTCAATAGCCAGGACTCTCTGGTCTATCGACGCTGCCGATGCCTGGATGTCGGTACCGGAGAAGACCGCCGATACCCCAGAGCATGGCACCAGTAGTTCTGCCGAGGTCGAGGCCTCGAGAACATCCTGGAGCACCGATAATGCTTTGGAAGCCGAAGCCTCCCGCCGGGGCAATTTTGCCGGTGCAGAATCCTCAAGGGCAACGCCAGAGGCATCTCGATGCTTAGAAGGAGATCTACCCTTTGAGGACCGGCTGGACTTATGTTTAGTTACCTCAGATCCACGGGATGAAGAGGAAGCCCTGGAAGACGTCGATGCCACCGAAGCTGCATCAGAGGGAAACAGGGTACTGAGCTTAGCAGTTCGGTTCTGCCGACCTCTTTTAGACATCATGGCGCAGGACATACAATCCGTGATGGAGTGGTCAGGACCTAAACATTTTAGACACCATTCATGGGTGTTGGTGACGGAAATGGTACCGCCACACTTGGTGCACGTTTTGAAACCTGAGGCAGGTTTCTCCATTGTAAGAAAACGTTTTTGGGCCTAAGGCCCAAAAAGGCACGTGCACCTGAAGAAAAATAGGAAAAATCGTAGTGTGTGTGTATGTGTATATATATATATATATATATATATATATATATATATAGTGACGCAGCGCTAGGCGCGGAGGCCATGGAGACCGACACTGACCCCCTGGTAGAGTCCAGTATTGCAGGGAAAAGAAGAAATTCCCACTCTCAGCATAGCCTACAGGCAGCCAGCCAATCAGCTCACCTCAGAGGAGGAGAGAAGCAGAGCTATGGATTGGGCACGCCCTAGGAGGAGGCGGGCATCCCAGAGTAAGGGATCCTTCTTAAACAGAGAGAGGGAACACTCAGTAGAGAGGAGCAGAAGGACTAGAACGAATGGAGGAACAGGACCAAGCCAGAGGCTGTCAAGAAAGAATGAAGGAATAAGCTCTGCTAGTGGATTGAGAAGAGAGTTTGCTTTAAATCCACAAGAAAGAAAGCCAAAGGTATTGGGAAGGCAGGAAGTTACATTGTCTGCAGAACCCTTTGACCTGATTACAGAAGCTGTGCCCAGCTGCAACAGAAGGGAAGCTAATCCAACACAAGGAAAAGAGCCCACGTTGTGGAGAAGCAGTTTTTATCCCGGGGGAGAAAAGCATGCTGGCCAGATAATTCCTGAGCAGTCTCATTTGAAGGTACCTGCTATTTTTAATCCTTCTGATAAATGTTATATGCCAAGAAGAGAGACTCCTGTTTGTAGAGGACAGGATAGTTTTAGGGAGTATGAAGGCAGATTGTTTTACCCTGAAAACTCTCTATACAAGCCAGGTTTTACTCAGTCAGTAATACCTGTTCCTAACAAACAAGCTGAGGAAAGAAACGCAGCACCACTGTTTACAAAGGGATTAGGATATCCTGATATAAAAGATCCTACCTTTGAAGCCTTCCTGAGAAGTAGAGCTGCTGAGAACGAAAGGGAAATTCCACCATTCATTAACAGAGAGAAGTGGGGGAAGGGAATTTCCACCTCGAGCACAGACTGTCTGAATAGGGAAAGCCGTGTTTGCTCATCAGAGGCAGATAATCACCTGCTTAAACAAGCAGGAGCTTTACCCTTGACTCCTGTTAGGGGACAGGCAGAACAACTCTTAACAGACCTTAGACAATTCCTGAATGAAAGAATTATTTCACAACAAGCTATTCTTCCAGCAGTAAATAATCCTGAAGAAAAGATTATTCCCCAAGCTCAAGTTCCCATGTTGGACGTCAGTCAGCCGATGGATTGCTCTATAGGATTAATAGAGAAAACCAATGAGACAGAAGCTTGAATGATTATACCTGACTTTCATTCTGGTTATGCTAGTCCAGAATCGCTGAGAAAAGTAGTGTTTGAAACAATTTGAAAGGAAAGCCTATTTTGCATTGAATGTATGCTGGACTGTGACCTAATTGCTAAAAGAAACAATTATACTTCTTACCTGAGCACCTGTATATATATTGCACGGAGAGAACACATGAAGCAATGTGTTTCTCCATATGAGAAGTTTGAAGCACAATACTGAAAGCCTCTGTTTGCATACTTCCTGATTTACTAACCTTTTCTGTTCCTGTCTCTCTCACGGAGCGGGGAAATAAAAATCCTTGAAAACAAATAAATTTCTTGTCACCGCATATTCATTGGCCCCCACAACTACACATGGCCTATCCCTCCTTAACCCACAAGGTTGGGGAGTGGGTGAAGGTTTGACACTATATATATTTTTTTTTTTTTTTTTTTTTTTTTTTAAGAACAGAAAATAAGAAGAAAAAAACCGGCGGTACCGGTAAAGCGTCGAGGAAGGCAGACGCGACCACAAAAAAGAAAGAAATAAGGAGAAATTAGGTCTTACCTGCTAATTGTCTTTCCATGAGTCCTCTCCGGGCCAGTCCAGGGTAAGGTAGGGTTGTCAATCCCATCCAGCAGCTGAGGACTGAAACACTCCATGTTTTGCTGACAGCCTTAACCACTCCCCCTGGTGACAACAATCCAGTCGCCTTCTGACAAAGCAGCATCTTTCCTCCCGACGTAACGACATCTCCTTAGAAAGAAAATAAAGGCACCTGGGTAAAATACACTGAACAGACAAAACTATATTATCCGGTGAAACTCCAGCCACCGAAATACATATGATATATACTTCTTTTTTTTTTGTTTTTTGTTTTTTTGAATGTCAGGTTATGAATTTTCTTCTATTGAAGGATGACAAGGAAGCCTCCAACTCTCTGGTCCGTTGAACCAAAAAAGAAACTGTACCGAAAACTAGCTCCGAGGGAGGGCCCTGGACTGGCCCGGAGAGGACTCATGGAAAGACAATTAGCAGGTAAGACCTAATTTCTCCTTCCATATCGTCTCTCCGGGCCAGTCCAGGGTAAGGTAGGGCAGTACCAAAGCAGTACCTAAAAATGGGAGGGACCCGCTAACCCCGCCACAATGGCGGCGGCTCCTACATTGGCATCCAGACTGGCGAGAACATCCAAACGATAGTGCTTCGAAAAAGTATGCAGAGAGGACCAAGTAGCGGCTCTACAGATATCCACCAGAGGTATCAATGCAAACTCGGCCCAAGACGCAGCCTGCGCCCGAGTAGAGTGAGCCTGGAGACCTACCGGAGGCTGCTGACCCGCGGACTCATACGCGGACGCTATGGCCTGAGTGACCCACCGCGCTATAGAAGCTTTCGCCGCTGCCGCACCCTTACGCGGCCCCACAAACACCACAAACAAACGATCAGACTTCCGGAAAGGCTCCGTAGCTGCCAGGTACCTCTTCAACACCCGTTCCAAATCCAACCTCCAAAGCGACCGGTCCATCCGAGAGCCTGACCGATCCTTGAACATGGGTAAGACTACGGACTGGTTCACATGAAAAGATGAAACCACCTTAGGCAAAAAAGAAGGCACCGGCCGCAAAACTACCTTCTGCGGCAAGAATTGAAGGTAAGGCTCCCGGCACGACAGAGCCTGCAAGTCCGCAATACGCCTCGCCGAAGTCAAGGCAACCAGAAAAGCCGTCTTCCAGGAAAGTTCCCGCAAACTCTCCCCCAAACGCGACTCAAAGGGAGCCCGTGTCAAAGCCTCCAGAACCAAATTCAAATCCCAAGGAGGCATCACGGAGCGCCGCAGAGGGCGAATGAGCTTGGCCGCCCGGAGAAAACGACGAACATCTACATGCTGCGAAAGCCTCTTGTTCTGTACCGTTCCTCGAAAACAGGATAAGGCCGCCAACTGCACCTTAAGGGTGCTCAGGGCCAACCCGTGCTCAAGACCATCTTGCAGAAAAGCCAAGAGCTGAGGTAAAGACGCCGAAGACCGAATCTGACGCTGGCCACACCAAGACTCAAAGATTTTCCAGACACGAGCATACGCTCTTGAGGTCGACGACCGGCGAGCCTGCAATAAGGTGGCAATCACCGAATCCGAATAGCCTTTTCGCTTTAACCTGCCCCGTTCAAGAGCCAAGCCGTAAGCGAGAAGCGATCCACCTGCGGCATCAGCACCGGTCCCTGACTCAACAAGTTGACACGATCGGGAAGCCTCCATGGCGGAGCTACGAGCAGACGAATCAGATCCGCATACCAAGGCCGACGCAGCCAATCCAGAGCAATGAGTATCACTGTCCCCCTGTGCCCGGCAATGCGCTGAATGACCCGACCGAGCATGGGCCATGGAGGACATACATAAAGGAGCGTGTCCGACGGCCAAGGTTGAACTAGGGCATCCAACCCCTCCAACATAGGCTCTCTGCGTCTGCTGAAAAAACGCGACGCTTTGGTATTGGAGAACGTCGACATCAAATCCATCACCGGTTGTCCCCATCGCATGGTAATGTCGGGGAACACTGCGGCGTTCAGCTCCCACTCTCCGGGATCTAAAGAATGTCGACTGAGATAATCGGCCTGCACATTTTCCTTGTCTGCTACATGCGCCGCGGAGAAAGCCAGCAAATGGACCTCCGCCCACGCCATCAACCACTGATTCTCCTCCAGCAAGCACACACTGCCTGTGCCCCCCTTGGCGATTGACATACGACACCGTCACCAGGTTGTCGGAAAACACGCGGACTGTCGCGCCCGTGACCACTGGCTGGAAGTGGAGCAGGGCCAGCTGCACGGCTCGGAGCTCCAACCGATTGATGGACCAAGAACGTTCCTCCGCGGACCAAACACCCTGCGCCACGCGAGACTGACAGTGCGCTCCCCAGCCTGAGAGGCTGGCATCCGTGGTCACCAGAACCCACTGTGGATCCCGCAAGGGCACCCCGCTTGAAGATGGCTGGCCTCCATCCACCAAGAGAGACTGTGGCGTACCGCCACCGGACAGACCAACTTCTGAGACAGAGGGTGAAGCTGCAGCGACCACCTGGAGAGCAACGCCTGTTGCAGAGGCCACATGTGCGCTCTGGCCCAGGGAACGAGATCCAGGGCCGCCGCCATTGCCGAGGAGCTGCAAGTAGAGCCACGCTGACGGAGCCGGCCGACTCAGAAATGAGCGAACTTGTTCCACCAGCTTCACTACCCTGCCCTCGGGCAGGAACACCAAATCGCGAGCCGTATCGAAAAACGCTCCCAGATACGTGAGCTGACGAACCGGACTCAACTGACTCTTCGCGCAGTTGATAACCCAGCCGAGCTGTTCCAACATTTGCACCACGCGCGCCGTCGCCGCATCCATGAGGGAATCCGCCCTGATTAACCAGTCGTCGAGATACAGGTGTACTCGGATGCCCTCCTTTCGCAACGCTGCCACCGCCGCCACCGCCACCACCATGACCTTGGTGAACGTGCGGGGAGCCGTCGCTAAACCGAAAGGCAACGCCCGGAATTGAAAATGACCCATCGGTACCGCAAATCTCAGAAAACGTTGGTGAGCCGCCCGAATTGGGATGTGCAGATAAGCCTCCGTGAGATCGATAGCCGACAAGAATTCCCCCGGGCGAACCGCTCGAATAACGAATCTCAACGTTTCCATTCGAAAATGCGGAACCCGCAACGCTCGATTCACTTGCTTGAGATCGAGAATGGGCCGAAAAGACCCTTCCTTTTTGGGAACCACGAAATAAATGGAATATCGACCTAACCCGCACTGGTCTAGTGGTACCGGAACCACGGCCTGCAGAGCCAGCAAGCGTTGCAAGGTTGCTGCCACGGCTCGCAACTTTAGCCCCTGACCACAGGGCGAAATGAGAAATGCCTCGGCCAATGGGTACGTGAAATCTAGCGCGTACCCATCCCGAATGATCTCGAGAATCCACCGGTCGGATGTGATAGATGCCCAAGCCGGAAGAAACTCCGTTAAGCGGCCTCCCACTGGAATCTCCGGCTGGACCCGCCGACCGTCATTGTAGCTTTTTGACGGCAGACTGCGGGGAATTGAAATAGCCTCTACCGAAACCTCAAGCTCCTCGAAAGGACTGGCCACGAGTTCCAAAACGGTCCCTAGGGTAGGGAGAAAAGCGAGCCCCCCGGAATCTTCGAGAATCCCTGCCTTGCATCCGCGGAAGAGTAGCCCCTCGAGCTACCCTCGGACGATCCTCAGGCAATCTACCGCCTTTGGAGTCTCCGAGATCCTTAACGATCTTTTCCAAAGCTTCTCCAAATAGCAGCTTTCCCTTATAAGGAAGCTTACTGAGTCGCGATTTAGAAGAGACGTCAGCCGCCCAATTCCGCAACCAAAGAAAACGCCGGGCCGCAATGAGAGACGCCATGGATTTGGCGGCTATCCGAACCAAATCATAGAAGGCATCCGCTTGGTAAGCCGCTGCTGATTCCAATTTGGCCCCTTCCGCGAAAGAGCCCTCTCCGGGCTCTGCCGCACTTTCTCCCTGCAGCCAGCGTATAGAAGCCCTGGAAACATAAGCTCCACAAATGGAAGCCTGTAGGGACAAAGCACAGGCATCAAAGGCCTGCTTCAAGAGAACTTCTAGCTTCCGGTCCTGTAGATCCTTAAGCGCCGCTCCACCTTCCACCGGTATGGTGGTCTTTTTAGTCACTGCAGACACCAATGCATCCACTTTTGGCATTTTCAACAAGTCCCTCTCGTCCTGCGGAACAGAATAGAGACGCCCCAAGGCCCGATTACCCCGTAGCGTCGCCTCCGGGCACTCCCACTCAGACTCAATCATCTGCTTTATGACGCGATGTACCGGAAAACAGCGCTGCTCCGCTTTAAAGCCCTGCAGCAAAGGATCTTCTAATGGCTCCTGAGACACAGAGGGCATTGTAAGGTTTAGAGCCGCCAAAGACTGTGAGATAAGGGCTCCCAACTCCTCCTTGCAAAAGACCCTAAACACATTAGGATCCTCGCCGGGCGCTATCTCTCCCTCCTCCAGCTCTGCCTGCCAGGGATCCAAGCCAGTCTCAGACAGGAGTTCCCCGTCTTCTAACCCCTGCGGCTGCATATCCAGCATATCCGCAGCCCCTGACGCCGACTCAGCCTTCAGGACCCCGTGGGAAGATCCTTCTCCCGGATCCAGGACCCCCAACCCGGGGAGAAGTGGTTTTGCAGGGGCAAGGGTGGAAGTAGAAGCAACAGCTTGAGTGGATTTCAACAAGAAAGCCTTATGCATGGCTAGAATAAATTCAGGCAAAAATAAGGTAGAAGCAGCAGCCTGAGCCTCAGGCAGCTTCTGAGTAAGCTTACTCTGAGATCCAGCGTCCTTATTAGATTTAGATCGTCTTTTGCCCGACTTACTGTGTCCCGCGGGAGAAACGGACGGCTCAGACAACATGGCCGCCGTTCCCGCCTTTTCTGCTGAGGAGAAGGTCTGCTTCGCGTCCGCCCCCGGCGTTTCTTCCATGACCCGAGAGCAGGACAAAACGCTAGCGAAAAGAAAGAAATAAAGCCGGCGCCGAAAAGAAAAGTAGAAATAAAATAAAAACCGCCGCGGCAGAGCTCTGCCGCGAAGACACAGACCTCCGTACAGGCTTTAACACCCACCTGAGCAGAATGAGACAGAAAAAAACGGCAACCAGCTTCCCGCTGCTAGCGGAGCCAAGGCACGTTCTGACAGAGCGGAGAAGGGCACTGGGGCTCCCAGGACCAGACCTCCGATAGCGCAGAGTACCAAAAGAAAGCAGGCTCTGCCTTCAGACCCCGACTCAAAGCGGGTGCCACAGAAACTCTGCGATAAGTATTACTGTTTTGTTTTGGGGGTTTTTTCAGGGAGTACACCAGGCAATATAGCAGTCAGGCAGCTCTGCTAGAGCTCATCTTACTATAAATCCAAGCTTAAAATAATAAAATCCAAAATCACCAGGGAGCTCGTCAGCTAGACAGCCTATTCAGCTGCTGAGGACTGAAAGACTGGATTGCTGTCACCAGGGGGAGTGGTTAAGGCTGTCAGCAAAACATGGAGTGTTTCAGTCCTCAGCTGCTGGATGGGATTGACAACCCTACCTTACCCTGGACTGGCCTGGAGAGACGATATGGAAAGAAGAATTCTTCTGCGGTGACCAGAACAACCACCTGCTGGCTCCGCGGAAAAAGAAGAACTGGAGAGAGGCAGTTGGGAAAGGTGGGAAGGCAGCACGCAGGCGCTGTGGGATGTTCCCAAAAGCTTTCTAATTGGACGCTGGGGAGCGCTCCCGCGCAGGCTCTGTCGGTATCGACAATACCCATATGTGATGACTACATTCCTGTTTGTTCCTGGAGATGCTGGATACTCCTGAAAGGCAGAGCAAAAGAATATGTATCCCGTCTTAGGGTTCCGTTTGACTCACCACCAATGAAATCATTTCTGAACAGCTAAGTGTATCAATTTAGTAGACTCAGTTCTTTTACCGGTGTTTTCAACTAAAGGGTTTTATCCTTTAGATGAATTGTTGGGGTTGCGTCCCCACAAAAAGAATAAAAAGGAACCAAATGGCTACGAGAGGGTGTTCCATCATCTTCATGGCCATAGTTCCAACAAAAAATTAGAAAAAATTAGTTTAATAGGATAAGTTTATTTCCTTTTGGTAATTGTGATAATAATCATGTCCTGGGAACGTTCTAGTTTTTATACCATTTCCTACTATTTCTTTTTTAAATTGGTCTTGTTTTATTTTATTATTTTGTTTGTCAAATGTGTGTGCATACATAGTCCAAAGCTATTTCACTGGCCACTTTTTTTTTTGAGATATTGGACATTAAGGGGTTGAACTGCAAGGGTGACAATACAGTTGACCACCCTTGTAACATCATTCAAATCCCAAAATATTCCCCTTCAATATTCACAAAGATGAATATTTGAGCATTCAGTGATGACTTTGGAAGAGCCATCACACAGTGTTGACAGGTTGGAGGTAATGGCAGGATTTTTGCATACAATTTTGGCCACTCACCTAGCCAGAAGGAAAGCTCACCTCTGCTGACCCAACAATCAGGGATCACTGGAAAGTTCTGGTACATGGTATGCGAATTAACAGGAAACAGAAGCAAACATTCAGCATTATATGTTGTAGGTCAGATCTTTGAGAGCACTCCTTCAGAAGCCTGAGCAGATCCCTTCAAACTGAATCATCAGATAATCCATAATTCTTTATTTCCAGGATTAGGATCCAAGTAATCCATAATCTAGAGGGGATCTTCTGCCCTCCCAGTCCTTGGATCCCAACCCTGCCCCCAATCCAGCTTTAGAAATAGTAGTAAAAGCAGCAGATATGGTTCCCAATGTAGCTCGAGCCAAAAAGGCTTACCCACCCCTGCACTAGACTGACTTTATATTTTGACAAAATGGCAAACAACCTCCCTGTCATCCAGGCCAACTAGAGCAAAAGATTAACTTCATATTTATACCCTACTTTTCAAAAGTGCACATTTAATTGCATGCACTGTATAGAATTGCCCCAGTGCAATAATACATCACATGTGTATAGCCAGCTTTCTACAGTTAAAAAGTAATTAAGACAAGGCTATGAAAGCTTGTACCCACCTTGATATCATTGTCAATGCCTCCAGAAATAATCTGGTCACTAGTGTCATTGAATGTCACAGCCAATACCTGATAAGTATTCTGAAACGTCTGTATAGCAGCTTTCTTTCGGATGTCCCACAGCTGAAAGACCCAAGAACAAAAGCATGATTATTAGTAGTAGTAGTAATGGTGGAGAGACAATCATTGATAAAGCGGTACAAGTCGTACACAGCGCTGTACAGATACATATAAAAGACGGTCCCTGCTCGTCAGAGCTTACAATCTAATCATGACAACAGATGAGAACAAGGGTACAAATAGGGAAGGGTAAAGAGACAGAAGAACAAAAGATTAAGAACCAAAAGCGGCCTTAAAGAGGTGAGCCTTTCGCATGAATTTGAAAAGAGGGAGAAATGAAACCTGACACGCAGATTCAGATAGTTTGTTCAAAGCCTAAGGAGCAGCAAGGTATAAGGATCGAAGCTTGGAGTTGGCTGTGGAAGAAAAGGGAATACAAAGAAGTAAGCCAGAAGAAGAGTGGAGTTCATGAGAAGGGTGTAGGGAGGGGAGAGAGGAAAGGTACTGAGGAGAAGCAGAATGAATGCATTTATAGGTCAGAAGGAGAAGTTTGAATTGGATACAGAGGAGGAGCCAGTGATTTGAGATGAGGGGTTTATATGAGTATATCAGGGCTGGCAGAAGATTAGTTGCATAGCAGAGTTCTGAACAGATTGCAGGGGAGAGAGAGAGGGAGACCAGCAAGGAGGAGGTTGCAATAGTTGAAACAGGAGGCGACTAAAAAGTGGATAAGTGTTTTAGTAGTGTGCTTAGAAAGGAAGGAGCGAATTTTGTTAATGTTATAGAGAAACAAATGACAGGTTTTAGCTATCTATGTGTGGAGAAGGAGAGGGAGGAGGAGTCAAAGATGACCCCATGGTTACAGGTTGGAGGAAACAGAAAATAGAAGAGCATTATCAACAGAGATAGAGAAAGGATGAAGTGGGGAGCAGGGGAGGAGGGTTTAGGGGGAAAAATAATTAGTTTGGTTTTGGCCATGTTCAGTTTCAAATGGCAGTGAGACATCCAGATAGCGATGTCAGATCAGCAGGCAGAGATTCGGGCTTGGAGCGTCAGAGAAATGTCAGGTTAGATAGATTTGAGAGTCATCAGCATAAAAATGATACTGAAAGCCATGGGGAGAGATGAGAGCACCAAGAGACTGGGTATGGAGAGAGAAAAGAAGAGGGCTCAGAAGAGACTCCTTGGGGCACACCAACTGAGAGTGGGATAGCAGAAGAGGAGGAACCGCAAAATAAACACTGAAAGAGCGATGGGAGATAAGACAAGAACAAGGACAGGACAGAGCCCCTAAAACCAAATGAGGACAGTGTGTCAAGGAGAAGGTGGTGATCAACAGTGTCAAAAGCATCAGAAAGGTTGAGAAGAATGAGGACCGAGTAAAGGTCCTTGAATTTAGCCAGGAACAAGTCGCTGGAGACTTTGGCAAGAGCCATTTCATTAGAACGTAAGGGATGAAAGCCAGATTGATGTGGATCCAGGAGGTCTTGAGAGGAGAGAACTTCAAGGCAATGGCAAAGAACTGCATGCTCAAGGAGTATGGAAACAAAGGGAAGAAGGAAAATGTGTCGATAATTAGAAGTAGGTTCAAGTAAAGGTTTCTTGAGGAGAGGCTGTGACCACATCATGTTTGAAGTGGCAGGGAAATTTGCAATGGAGTTATCCTCTGCCAACCCCAGCTGTGAATGGGCATGAGCAATACTAGCCAACAGCATCAGCTCCATGCACTAAATCTCACCTGTGCTCAAACCATAAACACACATCGAGAAAGTACACATCACAGCTATCAATGCTGGTCCCATTTTGTATATTATTTATTTACAAAATATATATTAACTTTTCCACATCAGAGTTTGATCAATAACATTCCAAATACAAAACACACATTAAAAGCAACTCAGAGCCTCCCATCCACATGGAGTAGCAGCCTAATGGTTAGAGCACTGACTTGGGAACCAAGAGACCAAGGTTCGATTCCCACTGGCACTCCTTGTGGTCTTGGGCAAGTCACTTTAACCTCCGTTGCCTCAGAAAAAGCGTAGTTACTCACCTGTAACAGGTGTTCTCCAGGAGCAGCAGGAATCAGTCCTCACATATGGGTGATGTCAGCGCCGACGGAGCCCTCGTGCGGAGCATTTCCCCAGCTTTCAAAGAAAGCCTTTGGGAATGCAGCATGCATGCGCTGTCCCCTTCACACCCAAGGGTGCCATCTTGCTCAGTCTGATGACATAGCTAAAAGACAGCAAAAATCAAAATGAAGGATAGGACTGCAACTCCAGGGGAGGAGGGAGGGTCGTGAGGACTGATTTCTGCTGCTCCTGGAGAACTACGCTTTCTCCAGGACCAAGCAGGAAGTCAGTCCTCACATATGGGACTCCCCAGCTCTAAGCTATCGGGAACCCAGAGCTGAAAAAATGGCTCCCTCTCAAGAGCCTCAGCATCCATGATAAGAATTTTCTCTGAGAACGCACCCCATACGGTAGCCCAACACAAAGGGCCGGAGGGTAGGAGTTGCCTAAACCTCAAAAGAGATTACGGAGTACCGCCTGGCCGAAAACACTGTCCCGCCGGGACTCTCTCTCCAGGCAGTAATGGGCTGCAAAAGTCTGGCTTGAAGACCAAGTTGTGGCCCAGCAGATGTCTGCCAACAGAACAGAGCGGAAATGAGCTACTGACGCAGCTTTTGCCCTGACACGGTGGGCCATGACCAGACCCTGCAAGGCGAGGTCGGCTGCCCTGTACGCCCAGGCGATGCAATCTGTTACGGAGACAGGTAACCCCATCCTATTAGGGTCAAACGAGATGAAGAGCTGAGTAGCCCTTCGATGCTCCCGCGTATGTTCTATGTAAAAGGACAACGCCCTTTTACAGTCCAGGATATGCAAGACTGTTTCAGCCCGGCTGGCATGCGGCTTGGGAAAAAAGGTCGGAAGAACCACCTCCTGATTGAGGTGGAAAGAGGAGACCACTTTGGGAGGAACTTGGGATGGGTCCGCAGGATCACCCTGTTCCTATAGAACCGCGTGTACGGTCTATCAGAAACCAAAGCTTGTAGTTCACTCACACATCTGGCCGAGGTAAGAGCCACCAGGAAGAGCGCTTTCCAAGAGAGGAAGCGCAAATGGCAAGTAGACATTGGCTCAAACGGTGGGCGAGTAAGTTGCTGCAAGACCACGTTCAAATCCCACTTAGTCGCCGGTGGACGAACCGGAGGCTTGAGTAGAAGAAGACCTCTGAGAAATCTGGACACCAAGGGGTGAACCAATGTCACTACCTGGGGAGAGGAGGGGGAAATGGTAGCAAATGTCATGCTCCTTCTTCTCAAGCCAGTTCCTTGTTAATGTTCACCACAGCTTCTTCCACAGCCTCCTCCTCCGCAATGCCTGCCAGCATCAACTGCAGGTACAAGATGGCCAGCAGCAGTGCTAATAACAGCTGTTACACTCTACTGGGAACATACCAACATCACTCAATGTTTCTTCCGCCAGTGGCTGTGCTTTCTGGTTCTCTGTCCACTGTTTTTTGGGAATTTTTTTTTCTTCATGTGAGGCTTCATCTGTCTTAGCTCTATTACCTCTCAACACTCTCTTCTCCTATTTTCCTTTCAGAATTCAACCTTCCCCCCTTTTTCTTAAATCCCATCATTATTTTTCTCCCTCGCAAGAACCTCGTCCTTTCCTGTGGTCCTTGCCTCCTTAAGGACATGATCTTTCGGGCTGTGCTACAGGAATGGGAATCCCAGGCGTCTGTTGGCTTTGCCTTTATTTTTTATGGGGAGGGGGAGGGAGAATTTATTTATTTGAGAGATGTATATACCGCTAAGGGCATATGCATTGTAGCTGCTTACAAAAAAAAAGATAAATCAGTAACTTGTATACTGAGATGGAAACATACTGTAACATCCATATAACAACAAAGTGCAGAGAAACACTGGGGAGGGAAGTTGAGTAGCACAGCAATAAAGTCCAGACAACTCGGTCGAGCTGTATAGAGACGCCGAGTTCCATAGTTTTCTCAAACAGCGCTGGGAGGAATTCATGTTCTATAATGAGCGTCATAGAGAAGACCCTGAACTGCTTTGGGAGACTGCTAAGGCGGTCTTGCATGGCAATGTTATTGAATATTTAGCACGAAAGCGTAAATTGATAACGGCACGAATTGTGCATTTAGAAAAACAGGTGGTGGCAGATAGGAGACGATGCACAAGCGATCCTTCTGCGGCAAATAAGAGACGGTTTTGGGAGACGCAGACGACGCTCAATGAGCTCCTTTATTAGATGGCAAAGAAATCGCATCTGTATTATCGATATCAGTTGTACCGGATTGGAGACAAGTCGGGAAGGCTCTTGGCGTGGTGCCTCCGGGGCAGTAGAGGTGCCCGTTCAGTGGCAGCATTGCGGGATGAGCAGGGGCGGTTGCATAGGGATAACCGAGAGATAGCCCGAGTGTTTCGATCTTTCTACCAAAAATTATACGCGGGGAGGAAGGGGTCTCTCACTGATATGGAGGAGTATTTGCGGGAGGTGCGGCTACCAAAACTAACAATGGAGCAACAGGCACAGTTAGATGAACCGGTGACTCTTGAGGAGGTACACTGAGTTATTCAGAAGGCTAGTTGTCGCGCGTCGGGGCCGGATGACTTCGGGGCAGAATTTTACAAACTGCTGGTGGACTTGGTTCCCCCTGTCCTGGTGGCAATGTACCATAAAAAGTGGAGAAGGGAAGATTTACCTGGGGCGAGAATCACGCACATATTATATTAATACCCAAACCAGGGAAAGACATCACGCAGGCAGCTTCGTACAGACTTATTTCTCTATTAAATTTTGACTTAAAGGTGCTGGCTAAAATTCTGGCAGATCGCTTAGCCATGGTTTTGGGGGAGCTGGTACATGACACTCAGGTGGGCTTTGTGAGGGGGCGGTATGCAGTGCTTAATCTGCGTAGGATTTTGGCCTCGGTGGAGTGGATCCGGGAGCGGGAGTTGCAGTCACTTTTGATAAGTTTTGATGCGGAAAAAGCATTTGACCAGGTGAATTGGGATTACTTGAAATTTCTTTTGCCCCGCTATGGCCTAGGAGGCTCCTTCTGTAGTATGGTGGAGGTGCTGTACGTGGAACCCACAGCGGGGGTGCTATGTAATGGTGTGATGTCAGAGATGTTTGGCCTGGAGAGAGGCACGCGGCAGGGATGCCCGCTCTCCCCTTTGCTTTTTGTGCTAATCTTAGACCCCCTGGTGCAGAGGATAGAGGAGTCGGCGAGTATTCGGGGGGTATGCATCGGGCAGCAGGGGTTTAAGATGGCAGCCTTTACGGATGATACGTTGGTGCACCTGCTGTCCCCTCAGCAGTCGCTACCTAGGCTGTTGGACGAATTCTCTCTCTTTGGAAGGTTCGCCGGGCTGTGTATCAATAGGGATAAGTCGGAGGCCTTAGACCAGGGGTCTCAAACACGCGGCCCGCGGGCCGCATGCGGCCCGCGAGACAACTTTGTGCGGCCCGCGAAAGAGAAAAACAAAAAAACCCCCAAACCCTGACTTCTGCCGTTGCCGCCGTGGCAGCGGCAGAATCAATTGTCAAATAAAAAAAAAAAAGACTTCTGCTGCTCAAGCAGCAATATCACCTGTCCTGCGGCCCCTTCCCCTGTGCCCGGAGATCCGAATCTGCTCATCAGCGGCGTGCTTTTCAAGCCGCGAAGAGTATTCCCCTCTCGCGCGGCTTGAAACCGCGCGAGAGGGGAATACTCTTCGCGGCTTGAAAAGCACGCCGCTGATGAGCAGATTCGGATCTCCGTGCACAGGGGAAGGGCCCGCAGGACAGGTGATATTGCTGCTTGAGCAGCAGAAGTCTTTTTTTTTTTATTTGACAATTGATTCTGCCGCTGCCACGGCGGCAACGGCAGAAGTCATGGTTTTGGGGTTTTTTTGTTTTTCTCTGTCGGGGGGGGGGTATGACTGGAAATGGGCAGATGGGGGTTAGGACTGGAAGTGGGCTATTGGCAGGGGGGGGGTTATGACTGGTAAAGGGCTATGGTGGGGGCTAGGACTGGAAATGGGCAGATGGGGGTTAGGACTGGAAGTGGGCTATTGGCAGGGGGGGGTTATGACTGGTAATGGGCTATGGTGGGGGCTAGGACTGGAAATGGGCAGATGGGGGTTAGGACTGGAAGTGGGCTATTGGCAGGGGGGGGGAATATGACTGGTAATGGGCTATGGTGGGGGCTAGGACTGGAAATGGGCAGATGGGGGTTAGGACTGGAGGTGGGCTGATTGGGGGGTTAGGACTGGTAATGGCCTATGAGGGGAGGTAAGACTGAAAATGGGGTGATGGGGGATACGACTGCAAGTGGGCTATGGGGGGGACTAGGACTGGTAATGGGCTATGGGGGGGGGGTAAGACTGAAAATGGGGTGATGGGGGGGGGTAAGACTGGAAGTGCGCTATGGGGAGGTTAGGACTGGTAATGGGCTATGGGGGGTCTAGGACTGGTAATGGGCTGGGGGGGTTGCTAGGACTGGAAATGGGCTGAGTGGAAGGGGGGCTTGAACTGCAAATGGCTGATGGGGAGGGGGGCTTGGAATGGAAAGGGGCTGTGAGGGGAGGGAGCTAGGACTGGCAATGGGCTGACGGGGGGCTAGGATTGGAAATGGGCTGATGGTGAGGCTAGGATAGGACTGGAAATGGACTGATGCAGGGACTAGAAAGGAGCAGATGCTGGGTGGGGCTGGAACTAGAAGGGAGCTGATGTTGGGGAGGATTAGAATGGGATGGAGCTGGGAAAGTGAAATGGAGGGGGGAAAAATATTTTGTCTGGAAGAGAAGACAAATCTACAATTGGCCAGGTATTGGGAGAGTAAGTGGGGATTGAGGATGGAGGGGTAAAATTTGAGTGGATGAAATAGGAATGAGGAAAGAGCAAAAGGAGAAAGATTAGTATGTTAAAGCAGATGTAGGGAGAGAGAATGGAAAAAAACTAGAAGAGAGAAGAAAGGACAAATGGACAGCAGACGATGGAGATAGCAGAAGACACGAAGAAACCAGAAGTGGCTGGAGCAATTGCAACTGAAAAAAAAATGCACAAAAGGTAGAAAAATATCTCTTTATTTTGAATTTATTAACTGGAATATGTCAGCTCTGGGAAATGTGCATCAGTAATGTTTGCGCTTTGTTTAGTACAAGAGGAAATTAATTTATAGTTTTATTTCTACAGTGTTGTTGTACATTCCAAGTTTGGCTTTTGGGGTTCCCAGTTTAATTATTGTCTTCCTATTTCTGAATCTTTTAGTCTTTCTTTATCCATACTCATTAAGAGGCATGTTTACTAAAAGTTAGTGTATGGTAACATTATGCAAATATTTATGCAAATGAGGCCCCTTATGCAAATGAGGCCCCACGTCTTATGCGGCCCCCGGGTTACTTTACAAGTCCTCATTTGGCCCTCAAAGCAATTTGAGTTTGAGACCCCTGCCTTAGACGTTGGTGGCATGCTTCGGGGTAGCTGGTGGGGGACCTTTCTACTCCGCTGGGCAGGGGAGTCCTTTGTATATTTGGGTATATTATTGACCAGAGAACCGAAGGGGCTGTACAAGAAAAACTGCACAAGTCTTTCTTAAAATCCGGGGGCAACTGCAGGCTTGGGCTCCTCTTCCCTTGTCTCTCCTGGGCAGGGCAGCAGCTTTAGGTATGGTAATTTTACCACGAGTGCTTTATTGGATGCAAACCCTACCAAGTGTGGTTACTGCGATGTGATCTTGCCAGCACTGAATGGGAGATACGGGGCTCTGTGGAAGGGGGCTCAGGCACGTATCTCGCTGAACCGACTGCAGGGGAGGTGGAGATCAGGAGGGACAGGAGTTCCGGATCTGTGGGCATATGCCTTGGCGTGTCAGGCAAGACATATAGGGGGATTGGCTAGGGAACACGGAAGTGTATACTCTTATAGCGTTAGAAGAAGTGTTTGTGGCCCCGCAGACGCTTATGGCGGCCCTACACTTGGAGAGCTCATCTCTGCCAAGCCGAGTGATGGGTAGTGTCTTGGTGCTTTCGGTGCAGCGCACATGGCAACAGCTGAATAGATATTGGGGGGGCTCCCCCGTGATTTCGAGCTGGCTGCCTATACAGGGCAATGCCCGGTTTACCCCCGGTCGGAAACAGCTCTCTTCCGGAAGTGCGAACGGTCGGGATGCGGAACTTGGGACATGTGGTTAACTCGGAGGGGAGATGTAAATCTTTGGAGACGCTCTGTAGGGAATATGATCTAAATGTTAGGAATTCTGTTTTTGCGTATGCGCAGCTCTCCCATTACGTCGGGTCTCTTCCGCAGCAGGAGCTGAGGGCAGAACGTTCAGCGCAGATTTTGGAATTTTTCGCCTTGGGGATGGAATCTCCTCCCACTATAGCAGAATTGAAGCGGTGACTAGACGAGTATGGTACTCCTATTGACTATTCAGTAGAAGAGGCCGCGTGGGCGGCAGAACTGAGTCGGAAGGTGCCCTCGGGCTCCATCTGTAGTGCATTGGGTCGGATTGCGGGCCTGGTGGAGAGGGCTAGATGGCGTGAAATACACTTTAAATCTATCAAGCCTATTTTTCCCCGCGGCGTGCGCTGAGAAGCCATCTTACTTCTTATGGGGGGGTGTGTCCAAAGTGTCCTTGTTCTTTGGCAGATCTGGGGCACATGTGGTGGGGCTGCCCGTATATTTACCGATATTGGATGCGGATTGGGACATATGTGAGTGGCTTATTACAGCAGCGGGTTAGCTGGACGGGGTCACTGGTAGCATTGGATCAGCTGGGACCACTCCATCCGAAGGGGAGATGGGAGAGAATCTTAGTGCGGAAGGCTTGTCTGGTGGGTAAGTGTCCTATACTTTGCCAGTGGAGAGAGCCTACAGTCCCTACTTTTTGGGAGTGGCGTAATAGCTTACATCAGCTGATGTTACTGGAGAGGAGGAGCGCAAGAGGCCATGTTCAGTGATGGGCCTCCTTTTTGTTGATCTGGATGCCTTATATTCAAAAGCTTGGACCACGGGCCCATAGTGAAGTGCTGAAGGTGAGCTAGTTGAGAGCTGGTTATGAATAGGGGGACTGGACGGGGTTTAGGGTGTATGAGTTAATGGTAGGGTATTGTCAAATGGTTCCTCCCGAAGGAGGGGGGTTAATGCATGAGGCTGTGAAGGGGGGAGGGGGGTGGGTAGGAAGAGGGGGAGGGATCAATCCACTGATTAAAATAGATGTATCTTTTTGTTTGTGTTACGCTGTCATGCGGCCCTGCGGTGGACAAGAACCAGCCCCGCCCGGGGGATTGTTAATATATGTATCTTGATGTGTTGTATTGCGGTGAATTAATAAACAGAGCTTTCAAAAAAAAAAAAAGTCCAGACAACTGAGAAAAACAAAATTACTTATACAAAAGGGGAAGAACAAGCAATAATGGGAAAAGAAAACTAGGTATCAAATGCTTTAGAGAAAAAGTAGGCTTTCAGGCCTGCTTTAAACTTTAAATACAAAGATTCAAGTCAGCGTTTAAAGGGGAGGGAGTTCCACAAATGTGGTGCTTGGAACATGAAAGCAATTCACCTGTACATAACTAGATGCAAAACATTTTTCGTTGGGACGACCAAAAGGTTTTCGGTTGAGGAGCAACGTGAACACAAAGGGCAATAAGGGATAAGGTGAGAGTGGAGATAAGCAGGTAATCCAGAGTTTAAAGCACGGTGAGTTAACAGGAGTATCTTAAACTGAATCTGAAAAGAGTCAGAGAGCTAGTGTTGTTCTTGTAATAAAGGTTGACCTGGTCAAAACATTTAGCGTTATATATGAGTTTGACGGCTGTGTTTTGTATTGCTTGCAGACGTCTCAGCTGAAGCTGGGAGATTCCTGACAGTAGAGCGTTACAATAACCTGCTAAATTGGGTTGGAAAGGGGATAATTTTTTTTATTGTGAGAAATTCAAAGGGCCTCAGTTTTGCTGAGATTGGGGATCTCCAACACAAGCACTCTTTCCAAGACAGATTATGTTGCCCTAAAGCTGCATAGGGACTACTGTTGTGCCATTAGAATACTGCACTGTGGAAACACAAGGTTTATGTTGCTAGTAAAATATCTAAAAGTGTATTCTTTGGTACTAGAACAAAAGAAAAATCTGTGTTATAAACGATCTAGCATAATAGCGAGTCTACAGTGTATATGGGAAATGTACTTGATGCAGGGTTAGGCATGAGACCACATATTGCTAAGATGATATACAAATACTTATATTTACGGAACTGTTAATGTTATCCCACTTCATACTAATACATAAGAGATATGAATGGAGAAATTTCACTTACCGTTAATTCCCTTTCCTGGAATACTGCTAGACCAGTCCAGACAAGCGGGTTATGCACCCCTGCCAGCAGATAGGGAGACAGAGAAAAAAAACTCCAGAGCTGTGATTGGTCAGGCTCTGGGTGACATAGGCATACCCCTAGGGGTCCTATTCAGTAACAATGCAACAAGCCAAAAAGGCAACATCTCAGGGACAAAACGCAACTATGAACCCTTAAAAAAAAGGAACCAACACAACCCCTCAACGCAAACAAAAAATGGAAGAGGAGGATCAAATATCATTTCCAAGGGAAGAAGCCTGAAATGACTGCTTTGACACATTCCCAGGAAACAAACTCCGGATGTGCTCGCGGAGCCCATGACTGTCGGCTGCTCTGCACAAGTACCAGTGCCTCTGACAAGCTGGGTGGGTTCTGGACTGGTCTAGCAGTACTCCAGGAAAGGAAATTAACGGTAAGTGAAATTTATCCTTCCAGATCATACTGCTAGACCAGTCCAGACAAGCGGGAAGTACCCAAGCTAATTACCCTCAGGGTGGGCAGATAGAGCCGCCAACAGCACCGCAACTCCGAAACGACTGTCCTCTCAGGCCTGTATATCCAACCGATAGTGCTGAACAAAAGAGGACAAGGACGACCAGGTGCCCGCTCGACAAATATCGAGAGGAAGGACATGGGACCTCTCGGCCCATGAAGTGGATTGGGCTCGAGTGGAATGAGCTCGAAGCCTTTCTGGAACCGGCTGGCCTTGGAGAATGTAAGCCGATTCAATGGCACGACGCAGCCACCTAGCGATAGAAGGCTTGGAAGCAGCCAAACCCTTGCGTGGCCCCGAAAGGAGAACAAAAGGATGGTCAGTCTTGCGAAAGGAATTGGTAACTTTCAAATAGCGAAGGAGAACTCGCTTGAGGTCGAGGAAGGGAAGACTTTTGCGCCTACCCGCACACTGTTCGTTAGAGAAGGCAGGCAATAGCAGGGGCTGATTGACATGAAAAGGAGTAACCACTTTGGGCAGGAAGGAAGGAACCGTGCGAAGAGTTACCCCCTCAGGAGAGAAAGAAAGATACGGATCCCTGCACGAGAGAGCTTGAAGCTCCGTGATTCTTCGAGCCGACGTGACTGCTACCAAAAACACCGTTTTGAGCGTCAAATCTAGAAGAGACACTTCCTTCAAAGGTTCAAAGGGCAGATTTCCGAGCGCCCTGAGAACTAGTGCTAGATCCCAAGGAGGAACTAACGGACGGGTCGGAGGACGAAGCAGTTTGACCCCTTTCAGAAACCGAGACACATCAGCGTGGGAAGCAAGGGATCTACCGAGCACCAGACCCCGATAACATGTCAAGGCAGACATGTGCACTCGAACCGAACAGAGCGCCAACCCTTTATCAAGACCGTCCTGTAAAAAGGCAAGAATATCAGGAATTGAGGTACAGCACGGGGACAAGTGATGACGTGAACACCAAGCCTCAAAGACGCGCCACACTCTCGCAGCAGCAGCGGATGTTGAAATCAGTCGTGCGCTAAGGAGGGTAGCCACCACCTTAGGCGAATACCCCTTACGGGTCAAACGGCAGCGTTCAAGAGCCAAGCCGTAAGCGAGTAGGGAGCTGGATTTTCCATGAAGATTGGTCCCTGTCTGAGGAGTCCGGAGGGAGCTGCCAGCCGCAATAGCGACCCCCGTGAAAGCCTTATGAGATCGGCATACCATGGTCTTCTTGGCCAATCCAGGGTCACGAGGACTACCGGCCCCCTGTGCGACCAAATTCACTGCAGGATCCTGCCGATCATGGACCAGGGTGGAAAAACATAAAGAACCTGGTTTTCCGGCCAAGTCTGAGTCAACGCATCGATGCCGAGAGTCCCGCGTTCTCTCCAACGGCTGAAGAAACTCGGAACTTAGGCATTCGCCGCCGACGCCATGAGATCTATCGCCGGCGACTCCCATTTTTGAACTATCCTCTGGAAGGTTAGCGGGGCCAGTTCCCACTCGCCGGGGTCGAGGGTATTGCGACTCAAAGTCCGCCTTCACATTGCTGGTTCCTGCAATGTCTTGGGCGGAGAGGGCTTGGAGATTTCTCTCTGCCCAAGGAAGAAGAAGAGCCATCTCGTTCGACACTCCAGTGCACTTGGTCCCTCCTTGACGGTTGATGTAGGAAATGGTGGTCGCGTTGTCGGATAGTATCCGAACTGCTTTCCCGTGCAGAAGAGTGTGAAAGCTCAGTAGAGCCAGACGTACTGCTCGTGCCTCTAGTCGATTAATCGTCCAGCGGGATTCGCGTGCTGTCCAAGTGCCCTGCTCAGTGAGAGATTGACAGTGCGCGCCCCAACCGGACCGACAGGCATCCGTTGTTAGAACGATCCAACACGGAGTCTTTAAGGGAACCCCCTTCAGGAGGTTTCTGGAGGAAAGCCATCACCGTAGGTTTAGTCTGACCCGGGAGTGAAGCGGAAGGCGAATGTGGTAGTCGTCTGAAACTGGCGACCATCGTGTCAGGAGAGCTTTCTGTAGACAGCGCATGTGCGCTCTGGCACAAAGCACGAGATCTATGGATGCCGCCATGGATCCCAGGACTTGAAGTTAATCCCATGCTCGAGGCGAGACCTGTGCTAGGAGACTGAAAACTTGAGAAGTTAACTTGAGGAATCGAGGCACTGACAAAAAGACCCGACCTAAGGCTGTTTTGAATCGAGCCCCCAAAAATTTGATCTCCTGGGATGGCTGAAGACAACTCTTGTCGCGGTTGATTACCCTATAACTTAGGTCAAATTTCCATAGGGTTATAACAAACAATGGATTCCCTCTAATGATATTGCGAGTATGCTGATGAACTCGGCACTTTTTTTTCTTTTTTTTATATTTTATATAAAAAAGTGAAAAATGGTCTCAAACTCACATTGGCAATGCTTGAAACTTTCAAAAGCAGTGTGCCTTATCGCATCAACGACCATAAATATTCACTCTTATCGCAGCAATGTCTTAGAAAGGTTGTGCTTTTTCCATTCATCAGACTTTTCTCTAATCGTTAACTATTTTCATGAAACAGGTTTTGTATAATGAAGATTGTGCTTATCTTAAATCTGTTGGTATAGTTCCCCGCCGCCACCAAGTGGGTACCGCTTTTGCGTTTCGAATACTTCTTCAGGGGGGAATTTTAAACCAGCATGATCTTTTTCCAAGTAGCTAAACAATGCACTCCGATCCAACAAATCACATAATACTCCAAACTTATTCGTGTGCAGTTAAACGCCGCGGTTGATTACCCAGCCGAGGTTCTCGAGAAAGGCAACAACCACCGAGACTGTGCTGCAAGCCTCGGGGAGAGAGTCTGCGCGAATGAGCCAGTCGTCCAGATAAGGATGAACTCTGATGCCGCGGCTGCATAAGGCCGCAGCTATTACCACCATTACCTTGGAGAAGGTTTGAGACGCCGAAGCTAGACCGAAGGACATCGCACGAAATTGGAAATGTTGACCGAGTACCGCGAATCGAAGGAATCGCTGATGCCCCTCTCGAATGGGAATGTGAAAGAATGCTTCCGTGAGATTGAGGGAAGCTAGAATTCCCCCTTGCGTACCGCTTGAATAACGGATCGCAGAGTCTCCATTCGAAAGTGTGGTATCCGCAGACTGTGATTGACGCCTTTGAGATCCAACATAGGACGAAAGGAGCCGTCCTTTTTTTGGCACCACGAAATAGACAGAGCAACGGCTTAGTCCTCTTTCCAACGGTGGAACTGGACGAATGGCATCTAAATGCTGGAGTCTTTGAACGAAGCAACATCCGCTGCCCATTGACGCAGCCAGAGCCATCTCCGAGCTACTGTGCTACGGAGCGAGCTGACAGCCGCAAGAGATCATAGAAGGCCTCTGCCAGGAATGCAGCGATGGATTCTAAACGAGACAACTCGGGATCACCTGGAAGCTGCTGAATCCATCAAAGGGAGGCCCGTGCTGCTAGACCTCCGCACACCACTGCTTGAAGGGAAAGAGCGGATGACGAAAAACCCGTCTTTAGCAGACTCTCAACTTTTTAGGTCTTGCTGGTCACGGAGTGACGCTCCGCCCTCAACCGGAATTGTGGTATGCTTGGTGACCCCTGTTACTAACGCATCAACTTTTGGGTATGTCAGCCAACGGTCCAAGTCAGAGGGAGACTAAGGGTATAACTGACCAATACCGCGTCCCACTCTCGAAATACCATTTGCTGTAACTTGGCTGGAAAGGAAAAAGCTTTGGAAGGCCCAGTAAAATGGGATCCGGCTGCAACAGGGTTTGAGAACTCTGAGGATCAGGCGTGTCGGCTAGGCATAGCGACTCCATCAACTGTGTGATTAGGGCCGGCAACTCCTCTTTCCGAAAAGTCTGATATCATGAGAGTCCTCGTGAACTGTCAGCGAAGAAAGACGGAGCATATTCCCCATCTTCTTTCTCCAACGAGTCAGGGCTCACCTCCGAAGATTTAAAGTCTTCTTAAATATCCGTAGTGTCCCGCAAGCCACATGCAACGTTCCTGGGAGGACATACTGCTTTAAGGTCTGAGGACTTTTGGGACTGCTTGCGAGACCCCGCCCTATCCTTGTCTGCTACCGGGCGGGTGCTGGAGGTATACCAAAAGACTCCGAATGCCACAGGTGCCATGCCTGGCGGAAAAGCATCAGGAACTCACTGTCAGCCAAAGTTGCTGTGGCTTCCAGCGGCTGTGGAAGCAAAATGGGAGCTAACTGAGTCCTTTCTGCAGGTAGACCCTGCTGCAGGGGCTCTAAGGAGGGAGGAGTTAAGGTGCTGATGTCCCCAGCTGGCAGCGCAGTGGGAATGGAGGAAGATGATTCTCCTGGATGCAGCATGCAGGTGGAACACAAACAATCTATTAACTCCTTCTTATTATTATTACATATAATACAGCTGTTCAGAGAAACAGGCATTGCAGAGGCTTAAACCTTTTTTTTTTTAAAAACAAAAATCAAGGTAGGCTTAGGGAAAAAGACGACTCCTCAAAGAAAAGGTATTTTGAAACTCCCTGTGCCTTCACAGCATGTTTAAATGTTTTGAAATGGCTGCCCAGAGCTGCTCCCTCCAAAAACACACACTGAAGAGAAATCTCTCCCGACTTTCAAAATGGCCGCCGGCACAGAAAAACTGCAAAATAAAAAAGTTTCCTAAGCTCTAAAAACCTTAAAAATGCAGCGGAATTGCTGGGGAAGAGGCAAGGAGTGCTGCTAGCAACTTAAAAATTCAAATCCTGACGAACCCTGAATCACCAGAAACGGAAGGGAGAAGGAAACTGTCAGTTATTCACTGTGCTGGTACAGAGGAGCTGAGTTCCCATGGAGGAGAAGAGAAACTTTCAAAGTCAGTGCAAGGTAATTACAGGGACTGAAAGGTAGGGAAATTAGAGTTTGATCCCTCTGCAGCCACTTAGAACCTCATGGCAGGGGCTGGAAGGTGACTCTGAGGAGGGATGGAGAGAAGGGGAGCTGCACTGACAGTGAAATCAGGAGCTCAAACCCTGCTGTATTGCTGATTACAGAAAATACAGCTATTAAGGAGGGAAGCCTGGGAAACCCAGAGAAACACCTCGTGTGCTCTGGGTGCATCCAGGAAATAAAAATGAAGAAAGGAAAATAGGAACTTCAAAACCCAGTTTAACAGACCCTGATGAAACCGGAAGTGAAGGAATCAGGTCAGAGACAGCCGGTCCCGATGCAGTTGAAATAAACCCAGGGCAGCTGAGGCAAGTAAGAAAACAGTTTACTTACAGTTTCTCTCAGAAATTGATACCTGATCCTCCTGCTAATGTCTAAGCCCTCGTGGCAAAGACTCAGCGCTGCTTAAAGAAAATCGGGAGCTCTACTGAAGCTAGGCTCAGGAGCTCCACAAGTTTATCTGGGGAATCAAGTTGCTGGGAAAACCAGAGTAACACCTCTTGTGTACTCTGGGTGCATCCAGGAGTCTCAAGATACAGTGAAAAAGGAAAAAACAAATTGCAGAACAAGCTTGAAGAACACCCTCATCTGCTGAGACAGAGAAAATACTGAATAGGACCCCTAGGGGTATGCCTATGTCACCCAGAGCCTGACCAATCACAGCTCTGGAGGTTTTTTCTCTGTCTTCCTATCTGCTGGCAGGGGTGCATAACCCGCTTGTCTGGACTGGTCTAGCAGTATGATCTGGAAATGGTGATTGTAATGTACTGAGGATTATTTTGTAATTCTGCCTCAGTAGTATATATATATAAAAAAAGGGTGAATATGCTCTTTTATTAAAAGAGAAAAAAGGAGGGTTTGCTACGGGAGAGGGAATGTTCCCTACTCACGGCAAACGATCCGACAAAAAAAGTTTAAGTTGAAAATCGTAGGGCTGTGTAGTAGGCTTGAGTTATCTCTTATTTATGTATTAAGATGATATACAAGGTATTTTATAAGTTGCGACTCTGTTATGTAAACCAATTTGATTTCAAATGACAGCACCATCTTTAGTTCTTCCTTATCTTGACTACTTCAGGTGTATCATATGCAGGTTTACTGGAAGTAGTGATGAAAACTTTATAGATTTTACAGCATTTCACTACACGCCTACTCTAAAAGTCTGAGGCATGTTTTGTTTGTTTTTGTTTTATTTAAGTGCCGTCATGTCAGTGCCGACTCCTGGTGATCCAGCTGCCTCTGGGTTTTCTTGGTAATGTATCATCAGAAGTAGATTGCCAGGCCTTTTCTTCCGAAGCAATGGAGGGTAAAGTGACTTGCCCAAGGTCACAAGGAGTGCCAGTGGGAATCGAACCCTTGATCTTCTGAGTACTAGGCAGTTGCACTAACAACTCTGAAGCATGGAAAAATACATCAAATTAACACATTCAATAAGTTTAGTCATCCTGGCCCTCCCCATTAAAACAAATGGAATCAGCGCTCAACCCCCCCCCCCAATAATGCAAATATAGTCAAACCCAAGTTCCCTTCCCCCCAACCCTTCTTACTAATTCTAAACTAGAAAAGAGGCCCAAATGCCTGAACAGCCAGCCAGGCTTTAACATGTTTCCAGGAAAGGAGATTGTCTCTTTTCTGCTGGAGCACCAGTGGAAGGTTATTCTATAAACTAGGTTCTACATAAGAAAAGGCACTATGATGCATCACTTGCAACTGCAGTACCTTTCAGTACTTGCAGCAGAACCTGCTGGGAAGGCCAAAGAGATCTAGCTGGCATATGACTAAGATACTCCGGGCTGTCATATGCAGTTGTCTAAACATTAAGCAAAGAATCTTATACTGGGCCTGAAAAGCTACCGGTAATCCATATACTGAGGTCAAAAGTGGCGTCACATGAGCATACCTTCTTTTTACCCCATATAAGATGTGCTGCCATGTTGTGAATTAAATACAGCCTAGAAACATAGAAACATGATGACAGAAAAAGACCACATGGCCTATCTAGTCTGTCCTTCCATAACAACTACAACAGTCCACTTTTTACCTTTAGAGATCCTCTGTGTTGGTCCCATGCTTTTTTGAATTCAGTTACTGTCCTCATCTCTACCACCTCCACTGGGAGACTATTCCATGGATCCACTACTCTTTCTGTAAAGAAATATTTCCGCATATCACTCCTGAATCTATCTCCCTTCACCCTCATCCCATGTCCCCTCGTAGCAGAACTTGCTTTCAATTGAAAGAGGCTCTCTCCCTGAACATTTATGCCAGAGGTATTTAAACATCTCAAATCATATCACCTCTATCCCGCCTTTCCTCTAAGGTGTACATATTAAGATCCTTAAGTCTGTCCTCATATGCTTTATAATGAAGCCCATTAAACATTTTAGTAGCCACCCTCTGCACCGACTCCATCCTGTTCACATCCTTTTGAAGGTGCGGTCTCCAGAATTGCACACCATACTCCAAATGAGGTTGCACCAAAGACTTATACAGAGGCATTATCACCTCCTTTTTTCTGCTAGCCATTCCTCTTCTGTATGCACCCAAGCATCCTTCTAGCTTTTGCCGTTGCCTTTTCTACCTGTTTAGCTACTTTAAGATCATCAGACACAACCACGCCAAGGTCCCGCTCTTCTTTAGTGGACAAAAGTACTTCACCTCCTAAACTGTATTGCTCCCTTGGATTGCTGCAGCCCAAATGCATGACCTTACATTTTTTAACATTAAATCCCAGCTGCCAAATTCTAGACCATTCTTCAAGCTTAGCTAGATCCCTCCTCATGTTATCTACACCTTCCTGGGTGTCTACTCTATTGCAGATTTTGGTATCATCTGCAAAGAGGCAAACCTTACCCGACAGCCCTTCTGCTATATCACTAACAAAGATGTTAAAAAGAATCGGACCAAGGACAGATCCCTGGGGCACACCACTGGTAACATCCTTCTCCTCAGAGTGAGCTCCATTTACTTGTATTCTTTGTCGCCTCCCACCCAACCAATTTCTAACCCAAGCAGTAACTTTAGGGTTCATCCCTAGGGTGCTCAGTTTGTTTATAAGTCGCCTGTGAGGAACTGTGTCAAAGGCTTTACTGAAATCTAAATACACCACATCTAGAGCTCTCCCTCGGTCCAACTCCCTGGTCACCCAGTCAAAGAAATCAATCAGATTTATCTGACAAGACCTGCCTCTGGTGAATCCATGCTGCCTCGGATCCTGTAATCCGCTGGACTCCAGAAACCTCACTATTTTCTCTTTCAGCAGCGTTTCCAATAATTTACTCACCACTGAAGTTAAACTAACCGGCCTGTAGTTTTCAACCACATCCTTACTTCTGCTTTTGTGTAAAGGCACCACCTGAGCCTCTCTCCAGTCCTTTGGCACCACTCCTGACTCCAACGAGGCATTGAAAAGGTCAGTCAGTGGAGTTGCTAGAACGTCCCCAAGTTCCCTCAGTATTCTAGGGTGTATCCCATCCGGTCCCATCGCTTTGTCTACTTTAAGTTGAGCTAGTTTCTCACGAACACAGTCTTCTGAAAATTGTTCAAGATGTCTCTCGCTTCTGTTCTTATTTGTGGGTGTTTTCTGAGGTCCTGCTCCTGGTTCTTCATCTGTGAACACAGAACAAAAATATTTGTTAAGCAATTCTGCTTTATCCTTATCAGCTTCTACATATTCCCCCCCTGCACCCTTGAGTCTGACAATACCACTTTTGCCCTTCCTCTTCTCACTAATATATCTGAAAAATGTCTTAAACCCCCATTTTATTGCATTGGCTATTTCCTCCTCCTTTTGAATCTTTGCCTTCTTGACTACTTTGCTAGCTTCTCTAAGTTTTTCCAAATACAGATGCCTGTCTTCCTCTCTCTGTGATCTCTTGTATTTCATGAAGGCCTCCCTCTTTCTTCACGTTTTCAGCTACTTCCTTCGAAAACCATTGCGGTCTCCTGTTCCTTTTGCCTTTATTTACCATTTTAACAAAAAGATTGGTTGCCCTTAAAATACCCCCTTTCCGTTTTGCCCACTGTTTTTCTACATCCCCCAGCTGTTCCCATCCCACTAACGACTCCCTGAGGTATTTTATTTATTTATTTATTTAGCTGTATTTATATCCCGCTTTTCACCAGGTCAAAGCGGTCAATTGGGGGATACATTTAACACGAGGGGATATGAGACACATACGCTAATACTTATAGGGAACATGGTCAATGGAGGGTTAAGTGGCTTGCCCAAGACCACAAGGAGTGCCTATAGGACTAGAAATCCCAGTTCCTCCGGCCTGAGATTGCTGTCCCCAGGTGGGACTTGAACCTCCGGCCCTCCAGCCTGAAGTACCTTGTCCTAACCACTAGACCACTCCTCCCTTGGCCCATCTTCGCAAAGTTAGTCTTCCTAAAGTCTAAGATCCTCACCTTGGAATGGATTCCAACAGCCCTAGTCCTAATACTGACCCACACCATCTGGTGATCACTGGATGCAAAATGATCTCCCACTACAACATCAGAAACACTTTCACCATTGGTAAGCACCGAGTCCAGTATGGCCTCTTCACGTGTGGGGTCTGTTACCAATTGCCTGAATAGTTCTCCCTGTAGAGAATCCAGGATCTCCTTACTTCTAGATGATACTGCAGCAGGAATGTGCCAAACATCTGGCATATTGAAATCTCCTATCAGTAGCACTTCCCCTTTCCTAGCAATGCTGCGTATGTCTTCAATTAACTCTCTATCCACCTCTTCCTCTTGTGAGGGAGGTCTGTATATCACACCAATGCAAATAGATTTCTCTTTCCCTCTTTCTAGTTTAACCCACAATGCCTCCTCTCTCCCTTTTAAGCTCTGTAATTCCAAAGCTTTAATAGTAGTTTTTACATATAGTGCCACCCCTCCTCCCCTTCTTCCTACCCTGCCCTTTCTGAATAAAGTATAGCCAGGTATAGTTACATCCCAGTCATGGTTTTCTGTGAACCATGTTTCTGTAACTGCCACTAAATCCAAGTCAGCCACTCCCACCAAAGCTTCAACTTCAGGAATCTTATTTCCCATGCTACGGGCATTAATACACACTGCTTTCCATATGTTACCCCTGTTACCCATTTCCATAAAGGTATTTAATGTATCACCTACCTGGGGGCTTTCACTTACCTGGGGGCTTTCTTCACCCATCCCCAACGAATCTAGTTTAAAGCCCTCTTCAGTAGATTAGCCAGTCTACGACCGAAGATGCGTTGACTTTTCTTGGACAGATGGATGCCATCTCTGCTCTGCAACCCTTGGAACAGCATCCCATAGTCTAGGAAACCAAAATGCTCTCGATGACACCATCCACGCAGCCATGCATTCATCTCCAGGATGCGAGCCTCTATGCCTTGGCCTTTACCCTCAACAGGGAGGATTGAAGAGAACACCACCTGTGCACCTAACTGCTTCATCCTCTATCCCAGAGCCATGAAGTCACTGTTGATACGTTCCGAGGTATACCTGGCAGTATCATTTGTTCCAACATGGATTAGCAACATTGCGTAATAGTCAGTGGGCTTGATGAGTCTCGGCAAACTCTCTGTAACATCTTGGATTTTGGCACCAGGCAGATAGCATACCTCTCTGGACATCAAGTCTGGTCGGCAGATGGACGCCTCAGTACCCTTCAGAAGAGAGTCTCCAACCACCACTACCCTTCGTTTCCTTCTGGTCACTGATTCTGCAACTTTGGGGTACTTGAACTCTGGTTCTTCCCTTTCCAGGGATGCTTTCACCTCCTCCACTTCCAGGGCTGCATAATGCTTCTTCAATTCAAGGGCTGGAGAAGTTGGATTGGTGATTTTGCAGGCCCTGGTGACTTGTGTCCAACCATCGACATTCTGTTGGCGCCCATCTTCTCCTGTGCTGGAGAGCTTGGTTGCTGCAAGAAGCATCTCATCAATGTACTTCTCACTGTCTTGAATGCTCCTCAGCCTCGCCACCTCCTCTCTGAGTTCCTCCACTTGTTTCCTCAGAGCTTCAGCATGCAGGTACCCTGCACATGGAACCGGTCCTTCAACTGGCATTAGGACCTCTGTCTGGACCGAGGCAGAAGCTGTAACGGGGGCAACAGCTTTAGCAATACGATTTTTCCCAGCCATTGTTCTGTTCGTGGAGCTTAGGTATCTGTTAAAGCAAAAGAGAGAGATCTACCAAGTACCAGCCAGTTTCACAGCTGTCCTTTCAGAGAAAAAGCAGTTAAATCTCTGTAATTATATTCAAAATGTGCTGGTCCCATTCTCTGTGATTTGTTAAAGGGGGAGGTGCCCTATAAAGCAAGACTGCTCACTAGGGGTGGGTGGGAGTCGGGGTGGGTAGGGAGGGAACTAACACCTGATTAGGTGTTAGCAGTTTCTAAACCTGAGGTTACTGGATTTCAGCAACCTACTGTGCTCAAGGAAAGTTCCCCTAAAGCACCAAAAAAAAAAGTAAGAGTAAATTAGACTTACCTGCTAATTGTTGTTCCTTGCGGAACTCTAGTCCAGTCCCGGAACCATAGAGTTGTGAACCTCCACCAGCAGCTTTGGAGACTGAACATCTTCATCTCTTTGATCATCCAGCTATATGCAGCCCCAAGGACCGCCCACACATCAGTACCTATTGACAAAGCATACTAAGCAGAGCAACAAATCAGTAGATATAACACAGTGGAAAAAAGGATCCTGACCCTAAAGTTCCCACTACTAGCAAAAACTATTTTTTTTTCCAATTGTGTAAGAACAACCTCCCGCCTACGGGAAGGCGGACCAGAACAGCCGTGGCGACCCTTGTGCAAAACGCATGCAACAAGAGGCGCCACCACTCACCCCCAAGATTTGACCCCGAAAGGAAACTAAGGCGTGCTGCAAGCAGAGGAGCTCTGACCGAAAGTATAGAGAACAAAAACCCTGGCAGACTCCTATAATGAATGTACCTTCTTGACTGGCAGCGAGAACAGATAGACAGGGAGGGATCCGGGACTGGACTAGAGTTCCGCAAGGAACAACAATTAGCAGGTAAGTCTAATTTACTCTTCCTTAGCGTCCCTCTAGTCCAGTCCCGGAACCATAGAGGATGTAACAGAGCAGTAAATCTCAACGGGAGGGCCTCGCTAGTCCAGCCTGAAGCACCTGAGACCCAAACCGCGCATCCGACGCCGCCTGCACATCCAGACGATAGTGCTTAGCAAAGGTGTGCAAGGACGACCACGTCGCCGCCCGACAAATATCCACCGCCGGCACCAAGCTAACTTCTGCCCAAGACGCCGCCTGCGCCCTAGTCAAGTGAGCCCGAAGCCCGGCAGGAACCATCCTGCCGTGTAAAAGGTATGCCGACGAAATCGCCTCTTTCAACCAGCGGGAAATGGAAGACTTAGACGCCGCTTCCCCCTTGCGCGGACCGCCAAATGCGACAAATAGGCGATCGGACTTACGGAAGACCGCCGTTTCCCTCAAATACCGACGAAGTGCTCGACGGACATCCAACGCGTGCAAGGAGTTATCCGCGTGCTTGCCCCGTTCCTTGGCAAACACCGGGAGAGACACCACCTGATTCATGTGAAACGCCAAAACTACCCTAGGCAAAAACGCAGGAACCGGTCGCAATACCACCTTGTCGGCAGAGAAAGATAGATAGGGTTCCCTACACGAAAGAACCTGCAACTCCGAGATCCTGCGAGCTGACGAGATCGCTACCAGAAACACCGTTTTCAACGTCAAGTCCTTCAACGAAGCTTGCGCCAAGGGTTCAAACGGCGAAGCCACCAGAGACCTCAGCACCAAATTCAAGTCCCACGAGGGCACTAAAGCCCTGCACGGAGGACGCATAAGCAACACCGCTCGCAGAAGCGCTTCACGTCCGCATGGGACCCCAATAACTGGCCCTGAACCTTGCCTCGAAAACACGCAAGAGCTGCAAGTTGTACCCTCAACGAACTGGCCGCCAGGCCCTTGTCCACCCCTGCTTGCAAGAAGGAGAGGATCTGAGGAACGGAGGTCCGCAAAGGCCGCAACTCGCGAGCCGCATACCAGCTCTCAAAAATACGCCAGACCCGGACATACGCTAGCGACGTAGACCGACTCCGCGCCCGCAACAAGGTAGCAATGACCTCCGTTGAATAACCTTTGGCTCTCATTCGTGCCCTCTCAATAGCCATGCCGTAAGCGAGAATCGAGCCACCTGAGGCATCTGCAGCGGCCCCTGCCGAAGGAGATCCGGCCGAGGAGGCAGGAGCCACGGATCGGCCACACTCAACCGCACCAGATCCGCATACCAAGGCCGACGAGGCCAGTCCGGGGCAATCAGAACCACGGGACCCAGATGCCGCTCGATCCGCTGTACCAGGCGACCCAGCAGAGCCCCCGGAGGAAAGACAGAGCAGCCCGTACCTTGGCCACCTTTGTGCCAATGCATCGAGGCCTTCCGACATGCGTTCCCGACGCCTGCTGAAGAACCTTTCGACCTGCGCGGACTCGAAGGTCGCCATGAGGTCCATTATCGGCAGACCCCAACAACGGACCAGCAACGCAAATACCTCGGGATGTAGAGACCACTCTCCGGGGTCTACCCTGCGACGACTCAGAAAGTCCGCCTCCACATTGTGAACCCCCGCGATATGCTGGGCCGACAGACCCTGAAGCTGCCGCTCTGCCCAATCCAGAAGCAGATCCGCCTCCGCTTCCAACGCCGCGCTGCCTGTGCCTCCCTGGCGATTTATGTAGGCTACCGTGGAGGCATTGTTGGATAGCACCCTGACCGCCGCTCCCTGCAGCCAAGGCTGAAACGCTGTCAGAGCCAACCACACGGCTCTCATTTCCAGTCGGCTGATGGACCATCGGCTCTCCCGCGAGGACCACTGGCCCTGAGCAATCTGGCCCTCGCAATGAGCCCCCCAGCCGCTCAAACTGGCATCCGTCATCAGCGGACGCCAAACGGGAGACTCCAAGGGCATACCGTTCGCCAGAGAGCGCCGACGCAACCCCCAGCGAAGGCTGCGCCGAATCTCCAAGGGGCAAACTAACTGACGAGCAAGCGAGTCGGACTGATGACACCATCGACGCAGCAGCGCTCGCTGCAGAGGCCGCATGTGCGCCCTTGCCCACGGAACTACCTCGATGGTCGACGCCATCGTGCCGAGAAGCTGAAGGTATTGCCAAGCCGAGGACGCCCGTCTCGCTAGAAACTGCTCCACCAGCCGCCTCAGGGCCCGCGCTCTGTGCACTGGGAGAAAAACCTTCCCGTTGCCGGTCTCGAAACGCGCCCCCAAATACTCCAAGGTCTGCGAGGGAAGGCGGCTGCTCTTCGCCCGATTGACCACCCAGCCTAACGACTGCAAAACCTGTACGACCCGCGCCGTCGCCCGGAGACTCTCCTCCCTCGACTTCGCCCGGATCAACCAGTCGTCGAGATAGGGATGCACGAGGACACCCTCCTTCCGCAGGAATGCCGCTACCACCACCATGATCTTCGTGAAGACCCGTGGCGCCGTCGTTAGGCCGAAGGGCATGGCTTGAAACTGAATATGGCCCATCGGCAGCGCAAACCGCAGAAATCTTTGATGTTCCCGGCGAATGGGAATGTGCAAATAGGCCTCCGTAAGGTCTAGGGACGTTAGGAATTCCCCCTCGCGGACCGCCGCTATGACCGAGTGCAGCGATTCCATGCGAAAATGCGACACCCGGAGGCACCGATTCACTCTCTTTAAATCCAGGATTGGTCGAAAGGTGCCCTCCTTTTTCGGCACTACGAAGTAGATGGAGTATCGACCGGACCCTAACTGCCCCTCCGGCACGGGGGCGACCGCCCGGAGCCGAAGCAGCCGGGAAAGTGTATCGGATACGACTCGTCATTTCCAGGGAGCACTGCACGGGGACATAACGAAGGAATCGAGCACCGGTCGATGTAGCTCGAGCGCATATCCCTCTCGTATCACTTCTAACACCCACCAATCGGATGTGATAGCGGCCCAGGCAGGGTAGAAATCCCGCAGTCTGCCCCCTACGGGAATCACCGCCACCGGAGCTGGCCTCGCTTCATTTTGACTTTTTGGGGACCTGCGCCTGGAAGGAGCTAAAACCTCTACCTGCCCCCCGAAATCCGCGGAAACTCTGTCCGCGCCCCAGATATCTGGAACGCTGGGACTGACCAAAGCGGGAGGCACGAAACCTCCGAAAGGACTGCTGAGACCCCCGGAAGGTGAAGGTCGGCTTACCCTGCTTGGGCTTATCCTCCGGAAGCCGAGCCCCCTTAGAATCCCCGAGATCTTTTACCAACCTATCCAAGTCCTCCCCAAATAACTGCCTGCCCTTAAACGGCAGCTTACTAAGGAGAGCTTAAGAAGAGCCATCAGCCGCCCAATTGCGTAACCAAAGAGAACGACGCGCCGCTACCACCGACGCCATGCCGTTAGCTAACCCCCTAATGAGGTCATAGTGGCTATCCGCCAAATAAGCGGTACCCGACTCCAATCTGGACGCCGCGGCCTCTTGTTCTGCCGACTGGGGCCCCTGGAACTGTTGAGCCCAGCGGAGGCAGCCGCACGCCACCCAGGCCCCGGCCACCGCCGCCTGCATTGACAGGGCAGCAACATCAAACGCCTGTCTCAACAAGCTATCAACTTTCCGATCCTGCGGGTCCTTCAACGCCGCAGCACCTTCCACTGGGATAGTAGTCCATTTAGTAACCGCGGAAACTGCCGCGTCCACCTTCGGCGAACGAAAGAGCTCTCTATCAGCCTCCGACAGAGGATATAACTTAGGCAACAGTCTAGCCCCGCGCAAAGCGGACTCTGGACTGTTCCACTCCTCCTGGATCATAGCTTTAAAAACCCTATGGAGCGGAAAGACTCTGTGGGAAGTGCGCACCGCCTGAGATCCTCCAACTTGTCCTCCGCAGTGGCATCTTCCACGGGTATGTTCAATACCTTGAGGGTTTCGGCAATCAGTGCCGGAAGTTCCTCTTTACGAAATACACGCACTATTCTACTACTCTGCTCGTCGTCCAACAACTCGCCGTCTTCTAAATCCTCTGCAGACTCCAGCTCAAGAGCCTCCCCCAACCCCTCGTGGAACTCGTCCCCAGGAGGCGCAGAACCCACAACACTCGGGGGCCGGCTCTTCTTTTGTGGACCAGTGTCTCCCTCTACTGAAAGTGGACGCTTTAGCCCATGGCGGGGCAGGACCGAGCCTCCCCCCGCCGGCTGCAAGAGAGCCAGAGCCTCCTGCATGAGAGAGAAAAAGGCGGGTGGAACTCCCAGAGATCCCTCCTGGACGCCCCCCACCAACAGGTGCTCCGGCACCGCAGAAATCCCCGGACCAAGGACCGTCTCTGCCTGCTCTGATGTCCCTTCTCTAGATACAGGTGGGAGATCTGCACTGGAGCCCTCCAGAGGATCCTCCATGCCAGCACTCACAGCAGAACAAGTGGCTCAACTCGGGCTTCCAAATTACTACTTCTACGAATGCCACAGACCAGACACCGAGGACTAGGAGGCATGGCTATGCACACAGCCCTTTGCCAGCAAAGCAGGAACACCTTGCTGAAGCAAACAGAGCAGAAAAAAAATCGCGATTTTAGAAGTGCTCAAAAACGCTCCAAATTGCAGGATTAGATAGAGCTGGAGTCAATTAGCTGATATCTGACCAAGAAATGCAAAAACAAAGCTCCTATCCCTAAAAAAAAAACACGAAGAAAAACAACTTTGAAAAAAATCCAAAATGGCCGCCGGACCCGATCCCGCCAAAAAAAGGACCAGAAAAAATACCCAAAAGGTCTAAAACACTCCCCAGAGCTGATTCCAGGCCACCCCAAGGCCTCCACCACTGCCTTTAGAAAGAAAAAGCTTCAAACTCTACTCACCCACACACAGGAGTGGAGGGGGGGTCAAAACACTGCGAGTGCTGTCCAGCGTGCCTGTCACAAGTTCTGAGTAGCAGTTATCAGAGTCAATAACAGAGTAATAACCGCTCAGGGCAGCTCGGGGAACCCCTAAATCAGTCAGGGGACCCTCAGAACCTACTGCTGTATTTAATTGCTGCCTGTAATTGTCTTCAACCTTCTCCTCACCCACCAAGGGGGTTCGGTAGAAAGGAGATCTGTGTCCTGTGCAGCTCCCCTGCTTGTTTGACCTATGGGGAGACTGACAGAGAGAGACAGAGAGAAAAAAACAGATTAGAGAAAGACAGAAGGGACACAGTCAAAGATTTCCTCCACAGCAGCAGCCCAGCACCTAAATCTAGAAAATAATAAAACACTAAAGCTCTGCTTATTTGTTCCTAAGGAACCCAGTTCTGGGCTCTGACTTCCAAGCTGCTTGGAGACTGAGATACTGATGTGTGGGCGGTCCTTGGGGCTGCATATAGCTGGATGATCAAAGAGATGAAGATGTTCAGTCTCCAAAGCTGCTGGTGGAGGTTCGCAACTCTATGGTTCCGGGACTGGACTAGAGGGACGCTAAGGAACCTTGCTTTAAAAAAATATACAAAAAACCCTTTTAAGAGCTCCCAGTCAGAGAGCTAGCAATGTAATATAATAAAACAAACAAACCCTCAAATCCTTACTGTTTGTTGATCTGTGGAGCCCTGGTTAGGAAAGCCTCAACAGGGCAGGGCACTGGAGCCTTTTATGCAGGCTTCAACTGCACTCAGGAAACAGGCCCACTAACTCCTGATTAGGTGTAATCTTAGGTAGTGCAAAATGCTGCAGCAACAATCACTGCTAGAAACACTATTGCTTTAAATGGAAACAAATGTTGCTTCCTGCCTGCCAACAATTACAAACCTCTTGGAAAAAAAATGAGGGGAACCTCAGAGAGGGAAACTTGCTGCATATAGGGAGGAGTGGCCTAGTGGTTGGGGCAAGTTACCTCAGGCAGGAAGGTCGGGGGTTCAAATCCCACTAGAGGACAGCAACCTTGGGCCGGAAGGACTGGGGTTTCGAGTCCTACAGGTGCTCCTTGTGGTCTTGGGCAAGCCACTTAACCCTACATTGTCCATGTTATCTGTAAGTATTAGCATATGTGTCTCATATCCCCTCGTGTTAAATGTATCCAATTGTGTTGTGATCACTTTGATTGAAGGATAAGGTTGTATACAAAACTGTCTAAATAAATATATACATATGACTCAAGTATAAATAAGCTTGCTTTCCCTCCAAACTGTCATAGGTTCCCCCTCACACCCAAATTTTTTGTTTAAATTTCAATGCATATAAAAATTAAAGGGAGGAAGTGACGTTACCCGACGTGATGGCTGCCTGAGCGCTCAGCTCTGGGGCCAACCCTGATTAAAGGCAAGTAAAAGCTTCCAGAGATGCCAAAAGAAAGAATGGCACAATTTAAACTGTACCTGAAGCAAAGGGAAGAACATAAGAACATAAGATATGCCATACTGGGTCAGACCAAGGTCCATCAAGCCCAGTATCCTGTTTCCAACAGTGCCAATCTAGGTCATACATACCTAGCAGTATCCCCAAGAGACACAGGTTCCACAATGCTTGTATTGGGTCAAGCATTGATATCCTGGGTCCCTTCTTAAAAATGGTTTATGGACCTTTCCTCCAGGAACTTGTCCAAACCTTTTTTAAACCCAGCTACACGAACAGCCTTTACTACATCCTCCGGTAACAAATTCCAGAACTTGATTAAACGTTGAGTGAAAAAATATTTTCTCTTATTTGTCTTAAATAGTTTACCCTGTAGCTTCATTACATGTCCCCTAGTCTTTCTATATTCTGATAGCATAAACAATCGATCTACATTTACCTGTTCCACTCGATTCATTAATTTATAGACCTCTACCATATCTCCCCTCAGCCGTCTCTTTTCCAGGTTGAAGAGCCCTAACCTTTGTAGCCTTTTTACATAGGAGTAGCCTTCCATCCCTTTTACCATTTTGGTGGCTCTTCTCTATACCTTTTCTAATAATGCTATATCCTTTTTAAGATACGGCGACCAGAACTGCAAACAATATTTAAGGTGCGGTCGTACCATGGAATGATACAGAGGCATTATAATATCCTTTGTTTTATTTTCCATTTCTTTCCTTATGATACCTAGCATTCTATTTGCTTTCTTGGCCGCCGTTGCACACTGGGCGGAGGGTTTTAACATGTTATCCACGATGACTCCTAAATCTTTTTCCTGGGTGGTGGTTCCCAATGTGGAACCTTGCACTGTGTAACCATAGTGTGGGTTGTTCTTTCCTAAGTGCATAACTTTGCACTTGTCCACATTAAATTTCATCTGGTCATTTGGATGCCCAGTCTTCCAATTTATCCAGATCCTCCTGCAGTTTTCCACAGTCCTCTTGGGTTTTAACAACTTTAAACAGTTTTGTGTCGTCTGCAAATTTGATAACCTCACTAGTTATTCCCTTTTCCAGGTCATTTATGAATATGTCAAAAAGTAGCGGACTCAGTACAGATCCCTGGGGTACTCCACTATTCACCTTTTTCCATTGGGAAAATTGGCCATTTAGCCCTACCCTCTGCTTTCTATCTTTTAACCAGTTCCCGATCCACAATAGTACACTGCCTCCTATCCCATGACTTTTTAGTTTTGCCAAAAGTCTCTGATGAGGGTCCTTGTCAAAGGCTTTCTGAAAGTCCAGATACACTATATCAACAGACTCACCTTTGTCTACCTGTTTATTCACACCTTCAAAAAAACATATCAGATTAGTAAGACAAGATCTTCTTTGTCTAAAGCCATGTTGGCTGTCTCCCATAAGGCCATGACTATCTACATGCTGTGTAATTTTGTTCTTTATGATGGTTTCTACCATTTTCCCCGGTACTGACGTCAGGCTCACCGGTCTGTAATTTCCAGGATCACCCCTGGAACCCTTTTTAAAGATTGGCGTTACACTGGCGAAGGATGTCTACCCGGAGGAAAGCTGCAGACTTAGAGTACATATATGTAAAAGCGAGCAGTGGGGGTAGCAGCGAGAGTAAAATGGCAATGAGTGGTGCACAATAATAACTAGAGCGAGCAGAAGTTGAAGAGAGGGAAACAAAGTATTCCGGGCGAAACAGAAGGCAGCCTATGGCAAATTACTAGAGCCGCGTTAAGGGAATGGTTCACCCAGATAAAAACAGAAGTCCAGGCGGTTAAAATTGAACTCGGAGAGCTAATGGGAAACCTAAAAGAGGAGATAGATGAGCTGACCCACCGAACAGGGGAACATGAAATTGAATGGAAGCCTTGGAAGAAGAACAAGAAGCCTTGGAGGGTAGAAACAGTAAGGAGGAGTGGAAGGAACAAATACACTATAAAATAGAGGACTTGGAAAATAGATCTAAGAAGAAATAATCTCCATATAAAGGAAGTACCAGAGACCTTTGAATTTAAAAACTGCCTAAAAGTTGCAGAAGCGATATGCAGAAAGACTCTGAGGCAGGGAGGGGAGGACAAGCTCCCAGAAGAAATTCAGATAGACAGAGCACACCGGTCCTTGGGGCCACAGAGATCCAACAAGCCAAGAGATATCTTTATCTGCTTTAAGGATTATAGAGTGAAAGAAAAAAATAGTGTCAAAAATGAGAAAATGTGGAACCTTTTAATGGCAAGGATACCTAGGTTGCACTTTATGCGGACTTATCTATGGGAACATTACAGAGACCCTGAGCAATGGCTCCCATCACTAAGGCTCTTAGAGAAGAGGAGATAAGATACCGCTGGCTATACCCCTTTCGACTCATGTTTACATCAGGGAGAAAACATGGAAGGTGCAAACAGTGGGGATGCGATGGCAGCGGTGAAGAAAGCAGGATTGCCAGACCAGACTGCCGCAGTGAGTCAGGATAGTGCCCAAGCGAGCCTGGCAGAGGAACGAGAAAGAAATACAGACCAACAGATAAGAGGGTCGATGCAGAGCAGACGTACTGAAACTCAAAGAACAAATCAGAAGGCAGCAAAATGAAAATTACACTAACCTGGTAATTGTAGTTCCTGGAGGGTCCAGTTTAGTCCTCCACAATCGGGTAGTGCACCTCCTCCTGCAGCCTGGAGACTGGACCAATCAAATCTTCCGTAGTATATATGCAGACGGAGCTCCCAGAAGCCCCCAGTGTACTAGTAACAAAGCAAACTTAACGAAGCAACACATTAGAGTAAGAGAAAAAAATGCATACTAAAGAAGAAACTCGTTCCCCCCAATAAGCTATCAGCCCCCTCCCCAAACGAGGAAGCCAGAACACTGCACCGCGCCTCTAGCGACGCTCCGGTAGCAAAAAGACAGCCCACAGTCAAAATTCCAAGAGAGCTGACTGAAAATCCGATAGAAGGAATAGCACTGACAAAGAGCGCGGCCGCAAAAAAGGACCGAACGAAAAAGAGGAAACCGTCTCAGGGCCAACCCGTTCGGAAAGCGCGCCGCACTAAACCAGCTGATACTCGGGAGGGAAGGAGGACTAAACTGGACCCTCCAGGAACTACAATTACCAGGTTAGTGTAATTTTCATTTCCTGATCGGTCCTCCAGTTTAGTCCTCCACAATCGGGATGTAACAGAGCAGTCAACACCGGGCGGGATCTTTCCATCCGGCGCGCAGAACCGCCGAACCAAAACAGGAATCCCGAGCGGCTGACACATCCAAGCGATAGTGTTTACTGAAAGCATGTAACGACGACCAAGTAGCCGCCTTACAGATGTCCGCAGGCGGAACCAGGCTATACTCCGCCCAAGAGGTCGCTTAAGCCCTTGTGGAGTGAGCTCGGATCCCCTCTGGAACCGGCCGCTGCTGCAACAGATACGCGGAGGCGATCACGTCTTTGAGCCATCGGGCAATGGAGGCTTTAGCCGCCGCCTCCCCCTTCCGTGCACCTCCGAAGAGCACGAACAAGTGGTCGGTCTTACGAAAAGATTCGGTAACCTTCAATTAGTGACGAAGCACGCGACCAACATCTAGACAGTGAAGCCCCTTGTCCGCAGCCTTGGCGGAGCCAGAAGGTAGTACCGGGAGAAACACTGCCTGATTCACATGAAAAGGAGAAACCACTTTAGGCAAAAAGGAAGGAACCGGACGAAGAACCACCCGATCTTGGGAAAAGGACAAAAAGGGCTCCCTGCAGGACAGCGCTTGGAGATCAGAAATACGCCGCGCCGAGCAGATGGCCATGAGAAAAACCGTCTTCAGCGTGAGGTCTTTCAGAGACGCCCTACGCAGGGGCTCAAAAGGTTCGTGAACCAGGGCCCGCAGCACGAGATTCAAGTCCCAAGGAGGTACGAAGATCCTGCGGGAAGGCCGCAAATGAAAAACCGTCGTAAGAAAACGACGGACGTCTGGATGAGACCCAAGGGGACGGCCCAAAACTTTGCCGCGATAGCAGGCGATTGCCGCCAACTGGACTTTCAGGGAGCTAGCAGCCAGACCTTTATCAAAACCATCTTGGAGAAAACTTAAAACGACGGGCACGGAAACCGTCGCTGCCCGGATCCCTCGCCGGGAGCACCAGTCTTCAAAGATTCTCCAAACCCGCACATAAGTAAGAGAGGTGGACATCTTTCGTGCCCGCAGGAGAGTAGCAATCACCGCAGCAGAGTAACCCTTCTTTCTTAACCGAGCCCTCTCAATGGCCAAACCGTAAGCGAGAATCGACCCACTTGGGGCATCCGCAAGGGCCCCTGAAGAAGAAGATCCGGCAACGCGGGCAGAAGCCAAGGAACGCCGTCGCGGAGCCTGACCAGGTCGGCATACCAGGGTCTCCTGGGCCAATCCGGGGCCACCAACACCCCCCGACCCCTGTGGGCCTCGATGCGTTGAACGACTCGGCCGATCAGAGCCCATGGAGGAAATACATAAAGAAGACCGGCCGTTGGCCACGGCTGAATGAGGGCATCGATCCCCTCGGACATGCACTCTCGTCGCCTGCTGAAGAAGCGCCCCGTCTTGGCCGACTGGAACGTCGCCATGAGATCCATGATGGGCGGACTCCACCGATGAACTATTTGTGCGTAAACCTGCGGGTTGAGCTCCCACTCGCCGGGGTCCACCCGCACTCTGCTGAGAAAATCTGCTTGAACGTTGTCTGCGCCCGCGATATGGGCTGCTGAGATCGCCGGAAGACGAGTCTGCACCCAATTGAACAAAGCCGTCGCCTCCGATTCCAGGGCTACACTGCCGGTGCCCCCTTGGCGATTGATGTAAGCTACCGTGGTCGCATTGTCCGAGAGAATCCGCACTGGCCGACCGAGGACCAGGGCTTCGAGGGCTAGCCGCACCGCCCGCAACTCGAGCCGGTTGATCGACCAAGAGGCTTCCAGGGGAGACCAGTTCCCCTGCGTGAAGCGGGTTTCGCAGTGTGCACCCCAGCCGGAAAGGCTGGCATCCGTTGTGAACGAAACCCAAAGGGGAGGCTCCAAGGGAATCCCCCGCATCAGGTTCTTGGAGGAAAGCCACCACCGGAGCGAACGGCGAACCTGTTTCGGACAAGGTAGTCTCATGTTCAACGAGTCGAACTGGTTGGACCAACGACGCAGAAGAGCACTCTGGAGCGGACGCATATTGAAACGGGCCCAGGGCACCACCTCCAGGGTCGCCGCCATCGTGCCGAGTAGCCGAAGGTACCACCACGCGGATGGAGCGGGCATCCCCCGGAAGAGACGGACGAGGCTCTGCAACGCTAGGACACGGCGCTCCGGCAAAATTACTAAGCCCCGCGCCGTGTCGAAGCGTACTCCCAGGTATTCGAGTTCCTGAGTCGGGCACAAACAGCTCTTGCGTTCGTTCACCACCCAGCCGAGAGATCGCAACAGAGCCACCACCCTGTTCGTGACCTGCACACACTCTGGGCTGGACTTCGCCCGAATCAACCAGTCGTCTAGATACGGGTGGACTAGGATGCCTTCCTTGCGCAAGGACGCCGCGACCACTACCATCACCTTTGTAAAGGTGCGGGGAGCCGTGGCGAGACCAAACGGCAGGGCCCGAAATTGGAAGTGGCCCCATGGAAATGCGAAGCGAAGAAACCGTTGATGAGATGATCGGATGGGAATGTGAAGATAGGCCTCGGATAGATCGAGGGATGTCATAAACTCTCCTCGCCGTACCGCGACAAATGACTGACCGCAGAGTCTCCATACGGAAGTGCGGTACCTTGAGAGCGCGATTCACGCCTTTGAGATCCAGTATTGGGCGAAGAGAACCGTCCTTTTTGGGAACCACAAAATAAATGGAGTAACGACCGGCGCTTCTTTCCAAGGGAGGAACGGGAACCACCGCCCTCAGGGAGAGGAGCCGATCCAGAGTCACGCGGATGTCCCGCTTCTTTTGCTCTCCCTTGCAGGGAGACATAACAAAGGAATCTCGAAGCGGGCAGGCAAACTCCAGCGCATAACCCTCTTCGATAATCTGTAACACCCATTGATCTGACGTAATCTGGGCCCAAGAAGGAAGAAAATCGCGCAAACGACCCCCGATAACTGGACTTCCCTCTAGAGCCCGCCTCGCTTCATTGTGGCTTGCGATTAAAGGAAGAGGACGAAGAAGAGGCGGCTCCGGAGAAGCCTCGTCCTGCCCCTCTGAAACCACGAAACCCCTGGTAACGGGCTCCAAATAGACCGCGCTGAGACTACCACAGTCGGGAAGAACGAAACCTGCGAAAATCCCGAAATTGACCGCGCACCGAGGGGGACGATCTATTGAGTTTAGGCTCATCTTCCGGCAGCCTACCTCCCTTAGACTCACCGAGATCTTTTACCAATTTATCCAGAGCCTCACCAAACAACAATTTGCCCTTAAAGGGCAGCTTACTAAGGCAAGACTTGGAAGAACCGTCGGCCGCCCAGTTACGTAACCAGATGGACCGACGTGCCGCCACCACGGAGGCCATACTATTAGCCAAGGAGCGGATCAAATCATAAAGCAGATCCGCCAAGTAAGCCGATCCGGACTCCATGCAGGTAGCTTCCAGCAACCCCTGCTGGTCCAGTCCGGAACCCGAGCGCAGATGCTGAGACCAACGTAAACAAGCCCGGGCAACCCACGCCCCACAAATGGAGGCCTGTAGGGACAAGGCGTTGGTATCGAAGGCTTGCTTCAACAAATTATCAACCTTCTTATCCTGAACATCCTTCAAGGCCGCGGCGCCCTCAACCGGGATGGTGGTTTTCTTAGTCACCGCCGACACCGCAGCATCCACCCGCGGTGACTTAAACAAGTCCTTGTCCTTGTCGGCCAAGGGGTAAAGACGATGCATGGTCCTAACACCCTTCAAACCGGATTCGGGTTGTTCCCACTCCGAGTGGATCATTTGCTCAACGACCCGGTGTACAGGGAACACCACTTGGGCGTCCCTGACCGCCTGAATGAGAGGGTCTTCGAGACCCTCCTCCTCCAGAGGCCGAACCACAGCTAGGTTAAGGGTTTGAAGGGACACCGTGATCAAAGGGACAGCTCGTCCCTATGAAACACGCGAATAATCCGAGCCTGATCTTCTGGCTCCGGGATTTCCCCGTCCTCTAGCTCATCAGCCTCCGCCTCAGGATCACCCTCCGCCTCAACATCAGGAAAACAAAGGGTGTCCTGATCGTGGTCCACAAACTTGAGCCTTTTGGCGGCCGGCTGAGAAGCGCGCTGAACCTCCCCCAAGGAGCAAGGGGAAAGGGACGCGGGCCAAGCCTCCGGCAGCTGACCGGACCGACTCAAGCGGAAAGCCTGATGCATGAGGAGAACGAAATCTGGGGAAAAATCTACAGGTGGCGCTGCTACAGCCGCATGCTGCAACTCAGGGACACCCCCACTAGACAGCGGTACCGAACCAGACGTGAGAACGCCCGACGAAGGTACACTCTCCCCCGCTCAGTAGGGACAGGCAGCTCCTTCAGTTCAAGTGAATGTTCCAGGTCTGAAGAAGCTGAGGCACAGCCCCTGCAGATGCCAGAGTCAGAAACCGCACCTCTGCGGGACCCGCAAATTACGCACTGCGGTTTGGTAGCCATCTGTTGGCAACCTCCCGGCAAGCGGAAGAGAAGGGAGCAAAATCAGGTCAAGCCCACACCAAAGGGACTAACCCGATGAAAATAAGGACTGGAATTAAACTTCTTAAAAAAAAAAAAAAAAAAAAAAAAAGAAAATAAAATACTCCCTAGATTCCCAGGACTGTCCTGAGCAAAATCGCCAGCATAAAAAACCCCAAAAATGCCAGGGGAACCCGTGCACAAGTGTTAAAAATTGAGAAGTTCCCTTTTTAAAACTTCAAAATGGCCGCCGTTTGAGCTCCCGCGGTAAAAAAAGGGCGCGAAAATACAAGGTAACCGGAGAAAGATGAAAATAATTAAAACGGACCCCAAAGAAGGGCAAATTAGAAAAAAACAAAATTCCAGCACACAGCAGGAAATCGGGACGCCGGGGAGCTGAGAGACCCACAGAAAATAGTACCGGGAGTGAACTGCAGCACCCGATTAAAATAAGTAACAGAAAAGTCCTACCAGCTCTGAAAACAGCACAGGATACAGCCAGCAATTCAGATGGAAAGGCAATGCTGGACCTGGTATGGCTCTTCCCCGTACAGTCTAGGGGAGAGCTCAACCGAGGCTGTCCAAATACACCGGGAGGAAGACAGGGGCCCAATGCAGGACTGGCTTCTCACCCCGGGAGGTCCCCCGTGTCTAAAAAAAAAAAAAAAGAAAAAAAAAAAAAGGCTTAAAGAGACAGCTACCTAGGAAAGAAAAGGTAATGAAATAAGGAGAGAAAGCAAAAACCCCATAAAAGAACTAACTAGTGTTGCTCCCCCAAGTGTCACTAAGTGTGCCCAGGCAGGGCACACACGTCCTCAAGCTGCAAGGAGACTGGACACACTGGGGGCTTCTGGGAGCTCCGTCTGCATATATACTACGGAAGATTTGATTGGTCCAGTCTCCAGGCTGCAGGAGGAGGTGCACTACCCGATTGTGGAGGACTAAACTGGAGGACCGATCAGGAAACGCTGATGTGACCAAAGAACCAAGACATCAAGCAGTTTGGAAAGAAATAGACTGTATCAAGGCAATTGAAACTTTGTACAGAAGCAGAGAAGTATGGTAGTTATGAAAACGGACAAGGCCTGGAAGGCCAGTGCTAAGACTCAACACATAAGGGACATAAAGTTGAGGGAGGTTAAGGGGAGGAGGACAATGTTTAAAAGTTAAATAGATGTATATGGAACTGTTAGGGTAAAGTACATATACATTATATGTTATAAGAGGATAAAGGGGTAAAAGGGGGAAGGGTAGAGATGGGGGGGGAGGAATAAAGGAGGGGTGGAAGATCAGGGAAGGCAGAGCACGCACTACTCCACTTAACCTCTGGAACGAGAGGGGGCAGGGAAGAAGGGTAAAAGAGGGAGGGGTGAGGGGATGGGAAGGGGGGGGGAGAAGAGGGGGAAAGGAGGGAGGTGAAGGTGGGGGAAAACGGAGGAGGGAAAATAAAGGGAATGAGAGATTGGTATTAATTGTAGCCACTATGAAATGCAACCTAAGGGCTGCAAACTTGGCGGAAAAGATGAATGTTGGAAAGGGAGGGGAACTCTATGTATACAAGAAACATATTTAAAAGTGGGACAAGAGGGGCTGTTATGAACTAAAACCTACCCAAGGATAATCCTAGCAGGACAACAAGCAAACCCCAAAAAAGGGGGAGTGGGACTATTAATAAGTGCGGCCTATCAAAATGCAGTAGTAGAGGAATGCAGGGATAACAAAGGGCAGTGGATAGGGGTAAGGCTGCAAAAAGCAGGGGAAAAGATATGGATAGTGAACATATATGGCCCCAATACCCAACAAGGGGCGTTCTATGAACAAATGATAATGGAGCTGGATCAGTTTGGAAAAGTCTCAATTCTTATGAGAGGAGACTTTAAACTAACAAGTAACCCAAGATTGGACAACAGTGAGGGAGCCATGTTAGGAGGGCAGAAAGAACAAAAAAGCCTGTTAAAACGAAAGGAACGCTTAGTGTGGACATATGGAAAATGTAGACACCCAGGGGAAAGGAAATATATATTCTATTCACATGCACATGGATTCTATAGTCGGCTGGATATGACATGGGGTAGCGGAAAATGGGTAGCAAGGATCATTCAGGCAGAACAGGGATCTATAAACTTGGACAGACCATGCCACGGGGTTAAGTGTCACCTTTGATTTGGGTCAGGGATAATGGGATAAAATTTTGGCAGCTAAATGATTCAATGCTGGAGGAGGAGACAGTGGTAAACCGGTTAAGACATGTTATACAAGAGTATTTGTAATTTAACCTTAATGGGGAGGTGGCCCTTAGCACAGTATGGGTTAGCCTGAAAGCAGTAGCCCAAGGGCACCTGATAAGTATGGCAGCACAAGCAAAGAAAGAGAAGGGGGCAGCAGAAAAGCAAATGTGGGATAGGATCCGGGAACTAGAAAGTAATATCAAAGTGATCATGACCCCAGGATAATAGCAGAACTGATAAAGGACAAGGGGTGATCTAAGCAAGCTGAGAGCTCAAGAAAGATCACATGAGTTAGCAGCATTAAAACAAACCCACTTTGAGGGGGGGGGGGGAAACAAAGTGGGAAGAATATTGGCTGGTAGACTAAAAGCAAGACAGCAGGGAGCTCATATAAGGGGAATCAGGAACCAACAAGGCAAAATAGTACATCAAATGCCCGAGATTAGGAGAATATAGAGTAGTTACTCACCTGTAACAGGTGTTCTCCAGGAGCAGCAGGAATCAGTCCTCACATATGGGTGACGTCGGCGCTGACGGAGCCCTCGTGCGGAGCATTTCCCCAGCTTTCAAAGAAAGCCTTTGGGAATGCAGCGCGCATGCGCGGTCCCCTTCCCGCCCAAGGGTGCCAACTTGCTCAGTCTGATGACATAGCTAAAAGACAGCAAAAAACAGAAAAAATAAATCATATGACTGCAACTCCAAGGGGAGGGTCGTGAGGACTGATTCCTGCTGCTCCTGGAGAACACCTGTTACAGGTGAGTAACTACTCTTTCTCCAGGATCAAGCAGGAAGTCAGTCCTCACATATGGGACTCCCCAGCTCTAGACTACCGAGAACCCAAAGTTGAACAATAAGCTCCCTCTAGAGCCTCAGCATGTGAGATAAGAATCTTCTCTGAGAGCGCCCCCGAACGGTAGCCCAACACAAGGGCCGGAGGGTAGGAATTGCCTAAACCTCAAAGAGATTACGGAGTACCGCCTGTCCGAAAGCACTGTCCCTGCGGGACTCCCTCTCGAGGCAGTAATGGGCCGCAAAAGTCTGGCTTGAAGACCAAGTAGCGGCCCGGCAGATGTCTGCCAATGGAACAGAGCGGAGATGAGCTACTGACACAGCCTTCGCGCGACCCTGCAAGGAGAGGCCGGCTGCCCTGTACGCCCAGGCGATACAGTCTGCTACCCAAATGGATAGGGTACGCTTGGAGACAGGTGACCCCAGCTTATTAGGGTCAAAAGATACGAAGAGCTGAACAGCCCTTCGATGCCCCAGCGTACGGTCAATGTAGAAAGACAACGCCCTCCTACAGTTCAGGGTATGTAAGACCATCTCAGCCCGGCTGGTATGCGGCCTGGGAAAGAAGGTCAGAAGAACCACCTCCTGATTGAGGTGGAAAGAGGAGACAACTTTTGGAAGGAACTTAGGATGAGTCTGTAAGACCACCCTGTTCCTATAGAATCATGTGTATGGTCTATCAGAAACCAGAGTCTGTAGTTCACTCACACGCCTGGCTGAGGTAAAAGTCACCAAGAACAACGCCTTCCAGGAAAGGAAACGTAAATGACAAGTAACCATCGGCTCAAACGGTGGGCGAGTAAGTTGTTGCAAGACCACATTCAAATCCCACTCAGGGGCTGGTGGACGAATCGGAGGCTTGAGCAAAAGCAGGCCTCTGAGGAAGCGGGCCACTAAGGGGTGAACCGACAGCGACTGTCCCTCCACCGGTGAGTGATGTGCTGAAAGAGCACTGAGGTGGACCCGAACAGAGTTGGGATTTAAGGCCTAGGTCCGACAGGTGAAGCAGATACTGCAGCACCACTGGTACCAGGCACGAAAATGGATCCTCTTGGCGCTGAGCACACCAGGTGGAGAACTTACGCCACTTGAGGGCATAAGATTTCCGGGTGGATTGTCTCCTAGAGGCCAAAACCACCTCCTCCACTTCCCTAGGTAGAAGTAAGGGGGCTAGAACTACCCTTTCAGCAGCCAGGCCATCAAACGGAGGGACTGGAGGTTGGGGTGCAGGAGAGATCCCTGATCCTGAGACAGGAGATCGGGTTACACCCCCAGAGGGAGTGGGGTGTACACCGCCAACTGTAGGAGTGGAAACCACGGTTGCCTCGGCCATCTGGGGGCTACCAGGATCAGCGAGGCCCTGTACCGAAGAACCTTGAATAGGGTTCAGGCCACTAGAGGCGTTGGAGGAAATGCATACAGCAGGCCCGTAGACCAAGAGATTAGGCATGCATCTGCTGCTATTCGCAGAGGATGCAGTTGTCTGGAACAGAACCTGGGCAGTTGACGGTTCAGTGGACTGGCAAAGAGATCGATGGTTGGAAGACCCCATTTTAGGAAGATCTGCTGGACCACTAGGGGATTCAAATGCCATTCATGAGGCTGTAGAATCCTGCTCAACCTGTCTGCCAGGTAATTCTCTTGGCCAGGTAGATGAACTGCCTTGAGAAACATGCCTTGTTTGACCGCAAAGGCGCACAGGGCCTGTGCTTCCTGACACAGAAGCCTGGATCCTGTGCCCCCTTGTTTGTTCACATAGAACATTACTATTTGGTTGTCTGTCTGAATCAAGACAGACTGGTGAGAGAGGACATGAGAGAAAGTTTGCAGAGCCAATCGAATAGCTCGCAACTCCAACAGATTGATTTGCTGTGTGGCCTCCCAAGGGGACCAGAGGCCCTGAGTGCATGCCCCCTGGCAATGTGCACCCCAACCTTGAAGAGAAGCATCGGTCGTCAGTACCTGTGTGTGTGGTGGTGCCTGGAAAGGTACCCCTTTGATCAGGTTTGGGAGATGCAGCCACCATTGCAGGGAGGCCGCCAGTAGTTTGGACACTCTTACTCTGTCTCTTAAGTCTCCTGTGGCCTGTATCCACTGAGCTGGCCGCATATGCAGACGAGCATTTGGAGTTACATGGACTGTGGATGCCATGTGGCCCAAAAGCCTCAGGAAATGTCTGGCAGAGACCAGAGATCCACTGCAAAACTGCTGGGCCAGAGCCATCAGTCTGTGAGCCCTGTTCCCGGGCAAATAAGCCATTGCTTGGAAGGTATCCAACCTTGCCCCTATGAACTCTATGTCCCGTGAGGGGAGCAAAGTGGACTGTGCAAAGTTTATGACTAAGCCCAGGTGCTGGAGAAGAGAGAGAGTGCGAAGAGTGGCTTGTCTGGCCTCCTGTGGAGACTGACCCCTGATGAGCCAGTCGGTCCAGGTATGGAAAGACAAAGATAACCTGGTTTCTGAGATAGGCCGCCACCACCGCCAGGCATTTGGTGAAAACCCTGGGTGCGGAGGTTAGGCCAAATGGAAGTACCCTGTACTGAAAATTATTTCCTCCCACTACAAATCTGAGATATTGTCTGTGGTCTGGATGAATGAGGATGTGAGTATACGCATCCTTTAGGTCTAAGGAGCATAGCCAATCTCCCTGCTGGAGGCAGGGCAGCAGTATTCCAAGGGTAAGCATCTTGAACTTTTCCCTCTCCAGGAACTTGTTGAGATTTCGCAAATCTAGGATGGGCCTGAGGCCTCCTGTCCTTTTTGGTACTAAAAAGTACCTAGATTAGAAGCCCCGTCCTCTCAGGTGGTGAGGCACAGGTTCCACCGCCTGCTCCTGTAGAAGACTTGCCAACTCCTGAAGGAGGAGGTTCCTGTGCAGAGGGAGTCTTGGAGGCTCCCCTGGAAAATAGGAGGGAGGTAACTGGTTGAAGTAGAGCAAGTAGCCTTTTTGGACTATGCTCAGTACCCAGGTATCCCCTGTTATGGTTGACCACCTGTGGGCGTACAGTATCAGCCGGCCTCCTGTGCTGAGTGGAGCCAGCTGTGGGGGAGAGGCTATGCAGTGGGAGTCAAAACCACGCTCCCTGCTGTGCAGGAGCCGGAGCTAGCAGCTTGGGGGTTTTCTGCCTACGGGACCCATGTCCCTGCCCCTTGGCCTTCTGACCCTGCTGGGGAGCTGTAGAGGCCTGGAATTGAGGGTAGGATTTGTAGGCAGAGGCCTTCCTCGGGTAAAAGGGCTTTTCCCCCAAGCCCTTCTTTTGAGAAGGGGCAGAAGTCTTCCTGGACAGCCTTGTCCTGGTGAGAGTCTCAGTCTCGATTTCTGCAGCCTTTTCAGCCATGGGTTTGCCAAAGAGGTTCTCACCCCGGCAAGGGACATCGACCAACTTGTCCTGGACCCATGGCTCGAGGTCCGATGACTGTAGTCAGGCCTGACGGCGTGCACCAATGCCGGCCGCTGCTACTCGGGCTGAAGCCTCGAAGCCATCATAGGCTGCTCGAGATATAAACTTCGTGCACTCTCGAATCCCCGATGACAAAGCTTTGAACCTCTGCAAAGGTTCCTCGGAGAGGCCAGCAGAGAACCCGTCAATCTCCTTTGCCAGGTCTCGGAGGTACATGCCCATGTACAGCGGGTAAGTCTGGACACGGCAAGCCAGCATAGAGCCCTGGAAGCACTTTCTACCGAGGGCCACCAAGGAGTGCATCTTCTGACTCTTCAGACGATGCATGGCCAATTCCACAACCATGGAGTGGTGCGGTAGCTGTGCCTTCTGGAACCCAGGGCTCTTACGGATTCGATAGAAGGAATCGACCCATTTGCTGAGAACCGGCGCCGAGGCCGGTGCCTCCCACATACGGAAGAGCAGTCGTTCCAGCATCAGAGGAACCAGTACAGTAAAGGCCTCCTTTGTTGGAGAGTCATACTGGAGGGCCTCGAGCTCTTCGGCTCGAGGCTCCTCCTCGGGGTCTGCGGGGAAGGCCAAGGCCTTGGCCATGTCCCTCACGAAGTCCGAGAACCGAGTATCCTCCGGGGAAGGGACCTTCTCCGAGGCTCAGACTCCAGCGAGTCCGATGGGACACACCGGGTCCGGAAAGTGTCCGGGGACTCCTTGTCCTCCGTTTCCTACCCCGACCCCTCTGAGGAGGAATCGAGCGGCTCCGGTCGGGCAGGCACCGATGCTGTCCGCCCCGACGCCGAGGGTACCGGCATCGACGACCTTGGCCCCATATGGGAGGCCGAGGGAGACCTTGGCCGAGGATCGACTCGAGACCGCATGGACTTGAGGATCGGCTCAGCCTCCGGGGTTGACTTGGACGTCGAGGTCCCAGTGGTCGGGGCAGATGCACTGGTCAGACCGGCGATCAGCACCCACTGCTGTTCCATGAAGGCAGCCAAGCTGCTCTCCAAGGCCGTCAACCTGAGTCCAAGCTCAGGAGACTCAGCAGCCCCCGACTCGGGCCCCGATGGTGTCGGGCCCGACGTCGGCTCCCACGGAGGAGAGTCCATGAGGACAACAGCACTCACGTGACTTGGGGACTCCGGCTCCACACGAGGTAGTTTAGCAGGCCTCTCCGGCTCCGAGGACCCGGGACGGCAGTCGGGGCTATGTGACCTGGCCCTCGAGGGACCAAGAGCATCCACCGACACCACCCTCGTGGGTTTCTTCTTCCTTTTGTGTTCCCGTGAGGGAGACCCCCGCTCAGAGGCGCCCTGACGATGCTCGGGGTCGGACTCCCAGGACGTCGAGGCCTCTGACGAAGTCCAGGCCCGGCCGTACGTGGAGTCAGAGAAGATCCTTTCTCGTTGATGCTGACGGCTCCTCAATGCCTTAGATGACATTTTGCCACATGGGCCACAGATCATCGGGTCATGATCGGGCCCGAGCCATCGGAGGCAGCAGTCATGTGTGTCAGTGAGAGACATCAGTTTCTTACACCGATCACACTTTTTGAACCCGCTGGTAGCCATCGGGGGAAAAAGGGCCCCTGCAAGGTCAAAAGACCGGGCTGCCAGTGAAAAAAGAAAAAAGGCGCGAACGCTAGTCTCAAAAGGACAAAAACCGAAAAAGTAGCTCCGGGCTCAATACCGGTGTACCGTGCCCAGGCGGGAAGGGGAACCGGCAATAAACCACAAACTCTTAGAAGAAAATCAACTTTTGACAGGATGACCAAGACACACGTCCGTCGGGATCCACGGAAAAAAGAAGACTGAGCAAGATGGCACCCTTGGGCAGGAAGGGGACCGCGCATGCGCGCTGCATTCCCAAAGGCTTTCTTTGAAAGCTGGGGAAATGCTCCGCACGAGGGCTCCGTCGGCACCGACGTCAACCATATGTGAGGACTGACTTCCTGCTTGGTCCTGGAGAATTAAAAATAATATGAAAAGTTATACACAAGCAAAGTGCAAGGGAGAAAGGGAAAGGGGAAAAATTTCTGAAAGACTGTAAAATGCAGAGGAGGAAAGGCAGAGGTTAGGGAGGGATATCAATGAAGAAGAGGTTAGAGCGGCCATTAAGACCCTTAAGATGGGTAAGGCACCAGGGTTAGATGGATATACGGCTAAATTTTAATCACCTGATGCAAGAGCAAGTAATTGGAATTAGCAGGGGTGTTTAATGGGATCATTCAAAGAAGAAAACCTCTGAGGTCTATGAAGGCGGCGGGTATCACAGTCTTGCCCAAACCAGGCAAGGACAACAGCGTCTGTGCTTCCTACCGGCCTATTTCCCTAATAAACTTAGATGCTAAATTGCTAGCAAAAATTTTAGCAACATGCCTACAGGGGGTGGTGCTGAAATTTGTACATAAGGACCAAACAGGCTTTATAAAGGGGAAGCAAGGGGGGGACAATATATGGCAGATACTAAACATAGTTTGTCACCTACAAAAGTTGGGAGAAGAAGCCATATTTGTCACAGTGAATGCTGAAAAAGCATTTGACCGTGTTGAATGGCAGTTTATGTTTCAGGTGTTAGAGCAGATGGAGTAGGAGAAAAGTTTTTGAAGTAGATTAGAGTGCTGTATGCTAGGGCTCGAATAAGAGCAGATGGAGGATACTCTGATAGGTTTGCGTTAAACAGAGGTACGCATCAAGGGTGCCCCCTGCTGCTTTTCTTATTCACATTGGTGATAGAACCACTAGTGGAATAAATTCGAGGGCAGATAGATGTACAGGGGATCAAGACAGAAGGACAAAAAGCAAAAATAGTCCTATTCGCAGATGATACTGTCGCCCTTCACCAACCATTTACCACATTACCAAATCTGATGAAAGCAATAAACAGATATAGTGAAGTAGCACGGTATAAAATTAATGTGAGTAAGACAGAGGTATTAGGTTTTAATCTTCCCCAAGATTTGGAAGATCGCCTGGAGGGCGGCTTCCCATTCATATGGGTAAATACTACATTCAGATATCTGGGGCTTCAAATAGGAAACAAACTAGAGAAGCTTCAAGAATGGAATTATAAACCGTTAAAAAAAATCCCATCTGAGGTTTTCCACTAAGTGGAGAGGCCTACACTTAACATGACTAGGGTGCATAGCGGGTGTCAAGATGAATGTTTTCCCAAGGATGCTATTCTTGTTTGCAGCGGTTCCATGCGCAGTCCCCAGAGGAGTAGTAAAGAAACTCCAAGATATGATTATATGGAAGGGAAAGCCCCCAGCGTGTCACGCTCGATAATGTTTACGACGAAAGAAGAAGGGGGACTAGGAATGCCATGTGTAGCCAAATATTACGAGGCAGCACAATTGTGAACTCTATTTGCTTGGAGAGAAGTGGGAGATACACCGTAGTGGGTGCACATGGAAAAGGGAAGGCATACTAGATTAGAAACACTAATATGGGATACAAGAGGAGGGAAACATGATATGGGGACAGACAATCCACACAAGCTTTTGAGCTTATGAATTTGGAAGAAATGGAAGCTCTCCCTGTTAGAAGGAAAACAGATATCCAGGACCTAGGGAATCCCCAATTAGGGGGGGAAGGAAGGGTATATAGGGAATGGGCCGCTAAGGGGTTAGTCAGATTAGGACAAGTGATATATCAAAAAGGATCAGTCAAGAACTTTGAAGAGCTAAGGGCAACCTATGACCTAAAAGGTACAGACCATTATGCCTATGTACAATTGTGGTATTTCCTACAGCAAAGGGAGATAAAAACAGATCTACAGGCACCACCAGCAAACTTTGAAGAGTTAATGGAGAAAAAATATTCACAAAAAGGGTTGCTATCAATCTTCTATAAATTAATGAATACAGGACAAGGATTAAAAATAGGAAGTCGAGAAAGCTGAAAAAGGGACATACCGGGGCCTTAGGACGAGGCAAAATGAAAAAGAATATATAAATTTGTTTGCATTTCTTATATAAAATAAATAAATAAAATGAAAAAGAATATATAAATATGGGCTAAACATAGCAGAGGGAAAGCACAGTTACTTACCTGTAACAGGTGATCTCTGGGAACAGCAGGAATTAGTCCTCACATATGGGTACGTCGGTACCGACGGAGCCCGTGCGGGAAAGCTCCCCAGCTTCTTAGAATAGAAGCTTTTGGGACCTCCCACTGCACATGCGCACTGCCTTCCCGCCTTCCTGAACAGCTCTCCTCAGTTTCGAGTTTATAGCTGAGTCAACAGAGAGAGGACAGGAAGATAGATAGATAAAAGATACAACTCCTAGGGGAGGTGGGTGGGTTGTGAGGACTAATTCCTGCTGTTCCCAGAGATCACCTGTTACAGGTAAGTAACTGTGCTATCTCCAGGAACAAGCAGGAATAAGTCCTCACATATGGGGACTCCCTAGCTTAGATGCATGGGATCCCCTGTAAAGGTTCGCCATCTTCGTATGGATCTCAGGCATCCATTCTGGGAAGGTGGGCAGGAGTTGTTTAGGAATGGAACAGGTGCTTGAGGACAGCCTGGCCAAACAAGGCATCCCGGCGGGAGTCCTTGTCCAAACAGTAATGGGCTGTGAAGGTATGAACCGAGGCCCAGGTAGCGGCTCGACAGATCTGATCTATGGAAACAGAGTGCAGATGAGCCATAGAAGTTGCCATGGCCCTCACATTGTGAGCAGTGACATGGCCTTCCAGAGAAATGTTTTTGCTCTGGTAAGCAAAAGAAATACACTGAGCAATCCAATTGGAAAGTGTACGCTTGGAGACTGGAAGTCCCAAATGGGAAGGATCAAAGGCCACAAAAAGTTGAGAAGACTTTCGATGTGGCTGAGTCCTATTAAGGTAAAAAGCGAGAGCTCTTTTACAATCCAGAGTATGAAGGTTCCTCTCTGCATTGGATGCATGAGGAGCTGGAAAAAAGACAGGTAGATATACCTCTTGATTAAGATGAAAAGGCGAGACCACTTTAGGCATAAAGTGGGGATTCGTCCTAAGGACCACCTTATCATGATGAAATCTTGTGTAAGGTGGATTAGCCACTAAAGCCTGCAGCTCACTGATGCGGCGAGCCGAAGTGACTGCAATGAGGAAGATGACCTTCCAGGAAAGAAATTTCAAGGAGGTGGAAAACATTGGCTCAAAAGGTGGCTTCATAAGTTGACCGAGCACTAGATTCAAATCCCATGCGACCGGGGGTGGTCTGATGGGAGGTTTAGTGAGAGTCAGGCCTCTCATGAATCTTGCAACAAGAGGATGAGAGGAGATAGGTTGTCCATTTATATGTTTCAAGGATGCTGCAATAGCGCTTAAATGGACTCTTACCGAATTCGTCTTGAGGCCTGCATTGGATAGATGCAGGAGATAATCAAGAAGAGAATTCAAAGGAAGTGCCAGAGGGTCAAGACCCTGCTGAGCACACCAAATGGAAAAACGTTTCCATTTGAAAGCATAGGAACGCCTGGTAGAGGGTTTCCTAGAGGCAGAAAGGATATCTTTCACTGGTTGGGAAAGATGAAAGTCTTGAAGGCTTAAGCCTTCAGTAACCAAGCACTGAGGTGAAGGGATTTGGGGTTTGGGTGCCACAAAGTCCCCTCCTCCTGAGACAGGAGGTCTGGCGCAGCTCCCAGATCCAAGTAGGATCCCTGGGAGAGCTGTAGAAGTAGAGGGAACCACACTTGGCGTGGCCAGCGTGGAGCTATGAGGATCATAGTTCCATGATCCCTCTGGAGTTTGAACAGAGTCTTGGGAATCAAAGGAATGGGTGGAAAGGCATATAGGAATGCCTGATTCCAATTCAGGAGAAAGGCGTCCGTAGCCTGAGCTCCCTGACACGGAGTTCTGGAACAGAACCGGGGAAGTTTGGCATTCCACGGACTTGCAAAGAGGTCTATGTCCGGGGTCCCCCATTCCTGAAAGATTCGGTTTATTTGGTCCAAATGTAGGGACCATTCGTGTGGCAGCAGAACTCGACTGAGCCTGTCTGCCCGAGAGTTTTGAACTCCTGGGAGATACACTGCTAGCAGGTGAATCTGATGCTCTCTGGCGAAGGCCCATAGTCTTAGAGCTTCGTTGCAAAGCGACAGAGAGCCCGTCCCTCCTTGTTTGTTTATGTAAAACATGGCCACCTGATTGTCCGTCTGAACTAGGACAGTGAGGTTGGCTAGGAGGGAGTGGAAGACCTTGAGGGCAAGGTAAATTGCTCGCAGTTCCAGAAGATTGATATGAAGGGTGGTCTCCTGTAGAGACCAAGTGCCCTGAGTGGAGAGAGTTTGCAGATGGGCTCCCCACCCTGTTTGGGAGGCATCTGTTGTGAGGGTTGCTTGGGGTAGCAATGGTTGAAATGGAGCCCCCAACAACAGATTCTTGGTGGAAGTCCACCAGTGGAGGGACCAAAACAGACGATCGGAGGTTTGTATTTGGTCTGAGAGCGCTCCTGACGCCTGAGTCCACTGAGTGGCCAGGGTCCATTGAGCTGCTCTCATATGAAGACGAGCATAGGGCACCACATGCACTGTGGAGGCCATATGACCCAGTAGGCGTAGCATTTCCCTGGCTGTCAAGTGAGTGCTGGACTGAGCTTGGGAGGCCAAACTCAGGAGGCGCTGGCCTCGAACATGTGGAAGGTAGGCCCTTGCAGTGATGGTGTCCAACTGGGCCCCTATGAATTCTAGAGATTGAGTAGGGATGAGTTGGGACTTGGGAAGGTTTACTACCAGTCCCAGATACTGCAAAAGGCTCCTTGTGTGGTCCAGGGAAATCTGGGCCTGTGACTGAGTTGGAGCTCGGATGAGCCAGTCGTCCAGATATGGGAAGACAAAGATTCCCATGCCTCTTAGAAATGCGGCTACGACTGCCATGCATTTTGTGAATACTCTTGGAGCAGAGGCTAGACCGAAGGGGAGTACTCTGTATTGGAAATGTTTTCCCTGAAACAGAAAGCGAAGATACTTTCTGTGGGATGGATGGATGAGTATATGTGTATACGCATCCTGTAGGTCTAGAGAACAAAGCCAGTCCTGACCCTGGAGGTAAGGAAGGAGAATGCCGAGAGACAGCATTTTGAATTTCTCCTTGAAGAGAAATTTGTTCAATTCTCTCAGATCTAGGATTGGTCTGAATCCCCCTGTCTTCTTTGGAATGAGAAAATAAGGGGAGTAGAAACCGGACCCTTGTTGAGGAAGAGGAACCTCTTCTATGGCCCCTTGGGCAAGAAGAGAGGAAACCTCTTGACCCAACAGGGTTAGGAGAGATGGGGGAGAATTGAATGGTCTCACCATATGATGGGGAGGAAGGCTGGAGAAATGAAGTTTGTAACCCTCTCGAATGATAGAGAGGGTCCATTGTTCTGTTGTGATTTGTTCCCATCTGGGAGCAAAGTGAACCAACCTTCCGGGTATGGTGAGAGGTTCTGGTTGTGTTAGAACCAGAAGTGGCAAGTTCCCTAGGAGCAAGTCAAAACCCCTGAGGGGTTGGAGCCTGCTGAGCTACAGTAGCTGCTGCAGGCTTAGCTCGTGCTTGTTTGGATTGCTGACGCTTAGCAGTATAGCGAGGTTGAGAAGACTGCTGGCCAGTATTTGAAGCAACTCTGGCCTTCTTATAGTAAGGCCTTTTAAAAGACTTTTTCTTAGTAGGAATTGAAGTGGACTTTGAAAGTCTTTCCAAGGTGGCATTTTCAGCATCCATCTGGGTGGCTTTGATTTGCCACTCTTCCCCAAATAAGTTCTCACCTGTACAGGGCAGATTCCGTAAGCCATCTAGAACCCAAGGTTCCAGATCAGAGGCCTGGAGCCAAGCAAGACGTCGGGCTGCAATAGCAATGCCCGAAGCCCTACTGGCTCCCTCAAAGGAATCATATGCTGCCCTATTAGAGAACTTAGAAACCTCTAAGAGTTGTTTCACTAGGGAAAGGAAACCCTGCTTTTTATCCTCAGGGATAAAGGGGGCAAAATGCCGCACCTTTTTGGCAAGTTGCTCCAGGAACATGCCCATATAGAGACTGTAGGAATTAATCCTGGCTATAAGCATACTAGCCTGGAAAATTTTCCTACCAAAAGAGTCCAAAGTCTTACATTCCCGTCCTGGAGGGGTGGAAGAGTGCCTTTTGGTACTCCTAATCTTCTTCATTGCAGACTTCACCACAATAGAGTGGTGGGGCAATTGAGTCTTTTGGAAACCAGGAGAAGGAGGGACCCTATACATGGTGTCCAACCTACGGGAATAAGGAGACAAAGTCAAAGGATTTTCCCAGAAATCCATCAGTTGTTCTTGAAGGATTTCATGGATAGGCAGGGTAACTGCCTCCTTAGGGGCCTTTGAGTATCCCAAAATATCCAGTTTTTTGGATCTGGGTTCCTTTTCAGAGGATGTGGTAATAGAAAGGGCTGTAGCCATATCTAAAACAAAGTCCTGGAAGGACAAATCCTCTGGAGGGGACATTCTCCTTTTAGGAGAAGAGGGCTCCTCAGGTAAGTTGAGTGAAAACTCAGCAGAATCATCAGAGGAGTGAAAATCCTCAGAGGAATCGGTGCTTTCCTCTAACGCACGATACGCGTACCGATCGGTATCGATATCGGGCGTATCGGGTATGGAACCGGTATGGAGCGAAAGCCCATACGGTACCGACTTGCGTTTAGAGGTGGACGGCCTCGATACCGGCATGGCGGACGATACCGGTATCGGGCCCGGAACCGCTGAAAGCGGAACCGATGGCGTTGCAGCTTTAATGAAAGCCATGACGGCCTGCTGCATGGACTGTACAGTATCGCCCATGGACGCCATAGCTGCCTGGATGTCGGTACCGGAGTGACCCGGTACCCCAGAGCAGGCTAACAGGTGATCTGTCGAGGCCGTAGCATCGATATCAACCTGAGACCCCTGAATTGGCGTTTTTGGAAGTTGGACTTCCCGCCGGGGTTGTTTGGCTGGGGCAGGGTCCTCAAGTTCTAAGCTAAGAGCCTCTCGATGCTTTGAAGGAGATTTGCTCTTTGAGGACTTGCCCACAGAAGGTTTGGTTACCTGAGATCCATCCGGAGAAGAAGACCTGGATGACTGTGATGCTGTATTCTCTGAAGCAAACAGCACATGGAATTTGTTGGCCCGGTTCTGCAGCCCACGTTTAGACATGTGGGAGCAAGATGGGCAGTCCGGTATGGAATGGTCAGGCCCCAAACATTTCAGACACCAGTCATGGGTGTCTGTGACTGAAATAACAGCATTACATTTGGTACACTTCTTAAATCCAGGGGCTGGCTTCTCCATGAGGAGAAAATTGAGTAGGCCGAGAGGCCTCTCTGAAGTGACCAAAAAGCTAAAAAATAAGAAAAAAGAATTATAATTTTTTAAAGAAAGAAAGAAAAGACCGGCGATACCGGTATCGGTATGGGGAAGGCAGGTACGCGGTCTAAAGAAACAAATAAAATAACAATTTCTTCAGCGGTGACAGGAACACGACCTGCTGGCTCCGCGGAAAAAGAGAAACTGAGGAGAGCTGTTCAGGAAGGCGGGAAGGCAGTGCGCATGTGCAGTGGGAGGTCCCAAAAGCTTCTATTCTAAGAAGCTGGGGAGCTTTCCCGCACGGGCTCCGTCGGTACCGACGTACCCATATGTGAGGACTTATTCCTGCTTGTTCCTGGAGATCACACTTATTAGAGAACAGTCTAAAACGACGACTACGAATGATATGGACATTGGTTAAATTACAGGCCATATTCCATGATGGGTCTAGTGGATGCTGGAAAGGATGTGGAGGGCAGGGGGAACTAATACACCCGATATGGAGTTGCCCTAAGATACAAGAGCTGTGGAGGACGGTGGAGGAATTGTGTAAAGAAATTACACACATGCAGATACACTTAACGACAGGAATGGTAGCATTAAATGAAGTGGGAGAGGTGGAAACAAGGGTCTAGATACCTTCTTGCAATATTATGTGGTGACCACACGCAGGGCCATAATGAGGGTGTGGAAACAGAAAGAAGTACCAAACATAAGGGAGATGATAAGCAAATTAGAACAAGTAAGAAGCACGGCTGTGGTAAGTGCCTATAGAAATCATAATAAACAAGCCTATCAAGCAACCTAGCAATGGTATGAGGAATGGAGGGAAAAGGGTATTCAGGAACACATAGGAAGCGCCAACTAAAAAAAAGGCAAGGGTGGGGGACCGGAGAAGGGAGGGAGGGAGAGGGAGGGGATTAGATTCAGAATGGAAAAGTGGTAGATAAAAGGGGGAGGGAAGAGGTTAAAGGTAGTGATTTGGATAGAAGGCACCTTAAGAAGCCTTGAGATGTTTAATGATGTTGGGGGGGGGGGGGGAATTACCATATGGTGGAAGTTAAATATCTGTTTCTGTAAAGTTGAATATGTTTACAAATTTAATCGATAAACTATAAATTAAAAAAAAAAAAGTTGAAATCTAAAATTACTTATCTGGTATGTGAGTGCCTACTTAGCATGTTTGTTTGTTGTAAACCGCCTAGATGGGCAGTATATAAGAGTAGCTAAATAAATAAATTATTGTAGTGAAAAATCGTCAAAGACCAGACTCAACTCGAGTTTTGCCAACAACTTTAGAAAGGCTGCATTAGGAGAGTCTTGGCATTAGCTGACAATAACTGCCACAGAATCTGATCAGTAATTTTAGATTTGAATTTTTAATATGCATTGAAAATTTAAAACAAAAGATTTGGTGTGAATGGGAACATATGACTGAGTTTACTTGAGGGATAGCAAGCTTGTTTACTTGAATCATATATATGCAGCAAGTTTCCCTCACTGAGGTTCCCCCCCCGCTCCTCCCCCAAGAGGTTTCTTTTTGTAATTGTTGGCAGAGAGGAAGCAACATTTGTATCCAACGATTACAAAAAGAAACCTCATGGGGAAAAAAAAGGGGGAGAGGGAAACTCACTGCATATATACATATGACTCAAGTAAACAAAGCTTGCTATCCCTCTAAACTCAGTCATAGGTTCCCACTCACACCCAAATTTTTAATGCATATAAAAATTCAAATCTAAAATTACTGATCAGATTCTGTGGCAGTTATAGTCTGCTAATGCTAAGACTCTCTTGGTTCAGCCTTTCATAAATTGTTGGTGAAACTCGAGTTGAGTCTGGTCTTTGCTGATTTTTCACTACAATTATACCCTTGGACACTCAAAAACCAGATAAGTAATTTTAGATTTGAATTTTTATATGCATTGAAAACGTAAACAAAGAATCTGGGTGTGAGCGGAAACCTATGACTGAGTTTAGAGGGATAAGAGTAAATTAGACTTACCTGCTAATTGTTGTACCTTAAGGAACTCTAGTCCAGTCCCGGAACCATAGAGTTGTGAACCTCCACCAGCAGCTTTGGAGACTGAAAGATGTCATCACTTTGATGTCACTGGTACAAGTAGGCAGGAACCGCCCCCAATCACCAGTACCTATTGACAAAGCAGACTCAGAAGAGCAACAAATAAGTAGAAACAGGAATAATAAAGTAAACAGGTCAGAGACCTGAACAAAGAATAGCTTAAAACTACCGAAGAAGCAGCAGCATTCGGCACCAAGACGCCAATACCGCCTCTTCTCCATTGAAACAGGAACGTGTCCGTCCTGTGTGTCTGGATTAGTTACTTTTTTTTTTTTGTTGTTGTTGTATGCTGTACTTAAAGGAAAAGAAAAAACCTCCAGCCCGAGAAAGAGAAGAAACACTCTCTGGAGCTATCGAGGTACTGCAGCGCCAAAAAGATGTCCCGTCTTATCTTGTACCCCGGCACCACTAAACCACCCCTGCAGTCAATCAGGCATATGATCTATACTTTGGCCCTAAAACCACTGCAGGCTGAATGCCGAGCCCAGCAACGGGAGGGATCCTGGACTGGACTAGAGTTCCTTAAGGAACAACAATTAGCAGGTAAGTCTAATTTACTCTTCCTTTACGTCCCTCTAGTCCAGTCCCGGAACCATAGAGGATGTAACAGAGCAGTGAACATCAACGGGAGGGACCGGCGAGGCCAGCCCGAAGAACCGCAGAGCCAAAACGCCCATCCCTCTGCGCCTGGACATCCAGGCGGTAATGCCTGGCAAAGGAATGCAACGAGGACCAAGTTGCCGCCCTACAAATGTCTGCCACTGGCACCAGGCTAATCTCCGCCCATGACGCCGCCTGCGCTCTAGTAGAATGCACCCGAAGGCCACTAGGCACCTCCCTGCCACGCAACAGGTACGCCGACGAAATAGCCTCCTTCAGCCAGCGCGAAATGGACGACTTCGCAGCCGCCTCTCCCTTTCGCGGCCCGCCAAACGTGACAAATAACCTATCCGATTTCCTGAAAGATCTTGTCCTGCGGAGGTACATCTTGAGCACCCGGACGTCGAGACGATGAAGGCGACCGCTGGACTGCCCCGACCGCTCCGCCGCCGAAAACACCGGAAGGGCCACCACCTGGTTAACATGGAACGGCGAAACCACCTTCGGCAAAAAGGCTGGTACCGTGCGTAAAACCACCCGGTGGCTATCAAAAGTCAAATACGGCTCTCTACAAGACAACGCCTGCAACTCCGAAATTCTGCGGGCGGAACAAATGGCTACCAGAAAGACCGTCTTCAACGTCAAATCCTTAAGCGACGCTTCCTGTAAGGGCTCAAAGGGCGCCGCAATCAAGGCCTCCAAGACCAAATTGAGATCCCAAGCAGGAAGTGAGTCGTGCCACGGGGGGCGCAACAATAACACCGCGCGCAGAAACCGCCGGACGTCGGCATGGGAACCAAGCACCTGACCTTGCACCTTCCCCCGATAACAGGATAGCGCCGCCAACTGTACTCGCAAGGAACTAGCCGCAAGACCCTTCTCAACCCCGTCCTGCAAAAAGGCCAGGATCTGCGGCACTGAAGCCCGAAGCGGCGGAAGAGCGCGATCCGCACACCACGCTTCAAAAACGCGCCAAACACGGATGTATGCTACAGAAGTAGACTGCCTTCGCGAGCCTAACAAGGTACCCACAACCGCCGGAGAGTATCCTTTAGCCGTTAGCCGCGCCCGCTCAAGAGCCATGCCGTAAGCGAGAATCAACCCACCTGCGGCATGTGAAGCGGCCCCTGCAGCAAGAGATCTTCCCGAGGAGGGAGCCTCAACGGCCTGTCCACCAGCAGCCGTATCAAATCTGCATACCACGGTCTCCGAGGCCAGTCGGGCGCCACCAGCACCACCAGACCTCGATGCCGATCTATACGCTGAATCACCTTGCCGATCAGCGCCCACGGAGGAAAAACGTAGAGGAGCCCCTCCATCGGCCACCTCTGCGCCAGCGCATCCAAGCCTTCCGACATCCGCTCTCTTCTCCTGCTGAAGAACCACGCGACTCTTGCGGATTCAAAGGTGGCCATCAGATCCATCACCGGCAGTCCCCAGCGACGCACCAGGAGTGCAAAAACATCCGGATGTAGGGCCCACTCCCCCGGGTCCACTCTGCGCCGACTGAGAAAATCTGCCTGGACATTGTCAGTGCCGGCCACGTGCTGAGCCGACAACGTGCTGAGATTGCCCTCGGCCCAATGCAACAGCCACGACGCCTCCTCCTCCAAGAACGGACTCCCCGTGCCACCCTGTCGATTGATATAGGCCACCGTCGTCGCATTGTCGGACAGAACTCGCACTGCTTTCTGGTGTACGAGTTCCCGAAACTCTTGCAGTGCCAGAAACACCGCACACATCTCTAACCGGTTGATTGACCACTGCCGCTCTATCTGCGACCACGGGCCCTGGGCTATCCTGCCTTCGCAGTGTGCTCCCCATCCCGAGAGACTGGCATCGGTCGTCACCAATACCCAGGATGGAGTCTCCAGGGACATACCGCCCTCCAGATTTCCGGGTTGTAACCACCAAAGAAGGTCCTGCCGCACCTCCGGAGGGCACACGAGCCGCTGAGACAACGCATCCGCCTGATGCGACCAACGCCTGAGCAGGGTGCTTTGGAGAGGCCGCATGTGAAACCGGGCCCACCTGACGACTTCGATGGTCGCCGCCATGGTACCCAACAGCTGCAGATACTGCCACGCCGTTGGAGCAGGGAGCTCCCGAAAGTTCCGCACGAGATCCTGCAAGGCCTTCGCCCTGGCGCAGGGCAGGAAAACTGCCCCCCGCCAAGTCTCGAACCGCGCTCCCAGGTACTCCAGAGTCTGAGAAGGTACCCGCTTGCTTTTCGCAAAATTGACCACCCAACCCAGGCTTTCCAAAAACGCTATCACCCGAGCGGTGGCCATTGCACTTTCCTGCGCGGACTTCGCTCGAATCAACCAATCGTCCAAATACGGATGCACGAGAATTCCTTCTTTGCGAAGCGCCGCCGCGACCACCACCATAATCTTGGTGAACATCCAAGGGGCCGTCGCGAGCCCGAAAGGCAACGCCTGAAACTGGAAATGCCCCATCGGTACTGCAAAGCGAAGGAACTTCTGATGTTCTGAACGCACGGGAATATGAAGATAGGCCTCTGTGAGGTCTAAGGCTGTCAAGTACTCCCCCTTTCTGACTGCCGCAATGACGGAACGTAAAGTCTCCATCCGGAAATGGGTGATACGTAGACAACGATTCACCCTTTTTAAGTCCAAAATTGGCCGAAAGGTGCCCTCTTTCTTCAGGACTACGAAATAGATCGAGTATCGACCGTACCCGCGTTGGCCTGTCGGGACGGGAACCACCGCTCCGAGCTGCAGGAGCCGCCCCAACGTGTCCTGGACCGCGTGAAGCTTTCTCGGAGACCCGCACCGAGAAAGGACAAAGGAGTCCCGCACGGGTCGAAGAAATTCCAGAGCATAGCCTTCTCGAATGACCTCCAACACCCAGCGATCGGAGGTGATTTGGACCCAGGCAGAGAGAAAATCCCGCAACCGTCCTCCCACGGGCACCTCCGCCACCTGGGTCCGCCTTATCTCATTGGGACTTTTTATTGTTTGAGGATTGAAAGGAGGCAAAACCTCGGCCTGCCCCCCGGAAACCTCGAAATGTTGGACCCCTAGCCGGGAACCTCCCCCGCTGGGGCAGGGGAATGCACGAGGATCTGAACCGACGAAAAGTCCCCAAGAGACCCCGGGCCCCTGATGTACCACGGCTCTGCTTGGGCTTATCTTCCGGGAGGCGCCCCCCCCCTTGGACTCCCCCAGATCCTTGACTAATTTCTCCAAGTCCTCACCAAACAAAAGCTTACCCCGAAAGGGGAGTTTACTAAGCCGAGCCTTGGAGGCACCATCAGCCGACCAGTTTCGGAGCCAAAGATAACGGCGAGCTGCCACCACAGAAGCCATAGCCTTAGCCAGCCCTCTAATAAGATCATAGTGGATGTCGGACAGATACGCCTCACCTGATTCCAGGAGGGCTCCGTCCTCTGCCTGTCCTACCTGCGACTCTCCCTGCAAGCGCTGGGACCATCTCAAACAGCCTCTCGCCACACAGGCCCCCGCTACCGAGGCCTGTAAGGACAGGGCCGACACGTCAAATACCTGCTTCAACAGGGTATCCAATCTCCTATCCTGTACATCCCGCAATGCAGCGGCGCCTTCCACCGGAATTGTGGTTTTCTTTGTGACCGCTGACACCGCCGCATCCACCTTTGGAGAACGAAAAAGTTCTCTATCTTGGTCCGAAAGCGGATACAAGCGTGCCAGAAGCCTGGTCCCCCTCAAAGAGGATTCAGGCGAATCCCATTCTTCCTGAATCATCGCCCGAAATACCCGATGTAGCGGGAAGACCCGCTGAGGGACCCGCACCGCCTGCAATAACGGGTCCTCCAATGCGTCCCCCGCCACAGGGGCGTCCACAGGCATGTTCAACGCTTTCAAGGTTTCCGCAATCAAAGCCGGCAACTCTTCCTTCCGAAACACCCGGACCACTCTATTCCGCTGCTCCTCGTCCGGCAATTCCCCGTCTTCTAACTCTGCCTCGAAGGGGGCGTCAAGATCCATCTCCTGCACCGTCTCCTCTCCTTCCAATCCAAAGGAAGAAGAAGCCTCATCAACCCTCTTCCGAAGCTTCTTGAGAGGAACCTCCTCCTCCTCTCGGGTAACCCTGGACCCCGTCCGCTTTTGCCCTTGCAGCGTATGGAGCCGAGTCCCCGCAGCAGGCTGCAGTAAGGCAAACGCCCTCTGCATCAGCGAGAAGAAGTCTGGAGGGATCTCAACCCCACCTGTGAACCGTTGGTCGTCCGCTCCCAGAGGACTGAGCCCCGACGTGCCCGGCCCCTCCGGAGCCCCAAGAGAAGGAGGCCCAACCTCCCCTTCTCCTTGTGTAATAGGTGCTGCCTCCCCAGCCACCTCTTCCAAAGGCCTCTGCAGACTTGCAGCCTCCACGGAGAAGGGCCTACACACCCCTGTCTCCATCACCTCAGTGCGTTTCACCCCACACACGAGGCAGCGTGGCTTAGCCAGCATAGCAAGGCAATGCCCCAGAGGGAGCAGTTTCCAAATGAAGGAAAAATCGCTCTTTTTTTTTTTTTTTTTTTTTTTAAGAGCAACCACACAGGAAGGACCCCACTAGCAGAATCCCATCAAATTTAAGCAAAAACGAAGCTCCTAAGAGACGCAGGGAACGAAGAAAAATCCCAACGATGAGAAACAGAAAAAAACCACGGCTCCCAAAATGGCCGCCGGCACTTTTCGCACCGCTGAAAGACGCAGCAAGAACACCCCGTGCCTGCAATTAGCTTCCAAAAAGGTTCTCCGTGCAAGGCCTGCACCCCCCCAAGGCCCCAGATAAAAAGTAGTACTCACTCTGACCAGGTACCTCCGAACCTGCAGGAGGGAGGGGGGGGGGGGGAAGACACAAAGCACCTGCTCCTCACCCTTCTGAAACCGGGTTCGGGAGCAGGGAGGCTATGCTGAAATGCTCGTTGAAAACGATGGGGCTCTAAAAACAAAAAACCACTTGTCCCGGTGAAGGAGGGGGGAGGAGGAGGGTGGAGGGAGGATGAAGGGAGGGAAGGAGCCAGAGAAAGGGACAAGAAAAAAGGGGACTTTGGCAGCAGCAGATCTAAAATAAAGAAAAAAGAATTATCAAAAAATATATAATCAAATAAAAGGTATTAGTAAAAATAAGTCTGCTTATTTGCTCTCCCTGAGCCCAGTCCCGGGCTCAGAACCTCTAAGCTGCTTGGAGACTGAAAGTACTGGTGATTGGGGCGGTTCCTGCCTACTTGTACCAGTGACATCAAAGTGATGACATCTTTCAGTCTCCAAAGCTGCTGGTGGAGGTTCACAACTCTATGGTTCCGGGACTGGACTAGAGGGACGTAAAGGAATTTATAATTCGTAATTTATAAAAAGCAATAATATCACTGGTCAACACAATTTTTGTCACAGATCCGATCTGACCTGTTTCTTATGTAATTTTTCCCATTGTTTACAAATATGGTATTAGAATTTTTCTATCACCCATACTTCAGGAGATATCATCTAGTAAAGTGTGTACATTACTGTAAATTAGCCATTACAGTTTTGTTTCAGTAAACAAAGGTTGAATACGAAAAATTCCATCATAATTAATATTGTATGTTGTCAGCCACAACCAAAAATGCTGAGTCATGTAGTTATAATATAATTAATTAACTGGGCCCCTTGCCCTACTGGTCCGGCTGATACAAGCAGAAAACGCTGTCATGTATTGGTATGCTTTCTGTCGCTGTCAGCGATTATGGTTTGCATTGTTTGAAAAAAACAGAATCTGAATGGATGTGAGTTTGCGTTATTTATTAACCAACTGCTGTTTATGAAATAGATTATTACGGTTATCACTTGTAGTTGTTTAACAATGCCTCGAAAGTGTGTTAATCGTCCGGATTCATTTTGCTACATTTGCGGTGAGGTTACTTTTAAGAAGCAGAGAAGATGTTTTACTCCGCTTGTTAAGACATGTTATAAGCTGTACTTTGGATGTCAAGTCAGTGACCAGGACAAAAACTGGGTGCCTCACGTCTGCTGTATTACCTATGTCAGACTAACAGGTTCGGTAAAGGGTGTTCGACACATGAATTTTGCTGTTCCAATGATCTGGAGGGAACCAAGAGATCGCTTGACAGATTGATACTTTATTTATTTATTTATTTTTATTTTATTTATTTACATTCTCTTATATACCGCGCTATTCTGCATCAGTGCGGTTTACATTGAACAAACCGAAATTACATTGAACAGGGCATTATAACTTGGTGATAACTATTTTACAGGGAACATGGGCTATGGAGGGTTAAGTGGCTTGCCCAAGACCACAAGGAGCACCTGTGGGACTAGAAACCCCAGTCCTTCCGGCCCAAGGTTGCTGTCCTCTAGTGGGATTTGAACCCCCGACCTTCCGGCCTGAAGTACCTTGCCCCAACCACTAGGCCACTCCTCCACTCCACTTTTGCCTTACAAACATTGCAGGCATTACTTCAAAATCAAAACACACTGTAAATTGCCCAAATTTACCATCTGCCATGAGGCCTGAGCCTCACTGTCAAGAATTGCCGGTGCCAAAACCTCCAGAAAATCTTACAGTGAATGAGGATGAAGAAGACGACGAACCAATGAATGCTGATGTTGACAATGATGGCGGTGCTGTAATGCAGGATCCAAGCTTTGAGGCATCCGGTTCCTCTTCTGAACCACATTTACTGGACCAAGGCGATTTGAATGATCTCGTCAAAGATTTGAATCTTTCAAAGCGACAAGCAGAACTGTTAGGGTCACGATTGAAAGGCTGGAATCTTCTTCAGAAAGAAACCAAAGTGTGCACTTTTAGAAATATGCACACCAAGTTTGTGGATTACTCTGCCTTTGAAGATGGAATTGCTTTTTGTGTGAAGTTAAATCCCTGATGGAAACACTTTGTCCGGATTATAGAACAGAGGATTGGCGACTTATTTATTGATTCTTCTAAATATAACCTAAAAGCTGTGCTTATCCACAACGGAAATATTTTACCATCAGTTCCAGTAGCTCATGCCGCCAATATGAAAAATTTACAGCAGTATGCATCTCCTGCTAACAAATATTGAATATTGCACCTTGAATATTGTGTGGAATTCTGGTCGCCATATCTTAAAAAGGATATAGAGTTATTAGAAAAGGTACAGAGCAGAGCCACCAAAATGGTAAAGGGGATGGAAGGATACCCCTATGAGGAGAGGCTTAAAAGGTTAGGTCTTTTCAACCTGGAAAAGAGACGGCTGAGGGGAGATATAATAGAGGTCTATAAATTAATAAATGGAGTGGATCGGGTAAAAGTAGATCGATTCCTTATGCCATCAAAAAGTAAAAAGACTAGTGAACATACAATGAAGCTACAGTGTAACCCTTTTAAGACTAATAAGAGAAAACATTTTTTCACTCAACGCATAATCAAACTCTGGAATTCGTTACCGGAAAATGTAGTAAAAGCTGTTAATGTAGCTGGGTTTTAAAAAAGGTTTGGACAAGTTCCTGGAGGAAAGGTCCATAAACCATTATGAAAGACAACCCAGGAAATCCACTGCTTGCCCCCAGACAAGCATTATGGAACCTGTGTGTCTTTTTGGGAAACTGCAAGATATTTGTGACCTGGACTGGCCACTGTTGGAAACAGGATACTGAGCTTGATGGACCTTGGTCTGACCCAGTATGGCATATCTTATGTTCTTAAATATCAAGTATGAAGAACACAAGTGGAATATTTGTGGCGATTTAAAAGTAACTGCCCTCTTGCTTGGACAACAGCTTGGTTGGACAAAGTATTGTTGCTTTCTGTGCGAGTGGGACAGCAGGGACAGGAAAAATCATTACATCCGGAAACAGTGGTCAAAGAGATCACTAGTCCCAGGCCAGAAAAATGTTGCACATGACCCACTTGTGGAGCCGAATAAAGTATATCTACCTCCACGCCATATAAAGTTGGGTCTTATGAAGAACTTTGTAAAAGCCATGGATAGAAGTGGACTTGGATTTGCATATCTAAGAAAGACATTTCCACGAATCAGTGAGGTGAAGATCAAACAAGGGATCTTTGTAGGACCTGATATTAGAAAAATGATGAAAGATGAAAACTTTGACGGTCAGTTGAATGAAACTGAAAGAGCTGCATGGGAGTCCTTTAAGACTGTTTGCCGTGACATCTTGGGAAATAACAAGGCAGACAACTATGCAGAATCAGTGGATACTCTACTGAAATCTTACCAGAAACTGGGATGTAACATGTCTTTGAAAATGCACTTCTTGGGGGGGGGGGGGGGGGCGCTCGTGAGCCCAGTCAAGATGGCCACGAATACTTGAGGCTCCTTAACTTCTCCCTGCAATTCCCTCTCATTTGGGGTCCAGAACTAATGTTTCGATTTGAAATCGCTTCTATCAACCGTGCAAAGCTAAAAATATAAAAGGCTCTCGTCTGATCCCTCACTCTCTTAACAGATGAGGTAAACTCTTGTTTCATCATGTGAAGATCCTAGTGGGAAGGCTCAGCCGGTGTGTTTAAGACCTGTTTAAGGCACCGCGGCTGAAGGGAGACCAGGAGATAAACTCAATGAAGATATGGGGAAGATTTCCTACCTCAGATTGTTTGATAACTGGCCTTCCCTGCCTGAAGATCCTTTTCTTCCACAGTAAATTTTTCACAAAGGGATAATTACTGATTCGGGGCTTAAAAGAAGAAGCGGATGCCCTCCGACACGCTAATGAAGTACACAGCAACCCACTGCAGGGTTTATTTGTGATCTGGGGCCGGCTCCTGGCTTTTCTGAATCTGCTTACACAACTCTATCGCCGCCATGACAGTCATACCTGTGTGAATCAAAGTGGAACGCAGAAGGGGATCCTTGCTGTGGCGGGAAAGAGGATGGGCGCTCTCTCTGGAACGCATGGTGGTGCTGACGAAAGCCGTGGATCGCAGATCTGTGCAGTAAGTCCTGTTTCCTCATTCAAAATGGCTGCCGCCCTGTGGAACGCACAGCCTGAAAGCCAAAATGGCCACCGCAATTTAAAGAGCCCCAGCATTTGTTTTTCTTTTTGCCAATCTGAAAAGAAACGCTGTGATCTGCATGTTGGGCATCCAATGGAAGTGTGGCTTGAGAGTGGCAACTTAATTTTCCTAAACGTAAAGCTGCTGTTCGTGCTTGCCAGAAGATCTAATAGTGAATCTGCCCCTCTTCACTGTAAGGTTGTTCCTTTGTATGAGAGCACCCCCTTGAGCATCTTGTAAGTACTGCAGATCACTGTTAATACACTTTTGCTGACATAGGACCAAGAAAACTATTTGCCCATCCACCATCTCCAGCCTTAACAGAAATGTTGGTGGGAAAAATCTTCTCTCTCACGTGGGGAGTTGCCGGCATACTATTGGGTGGAGTAATCCCAGGTTGTTGTTTTTTTGACTGCCAGGAATTTTGAGATTGCTGCAGCTGAATCAAAGGTTCCTTCCTGTCAAAAATTCCATCACCTCTCTTGCATACCAAGCTTCGCCTCCCTATTGTCCTGACGGAGTCTCGCTAAGGTGTGTCCGTCTGACTCCATTGGGGGGGTTGTCCAGGGCGTGGGAGAGTATTGGACGGAGAACTCGGATTTACCCGCCAAACATGGCCACTGCAAAGTCATATGCATCTTCCCTATCCAAGTTTGCTAGATCTTCAGACTCTCTTAACCTACAGTCTACACATGCGGCTGAGGGCATGTCGCCTCCAAAGCCAGCGCCTCTGGTCCACAGTCTCCAGTCACGAAAGCAGACTTTCTGGAGATCTTGAAGGAGCTCAAGCTCTTTCGCCAGGACTTTACTAAAGCGATGAGCGACATTCATGCAGAATTAAGATCACTGGATGATAGGGTAACACAGACTGAGATTAATATAGGGGAACAAATGGATTCGACTGTGGCCTTTCAATCTAAAATTGTGAAATTGGACCAACTCACGAAAGATCTAAAGGAACGACAAGATGAATTAGAAAATAGGCAAAGACGTAATAACCTGAGAATATTTGGTCTTGCAGAACAACCAGAAGGGTTCAGAGGATACGGTGGCTCTAGTCCAAGAATTTTACGCCTTCTGTGTGCCGACTGCACCGACACCAGCACGGTTGGAAAGAGCACACCGCTCTCTTGGGGCCTGCCGAGTCTCCAAAGCTCAACCTCGTGCTGTTATCATCTGTTTCAGCTTCTTTGAAGATAAAGTGGCATTAATGTGCAGTTTAAGGGGTAAGCGTTCTGTGGTCTTTAAAGGTCAAGAGCGTCAAATCTATCAGGACCTCTCTCAGTATACCTTAGAGCGCTGAAAAAGCTTTAAGCCATTAACCCAGGAGCTGCAGAAACATGCAATCCCATACAGATGGGGCTTTCCTTTTGCATTGTTGTTTGACTGGAATAGCTCTGCTCAAAAAATTTTGGATCTAACAGCAGCAATGGAATTTTTAGATCTGATGCAACACGGAGAGCGACCAACAAGTCAGAGAAGTACGAATGGAGAGTGGGAGATATCCGTGCCAAAGCAAAGGAAAGTTCCAAGATCCCGCCAGTCGTCTAACTCAGATCCTGATTCCAATTTGCAGAAAGAGATGGACACTTCTGCGCCTACATGACCTTAGAGTGTCTGACACCTGCTTGGTGGGATTCGGGTTTTGGGGGTATTCTCTCATTCATTCTTTTCACTTATGTATTATGTATAAAGGGCTTTAGGTCCTAATTTAGGTATAGTAGTAGGGCTGTCCACACAAGAGGGAAAGCGAAGGGTGGGGGTGGAGAATGGGGTCCAGGAGAAATGGCAAAGGGGGGTGGGAGATTAGACAGGAACTAGCGGATGAAACACACTGTGGAATAGGGAAACGATATATAGGGTTATCTTTTTACCCCATATGGCTGGGACGCAGGTCGGGAGGAGTTGTGGGGCTTATATATCCCCCACTTATTCAAAATGCCATCTCTGGAGACATTAGAGGTGTCTCCACTTTTGCGACGTACATCTGTTCGATATACTTCCTGCACGCGGTATATAAGAGAAGTAAATAAATAAAAATATAGGAATGTGGGGCAGGGCAGGGGGGGGAGGGTGGGAAGGGAGGTTGGGGGGTGGGGATGCTCTTCTGACCTAAGTTTCAGACAATTCTCTCTGCACATTCTCAGTACTCTTCCTTTTCATCTACACGGGAGGGGGGAGTTATTTTCAGAGATTCAGGGGAAGGAGGTTTGTGGTTTTAAGACTGGGGAAGGTAGGGAAGAAGGTTGTGTTGTGGATGAAAGTTCACAAGTGGCTTTACTCTAGGATTGAGAATGGTTAAAGCTATCTCTTGGAATGTGCACGGCTTAAATAACCCGTGTAAGCATAGAAGGGTGGTGGACCAGCTATGCAGAGAGAAAGCTGAGATAATATTTCTTCAAGAGTTTATTCTTATTCACATTCTTGTTCCATATCATTGGGGTTAATTCATACACAACTTCGGATATTTTATCATTTATCTATAACTCCGTTCGATCTTTATCATTGGAAAAGAGCCAATGACCCGCTCTGTTGGCATTTGTGTGGCCGCCAGGGGACTTTTGATCATATGTGGTGGCTGTGTCCTCACATTCAGGGTTATTGGACAATGGTGATGGGGCATATCACTGGGAAGTTGCAGGTTACTCTCCCTTTTGCAATGGAGTCTTGTTTATTGGGGGAGTTTCCGGACTCCCCTTATGAGCGTCCTCTTCAAAGACTGGTAAATCGCTCCTACTAGCGGCCCGCTCAGTGATTGCTCGTTTCTGGAAGCGCAGTAGAGCGCCGTCTTTTATAGAATGGCGCACTAAATGCTGGGAGATGTATAGGTTGGAGAAAATAACTGCTTCGGTTCGAGGACGATCTTTTCTGGAAGAGGAGCTCTGGGGCTTAGTGTTTCAGGAGGACTCTTGAGATCAGGGGACTTGGGCTATTTGATGGACTGCAATGTTTCTTCCTTTAGACTGCTTCTTCCCTGGAATCCTTTTTCCTTTTCTTCTTCTTCTCCCTTCCCCTTCTTGGGGGGGTTGATGGGTCAGTAGGGCTGGGAGGGAAGGGGGTACTGGGGGTGGTGGGGAAGGGAGGGAGGATTGGAAGGGCTTAGGGGGTTGGGGGGTATAAATGAGTAAAGTAAAGCAGACCTCTGTAAGACCGCTGTTAAAGAACACCAAACTTGATCCTCAAAAAGTAGAATCTTATAGGCCCATATCTAGCATACCTATGCTAGCAAAAATCATTGAGAAAATAGTGCACAGGCAATTACAGGATCATATAGACACCTCAGCCCCTCTGGATCCAGCTCAACATGGTTTCAGAGAGTCCCATGGAGTAGAAACACTACTCACAACACTCCTCAACAACATAATCTCGGGTGTGGATAACATATGCCAGGGTTTCGCTCTCGTCTTCCTAGACATAGCAGCGGCTTTTGACTCGGTATGCCACGAAATTCTCATCTGCCGGCTAAGGGAAAAAGGCATCGGTGGAACAGCACTCGAATGGTGTAAATCTTACCTGTCCGATAGATGGCAGAATGTCCGAGTCGATGGGGACACATCTGAACCTTTCCAACAAAGTCAAGGTGTACCTCAAGGATCCTCCTTATCTGCATTGATGTTTAATATATACATCCAACCCATCTGCGACATCATCAGATCCTTTAATGTCAGTTACATGATATATGCAGACGATGTACTACTATATATGCCAATATCATTGGATTGCCTAGACCTCACCCCGCTGACTAACTGCTTTGACACCATATCAGAGTGGCTCTAATCACAAAACCTGAGAATACAACACAAAAAGACGGAAGTACTGTTCGTCTCGAGGAACACCAGTTTCACCCCTCCGAGTTGTATTAACGTAAAGGATGCCCAACTCCAAGTAAAACCGGCAATACGCTACCTTGGAGTAACGCTGGACCAAAACCTTGACATGAAGAACCACATAGCCAATACAGTCAAGGCAATCTACTTTAAAATCAGATCCCTCAGACACCTACGCATGCTACTTGAACCGGATGACTTCCGAACCATTTATCAAGCCCTTATACTCCCCCATTTCGACTTCTCAAACTCCATACTACAAGGACTCCCCCGGTCCACCCTGAGCCCCCTACAACTAGCCATGAATAGTGCAGCAAGGGTACTCCTCGGGGCATCCAGGAGAGATCACGTAACACCCCTTCTAAACCAGCTACACTGGCTCCCCATGCAAGCAAGGATCAGCTTCAAGACCTTACTGCTAACATTCAAAGCGGCTAAGGGACTCACCTCTTCCTCTCTCTCCAACCTCATACAACCACTCGCACCAAACAGGCCACGAAGAACAGCAGAATTAAACACACTAGTTATCCCAAATGATACCACAAGATGCACTAGATCAACAGCCAACAGAGCCTTCCAATTCTGTGCCCCAACTCTATGGAACACCTTACCAGCACAAATCAGAGCAACACCTAATCTGAGTCAGTTCAGAAAGGCACTGAAACATTTCCTCTTCCTTAAATATCTCATTGACAGCTCCGAACATAACCCCCAGGCAAATAGCAGAAGTGGTCAAACAGATAGAACCTCGCAACAGGCCAACTTCACAATGTAAATAGTAAGTTGTTCCATGTACTATTGTACCACCATTGTATATAGTTAACCAGGATATCCTTTATCAGATAACCCTCATTGTATTTAGTTTCCCCTATTTCGCCAAGTTATACTTCCTGTTAAATGTAATGACCAGACATATGTAAATTGTCGGATGTTTTTTGTTCAATGTAAACCGCGCTGATGTCTAATAGTGCGGTATATAAGAATTGTTAATAAATAAATAAAAATAAATAAAAAAGTCTTTGCACACCTCTGTTTACTTAAGGGATTGAGTGTGTCTTTCCACTCCCAGTTCTTTGCTGCTATGATGGAGGGGTTTTAGATATGAGGAATTGGGGAATGTAAGGGAATTGTAGTGGCCTTGCCTCGACCCCGTGAATCTTTTTACCACTGATGCATCTAAGTGGGAGGGCCAGGTGTTTGTTTGTTTTTTGTTCTGTTTTGAACTGTTATGAACTGAATTGACTTGTTTGGTATCGCTACTGTATTGTTCTTTGTACCTGTTCGAAACTATACTGTATCTTTATCTCTGTCCTGACGTGGGTTGATGTCTGGGAGGAAACTTTAATACGGGGGTGGATAGTTTGTTTTTTTTCCTGACACGGGGTTCTATCTGCTTTGTTATGTGTACTGGCTGATTAACAGCGGTTGATATTCTGACCATTTCCTACTTTGATAGTTGATAATGCTGTAAAGCAGGAAGAGATTGAGCTATATTGTTATGGTTTGATGTGTCGGAATGTATGTTATTCGAATCTGCTCAATAAAATTTATTACATATAAAAAGAAAATGCATTCTTGCATTCACACCTGGATTATTTGTCCTGAAAATCTAGGAGCAGTCAGCGATGAACATGGGGAAAGGTTCCATCAGGACATTTCGGTAATGGAAAATAGGTACCAGGGCAAGTGGAGCTCCAGTATGCTTGCAGACTATTGTTGGACCTTTAAGAGGGATGTTCTTGAGGCGCAATACAGCAGAACATAAGATATGCCATACTGGGTCAGACCAAGGTCCATCAAGCCCAGTATCCTGTTTCCAACAGTGGCCAATCTAGGTCATACGTACCTAGCAGTTTCCCCAAACGACACAGGTTCCACAATGCTTGTACTGGGTCAAGCATTGATATCCTGGGTCCCTTCTTAATAATGGTTTATGGACCTTTCCTCCAGGAACTTGTCCAAACCTTTTTTAAACCCAGCTACACTAACAGCCTTTACTACATCCTCCGGTAACAAATTCCAGAGTTTGATTACACGTTGAGTGAAAAAATATTTTCTTTTATTAGTCTTAAATAGTAGCTTCATTGCATGACCCCTAGTCTTTCTATATTCTGATAACGTAAACTATCGATCTACGTTTACCCGTTCCACTCCGTTCATTAATTTATAGACTTCTATCATATCTCCCCTCAGCCATCTCTTTTCCAGGTTAAAGAACCCTAACCTTTTTAGCTTTTCTTCATAGGAGTATCCTTCCATCCCCTTTATCATTTTAGTGGCTCTTCTCTGAACCTTTTCTAATAACGCTATATCCTTTTTAAGATACGGCAACCAGAATTGCACACAATATTCAAGGTGTGGTCTCATATACAACTACCTTTTAGGAGACATTACTTTATAATATACATCTATATACATCTAATGTAAATATGAGCAACAAAGTCTAAAATTTAAACTACATGTCACTCAAAAACGTTACGTGATGGAGAATTTCTAAGTACATATCTGAGCTTGTAACAAAAACAGTACTAGAATCAGCCATTTTCTTTTCTGTGACAGAAAAGCTTTTGAATTTTGTTTACCAGTGATTTTTTCACAGAATGAATGGTGGATGTATTGAATAACCTCCCAAAACAACCGTCTTGATTTGTAGAAAGACGGTATATAAAAATGGTTAAATAAATAAATAAATAAATAAATAAAACAACAACAGAATACATGAAATTCTGGAATAAGCACAGAGGATCAGCATTTGCAAGAACATGAAAGTACAATCCCAACATCAGATAGCATGTGATGCTCTGTTGCAGATTAGATAACAGCACCTAAGGATGGCAAGGTTATTTTCTAGCTGTAGATGTTTTTGAACACTCGGCACATAGACACTGGTACCAACCTTCACTGTTCCATCGTCACTACCTGTACACACTAGCTGGGGGCCTCTTCTGGCTGGGTAACAGGAATTAACAAATGAAGTATGACCTTTTAGCCTTTTAATTCTTTCCCCTGTCTCGCTATCCCACACTGCTACAGTTTTGTCAGTGGAAGCTGAAAAGAGCATGCTGGAAAACATGGAAACAAGCATTTCAGAACCATGCAAGGAAAAAGCGAAAAATAAAATAAAAGTACTTTGCTCTAGATGCCGTAAGGCTAAGAAACGTTATGCAGCAACACCCTCATCCCATCATCCAGCAAACATTTAATTAGGTTCCCATTATTTTCAGCATCCTGTACTGAAACAAAGTGAATTACAGTACATATAAACAGACAGAACCTTTACCAATAACTCTCCAAATAAAGTGTTTGCAATTGTATTTTGCTGAAAATTCAATTAAATTTAATCACCGTCTCTAAAATTTAAAAAAGGGTACTATACCCATCTCACACTTTTGACCATCTCTAGGATGTTCCTCACATTTTCCAGCCAGTCAATGTACTATACTTCAAACTGAGGAAAGTTCATTCTGCAAAACAGCTCCCCTCTAATATAGGTAAACTGGATTTTTTTCAATTTAATGTTGTTTTATTTTTTGTTTATCATCAGCACATCATACAACCAAACAGTCCACCATCCAGCTTCCCTTAACAGTTAACAGTTAACTAATGGTGGCACCCCGTACCCCCCTTCAAGCCCCCTCCCAACTCCTACCCCTCCCCACCCCCCTCCCAGCACAACTCTTAACACATCATTATCGTCCTCAGCGCCTTCTTCTTCGTACTCCCTTCTACATCAGAAATAACAATAGTATACAGAATCCCCAACTTATAACAGTAGTATACATCAACCCCACCCAGCATCAGTAACAATATCAACATTATCCACTCCCTCCACTACCCTACCCCCAACCATAGCAACCATAGGCATTATCCCTTACCACCAGGATACTAGCCACCCCGCTAGCCCTCCACCCCCCCTCCCGCTTTCATGGCCAAGCCCGCCTGCACATGCCCCTGAGTAGTGCACCTCCCCCTTCCCTCCCCCACCACCCCTACTTCCGTCACCCCCCCTTACCCATTCCCCTCTACCCCTCCCAATATCAGCCTCCCATTACCCCCCACTTCTTCTGCATCCAAACATGCCAGCCACACTCTCTCCAGGCCTCATACGCTTGCCAGATTTCCACATGTTTTACTTCCTTATTCCGCCCACAGGCCCCCACCTTACTGATCACCCATAGGTTCCCAACTTCCCAATGATATCCCTCATGGTAGGTATGTCCTCACTTTTCCATTTCTGTAAAACGCCAGTCTAGCTGCCACCACACAATAGCGGCAGAACAGGGGCCAGGCCCCACTCCCATCCCCTTCCCCCTCAGTAAGGATCATTTGGACAGGAAAGAGCCTTAACTGCATCCCTGTAACCTCTCTATAATAACACTCTAGCTCTCGCCACAAGGGCTTCATTTTTGGACATCCCCAAACTATGTGAAGGAGATCCCCCCCACTCCCCACATCCCCTCCAACAGCCACCAGACCGTCCCGGGTAAATTCGGTGCAACTTAGCAGGCGTCCAGAGCATCCTTAGCCTGAATTTAAGGCAATTCTCCACCAAAGCCGTTCCCCATGCTAAACTGGAATTTTTTAAACATCTCTGAACTAAGCTTCCAATATCTACCCTTATTAACAGAACATCTACATTATGGAAATTTATATATGCTAAAGGAAATTTTACTTACTGATAATTTCCTTTCCTGGAGCCCTGCTAGACCAATCCAGACATGTGGATTATCTCCACCAACCAACAGATGAAGGCAGAGAAAAAAAAAATAGGATAGTGCTGTGATATCAGCATTAGTATAAAACCCAGTGCAGCTAGGGGCATGCTCCAGCATTTTTGTAATAAAGCAAATGGCACCCCTGGAGGATCCTCTAAAGGGGCTCCTCAAATCAAAACATGCCCCTGAACAATGAACAGAGTAAAACAGAGTTGTGAACTATATATAGAATCCACAAGAACAGAAGCCAGTCTGCCAAAACAATGGCTTTTCGCAAAGGCAGTCCTAGACTGGTCTAGCAGGACTCCAGGAAAGGAAATTATTGGTAAGTAAAAATTTTCCCTTCCAGATCTTCCTGCTAGATCAGTCCAGACAAGTGGGAAGTACCAAAGCTATGCCACGTCTGGGCAGGAAGACAATGCAGCAGCAAGCGCCAGAGTGCCAAAATGGGCTGCTGATCGAGCATGGACATCCAAGTGGTAATGTTTCACGCAAGTGGATAAGGAAGATCATGTCGCCGCCTTACAAATATCCAGCAGCGACACACTAGACAACTCTGCCCATGACGCAGCCTGGGCGAGTAGAATGGGCTTTCAACCCTGGCGGAACCGATTTGTCCTCTAGCAAAATACGCCAATGAAATGGACTCTCTAATCCAGCACTTGAGAATGGCTTTGGATGCCGCCTGACCTTTATTTAGGCTCAGCAAAGAGGACAAACAGGTGATCTGACATCTGAAAGGAGTTTGTGACTTTCAAGTATGTGAGCAAGACCCTGCTGACATCCACGAAATGCAGGCTCTTATCCTTTCCAGAACATTGATCTGATGTAAAGGATGGTAGAGACATGATTTGAATGACATGAAAGGGCGACACCACCTTGGGCAGAAAGGAAGGCATTGGCTGCAAGGTAACACCTTCAGATGAAAAGTACAAGAAGAGATTACAACAAAGGAGGGCCTGTAATTCCAAGATACAGCACGCAGAGGTCACGACCACCAAAAATATAGTCTTAAGAGACAAGTCCTCAAGCGTAGCTCACTTCAAAGGCTCAAAGAACATTCATACGAGACCACGAAGAACAATAGTCAGGTCCCAAGGAGGAATTACCAGTCGAACCGGAGGGTGCACTACCTGGACTCTAAGAAACTGGACCATGTCCCAGTGGCAAGCTAGAACAAGGCCAGGTAAAGGCCCTCTGTAGAGGGCGACATGACCAGCATTTTGAGAGAGCTCTAAACTAACCCCTTCTCAAGGCAATCCTGCAGGAAGGCGAGCACAGAGGGAAGCTGCGCCTGCCACGGCGAAATCATTTCTCAAAGAGGCACCAGACATGGACACAGGACAATGACACAGAATGGTACCTAGCCTATGACAGAGTGTCTACCACTGCTGGGAATAACCCTTGCGCGTTAAGCGATGCTTCTCAAGGGCCAAGCTGTAAGCGAGAAGGGAGCCCCGTCTTCCATGAGCACTGACCCCTGCTGAAGCAACCCCCTAAGTTTCTGAGAGGTAGAGGAGATGACACCAGAAGATGAATGAGATCCGCATGCCATGGGCACCACGGACATTCTGGAGCCATGAGAATTACCAGATGGGGATGGGTCTCTATTCTGTGAAGAACTCAGGCAACTAAGTGCCATGGAGGAAAGACATACAGAGGAAAACTAGAGGCCATGCCTGGACCAGAGCATCCTTCCGCCAACTGAAAAAGAGGGGAACTCTTCGCTTTGGAAGTTGTCGCCATGAAATCCATGTGTGGAATTCCCCAGCATCTCACTATGCGATCGAAGGCCGAGGATGCCAGCTGCCACTAGTTCAGATTGAGAAGGTGACGGCTTAGATAATGGGTCAACACATTCTTGTTCCCTGCAACGTGCTGTGCTGATAGGGCTAACAGATGACGTTCCATCCAGGAGAACAAGAGCTGCATCTTGCGTGCCATCCCTGGACATTTGGTGCCCCCCTCTGGCGATTGATATATGCTACCTCCATGATGCTGTCCGACAGAACTCAAACAGCAAGCCCCCAGAGCAAGCTGATGAAGTGTATCAGGGCCAAATAAATGACCCTAGCTTCTAAGCAATCAATGGTCATTTGGACACCATCTTAGACCAGGTGCCCCGAGTGTTGCAACATAGACAGTGGGCTCCCCAACTGTCGAAGCTGACACTGGTGGTAAGCATTACCCACGCTGGTGCCTCGAGCAGCATGCCCAGGAGCATGCAGTCAGAAACCCATCAATCAAGGCTGTTCAACACACTTAGAGGGCAGACGCACATTGTAATTCTGGGAGCATGGGGACTAATGTGTCAGTAAGGCTCGCTGAAAGGGGTGCATATGAGCTCGAGCTCAAGGTACTAACTCCAGACTGGTGGCCATTTTCCCAAGCAACTGCAGATAATCCTAAGCCTAAGGAGCCTGAAGTTTCAGAAATTGGTGGAGCTGACAGCAGAACTTGCTCCAATGCTCAGCAGCAAGGAAACTTCTGCCCAAACAAGTGCAGAGAAATTCCAGATTTTGGCAAGGTGTCAAGCAGTTTTTGCTGTGATTGACTATCCAACAGAGATCCTCAAGCTGCTAGACCACCCAACTTATTTAGCGGATGTTTACGACAGAGTTTTGGCATGGCTAAGCCAGTCATCCAGATAGGGATGAACACAAATACCCCCGTGCCTCGTGCCATAGGGCCGCCACCACTACCACCATGACCTTGGAAAAGGTTCGGGGCACAGTTACCAGCACAAATGGGAAAGAACAAAACTGGAAGTGTTTGCCCAGAATTGCAAACGCGAGAAAGCTCTGAGAATCCAGTCTGATGGGAATGTGAAAGTAGGCCTCAGCGAGGTCCAAGGAGGTGAGAAACTAGCCCTACCGAACAGAATGAATGACAGATGGCAGCTTCTCCATCTGAAATCAAAAAATTTGTAGGCTGCGGTTGATTTCCTTGAGATCGAGAATGGGGCAAAAGGAATCATCCTTCTTTAGGACAACAAAGTACATAGAATACTTTCTTGTGCCTTTCTTGGAGGGAGGCACCAGGAGAATGGCGAACTGAATGGTTACCGCTTTATTTATTTTTATTTATTTGTTAGTTTTCTATACCGCCTCTTCCAGAGATCAGGGGCGGTTTACAAATAACTTAACATGTTACATAGAACAGTTTTTGGAACTTTTACATTATAACATTTGAACCTTTATGTTAAAACTATTTACATTATAATTTTGAACAGTGTGGAGTCTTAACATGTTCGAACTATGCTTTGAGGGCAGAGCCGCAAGGGGAAATAAGAAATGCATCCCAAATGGGACTTTCACATTCTAGGAGCATAGCCCTAACAGATGACATCTAGAACCCAGCAATACAATGTTAAATGGGCTCATTCGTGGTAAAAGAAATAAATGACTTCCCACCTGTGGTATCCCGGAATGGGCCCCCTGATTTTCAGTGGGAGGTATGGTAAGAAGACTGCTTTTTGAGGGGAGCAGGAGAGGCAATGGAACCCTGGGAGTGGACTCCCTGAAAGGGCTGACCCTTAGAACCTGAAATGGAATAAGAGCCAGTCTGCTTTCCCGACCGAAAACGTCTAGGGTTGCAGAAACCAGAGCAGGAGGAATTGGCGCCGGAAGAGGATGAGCGCTTGGAGGAAGCTTTGGGCTTATCCTCTTGCAAGCATTGTGGTTTGATCTCACCAAGGTCCTTAACAAGCTTCTCTAGATCCTCACCAAAAAGACGACCACCTTTAAATGGAAGGCTGGCCAAGAGCACCTTAGAAGCTGTATCTTCTGACCAGTTAGGCAGCTACAACCAACGATGAGCTAGGTACTTATGACCTAGATTTGCCACTGTTGAAAACAGGATACTGGGCTTGATGGACCTTGGTCTGACCCAGTATGGCATATCTTATGTTCTTAACCTCTTCTATAGCACACACTGACAGAACAGCGGTGATCTCTTGCTGAAGGAGAGCAGCGAGTGGGGGTTGGAAATGTTATTCCCCCACTAAAGTGGTGAGGGGTATGCTTTGTAGATGAAGTTTGTACACCCTCTTGCACTATGGTTAGTGTCTACTGCTCTGAGGTTATGAGATGCCACCTGTGGGCATAATGGCAAAGCCTGCCTGCTATGTGGAGGTGGTGGGGGTTCTCCAGAGGCAGGGTGGCAATGTTCTCTAGGAAGAAGTCAAAAAACAGGCGTAGATTGAGTCTGCGCTGTTGGTTGGGGTTTAGGAGCCTGTTGCTTCCTTTGGGTATCCTGGGGCTGGAATTAAGAAGTTGAGGGGTAAGAAGAGTAGAATTTCTTCTTCTTACCATAGAAAGGCTTCTCAGTAGCTGCTTTTTTCTTAGTAGGGTGTGCAGTAGCCTTTGAAAGCCTACTGAGGGTGGTATTCTCAGATTCTAATTGAGAAGCCTTATCTTGCCAATCCTTTCCAAAAAGGTTCTCCAGTACAGGGAATATTACCCAGTTTATCTTGAACCCACTGTTCAAGATCTGATGCCTGAAGCCAGGCAATCCTACGGACACCTATGCAGACAGAAGCTGTTCTGCTAACGCATTCAAACCAGTCAAAGGTTGCCCTATTGACAAACTTGGAAACATTTTGGGCATGTTTGACAATGTAAGGTAGTCTGCCCTCTTGTCACCCGAGAGAAAAGGAGACATTTATTCCAGATCCCTGTCACCTCCCTAAGGAATATACCCATGTAGAGTATGTATGAACTTATGCGGGCTAAAAGCATGGAGACTTGAAAGCACCGGTGACCAAAAGCATCGAGAGTTCTCAATTCCCTGCCCGGGGGATTGGAGGCGTGCATCTTTGAACTCCTAATGCAACGAATAGCCAATTCCATTACCACTGAGTGGTGTGGAAGCTGCATCTTCTGGAACCCAGGGCTTTCTGGTATGGGGAGAAATGGCGAGAGGCGTCTCCCACATCCGGAACATAAGGTCCTGAAGTATGCAGTGTATAGGGAGAGTCAGCACCTCTTTAGGAGCTGTAAGATATTAGAGAATTTCCAACTCCTCTACTCTGGGTTCTTTCTCTGATGCAGGAGTAATGGATAGGCACCTTGCCATATCCTTGATAAACTCCTGGAGGGGACATGCACCGTTGGAGACAGAGAGGGATCCTCATCTCTCTGGTACTGATCGATTCATCGTCCAAAGAATCTGAATCGGTTGATTCAAAGTATCGATGAGAGCAATGCTCTTGTTCTTGTAAAGACCTGTACTGATCGAGAGACCTTGTGTTGGTACCTCGGAACCGGGGATGGACTCTAGGTCTGGTTTGGGTGGGAGTGTACTGAGGGGCACGAAGCCGTTGTATCGGCATCGTCGGCTGTATCGGTACCGATACCAGCAGTAAATGTCTTGACCAGTACCGACGCCGCTAATAGAGCTGCAAGACTCTGCTTGATAGCATGCGCTGATCCATCGAGCTTGCCGATGCATGGATGTCGGTACTGGAAGCTTGGGCTACCTTTCCAGAGCATGGAACCAGGAGCTCTCTGGAGGTGGAGGCCTCAGGAGCATCCTGGACCCCTTGTAAGGCTTTGGAGGGGAGGTCCTCCAGCTGGGGTATTTTGGCCGGTCTATCCACCTCTAGGGCAATACACGAGGCATCTCTATTTTTAGATAGAGATCTATCCTTAGGAGGACGACCTGTCTTGGAAGAAGACTTGTGTTTCGATATCCGAGATTCATATGAAGAAGGCCAAGTCCTCGATGACATTAAAGCAAACGAGACTGCATCTGAGGCAAACAGGGAGCCAAGCTTTGCAGCCCGATTATGTAGGCCTATCTGTCATCTTTTTCCATAGGAGGCAATCAGATGGCTGGTGATCCGGGCCAAGGCATTTGAGACACCAGTCACGGGTATCAGTGGCAAAAATAGTACTACCACACTTGGAATATTTTTTAAAACTACTAGTTGGTTTTTCCATCGTGTCAGTAGACTGGATGGAAAGCTGTTAGTGTAGCCAAGTTTAAAAAAAGGTTTGGCCAAGTTCCTGGAGGAAAGGTTCATAAATCATTATTAAAGGGGACCCAGAATATCCATTGCTTGACCCAATACAAGCACTGTGGAACCTGAGTCTTTTGGGGAAATTGCTAGGTACTTGTACCCTAGATTGGCCACTGTTGGAAACAGGATATGGGGCTTGATGGACCTTGGTCTGACCCAGTATGGCATATCTTATGTTCTTAAACGGCGTCAAAGGGGTTTTTTTCTCCTTTTTTACAGAAAGAAGATGTAAAGGTGAAAAGTTTGCCTTCCACTGACACTGGAACCGGACGCAAACACAAAAAATAATAAAGAAGAAATTTTCTGCGGTGACAGAATTTACTTCCTGCTGGCTCCACGGAAAACGAAGAACTGAGGAGGGAGAGCCATGAAGGCGGGAAGGCGACAATGCACGCGCAGTGGGATGCTCCCAAAAGCTTTCCTACTGGACGGTGGGGAGCATTCCTGCGCAAGCTCCATCGGTACCAACGTCACCCACATGAGAAGACTACATTTCCTGCTTATTCCTGGAGATTGCGGAGCTCTGATACAATCTGATCAGAGGCGGAACCTCCCCCCAACGGAAAAGCAGGACCAAGTGAATCTTATCACCAACTTCAAGAGATGAAAACTCTTTTTCCTCCACAATGTAATTACTCTCCATAGAGTCATCTAGTCCTGGGTCAGCTTCCTCCTCATCCAAGGAATCTAGGACATTCAAGGAGCCATGCTAAAGACTTGAGCAGTCAGTCTTGGCTTCAGTTCATGGCCCATTGACTATCTGCTCCCCTCAGCCCTGGAAATACCTGCTGACAGGGGCTGGGATTGAGATAAAGGAGGCAATTGACCCCCTTTCTATAAGGTCATAAGAACATAAGATATGCCATACTGGGTCAGACCAAGGTCCATCAAGCCCAGTATCCTGTTTACAACAGTGGCCAATCTAGGTCCTACGTATCTAGCAGTTTCCCCAAAAGACACAGGTTTCGCAATGCTTGTACTGGGTCAAGCATTGATATCCTGGGTCCCTTCTAAATAATGGTTTATGGACCTTTCCTCCAGGAACTTGTCCAAACCTTTTTTAAACCCAGCTACACTAACAGCCTTTACTACATCCTCCGGTAACAAATTCCAGAGTTTGATTACACGTTGAGTGAAAAAATATTTTCTTTTATTAGTCTTAAATAGTTTACCCTGTAGCTTCATTGCATGTCCCCTAGTCTTTCTATATTCTGATAACGTAAACAAATCGATCTATGTTTACCCGTTCCACTCCGTTCATTAATTTATAGACTTCTATCATATCTCCCCTCAGCCGTCTCTTTTCCAGGTTAAAGAGCCCTAACCTTTTTAGCCTTTCTTCATAGGAGTATCCTTCCATCCCCTTTACCATTTTGGTGGCTCTTCTCTGACCCTTTTCTAATAACTCTATATCCTTTTTAAGATACGGCGACCAGAACTGCACACAATATTCAAGGTGCGGTCTCACCATGGAACGATATAGAGGCATTATAATATCTTTTGTTTTATTTTCCATTCCTTTCCTTATCATACCTAGCATTCTATTTGCTCTCTTGGCTGCCGCTGCACACTGGGCAGAGGGTTTTAACAATGTTATCCACAATGATGCCTAAATCTTTTTCCTGGGTAGTGGTTCCTAATGTGGAACCTTGCATTGTGTAACCATAGTTTGGGTTGTTCTTCCCTAGGTGCATAACATTGCACTTGTCGACATTAAATTTCATCTGCCATTTTGATACCCAGTCTTCTAATTTATCAAGATCCTCTTGCAATTTTCCACAATCCTCTTGGGTTTTAACAACTTTAAATAGTTTTGTGTCATCTGCAAATTTGATAACCTCACTCGTTATTCCACTTTCCAGGTCATTTATGAATGTGTCAAAAAGCAGCGGACCCGGGGAGGAAGTGACGTCACCTGCCTGCATGGTTGTGTGAGCGTTTAGCTCCGACCCGACCCCAGCGAAAAAGGAGTTTTAAAAGTCCCCAATTGCAGGAGAGAGATCGGAAAAGCAGTGGGATAGACGGTGGAGAAAGCGGGGAACATGACCACCTGAAAAAACCCCGCGGATCTCAGAGAATTTGCCTTCACTGGAGCGGATTCGTCGGCGGGGGAAAGCAAGATGGCTGAGGCAGAGGCCACGCGGCGGGAACAAGCTGAGTCGCATGAGAAGGTTTTGGAGAGAGCGGAGGTAGAACCGGAATCCCGAGGCTGGGGTGCAGTGACTAGAGAGGAGTTGAAGCAATGGTTTCATGAAGTAAAGGCAGAGGTGTAAGGCTCCAAAACGGCGCTGGAGGGGCTCCTAAACACTCTCAAGGAGGAGGTGGGTGAAGTAGCTGCCAGACTGGGGGATCATGAGAATCGATTAGAGGTGCTTGAGCAGCAGCAGGAGGAATGGATGGACCAGCGCCAAAGTGAGGAGAGGTGGAAGGAGGAAATTAAATTAAAGTTGGAGGACTTGGAGAATCGTTCCAGGAGGAACAACCTGAGGATTAAAGGAGTTCCGGAGGAGGCCGAGTTCAGAGACTGTGCTAAGGTGGCAGAGGCCGTGTGCATGGAAGCCCTGCGGCAAGGTGGTGAGGAGCCCCTGAGTGAAGGTATCCAGTTGGATAGGGCTCGTAGGGCGCTGGGGGCGGTGCGTAATAACCAGCCCAGAGATATAATTATCTGTCTCAAGGACTATAAAGTCAAGGAGAAAATAGCTTCCAAAATGAGAGGACTGAGCAACTTCACGTGGCCAGGATACACTGTAGCCATCTTTGCAGACCTCTCCTTGGGAACTTTGCAGAGGAGGAGGGAGCTGGCCCCCATAACTAAAACACTCAGAAAAGAGGAAGTGCGGTACAGATGGCTTTACCCATTCGGACTGGCCTTCACAAAGGGGGACAGAACCTGGCGAATCCATACGCTGGAAGCAGCGTGGGCTGCTATGAAGGAGGCAGGCATAAAAGGACCAGCGGCAGCAGCTAGAGCGGAGTGGAAGGAAGGGGCGACAGATCGAGGCCGGAGCATCAAGCAAGGAGGAGTGCGGCGAGACCGGCTCAGGGACACTGATGGTGACCAGCGGAGATCACAGCGGAGAGGAGCGAAGAGATGATGGACAGTGTGGAGACTGTGTTTGAGTGGTAGATGGGAGGTTGTGGTTGCTATGTGGAAAGAGCAAGAGGAGGATGGGGTTGCGGTAAGATTATTGTTAGGGGAAGCAGAAGTGGGAGGAGGGAGGGGGGAGGGAGAGGGGGAGGGGACTGGGAGGGGCAGTAAGGGGGGTCGGTGGGAGCGGGTGAGTCACTACTCCGGGTCAGCCTGGTTGCAGACGAGGCGGGGGAGTTGGGGAGGCAGGGTGGGAGGGAGCAGAAGGAGGGGAGGGGGGGAGGGATGGGAAGGGGAAGAAGGAGGGGGCGATGAAGGGTGAGGGGGGGAGGGCGAGGGAGTGAAGGGAACGGAAGGGGGGTCCTGAAGGGGGAAAAGAAGGGGGGATGGGAGAAAATGGTAGTGGTAACAATAAACGCCAAGGGATTGCGGACATGGCGTAAGAGGCGCCTGCTGGAGAGAGAGGGTATAAGGTTGGGGGCAGACCTGGTGTGTATACAGGAGACCCACTTGAAAGTGGGCCAAGAAGGGTTGCTAAGGTCTAGGAACTTCCCAAGGGTACTTTTAGCGGGGCAAAGGGAGAATCCGCGAAAAGGGGGGGTGGGGATTCTGATACGGGAAAAATATAAGGATGCAGTGGTGGAGGAAAGAAGGGATCGTAAAGGTCGGTGGGTGGCTGCTAAAGGTAAGCGGGGAGGAGGTGTGGATTGTAAGTATTTATGGCCCAAATGCAATGCGCGAGGAATTTTATGAGTGGCTCCTGGGAGAATTGGAAGGTTGGGGGGGGGGGCGACACCGGTGATTATGGGGGGTGACTTTAATCTTACAATGAATCCTAGGTTGGATAATAGCGGAAGGGGAGGTGGAGGGGGGGGAAAAGAGAGAAGTTTAGTAAAACTGAAAGAGCGAATGGGTATGTTAGATGTGTGGAGAGTGCGACATCCTGGGGAGAAGGGATATACTTTTTACTCTGCAGTACATGATATGTATAGCAGACTGGATATGCTGTGGGTGAGTGGGGGTTGGGGGACTAAGGTACAAGCTGTGGAAATAGGCAATATCACATGGTCGGACCACGCTCCGGTACATATGGTGCTTGATATGGGGGGTAGGGATACTGAGGTAAGATTTTGGAGGATGAACGATTCCCTGCTGGCAGAGAAGACTTATGTGGCAAGAGTCAAAGAGGTGATAAGGGAATATTTGGAGAGCAACTGGAATGGGGAGGTGGCCACGGGAATGGTGTGGGATGGGCTTAAAGCAGTGGTGAGGGGCCATTTAATTAATATGGCAGCGCAGGAAAAGAAAAAAAAAAGAGAGCGGTTGGAGAGCTTGGAAAGGAAGCACCAGGCAGGGGGTGACCCTCGGGCCCTGCAGGAGTTGTTAAAGGTGAGAGGTGAATTGGGACAGTTAAGGGCGGCGGAGATAGCACATACATTGACCAAGTTAAAGCAGGGGTGGTATGAAGGGGGGAATAGACCAGGGAGGAGGTTAGCTTGCCGGTTGAAAGCGAGACAGCAGAGATCCACAATAGGGGGGGTGCGCAACTCAAAAGGGGAAATGGTGTATAAAGGGGAGGAAATTCGGAAGGCCTTTGTAGCGTACTATGAAAAACTATATAGTAGTGAGATGAAAGGGGATGGGAAGAAGGGGGAGGAGTTTTTGGCACAGTGTAATGTGAGTAAGCTTACGGAGGGAGAGGCGGCAGAGTTGGGGCAACCGGTGACCTATACGGAGGTGAAGGGGGCGGTGAAGTCCTGTAAAGACGGGAAAGCTCCGGGCTTAGATGGATATACGGCAAAATTGTACAAAGTAATGCAGGATGAGATAGGGGGATTGTTAATGGAGGTCTTTAATGGAGTATTGAAGGGGGAGGGCCTACCACCCTCTATGGCGGAAGCGGGTATAACGGTTATACCTAAGGAGGGGAAAGACCATACTGTCTGTGGAGCTTACCGGCCTATCTCGCTTATTAATTTGGATGCTAAGGTGCTGGCCAAGATCCTGGCGGGAAGACTGCAGGGTGTAATGCAGAAGCTAGTGCACAAGGACCAGACGGGGTTCATTGCGGGGAGGCAGGGGGGTGATAACATCAGGAAGCTGTTGAATGTAATGTGGTTCCTGCAAACAACGGGGAGGGAGGCAGTGTTTCTGATGGTTGATGCTGAAAAGGCATTTGACAGGGTAGAGTGGGGTTTTATGTTTCAAGTGCTAAATAAGGTAGAGGTGGGGCAGCCGTTCTTACGGTGGATAAGAGAGCTGTATGCCTGTCCAAGGGCACGGATAAGGGTAAATGGAGGTTACTCCGAGAGCTTTAAACTGGGCAGCGGAACAAGGCAGGGGTGTCCTTTGTCGCCCTTGCTGTTTGCCTTGGTTATAGAACCTCTGGCAGAATATATCCGAGGGCAGGTAGATATCCAAGGGATTGAAGTGCAGGGACAGCTAAGTAAGGTTGCGCTTTTCGTTGACGATGTTATCTTTACGCTGGAGCACCCTTTGGTTAGTCTTCCCAATTTATTACGGGCCGTTGGGCGGTATAGTGCAATATCGGGATACAAGTTGAATTTAGATAAGACGGAAATATTAGGCTTTAACTTGGGAAGAGGGCTAGAAGAGAGGCTGCGGGAAAACTTTCCCTTCAAATGGGTACGGGGTAGCTTTCGCTACTTGGGGATTCAGTTGGGGAATGCACTAAGCCAAGTACCGGATTGGAATTACAAACCCCTGAGAGTGGCTCTACGGAAGGATTTAGAAAGATGGAAGGGACTTCACTTGTCCTGGATGGGGAGAATAGCTACTATAAAGATGAATGTGCTACCAAGGATTTTATTCGTCTTTATGGCCTTACCGTGCAAAGTGCCGAGGAAAGGCCTTAAGGAGTTACAGGATCTGATCATGAGGTTTATTTGGGAGGACAAGAGGGCGAGGGTAGATAGGCTCACCATGTTCCGGCCGCAGGAGGCAAGGGGATTGGGTGTACCTAACCTGGTGAAGTATTACGATGCAGCGCAGCTTAGGGCACTGTTTGTGGGGAGAGAGAGGGGGGAAACCCCGCAATGGGTGTATATGGAGAAGAAAGGGGGGAAGTGCTTGGAAGAAGTGGTCTGGGGGAGTGAGGGGAAAGGGCCGGGTAGGGAAAGATTGAATCCACACCGGAGGTTAACGCTGCAAATATGGGGAAAATGGAAGGGTTACCTAATAAAAGGGAAAGGCTTGCCCCGGGCAGCATATCTACAGAATATGGGTGTCCTAGCCCCGGGAAGGTGCTAGACAGGAACGGGAGGATCCGGCTGTATGCAGAGCTTCAAAGAGAGTTTGGGCTGAGAGATAATGAATTCTACGCATACACGCAGCTGTGGTACTATTTGCAAAGGCCGGGGATCCAGAAGGACCTACAGAGTAGGTTAACGGAGTTTCAGGAACTGATGGAACAGCAAGAATCAGTGAAAGGCCTGGTGTCTAAGCTTTATCGCTTGCTGAACGCAAGGGATGAGGGCAAGGCCAGGTGGCAGGAACAGTGGGAGGGGGAATTGGGGGGGTTCTTGGGAGGTGGAAGGGTATTTTTGAGGGAGAGAAGCGGCTTACATGGGGGATGGCTTTGTTGGAGAACTCACTTAAATTCAGGCTCAGGATGATCTGGACTCCAGCTAAGCTGCACCGCATTTTTCCAGAGAGAGCGGGCACTTGTTGGAGGGGGTGTGGGGAGTGGGGGGACCTTCTACATATGGTGTGGGGGTGCCCAAAAGTGCAGGCCTTGTGGCAGGAGGTAGAGGGCTATTATGGAGAGGTTACAGGGATACGGATAAAATTTGCTCCAGCCCAGTTGGTGCTCCTGGAGGGGGAAGAGGAGGGGGAAGAGGAGGGGAAAGGGGGGATAGCGGCTTTCTGTAATTACTGTGTGGTAGCGGCTAGACTGGCTATTTTACAAAAGTGGAAGAATATAGAAGTACCAAAGATGTGGGAAATCATTGGAAGGTTAGAGTTTTTGTGGGGGATTAGTAAAGTGGGCGCCTGTGGGAGGGATAAGCAGGCGAAACATGAGGAAATATGGCAGGAGTATGTGGCCTGGAGAGAGAGGGGGTGGGAGAGATGGATGGGAAAGTAAGGGGGATGGAAAGGGAGCGTGGGGAAGAAGAGGGGACATCCATAGTAGGGCTAGGGGGAGAAGTAGAGGGGCCTGGTCTACAGGGGAGGGGGGAGAGGAGGGTTTGGGGGGACACTCAATGGGGGGACGAGCTGGGAAGGCTGCGGGGTGTATTTGACGGGAAGGTAGAGGGGTAGAGGAGCAGAGGGGGATATTTTGGCTCTGTTGCTAATTGGGGAGGTGGAAGTACCCCTAAAGGGATTGTTCTGATCAAGGGGAAGTTGGAAGGGCAGTAGGTGGCAGTAGACACGGGAGTAATGGGAGGGTGGGAAGGAGGGGGGGTGGGTTGGAAGGGGAGTTTGGGAGGAGGGGGGTGGGGTGTGGGGGGGGGAAAAACTAAGGAGGTAGGAGGTAGGGGAGGCCCACAGTGGGTTGTTGCCAGGGGACCTTTGAAGGTGAAGGGAACAGTGGCACATAAGGAGGGGTAGGACAGACCACATACAGACTTGCGTTGAGTTTAAATAACTCATGTTAAAGTGAACGAAATGCAAATGATTTCACAAATTGGTCTGTAAAGCGGGGAGGGATTCCCCACAGATGGAGGTAGGGTGGTGGCCTGTCCAGCAGGGGAGGGGGGGGGCCGGACTGGGTAACAAGGTTGGAATAGGGTTCAGTTGTTGTATTTTAATGGCGTGTGATGGGTACGGCGTTACTATTTTGGATGACAGTAAAAACGTTCAAATTGTCAAATATAAAAAGAAAGCAATACAGGTAACTAAGTCTCGTACACAGATGAGAGCAGTTACGATTGACTGTAAACTGTTTATTATGGTAGCACCTTTAGAAGGAGAATGCTGTTATGATTCTATTTGTTTCTGGTAGTGAAATATTAAGATGGATAATGATGTTAACATTCCGGATAGTACTCAATAATCTGTAGTGAAGAGTGATTGATATTGGAATATGTGTATGAATATGTACAAGAGATGCTGACAATAAAAAAATTTAAATATAAAAAAAAAAGCAGCAGACCCAGCACAGATCCCTGGGGTACACCACTATTCACCTTTCTCCATTGGGAAAATTGTCCATTTAGCCCAACCCTCTGCTTTCTATCTTTTAACCAGTTCTTGATCCACAGTAGTACACTGCCTCCTATCCCATGACTCTTTAGTTTTGCCAAAGGTCTCTGATGAGGGACCTTGTCAAAGGCTTTCTGAAAGTCCAGATACACTATATCAACCGACTCACCTTTGTCCACCTGTTTATTCACACTTTCAAAAAAACATAACAGATTAGTAAGACAAGATCTTCCTTGTCTAAAGCCATGTCGGCTGTCTCCCATTAGGCCATGACTATCTACATGCTGAGTAATTTTATTCTTTATGATGGTTTCTACCATTTTTCCCGGTACTGACATGAGGCTCACCGGTCTGTAGTTTCCCGGATCACCCCTGGAACCCTTTTTAAAAATTGGTGTTACATTGGCGACCCTCCAATCTTCAGGTATTAGAGATGATTTTAATGATAGTTCACCGATTACTAATAGTAGGTCTGCAATCTCATATTTCAGTTCTTTCAACACCCTTGGATGTATACCATCTGGCCCAGGTGATTTGCTACTCTTCAATTTATCTAATAGTTGTAATACATCTTCCCGATGTATCGATATTTCCTTCAATTCTTCCGTACCTTTAAATACCACTTCAGTCAAGGGTAACATCCCTACATCTTCCTCAGTAAAGACCGAAGCAAAAGAATTCATTCAGTCTCTCCGCTATCGCCTTGTCGCCTCTTAGTGCCCCTTTAACTCCTCTATCATCTAATGGACCAACTGACTCTCACAGGTTTTTTGCTACGAATGTACTTGAAAAAAATCTTTATTTCGCATTTTTGCTTCCGCAGCAAGCTTCTTCTCAAATGCTCCCTTTGCCTGCTTTATCAATGCCTTGCATTTGATTTGCCAGTGCTTGTACTGTTTCCAGGTTTCGTCGTTTGGCTCTTTTTTCATTTCCTGAAAGATGCTTTTTTGGCAACAGACTCTCTGACCTCACCTTTAAACCATGCTGGCAGGTTTTTGGACTTCCTTCCACTTTTCTTAAAGCGTGGAATACAGCTGGTCTGGGCTGCCAAGATAGTATTTTTCAACACCACCCAAGTTTGATGTAAGTCTTTAACCTTTGCAACTGCTCCTTTTAGTTTTTTCTTAACTATTTTCCTCATTTTATCATAGTCTCCCTTTCGAAAGTTAAAAGGTAGTACTGTGGATTTCCGTACTATCCCCTCCTCCACTAATTAAATCAAAGGCGATCATGCTATGATCACTATTGCCAAGTGGCCCCAACACCCTTATCTCTTGCACTAGATCTGGTGTTCCACTAAGGACCAGGTCTAATATGGCTTCCCCTCTGGTCGGTTCATGAACCAGCTGCTCCAAGAAAGCACAGTTACTTACCTGTAACAGGTGATCTCCGGAACAGCAGGAATTAGTCTTCACACGTGGGAGATGTCGCCGACGGAGCCCGCACGGGAATGCTCCCCAGCATCCAATCAGAAAGCCTTTGGGAACATACCCCGCGCCTGCGCGGTGGCTTCCCGCCCTTCCTACTGCCTCTCCCCAGTTGAGTTTCATAGCTGAGCCAGAAGGAGAGGAGAGGAAGGAATAGAGAAAAAAGAGATACAACTCCTAGGGGAGGTGGGTGGGTTGTGAAGACTAATTCCTGCTGTTCCGGAGATCACCTGTTACAGGTAAGTAACTGTGCTATCTCCAGGAACAAGCAGGAATGAGTCTTCACACGTGGGGACTCCCAAGCTGAGGATGCCCGGGGAGATCCCATAAGCGCAGCCCAGGACGGGATGGCATTTGCCCAGCCTGAATCCCCGGCATCCCCTGAGGGATGGAGGGCAGGAGTTGAATAGAGGAACAGCGAATCTACAGACTACAGAGGGAAGTCTTTAGAGTGCAGAACAGGTATCATTAAGATACGGCATAAAAACCCCCAGGCTACAGGAAGAGTAGCCAGAGGGATGCATAAATAGTGTCAGTAAGCATTTAATGAGTAAATGACCTAGTACCATATAGAGCTTACCGGCCCTTAAGTGTTAATGAATTAATGGTGTGGAACCCCGTAGAGCTTACCTACCGGGTTGCCGGAAGCAGGCCTGTCATGAAGGCACCGTAGACGCAGTAGCGAAGCCTTCACGGAAACTTCGCCGCAGCAAGGAGGAAGGTCCAAATCCGGAAGGCTAGGAGATCCAGGCGTCAGCTGGGTCAGGAGAAGGATGGCAGGTCTTCCAGGAGGCTTAGTGCAAAGCTGAGCACTCCCTTAGGAGTAGAGTCCAGAACTCAGAGGACTAACAGTAGAAGACTGGTCGAACCAGAGAGTCCATTCCGGAGAGGAGTAGGGGTGTACCCCGAAGCAGAAGGAGTAAACAGGCTACCCTAGTGAGAGATAGGGAGACAAGGGTCCGAACCCCCGGGAGGAGGACCTAACTGAAAAGGGAGCTGTAGACTTCACAGCGGTAGAGTACCACCAGTCCGCGGCCCGATCGAGGAATAGGCAGGCGGACTGGCCGGACCCCGGGGGGGGGGGGGGGGGGGTTGGTACCACCCATTGGGAAAATGGGGGTAAAAACAGGTACGGCGGGCCTCCCCCCAATATGCGCCTATCGCGCAGGTGATATCTAGTATATCTAAGCCGGTGGGCATGAGGGCGCCCACTCCGGTACTAACGCAGGTATGCCGAGGGGCCTACCTCCCTGAGCATCACCCTGGTAAGGCGGATCTGCCATTGATCCACAGAACGTCCACCTGGGAAGGTGGCAGCAAGATCCGTCAGTAGAGGGATCTATTCCGGAGGACAAGGGCAGATCGGCGAACCAACAGCGCGGTAGCGTCTGGGACAGAGGATAGCCTCAGTCCGGTAGAACGCCACGGGGGCTGGAGGCCCTATATGTGTCCCCAGGACCTGCACGCAGAAAACTTACCCCCTGCACAGACAGGGGACAGGAGGGTATAGTCCTGGCCGGTACGGAAGCAATCAGCAGGGGGATACCGGCTGAGAAGGGTTCGGAGACGTACCGAAGGGTAATTAAGTTGGCCGTTGGCCATAGCTACCACGGAATAGAGGTGGTCTCCCTTCCAACGGAAGGAGAATACCTGAACCCCTAGATAAACTTCCGAACCATTTGTCAACCGGACGAGCCCCAGAGCAGAGCTCAATTTTTAAACTTCCGATAAGAGGGTTAAGTGCAGGCAGCCGCCCGCCTGAGCCTAAATATGCTTAGTATGAGAGTCTTGGCGCGGGCCCAGGGGCATCAACCCGTGGTGAGAGGTCCCTGTCTTGGGCGCGCCTGGAGGGTGGGCGGAGGGCTGATATTTCCTCTTCCTAGGGAAGGGGGGTCTGGAGAGGCGTTTACCACCGCCGGGGGGCCGGGCCCTAGGCTGGCTGCTAACCCTGGGAAGGTTAGCGAAGCATTGTGCGACCTGACGCAAGGCTTCGCTATTGAAGAGGTGATCTCCATCGCAGGGAGAATTACCCAGGTTGTGCTGTGCCTGTCTACACAACTCGGACGCCTGCAACCATGCTGTACGGCGTGCTCTAATGGCAACAGCAGAGGTTCTGCTGACTGACTGGAAGGAGTCCAGCGAAGCACGAGAAAGGAACCTGGAGATATTCCTGCAGTGATAAAGGAGCAGGGAATATTCAAAGGACTTGGTCGCAGATACGAAGAGGGATAACCAAGACAGCCTCTCGGTGACCTCCCGGAGCAACAGGCTCATATAAAATATATATGAAATAATTCTGGCCGTCAGCATAGAAGTCTGGAAGGCTTGACGTCCTAGAGTATCTAGCGTCTTTGAGGCGCGGCCTGGGGGGCGAGAAGCATGCTTCTCCTTGCTTCCGGCCTTCCTCAGCGCCGATTCCACCACCATGGACCGATGTGGAAGCTGGTGCTGCCGAAAACCCGGGGACGGAGGTACCCGGTATAGAGCCTGCATCGCAGTCGACGGTGCCGGAACCCTCAAAGGCGACCGCCAAGCCCCCAGTAGGAGATCCTGCAGGGAGGGATGCAGAGGAAGCATCACGGCTGCCTGTTCCGCAGGGCCCGGGCTCGGGTCCGGGGTAGGGATGGCCAGCAAGTCCGCCATGTCAAGGAGGAAATCCTGAAAAGGTGGCTCTGCTGGAGGAGTTATGGCGGGTGAGGCTGCCAGGGCACACAGAGGCCGCTCGGGCCGAAGCCCGCTGGGCAGAGGAGGGGACCAACCGACCCGGATCGGGGCAGTCCCCATGGCGTCGTCAGCTCCTGGGATTGATTCCAAACTAGGCATCGAAGGGGTCGATGGCACCGACGGCGCCGCAGGAATCGGCCTCGGCCCCGAACCCGGGGGTGGCGCTGCTCCCGGCGACCGAAGCGGTTCCGCGGCTGCCGGAGGGCAGGGGCCAGCGGTCTCCGCTCTGCGTCGCGGGAGGGGACAGGGACCGATCCCGAGACGTGTAGTGTCCAGGCTTTCAAGGCTGGATACCGACTCCAGGCTGGGCATCGAACTGAGCGAGGAGATCTACTCCCTCCTAGAGGGCCCCGGCGGGGGCGGTCGCGCTGGTGGTGGAGATCCCGGAGCGCGGATCGGAACCGCGCCGATCGGTGCTGCCCGAGGGCGGAGCTCGGTGGAGAGGGGGTCATCTGACGCCGGCGCCGATGTCGATCGGCAGGCACTGCCCGAAGCCGGGCTCCCTCTCGAACCCGTCCTCCGAGGACGAGTCCCTGCGGGGGGGGTCGAAGCGGTCGAAGACCCCGAGGCCCCTTCTCTAGGAAAGGGCGGGGCCCTCGATGGCCGCGTCGATGCCGGGGAGTCGCCCGAGCAATGGCCGACATACCCCGAGGTCCCCGGGGAAGGTCGGTGGCGGCCCCTCGTGCTCGACGCCCCTGCCGCCGCCGGCGGAGCGGCGCCGCTCGAACCCGGTACCACCCTTGCGCAGGGCAGGGCAGGGAAACCGGCGACCCGGCGTGGGTCGAAGCGAGCGGTCCCGAGGGGAAGGAGGCCAGATGACCATCATCCCTGGCGAGAAGCGGAACCACCGACGCCCGCGCGCTCGAAGCGGGTACTACTCCCGCGCAGGACCTGAACGTAGGGCCGTCAGACAGTGTCGAGTCGATCGGCCCCCGAGGTGCTGAGGGCAGCGGCTGGCGATCCCCGGTGGGGAGCTGGTCACTCGACGCCGACGGGTCGGCACCGCCCAACACCGTAGGAACGCCATACCGGCGCGAATCGGTCGGCCCCGGAGGCGCCGAGGACCGCAGCCGCCCATCCCCGCTGAGGAGCGGGACGCTCGACACCGACGCCGAGGGGTCGGTACCGCCCGAAGCGGGTACCGCCCACGCGCATGGCAGGGATGGAGGAACGCCAGGCTGAACCCAGTCGATCGGCCCCGGAGGCGCCGAGGACAGTAGCCGACGATCCTCAGTGAGGAGCGGAGCACTGGACACCGACGCCGATGCCGGGGGCTCAGTACCGCCCGGGGCGGCTACCACGCCCGAGCATGGCTTGGATGTAGGGAGGTCAGACCCGGTCGAGCCGATCGGCCCCGAAGGCGCCGAGGACACCGGCTGATGATCCCTGGCGAAGAGTGGAACACTCGACGCCGATGCCGATGCCGGGGAATCGGCACCGCTCGAAGCGGGTACCTCCCTCGGGCATGGCTCGGGAATGTTCTGTGAGGAGCGAACCTCAGGAACATCCCGAAACCCCGTACATGCTTTGGAGCCCGAGGACTCCCGCCGGGGTAAATCAGCCAAGGAGGACTTGGAGTTGGCCGGAGCCGTCGCCATGCCGCGCATGAGACTTGCCCCTCAAGACTCGGTTAGTCTTAACAGACTGTTGTGTGGTTACCTGATCCTGGAGAAGAACAACCCGACGACCGCGCCCTGGGCGCGAAGACGTCGTCGAGGGATACCCGAAAGAGGGAGGGTCTTCTTCCGACACTGTAGCCCGGGGAATCCGGGAAAGAGGGGACAGGCCCCACACAGGAGAGGCACCGGGCATTGGAGTCCACGTGGAAAATTGAGTCCCCGCCGTGAGGCTGGGGGGAAGAAGGCTCCATGCCCCGATCCTCAGCGCCCGGAGAGGGCGACGAAAATTAAATGAAAAATAATTAAAAGAAAGAAAAAAGGGCACGGAGGTGCCACCATCGGCGGGAAAGCCGTGACTACAGAAAAAGGAAAAAATTTCTGGGGTGGCAGGAGGGACGTCCTGCCTGCTCCGCGGAAAACGAAAAACTGGGGAGAGGCAGTAGGAAGGGCGGGAAGCCACCGCGCAGGCGCGGGGTATGCTCCCAAAGGCTTTCTGATTGGATGCTGGGGAGCATTCCCATGCGGGCTCCGTCGGCGACATCTCCCACGTGTGAAGACTCATTCCTGCTTGTTCCTGGAGATGCAGTAATTTATGTCATCTAGGAACTTTATCTCCCTAGCATGTCCTGCCGTGACACTGACCCAGTCGATACCGGGGTAATTGAAATAACCCATTATTATTACTGCGCTGTAACTTTTGTTAGCTTCCTTGGTTTCTTTGAGCATTTCATCATCCATTTGTTCATTCTGGCCCGGCGGCCGATAGTACACCCCCCCCCCCACTGCCATCACCGACACCTTTTTACATGGAATTTCAATCCATAGAGATTCTACAGCAAATTTTGTTTCCTGTAAAACTTTAATCCTTTCTGACTCAATGCCCTCTCTAACAGAGTGCAACCCCTCCAACAATTTGATCAGCTCTATCATTATGATACAATTTGTACCCAGGTATCACAGTGTCCCACTGGTTGTCCTCCTTCCACCATGTCTCTGATATTCCAATCATATCTAACCTCTCATTTAGTGCTATATATTCTAACTCTCCCATCTTATTTTTTAGACTTCTAGCATTTGCATACAAGCATTTTAGAGACTGTATTTTATTCATATTAATTTGGCTATTGGTAGACATGGGTAATTTGGGATCTTTAAGCTCTGTCTGCTCCATACTCGAGGGCATTTGGGCTACTTTACTCTTTTTTGGAACCTCTCTGCTTTTGGTAGTATCCTTCAAGGATACATTCTTCCAAACCATCCGCTCTTGGGCGACTGTCGGATTTCCCCTATTATCTAGTTTAAAAGCTGCTCTCTCTCCTTTTTAAAGGTTAATGCCAGAAGCCTGGTTCCATCCCGGTTAAGGTGAAGCCCATCCCTTCGGAAGAGCCCCTCCTTTCCCCAGAATGTTCCCCAGTTCCTAACAAATCCAAAACCCTCATCTCTGCACCATTGTCTCATCCACGCATTGAGACTCCGGAGCTCTGCCTGCCTTTTGGGTCCTGCACGTGGAACGGGAAGCATTTCAGAGAACGCTACCCTGGAAGTTCTGAATTTCAACTTCCTACCTAAAAGCCTAAATTTAGCCTCCAGAACCTCCCTATCACATTTTCCTATGTCATTGGTACCAACATGTACCAAGACAGCAGACTCCTCCCCAGCACTATCTAAGACCTTATCTAGGTGGCGCGTGAGGTCTGCTACCTTCGCACCAGGCAGACATGTTACCAGGCGATCCTCACGTCCACCAGCCACCCAGCTATCTACATGCCTAATGATCGAATCACCAACTATAACGGCTGTCCTAACCCTTCCCTCATGGGCACATGGCCCTGGAGAAACTTCCTCAGTGCGAGAGGGTTTTACATCACCTGGAGGACAGGTCCTAGTTACAGGATCACTTCCTGCCACACCAGGGTGATGCTCTCCTGTCACGTGACCTCTCTCCTCCATGGCAACAGGGATGCTGCCAGACTGGAGGTGGGACTTCAGGACTATATCCCTGTAGGTCTTGTCTATGTACCTCTCTGTCTGTCTTATGTTTTCCAAGTCTGCTACTCTAGCCTCTAGAGAACGGACTCGTTCCCTGAGAGCAAAGAGCTCCTTGCACCTAGTGCACACGTAAGACCTCTCACCAACTGGGAGAAAAACATACATGTGACACTCAATGCAAAAGACTGGAAAACCCCCATCTCGCTGCTGGACTGCTGTCTGCATCTTAGTTTTAAGCTTTTGTTTAGATCTTTAAGTTCTTTACTTACTAAGGGTTGCCAATAAAACTGTACCTAATACGTTTAATATACCTTGTTCACCTGAAGCTTAATTAATCTCAGGTCCTTAGTGTATGACTGATTTGGTAACGAGCTTCACCTGAAAGCACCTCCTGTCTGTTAAAATGTGTAACACTTATTAAAAGAGGGCTGCTACACAGTACCCTGTCCTGTGCTGCTGAGGTAAGCTATATTCTTATTTGATTTAAATTATAGCTCTGATGAAACAGCACAGCAAATTCAGCTGCTGCAGAATCCTTTGGAGTCACAGCATGCTGCTGCCTTGATCCTCCGCCCATCTAGGAAACCAACAAATAGTGGGGGAAGAATCTGCATCTGGAGAAGAAGCCGAAGGAGGGCCTGCCAGAGGAATCATGGGAGGGAACTCTGAAGTCACGGGAGGAATCGTGGGAGTCCACCAGTAAAGCAGTCTGTTACCCGGGAGACAAAAACGGACCCGCAGGACTCCCTGGGGTTCACTGCACAAACTGTTCAAAAGAAAATGCCGCCATTTGCCTCAGCCGAGACAGCAAGGAAGAGTGGAAGGCATAGCAATGTTGCACATCAGAACACACGCGTAGCCAGTGGCCCAATTTTAGCAGGAAAACCTTGCCTCAAACCAATATTAGCAGGTCACACTCAGTGCTGAGGAAATGGCAATACTTATGCTAGTTGATTGCCACACCCCCCCCAGGCAGATTCTGCCTGATCTCCGATCTCTATCCGCTACAAGTTGGGGGGAGGAATTCCTCCTGCTGAACTTTAAAACTAAACTAAACTAAATTCCCTTAAAATTACTTTTAAAATTTCTAACTTTATTACTTTATTGCTTTTAGTTTCTTGCATTTATTTTCTAGTGCCTATCAGTTAGTTTGGGTGCTCTGTTCCTTTAACTACACTCTGCTCTCTTCCCCTCCCTCCCCCCCCCCCCCCCACACACCGGTCGGGCCGGGCTCCGGAGGTAGAAGGGTGCTGGCTGTTTGCCTCAGATCAGCGGGATTTCATCGCTTGCCCTGCCTCGCGCCGAAGCCCTTCAGGTGGCTGAGCGCTGGAGGAACCCCCGAGAGGCAGATTGCGACCGCCAGTCTCACCCCGCGGCTGAAGAACGCGGCGGCGATCCTCGGGTCTTCCACCCGCGGCGGAGGAGTCTGCTCGGCTCAGCACTGCTCTTCACGGTCGGCACAGTCTCTGCCGGCATCCACTGCCTCAGCGACGTTTTGTCCCGGGAGGAGAACAACGACCCGCAGAACGCGCTCACGATCCCCCGTTCAGGCTCCACGTGGTGAGGCCTACCACATGTAGAGCCAACGGGCAGAGATCGCTGAGCCGGGTTCACCAAGCTACAAACCGCAAGTATCAGAGATCTACTCGCAGTTTCCGGGATCGCTATTGCCTGTGTTTTAAGTTTATTTTATTTTGCTATTAATTGTATTTTAATTTAGTAATTTAAATTTCTAATGGTACTTAGCCACGGGCCTAGGTTTCACTGTTAGAGAACAGAGGGTCTGGTAATTCCTCTTCTCTCTCTCTCCCTCAAGTATAAATTGCTTTTAAAAAGAGGGAGAGAACTATTCCTTACAGCTATATTTTCTGTTTTCCTTGTAGCTGGGGTCCGGGCCTATTGCTTATCCCTCCAAACAGGTCTGAGGTATCTGGGATCAAGAGCATGGCGGCGAAGCCCAGATGCCTTTCCTGTGGCACCCGTAGGGGCACTTCCTCGGAGGCAGGAGTCTGCAGGGCTTGTGCTGCAGTAGCTGCCACAGTGGAGCAAGAAATTAATTTGGCCATGTCTCAGGCCTCTCAGAATACTGAAGACCCCTTACAAGGGGAGGGGGGGGTCCCAGCTTCCTTCTGCCTCAATCACAGATTTACCCACCCCTCCGCCCCCAGCGTCTCCCCCCCCCTTCGGGGGAAGGGAGTTCAGGGGACTTTTTCTCCCCAGACTTCATTCTTTTACTCCACAAGGCCTATTGCTTGCGCAAGCAGGGTTCGGGTACAGGGGGGTATGCCCCGGCGACCGAGACCATATCCAAGAAAGCAAGCATCCCTGACTCAGGCCTTCCACCCAAACGCCCACGCTTGGGCGGGGAAGAACCTCTCTCCGTCCTTTCCCAAGGCTCTCCAGAAGAAGAGGGCTCTGACAGAGACTGGGACGAGGAAGAAGAGGAACTGGAAGAAGGGGAGATCCCTGAAGAAGATCATTCCAGGATAATTAGAGTCTTTCGGCGGGAAGAACTTCCGGCTCTAATTGATGAGTCCCTAAAGATCCTCAATGTATCCTCTGATACACCAACAGAGGAGGAGACAGTGGAGGATCCGTTAATCCAGGCCATCAGGAGATCACAGAGGGTTTTCCCTGTCCATAGAGTGGTGCGCCAGATGATCCAGGAAGAATGGGATCAACCTGAGTCTAGTCTAAGGGGAGTCCGATCCATGTCTCGCTTGTACCCTCTACCAGAGGCGGACAGAGAACTACTGAAGTCTCCGAGGGTGGATGCAGCGGTTTCAGCAGTTACTAAGAAGACTACTATTCCAGTGGAGGGCAGCACCGCCTTGAGGGACTCTCAAGACAGAAAGCTAGATACCCTCCTGAAACAAGCGTTTGATGTGAGTGCCCTTGCCTTGCAGGCCTCGGTTTCAGGGGCTTGGGTGGCGAGAGCCTGTTTAAGGTGGTCTCAACAGCTGCAGGCAGCAGGGGGTCCATCTAGCGAGGCTCAGGCCCACTCGGCTAGACTGGAATCCGGAACAGTGTTCCTGGCGGATAGTCAGTATGACCTCATCAGAAGCCTAGCCAAGAACATGGCCTCGGTAGTGGCAGCTAGACGTTATCTATGGCTACGGAATTGGGCAGCGGACGCTTCCTCGAAGGCGCGCCTGAGCCGCCTTCCTTTTAAGGGGAAACTATTATTCGGAGAAGACTTGGAGAAGTTGGTAAAGGACCTTGGCGAGTCTAAAGGGGGCAGGCTGCCTGAAGACAGACCAAAGCAGGGGAGACCCTTAGCTCCAGTGCGTAACCAGTCCAGGGACTTCCGAAGGTTCCGTCCAGCTAGGACAAACCCCTTTCCCAGGGGCCGCTTCATCTCGAAGGGACAAGGTTTTAGAGGGTTTCGAGGAGCAGGCCGAGGTTTTAGCTCGTCCTCCTTCTCCTCTCAAGGAAATAGAAAACAATGAGGCGACGGGGGTCCAGGGGGAAGAGCCTTCGGTGGGCGGTCGCCTAAGGCGTTTTCTTCCTGCCTGGTCCCGGGTCACGTCCGATCAATGGGTTCTAGAGGTTATCAGAGAGGGCTACGCTCTCGAATTCGCAAAACAAATACATCCAGCCTTCGTTCAGTCTCCCTGCGGTTCTTCGGCAAAGAGAGTGGCGGTAGAGTCTACTCTCTCCCGCCTGATAACGCTCGGAGCCGTAGTCCCAGTACCGCCAGACCAGCGCGGTACTGGTCGGTACTCGATTTACTTCGTAGTTCCAAAGAAAGAGGAGTCTTTCCGCCCAATTCTAGATCTAAAACAGGTCAATCGCTGCCTCAGAGTTCCACACTTCCGGATGGAAACCCTACGTTCGGTCATAGCAGCAGTCAGGGGCGGGGAGTTCCTAACTTCCCTCGATCTGACAGAAGCCTACCTACATATCCCGGTCAGGGATTCCCATCAACAATTCCTGAGATTTGCAGTGCCAAGGGGCCATTTTCAATTCCAGGCTCTTCCCTTCGGCCTAGCCACGGCTCCAAGGACATTCACCAAGGTGATGGTGGTGGTAGCGGCCTCTCTTCGGAAAGAAGGAATTCTAGTACACCCCTACCTGGACGATTGGCTAATCCGGGCAAAGTCCGAGGAGGAAAGCCACATCGTGACGGCAAGAGTGGTTCAAGTACTGGAAGAGTTGGGGTGGGTCATTAATCGAGCGAAGAGCAGGATGACTCCCTCCCAGGAACTGGAGTACCTCGGAGCAAGGTTCGACACCAACAGAGGCAGGGTGTTTCTGTCTCCATCAAGATCAAGAGAACTAAGACTCCTGGTCACTCAGTTTCTAGCCAGACGAAACCCCACGGCGCGGCATTATCTACAGGTCCTGGGAACAATGGCAGCGGCAATAGAGGTGGTACCATGGGCCCGGGCCCACATGCGGCCACTACAGAGGGCCCTATTGCGTCGGTGGTCGCCACAACGTCACTCCATATCAATGCAGTTACCCTGCGCGCCTCGAACCAAACAGACGCTGCACTGGTGGCGATCCCCGAAGAATCTGGATCGCGGGATGCCCCTCGAGCCTCACCAGTGGTTATTACTGACGACGGATGCCAGTCTGGCAGGCTGGGGAGCTCACTGCGAGGACCAGTTCGTTCAGGGCAGCTGGACTTGGCTAGAAGCCCAATGGCCCATCAACAGACTGGAATTGCGGGCTGTAGTATTGGCGCTCAGAGCTCTAGAGGCCTTGGTACAAAAAAGAGCAATTCGCGTGCTATCAGACAACGTTACCGCGGTGGCTTACATCAACCACCAGGGCGGCACCAGCAGTCCCGCCCTAGAGAAGGAGGCGAGCACCCTGTTCCAGTGGGCAGAAACTCGGTTGGAAGCTCTCTCGGCACAGCATGTGGCAGGCATAGACAACGTCACGGCAGACTATCTCAGCAGGTGCAAGATAGACCACGGGGAGTGGGAGCTGGAGCAGGAGACGTTCGACCGGATAGTAGCCCATTGGGGTCTGCCAGTCATGGATCTCATGGCGAGGTTCGCGTCCGCCAAGGTGGAACGGTTCTTCAGCCGACGCAAGGAAAGGATGTCCGAAGGCCTGGATGCCTTGGCCCAGAAGTGGCCCTCGGAGGGCCTTCTCTATGTGTTCCCTCCCTGGGCTCTGATCGGAAAGGTGCTACAACGAGTGGAGTCCCATCACGGATACATAATCCTCATAGCCCCGGACTGGCCTCGCCGTCCCTGGTATGCGGATCTGATGCGATTAACCGCCGACCAACCTTGGCGTCTCCCTTGCAAAAGGGACCTACTGAGGCAAGGCCCATTACGGATGCCTCACGTGGATCGGTTCTCGCTTACGGCCTGGCTATTGAAAGGGCGAGGCTCCTAAAGAGGGGTTATTCGGGAGCCGTCATCTCTACCCTGTTAAACGCTAAGAAGCGTTCGACCTGTCTCTCTTATATCAGGACGTGGCGCATCTTCGAAGCGTGGTGCGCTGAGCGCAGGCAAAAACCCCTATCCGCTTCAGTCCCCGAGGTCTTAGAATTCTTACAGGCAGGCTTTGACAAGGGTCTAGCCCACAGCTCCTTGCGGGTTCAGCTAGCGGCAATCGCATGCTATAGAGGGAAGGTCCGCGGAAAGCCCCTAGGGGCGCACGCGGATGTCTCCAGGTTCCTAAGGGCGGTGAGGCGCCTGCGGCCTCAACAGAGGTCCGTCGTCCCCCCCTGGGACCTCAACCTCGTACTTAACGCTCTGATCAAGGAACCCTTCGAACCAGTGAAGAGGGCCTCCTTAAAGGACTTAACCTTGAAGACAGTCTTTTTGGTCGCGATATGCTCAGCAAGGCGGGTTTCCGAACTACAAGCGCTTTCCGCTCAGCCTCCCTTCCTACTGTTTCTCAAGGACAAGATAGTTCTACGTCCGGTCCCCTCCTTCTTGCCCAAGGTCATTTCTCCTTTTCATATGAACCAGGCAGTTCACCTTCCGGTCCTCTCCGCCGTGGAGGGCGGAGAAGGGGTTAGCAAACTGCGGCTCCTGGATGTCCGGAGGACCTTGAAACGCTACCTTTCCCGCACGGCCCCCTTTCGGAAGTCCGAGCGGCTATTCGTTCAGTTTGGGGGTCCACACAAGGGAGAAGCGGCGGCCAAGGCCTCCATCTCCAGATGGATCAGGGAAGCGATTGCTTCCGCCTACATCCTGAAAGGAAAGCAGGTGCCTGCGGGGCTACGGGCGCACTCCACCCGAGCTCAGGCTACGTCATGGGCAGAGTTCAGCTTAGTCCCTCCAGTGGATATCTGTAGGGCAGCAACTTGGTCCTCTCTTCATACGTTCACCAAGCACTACAGGCTGGACATTCAGAGCGCAGCGGATGCTCGGTTTGGTCTGGCGGTCCTTCAGTCCGGTTTGCCGGATCCCACCCAGGATTGAACTGCTCTTGTACATCCCAGAAGTAAAGGGACTGGACTGGAGTGACGATAAGGAAATAGTAATTAGATCTTACCTGCTAATTATTGTTCCTGAAGGAACGACAGTCCAGTCCCTGATCCCACCCGGTGAGGACCTATCAATCAGAAGGAAACTCTGGACCGAGCGGGGGGCCTTTCCAGGATGAAGGGACACGGGAGAAAACCGGATCGGGCAACATCAAGCATTTCTCCTCCGTCCGGTCACTCTCTCTCTCTCTCTCTCTCCCTCGCTCTCTCTCTCTCTCTCTCACTCACTCTTCCTCGCATTATCCATTTGCTATATAAAAAAAAAAAAAAAAAAAAAAAAAAAAAAGAGGTTGTTGTACATAGTTAGGCAATGTTGTTTAGATAAGTTCTTAATGGAAATCGGTAGATCTGCTTTTTCAGTCGATTACTGGAGTGGAGGGGTGGTCCCAGTGGTATTTATACCGCCCCACCTCCAAAAAGGTTTGGCTCAGCCTCCAAGCTGCTGGAAGGGTTGCGCAGAAGTAAAGGGATTGGACTGGAGTGACGATAAGGAAAAGAGGGCTGCTACACAGTACCCTGTCCTGTGCTGCTGAGGTAAGCTATATTCTTATTTGATTTAAATTATAGCTCTGATGAAACAGCACAGCAAATTCAGCTGCTGCAGAATCCTTTGGAGTCACAGCATGCTGCTGCCTTGATCCTCCGCCCATCTAGGAAACCAACAAATAGTGGGGGAAGAATCTGCATCTGGAGAAGAAGCCGAAGGAGGGCCTGCCAGAGGAATCATGGGAGGGAACTCTGAAGCCACGGGAGGAATCGTGGGAGTCCACCAGTAAAGCAGTCTGTTACCCGGGAGACAAAAACGGACCCGCAGGACTCCCTGGGGTTCACTGCACAAACTGTTCAAAAGAAAATGCCGCCATTTGCCTCAGCTGAGACAGCAAGGAAGAGTGGAAGGCATAGCAATGTTGCACATCAGAACACACGCGTAGCCAGTGGCCCAATTTTAGCAGGAAAACCTTGCCTCAAACCAATATTAGCAGGTCACACTCAGTGCTGAGGAAATGGCAATACTTATGCTAGTTGATTGCCACACCCCCCCCAGGCAGATTCTGCCTGATCTCCGATCTCTATCCGCTACAAGTTGGGGGGAGGAATTCCTCCTGCTGAACTTTAAAGGGCCTGTGCCTGATTTCTGAAATGTGGATCCTATTTTTTTTTAATAAAATAAAGGGCAGGAACAAAATAATAAATAAAATACTGGAAACCCCGCAGAGGATCTCTCACATCAACTCAACTGATCCTCATGGTCAGGAGTTGCCCCCAAAGGAAGACCAGTCAGACGAGGGATCTCTCAAATACACTTTGGCAACTTTCACACCAAGCTAAACTGCCAGGCACCCTTGAGGCGGTTGGCAGTAGCTAAAGGCCTTAGCTGCACTGAAGATCAACCACCATCTGCTGAAGACAAAGAAAATACTAGAGAGTGCCCCTAGCTGCATTGGGTTTTATACTAGTGTTGATGTCGTCACATCACTGTTCTATTTCTTTCTCAGTCTCCATCATTTGCTGCTTGGAGAGGATAACCAACTCTGGACTGGTCTAGCAGGAAGATCTGGAAACAAGGACTATGTGCTCCATTTATTGAAGCATGGATCCAAGAGGTTTCCCTCTTGATGTACAAACGTATTAAATAAGAGACAGACAACCAACTACAGACCTCAAAAGCTCTCAACTAAACTGCATTTACTTCTTTTCTCCAACAACCAGATGCCTCTCTGCTTTCAAAAAGGGCTAGGCAGAGTGGACATGGGAGGCACACGCTTGGGACTTTTCAAACCTATCCTCATGATTCCAGGACAAGTCATGGTTTTAGCAAATTCACAATAAATATGCACAAAATAAATTTTCAATTTGGCAATCTAATATATGTAAACTAATTGATGCACATTTTAAAACCTTGATGGCAAAAGTCATCAGGACAGGTTTGAAAAGCCCCGTTTTAGCTTTGATTTCCTCAATTATTAATTTCTAGAAAAAAGTTGTTAAAAAAACACAACCAAAAATCCCCATAACAGACACATGCAGAAATGTCAGCTCATGACAATGAGGAGACATTTCCACTGAGCACTGTAATCCGAGGCCATTTCTGCTGAACAAAACAACTAAACCAAAATGTTGAGCAGAAAAATGAGAGCATGTAAAAGGCTTAGTTTTCGAGTGGGCTCCAAATGACATTTTGGTGCACTCTCACCTGCCATCTGTGTTATAATGGAGCTCCATAACAGCACCACTGTGCCCCTTAAGAGTAGCATAATTCTCACAGTCCCCATACACATTCCACAGCACTAGAACAGAGCAGAAAAGAGAGTACATTATCAACAAACTATTAATAGTATAACAAACTCAAGTGAGCCTCTTCCGCTTACAACTAAAGAACTAAATTCACACAATGAGGGGGAAGTGGAGTTGTGCATAAAATAAGTGCCCCCAAACAAGTTACCAAAACAGGCATTTAACAAGAAGATTGTGTGTACTAATTTACTTACCAAACCTAATGTGAGACTAGGTCATAAAATGCTTGTTAACAGAATCAGCTCAACCATTAGGTAAGCTAGGTGACTGCCTGGGGTAGCAGAGAGCAGGGCATTCAGAACTAAACAACAGATTCTGACAGCTGGGGGTGGGGGGAGGATAAGGTTTAAGGTTTGCCTAGGGTGTCAACACCTTGAACCAATCCTGGGGCCGGATTTGGTGGTTATGTAAGCACTCTTATATTTAGAAGATAGTAATTAGATCTTACCTGCTAATTAGTGTTCCTGAAGGAACGACAGTCCAGTCCCTTTACTTCTGGTTACGCAACCCTTCCAGCAGCTTGGAGGCTGAGCCCAACCTTTTTGGAGGTGGAGCGGTATAAATACCCCTGGGACCACCCACCAACTCCAGTATTCGAATGAAAAAGCAGACTTAACGAACATCCATCAAAAAACTTACAATGTCATACACTAACCTAAATCAATAACTCAATACTCAGGACAAGAGATTATATATATATTTTTTTTATTTTTTTTTGGAAAGTGTAGGAGAAGGAGAGGAGGAACGGCAACGGACGGGGGAGGTGGCTGCTTCTATCCCGTCCGGGCCTGCCCCACACTCCCTCCCGCCGACCCAGCTCCGCGCTCGGGCCAGCGCTCCTCCATGAACGTGATGTCTTGCCAGATTCCGAAACCGGGTGGGATCAGGGACTGGACTGTCGTTCCTTCAGGAACACTAATTAGCAGGTAAGATCTAATTACTATTTCCTTATCGTCACTCCAGTCCAGTCCCTTTACTTCTGGGATGTGCCAGAGCAGTTCAACCCTGGGTGGGTTCCGGCAAAACCGGTCCGAAGAACCGCTATCCCGAACCGAGCATCCGCAGTGCTCTGCACGTCCAACCTATAGTGTTTGGTGAAGGTATGCAGCGAGGACCACGTCGCTGCTCTGCAAATATCCAGCGGAGGGACAAGACTGAATTCTGCCCAGGAGGTCGCCTGTGCCCGAGTGGAGTGAGCCCTTAGGCCCACTGGGACCTGTTTCCCCTTGAGAATGTAGGCGGAGGCAATAGCCTCTCGGATCCACCTGGAGATCGAGGCCTTTGCCGCCGCCTCCCCTTTGTGTGGACCTCCGAACTGAATGAACAGGCGGTCGGACTTCCGGAATGGTGCTGTGCGAGCCAGGTACCGTTTCAAGACTCTCTGGACATCTAGCAGGCGCAGCTTGTTATGCCTTCCCTCCTGCCCCTTGGCCGCGAAGGCCGGCAGGGTGACTGTCTGGTTCACATGAAAAGGAGAGATAACCTTGGGTAAGAAGGACGGCACTGTGCGCATGACCACCTTGTCCTTTAGGAAGGTCAGGAAAGGAGGCTGGGCGGAGAGCGCCTGGAGCTCCGAAACCCTCCTGGCCGAGCAGATCGCTACCAGGAAAACTGTCTTTAGGGTCAAATCCTTTAAGGAAGCTCTCTTCACTGGCTCAAAGGGCTCCCCGACCATGGCATTCAGCACTAGGTTAAGGTCCCAAGGTGGGACGACCACCCTCCGCTGAGGGTGTAGCCGGCTAACTGCCCTCAGGAACCTGGATACGTCCGGGTGCTCCCCTAAGGGTTTGCCCCGGACCTTGCCTCTATAGCAAGCAATCGCCGCTAGCTGGACCCGTAGGGAGCTGTGCGCCAGGCCCTTCTCAAAACCTGCTTGTAAGAATTCCAGGACCTCTGGGACAGAGGCCGAGAGAGGTTTCCGTCGATGCTCTGCACACCAGGCTTCGAAAATGCGCCAGACCCTTACATAGGATAAACAGGTCGATCGCTTCTTCGCCTTCAGCAGCGTCGAGATCACTGCTCCTGAGTAGCCTCGTTTTAGGAACCGCGCCCTCTCAATAGCCAGGCCGTAAGCGAGAATCGATCCACGTGAGGCATGCGGACCGGACCCTGCCTCAGAAGGTCCCTTTTGCAAGGGAGCCGCCACGGGGAGTCGGCGATCAACCTCACCAGATCCGCATACCAGGGGCGGCGAGGCCAATCTGGGGCTATGAGTTTTAGCTCCGCCGGGTGAGACTCCACCCGCTGCAGCACCTTTCCGATCAGAGCCCACGGAGGGAACACATATAGTAGCCCTTTGTGAGGCCACCTTTGAGACAGGGCATCCAAGCCCTCGGACATTCTTTCCTTCCTTCGGCTGAAGAACCTGTCTACTTTGGCTGTAGAGAACCGCGCCATGAGGTCCATGACTGGGAGCCCCCAGCGGGCCACTATCTGTTCGAAGATCTCCTGATCTAGTTCCCACTCCCCGTGGTCTATCTTGCATCTGCTGAGGAAGTCGGCCGTGATGTTGTCCTCGCCCGCCACGTGCTGAGCTGAAAGGGCTAGGAGATTGTGCTCCGCCCACCGGAAGAGGGCGTCTGCTTCCTTCTCCAGGGCAGGGCTGCTGGTGCCCCCCTGGTGGTTGATGTAGGCCACCGCCGTGACGTTGTCGGAGAGGACGCGAATAGCTTTTCCTTGAACTAAGGCCGAGAACGCCTTGAGCGCCAGCGTGACGGCCCTCAGTTCCAATCTGTTGATGGGCCACTGAGACTCCAACGGTGTCCAGCGGCCCTGGACGAACTGGTCCTCGCAGTGTGCTCCCCAGCCTGACAGGCTGGCGTCCGTTGTCAATAGTAACCACAGATGAGGTTCGAGGGGCATCCCGCAGTCCAAATTGTTTGGACACCGCCACCAGAGAAGGGACTGTTTGGTTCTCGGGGCGCAAGGTAACTGCATTGCCAGAGGATGATGCTGAGGAGACCATCGACGTAGCAGTGCCCGCTGTAGCGGACGCATGTGTGCCCTGGCCCATGGGACTACCTCTATCGCCGCCGCCATAGTTCCCAGAAGCTGAAGATAATGCCAAGCCGAGGGACTTCGCCTGCCGAGAAACTGCGTGACTAGACGCCTCAGCTCTCTTGATCTTGATTGTGACAGGAAGACCTTGCCCCTGAGAGAGTGTGGAATCTTGCCCCGAGGTACTCTAGGTCTTGTGAGGGAGTCATCCTGCTCTTCAGTCGATTGATGACCCACCCCAATTCTTCTAGAACCTGAACCACTCTGGCCGTTGCCGCATGACTCTCCTCTTGTGACTTTGCTCGGATCAGCCAGTCGTCCAAGTAGGGGTGCACTAATATTCCCTCCTTCCGAAGGAAGGCCGCCACTACCACCATTACCTTGGTGAATGTCCTGGGGGCCGTAGCTAGGCCGAAGGGAAGGGCCTGGAACTGAAAGTGGCCTCTTGGCACTGCGAATCTCAGGAATTGTTGATGGGACCTCCTGACGGGGATATGAAGGTAGGCCTCTGTCAAGTCGAGGGACGTTAGGAACTCCCCTCCCCTTACGGCCGCTATGACTGAGCGTAGGGTTTCCATCCGGAAGTGTGGTACCCTGAGGCAACGGTTGACCTGCTTTAGATCCAGGATCGGTCGGAAGGATTCTTCCTTTTTTGGCACTACGAAGTAAATCGAGTATCGACCAGAGCCGCACTGGTCTGGTGGTACTGGGACCACCGCCCCTAGAGCTATTAGTCGAGCAAGAGTTGCCTCTATTGCCGCCCCCTTTGCTGGGGAACCGCAGGGAGACTGAACAAACGCTGGAGGAATTTGTTTTGAAAATTCGAGAGCATAGCCTTCTCTGATTACCTCTAGGACCCATTGATCGGACGTGACTCGGGACCAGGCGGGAAGGAACAGCCTCAGGCGACCGCCTAGTGGCTGTCCTTCCTCCTGGACCCCCGGCATCTCATTGTTGTTTTCTGGGTCCCGAGAAGGAGGAGGAGGCCCCAAAACCCCGTCCTGCTCCCCGAAAACCTCTGAAGGCTTGTCCCTTCGAGGGAAAACGGCCCCTGGGAAAGGAGCCTGACCTGGCTGGACGAAATCTCCGCGAGTCCCTAGGTTGGGAGCGCACCGGGACTGGAGGGCGCCCTTGTCTTGGTCTATCTTCCGGGAGCCTGCCTCCCTTTGACTCACCCAGGTCCTTAACTAGCTTCTCCAAATCCTCTCCAAATAAGAGTTTCCCCTTAAAGGGGAGTCGGCTCAAGCGTGACTTCGAGGACGCGTCCGCTGCCCAATTTCGTAGCCACAGGTACCGTCTAGCTGCCACGACCGAGGCCATGTTCTTGGCTAGGCTTCTGATGAGGTCATAGTGACTGTCCGCCAAGTAGGCCGCTCCGGACTCCACCTTAGCCGAGTTGGTCTGTAACTCGCCCGTTGAGCCCTCTGACTGGAGCTGTTGGGCCCACCTTAAACAGGCCCGGGCCACCCAAGCTCCCGACACGGAGGCCTGCAAGGCGATGGCGCTTACATCAAAGGCTTGTTTCAGGAGCGTATCCAACTTCCTGTCTTGCGCGTCCTTTAGGGCCGAACTGCCCTCCACTGGTATCGTGGTCTTCTTGGTAACTGCTGATACCGCTGCATCTACTCTGGGAGATTTTAGCAGCTCTTTATCTGCCTCTGGGATCGGGTATAAACGAGACATGGTCCTGACTCCCCTTAAGCTTGATTCAGGCTGGTCCCATTCTTCCTGGATCATCTGGCGCACGACCCTGTGGATAGGGAAGACCCTTTGGGATTTCCTGAAGGCCTGGATTAAGGGGTCCTCCAACGCTTCTTCCTGCGAGGGCGTGTCTGAGACCACATTGAGGGCCTTTAGGGACTCATTAATTAGCGCCGGGAGCTCCTCACGGCGAAAGACCCTGACTACCCGTGACTGATCTTCTTCCGGGATCTCTCCTTCTAGCTCCTCTTCATCCTCTTCCAAGTCCTTAAATGAGCTATCCTCCCCCGGAGTACCCTGGGATAGGGATGCTAGGAGCTCTTCGCCGCCCAGACGTGGGCGCTTAGCAGGGATACCGGCGTCCTGAATGGTAGCCCCGGGGGCACTAGCTGATTTGTCCTCTGCTGGCGGGACAGCCTCTTCTGCCCCCCGGCCCTGCTTACGTAGGCAGTAGGCCTTATGGAGTAAGAGGATGAAGTCAGGAGAGAAAAATTCTCCGGGCCCCCCAGCACTGGCGTGGGAGGAGGGTAAAGGTTGAGGAGGCATAGGAAGGTCCGCCGGAGCGGAGATAGGGAACTGGGACTCCCCTTCTCCTTCCAGAGGATTGCCTGATCCCTGGGAGGGCTGCGACATGGCCAGGCTAATCTCCTGTTCCACTGATGCAGCCTCCGCAGCACAGCTCCTGCAGATTCCTGAATCTGCGGAGGTGCCCCTGCGCGTCCCACAGGAAGGACACCGCGGCTTGGATGCCATGGAGAGGGTAGGGAGAGAGCCGGGGCTTCTCTTGTGCGCGGCCAAACCAAGGAAGTATATAAACTCCCCGATAAAGAAAATAGCTTGTAAAGCTTTCCTAATATGGAACCAGGCTAGAGAATCCGAAATTAAACAGCTTAAAATGAAAATAAATTACAATTAAAATTAAAATTGGCTTCGGTGAAAAGAATATGTGCCAAAAATTATTGCACAAGTAAACCCCCCTGCCAACATAAACTGTGTACTTGCTGTTAGAAGTTCTTCCGATGCTGTGCAGAGGGCCGAGTCAGCAATCTCGGGCCGTAGGCTCCACACGTGGTAGGCCTCAACCACGTGGAGCTCGACCCGGGGAAAGCACTACTGTGCCTTTGCAGTGCTGGGAGAGGAGAGCCAGGGCCGGGAACACCCTCCGGCGCTAGGAGCGGCTTCCTCCTGCTGTCGCTAAACGATCTCCGTGGACCCGCTGCGATCGCGGCTCCGGGGCTCAACTCCGCGTCCCTTCGGGCAGGAGCGGCGTGCCTCCAGCGCTCAGCCACCGGGGGGCTTCGGCGCGAGGCAGAACAGCAGCACAGGACTCCGAGGAAATGCGGGGTAAGCCCGGAGTAGCAGCGAGAGGATCCTGACTTGTCCTCCTCGCTGCTGCCGGTGAAACTCTCCTCCGACGTCCGTCCCCGGGGGGGGGGGAGGGAGGCAGGGGAAAATTTAAAGATATAGAGACCAAATAAATTCAAAACTCAAACGGGATTAAAAGCTAGAGTTAACCCTAAGTTCTATAAAGATTAAAATTAAAGTTAAAGTAAAATTTAAAGTAAAATTCAAGGAAAGGGGGACTCCAGTAAGCCCTAGGCTTACGGAACCCTCCAGCTGCTTGGAGGCTGAGAATACTGGAGTTGGTGGGTGGTCCCAGGGGTATTTATACCGCTCCACCTCCAAAAAGGTTGGGCTCAGCCTCCAAGCTGCTGGAAGGGTTGCGTAACCAGAAGTAAAGGGACTGGACTGGAGTGACGATAAGGAACACTCCTTTCATTCATCAGGTTTATAAGAGCATGTCTCCGCTCATATAGCCCTACCTCTCCTTACTTCAAAATGTATTACTTTAAACAGAGCACCTGAAATACACTTTGTAACTTCATTCATTTTTAGGGTTTCCTCTATGCCAAGTTGCCCCCTCCTTTCACCTTACCCTGGCGATTTGTCTACAGTTTGACAGGGTGAGAATGCACTGAATTAGCTTAGACATGAAGTTTCCTGACAGTGCTGAACTTACATATTAGTCTATCAAATCCTGCAGATGCTAAGGTTGCTCCATTTGGGTGAAACTTGCAACAGTAAACCTCCCCTTCATGCCCAGAGAGCAGCATTATCGGTGCTTGCAGGCTGGATGTTCTAGGAGGGCCCTTAAGCATAAGATAGGAAAATATCAAAACATATTCAAAAAATTAATAAGTCAAATTTGAGAAGTCATGTAATTGTTAAAAATCTAAACTAGTTTATGGCATAAGGGGAAATTAGATCTTATCTGCTCATTTTCTTTCCTTTAGTCCCTCCAGTCCAGTCTCCTGGGTTCTGTCCCCCTTCCAGCAGATGGAGACTGAGCATGCCAGCTTTTTGTGACATCAGAGACTGCGCTCCACCCATCAAGCCAGTATTCCAATGTCAAAGCAGTCAGAAAGAACATTGTCCCAAGGACAACTGTACACACTATATACACAACTTTCCTCCAAACAATGTGGTGACTTCAGAGCAGCTCAGAAGGACCAAGGCCTCAGTTGGTGCCAAGACACCCAGAACCAAATCCTTAGTCCCGGTAGCCAATCTCTTTGACACAAACTGGAGGAAATAACCAAGAATCTGAACATAAGCTGACAAACTGAGATGGGCTTGCCACATCACAATAGCAAAGGGCGGGTTCTGGACTGGAGGGAATAAAGGAAATAAAATTAGCAGGTCAGATCTAATTTCCCCTTCCACAGCATCCCTCCAGCCCAGTCAAGTCCAGCCTGCTAAACCAGAGTACCAAATCACACATCATCAGCGCCTGTAGGTCCAAGCGATAATGTTGTATGAACATATGCAAAAACACCCAAGTCGCTGCTGGGCAAATATCCATCGGCAGAACAAGACTGAACTCCGCCCAAGATGCCGCCTGCACCCTAGTCAAGTGGGCACGCAACCCCACCACGATAGGCTTCCTGAGCAAGAGGTAAGCTGAACCTATTGCCTCCTTTAACCATCTGGAGATCGAGGTCTTAGAAGCTTCTCCCTTTCGAGGCTCTCTGAATAGGATAAAGAGAAGATCAATTTTCTGAAACAGCGCCGTTTGCTTGAGAAATAGCAAATGGAACTGCCGATCCATCTCCTCGGGAAACCCTGGTAAGCGTTTGATTCAGGTGGAACGCCGATACTACTTTAGGTAAGAAGGATGGAACCATCTGCAAAACCACTTTGCCCTTACAAGACAACGCCTGTAACTCAGAAATCCACTGGGCTGAACAGGGTAAGATCCTTCAGGGACACCATCCCAAAAGGAACCTCTGCTATGGCTGACAAGTCCAAGTTCAAATCCCAGGCCAGTACCATGGGACACAAGGGAGGACGCACCTGCTTGACCGCCCTGAGAAAACACACAACGTTTGGAAGAGACGCTAAAGGAGACCCATTGCACACAACCCTGATAGCAAGCCAGAGTGGCCACTTGCACTTTAAGAGAATTCAGGGCGAGTCCCTTGTTCATGTTATCTTGCAGAAAGGCTAAGATATCCGGAATAGATGCTCCAAGAGGCAGAATTTGCTTTTCTGCACACCAGGCTTCAAATATGCACCATAAATGAAAATTACACTAACCTGGTAATTGTAGTTCCTGGAGGGTCCAGTTTAGTCCTCCACAATCGGGTAGTGCACCTCCTCCTGCAGCCTGGAGACTGGACCAATCAAATCTTCTGTAGTATATATGCAGACGGAGCTCCCAGAAGCCCCCAGTGAACTAGTAACAAAGCAAACTTAACGAAGCAACACATTATACTAAGAGAAAAAAAATGTAGACTAAAGAATAAAATCTTTTCCCGCAATAAAATATCAGCCCCCTCCCCAAACGAGGAAGCCAGAACACTGCATCGCGCCCCCTAGTGACGCCCCGGTATCAAAAAGACAGTCCACAGCCAAGATCGCAAGAGAACTGACTGAAAGTCAAATAGAAGGAATAGCACTCAGAAGAGCGCGGCCGCCAAACAGGCAGAACGGAAAAGAGGAAGCCGTCTTAGGACCAACCCGTTCAGAAAAGCGCGCCGCACTAAACAACCTGATACTCAGGAGGGAAGGAGGACTAAACTGGACCCTCCAGGAACTACAATTACCAGGTTAGTGTAATTTTCATTTCCTGATCGGTCCTCCAGTTTAGTCCTCCACAATCGGGATGTAACAGAGCAGTTAACACCGGGCGGGACCTTGCCATCCGGCGCGCAGAACCGCCGAACCAAAACAGGAATCCCGAGCGGCTAACACATCCAACCGATAGTGTTTACTGAAAGCATGTAACGACGACCAAGTGGCCGCCTTACAGATGTCCGCTGGCGGAACTAGGCTATATTCCGCCCAAGAGGTCGCCTGAGCCCTTGTGGAGTGGGCTCGGATCCCCTCCGGAATCGGCCGCTGCTGCAACAGATACGCGGAGGCGATTGCGTCTTTGAGCCATCTTGCAATGGAGGCTTTAGCCGCCGCCTCCCCCTTCCGAGCACCTCCGAAGAGCACGAACAAGTGGTCGATCTTTCGAAAAGATTCGGTAACCTTCAAGTAACGACGAAGCACGCAACCCACATCTAGACAGTGAAGCCCCTTGTCCACAGCCTTAGCGGAACCAGAAGGCAGTACCGGAAGGAACACTGCCTGATTCACATGAAAAGGAGAAACCACCTTAGGCAAAAAGGAAGGAACCGGACGGAGAACCACCCGATCCTGGGAAAAGGACAAAAAGGGTTCCCTGCAGGACAGCGCTTGGAGATCGGAAATACGCCTCGCTGAGCAGATGGCCACAAGAAAGACGGTCTTCAGCGTGAGATCTTTCAGAGACGCCCTACGGAGGGGCTCAAAAGGTTCGCGAACTAGGGCTCGCAGCACGAGATTCAAGTCCCACGGAGGAACGAAGATCCTGCGGGAAGGCCGCAAATGAAAAACCGCCGTAAGAAAGCGACGGACATCCGGATGAGACCCGAGGGGACGGCCCAAAACTTTACCTCGATAACAAGTGACAACCGCCAACTGGACTTTCAGGGAGCTAGCAGCAAGACCCTTATCAAAACCATCTTGGAGAAAACTTAAAACGACGGGCACGGAAACCGTCGCTGCACGGACCCCTCGCCAGGAGCACCAGTCTTCAAAGATTCTCCAAACCCTAACATAAGTAAGAGAGGTGGACGTTTTCCGCGCCCGCAGGAGGGTGGCAATCACCGCAGGGGAGTAACCCTTCTTTTTTAGCCGAGCCCTCTCAATGGCCAAACCGTAAGCGAGAATCGACCCACTTGGGGCATCCGCAAGGGCCCCTGAAGAAGAAGATCCGGCAACGCGGGCAAGAGCCAAGGAACGCCGTCGCGCAGCCTGACCAGGTCGGCATACCAGGGTCTCCTGGGCCAATCCGGGGCCACGAGCAACACTCGACCCCGGTGGCCCTCGATGCGTTGAACGACCCGGCCGATCAGAGCCCATGGAGGAAACACATAAAGAAGACCGGACGTTGGCCACGGCTGAATGAGAGCATCGAGCCCCTCGGACATGCGTTCTCATCGCCTGCTGAAGAAGCGCCCCGTCTTGGCCGACTGAAACGTCGCCATGAGATCCATGATGGGCGGACCCCACCGATGAACTATTTGCGCGTAAACCTGCGGGTTTAGCTCCCACTCTCCGGGGTCTACCCGCACCCTGCTGAGAAAATCGGCCTGAACATTGTCTGTGCCTGCAATATGCGTTGCCGAGATCGCTGGAAGACGAGTCTGCACCCAATTGAACAAAGCCGTCGCCTCCGATTCCAGGGCTACGCTGCCGGTGCCCCCTTGGCGATTGATGTAAGCTACTGTGGTCGCATTGTCCGAGAGAATCCGCACAGGTCGACCGAGGACCAGGGCTTCGAGGGCTAAGAGGGCTAGCCGCACCGCCCGTAACTCCAGCCGGTTGATCGACCAGGAGGCCTCCAGGGGAGACCATTCCCCCTGCGTGAAATGGGTTTCGCAGTGGGCACCCCAGCCGGACAGGCTGGCATCCGTCGTGAAGGGAACCCAAAGCGGAGGCTCCAGGGGAATCCCCCGCCTCAGGTTCTCGGAGGAGAGCCACCACCGGAGCGAACGGCGAACCGGTTTCGGGCAAGGTAATCTCATGTTCAACGAGTCAAACTGGTTGGACCAACGACGCAGGAGAGCGCTCTGGAGCGGACGCATATGGAAGCGCGCCCAAGGCACCACCTCCAGGGACGCTGCCATCGTGCCGAGGAGCCGAAGGTACCACCACGCGGATGGAGCGGGCACCCCCCGGAATAGGCGGACGAGACTCCGCAAAGTCAGAACACGGCGCTCCGGCAGACACACCAAGCCCCGCGCCGTGTCGAAGCGTACTCCCAGGTATTCGAGCTCCTGAGTCAGGCACAGACAGCTCTTGCGTTCGTTCACTACCCAGCCGAGAGATCGCAAGAGAGCCACCACCCTGTTTGTGACTTGCACACACTCTTGGTTGGACTTCGCTCGAATCAACCAGTCGTCGAGATACGGGTGGACTAAGATGCCCTCTTTGCGCAAGGCCGCCGTGACCACTACCATCACCTTTGTGAAGGTGCGGGGAGCCGTGGCGAGACCAAACGGCATGGCCTGAACTGGAAGTGGCCCCATGGAAATGCGAAGCGGAGAAACCGTTGATGAGACGGCTGGATGGGAATGTGCAGATAGGCCTCGGAAAGATCGAGGGACGTCAGAAACTCTCCTTGACGTACCGCGACAATGACTGACCGCAGGGTCTCCATCCGGAAGTGCGGCACCTTGAGAGCGCGATTCACGCCTTTGAGATCTAAGATTGGATGAAGGGAACCGCCCTTTTTGGGGACCACAAAATAGATGGAGTAACGACCGGCGCCTCTTTCCAAAGGAGGGACGGGAACTACCGCCCCCAGGGAGAGTAGCCGATTCAGAGTTACGCGGATGTTCCGCGTCTTTTGCTCTCCCTTGCTGGGTGACATAACAAATGAATCTCGAAGCGGGGAGGCAAACTCCAGCGCATAACCCTCTTCGATAATCTGTAACACCCACTGATCTGACGTAATCTGGGCCCAAGAAGGAAGAAAATCGCGCAAACGACCCCCGATAACCGGGCTTCCCTCCAGAGCCCGCCTCGCTTCATTGTGGCTTGCGATTAAAGGAAGAGGACGAGGAAGAGGCGGCTCCGGAGAAGCCTCGTCCTGCTCCTCTGAAACCACGAAACCCCTGAGAACGGGCCCCAAAGCGACCGCGCTGAGAAGTCCACAGTCGGGAAGAACGAAACCTGCGAAAGTCCCGAAACTGACCGCGCGCCGAGGGCGACGATCTATTGAGTTTAGGCTTATCTTCCGGCAGCCTACCACCTTTAGATTCACCTAGATCTTTTACCAACTTGTCTAGCGCCTCACCAAACAACAGCCTGCCCTTGAAGGGCAGCTTACTGAGGCGAGACTTGGAAGACCCGTCGGCCACCCAGTTGCGTAACCAGATGGACCGACGCGCCGCCACCACGGAGGCCATACTATTAGCCAAGGAACGGATCAAATCATAAAGTAGATCCGCCAGGTAAGCCGACCCGGACTCCATGCGGGTAACTTCCAGCAACCCCTGCTGATCCAGGCCGGAGCCCGAGCGCAGACGCTGGGACCAACGTAAACAAGCCCGAGCAACCCACGCCCCACAAATGGAGGCTTGTAGGGACAAGGCGTTGGTATCGAAGGCTTGCTTCAACAAATTATCCACCTTCTTATCCTGAGCATCCTTTAAGGCCACGGCGCCCTCAACCGGGATGGTGGTTTTCTTAGTCACCGCCGATACCGCAGCATCCACCCGCGGAGACTTGAACAAGTCCTTGTCGGCCAAGGGGTAAAGGCGATTCATGGTCCGAACACCCTTCAAACCGGATTCTGGTTGATCCCACTCAGATTGGATCATTTGCTCAACAACCCGGTGTACAGGGAACACCACCTGGGCGTCCCTGACCGCCTGAATGAGAGGGTCTTCTAGACCCTCCTCTTCCAGAGGCCGAGCCACAGCTAGGTTAAGGGTCTGAAGGGACTCCGTGATCAAAGGGACTAGCTCGTCTCTACGAAACACGCGAATAATCCGAGCCTGATCTTCCGGCTCCGGGATCTCCCCGTCCTCCAACTCGTCAGCCTCAGCATCAGGATCACCCTCCGTCTCAGCATCAGGGAAACAAAGGGTGTCCTGATCCAGGTCCACAAATTTGAGCCTCTTGGCGGACGGCTGAGAAGAGCGCTGAGCCTCCCCTGAGGAGCAAGGAGGGAAGAACGCGGGCCACGCCTCCGGCAGCTGACCGGACCGGCTCAAGCGGAAAGCCTGATGCATAAGGAGAACAAAATCTGGGGAAAAATCCACAGGTGGCGCTGCTAGAGCCGCATGCTGCAACTCAGGGACAGACCCGTTGGACGGCGCTACCGAGCCAGACGGGTGAACGCCCGATGAAGGGACACTCTCCCCCGCTAGAGAAGCATCACCAGGGAGAGGCAGCTCCTTCAGTTCAAGTGAATGTTCCAGGTCTGAAGAAGCTGAGGCACAGCCCCTGCAGATGCCAGAGTCAGACACCGCACCCCTGCGTGACCCGCAAATCACGCACTGCGGCTTGGTAGCCATCTGCTGATCACCTCCCAGCAAGCGGAAGAGAAGGGAGCAGAAATAGGGAAAGCCCACTCCAAAGGGACTAACCCGATGAAAATAAGCACTGGACCTTTTTTTTTTTTTTTTTTTTTACAAATTAAAGATACTCCCTAGAATCCTAGGAGTGCCCTGAGCAAAATCGCCAGCTTAAAAAACCCCAAAAAAGCCAGGGGAACCCGTGCACAAGTGTTGAAAATTGGCTCTGAGAAGTCCCTTTTAGAGCTTCAAAATGGCCGCCGCACTTGAGCGCCCGCGGTAAAAAATGGTGCGAAAATACAAAGTAAATTGCAAATAAAAGAAACAGACTCAAATTAAGGGCACAGAGAGAGAAAAAACGAAATCTAAGCCGACAGTAGGAAATCGGGACGCCGGGGAGCAGACAGACCTGTTGAAAACAGCAACGGGAGGGAGCTGCAGTACCCGATGAAGGAAATGAAGGGAAATTCCTACCAGCTCTGCAAATCAGCACAGGATACAGCCAGCAGCTCTGAAGTACATGCAATGCTGGAACAGGTATGGCTCTTCCCCGTACAGCCTAGGGGAGAGCTCAACCGTGGCTGTCCAAATTCACCGGGAGGAAGGCAGGAGCCCAATGCAGGACTGGCTTCTCACCCCAGGAGGCCCCTTGTGACTGTTTTTTTTTGTAACAAATTAAAGAGACAGCTACCTAGGAAAGAAAAAGTAATGAAAGAAAGGGATAAAGCAAACCCCCAAAAAGACTAACTAGTGTTGCTCCCCCAAGTGTCACTAAGTGTGCCCAGGAAGGGCACACACGTCCTCAAACTGCAAGGAGACTGGACACACTGGGGGCTTCTGGGAGCTCCGTCTGCATATATACTACAGAAGATTTGATTGGTCCAGTCTCCAGGCTGCAGGAGGAAGTGCACTACCCGATTGTGGAGGACCAAACTGAACTGGAGGACCGATCAGGAACCACAAATACACCTGTGAGGTAGAACGCCGCTGTGATTTCAGCAATGTGGCAATGACTGGTTCTGGATAACCTTTCTTTCTTAGGTGTGCCCTCTCAAGCGCCAAGCCGTGAGAATCGAGCCACCCGAAGCACCAGAATGGGGCTCTGTGACAACAGGTATCTCCTAGTTGGCAAACGTCATGACTGGTCCATTGTCAGCTGAACTAGGTCCACATACCACGATCTGTGAGGCCGGTCTAGAGCTACTTGCACCACCAGTCCCAGTTAAGATGCGATCTGCTGAACCACGTGCCCGATTAGGGGCCACAGTGGAATCACAGAGAAGCCTTTCAACAGGCACATCTGCACCAATGCATCCAAGCCCTTCCGACATTAGCTCTCTGCGACAACTGAAAAATCAAGACAGAAATATAGAAACATGACTGCAGAAAAAGACCACATGACATCTCTAGATTGCCCTTCCATATCAACCACTACAACCGTTCCCTTTTTTCCTTTAGAGATCTTCTATGTTTGTCCCATGCCTTTTTGAATTCAGACACTGTCCTCATCTCTACCACCTCCACTGGGAGACATTTCCACACATCTACCACTCTTTCCGTAAAAAAATATTTCCGCATATTACTCCTGAGTCTGTCACCTTTCACCCTCATCCTATGTCCTCTCGTAGCAGAGCTTTCTTTCAATCGAAAGAGGCTCTCCTCCTGTGCATTTATGCCAAGGAGGTATTTAAATGTCTCAATCACATCACCTCTATCTCGCCTTTCCTCTAAAGTATACATATTAAGATCCTTAAGGCTGTCCTCATATGCTTTATAACGAAGATCACTAACCATTTTAGTAGACACCCTCTGTACTGACTCTAACCTGTTTATTCCTTTTAAAGGTGTGGTCTCCAGAACTGTACACAATACTCCAAATGAGGTCGCACCAAAGACTTATACAGAGGCACTATCACCATCTTTCTTCTGCTGGCCATTCCTCCCCCTATGCACACAAACATCCTTTTTAGCTTTCGCTGCTGCCTTTTCTACCTGTGTATCTACTTTAAGATCATCAGACATCATGCCTAGGTCTTGCTCTTCCTTTGTGGACAGAAGTACTTCAACCCCTATACTATATTGCTCCCTTGGATTACTATAGAGAAATTAGACTTACTTGATAATTGTTGTTCCTTGAGGAACTCCAGTCCAGTCCCGCACTTCTGGGTAGTGTACTTCTTCCAGCAGCTTGGAGTCTGAGCATGTCATCTTTCTGATGACAGTGGTGTACATATGCAACTGGCACTGCCTACCAGCCCCAGTACCTACTGAAAAGGAGAAAACAGAGGAGCAACAAATAAGTAGTTAAACATGCAACAAACACTTCTACGTCTAAATAAACTAGTACCCCTTCCATCCCCTGGGAAGGATACCCAGTCCCCCCCTCCAGGATGGGGAGGCCTACCTGTTGAGCACCTGAGAAACTCCAACCAGCGGGGAGCGAGCAACTGACAGCTCTTCTGGTCCGCCCCCCCACCAAACACTGATTACACGCCCCTCCCCGGGTCCCCCTGGCCATTTCCTCCACCAAGGGAACCAGCTTCTGGACCGGAGTGTGCACAGATTATCACAGAAAGCACTCGGGGAGGGTTCCGGGACTGGACTGGAGTTCCTCAATGAACAACAATTAGCAGGTAAGTCTAATTTCTCTTTCCTTATCGTCCCTCCAGTCCAGTTCCGCACCTCTGGGATGTATCAGAGCAGTTAAACTAATGGGAGGGACACGTACAACCAGCAAGAAGCAATGCTGATCCGAAAGGAGCGTCCCCCGCTGCCTGGACATCCAGGTGAAAATATCCAGAGAAAGTATGCCACCCTAGAGATCGCCACCGGCGGAACTATACTCTGCCCACAAGGCTGCCTGAGCCCTCATAGAACGCGTCCGCAACCTCGCTGGCACTGCTCTACCCTTCAAGATGTATGATGACGTGATTGCCTCACTGATCCATCTGGAAATGGAAGCTTTAGCTGCCGCCTCACTTTTGTGCGGCCCGCTAAACAGAACCAACAGACTGATCTTCGAAAGGACGATGCCCTTTTCACATACCTTCGCAGGACTCTTACCATCCAGGTGGCACAGCTGTGGAGTGGCAGGGCTCATATCCGCTCTCACCAGAGCCGGTAAGGAAATGGCCTGATTTACATGAAATGCTGACACCACCATGGGCAAAAATGAAGGTACCGGGCGCAGGACCACTTTCTCCTTGGAGAAGGAAAGGAATGGCTCCTGGCATGACAGGGTCTGAAGCTCCAAAATCCTGCGTGCCGAGCAAATCGACAACAGGAAAACCATTTTCAGAGTCAAATCCTTCAGGGAAGCTCGACTTAATAGCTCAAAGGGTTCCCCAGACAGCACAGTCAGCACCAGATTGAGATCCCAAGGCGGTATCATACTCTCTTTGGCAGACGGAGGTGGGTCACCGCCCCTAGAAAGCTCAGCACATCTGGGTGTGTACCCAACGGCACCCGGTGGACCTTCCCACAATAACTGGAAATCACTGCCAGTTGCACCCTCAAGGAACTGACAGCTAGACACTTATCAAAACCGGATTGTAAGAACGCCAAGATGTCCGGGATGGAGGCAGTGGAAGGACGCACCTGCCTCTCTCCGCACCCCGATTCAAAGATGCGCCCTATGCAGATGCACACCAGGTTCGTAGACGACCTCTGGGTCTGTAGCAAGGTCGCTATCCCCGAACCCGATTATCCTTTCTTCTTCAAACTTGCCCTTTCAAGAGCCATGCCATAAGTGAGAACTGATCCACCTGGGGCATGTGAAGCGGCCCCTGCGTCAAGAGGTCCTTCCGAACCGGACGCCAAAGTTAATCCGCCAGTATCCGAATGAGGTCAGCATACCACGGCACCTCGGCCAGTCTGGTGCCACCAGAATTACAAATCCCCGGTGTGCCTCTATCCGTTGCACTAACTGACCTATAAGCGTCCACAGGGGAAAAACAGAGAAGACCCTCTTCGAGCCACTGCTGAATTAGAGCATCCAGGCTCTCGGACATCTTTTGCTGAAAAACAGTCAAGCCTTGGCCAATTCGAACATTGCCATTAGGATCATCCCCGGTGTTCCCCATTGGCAGACCACCTGCTCAAACACCTCCTGACTGAGCTGCCACTCTCCAGGGTCCATGAGCACTCGGATGAGATAGTGGAAGTTGACAGTGTGACGGCAGACTATGTGCGCCATCAATAATGCCTGGAGACGAATCTCTGCCCATCCGAACAGCCTTTCGGCATCCTCCTCCAAGGCTGCACTGCCCGTGCCTCCTTGCCAGTTGATGTAAGCCACCGTGGTCACACTGTCAGAGAGGACTTGGACCACCTTCCCCTGCAACCATGGCTTGAAACTTTCTAGCACCAAGGTCACCGCTTGCATCTCGAGCCAGTTGATTGACCACCCAGGGTCTCCTGCGGATTCCTGTCCCTGAGTAAAGCATCCTTTGCAATGGGTTATCCAACCTGACAGGCTGGCATCGGTCATCAACGGAACCCACACTGGGGACTCCTTCCAGGCTCCCCACATGCAGCCACCAACTGAGGGCTCTCCTGGTGCTCCACAGGCAGGGGAGTACTTGGGACAGAGGTTGACTCTGATGGGACCATCGACGGAGCAGAGTCCTCTGCAGCAGTCGCATGTGCGCCCTTGCCAATGGGACGCGGACAACTGCTGGAGATTCATCTCAGTCCACTGAAGTAGCAGGCCCATCTCGTCTGCTAGAGACACTTCCCATGCACCCCTGACGATTGATGTATGCCACCGTAGTAATGTTGTTAACTGCACTGCCTTCATCCCCAAGCGATTGATGGACCACTGCCCTCGCCACTTGCAACAAACAATGAGCCCCCCAATCTGAGAGGCAGGCATCCATCGTCACCACCGTCCACTCCAGCGGTTCCAGGGGCATCCCCTTCAAAAGATTGGAGGTAGTCAACCACCAGCCTAGGCTGCTGTGGACTTCCATGGTGCAACAGCTTCTGTGTCCATTGGAATGTCTCTGCAGCAAGCAGCGCGAAAGAGCAGCTCTCTGCATGGCACCAAGTCCAACACAGCCAACATGGAACCCAAGACCTGAAGCCAACTGGGTACGCTGCCATAGGAAACAGCGTATTTGATAGGGGAAAATAAGGTTTAAAGCTTAAAGTGTGTGTACAGGAGGACTAAGAGGCCCGCAAGGGGAAATGGGAATCCTGTACATATCTATATAATGGAAAGGAATGTGCTGTGCTAAGACAAATTGATTGTTCTACATGGAGACGACTAACATCTGTAAAGTTACTGATAAGCCGTGGTGGGCCTCAGGGGATGAGTTGATGATGTATGTATATGTTTCTGTTAATGTATAAAAGACAGACAGCCCCTCTAACCTGTGGAATAAACTTACATACTACTTATATGCGAGTGTGTGTGTTTGTTCCCCTGGAATTCCAGACAGAGAAGGTAAGGCGATTCCTCAGCCCATGGGATTAACATACGTCCCGAGGGTAAGTGGTATATAGTGCTGGGAAAGGAATAACCCACACTTACAATTTGGTGTCAGAAGTGAGGATTTCCCCGTTGCACTGGGATTTCCAGACTTCCTAAATTGACGCAGCTTTGGTAGCTGCACTGGGATTTCCTGGCTTCCTATATTGACGTAGTTTTGGTACCTCGTCTCGGGAATGCACTTTGGTAGCGCTATGCATAACGGGGAAGTCCTGCTGGGCCTGTGGTAATACCCTTTTCCTTCTCTGTGGCTTGTGTGAGTGTGTGAGCTTGGCAAGACGCCCCTGCCTCAGCCTGAAGCGATAGCGCTAGTGATGGTTGTTGGCAGAAAGCAAGTGGCCAAGCGTGCAATTGTTGGATATTAATTAGAGGATGGGGGGTCCCAAGGTAAGGGGACCGCTCCAGAATCCGCGGGAGTGCATGCGCAGCCAAATGTTGTGATAAGGTTTAAAACTGCAGCTAAGGCGGCATCCTATTCTCACCGTACCCCGGTCCCTCCAGTCGCGCACCCCAGGTAGATGGGGAGCTGCCGAAAAAATACGTAGACAGAGTGGCAGAGGGTTATTATACTAATCCCTGGGTGGATAATATGGCAGGGTGGACAGAAGGTTTACATAGCTCAAATCCTTTTCCCAGGGAGGGTAGCTTCTCTGCCTGGCATTTAGATATGATTCGGGGATTGTGTCTGGGGGATAAGAAAGCTTTTCCCTTTTATTCCGGAGACCCGAAATGGCCAAAATCTTATATGAAGGAATGTGGTACTGTCTGGATACAACTGGCTTCTTATTATAATGGTCAGCACCAACCGGTGCTTGACTCGCCCCGGGAACTGCCTCCAAAGTCGCCCCAACCCTAGGTGTCCCCCTCCCGGGTGCCCACGGCCCCTCCGCCGTATCAGCCCATTTACCCCTCCCTGGTTGTAAAGCCAGCCAAAGACTCTGATTCATTAGAGGACATTGTTCTGGCGGCGGCTGCTTCTACCGCGCACCCCCCGGTAGTAATGGCAGGGCGTGTCCCCACCCACCAGGAATTACCCGTAGATAAAATGTTTTGACAGATATGTACCACTTATGAGGCTGTGCGTGGCAAGGTGGAGAAGCCTGCCGGTTAGCCTCCACCACTGCCCGCTGCCTGGCTACCTTCTCCTGCCCTACCTTCTCACTCACGCCCATGCTTGACTGAATCTGGGCCCGCCCCTGCTGGTCGGGATGCGCCCAGGGAAAACATGTATCGCCAATTGCGTGAGACGTCTCCGGAGGTCTCTACCGGGAGTTCGGGGACGCAAGCGGGGGCCGGAGGGTCTGCTGCTGCTTCTCCTTCCGTCCCTTTTGCCCCGCCAGAGTCCCTTATTACCCCCCCTACTTTCCCCCTTCCGATGCCTTCATCCAAAGACCAGGGGGGGGGGGAACAGGAACAGAATAGGGCTAGGGCTCATAGGAATGGGCTTAGCCCTCATAACCCCTTTCATAAGCTGGATTCAAATGACGTGAGAACGTCTAACAGTGATAGAGTGACAGGAGACCCTATCTCTAAGGGCCATATATACACCCAGTACCCTTTTTAATTATTGGTAACCAGCTTGTTGTTAAGCCCCTGGATCCCGCCATCCTTTCTTCTATTTTACAGCATGCCCCGAACCCCATGAAAACGCCAGCTGCCACTGTGCACTACCTGCAACGTATGACTCGTGGTTTGCAGTGCATGGCGCAGGACTACCGCCTCATTGAGGGTGTCCTGGGGTATGATGAAGAAACCCCATTTGATTTTTCTAGAGTTAAGTCACTGGCGAATCCTTATGAGATGCCGGATGATTCTAATTACCCCCTCCGATATCCCGAGGTGATAAAAAAGATGTGGGACGAAGTGTTAGAAGAGTTTGAGCGTTTATTTGGGGCGAAACAGAATCTTGCTGCATCTATTGCATATGTGCAGGAACCAGGGGAAGGAGTTTCACAGTTTGTGCGAAGGTTTCGTAAGTGTTGGAAGGAGGCGGCAGGTTTATCACAGGAAAGCCTGATGGCTTCGATGTATATTCAGACGCTGTTTGGGGCTATGTGCCCCGAAGTGACTGCAGCGTGTAAGCGAATGATAGATGCTTGGTTTAGCATGACTCCGGCAGAATTAGAGAAGGTAATAGTAACGAAGGAAGTGGCGGGATGCTTTGCAGATATGGATGTTAAGAAAGGTAAAATTTCTCATGCTTGGCAGCAGGATATTGGTTGCCAGCAATCCTACCCCGGGGGGGATATCAACCCCCAGGGCCTCAGTGGTCGCAATCTTGGGGGTGGAGGGGACAGCAGGGCCAGTTTCAAGGCAGGCAGGGTGGTGGAAGAGGAGTAGGGCAGGGAATACCTAGGAATCAGATTTGTTTTCATTGTAAGCAACAAGGACATTGGAAAAATGAGTGTCCTTACGTGGCAGGTAGCGGCCCTGGGCCGACTAGGGGGGGGGGGTGGGCTTTGCCCCCCCCCGCGAAGCCATCGGAACAACTCCCTTCCCCATCTAGTAGCCCCGCAACCCCTGTTATCCCTATTACATGGCAACAGCCCCCGCAGCGCCCATAGGGCTGCCCTGAGGCAACAGTTCCGATCTGGGTTCAGTTAACGGGTGGATGGAAGGAGCCCCCTTGTACATTGTGCATTAATGGCCGGCAACTCTCCTTTGTAATCGATACGGGAGCAACTTGCTCTACGTTGCATGTCTCTGTTTGTAGGGAACCCTTGATGCCAGGTCCTGCCTCAGCTGGGATAAATAGAACCTCTACCCCCACGTGGATTACACCCCTGTTGTCTGTCTCCGCGCTTGGTAACAATACTGTTCTGTTTACACATTCATTTACGATTATTCCCTCCTGTCCAGTGAGTCTCCTGGGGCGGGACCTGTTGTGTCGCTTAGAAGCAGCAACTATTAGTAATTCAGATGGCTCTTTTGTCTTGCACTCTCCTTTTTTGTTAAATATGATTTCTACAGAGGCGCATGGGTTGTCTAAGGTTCCTCCTAAACTCTGGGCCACCTCCCCAACTGACGCCGGGTTGGTCCCCTGTACACCATACGTGGCACGTTTGAAGGATCCTCAAGCTAACATCTGTATTCGACAGTACCCTTTGTCTGGCCCTAAGGAAACTGCCTTGCAGTCCATGGTCCAGGATTTTGTCGCAGCAGGTATTGTAGTTCCTACTGTTTCTCCTTATAATACTCCCGTGAATCCCGTCCCTAAGGGGGATGGGTTCCGTTTTACCCAGGATTTATGGGCCGTAAATCAGCTTGTTGTCCCACTGGCACCGGTGATGCCCGATACTGCCGGGCTATTTACTCTTATTCCTACAGAAGCCAAATGCTTTACGGTTATTGATTTAGCTAATGCCTTTTTTAGTGTACCCCTGGACCCCATCACGCAGCCTCTTATGGCTTTCACACATGCAGGCAAACAATATACCTGGACTCGCCTGCCGCAGGGATACATTGATTCCCCAGCGGCGTATTCTCTTGTTCTTAAGGCATCAATTGAAATGTGGCATCCGCCTTGTTCCTCCACCCTTCTCCAGTATATGGACGATTTGTTGCTATGTTCTAAAACAATCACAGAATGTGAAAACGATTCTGTATCCTTGCCCTGCCATCTAGCCTCCCATGCACATAAGGCTTCTTTAAAAAAGCTCCAGTGGTGTTGTGAGCATGTTACCTACTTGGGGTTTGTGCTGTCCCCCGGAAATCGGGCACTCTCTCCCGCCCGAGTACAGGCAATTATAAAATTATCTTCTCCAACAATAGTGACACAAATGCTGGCTTTCCTTGGATTAGTATCTTTCTGTTGCACTTGGATCCTGGACTGTGCTTATTGGGATTCCATATTGCGAAGGGCTACTTTGCAGTTACCAGGCTCTGCATCTATTGAATGGACCGAAGAAATGCTTTCTGCATTTGCTACTTTGAAAAAGCTGCTTATCTCGGCTCCTACACTTGGACTAACCGATTATGGGAAAACGTTTTACTTATATGTAAGGGAAGAGGGAGGAACTATGGCAGCTATTTTGGCTTAAGACCACAGGGGGGAGGGGGGGGGAATGCACCCAGTTGCATATTTATCGAAAAAATTGCCCCTCCAGGTACAGGGTATGCCTGCATGTTTGCGAGCCCTGGCGGCTTCGGCTATTGCCGTACAGATGACTATCCCGATTACTCTGTCTCATGAGACTATTCTGTTTTCTACCCATTCTGTTTTAAATGTGTTAAAGAACCTTACTTTGCAACACATGACAGCCCAGCGCCTTAGTGAGTGCGAGGCAATTTTAACAACTACTGAAGGGTTGTCGGTTAAACAGCAATCCGCTGCCTTTACCCTGATGCTGGCCTTGCAGGCCTTAACGTGCCCAGTAGATGATTCCGAGTTGCCCCAAGAACATGATTGCTTAAAGTTGATTAACTTTGAGACGTCAGTACGTCCCGATTTGCCCTCCTCCCCGCTCCCGGACGTGCCACATATATTTGTGGACGGGAGCTGTGTACGTCCCGCAGACAATACCTACATTGCTTCTTATGCCATTGTAGAACTCCCAAATATTTTGCATGAAGCTCAGTTATTACCTTATGGTTCTGCACAAGCTGCAGAATTGGTAGCGCTTACTAGAGCCTGTGAATTATTTGCTGATAAACGTGTTAACATTTATACAGATTCCAGGTATGCCTTTGGGGTGGTGCATGATTTTGGTCTCTTATGGGGGCGTAGGGGTTGGAAAACCGCAGAAGGTAAACCAATTTCTCATGCACAATTGGTTAATGAACTGCTGGCCGCCTTATGTAAACCCCAGGAATTCGCCGTTATTAAATGTACCGCACACAAATATGACACTTCTATTGCCTCTCAAGGTAATGCCTTAGCTGATCTTGCAGCCAAACAGTGTGCACAGGCCGAAATTGAACTTTTACATAGTAATATAATCTCTCAGGGCATGCCGACAGTTTCTTATTATTTGTCTGATCCTTTACTGTCTGAGTATTATGTTTCCCCTCTTTAGCATTCTTTTCCTCTGCACCACTTGCAGGCTGCTGCAGATCCCGAGGATATTATGTATTGGGAACAGCATAATATGAGTTTAAACTCTGCACAGATTTGGCAGGAAAAAGGGGGGGGGCGAAGAGGGCTACCAAAAGCGGCAGCCCCTCTCTTAATTGGTCAAGTACATGGGGTAGGGCATAAAAACAGAAAGACGGTTCTTAAGGAGTTACAGGAAATATGTGTTTGCAGAGATTTGCCTCATTTAGTAAAATCACAACTGAGTCAATGCTTAGTATGTGCTAGGAATAATGTTCAGAAGAGAAAAGCAATAGGACAATTGCAACATTTACCCCCACCCCAAGGCCCGTTTCAGGCCCTACAAGTAGATTTCACATGTATGCCACAATCGATAGGGGGTTATAAGTATTTGTTGGTCTTCGTAGATAGATTTTCAAAGTGGCCAGAGGCTTTTCCCACGACCAAGGAAGATGCTGGAACAGTAGCAAAAATTCTCTGTAAGGAAGTTATTCCCCGCTTTGGGTGTCCCCTTTCTATAGATTCTGATCAGGGACCAGCGATCACCTCTAAGGTGTTACAACAGATTACTCAGATGTTTGCCATTGATTGGAAATTTCATGTCCCATATCACCCACAGTCATCAGGGATAGTAGAACGAATGAATCAAACAATTAAAGAAAAATTAAAAAAGGCTACACAACATGCCCCAGGAAGGTGGCCCGTGTATTTACCGGCTGTATTGGCAGAGATTAGGCTAACCCCCGGGGCATTTGGATTCTCTCCTTTTGAAATTCTGATGCAACGACCCTTACCCTTACCCTGGAAATGGCCGAGGGAACGGTGATAATGGTGGATGACTTGTTCCTAGCACAGGAAGAATATGCTACACAGCTAGCTAAATATTTGTGCACGGTGTCTGAACAAGTGTACAGTGCTTTCCCTTTTCCTTCTACAGAACCAACGCACCCGTTCCGCCCGAGAGACCGTGTGCTGGTAAAGCTGTTTCATAAGAAGGGCCAGTGGGACCCACCATTTGGAGATCTGGAGGAGATTATTGCAGTTACTCGCACAGCCATGCTGACAAGCATCCAACCTGGATACACGCCTCAAGCGTCAAGAGTGCACCGGAGGATTCCTGGAAGACGCCTAACTCGCCCCTTCCATGAAGTCTGCCTGGCTGGCCCTTTCTTGTTTATTATTGATCTCAGCTGTCATTGTGCTGACTACATACTATTTTACAAATGAAGGACCTTGGATGCAGGCACATTGGACAGAGAACAATGCAACTTGGATTCAGGTATCTCTCAATAGTTCTCGCCGGACTAAGCGAGAACTCCTCTCTCCGAATTTGTGGAAATCCTCTGTTTTGGAGATTGTTAGTCTGATGAACTTGACTGCATTATCTGTACTCCTTTACCAAAGGGTGTAGCATATGCTCTGGTACACGTTTCAAAGGTTCCCTTAAATGAGTATGCAGGAAAACTTGCTTGTGTAGATAATAATTTTTCTGCCAGTTGTTATGAATCTTTCAATTGTTCCCAAACGTGGTATATGATGAATATGATGCATGATCCTTTGCATGTATATGCTGACCCAAATATGATATTTGATCTATGTTTGATAACAAATGCATCCATTGCTTTTTCACACAGGTGTAACCTGTCCTATAATGTGTTTAATGGGTCTTTTCATGTTATTAATAATTATTAAAATTATTAATAACATGAAAATATTATTAATAATTATTAAACAAATTTTTCGAGAGCTGTTTTGGTTATTCCATGTAATCTTTATGTTTTTTGGTACGCTGAATCCGAAAATGACCTCCATTTCGTCATAGGACATCACATTTCCTGACAATTTAGGTAACTATGTTAAATAAGGCAATACCTCAAAATAAATGGAAATACTTATAAAATTAAAGTTTTATTACAATATTTTCATGAAAATCCTTTTTTGAACTGAAATGAGCTCACCTACATACACTAAACTCGATTCTTCTTCCTTGTGAGGCTCCTCTTGGTGCATTTACGCTTGTGAGTAGCATCTGGAATGTCTCTCTGAAGCATCCAACAGTAGTCTGCCATCATTGTAATGCTCCATTTCCCTGGTATCTCCTTTCCATCTCTTTAATGTCTTGGTGGAATCATTCACCTTGTTCCTCACTCATAGCTCCCAAATTTTCAGGAAAGTAGTCAAGGTGGGACTGGAGGAAATGCACTTTCAAACTCATCAGGCAACCTAAAGCTTGAAATGCTTTCAGCATTCGTCCGACGATCTTTTAGTAGTGAGGATCTTTGTTATTGCCTAAACCTTTCTGTACAACTTCTTTAAATGCAATCCACCCTTCTTTTTGAGGATCCGTCATGGTATTGACAAACTCTTGATCAACTATAAGCCTTCTAATGTCTGGTCCGACGAACACACCTTCCTTCAATTTTGCCTCAGACAGGCCTGGAAACTTGGTGACCAAGTATTTGAAGCATTCTCCATCTCTTGGAAGTGATTTTACGAATTGCTTCATCAATCCCAATTTTATGTGGAGAGGTGGTAGAAGAACTTTATGGGAAGGTACCAAAGTTTCTCAGAGGACTTTTTTTTCACCGACTGTTAGCACCCTCGGCTGCCAACTCTTCTTGGTCCAGTGATTTTGTTGGTCTCGACTGTCCCACAGACACAGAAAACAAGGATATTTGGTATACCCAGCTTGTTTCCCGAGCAGCATGCACAAGACCTTCAAGTCCCCACACACTTGCCAACCATGGTCTTCATATTTAAGTTTACGAAGAACCAATTCCAAGTTCTCATAGGTTTCCTTCAAGTGTACGGAATGACCTACAGGTATGGAAGCGTAAAAACCGTTGTGGAGTAAAACTGCTTTGAGACTTCTTTTTAAAGAATCTATAAAAAGACGCCATTGCTCTGAATCATATTGGATTTTAAAATGACCCATCAGACCTTCGACATCGATGCAATAAACCAACTTGTCTTCCTGGGCGAAGAAAGGAACGAACTCCTTTTCACAATGTCTGAACCATGAAGATGACACTCCAGGCAACAATAAATTCCTGCTTTTCAGCCTTGATCCGAGTAACTCAGCGGCATCTTTGGGAAGATTCAAGTCTCTTACCAAATCATTCATCTCCTCCTGAGAAAACAATTTTGGTCTTGTATCATCTTCAAAGTCAGAACTTGATTCGTCATCTGGTTCAGGTATGACTTCACCTTCATCGGAGCTAGGTATCTCTTCCAAGGTAGCAGGGGGCTTGGGTACTGGTATATCTGTGCCATGGGGGATGGGACGAATTGCCGAGTGAAGATTGGGGTATGAAATGGAATGCTTCCATTTGGAATTAAACCCTTTCACATCGCATGAACAAAAGTAAAAGTCGACACTATGGTTCTTTTGCTCTCGCCATACCATCGGAATCCCATAAACGGAAAGATTTTTTCTTACCCTTGAACCAGTTTCGGAGGTCCTCAACACACCGTTTGCACACTTTATGAGGCGCCCAGACTTTATCTTGATCTCCAATTTTTAGTCCAAAGTATGCAAAGTGTACTTTTTTCACAAAGTCTGTAATATTCTGCTGTTGCTTCAACACTGTTATTCACCACAGATGAAACAGAAACTTTCGCGGAGCCATAACGGTTGAAGAATGACGAGCTAACACGAATTGCGATGAAAAAGTGTGAACAGCCTAGAACCAAGAAACTGATGATGATTCGTGCACAAGTGTGGCATGCAGGAGAGAGCAGCTCTGTGTCTGTACACGAGACGTCACAGTGCTGGCCATGCCCCCCTGCACTGACCAGAGCTGCTGCTATCTGCCCTGTGCCTCCCTCCCACCGGATTCTTCAGGAAAGATTAACCCCTTCTACCATCAGAAGCACGGACTTAAAACTTACTTAGCTTATGTATATATTGCTGACCATCAGATTTACAGTGCTATATTTTTTTTAACATAACTTGGACAACCCCTTTAAGGTTTTTTTGGCATTTTATAATTAATAGTAATTTGAAAAAATTTGATAAATTTGAAAACAATTTTGCATGTTGTGGCAAATCATGACGTCTAGGAGTTTTTTCAATATTTTGTTTGTTTTCAGCACACCAAAATACATGGAAATTAGATGAAAATAACCAAACAGCTTTTTAGTCGCAGACCTGTGTAATTCAGTCATGATAAATTGGTATAATCAATCCGGTAATATGGACCCCTCCAATATGAAAAATGATTGAAGAAATATTACAAAGAGCCCGGTAGTGTTTAATGCATCCGACTTCTGCTGGTATGTGGGAGTTGGTCCCATTTACCACGATGGTTCAGCTGTAGTGACGCAGGGGTCCCAAAATGAATCCCCATACACTTCATGCTATCTACCAATGTCCAGTTTAAGAAATAATCTCATCTCATCCACTGTGGGAAGTTCTTTTGTGAAGTGGTTTGATGGGCATAATATGAGTCGCATATGGACCACTGGCACAGACCTCTTCGCTGTGGTGGGTCATTATTGGTTGTGTGGGGAGATGATTTATCAACAAATTAACACATCTTTGCTACCTTGTGCGTTAGTTAAAATAACTCCTTATTCGGCTCTAATACCTTTGAATGTGACCCATGGTAAAAGAAAGAAAAAGAATGCAAATCCTCGGTGACCTGATAATCCTGAAGATGAGGCTATTCAAGCTTCGTATCAATATATTAATACTACTTATCCTTTGACCAAAGTTCGCTTGGATGCCCTGAGCTATACTTCCTGGAACCCAGTTTTCCAGACCCCCGCTATCACTGCTGAATTAGGTATAGCAATTTGAAGATTACAATGCTTGTTACATATACAAATGAGGTCAGTAACAGAATCCATTTCTAAATCTGCCGAATCCCTGGAACAGAATACTCAAATGACTTTACAAAATCGTAGAGCTTTAGATCTCTTACTAGCAGCTGAGGGCAGGGCTTGTACCTTTTTAAATGAAACTAATTGTTGTACTGTTATAGAGAACCACATGATTTTTGTTTTAGATGCCATGAAAAAGATTAAGACCTTATCTGATTTGAATATGGCCGATTTCAAGGGCGGTATTGATTTCGGTAACATATGAGGTGATGTTGTAAAATGGTTTGGCGGGTTGGGGGGTGGTCTCAAAGGGCTCATTATTGCCCTATTGAGCGGTTTTATAATTCTTGTTCTTTTTTGTTGTATATTTTCATTTGTCCTTGGCTGTTGTCGGAAGGCCCTGCAGAGCTCCACCACTTGTATGTACTCTTATACAGCTGTTTCCATGGTGGCTGATGTACCTGAGCACGCCACCACCGACCTCCAGGTAATAATGTCTGCTTAACTGTCCCTTCAGAAGACTGTTTGGCTGTTCTTATAGTGGGCCTATGCAGGCCCAAAGGGGGGATTGATAGGGGAAAATAAGGTTTAAAGTGTGTGTGTGCAGCAGGACTAAGAGGGCCGCAGGGGGAAATGGGAATCCTGTACATATCTATATATGGAAAGGAATGTGCTGTGCTAAGACAAATTGATTGTTCTACACGGAGACGAACAACATCTGTGAAGTTACTGATAAGCTGTGGTGGGCCTCAGGGGATGAGTTGATGACGTATGTATGTGTTTCTGTTAATGTATAAAAGACAGACAGCCCCTCTAACCTGTGGAATAAACTTACATACTACTTATATGCGAGTGTGTGTGTTTGTTCCCCTGGAATTCCAGACAGAGAAGGTAAGGCGATTCCTCAGCCCAGGGGAGTAACGTACGTCCCGAGAGTAAGTGGTATATAGTGCTGGGAAAGGAATAACCCACACTTACAGTATTAGGACCCAAATCTTCACTATCCGTTCCTTGGGGAGGTACACACGACCATGAGGTACAGGAGATTTCAAGAGGGTGTGAGGTGACTCTTAGCTATGTTCACCATCCAACCCAGGTCTTAAAAGTGTTGATAGCACCTGCCGCATGGCTTTCACACTCTCCTTGTATGATTTTGCTCAAATCAGCCAGTCATCCAAATAAGGGTGCACCATAGAAACATAGAAATATGACGATAGAAAAAGACCACATGGCCTATCTAGTCTGTCCTTACATAACTACAACAGTCCCCTTTTTACCTTTAGAGATCCTCTGTTTGTCCCATGCTTTTTTGAATTCAGTTACTGTCCTCATCTCTACCACCTCCACTGGGAGACTATTCCACGGATCCACTACTCTTTCCGTAAAGAAATATTTCCGCATATCACTCCTGAATCTATCTCCCTTCACCCTCATCCCATGTTCCCTCGTAACAGAACTTGCTTTCAATTGAAAGAGGCTCTCTCCCTGAACATTTATGCCACGGAGGTATTTAAACATCTCAATCATATCACCTCTATCCCGCCTTTCCTCTAAGGTGTACATATTAAGATCCTTCAGTCTGTCCTCATATGCTTTATAATGAAGACCACTAATCATTTTAGTAGCCACCCTCTGCACAGACTCCATCCTGTTCACATCCTTTTGAAGGTGCGGTCTCCAGAATTGCACACTATACTCCAAATGAGGTCGCACCAAAGACTTATATAGAGGCATTATCACCTCCTTTTTTTCTGCTAAACATTCCTCTCCGTATGCACCCAAGCATCCTTCTAGCTTTTGCCGTCGCCTTTTCTACCTGTTTAGCTACTTTAAGATCATCAGACACAACCACGCCTAGGTCCCGCTCTTCTTTAGTGGACAAAAGTACTTCACCCCCTATACTATATTGCTCCCTTGGATTGCTGCAGCCCAAATGCATGACCTACATTTTTTAACATTAAATCCCAGCTGCCAAATTCTAGATCATTCTTCAAGCTTAGCTAGATCCCTCCTCATGTTATCTGCCCCTTCCTGGGTATCTACTCTATTGCAGATTTTGGTATCATCTGCAAAGAGGCAAACCTTACCTGAAAGCCCTTCCGCTATATCACTAACAAAGATGTTAAAAAGAATCGGACCAAGAACAGATCCCTGGGGCACACCACTGATAACATCCTTCTCCTCAGAGTGAGCTCCATTTACTTGTACTCTTTGTTGCCTCCCACCCAACCAGTTTTCTAACCCAAGCAGTAAATTTAGGGTCCATCCCTAGAGTGCTCAGTTTGTGTATAAGTCGCCTGTGAGGAACAGTGTCAAAGGCTTTACTGAAATCTAAATACACCACATCTAGGGCTCTCCCTCGGTCCAACTCCCTGGTCACCCAGTCAAAGAAATCAATCAGATTTGTCTGACAAGACCTGCCTCTGGTGAATCCATGCTGCCTCAGATCCTATAATCCGCTGGACTCCAAAAACATCTTTCAGCAGCGTTTCCAATAATTTACTCACCACCGAAGTTAAACCAACCGGCCTGTAGTTTTCAACCACATCCTTACTTCCGCTTTTGTGTAAAGGCACCACATGAGCCTCTCTCCAGTCCTTTGGCACCACTCCCGACTCCAACGAGGCATTGAAAAGGTCAGTCAGTGGAGCTGCTAGAACGTCCCCAAGTTCCCTCAGTATTCTCGGGTGTATCCCCATCCGGTCCCATCGCTTTGTCTACTTTAAGTTGAGATAGTTTCTCACAAACACAGTCTTTTGAAAATTGTTCAAGATGTCCTTTGCTTCTGTTCCTATTTGTGGGTGTTTTCTGAGGTCCTGCTCCTGGTTCTTCATCTGTGAACACAGAACAAAAATATTTGTTAAGCAATTCCGCTTTATCCTTATCAGCTTCTACATATTCCTCCCCTGCACCCTTGAGTCTGACAATACCACTCTTGCCCTTCCTCTTCTCACTAATATATCTGAAAAATGTCTTATCCCCTCATTTTATTGCATTGGCTATTTCCTCCTCCTTTTGAATCTTTGCCTTCTTGACTACTTTGCTAGCTTCTCTAAGTTTTTCCAAATACAGATGCCTGTCTTCCTCTCTCTGTGATCTCTTGTATTTCATGAAGGCCTCCCTCTTTTTCTTCACTTTTTCAGCTACTTCTTTCGAAAACCATAGCGGTCTCCTTTTCCTTTTACCTTTATTTACCATTTTAACAAAAAGGTTGGTTGCCCTTAAAATATCCCCTTTCAGTTTTTCCCACTGTTTTTCTACATCCCTCAGTTGTTCCCATCCAACTAACGACTCCCTGAGGTATTGGCCCATCTTCGCAAAGTTAGTCTTCCTAAAGTCTAAGATCCTCGCCTTTGAATGGATTCTAACAGCCCTAGTCCTAATACTGAACCACACCATCTGGTGATCACTGGATGCAAAATGATCTCCCACTACAACATCAGAAACACTTTCACCATTGGTAAGCACCAAGTCCAGTATGGCCCCTTCACGTGTGGTGTCTGTTACCAATTGCCTGAATAGTTCTCCCTGTAGAGAATCCAGGATCTCCTTACTTCTAGATGATACTGCAGCAGGAATGTGCCAAACAACATCTGGCATATTGAAATCTCCTATCAGTAGCACTTCCCCTTTCCTAGCAATGCTGCGCTTGTCTTCAATTAACTCTGTCCACCTCTTCCTCTTGTGAGGGAGGTCTGTATATCACATCAATATAAATAGATTTCTCTTTCCCTCTTTCTAGTTTAACCCACAATGCCTCCCCTCTCCCTTTTATGCTCTGTAATTCCAAAGCTTTAATAGTAGTTTTTACATATAGTGCCACCCCTCCTCCCCTACTTCCTATCCTGTCCTTTCTGAATAAAGTATAGCCAGGTATAGTTACATCCCAATGATGGTTTTCTGTGAACTATGTTTCTGTAACTGCCACTAAATCCAAGTCAGCCACTCCCACCAAAGCTTCAACTTCAGGGATCTTATTTCCCATGCTACGGGCATTTATACACACTGCTTTCCATATGTTACCCCTGTTACCCATTTCCATAAAGTTATTTAATGTATCACCTACCTGGGGGCTTTTACTTACCTGGGGGCTTTCTTCACCCATCCCCAACGAATCTAGTTTAAAGCCCTCTTCAGTAGATTAGCCAGTCTACTACTGAAGATGCGTTGACCTTTCTTGGACAGATGGATGCCATCTCTGCTCTGCAGCCCTTGGAACAGCATCCCATGGTCTAGGAAACCAAAATGCTCTCGATGACACCATCTATGCATTCATCTCCAGGATGCGAGCCTCTCTGCCTTGGCCTTTACCCTCAACAGGGAGGATTGAAGAGAACACCACCTGTGCACCTAACTGCTTCACCCGCTGTCCCAGAGCCATGAAGTCACCTTTGATACGTTCCAAGGTATACCTGGCAGTATCATTTGTTCCAACATGGATTAGCAACATTGGGTAATAGTCAGTGGGTTTGATGAGTCTCGGCAAACTCTCCATAACATCTTGGATTTTGGCACCAGGCAGACAGCATACCTCTCTGGACATCAAGTCTGGTCGGCAGATGGACGCCTCAGTACCACTCAGAAGAGAGTCTCCAACCACCACTACCCTTCGTTTCCTTGTGGTCACTGATTCTGCAACTTTGGGGTACTTGAGCTCTGGTTCTTCCCTTTCCAGGGATGCTTTCGCCTCCTCCACTTCCAGGGCTGCATAATGCTTCTTCAATTCAAGGGCTGGAGAAGTTGGATTGGTGATTCTGCAGGCCCTGGTGACTTGTGTCCAACCATCGACATTCTGTTGGCACCCATCTTCTCCTCTGCTGGAGAGCTTGGTTGCTGCAAGAAGCATCTCATCAATGTACTTCTCACTGTCTTGAATGCTCCTCAGCCTCGCCACCTCCTCTCTGAGTTCCTCCACTTGTTTCCTCAGAGCTTCAGCACGCAGGCACCCTGCACATGGAACCGGTCCTTCAACTGGCATTAGGACCTCTGTCTGGACCGAGGCAGAAGCTGTAACGGGGGCAACAGCTTTAGCGATACGATTTTTCCCAGCCATTGTTCTGTTCGTGGAGCTTAGGTATCTGTTAAAGCAAAAGAGAGAGATCTACCAAGTACCAGCCGGTTTCCCAGCTGTCCTTTCAGAGAAAAAGCAGTTAAATCTCCTTAATTATATTCAAAATGTGCTGGTCCAATTCTCTGTGCTTTGTCAAATGGGGAGGTGCCCTATAAAGCAAGACTACTCGCTAGGGGTGGGTGGGAGTCGGGGTGGGTAGGGAGGAAACTAACACCTGATTAGGTGTTAGCAGTTCCCAAAGCTGAAGAGGTTACTGGAGTTCAACCACCTACTGTGCTCAAGGAAAGTCCCACTAAAGCACCAAAAAGAAGGTAACCTTGCTTTAAAAATGTACAAAAAAATCTTTTTAAGAGCTCCCAGTCAGAGAGCTAACAATTTAATATAATAAAACAAACCCTTAAATCCTTACTGTTGGTTGATCTGGAGAGCTCCTGTAGGAAAGCCTGAACAGGGCAGGGCACTGGAGCCTTTTATGCAGGCCCTCAGCTGGTCTCAGGTAATCAGGCCCACTAACTCCTGATTAGGTGTTAGCAGTTCCCAAAGCTGAAGCACCAGCACCCCCTGACACCTCAAGGCTACCACAACCACCACCATGATCTTCGTAAATGTTCAAGGCGCTGTCACTAGACTGAACGGAATGGACTGAAACCAATAAGGACCCATGGGAATGGCGAATCTCATATCTCCGATTGTCTGGATGGATAGGCACATGCACATAAACCTTGGTAAGATCCGAGGTAGTCAAAAACTCTTCCTACCAAACTGCAATGATGGAGTGCAGCGTTTCCATCTGAAAGTGGGACACCCATAGCGCCCGAATGACATGCTTCAAGTCGAAGATAGGGCAAAAGGACCCTTTTTTTGGGGGACCACAAAATATGTTGAGTATCGACCTTGACCTAACTGGTCTCCAGGTATCGGTACAACCGCCTGTAACTGCAACAGACGGTTCAGTGTGTCCTCGACAACCTGTCTCTTGGCAGGCACCTTGCATGGGGAAATGAGAAAGGCCTCTGAGAAGGATCGAGCGAATTCTAATGCATATCCCTTGCGAATGATTTCCATCACCCACTGATCAGAGGTGATCTGGATCCAGATAGAGTAAAAGTGCCGCAGACGACCCCCAATCGGCAATGGCCCTGCCCGAGTCCCCCGCAACTCATTATTTCTTAGAACTGGCTCCGGCTCCAGGGAAGTCCACGATGGAACCTCTGCCCCTATGAAAGGGCTACCCCCATGCAGGGTACTTCAGTCTCTGGTAAACGGCAAAACGCACCACTCGAAAACAGTGAAAGTCCCAGGAATGGCCCTTGGAAGAGAGCGCCAACTTGGGAGCCTTCGGTTTATCCTCCAGCAACTTGGCCAGCCAAATCCTTCATCAATTTTTCAAGAGCTTCGCCAAAAAGGAGCTAGCCTCAAAACAGGAGCCTACTCAAGCAGTGTTTAGAAGACACAACCACCACCCAGTTTCACAGTCACAATAGCTGCTGAGCCGCGATAACCAATACCATGCCCTTGGCCGAAGCCCTGAGCAGATCACAGAATGCATCCGAGAGGTAGGCCGCCTCGGATTCCAGCCGAGTCACCTTGGGGGAAGCGGGGTGGAGCTGGAAGGATCTTTGCCTCTGCTCCCGCTAGGGTCTGTGACCAATGCATACACACTCTGGCTGCATAAGCGCTGCACACAGAGGCCTGCAAGGCCAGGGTGTTGACCTCAAAGGCCTGCTTCAACAAGGACTCCATCATCTTATCCAACAGATCCTTTAAAGCAGCTCCTCCTGCCACCGGAATAGTAGTCTTCTTAGTCACAGCCGTCACCAGGGCATCTACCTTAGGCTTAATGAAATCTTTTTCAACAGAAGCTACAGGATAAAGACGTTGCATCGCCCAAGCACCACGTAACCCTGCCTCAGGTACCTCCCATTATAAATCAATCATCTGTTTCAGAACTGTATGCATGGGGAAGGCTACTTCCAACACATTACCCTGCAAGAATGGATATTCTAAGGGAGGCTCTGGAGATCCAAGGGCAGGTTCAAAGCCGCCAAGTAGCGAGCAATCAGGCTTGAGAGTTCTTTCCAGAGGAACATGCAAACAATGCTAGGATCCTCCCCAGGGAAGGCTACTCCTCCTGCCTGGACCATGCAGCATCTTCCCCCAGCAGACCAGATGACCCCTCCAGAAGGTCCTCTGATGCCCATGAATGCTCCAAAGCCATGTCCTCATCCACGGGCTCTACATCCCTAAGCATCGGGTTCTCCAAAGCTCCAAGAAGTGCGGAGACCTCTACCCCCATGACCACTTCTGTAACATGGGAGCAGTGGGCCTAGTCCCCTGAGACTCTCTCGGGCCTTGCTTAATGCAGTACGTTTGGTGGAGCAACAGAATAAACTCAGGTGAAAGCGAAGTGTTGCTGCTGTCCGCTCCCCCCCCCCCCCCAATCTGCTCACCAGCTGCAGAAACTGAATCCTGCCTTGCTGCAGGCTCCAAAATCTCCGTCTGTGAGGGAACAAAAATGGCTGTGATTCTCGCCAAAACCACAGGGTTCTGTTGCCGGAATAACCACTGCTCTCACCTGAGCAGCCAATTCCAAAGGACTAGGAGACCCCACGGTTAGAGGGCGACCCCCTAAGACTCCTGCCAGCCACCCAATCCTTGGCCTCAAAGGCCCGACAAAACCCTGTGGTCGAAAGATGGCTGTGCCGACTGCCACACACGTGGCTTTGATTGATGGAATGATTCGGGCGGGAAGACCGCCTGAGGACAACATCCTACTCGCACACTGCCCTGATGAACAAACACCCAGTCGCTGAAAGAAAAGGCAGATAAAGGCATCACACTCACCTTTGCACTGTTTATTGCAAAATGAAAGCTGCCGCCGAGGAGCCAAAAGCGCAGGAAAATTTAAAGCGGCAGTGCACCAAGTTACTCCAACACCACTAAAGATGACAGGCAAGCAGCAAGCTGAAAAAGGACCAGGGACCGGCCCTCCACTCCCCCCAGGGTCCTGCAGCCGACTCAACATTGGCATCCCCGGGGCAGACCACAGCAACCTAACTAGCTCCACAGAAAACCCTACAGTCCCAGAGGAATACAAAACTGTGCTTAAGAGGAAATTCTCCCCAAGAACCTTTTTTTTTTTTTTTTTTTTTTTAAACTACCAAGCTTCCCTCAGTGTAGCCCAGACTACACCGAGTTCTGTCCCATCTGCCGGAGACTGAGGATACTGGCTTGGTGGGTGGAGCATAGTCTCCTTATACTGTGTGATGCCACCCAAAAGCTGGCATGCTTAGTTTCCATCTGCTGGAAGAGAGACAAAACCCAGGAGTCTGGGCTGGACCGGAGAGACACTATGGAACATTGTTTTCACTGATCAGTTATGGATAATTCCAAAAATGTTTTGGGTTCTATACAAAAGCAGCACATTTCCTACTTTACTGATAAATTTAAGTATTTCTTACTAATTTGTGGTTAATTTATAGTTAATTAAGAACAGAAAATATGCTGAGTCAAATGGTTCATCAGGTTCAGCATCCAGTATCCAAAACAGTCGGTCAATCTGGTAGATCTTAATGGAAAGATCCTTTTCCCTGTTGCTAATTTCCAGACTAGTGGGTGGCAATATTCATGCTTGCTTGCCTACGTGGCTAGTGTCAATGGACCTGTTCTCCCGAAATGGGTCCAAATTTTTTTAAACCCACTTAGGCTATTAACCTTTACCCCATCCTTTAGCAACAAATTCCACAGCCTAAATGTAAATTAAACCACCCACCTTATGTAATATAAATGTGCAAAAATATTTGTATTCCTGGAGATGAAGCTGAAACGTGTGTGCTTTTGCATTTTTATAAATTATACACGTTTTGGTCAAAATAGGTACCCAAAGAGAAAGGAGATACAGGTGTCTACAGGTACTTTTTTTCCAAAGTGAAATTATATGTATACTTTTTTATGCAATCATATAATACCACTACTAATTTGCAAACAATGGGTATTTTTTTATCTATGGATGCATAAAAAAGTATCCAAAATACACAATGCAAAAAACTCTTTAAATAAATCTAATAAACAGACACTTACTATATGTAACTACATATTATAAAAATAATTCTCTCACCAGTGTGTATTGAATTCCAAATTTCACATATATGTATTTATCACATGAAAATTCTTTATATTATAAAAACTCCTCTTGTCAAAATCATACACTGCAAATTTACATCACTCAGTATACCATTTAATACTAACATAAGTCCCCACATATACATCTAATTTTATATTATCAACGACATCATGTAACAAATCTACAAAATAAATTAATATGTACATGTGAAATTTGGAATTCAATACACACTAGTGAGAGAATTATTTTTATAATATGTAGTTACATATAGTAAGTGTCTAAGTATGTTTATTAGATTTATTTAAATAGTTTTTTTGCATTGTGTATTTTGGATACTTTTTTATGCATCCATAGATAAAAAAATACCCATGGACATAAGAACATAAGATATGCCATACTGGGTCAGACCAAGGTCCATCAAGCCCAGTATCCTGTTTCCAACAGGGGCCAATCTAGGTCATATGTACCTAGTAGTTTCCCCAAAAGACACAGGTTCCACAATGCTTGTACTGGGTCCCTTCTTAATAATGAATATCCTTGATATCCTGGGTCCCTTCTTAATAATGGTTTATGGACCTTTCCTCCAGGAACTTGTCCAAACCTTTTTTAAACCCAGCTACACTAACAGCCTTTACTACATCCTCCAGTAACAAATTCCAGAGTTTACACATTGAGTGAAAAAATATTTTCTTTTATTAGTCTTAAATAGTTTACCCTGTAGCTTCATTGCATGTCCTCTAGTCTTTCTATACTCTGATAACGTAAACAATCGATCTACGTTTACCAGTTCCACTCCGTTCATTAATTTACAGACTTCTATCATATCTCCCCTCAGCTGTCTTTTCCAGGTTAAAGAGCCCTAACCTTTTTAGCCTTTCTTCATAGAAGTATCCTTCCATCCCCTTTACCATTGTGGTGGCTCTTCTCTGAACCTTTTCTAATAACGCTATATCGTTTTTAAGATACGGCGACCAGAACTGCACACAATATTCAATATTGGACTTTGTAGCTGCATGGACAGCCTGAAAAATATACTATATGGTGTTCTGAAAGTGGATAATATCAATTAAATCTTTCATAGCAAGTAAAGTCCAACACACAAAACAGTGGAGCACAGCTCTCTTGCCACTATTCAGCCTAATCTTCTCTTCTTCCATACTTGAGAACCCTCCAAGTTTCATTCAAACTCCGGAGTGCTAGATAAATTGTCAGGTGTACAGGGAAACACTAGCAGGTGCTGAATGTCAGGTAAGCAAGGACAATATTAGACACTGCACTCATACCCGACTCCATTGGTCAGTGATCTCTGCTTCCTACTCTTATCTCTCACCTTCCCTGCCTTTTGCCATGGAGCAAGAAGAGTTGTCTCTCTTTTGTGTTTTGTAATGCCTGCTCTAACCTCACTCTCTCCTCTCCTATGACAGAAGGGGAGAGGAAAGGGCTATATCAGAAAAGGAATGGCTTATATTTGCTTTCATTTACTCTGCTTGCTTAAGGCTCAATCCTCCCCTTAAGTACCCAGCAGCTGCTATGAATGGAGGGGCTGGCATGAGGAAGTGGTACACAACCCATACCTCCCCAACACATGGAGCTTTCAATTTATGAAAGCAATAAAAACTGGGAGGAAAGTTTCACTTCTTGGTGACAGTTTGGGAAATTTTTCAAACTGTGCTGCCTGCAGCTCACTTGCACGCCTTGGACAAAACAAAGTTACCTTTATGCTCTGGATGCGTTCCTCGCAGCCCCATTCCTTTTTTTTTTCTCCCACAGATCTGCCAATTCCAGGAAGCACTTCTGATCCAATCCTGGTTTTAAACTTACCACACTGTTTTGGAATGTACTTGTAGACCCCGATTCTCCCCATTGAAATCATTGCTGCCAATCCCATAGTGCATCAGGATGAGGTAAAAATCCAGGACTAGCCTACAATATACCTCCTAGAACTGGTAGCTTATGGGCTGAGAGAGAAGGAGGGAGAGCCCTATAACTCCCCCGTCTTCCTGCCTCCTCCCGGTACAAGCCTTTGGTTCCCTCACCGCCTGCAGCAGCGCCTGCTGACTCGCCGCCACCAGCTCATGTCGACCTTTCTTAGCCGGCAGGAGCAAGACCAGCTCTTGCCCCTTCCTCTTGTTCTGCTCAATCATAGCAAGGCACAAACTTCCCTCAGTGGCACCGGCGAACAGGCCGCGACCTCACCAGAACCGGCGCAGACTCAGACGCACACACACGTCGCTCCGACAGCACGCACAATCACGTTATGCATTACAGGCCTCTATCTGACTCACACAGACGCATGGCCCAAGCCCCTGCGATTGGTTGATGAGGAATTAAAAGGAATCCGATTGGCTTTTAGGGATACAAGCTAGGATAGACACTGTGCTGATTTGCTATTAGTACATACGTTGGCACAATCGATAAGCCTATTGGCAAATTTTGTTGATAATCCTATAATTGGCCAGTGTAGACGCCACACGCATTGGCTAGCGCTCATGGATAGTCATCTGATTGGCTACTCTAGTTGTAGCCTTTAGTACCTGGGTGCCCTTTTTTTGGAGGAATGAGTGTGTATTTGAGGGTGGAGGGTACGGTAGGTGTCATCATTGTTAATATTAAGTCATTGCCTGTAGTATCGTGCAGTAAAAACCGGGTATCTAGAAATAGCCATGAAATGTTTTTTTCCCCTTTTTAGGGTTGCCAACTGGCTCCAGATGCGCCCGACACACTTGATCCAGTCCTAGGTTTACCCCCACTGCATGCAGGGACATGTAGTTCTGAGATTTCCATTGCATCCATAAGAAAAGCAAGACTACATGTTCCTACATGCAATGGGGCAAACCCAGGACTTGCTCAATGTTTATGTTTATGTTTATTTGAATTTGATATACCGCTCAGACCAAAAGGTATTAGAGCGGTTTACAATACTACATCATTTAAGGAAATAAGAAAAGAATGCCATTATAAGATAGGACAGAGTAGAGGACAGAAACAGTCAAACAGATAAGAGAAGGAGAAGGACATGGAACAGCAAGTTACCCTGATATATAAGCAGGACATCAATATAGACTCCAGAAACAGATGCCACGGACCAACGCCTAAGGGCCACGTCAAATCCTATCGGGCGCATCTGGAGGCAGTTAGCAACCCTATCCTTTTTGGTGTCTGTTGGTGAAATTATTTAAGTAGCCAGTATTTTCTTGTTCTCTCTTTGATTTATATGATTTTATTGTTATATGTGCTTTATGGGTCATTTTTTTGTTAAGTTGGAGCTATTTGTTACTTTATAGTGTAACCCGTGACGTTAAGAGGTCCCGATTGGACCCTTATAGGTTTGTTGCTACAGTGGGTTAGGACAAACAATAAAAAAAGAACAATCTCCCTTGCAAAGGTAAAGTTTGTTTTATATTTCGTTCAGTTATAACAGAGGTCATACTGCAATGAAATACAAGCAAGTGTCTTACTAATCTGTTATGTTCTTTGAAGGTGTGAATAAACAGGAAGACAAAGGTGGGTAGGTTGGTATAGTGTATCTGCGCTTTCAGAAAGCCTTTGACAAGGTCCCTTATCGGAGACTTTTGGCAAAACTAAAAAGTAATGGGATAGGAAGCAGTGTACTATTGTGGATCAGGAACTGGTTAAAGGATAAAGAGCAGAGGGTAGGGCTAAATGGCCAATTTTTCCAATGGAGAAAGGTGAATAGTGGAGCACCCCAGGGATCTGTGCTGGGTCAGCTGCTTTTTGACATATTCATAAATGACCTGGAAAAGGGAATAACAAGTGAGGTTATCAAATTTGCAGATGACATAAAACTATTTAAAGTTGTTAAAACTCAAGAGGATTGTGGAAAATTGCAAGAGTATCTTGATAAATTGGAAGACTGGGCATCCAAATGGCAGATGAAATTTAATGTGGACAAGCGCAAAGTTATGCAACTAGGAAAGAACAACCCAAACTATGGTTACATGATGCAAGGTTCCACATTAGGAACCACCACCCAGGAAAAAGAATTAGGCTTCTTCATGGATAACATTTTAAAACTCTGCCCAGTGTGCAGCGGCGGCCAAGAGAGCAAATAGAATTCTAGGTATCATAAGGAAAGGAATGGAAAATAAAATGGGATATTATAATGCCTCTGTATCGTTCCATGATGCAACCGCACCTTGAATATTGTGTGCAATTCTGGTCGCCGTATCTTAAAAAGGAGATAGTGTTATTAGAAAAGGTACAGAGAAGAGCCTCCAAAATAGTAAAGGAGATGCAAGGATACCCCTATGAAGAGAGGCTAAAAAGGTTAGGGCTCTTCAACCTGGAAAAGAGACAGATAAGGGGAGATATGATAGAGGTCTATAAATTAATGAATGCAGTGGAACGGGTAAACATAGATTGATTGTATACAACATAAGAATATTGAAAGACTAGGGGACATGCAGAACTCAAAGACAATCGCAGAACTCAACAGAGATTTCCAACGTGCAGCAAGACAGGACAAGGAAAAGTACTACAATGACACTTGCAAGGAAATAGAAGCAGAAACTATTAGAGGAAGAACTATTACAGAGTTTTTATATGATAAAGATCAAGTGGACCAACAGCCTGTACCTTATGATCGGGAACCATTGGTGATGAAAGAGAACGATCAGGTGTTCTGGTATACCCATGCTTCTTAATGTGGCCCAGAATTTCTCATGGTTTACACAGTCAAAAGCCTTGCTATAGTCGATAAAGCACAAATAGATATCCCTTTGGTATTCTTTAGTCTTTTTGTAGCAGCAAAGCGCAGACAAACCAATGATACCAGGAGTCTGTTCAGAAGGTCCAAATCATTTATTTGTGCACAAGTCTCGAACCAATCAATTTCAAAATGGCTGAGCAAAGTTTTCAAGCATTACAACAACTTTTATAGACTTCTGTTCCATTCTAGGTATAGAAAAACATTTCATTGGTCCCGGTAATCTCCCGTACCTCCCGTACCTCTTCTATTGGTCCCGGTACTGATAAGTTTATCCAGTTATGTCCCTCCAGTGGGCATGACACCTGCATACCCCCCTTCTAGTCCCAATTACAATGGTCAGTTCATCAACTTGTTACTTTCACACTTTCAAGGTTATAGAACCAATTTGTACGTGCAGAGGAGCTGGGCTCTGCAACTCATCTGTCAGCACTCCCAATTATTTCTTTGCAGATGTACTTTTTCTTATCAGTAACTTTTAAACATGTTTTTCTGTATTTTTCCATCTTTCAATACTACAGTTCTGCTTACCTAAGCTAATTCAATACTTCTACTGAGTTCTATCTTACAATAGCAGCATATTGGAGGATGTGCAATCCTATATGCCTCTCCACAGGCCTCATTTACAGGTCAAGCTAGCGATGCTGGCCTGCTTATGTTCGGACACTGTGGGTCACAGGCCTGCACCTGCCACATTCCCCCCTTTGATTAATCTCACCCTATTACTTAATAAGGTGTGAGAATTAAATCACTTTCTGAAGAATCACATCCTGGCTAAAGGATTTCTACCAGGACTGGCTGTATATAAAGCCATGATTTTTGTTGCGGTCTTCCGCTCTACTGTACTATCAATAGTGTTATGAATGGAACGCATACAACATGGGATTAAACATGGTAATAAGAAGATAACAGCAACAAGGATTAGTACCAATACGATGAAAGTCTTAAATCCTCCCACCCATGAAAAGAGGTTAGCAAACCAATTAGGAAATTTCAATGAGTGCCACGTCTGTACTGGCACATAAGCATGTCTTTGCATATCTTTAGCAATTTCTTCAACTACTTGACCTTTATCATCTATTTTCAAACAGCAATTGGTTAAGTTCAGCTTACCACATACTCCTCCTTCAGCTGCTAACAAATAATCAAGTGCTAAGCGGTTCTGATATATCGCAGTGCGCATCTGAGTACTTTGTCTAGCTAAGAGCGTGAGAGCATGACTAGTTTCATTGGTTATTATTTCAACTACTGCTTGTAAGCGAATGATACGATTAATCATATAAATTGGGGTACGATAACCATACATACCATCATCATTCCAAGTGGCGGGTCCATAATATTCAATGATTCTTTCTGGTGGCCAATCATCACCTTGCCATTTCTCCCACTTGCCTATCTGTAAGGCCTCTCTCTTTTGTCTTAGTGCTCTTTTGTGTCGGTGGGTAGTGTATACTGGGTATCCTAATTGTTCTCCATGTTCAGTGTTTAAAAGAAAGAAAGAAGGTCTGATGGTTCCTAAGACACATGCTCCTCCCCAGTGTGGTGGGAGTTGTGCATACGCTCGGTTTCCACAGATCCAATATAGGCCAGGTGGGGCCTGCCAGGCTTGGATTTCAGCAAGGTTAGTCCATAGACCTGCAAGTTCAGGAAATCTGGCTAATGGGTTAGGAGGTTCAGGATGTCCAATTCCTGACCACCATGCTATCTTCTTGGTTGTGGCATTATAGTACTTTTGGCTAAGACAGACCAGCTGTCCTACCTTTTGGGTGAACTGGGGTCCAGTTCTGGCATAGCAAAGACGTCCAACGATTGAGTGCGCTAACACCCATTCACTGGTAGTCTTGTGTAATTCAGTCTGATTGTAAATCATGGAATAATTCAATTCTTGGGCTTCCCATGGCCACTGATCTCCCATTTGGGTTCCGCCACAGAAATAACAATCTGTGATCTTAAGACTAGATACTACTGCTCCGGCTAATTCTAGAAATAAATTCTGTGAGGGGTGAGGGATCTCAAACTTATTTACATGCATGGCTTCATAGAAAGTATTATGAAGATGATATTTAGATGACTTGTGGGCTTGGGTATTCAATCTGATATACACAATGGTCCCTGGATCTATTGCTCCTCCAGCAATACGTAAACCAAACTTATATCCCTGTTTCCATGCATGGGGATTGTGTATACGTAAGTGTAAGGGGTTACAAGCATCTTTCTGACATTTATCATTTGTGGTTGGCTTGGTTAAAGTAGCCATTCGTTTATCTATTTTCTCATCAGTTATGCCAGTGTTCCAGGTAGCATAAAAAACACATCCCCAATACGGGCAATAGTAGTCTGCTGCTGGGGCAGTACTATAGCCTGGTTCCTTTTTCCCTGTACACTTTCTCCAACCTGTGGCACCTTCTGGACACATGTACTTATGGTCATTTCGATACGCTTTCTCCCATGTACCACAGGTGGAATAACTATCTCTATTAATAGCATTGCATGCATCAAAATTCAAAACAGCAGGTTTAGTAATGTCCTTAAGTGGTGGCGTTGCAGCTAATATAGGTCCATCTGCATCCTTCCATCTTATTTCCATCGTGTAATAGGATGGATTCTGATGCGGATTATAACATGTCTTAATTTTCCCATGAGTGCAAACATTTAGTTCAGTGGTGTTATAGATACACCGAGTTACTGTTCCCTCGCAGGTATAGTAAGAATGATAAAGCAAAGTCTGAGTTACTTTCAGTCCAATTCTAGTAGAAGTAATGCAGGCAGTGCATGGAGGTAAAGCATAAGTCTGTTCAAAACCTCCAAAGAAGGCAACCAAAGTAAAGCAAAAGTAAAGATGCATGTCGATGTTGATTGGAGTTCTTCTGAATCCTCAGCTTGCTGATCTTGATCACGACGATCTATTATTCTTCGTCCCGTTTGCTAATGAAGCAATTTAACGGGTGCTGAGTGTTGATTGAAGATCCTCAAGTTGTCCAGTACACATTGACCAACTTAGCAATTCAGTTGGCTTGTGGAGTCTGGCTTAGTCAGTGTAGTCTCAAAGTAGTGTGTCAAATCACACACAAATTGGGTTCGTTGAAACAAAGCTGTTGCTGCATGGAAAACAGCAATCCTCTTCGAAAGACTTGGCTGCTGCAAAGCACTTGTGATGAAGTGTCTATGCTGCTGGTTGCCGTCTCAGAGTAACTCGCAAGGGTACATCAGGGTGCTGTTCTGCTGTCCACCGCTCTGGTTCAGGATCGGCGGCGGGCTTGACTCTGCTGTGGTGGATCCAGGCGTCGATCTCGGCTACCTTTACTGCAGTTGGGGTAGACAGGATGACGGTGTACGGTCCCTTCCAATGGGGTTCCAACGGTGTCTTCTTCCAATCTTTGATCCACACCGAAGTACCAGGCTGGTAGGGATGCAAGGGTTCCGTCAAGTTGATAGGCAACTGGTCTTGGATCCACGTATGGAGAGTCTGCAGAACAAAACTAAGAGCTAGAAGTTCTTGTCTGGTTATTTCCGAACCAATTTGGGCTAGACTTCCTTTGATTCCCTGCACTATTGGTGGGGGTTTACCATACAAAACTTCAAAAGGGGAAAATCCTGTTGACTTTACAGGAGCTGAGCGTATTCTGAATAAAGCTATGGGGAGCACTTGGGGCCACTTCAATTGTGTCTCCTGACAAAGCTTAGACATTTGGGCTTTCAAGGTACGATTCATTCGCTCAACTTTCCCTGAACTCTGGGGTCTGTATGCAGTGTGGAGTTTCCATTGTATCTGCAAGGCTTTTGCTAACTGCTGAGTAACTTGGGAGACAAATGAGGGTCCATTATCTGACCCTATTACTGCTGGAATTCCGAATCTGGGGACAATCTCTCTCATTAAGACTTTGGTAACTTCTCGGGCTTTCTCAGTTCTGGTTGGGAAAGCTTCTACCCACCCAGAGAAAGTACAAACTAATACTAGTAGATAATGATATCCATTGGCTTTTGGCATTTCGGTAAAATCAACTTGGAGGTTGTGCATGGGGGTCACACCTCTTGACTGAACTCGGGGTGCTGTAATAAGGCCTTGCTTGGCATTATTCTTGGCACAAGTTTGACATTGTCGTGCTACTGAAGCTGATATGGTTGTCATCAGAGGGATGTAGAAATGTGGTCTGAGTGCTTTTTCCATAGCACTCTTCCCATAGTGGGTGGCTTCGTGGAAAGCTTTGACAAAGGATGGTCCTAACAGTTCAGGAATTACTATTCGTCCTGGGGGTTGACTGCCCTCTTCTGGTGGCAGCTCAATCCATCCGTCTTTCAATACTCCATTTTCTTTGTCACAATAGTAGTCCAATTCTTTGGTGGTATATCGTGGGGTCCATAGATTCAAAGGTACTGGAAACAATGCTGCTTGCATTGGCATAGCTTGTGGGGCAATTTGTCCTGTCATAGCTGCTTGTCGTGCTGAGGCATCTGCAAATCTATTTCCTCGAGCAACTTCTCCTTTTCCTGCTTGATGTCCTCTGCAATGCATGACAGCTACACGTGTTGGGGCCCAAACGGCATCAAGTAACATCAATATTTCGGGACCATATTTGACTGATTTTCCTCCGGATGTGATGAGTCCTCTTTCTTTATAGAGAGCTCCATGGGCATGCAGGGTAGTGAAGGCATATTTGGAATCTGTATATACATTCAGTATAAGTTTTTCTCCTAACAACAATGCTCTGGTGAGTGCTATCAATTCGGCTTTCTGGGCTGATGTGCCTGAGGCTAGGGCTGATGATTCAACTACTTCGTGTTGAGTGACGACTGCATATCCGGCACAGCGTCGTCCATCAAGGATGAGACTGCTCCCATCAACATAATAGGTTTGGTCAGGATTTTCTATGGGCACATCTGTCAAGTCGGGTCGGCTGGAGAACACAGTCTCCATGACTTCGATACAGTCATGTTCTGGGAGTTCTTCACTGATAGGTATCAAGGTGGCTGGATTCAGGGCATGGCTCACTTCAAGTTGTATCTGTGGGTTTTCACATAACATGCTCTGGTACTTCAACATTCGGGAATTGGTGAGCCAATAATTTGCTTTTTGTTCCATAAGGGCAAGGACTGCATGTGGCACAGTGACTCGTATGTTCTGTCCTAGTGTGAGTTTGTCTGCTTCACTCACTAGTAGTGCTGTAGCTGCAACTGCTCTCAAGCAAGGTGGCCATCCTTTGGCCACAGGGTCCAATTGTTTCGATAGGTAGGCTACAGGTCGTTCCCAATTTCCTAATTTCTGAGTCAGCATGCCTAAGGCATTTCCCTGTGCTTCATGTACAAACAAGTGAAAAGGTTTGTGGACATCTGGTAGTCCAAGTGCTGGTGATGACATCAATTCTTCTTTTAACTTCTGGAAGGCTGTGTCCTGCTCAAGTCCCCACTCCAGTGGTGACTTCTCTTCTCCTTTTGTGGCTTCATACAGTGGTTTGGCAATTTGGGCAAAGTTGGGTATCCAAATTCGGCAATATCCTGCCGCTCCCAGAAAGGCTCTGACTTGCTTTCTGGTTGTTGGAGTTGGAATTCTACATACTGCTTCTTTTCTTTCTCTGCCTAATCTTCTGCTTCCTTGGGTGATACGAAAACCCAAGTATTTCACTTCTTTTTGGCATAGCTGTGCTTTGGCTCTGGAAACTTTGTATCCAGCTTCCTCTAGTAACTGCAAGAGATCTTTGGTGGCTAATATACATTCACTTTCTGATACGGCAGCTATCAACAGATCATCCACATATTGGAGAAGCACTCTCTTCCCCGGGGCTACTGGATAGCTTGAAAGGTCTTGATTCAGTGCGGCACTAAAGATGGTAGGCGAATTCTTGAATCCTTGGGGTAATCTTGTCCAGGTAAGTTGGCCCCCTCTTCCAGAGATGGGGTCCTGCCATTCGAATGCAAACAATATTTGGCTTACAGGGGCTAATCTTATGCAAAAGAATGCGTCTTTTAAATCCAGTACAGTGAAATGGGTAGCTTCAGCAGGTATCAGTCCTAGGAGGGTGTAAGGATTGGGTACGACTGGATGTATGGTCTCAGCTGCATCATTTACTCTTCTCAAATCTTGCACTGGGCGATAATCATCTGTCCCAGGCTTCTTTACTGGCAAAAGTGGAGTGTTCCATGGGGATTGGCATACTTTCAGTAGGCCATACTCGAGCAATCTTTGTAGGTGGCGATGGATGCCTTCAATTGCGGCTCTTGGGAGAGGGTACTGTTTGACATGCACTGGTGTAGCACTAGGCTTGAGGGTTACAATCACTGGAGCTATATGTTTGGCTAGGCCTGGGGGGCTGCCTTCTGCCCATACTCCAGGTGGTGCATCAATACTTTTTAAAGTTTGTTCAAAATAGGTATCTTGTATCGAATCATCAATGTAGTATCTCCATTCTTCTTCTCGGGGAACTGTCAGCAGCATCACTCCTGCTGGTTTGGTTTGGGAATTTACTGTCATTTGCATTTCTCCTTGTTCAGAGAAAGATATTTGTGCTTGAAGCTTGGCTAACATATCTCGTCCCAGTAGTGGCACTGGACATTCGGGCATGTAAAGGAATTGATGAGTTACTTGCTGTCCTCCCAGACTGCATATTCGGTTTTGAAGAAAAGACTTTGTGGCTTTGGCACCAGTTGCTCCTATGATGGTGACTGCTTTTGTAGTGAATGGGGCTATCTTTTTGTCTATTACTGAATGTTGCGCTCCAGTATCAACCATAAAGTCCATAATTTGGTCTTCCTATTTGTATTCCGACCATAGGCTCCTGGAGACCTAAAGCAAACTTGGAGCCCGGTCTGTCCTAATCCACGTCATTCTCATCATGGGCTGGTGTGGCCAATGCTTGAATGGTTCCTCCTCTCTCTCGCTGGAATTGTTCTCGATTGGCTCCTCCTCGGCTTCGGGGATAGCTTCGTCTTTCTTCTCGCCACTGATGGCTGCTGTCGTCATCATGCTGGGCGTCTTCGAGTTGCGGGCACATATCTCTCCAATGTCCTTCCTCTCTGCAATAGGCGCATTGGTTCACGCCTAGTCTCTGGGTCCGGCCTCCGCCTTGACCCCGCCCTCTTCCTCTGCTCCTTCGACTAGGGACACCTCCCCTTTTCTGTTCCACTATGGCCGCAGCCAAAAAATCAGCTTTCTTCTTCATCTTATCACATTCTCTCTGTCTTTCAGTATCACGATTCACATACACTTTATGAGCGACTTCCAGTAACTGTGTTGCATTCATGCCCGCAAACCCTTCTAACTTCTGTAATTTGCGTCTAATGTCTGGTTGAGACTGGTTTACAAAAGCAGAATTCACCATACATAAACTTCCTGGTGCCTCGGGATCATAGGGAGTATACATTCTGTATGCTTCAGTTAATCTCTCATAAAAATCTGCTGGGCTCTCATCTATTCCTTGAATTACTCCTGCAACTTTGGAAAGGTTCATAGCTTTCTGGCCCCCCCTTCTCAGGCCTTGTAAAAAGCCTTGGCGAAAACGGGCTAGGGCTGTGGATCCTTCATCTGTATTTGGATCCCATTGGGGGTCTTCATTCGGGAATTCTCTCTGAGCTGCTTCCCTACGGTCTATTATATTCTGCCCCTGTGCCGGAGCTGCAGGGTTTTCTGCCATCCATTCAATAGCTGCTTTTCTAATTCTTGCTCGTTCTTCTGTAGTGAATAGGGTGGTCAGGAGCTGACGGCAATCTGGCCAAGTGGGTTGGTGAGTTTCCATAATACTAGTTACTAATTCTGTCAGCTCCTGGGGCTTGCTAGTATAGGAGGCATAATGCGACCTCCAATTTAATAAATCAGTTGTAGAGAAAGGGATATACACATAAGTTAGGGGTCCCGCTACCACTTCATCATTATCATTCTTTACGGGCACTCCCGGGACTTGCCGTAAGGGAAACAGTTTAGCTGCTATGGGTGTCTTTTGGGATCTAAGGGTTATTGTCGTTGCCTTTGCAGGAGTCACTTTCTTTTTCTCAACAGGTTTTGCTTTGGGTTTCTCTGTCACTGGCATGCTAGTGCTAGTGCTGACTTTCTCAATTATTTGTACACTTTCCTCATCTGGGGGATTCTCTCTTTCTCCTTCTTCAGTCTCCACTTCTGACTCGCTTTTTAGGTCCTCCTCTTCTTTTCCCGCTAATTCTTCCTCTTTCTCTTCTCCAGGAGGGGGATCAGGGGTTGGGTCCCGCCTCGGCTCTGGCCGTCTCTGGGGTTTGGGGCAGGACGCCGGGCTACTCTTACTGGACCTGGGGTTCGGGGCTGCCTGAGAATTATTTCTGGGGAATCAGGATCTGCCAGGATGGGCTTCTTTCTGGCTTTCTTATCCTGCTCTTTTATTCTAGGCTGTTCCGTCTTCTGTCTAGAATCTGCTTTAGCTAACATTATTCTGCACTGTTCCTCATAACAGCGCTGCGCCCAGGGGGGCGGATCTTCACAAATACTTAACCAGGAATCTATATAGGGGTACTGGTCGGGGTGCGCTATCCGCACTCTACGGTGTATTGACTGAATAATCTTTACTTTGAACGTTCCCTCTCGGGGCCAGATGGGGTCTAGATCGGGCCACTCCCTAGTACACAAAATCTGCAAACGGGCTGCTGTCATTTTAATACCATAATCTCCTGAATATCCCTCTTTAAAATGTGCGATCATACATTCTAATGGAGTGTTTCTAGTAGACCCCGCCCCTCCCATTTCGATGTGTGCGCGCAACAACAGACAGAAGGGAAAAGGAGGGCGGACCGTGGGTAAGGGGTCCTCACGGCCCTGGAAACGTATAAGGAGTACAAATAACAAGACAAGACGACAATCGCTTCCCCCTTTTCGCGACCTGAACGCGGTCGCCCGGTCAGGAAATGCGCTACTCAGGGGTCCGCCTTCACTTGGTCCGTGCTGCCAGACCTCTCATTCACACTTCGTTCACACAATCATGCTAGCAACGTATCCCAGAATGCATTCGTTTCTATCTATTCTGACTAGTCTTTTCCAATTTCCCAATTACAAAAAGGATGAGGGTTTCACCCAGCGAATTCCCATGCCAGGCTACTCGGCTCTTCCTTGAGAGGTGATCATGCTCTCTTACCAATTCCCAATATCTCGAGATTACAAATTCCAAAGTTCCAAGTTCCAATGGCAGTACTGCGCTTTCTATTTCTGTCTAGACCCAAAATCAAAACTATACTCACCGGATCCGGTCCTCAAACTTCCCAAGCAGGCGCATGAGTTGGACCTCGGACTCCCCTCACTCGGGTTCGAGGCGTTGACTCCAGCCGGGCTCGTCACCCGCCGAGGTCCGACCAGCTCCCTCCGATACAAGGGACCGGTGGCGCCAGGGAGCAGCCCTCGTCGGAAGGGCGCGATCCCGGCAGGACCAAGCCTATAGAGGCGGAAAGTCGTGGTATATTGCCCTATATACACTTTGATTCCACAACTTCCCGGCCAATGCACCAAGGAATATGTAGCAGCAAAGCGCAGACAAACCAATGATACCAGGAGTCTGTTCAGAAGGTCCAAATCATTTATTTGTGCACAAGTCTCGAACCAATCAATTTCAAAATGGCTGAGCAAAGTTTTCAAGCATTACAACAACTTTTATAGACTTCTGTTCCATTCTAGGTATAGAAAAACATTTCATTGGTCCCGGTAATCTCCCGTACCTCCCGTACCTCTTCTATTGGTCCCGGTACTGATAAGTTTATCCAGTTATGTCCCTCCAGTGGGCATGACACCTGCATACCCCCCTTCTAGTCCCAATTACAATGGTCAGTTCATCAACTTGTTACTTTCACACTTTCAAGGTTATAGAACCAATTTGTACGTGCAGAGGAGCTGGGCTCTGCAACTCATCTGTCAGCACTCCCAATTATTTCTTTGCAGATGTACTTTTTCTTATCAGTAACTTTTAAACATGTTTTTCTGTATTTTTCCATCTTTCAATACTACAGTTCTGCTTACCTAAGCTAATTCAATACTTCTACTGAGTTCTATCTTACAATAGCAGCATATTGGGGGATGTGCAATCCTATATGCCTCTCCACAGGCCTCATTTACAGGTCAAGCTAGCCATGCTGGCCTGCTTATGTTCGGACACTGTGGGTCACAGGCCTGCACCTGCCACATTTTCAAGGATCCATCTCACATCCGCAATGATGTCTCTCGTTCCTTGCCCTTTCCTGAACCCTGCTTGCACTTCAGGTAGTTCTTGTTCCAGGTATGGTTGTAGTCTCTTTTGAATAATCTTCAGTAGAATCTTGCTGGCATGTGGGATCAGAGCGATTGTGCGATAATTTCCACAGTCAATTGGATCACCTTTCTTTAGTATTGGTATAAACACAGATCTTTTCCAGTCAGTTGGCCATGATGTTGTCTTCCATATTTCTTGGCAGAGCCTTGTGAGTACGGTAACAGCTGCATCAGATTGCTGCAATACTTTTATGGGAATGCTATCAATGCCTGGTGCTTTGTTCTTTGATAAGGCTTTCAATGCTGCTTCAACTTCTTCTTTCATCACCAATGGTTCCCGATCATAAGGTACAGGTTGAAATGGCTGTTGGTCCACTTGATCTTTATCATATAAAAACTCTGTATATTCCTTCCACCTTTTCTTGATCTTCTCAGCATCATTCAACATAGAACCTTGAGCATCTTGTAACATTCCAATTCGAGGCTGGAACTTTTTCTTTAACTCTCGTAGCTTTAGGAAAGCCGATCTTGTTCTTCCTCTAATAGTTTCTGCTTCTATTTCCTTGCAAGTGTCATTGTAGTACTTTTCCTTGTCCTGTCTTGCTGCACGTTGGAAATCTCTGTTGAGTTCTGCGATTGTCTTTGAGTTCTGCATTAGAGGCAGCAGTTCTTAAGGCAGGAAACTGTTCTGCATAAGGAGGGTCCTGGAGACCTGTACCGAAGCCTGTTTCTCTGAGGCTTCCCCTTTCTCTCCAGAAAGGATTATCCTCCCAAGTATTAGCTTTTACTTTCCTAGCCAAGCCCACCTCTTGCCCTCTAGAGAAATGGGTGTACTTAGCTCTGCTTCTGGGGTGGCTGGCTTCCACTCCTTCCTCTGTAAACCAGGCTCCTTTATTTGGGTTGTAGCCTGCTTTTCCCTGAGAGTTCCACTCAGCAGTTGTCTGGTCTGGGCTGTAATAACTTCCAGGAAAGGTTTCCCTTCTACTGCTACTTGCTGTCGGGACCCAGCTTGTGCTTCCTCAACCCAGCAAGCTCTCCTGCTTGTGACCTCTGCCCTCCAGCTGCTTACTCACTCTCCACGGGACGATGCCCCCTCTGGCTTGGGAGACTTGTGCACGAGCACTTCCAGCTCTCTCTGTGTCAGCTGCTCTTCCCTTTGCTGCACCTCCCTCTGTGGCACCTCTCTTTGCTGCTCCTTCCTTTGCTGCTCCTCCCCCTACTGGGATTTCCCAGGCACTTTTATCCTCCTGGCTCCTGCACGTTGTACGTGCTTCCTTGCCCAGGTGGACGTGATTGGCTTTCTACTGCATCACACCCAGTGTAGGGAAGGTTTGTTCCACTATTCTCTGGCTCCTTATAACCTGAATATGCTTTCTGCCCAGGTGACTGTAAGGTAAGCTCTTCCTTTTCTCCTGTATCCATGGGTTCTGTGCTGGCCACTGTATCACAATAGGTGTATCCTTCCAACCCCTTTACCATTTTGGTGGCTCTTCTCTGTACTTTTTCTAATAACGCTATATCCTTTTTAAGATACGGCGACCAGAATGGTGCATAATATTCAAGGTGCAGTCGCACCATGGAATGATACAGAGGCATTATAATACCCTTTGCTTTATTTTCCATTCCTTTCCTTATGATACCTAGCATTCTATTTGCTCTCTTTGCCGCCGCTGCACACTGGGCGGAGGGTTTTAACATATTATCCATGATGACGCCTAAATCTTTTTCCTGGGTAGTGGTACTCAATGTGGAACCTTGCATCGTGTAACCATAGTTTGGGTTGTTCTTTCCTAGGTGCATAACTTTGCACTTGTTCACATTAAATTTCATCTGCCATTTGGATGCCCAGTCTTCCAATTTATCAAGCTACTCTTGAAATTTTCCACAATCCTTTTGAGTTTTAACAGCTTTAAATAGTTTTGTGTCATCTGCAAATTTGATAACCTCATTCGTTATGCCCTTTTCCAGGTCATTTTATGAATATATGAAAAAGCAGTGGCTCCAGCACAGATCCCTGCGGTACTCTACTATTCACCTTTTTCCATTGAGAAAATTGGCCATTTAGCCCTACCCTGCTTTCTATCTTTTAACCAGTTCCTGATCCACAATAGTACACTGCCTCCTATCCCATGACTTTTTAGTTTTGCCAAAAGTCTCTGATGAGGGACCTTGTCAAAGGCTTTCTGAAAGTCCATATACATTATATCAACCGACTCACCTTTGTCTACCTGTTTATTCACACCTTCAAAAAACATAGCAGATTATTAAGACAAGATCTTCCTTGTCTAAAGCCATGTTGGCTGTATCCCATTAAGCCATGACTATCTACATGATGAGTAATTTTGTTCTTTATGATGGTTTCTACCATTTTTCTCGGTACTGACATCAGGCTCACCGGTCTGTTATTTCCTGGCTCACCCCTGGAACCCTTTTTAAAAATAGGTATTACATTGGCGATCCTCCAATCTTCAGGTAGTTCCCTTTCTGTGATCAGGTCTGAGATCAGAGGTAGTCTCAGTGGAGTTTACAGCGCAAGGCAGTGTAGATAGGGGAACCATACCTGGCACGGCCAGTGCGGCACAATTAGAATGGCCTGTGCTTTATCTGAGATGATGCGCTGGATGGTCATCAAAATGAGTGGGGAGGGGGGAAGGCATAAACCAGAGACCACTCCCCCTATCACACGTCGAATGCATCCATGGCGATGCTGCGGTTGGAGGGACGTTTTGAGCAGAAGAGGGCGCACTTCTTGTTGTCCTCCATGGCAAAGAGATCGGAAAGACTTGGCTCACGCACAGTCACGCTGCCAATGTCAATACATGTTTCAGGTAGATGACCCCAGCAAATTGGGACTTATCAGTGGCAGACCGAGGACCTAAACTGAGTTCCTTCTGGTGCTGCGCAGGCCACAGCCAGCCAGCCAATAAGGGGTAAGAAAAATAAGAGGCCAAACCACCGCACTAATTCAGCAGTCTTGGGACAAGTTGGGGAGCCTGATTCAATCTCAGCCACTTCAACTATGGCACCAAACGCTCCTGATAAGCTTCAACCCCCTCAATCCGTTGTGAGTCTGAGAATGCTGATGATCTATAAAGCTCCCTAGAATGTGTGTACTCTATTCCTGGTGGGCTAGTCCGATCCCCAAGACTTTTCAAAGTCGTAGGTCTAACACAGGGCCTTGAATTTTATAAAATTGGCATCCAGGCAGGCTTGAGCAGGAAGGCTAGTCCATAGAGATGGGGAAAGAAAGAAGATTGCTCTGGAAGGGTCCTAGTGTTGGGGTGATATGACTGTGGACTTAAAACATCAAAATCTCAAGGGAGGCCTGAAAGGTATTTGAGTGGAAAGCACCAAGATTCAGCTTACAGCAACTCTGTTTTGTCTCCCTTCTAGCCCGGTTACTTAAATAAAAAGAGAAACACAAAAGGGAAATAAAGTGATGCCTTTTTATTAGGCTCACTCAGGGGTTCTGGATGGGTGAGGGGAGGGTAGATGCTAGGGCAATGGGTGGGTGTGGGTGAAGGGGGGTGTCAAAGAGACATAAGTGAGAGGGGAGTAATGGGGAGTGGATGAAAGATAAAAGGGAAGGAAGGAGACAGGAGAAATGGCAGATTAGTAAGACAAGACCTTCCTTGGCTAAGTAAGCTTCTTCTCAAATTCTCTCTTTGCCTGCTTTATCAATGCCTTGCATCTAACTTGCCAGTGCTTTATGTTGTTTCCAGTTTTCATCATTTGGCTCTATTTTCCATTTCCTGAAAGATGCCTTTTTGGCAACAACAGCCTCTCTGACCTCACCTTTAAACCATGCTGGCAGTTTTTTGGACTTCCTTCCACTTTTCTTAAAGCGTGGAATACAGCTGGTCTGGGCTTCCAAGATAGTATTTTTAAACACCCAAGCTTGATGTAAGTCTTTAACCTTTGCAACTGCTCCTTTTAGGGTTTTTTTTTTAACTATTTTCCTCATTTTATCATAGTCTCCTTATCAAAGGTTAAAAAGATAGTACTGTGGATTTCCTTAACATCCCTCCTCCATTAATTAAATCAAACTGTTATGATCATTATTGCCAAGTGGCCCTAACACCGTTATTTCTTGCACCAGATCTGGTGTTCCACTAAGGACTAGGTACAAAATGGCTTCCCTTCTGGTTGGTTCATGAACCAGCTGCTTCAAGAAGCAGCCATTTATTTCATCTTGAAACTTTATCTCCCTAGCATGTCCTGCCATGACACTGACCCAGTCAATACCGGGGTAATTGAAATCACCCATTATTATTACTGTGCTGTAACGTTTGTTAGCTTCCCTGATTTCTTTGAGCATTTCATCATCCATTTGTTTATTCTGGCCAGGTGGCCGATAGTACACCCCCACTGCCATCGCCTTCCCCTTTTTACATGGAATTTCAGTCCATAGAGATTCTACAGCAAATTGTTTCCTGAAAAACTTTAATCCTTTGTGACTCAATGCCCTCTCTAACGAAGAGCGCAGCTCCTCCACCAATTTGATCAGTTCTATCATTGCGATATAGTTTGTACCCAGGTATAAACAGTGTCCCACTGGTTGTCCTCCTTCCACCATGTTTCTGAGATACCAATCATATCTAACCTCTCATTTAGTGCTATGTATTCTAACTCTCCCATCTTATTTTTTAGACTTCTAACATTTGCATACAAGCATTTCAGAGACTATTTTATTCATATTAATCTGGCTTTCGGTAGGCAAGGGTAATTTGGAATCTTTAAGCTCTTCCTACTCCGTTCTCAAGGACATTTGAGCTACCTTTGTCTTTATTGGAACCTCTCTGCTGATATGCCCTAACTTCATTGTTTTGGTAGTATCCTTCAAGGATACTAAAGAAAACTCCATGATCTGGCCACAATACCACGGCTCTTTTTGGTCTCTGGTCCTCAAGCAGTGAGAAACAGGCAGAGAGTAATACAGAACACAATCACACACACAAAGTGCTATTTTCTTTGAGCTCAGAGGGAAAACGACAAGCTGTCTGTGGACACGCACAGTTCCACGCCTGACGAATTCAAATTCTTCCTCCTAAAAAGCTCCTTTTATTAAAGGAAAAAGGGAAGTAACAGTCATTTATTATAACCGTGAAATAACACAAGGTGTCGCCAAAGTTCCTTTTACACAGTAAGATCTGATTACAGTGTATTAGATGAAATTCACTTGATTATGACAGTTATTTATTTTTGCAAAAGTTGCAAAAATTATGTTTTGTCAGCAGTGACTGTACAATGAACTATAGTTGCACAGTTCATAGCCTATGTTTACTCTTTATGCTTACGTTAACAATGTTCCAGACTATTTTAAAAACGGTTACACAGAACTCATGATCATGACATCCTATTCTATTTAAGAGGAAGTAGGTGAAAAGCTAAACTTCTAAACACATTCTGTATTAAGAAATTCATCCATCTTCAATTACATATTGGGGATTCTGGTATCCCCTTTATCTGTCCATTTCTACAGATACATTGTTCCGAAATATGCGCTCTTGGGCGACTGTCGGCTCTCCCCTATTGTCTAGTTTAAAAGCTGCTCTTTCTCCTTTTTAAAGGTTAATGCCAGCAGCCTGGTTCCATCCCGGTTAAGGTGATGCCCATCCCTTCAGAAGAGCCCCTCCTTTCCCCAGTTCCTAACAAATCCAAAACCCTCATCCTTGCACCATCATGTCATCCACGCATTGAGACTCCAGAGCTCTGCCTTCACGTGGAATGGGAAGCATTTCAGAGAACACTACCCTGGAAGTTCTGGATTTCAACTTCCTACCTAAAAGCCTAAATTTAGCCTCCAGAACTTCCCTACCACATTTTCCTATATCATTGGTACCGACATGTACCAAGACAGCAGACTCCTCCCCAGCACTATCTAAGACCTTGTCTAGGTGGCGAGCGAGGTCTGCTACCTTCGCACCAGGCAGGCATGTTACCAGGCGATCCTCACATCCATCAGCCACCCAGGTATCTACATGCCTAATGATCGAATCACCAACTATAACGGCTGTCCTAAACCTTCCCTCATGGGCACATGACCCTGGAGAAACTTCCTCGATGCGAGAGGGTTTTACATCACCTGGAGGACAGGTCCTAGCTACAGGATCACTACCTGCCACACCAGGGTGATGCTCTCCTGTCACGTGACCTCTCTCCTCCATGGCAACAGGGATGCTGCCAGACTGGAGATGGGACTTCAGGACTATAACCCTGTAGGTCTCCTCTATGTACCTCTCTGTCTTCCAAGTCTGCTACTCTAGCCTCCAGAGATCGGACTCATTCCCTGAGAGCAAAGAGCTCCTTGCACTTGTGCACACGTAAGACCCATCACCAACTGGGAGAAAATCATACATGTAACACTCAATGCAAAAGACTGGAAAGCCCCCATCTCACTGCTGGACTGCTGTCTTCATCTTAGTTTTAAGGTTCTGTTTAGATATTTAAGTCCTTTACTTACTAAGGGTTGCTGGGGATACTTATACTAATAAAACTATACCTAATACATTTAATATACTTTGTTCACCTGAAGTTTAATTAATCTCAGGTCCTTAATGTATGCTGATGAAAATTAAACAGCTGCACCTGAGTGTGAATATGATACCTCCTTTCCTTTAGGAGGTCTAAGCACCTATTAAGCTACGATTATCCCAGGGGTGAGTGGGTGTTGGGGAGGGAAGGAGGGAAAGAAGACCTGTTAAAAGCCGACTGCCACACAGTACCCTGTCCTGTGCTTCTAAGGTCATCTGTGACCAATCTCCAGGGGGGGCGGTCCCACAGCCCTTGCTTGGATAGAGGGAGTCTTGGGTTCTAAATTTAAGCAGAAAGCTCTCTTCTGTGTTTTAAATTTTAACTGAAAACTCTTTGCTGCTACTAGACCCTGACTGATTTAACAAATACACTGGGTTCAAAGATTAATCAGCTTTAAACTAAAGAATTCCTCTTTCCCCAAGATTTAGAAAAATTCCGACAAGTAAATACACTTGCAGATTTCTCTCCAGAAGTAGCAGTCCCCTTTTGTAGTCCTTCAAGACTTTTTCTTCACCTTTTCAGCTGCTTCTTTTGAGAACCACAGGTAAATAAATATAAAAGGAAAAGGAGGCCGCTAACAAAAACGTTTATTGCCCTTAAAATATCCCCTTTCAGTTTTGTCCACTGTTTTTCTACATCCCCAAGCTGTTCCCATCCCACTAACAACTCCTTGAGGTATTGTCCCATCTTGGCAACGTTAGTTTTCCTAAAGTCTAAGACTCTCACTTTTGAATGTATTTTATCAGCCCTAGTCCTAATACTGAACCACACCATCTATTGATCACTGGATACGAGATGATCTGCCACTATAACATCAGAAACACTTTCCCTATTGGTAAGCACTAAATCCAGTATGACCCCTTCACATTTTGGCTCTCTTACCAATTGCCTGAATAGTTCTCCCTGTAGAGAATCTAGGATCTCCTTATTTCTAGTCAACACCGCAGCAGGGATGTGCCATTCAACATTTGGAATATTGAAATCTCCTATCAGTAGCACTTTTCATTTCATGGCAACGCTGTATATGTCTTTTATTAAATCCCCATCTACTTCTCCCTGTGAGAGGGATCTGTATATCACTCCAATGCAAATGGATTTCCCTTTCCCTCTTTCTAGTTTAACCCACAGTGCCTCCTCTCTCCCTTATAAGCCCTGTAATGCTATAGTTTTAATATTTTTTTTACATCTACTGTCACTCCTCTTCCCCTTCTTCCTACCTTTTCCTTCCTGACTAAAGTATAGCCCATTATAATTACATCCCAGTCATGGTTGTCCGTGAACCATGTCTCCGTAACCGCCACTAAATCCAAGTCAACTTCTTCCATTAACGCCTCAACATCTAGGATCTTATATCCCATGCTATGGGCATTTATACCCACCGCTTTCCAGACATTGCCCCTCTTACACATTTTTACTGAGTTATTTAATGTTTCACTTACCTGGGGGCTTTCTTCACCCATCCCCAATCTAGTTTAAAGCTCTCTTCTATATGTTAGCCAGTCTGCTGCTGAAGACGCTTTGACCCTTCTTGGACAGATGGATGCCATCTCTGCTCAGCAGCCCTTGGAACATCATTGCAAGGTCTAGGAAACCAAAATGCTCTTGATGGCACTATCCATGCATTCATCTCCAGGATGCGAGCTTCTCTGCCTCAGCCTTTACCCTCAACAGGGATGCTTGAAGAAAAGACCACCTGCGTGCCTATCTGTTCCATCCTCTGTCCCAGAGCCATGAAGTCACTTTTGATACGCTCAGAGGGATACCTAGCAGAATCATTTGTGCCGACAAGGATGAGCAACATCAGATAACAGGCTTAATTTTGGCACTAGCAGACATCATACATCATGATCTCTGGATATCAAGTCTGGTCAGCAGATGGACGCCTCACTACTTCTCAGAAGAGAGTCCCCAACAACCACTACTCTTTGCTTCCTTTATGATCACTGATTCTGCAACTTTGGGGTGCTCATGCTCTGATTCTTTTCTTTTCTGGGATGCTTTCACCTCCTCCACTTCCTGGGCTGCATATTGGTTTTTCAATTCAAGGACTGGATGAGTTGGGGTGTTGATTCTGCAGGCTCTGGTGACTCGTGTCCAACTTCCTTCATTCTGTAGTTGCCTCCTATCTTTACCTCTGTCGGAGAGCTTGGGTGTTTCAAGAAACATCTCATCAATAAACTTCTCACTGTCTTGAATGCTTCTCGGCCTCACCACCTCTTCTCTGACCTCCTCCACTTGTTTCCTGAGAGATTCAGAATACAGGCATCCTGCACAAGGAACCAGTTCTTCAACTAGCTTTGAAATCTCTGTGTAGACAAAGGTAGAAGCTATAATGGGGGCAACAGCTTTGGCAATACAATTTTTCCCAGACATTGTTCAGTGGGTGGGAGCTTTCGTACCTGATGAAGTAAAAGGGAGAGACCTACCAAAGTCCCTATCTTTTCCGCAGCTGTCCTTTAAGAGAAAAAGCAGTTAACCTCTTTTAAGTGTGTTCTAACAGCACTCTTATGTCCCTGTATGTAGCTAATTGGGGAGTTTGCCCTATAAAGCAAGAATGTTTAATGGGGTGGGTGGGAGCTGGGGTTGCTAGGGAGGGATCTAACACCAGATGAGGTCAGTGGCTTCAAAGAGCTAGCTGAGAATAGGTAACTGGAACAAAAACACAATGAACTCTAACTGACAGAGCTCTGCGCAATACCACAAAAATCTCCCCTTGGCAGCAAAGAAAAATAATTATCCTTTAAAAATGAAAACCAAAACCCCTTTCAGAGCTTTCAGGCAGAGAGCTTGAATTTAAAAGCCACACAGAATTACATCGCAATGGAGTCTCTGTTATTCAGCCTTGGGATAAGCAATGTGGAATCTGTTTACCTTTTGGGAACTGGAGAGGTACTTACCAGCTGGGATTGGCCACTATTGGAAACAGGAAAACAGACTTTATGAACCTTTGGTCTGACCCAATATGACATATGTTATGTAGAAACACACTCTGCATTTCTAAGCACCGGGTCTAGTATGGCCCCCCTCACGTGTGGGTTCCATTACCAGTTGCTGGAGAAGGTCTGTATATCACACCAATGCATGCTCCATTCCCTCTGTAACCTCCTTTTCTCATAAGCCCTGCATATTCTGTAGCTTTAATAGTATTTATTTTACATACTGTGTTGCTCCTCCACCCTTTTTCTTGCCTTGTAATTATACAGGGCTACAATTGATTAAGGAAGGACACCCCAGTCCTGGTTCTCTGTGAACCATGTCTCCATAACTACCACTAAATCCAAGTCAGCCTCTTCCATTAAAGTCTCCACCCATCTGACATCTTACTCAAAAGAAAGGGCCAGTATGGTCTCTTGTAGAGAGCCAACTTTTGGTGGGCCAGTAAACGGATCAAAGGAAGCTGTGAGAAGATCTCTGAAGTACTGTCTGTGCTGGAGACTCAAAGAAAGGATGTAGACAGCTCCTGAATACAGAAGAGGCTATTATTCTTATCTGTAGAAACCATGGGGAAAATAACCTGCAGCAAGTACAATCCCCCAAATAAAATAGGCCAAGTAGCACAGTTGGAATAGTTGTGTCCGTCCATGAGATCTCTTGGCTGTATGGCAGGTGGTCTTGCACTAAACCATCCATGAGGTTTTGTGTATGACATTAAGGCTGGGCTATCATTAATAGTACTAGTGGTGGGCTGTCAGGGGAGGAAGGTATCTTTGCTAACTCAGGCAGTTTGGTTTCTATTCCAAATGTTCTTAGTGCAATCTAGGCATCAAACTATCTACTTTTGAAAAGCTAGAGTGCCTCTTTTTTTCCATTGGAAATTGTCTAAGTCCCTCCCATTTGATGGTTTGCTTATAGGTTATTTGGCAGGTCTACGGCTCACTTTTAAGTCACTGCTTGTGCAATCTTCCTTTCATGTATAAACCATTTCGCACCCACAGACACATTTGTGTTCAATAACGTTCAATGCTCAAGAAGAAGAAATTAGGTCTTACCTGCTAATTGTCTTTCCTTGAACTTTCTCCGGGCCAGTCCAGGGAATGGTAGGGTTGTCAATCCCCTTTAGCAGCTGAGGACTGAATACTTCAAGTTTTCTTGATAGCTTAAGCCACTCCCCCTGACGTCGACTAGCCAGTCTTCTGACAAAGCAGTTAACCAGAAACAATCTGAAACACAAGGAACCCGTTAGTAACTGATAAAACGCTATATTCCCTCGGAACCAGCAAGAACAAGAAAACGTTCTTGCCGACACGGCCATAAAAGAGCCGATATATATAAATGCACTTTTTTTTTTTTTTTGTTATATTGCCTAAATTGTAAAACTCTGACCTCCACAGACAGAACGTAGAAGCCCCAAAGTATCCGCTCCGCATGAAGCCCATTAACCTAATATCTTACGGTCACTTCGGTCAAGACAACCGAAATAGAAAAGAGTGGGACCCTGGACTGGCCCGGAGAAAGTTCAAGGAAAGACAATTAGCAGGTAAGACCTAATTTCTTCTTCCTTATCACTTCTCTGGGCCAGTCCAGGGAATGGTAGGGCAGTACCAGAGCAGTACCTAAATCCGGGAGGGACCCGCAAGCCCTGCGATAAGAGCCGAAGTCCCAACTTTCGCATCCTCCGCGGCCTGAACATCCAATCGGTAATGTTTTGCAAAGGTATGCAAGGAAGACCACGTCGCCGCTCTACAGATATCCACTGGAGGAACAAAGGCAAATTCTGCCCAGGACGCTGCCTGAGCCTGAGTGGAATGAGCTTTGAGACCATCCGGCGCAGTCCGACCACTGGCTTCATAAGCCGCTGCAATGGCACTCCGTACCCATCGAGCAATCGAGGACTTAGCCGCCGCTTGACCCTTCTTGAAACCGGCATACTGAACAAATAACCGATCCGTCTTCCGGAAAGGTTTAGTGATCTTAAGGTACGCCTTCAAAACGCGACCGAGATCCAACTGGCGAAGCGCACGATCCATCCGAGAATCCGTTAAATCCGAAAAAACAGGCAAGACCACCGACTGATTAATATGAAAGGCGGACACAACCTTGGGAAGAAAAGAAGGCACCTTTCGTAGTAACACTCGTCCAGGCAAGAACTGAAGATAAGGCTCCTGACAGGACAAGGCCTGTAAATCGCAAATTCGTCTCGCCGAGCACAAGGCCACCAAAAACGCAGTTTTCAATGAGTACTCTCGTAAAGAAAGCGAGGAAGCCGACGCAAAAGGCGGACGTGACAATGCCTCCAACACGATATTTAAATCCCACGGAGGCACGATCGGACGAACCGGCGGCCGAATGAGCTTTGCCGCCCGAAAAAAACGTTGTACATCCAAATGAGCTGCTAGCCGGCGTTTTTGCACAGTGCCCCGAAAACACGTCAGTGCCGCCAAGTGAACCTTAAGTGTACTGAGAGCCAATCCTTTATCTAAGCCCTCCTGGAGAAATAAAAGCAATTGCGGCAAGGTAGACGACCGAGGAAGAAAACCCCTCTGTCCACACCAATCCTCGAAAAGCCGCCACACCCAAACATACACCAGGGAAGTGCTGGGCCTTTTCGAGCGAAGTAAGGTGGAAATGACGGAACTAGCGTAACCTCTGAGTCTCAAACGCTCCCTCTCAAGAGCCAAGCCGTAAGCAAGAAGCGATCTACCTGCGGCATGAGAACCGGTCCCTGACTCAAGAGATTGATCCGGACAGGAAGCCGCCAAGGAGAATCTATCAACAACCGTACGAGGTCGGCATACCAAGGACGTCGAGGCCAATCCGGCGCGATCAGGATTACAGTCCCACGGTGTCCCGCTATTCGACGAATAATCCGACTCAACATCGGCCAAGGAGGGAAAACGTATAAGAGACAATCTACTGGCCACGGCTGAACCAGAGCATCCAATCCCTCCGACATGCGCTCTCGCCTTCTGCTGAAAAACCTGTTCGCCTTCGCATTGCGGAAGGTAGCCATGAGATCCATGTTTGGCTGCCCCCAACGTAACGTCAGCTCGTGAAAAACCGCTACGTTCAGTTCCCACTCCCCGGGATCGAGAACATTGCGACTGAGATAATCTGCCTGCACGTTGTCCTTGCCTGCCACGTGCGCCGCAGATAAGGCCAAGAGACGGCTCTCCGCCCACGCCATCAATTCCTGACATTCGAGAATTAGAGGCAGACTCTTTGTCCCGCCCTGCCGATTTATATATGCCACTGTCACTGCATTGTCTGAAAAAACCCGAACAGCCTTTCCCTGGAGAAAGCTTTCGAAGCTCTGGAGGGCGAGCCGAGCAGCGCGAAGTTCCAGCCGGTTGATCGACCACGAGCTCTCTTCCGCGTTCCAACACCCCTGAGTCACCTGTGACCGACAATGAGCCCCCCAGCCCGCGAGACTGGCGTCCGTGGTCACTAACACCCATTGCGGATCTTGTAAGGGCATTCCTGCTCTTAGATGATGAGGGTCTAACCACCACTTCAGATCGTGCCGAACCAGTTCCGGGCAGAGCACTTTCTGTGAAAGAGGGTGAAGCTGAGGCGACCACCGGGAAAGCAAGGCCTGCTGCAATGGCCGCATGTGAGCTCGGGCCCACGGCACAAGATCCAAGGTCGCCGCCATGGATCCCAAGAGCTGTAAGTACGTCCAGGCCGACGGTGCCGCCATCTGCAAAAACGCGCTGACTTGCTGCAAGATCTTGAGTACTCTGATCTCGGGCAATAAGACCAGCCCTCGAGACGTGTCAACTAAGGCCCCGAGATAAGTCAGTTGCGTAACCGGCTGCAAGCGACTTTTGGTCCGATTGAGGACCCAACCGAGCTGTTCCAGCAGCTGAACTACACGAGCCGTCGCTGCAACCGCGGCCACGTGCGAATCCACTCTGATCAGCCAATCGTCGAGATACGGATGAACCCGGATGCCTTCTTTCCGCAGCGCCGCTGCAACCACCACCATCAGTTTCGTGAAAGTACGTGGAGCTGTGGCCAGATCGAACGGTAACGCTCGGAACTGGAAGTGCCCCATGGGCAGGGCAAATCGCAAAAATTGTTGATGAGACTGTCTGATGGGAATGTGCAGATACGCTTCCGTGAGATCTATGGAGGAGAGAAACTCCCCCGGCTGAACCGAGCGAATAACTGCACGCAATGTCTCCATGCGAAAATGAGGCACCCGCAAGGTCCGGTTGACGTTCTTGAGATCCAATACCGGACGAAAAGAACCTTCCTTTTTGGGAACCACGAAATAAATCGAGTATCGACCGCAGCCGTATTGGTCGCGAGGCACGGGGACCACCGCTCAGAGCTGCAAGAGGTGGGACAGCGTGTCTGAGATGGCTTGCGCCTTGGGACCCGGAGCACAGGGCGACATTACAAAAGCGTCGCGTAGAGGGCAAGCGAAGTCCAGCGCATACTCCTTCTGAACCACCTCCAACACCCATTTGTCCGTGGTTATTGCGGTCCAGGCTGGAAGGAACTCCTATAGGCGTCCTCCCACAGGAATTACCGCTTGGACCAGCAAACCTTCATTGCGGTTTCTTAGGGGTGGACTGAGATGACTGGAAGTAAGACCTACCATAACCTCTGGCCCCTCGAAAGGACTGACCGCGAAACCCGACACGGCCTCTGGAATAGGGAGCAAAGCGTGCTCCACGGAATCTGTGGGCGTCCCGACTCAAGCCCCGGAGACTCCCGGATCCTCTAGCCAGCTTTGGCTGATCCTCTGGCAAGCGGCCGCCTTTGGAGTCACCGAGATCCTTAATAATCTTCTCCAATGCCTCACCAAAAAGCAAGCGCCCTTTATAGGGTAATTTACTAAGACGTAACTTAGAAGACACATCCGCCGACCAGTTACGCAACCAGAGAAAACGCCTGGCAGCGACAAGCGACGCCATAGTTTTTGCCGCAATCCGTAGTAAATCATAGAAGGCGTCAGCCATATAAGCCACCGCGGACTCCAACTTTGCTCCCTCTGCTCCAGAAACAGACGTGGAATCCACCAAAGCGTCTCCCTGCATCCACCGAATGGATGCCCTCGAGACGTAAGTGGAGGAGTGGCCTAGTGGTTGGGGCAAGGTACTTCAGGCCGGAAGGTCGGGGGTTCAAATCCCAGTAGAGGACAGCAACCTTGGGCCGGAAGGACTGGGGTTTCTAGTCCCACAGGTGCTCCTTGTGGTCTTGGGCAAGCCACTTAACCCTCCATAGCCCATGTTCCCTGTAAAATAGTCATCTCCAAGTTATAATGCCCTGTTCAATGTAATTTCAGTTTGTTCAATGTAAACCGCACTGATGCAGAATAGTGCGGTATATAAGAGAATGTAAATAAATAAATAAATAAAAAGTAAGCTCCACATACAGCAGCCTGAAGTGCCAGAGCGCTGGAATCAAAGGCCTGTTTGAGCAGAACTTCCAGCTTTCGATCCTGGAGATCTTTAAGCGCAGCTGCACCTTCCACCGGAATGGTAGTCTTTTTGGTCACTGCTGATACAATGGCATGCACCTTGGGCATGCGTAATAATTCTTTTTCCTCGTGTGGCACAGGGTACAGCCGCGCCAAAGCGCAACTCCCGCGGAGAGTAGCTTCAGGACACTCCCACTCAGACTCAATCATCTGTTTAATCACGCGGTGAACAGGAAAACAGTGTTGCTCAGCTTTAAAGCCCTGCAACAAAGGATCCTCTAAAACAGTGGTTCTCAACCCTGTCCTCGGGACCCCACTAGCCAGTCGGGTTTTCAGGCTATCCACAATGAATATGAATGATATATATATGCATTAGAAATAGCCTGCCAAACTGACTGGCTTGTGGCCCTCCAATGCTGGATTTGGGGACCCCGGCCTTACACCTCTGTCATTTAAGATTGTGAGTGGGCAAGGTACAGATGTCCAAGACATCAAAAAGATTAGATGGAATATGTCACATACCTCCTCGCCTCTCACCACCACCAAAATATTGTCTATTAGACAACTTTTTGGTGGTGGTGAGAAACTCGGAGGGATGTGACACATTCTATCTACCCTTTTGATGTCGAGGACATCTGTACCTTGCCCACTCACAATCGTACTTGACAGAGGTGTATGGCAGGGGTCCCCAAATCCAGCACTGGAGGGCCACAAACCAGTCAGTTTGGCAGGCTATTTCTAATGCATATATATCTCATTCATATTCATTGTGGATAGCCTGAAAACCCGACTGGCTAGTGGGGTCCCGAGGACAGGGTTGAGAACCCCTGCTCTAAAGGCTCCTGAGAAACGGAGGGAGGAAGGAGGTGCAAGGCCGACAAGGACTGAGCAATGAGGGCACCTAGTTCTTCCTTGCGGAAGACCCGAAACACATTCGGGTCTTCGCCGGGTGCTATTTCCCCCTCCTCTAGCTCCTCTGGACCCAGGTCCAAGCCTGCCTGGGAAAGAAGCTCGTTGGAACCCTGCTCTCTGTCCTCTTGACAGAAAGCGTAGTTACTCACCTGTAACAGGTGTTCTCCAGGAGCAGCAGGAATCAGTCCTCACATATGGGTGACGTCGGCGCCGACGGAGCCCTCGCGGAGCAATTTTCCCCAGCTTTCAAAGAAAGCCTTTGGGAATTGCAGCGCGCATGCGCGGTCCCCTTCCCGCCCAAAGGTGCCATCTTGGCCAGTCTGATGACATAGCAAAAAGACAGCAAAAAAAAATTGCAAAAACTAAATCATATGATTGCAACTCCAAGGGGAGGAGGGAGGGTTGTGAGGACTGATTCCTGCTGCTCCTGGAGAACACCTGTTACAGGTGAGTAACTACGCTTTCTCCAGGACCAAGCAGGAAGTCAGTCCTCACATATGGGACTCCCCAGCTTAAGGCTACCGGAGACCCTAAGCACAAAAATGAGCTCCCTCTAGCTCGGCAGCACAGAAGGAAGGAATCTTCTCTGATTAATCTCCAACCGGTAGCCCAACATCCGGGATGGAGGGTAGGAGTTGCCTAAACCTCGAAGAGATTACGGAGGACTACCTGTCCGAAAGCACTGTCCCTGCGGGACTCCCTCTCGAGGCAGTAGTGGGCCGCAAAAGTCTGGCTCGAAGACCAAGTAGCGGCCCGGCAGATGTCTGCCAATGGAACAGAGCGGAGGTAAGCCACTGACGCAGCCTTCGCCCGAACCCGATGAGCGGTGACTCGACTCTCCAACGAGAGGCCTGCCGCCGCATAAGTCCAAGCGATACAGTCAGCTACCCAGATGGACAGAGTACGCTTGGAGACAGGAAGCCCTAATTTATTAGGGTCGTAAGACAGGAAGAGCTGAACAGTCTTACGGTGCTCCTGCGTACGATCAAGGTAGAAGTTAAGCGGCCTTCTACAGTCCAGGGTATGCAAGACCATCTCAGCTCGGCTGGAGTGTGGCCTGGGAAAGAAGGTCGGAAGCACCACCTCCTGATTGATGTGAAAAGGGGAGACCACCTTTGGAAGAAACTTAGGGTGAGTCCGCAGGACTACCCTATTCTTGTAGAACCGAGTGTAGGGAGGATCAGACACCAGGGCCTGCAGCTCACTTACGCGTCTAGCGGAAGTGAGGGCTACCAGGAATAAGGTTTTCCAAGAGAGAAAACGAAGAGGACAGGTAGCCATGGGTTCAAAAGGCGGGCAGGTGATCCGCTGTAAAACCACGTTCAGGTCCCAGTCAGGGGCTGGGGGGCGCAATGGTGGTTTGAGGAGAAGAAGGCCCCGGGAGAAGCGAGCCACGAGGGGGTGGCCGGAAAGAGGCCTGCCTTCCACTGGCACATGATGTGCTGAAATAGCACTGAGGTGAACCTTGACCGAGTTGGACTTGAGCCCAAGATTGGAGAGGGAAAGCAAGTACTGCAAGACCACCGACACCGAGCAGGAGAAGGGATCTTGAGACTGTTGAGTACACCAGTTGGAAAAGCGACGCCATTTAAGGGCGTAGGATTTCCAGGTAGAGGGTCGCCTGGAAGCCAGCACGACTTCCTCCACCTCCGGAGGCAACAGGAGGGGAGCAAGGACTACCCTTTCAGCAGCCAGGCCATCAGATGAAGAGATCTGAGGTTGGGGTGTAGGAGAGACCCCTGATCCTGGGTCAGGAGATCGGGTTGAAACCCCAGAGGCAACAGGGTATCCACCGCCAGCTGCATCAGAAGCGGGAACCACGGTTGCCGGGGCCACCGGGGAGCGATCAGGATCACGGAGGCCTTGTCCTGGAGAACCTTGAAAAGAGTTCGAGACACCAGCGGCATGGGAGGAAAGGCATACAGAAGGCCCGTGGACCATGAGAGCAGAAAAGCATCCGCCGCTACTCGGAGGGGATGCGGTTCCCAAGAGCAGAATCGAGGAAGTTGCCTGTTCAGAGGACTGGCAAAGAGATCCAGTGTGGGGAGGCCCCACCGTAGGAAGATCTGTTGAACCACCAACGGGTCCAATCTCCACTCGTGCGGTTGGAGGATTCTGCTCAGTTTGTCTGCCAGGTGATTTTCTTGACCTGGGAGATAGACAGCCTTGAGGAGGATTCCCCGGCTGATGGCCCAAGCGCAGAGCTTTTGTGCTTCCCGGCAGAGAAGGAAGGAGCCCGTGCCCCCCTGCTTGTTCACGTAGAACATAGCAGCTTGATTGTCCGTCTGGACCAGCACAGACTGGTGAGACGTGAGGTGGGAGAAGGCTCTTAGAGCCAGGCGAATGGCCCTGAGCTCCAGGAAGTTGATCTGCTGGGCAGATTCCCACGGGGTCCAGAGACCCTGAGTACATGACCCCTGGCAATGTGCTCCCCAACCCAGGAGAGAAGCGTCGGTCGTCAGAACCTGAACCGGCGGAGGAGACTGGAAAAGCATTCCGAGCACTAGGTTGGGTAGGTGAAGCCACCATCGTAGAGAAGAGACTAGCGGGCTGGAGATGCGTACCGAGTCCGCCAGTCTCCCCGAGGCCTGACGCCATTGAGAGCGAAGGCACCACTGAGCTGGCCGCATGTTCAGGCGGGCATTGGGGGTCACATGGACCGTGGACGCCATATGGCCGAGCAGTTTCAGGAAGAGCCGGGCCGAGACCCGGGGATGGCTGCGAAAACGGCTGGCGAGAGCCATGAGCCGGTGAGCCCTGTCGAGCGGCAGAAACGCCCGCGCCTGAAGCGTTCCAGTCTGGCGCCGATGAACTCGAGGTCCTGAGAGGGGAGCAAAGTGGACTTTTCGAAGTTTATGACAAAGCCCAAGTACTGGAGCAGAGTCACAGTACATTTCGTGGCGTGAGTGGCCTCCGTGGCGGACGGAGCCCTGATAAGCCAGTCGTCCAGGTAAGGAAAGACGAAGAGGCCTTGAAGCCGGAGATAAGCCGCTACCACTGCGAGACATTTTGTGAAGACTCGTGGTGCGGAGGATAGGCCAAAGGGCAGTACTCTGTATTGGTAATGATTGCCCGCCACCACAAACCTTAGGTATTGTCGGTGGCTGGGGTGGATGAGGATGTGAGTGTAGGCATCCTTTAGATCCAAGGAGCATAGCCAATCTCCCTGCCGGAGGTAGGGCAGCAGGATTCCAAGGGTAAGCATCTTGAACTTTTCCCTCTCCAGGAACTTGTTGAGGTTCCGCAAGTCCAGGATGGGTCTGAGGCCTCCAGTTCGCTTTGGTACCAGGAAGTACCTGGAATAAAAGCCGTGACCAAGGGGGCGTGACTACCTACCGTCAGGACGCTCTGAATCTCAGCGCTGCAGGAACCTGGGTGAGGTGGAACGTGCTGCTCTCTCTTACCTTGTCGCTATGGGTAGGAGGAAGCGAAAGCAGGTGGCTGATCCTCCCGGGGCAAATGCTCCTCAAGCTACGGCCCAGCGAACCCTGGTTGACTGTGGATTTGGGCCCGGAGTGGCAGCTGTGTCCTCGGCAGCGCTGGCGGAGGGAGAGTCGGCGCTGAGTGTTTCGGGGGTTTGGCTATCGCCTGAGCTGCGAACCCCCCCGCCGCGACCCGGAAGTATTGGTCAGGCAGTGGTTGGTCCCCTTGACGGCAGGCCGACGAGCACGCGCCGGAGGAGGGGTCGTCGGGAGGAGCTCTGCCTGATGTGTCTCATCTGAATGAGCCGGTTATGCGGCAAGGAACAACTGTGGCTGGATCAGCAGTAAGTGGAGAGAGTGCTGGGAAAGCTGCCTCAGGACGAGACCTTCTGGGAGGCATGGAGTTAACAAAACCGGCGGTAATAACTATGGAATCACTGTGGGACGGTATTGCTTCACTTAACTCTTCCCTTAGAACTGTGTTTTGTGCTGTGAAGGAAGAAATTTCGGAGGTTAAAGTTTCTTGTGGAACTCTGACTAGTGCTGTGGCAGGCCAGGAGGAAAGACTATCCAAATTGGAGCAGGAAGTCGGGCACTTACAAGATCTAGTGAATGCCCAGGCTTTGGATAGGACTGTGTCTATTAGGAAGGTGGAATATTTGGAAAACCAGGTTAGACGCTGTAACCTGCGTTTTCTAAATTTTCCACGTTCTCCCTTGCTGTCCCCTCTTGAGATGGTGAGGAAGTATTTCGGAGAGGTTCTTAAACTTCCCCAGGACCAATTACCACCTTTGGTCAGGGCGCAGTATCTACCCTCGGGGGGCAGGGAAGGTGCTCCCTGTTCTCCCATTGCTCTGTTTGAAAAGGGGGACTTAACAGGTTTTTTAGAGTCCTCCTTAGATGTCATCACGGATAAGGCCACCTTACTGGTTACCTTGGCACTAGAGTCAGATAAGTTTTTTATTCTTCGATTATATTTTAAGAATATCAATGTAGACTTTCTGGGCTCGAAAGTACGAGTATTTCCTGATGTCGCACGTAGTACGCAGTTGAGAAGGAAAAGCCTTTTGGCTCTTCGCCCCAGGGTTTTAGCCCTTGGGGCGACTTTTCAACTGAAATTTCCCGCCAAATGTTGTGTGGTGTATAAGCAGAAAGGTTATGTTTTCTTTGAATCCAGACAGCTTATTGATTTCTTATTAGCTAGGGAGGAAGTTATTGTTGAAGTAGTTAAACCAGCCCATACGGCTGACATGTAAGTCTGTACCTGTACGTTGGTTCTTTTTTGTTCTTTTGGTATAGGTATATTCTACCTTTGCCTGATGTTATATTGCCTAAGACGCCCCCTTTTTATTTCTTTTTGATTGAGGTCTAAATGATATGGCTGAGATGTTTTCTTTTTTCTTTGTGATCTGTTTAATGTTTGCAGTTTCTGATATACATCTATCAGCCATTGTCTTCCATCATTCAAGTGTATTTTTACCTGGATGTAATATTGTATAATGTTATAAATAAAAAATTTTAAAAAAAAAAAGCCGTGACCCCTCAGGTGGTGGGGCACCGGTTCCACTGCCTGTTCCCGAATAAGACTTGCCAACTCCTGAAGGAGTAAGTCCCGGTGGAGAGGGGGTCGCAGAGGCTCCCCTGGAAAGTAGGGGGGAGGTACCTGGTGGAAGTGTAGAAGATAGCCCTCTCGGACTATGTGGAGCACCCAGGCATCTGACGTGATGTTGGACCACCTGTGGGCAAAGTGGACCAGCCGGCCTCCCGTGCTGAGAGAAACCAGCGGAGGGGGAGAGGCTATGCTGAAAGAGTCAAAAGCCCCCACCCTGCGGAGCAGGGGCCGGTGGCGCAGGCTTGGGGGCTTGCTGCCTACGGGATCCGTTACCCCGTCCCTTGGCCTGCTGACCCTGATGGGGAGCTGTGGAGGCCTGATAATGAGGGTAGTGTTTATAGGTAGCCGCCTTCCTCGGGTAAAAGGGCTTTTTCCCCGAGCCCTTCTTCTTCTGGGAAGGGGCAGAGGTTTTCCTGGAGAGCCGAGTCCTGGTGAGAGTCTCTGTCTCGAGCTGAGCAGCTTCTCGTCCATAGGTTTACCAAAGAGGTTTTCACCTCTGCAGGGGACATCGACCAACTTGTCCTGCACCCAGGGCTCGAGGTCGGATGACTGGAGCCAAGCCTGGCGGCAGGCTCCGATTGAAAATAATAAGGAAAAAATCAACTTTTCGGCGGTGACTAGTAGACAACGTCTGTAGGGCTCCGCGGAAAAAAGAAGACTGGCCAAGATGGCACCTTTGGGCGGGAAGGGGACCGCGCATGTGCGCTGCAATTCCCAAAGGCTTTCTTTGAAAGCTGGGGAAAATTGCTCCGCGAGGGCTCCGTCGGCGCCGACGTCACCCATATGTGAGGACTGACTTCCTGCTTGGTCCTGGAGAATCGCTTCGTCCATGGAACGTGTGCCCTGCGCTGCTGCGGGTAAGGGACAACAGTTCCTGATCGCTGCGGTCCGGAGCAGGAAGCCCGAGCGCTGCAAACACTCACGACAGAGGAAAAAAGCAAAAACGCTCTATGAAAGACGCTCCCCCGAACCGGCTCACCTGGACGAGGAGCTGAGCATGGCCGCGGCCCAACACAGTCCCGCTGCTAGCGGGACGCTTAGCCACCAGAGGAACACCTGGGGCTCCCAGGTTCAATCTGCTACAGCAGAGACGGAGGCGGCCCCGAAGGTAGGCTCTACCTTGCTCCCGCCACTTAACACTGTTCCCTCAACGTCTCTGAACTCCCGCTGTGCAGCTACGAGAACACTAGTTCCGGGAAATATATGTTAGTATCAGCCCTGCTAGAGCCAACTTGTATAACAGAAATTAGAAATTAAAAGCAAAAACTAAAGTTCTTCTGAGGGAGAGAGGCAGATCGATCCTCTTTAGCTGCTGAGGACTGAAAGACTGGCTAGTCGACGTCAGGGGGAGTGGCTTAAGCTATCAAGAAAACTTGAAGTATTCAGTCCTCAGCTGCTAAAGGGGATTGACAACCCTACCATTCCCTGGACTGGCCCGGAGAAGTGATAAGGAAGGGCTAGCATCCCCTTTCATTAGCGACTATACCATTTCTCGAACTCAAGCTGCAAGGTTTTTGAAAAGCCCGCTTTAGTCAGGGATTGGTCAAATAATTCTTCCCGGCCGAGACCTTAAACCTGCTGACTGGAGAGAACGTCTTTCCAATGTGCGGGGTCTTTTATTTCAAATCATCTGTTTATCGCTATTTGGCTCAAAACTGTTGGCAAACTAAATTTTGTCTATTATAAATCGTTGATTTTCTAAATATTCTTGCTTTGCCATTTTTTCCCGCCTTTCTGGTCCTTCCTTTCACCATCTCGGGGAGGCTTTTAATATCTTTCTGATGTCAAAAGAAAGTTTCATTCCTGATAAAACCGAGGGAGACACTTTTTTTCCCCTCTTCAGTTCTTCCCCTTTTCTGCATTATAAACCATGGCGATGAGCAGCGAAGATCTCTGCGAACACCGTTCCCTGAAGGGAATGTTGGGGCAAATTGAGTAACACTCGAAGCTTTTCTCTTCAGCTGAGTGATTAAGAAAAGATCCTACGAACGAAAACAAAATATCAATTTCTAGTTGAGCATCGACTGACCTAAAAAGTAGGATGCTTTTAATTCCACCATCGCCGACCTTTGAGGAAATGCTACACTACTAGCAATTTCAAAGCACTAAGGAAACGAGCGAGGATAAAGAAATATAGCTCGTTAATAATCCATTCGGGAAAACTAGCTCTTTACAAAATAGTGTGGGTGGCTCTGAAAAGAGCCTTTGGGTTTCCGGTCTTCGTCCTCTCAACCAAACGCCTTTACTTGCTCTTGGCCGCTTTGTGGCTCTCTGTTTTCTTGGGCAGCAGCACAGCCTGGATGTTGGGCAGGACGCCTCCCTGGGCGATGGTGACTCTCCCCAGCAGCTTGCTCAACTCTTCATCATTGCGAATAGCGAGCTGCAAGTGCCTGGGGATGATGCGGGTCTTCTTGTTATCCCGCGCTGCATTACCAGCCAGCTCCAGGATCTCAGCCGTGAGATACTCCAGCACCGCCGCCAGATAGACCGGGGCTCCGGCGCCAACGCGCTCAGCGTAGTTGCCCTTCCGTAGCAGTCTGTGCACGCGGCCGACGGGAAACTGCAGCCCTGCGCGAAAGACCGCATCTTCGCCTTAGCCCGAGCTTTTCCACCCTGCTTGCCACGTCCAGACATTCTGAAAAGACAGTTCTTTCTTATCCTATGGCAAATAATTCAGACTACACCAGTGCCATGGCTTTTATACTTTCCGAAAGCTTCTCTACCACCTTTCTGATTGGTCAAGAAAGTTTAAAGGCATCTCTCAGCAATTATCATAGTAGGTTTGTTCCCGGACCAATCCCATCTTAGGCAGCAACTTGTTGACGTCAGGACTCATCTGTCTCCAATAGCGAGGAAAGATACTCGGCTGCAAGAATTTGCATGGGCTGCCTATAAATCCCGCCGCCCTTCGTTTATAGTTTAGTAACAGTTTTGGAATCTACAAAAATGCCAGAACCAGCCAAATCTGCCCCTGCTTCCAAGAAGGGCTCCAAGAAAGCGGTGAGCAAGATTCAGAAAAAAGACGGCAAGAAGCGTAAGAGAAGCAGGAAGGAAAGCTATGCCATTTACGTGTATAAGGTACTGAAGCAGGTTCACCCTGACACCGGCATTTCTTCAAAAGCTATGAACATCATGAACTCCTTCGTGAATGACATCTTTGAGCGCATCGCAGGAGAAGCCTCCCGCCTGGCTCATTACAACAAGCGCTCCACCATCACTTCCAGAGAGATTCAGACCGCAGTGCGCCTCTTGCTGCCCGGTGAACTGTCCAAACATGCCGTGTCCGAGGGCACGAAGGCTGTTACGAAGTACACCAGCTCCAAATAATGTCCGGCTAAAGCCTCCAGCTCTGCAAACCGAACCCAAAGGCTCTTTTCAGAGCCACCCACCTTCCCACCCAAAGAGCTTGAGGTTTCTGCTTCTTATTGAACTAGTATAATGTGGCAGGCTATGGCCTAGAATAGCCTGTAAATGTATGAGAGGCCTGTAAGCTAGGCCTGAGCCCCAGCCCCCACCTGAGAATAAGAATGCTGAGAAAAACCAAAGTCAGTAAGAATTAGAGAAACTGCTCTAAACTGCTTTAAACTGCTTTTTGATAAGGTTGTATAAATCATTTGTTGAATTCTCCTATGCTGATGACAGACATGTTCCAGTACTCTATATTCAGGGGCAGCCCAAGGGGGGTGCGGGGCCATGTGCGGAGATTAATTGCGGGGCCTCATTTGCATAATGTTAACATGCATTTTTAGTAAACATGCTTCTTAATGAGTGTCTGGATAAAGAAAGACTAATAGATTTCTACGTTACTATATTCCAGTGCCAACCGCCAGGCCCATTAGGAAGTACTATAAACACTGACCTTTTAGAACTCATAGCAAATCCACCATATCATAACAGCGCTGCCAGGACTCACAAAGCACCAAACCCTACCTATCAAAAGGCAACACTGCAAATATTAAACCAATACATCTCAGAGAATACCAATGCATCTCCTACTGGGGAAAGAGAACAAGTGACATGGTCAAATAGAAACTACATGAACAGAATACCTCAGCTTGGTTAAAATGCAGAATATAGACCGTCACCAAAGAACAAGGGATCACAATTTAGAAATAGGAAGACAATAATTAAACTGGGAACCCCAAAAGCCAAACTTGGGATGTACAACAACACTGGAGAAATAAAACTATAAATTAATTTCCTCTTGTACTAAACAAAACACAAAAGATGATAACAATGCACATTTCCCAGAGCTGATATATTCCAGTTAATAAATTCAAAATAAAAAAGTATTTTTCTACCTTTTGTTGCTTGTGCATTTTCTTTTCAGTTGCAATTGCTCCAGTCACTTTCTTCTGGTTTCTTTGTGTCTTCTGCGAGCTATCCATTTTCCTTTCTTCTCTTTTAGATTTTTTTCCAAAATTTTTCTCTATATCTGCTTTAACATACTGATCTTTCCCCTTTTGCTCTTTCCTCCATTTCTTTCCTTATTGCTTTATCATCCACTCAAATTTCACCCTTCCATTCTCAATCTACACTTACTCTTCCAATACCCGGCCCTTCGTAGACTTTTCTTCCCTCCCACACAAAATATCTTTTCCCCTCTCCATTCTCATTTCCCATCCCTTTCTAGTCCTCCCCCAAAATCAGCTCCTTTATAGTTCTAGACCCACCCAGCATCTGCCCCCTTCTAGTCCCAGTCTCCCAAGCTTCCACATCAACCCATTTCCAGTCCTAGCCTCCCATATGCTGTTTTCCAGTTCCATTCCAGCCCCCCCATCAGCCCATTTCCACTCCAAGCTCCCCATCAGCCCATTTCCAGCCCTTTTACAACTCCCATCAGCCCACTTCCAGTCCTATTCCAGCCATCAGCCCATTTCCAGTGTCCTATTCCAGCCCATCACCCATTTGCAGTCTACGTTCCCCCCATCAACCCATTTCTAGTCCTATCCTAGCTCCTCATCAGCCCATTTCCAGTCCTAGCCCCCATATGCTCTATTCCAGTTCCATTCCAGTCCCTCATCAGCCCATTTCCTCCACACTCCCCCATCAGCTAATTTCCAATCTTAGCCCCCTCGTCAGCCCACTTCGCCCTATTCCAGCCCCATAAGCCCATTTCCAGTCCTAATCCAGCTCTTCATCAGCCCATTTCCAGTCCATGTTCCCCCCCCATCACAGCCCATTTCGTCCATTCCCCCCACCATCACAGCCCATTTGCAGTCCTCCCCCCATCACAGCCCAATTGTAGTCCATTCCCCCCATCACAGCCCATTTCCAGTCTGTTCTCCCCCCCACCACAGCCCATTTCCAGTCTGTTTCCCACCATCCCAGCCCAATTTGTCCGTTCCCCCCCATCACAGCCCATTTCCAGTCTGTCCCTCCCCCCACATCACAGCCCATTTCCTGTCTGTTTCCCCCATCCCAGCCCATTTTCAGTCCGTCCGTCCCCACCATCACAGCCCATTTCCAGTCCTATCCCCCCCACCATCACAGACCATTTGCAGTCCTAATCTAGCTCTTCATCAGCCCATTTCCAGTCCAAGTTCCCCCCCCCATCACAGCCCATTTCGTCCATTCCCCCCACCATCACAGCCCATTTGCAGTCCTATCCCTCCCACCATCACAGCCCATTTGCAGTCCTCCCCCCATCACAGCCCAATTGTAGTCCGTTCCCCCCATCACAGCCCATTTCCAGTCTGTTCTCCCTCCCCCACCACAGCCCATTTCCAGTCTGTTTCCCCCCATCCCAGCCCTATTTGTGCATTACTCCCCCCCATCCCAGCCCATTTACAGTCCGTTCTCCCCCCCCCACATCACAGCCCATTTCCAGTCTGTTTCCCCCCCCATCACAGCCCATTTCCTGTCCGTTCCCCCCCCCACCACAGCCCATTTCCAGTCTGTTTCCCCCCATCCCAGCCCAATTTGTCCGTTCCCCCCCCCATCCCAGCCCATTTCTAGTCCGTTCTCCCCCCCCCCACATCAAAGACCATTTCTAGTCTTTTTCCCCCCCCCCCATCACAGCCCATTTCCAGTCCGTTCCCCCCCCCCATCACAGCCCATTTCCTGTCTGTTTCCCCCCTCCCAGCCCATTTTCATTCTCCCCCCCCATCACAGCCCATTTCCAGTCCGTTTATCCCCCCCAACACCGCCCATCCAGTCCTAGCCACCCCCCCCCCCCCCCCGAAGAGCCCCACGCCGTCTAAGGGGCTGCAGAGGGAGCTGGGGAAGCCCGTGCGAGGCCCCGGCTCCCTCTGCACAGCCCGCCAGCGTGAAGAACCTTTACCTTCCCGCTGACGGCTGTTTCAATGAAGCCGCGAATGCCGGGAAAGGTTAAAGGCAATGCCCTTTAACCTCTCCCGGCATTCGCTGCTTCATTGAAACAGCCGCCAGCGTGAAGGTAAAGGCTCTTCACGCTGGCGGGCTGTGCAGAGGGAGCCGGGGCTTCGCGCGGGCTTCCCCGGCTCCCTCTGCAGCAGTCCATTGAGCGAGAATGTGGTTCGCGCGGGGCCCTGTGCGAACAACATTCTCGCTCAATGGACGGGCCGGCCCTGTCTATATTCACACATTTTCTAAGTTAGCAGTGACCTTGTAGGAGAAAAGTATCAAAGTCTAAGAACTGTGCCTTTGTTAGAGAGTTCTGAGCAGGGGGAACAGAGTACTAGGCCCACAGAGAGATCCCAATTGGACGGGTGCAAGGGTCAGTAGGACCAATAAAAAGTTTGCCTGTATTAAACTGAAGAAGAAAGGTATAAAAGGTGTTGTTTACTGGACTCCATTGCTCAGACCATTTTGATTGTGACATTTGCCTGAGACTTGTGCACAATAAATTGGCTTGGATCTTCAAACTGACTCCTGGTTTTATTCATTGCGTGCACTTCGCTGCAACATATTCCTGGTGCGTTGGCCGGGAAGGTGGAGTACGTGAATGGTACGCAAGTGAATATACCACCTATTACCGCCTCCAGGTTTGGTCCGGTCGGGACCGCGGCTGACCGACAGCGGAGAGGACCCCAGGCGCCGCCGGTCCCATTGTATCGGAGAGGGTTCTGCCCTGCCTCGGCGGCCTGCCGGGTCTGACCGGCCAACACCTCTGAACCCGAGGGGAGTCCAGGATTCAACCCAAGGAGGGACTGGGTGCGCAGCGCATTAGTGGCCAGATCCGGTGAGTAGCAATTTGTCTGTTTTTTAGTCAGCTAGCTATGGGAAAGTCCCGCATGCACGGGACTAATATGGTTTAAGGTAACGAGAGCTTGATCACCCTCAGGGTGTGGCCGAGTACTCCTTGCATGCGCGAGGACGAAATCCCACCCCTCATGGATAAGTAAGGTAGCTCTTTATGGAATTTTGGGAACTCGGTGGCATGCCTGTCTGTCTGAGTGAATGAGAGGTCTTGAAACACAGACCACGCGAGAGCGGACTCCTGAGTAGCGCAGTTCCTGGCCGGGCGACCGCGCCCAGGTCGCGAAAAGGAGGAAGCGTTTGGTGTTTGTCTCCCTTGTTGTTCTGTGGGCTGTACGGACCCCTTACCTACAGCCATACTACCCGCCCTCTTTGTCTATTGTCTTGTATGTCATTATGGGAGGGGCGGGGTCTGTGCAAACTCCGTTGGACTGTATGATCACAAATTTTAAGAAGGGATTTAGCGGTGACTACGGGACGAGAATGTCGCCGTCCCGATTGGAAAAATTATGTGGTAGGGAGTGGCCGGTGCTGGACGCCGTGTGGCCACCAGATGGTACTTTTGATGTTAAAATTGTGTCCCGAGTGCATAGGATAGTACGTAGGAATTACCCTGACCATTTTCCCTATATAGACTCCTGGTTAGATATTTGTGAAAGACAACCCTCTTGGATGAAGAGTTGCCGTGAGGAGCAGTGCAGGATAATGTTAGCAACTATGAAGGGAGTCCCCGGGATTAAGGAAGGAAAGCCCATTTATTCAGCTCCAGAAATCCCGAACTATCCGCCCCAATTCCTGTACAAGCCAGTCCCATCAGCTCCACTGTTACCCCGAGTAGAGCCAGGAGAAGAGAGTTCCCCCCACCGATGTGCCTTCACCCCATCAGCCACTTCCATCGCCCGGAGGAGAGCAACCCCCTTCCCGAAGTAGAAGTCACAGTCCCAAACAAAGTTCCCCGGCAGGACTACCATCTCCTGAAGGAACTGCCAGCGGGGGATCAACTGCCAGTCCAGGGTCACCCATTAGTCCAGGCCCCAGCGGAAGAGCCACTGCTGGGCGCGCAAATATACGTTACGCCCTCCGAAGCAGGGAGACTAAGGAAGTTCGCCAGATCCCATTACGCCAGGTCCCTGGATTACCCATTCTCAATGATGAAGGTCAGGTTGTGTCCGGGCCAACTAGTCTCGTTTATGTGCCCTTTTCTACCACAGATTTATTAAACTGGAAAACGCACTATGCTGCTTATACTGAAAAGCCCCAGGATCTGACAGAATTAATATCATGCAGACCCACCAGCCTACCTGGTCTGATTGCCGCCAGCTCTTGTCTACCCTTTTTACTACTGAAGAGCGGGCACGAATAGTGCAAGCAACTACCCGATGGCTGGAAGAGAACCCTGTAGACAGGAGAGACGTAGATCCCCGACAGGCAGCGGCCGTAGATTTCCTGAATGAAGATCCAAAATGGGATCCAAATAGTGCAGATGGAGAGAAAGCCCTCGCCTGTTTCCGCCAGGCCCTACTGCAAGGCCTGAGGAGGGGAGGCCAGAAAGCCATGAATGTTGGGAAGGTAGCAGACGTTCTTCAGCGCCCAGATGAAAGTCCAGCTGCCTTCTATGAATGATTAACTGAAGCTTATAGACTTTATGCCCCGTATGATCCAGCAGCCCAGGAGAATTTGCGTATGGTGAACACTGCTTTTGTGAGTCAGTCCCAGGGAGACATAAAACGGAAACTGCAAAAGTTGGAAGGATTTGCGGGCATGAATACAGCACAGCTAATGGAAATTGCCCAGAAGGTATTTGTGAATCGTGATCAAGAATGTAAAAGGGAAAGTGAAAGAAAGATGAAAAAGAAAGCCGATCTGCTTGCTGCAGCTCTAGTTGAAGGACGTGGAGGATACTCAAACAGAAGGACTCGAGGATGGGGAAGGGGCCGAGGGAGCACTCGGTCCCCCTTAGGTGCAAATCAGTGCGCCTATTGTAAGGAAGAAGGACATTGGAAGAATGAATGCCCGAATAGTAGCTCCACCCCCTGGAGGGGAGGAGGGAGCACCAGGAGAGCGGGGGGGCGATTCCAGCAGCGAGGGGGAATGCAGCATGCACAGTTTCAGTTTCAGCAGGAAGAAGCCGCTGCCGTGGAAGGAATGGCGACCACTGAAGACGACTATGTGGATGAGGACTAGGCCAGACCGGGCTCCAAGTTTTCCCTGGGTCCCCAGGAGCCTATGGTCAACTTAAAGATTGGGGACCAGTACATGGACTTTATGGTGGATACGGGGGCCGAACATTCAGTAGTGGCTAAGCCAGTGGCTCCTTTGTCCTCCCAATCTGTCACCATTGTTGGCGCCACTGGAACTAGAACCACAAGACCTTTCCTGCAGAACTGTGCCTGCGAATTGGGGGGACGGAAAATAACGCATCAGTTCCTGTACATACCTGAATGCCCAGTTCCCCTTTTGGGCCGAGACATGCTTGCTAAGCTCCAGGCGCAGATATCCTTTGTTGAAGGAGGAAAAATGGAAATGACTGAACTCAGAATCTGCTGGCCTGATGGTGCTGACTGTGCCCCGAAAAGTAGAATGGCGGTTCTATAGTCCACCTTCATCCAAGGCAGCTATCCCCCGTATACCCACCAGCATCTTAGCTCCGCCCGGAGTGTGGGCGGAGGATAATCCTCCTGGCCTAGCAAAGAATATAGCTCCTGTGCTTGTCACCCTTAAACCAGGAGCAGAACCAGTGCATGTGTGACAATATCCTCTCCCACGACCAGCAATCGAAGGCATCCATGGTCACCTAAAGAAATTACTACAGTATGGACTCCTCAAAGAATGGCAATTGCCCTGGAACACTCCCCTCCTCCCAGTCAAGAAGCCTGGGACAGGTGGCTACCGCCCAGTGCAGGATTTGCGACGAGTGAACAATGCAGTTGAGACCATACATCCAGTAGTACCAAATCCCTATACCCTCCTGGGACTGATTCCATCAGAAGCTACTCATTTCACCGTTCTGGATTTAAAAGATGCCTTTTTCTGTATCCGCCTGGCATCTGCCAGCCAACTCTTGTTCGCATTTGAATGGGAGAACCCCACTACAGGAAGACGAGGTCAACTCACTTGGACTCGATTACCTCAAGGATTCAGGAATTCACCCACCATCTTCAGTGCAGCCCTCAACCAAGATCTTTCAAACTATTCTGTGACTCCAGGAAAAAGAATCTTACTTCAGTATGTAGATGATCTGCTTATAGCCACCAACTCCAAGACTGAATGTGTGCAAGCTACCAGTGATCTCTTGCACCTCCTGAATGAAGCTGGATACAAGGTCTCAAGAGCCAAAGCGCAGTTGTGCCAAACAGAAGTGAAATACCTAGGGTTCCATCTGTCCAGAGGAATCCAGAAATTGGGACTTGAGCGAAAGGAAGCAGTATGCCGCATCCAAACCCCCACCACCAGAAAGCAGGTGCGGGCCTTCTTGGGAGCTGCGGGCTATTGCCGGATATGCATACCCAATTTTGCACTCTTGGCCAAACCCTTGTACCAAGCCACGAAGGGAGTGGAACGATCACCCATGGAATGGGGCCCAGAACAGGATAAAGCGTTCAAATCACTAAAAGCAGCATTAATGTCATCACCAGCCTTAGGCCTACCAGATGTACAAAAACCATTTCGTCTTTATGTCCTTGAGTCATGTGGAAACGCGCTGGGAGTCCTGACTCAGCCCCTTGGATCCTGGCAACGACCTGTAGCCTATCTATCAAAACAATTGGACCCTGTTGCAAAAGGATGGCCACTTTGCCTAAGAGCCGTAGCAGCTACAGCCCTCTTAGTGAGCGAAGCTGACAAGCTCACTTTGGAACAGAATCTTCAAGTCACTGTACCGCATTCTGTTTTAACCCTAATGGAATACAAAGGGAACTACTGGTTCACCAACGCACGGATGTTGAAATATCAAAGTATGTTGTGTGAAAATCCCCGACTAAAATTGAGTGTCAGTCAAACCTTGAACCCTGCTACCCTACTGCCGACCAGTCCAGGCCCTCCTGACCATGATTGCTTAGAAGTAATGGACACTGTATACTCAAGCCGCCCAGACCTAACTGATATCCCCTTGAACAACCCAGAAAGAACTTTCTTCGTGGCTGGAAGCAGTCTTGTAATTAATGGACAACGATGTGCCGGTTATGCAGTGGTGACCCTGGACATGGTAATAGAATCATCAGTTCTGGCCCCAGGAACTTCAGCACAGAAGGCCGAATTAATAGCCCTCACTCGAGCACTAAAACTAGGGACTGGGATCCGTCTGAATGTATACACAGATTCCAAGTATGCTTTTACAACATTACATGCCCATGGAGCCTTGTACAAAGAACGTGGATTGATAACCTCAGGAGGCAAGTCCATCAAGTATGGCCCAGAAATATTGACTTTATTGGAAGCAGTATGGGCCCCCAAACAAGTTGCTGTAATGCACTGCCGAGGTCACCAGACTGGAGATGGAGAAGTATCCCGAGGGAACAGACTTGCCGATGCCTCAGCCCGAGAAGCAGCAATCGATGGAAAAATCTCTACCCCTAGTATTACAGTTCAAGCAGCCATATTTCCAGTACCTCTCAGTGCTTGGACAACACGATATACCCCGAATGAGCTGGACTACTATTGTCAAAATGAGGGGGGGCAGCTATCAGAGACCGGATGGATAGTATTACCACCACCCGAGGGAGGCTCACCCCCTGGTATGACTGTGATCCCTGAAGCCCTGGGTCCAGCCTTTGTCCACGCCTTTCATCAAGCCACACACTATGGAAAAACTGCAATGGAAAAAGCTCTGAAGCCGTATTTCTGTATCTCATTATTGGGACCCTTAACTGCTTCAATAGCCCGAAAATGTGTAATCTGTGCAAAGAATAATGCCCGACAGGGTCCTGTCCCACCTCCAAGAGTTCAATCAGTGGGAGTTACCCCCATTGGAAATATCCAAATAGACTTTGCAGAAATGCCACGAGCAAATGGATATCATTACCTACTGGTTCTAGTTTGTACCTTCTCTGGGTGGGTGGAAGCTTTCCCCACTAGAACTGAAAAGGCTAGAGAAGTCACTAAGGCTCTGCTCCATGAAATCATTCCCCGGTTTGGAATACCCTTGACCATAGGGTCAGACAATGGGCCCTCCTTTGTGTCACAAGTAACTCAGCAGCTAGCCCGTGCTTTACAAATACAGTGGAAGTTACATACAGCTTATAGACCCCAGAGTTCAGGGAAAGTAGTGTGGCAGCACTGATAGCATGCAATAAATAATACCCAGAGTCAGTTCAAGGATCCACATCTATATAGGCCATCGCCTACCACATTCCCCCCTTTGATTATTCTCACCCTTAATAAGAGAGGGCGAGAACTAAATCACATATTACACTCGTTGAAAAGCATTACCTTGGGGTATAGGGTGATACTGCCATATAGCCAACATATAGCTGTCTGCCGCTTCACAGTGCTATCAATAACTGAGGTTATAGTGCGCAAGCAAAGGGGTAGGAGACATGGGAGAAACAAGCACACAGCCAATATTAATAATACAATTAACACAAGAGTTTTCAGGCCACTCAGTTCTGAAAACATGGAACCAAACCATCTATCAAGCTCCAGTCCACGCCATTTCTGGACTGGCACATAGGCTTGCTTCCGCATCTGTTCGGCTATGTCTTCGACAACTTCGCCTTCATTAGCAATCTGCAAACAACAGTTAGTTAAATTCAATTTTCCATACACTCCACCTTCAGTTGCTAACACATAATTCAGTGCTAAACAATGTTCAGGAGCATTTACACCGGACCACCAGGACGTCTTTCTAGTGGTGGCATTATAAAACTTTTGGCTTAGACGAGTAATCGTTATTCCAGTCTGAGTAGTAGTGATGCAGGCTGCACAAGGGGGGAGAGTAAGGCAAAAGTCATTCCAAGGGACCCCAGGGTTGTCTTTCTCCCACAGCTTCCACTGCACCCTGGCTCCCACGACGTGTGACAGGAGTAGGGTTGTAGATTCTTAGTCTCTTACAGTAGTGGTTATCGTCGCAAAGTGAGCCGCAATGGAGTTTCAGGGTCATTTATGGAAGTTCAATGACCAAGTTCAGGAGCGGCTGCTGGCTTTACTCGACTGTGATGGATCCCACGGTTCAAGCTCTGCAACTTTAACTGCTGTTGAGGTTATTAAGATGACAACATAAGGTCCCTTCCAACGCGGTATCAACGGTGTCCTCCTCCACTCTGTGATCCACACCGAGACCCCAGGCTTGAGAGGAGGTAGAGGTTGATGGGCAGCTGATGACTCTGCAAAACAGAACTTAAAAACCAATAGTTCTTGTCTAGTAATTTCAGATCAGGCAGTATGCATCTGATAATGTTAATATCTCGGGATCATACTTAATGGACTTGCTTCCTGAGGTTATCGATCTGCATTCTTTGTACAGGGCCCCATGTGCATGCAAGGTTGTAAGGGCATACTTGTAATCGGGGTACACATTTAAACGGAGCCCTTTTCTTATTGTTAGTGCTCTAGTGAGAGCTGTCAATTCAGCTTTCTGTGCTGAAGTTCCTGGGGGCAAAGCTGAGGCCTCAACTACCAGATCAAGGGTCACAACTGCATGTCCGGCTCCCATCCACAAAGAGAGTCCGTTCAGGGTCCTCCAAAGGGACATCAGTCAGATCCGGGCGACTTGAGAATATAGTGTCCGTAATTTCTAGACAGTCATGATCAGGGGGGCTAGGACCAATTGGTAGCAACGTAGTAGGATTGACTGACCATCAGTTGCAATGGATTCTCACACAGCATACTCTGATACGTCAACATTTGCGAATTAGTGAGCCAGAAGTTCCTTTTTGTGTTCCATTAGGGTCAAGACAGAGTATGGTACGATGACTTAAAGATTCTGTCCCAAAGTGAGCTTGTCAGCTTCGTTCACTAAGAGGGATGTGGCTGCAACGGCTCTCCAACAAGGGGGCCTGCCTTCTGCAACTGTATCCAACTGGTCACTGCCAAGATCTAAGAGATGGAGTCAACACTCCCAAAGCATTTCCTTGTGACTCATGGACATAGAGGCGAGAAAGTTTTCTGGACGTCTGGCAGACCCAGAGCCGGTGATGACATCAAGGCGGCCTTCAAAGATCGAAATGCTGCATCCTGTTCAGGCTCCCATTCCAATAGAGACCTCTCCCTTCCTTTGGTAGCTTGATACAATGGTGAAATTGGGGATCCATATATCCTGCAGTCCCCAAGAAGGCTCTCACTTGCCTCCTGGTGGGATTACTGCACACAGTTTCTTTGCATCGTATTCTGCTGGTCAACTGGAATCCTAGATATTTCACTTCAGTTTAACATAATTGCGCCTTGGCTCTTGACATAGTACATTGTTTCTCTGTACACCAATACATCTTACAGTTCGGGAAAGACAGGCATTATCTTAACAAGATAAACAGTAGGTCTCTCTCCTGGCTCTCAAAGCAGCCGTAAATTACTAGACAAAGCGGCTGTAAACACTAAATAAATCCTAAATAAATACAGTTACAGCTCGTTTTGTTGTTCCCGTAATTTATGAACAATAATTATGTCTTCTATGCGGTGCTTGCTATAATACAGAAAAAGACCCCGTCTTACTCGATAGCATATGCAGTCAAAACCAAATATATCAGAGACAAAATTCCAAGCATTTTTGTAGTTACTGGCTCGGGATGCTTCATAGTCCTATCAGGGGTCTTAACCTCTACTTCGTAGGTCAAAGGGAAAACAAAAGCAGTTTCATTAATTTCTCTATCACTTCTTTTCAAACAGTGTTTGCTAATGACTGGAACATAAAAAAACACAAGACAAGGCTAAGCCCATAAATGCATTGAGGAACTCGAACGGGGTTAATAACATTCCTATCAAGTGATATATAATACATGACCATAGCAGAAGGAACATCACTATTAAAACATATTGAATAAAACAGGTACAATTTTCCTGAAATAAGCACAAATTAACCCAGCTGCAGAGCGTAGAATAATTGTAACCTTTAAAGCGTTAAGTAAAGGATACATTCCTGTCTTTGTCTCCGGGCTGTGTGAAAGACACACCCCCTTCTCTCTCTGCTGATATCAGTGAGACAGCTGCCTTTGTAAAAGTGATCCCTGAGTTGTTTCTTTAATATTATAAGGGAGACAAACACCAAACACTTTCTCCTTTCTCGCGACCTGGCAATGCACTAGTCAGGAGCCAGCACCTCGCTTGGTCTGTATTCTCAAGACCTCTCATTCACACAAGCAGGCATCCAAAACAGAATAAAATCCCCACATTCCCAAAAAACCTGACAGACTGACTGACTGGGGGGTTGGGTGGGTTCAGTCTCTGCTTATACCTTTAAGACTTCTGAAACTTACTAGGACCGCCCCGAGAGAGGTGATCAGACTCTCAAGCGCTTATTCCAGAATCCCGACTGACTGACAGACTGACTGATTAGCAGAAAAGTACTACTCAACGGATCATGGGTTGGATCCTGGACTCCCCTCGGGTTCGAGGTGTAGGCCGGCCGGAACCGGCCACCTGCGGAGGCAAGAGGAGCCCTCCCCGATACAAGAGGATGGGTGGCGCCGAAGGCTCTCCTGCAATCAGTCAGGGGCGGCTCCAGCCAGACGAAAACCTTTTGAGGCTAGAAGTCGTGGTATATTTACTTGAATACCATCACACTACTCACGTTTCCCGGTCAGGGAACCAAGACATGTGGCAGCACTGATAGCATGCAATAAATAATACCCGGAGTCAGTTCAAGGATCCAAACCAATTTATTGTGCACAAGGCCCAAGCATCAAAGGACTGAGCAATGGCGAACAGGAACAACTTCCTTATATACAAGCTTCACAGTTTGATACAGGCAGACTTTCTATTGGTTCCAACGCCCCCTGCACTCATCCAATCAGGGACCCTCTCTGGGCTATTGCTCCCTGTTCCCCCTTCGCAGACTAGTCTAACTAAGGCACAGTTCTATGTTATGGCTACACTTCTACTGCAAGGTCATATCTAGCTCGAGGAATGCAACAGTATCCATTTAGTATGGAAGTATTGTGCAAGCTTTGTAATAAACTGATTTTTCTAACTTTTAATTCTTTACTCTAACAGGAAAGTGGGGGTTAGAATCCAGGCCTATCTGACAGGCCTTTCACATCTATATAGGCCATCGCCTACCACAGTAGAGAGAATGAACCGAACCCTGAAGTCCCAGTTGTCCAAACTCTGTCAGGAAGCTCACCTGAAGTGGCCCCAAGCTCTCCCCATAGCCCTTCTCAGAGTACGTTCAGCCCCCACTAAGTCATTAGGAGTTTCCCCATTTGAGGTTTTGTATGGGAGACCCCCGCCCATAGTTCAGGGAATAAGGGGGGATATGAATCAGATTGGATCAGAAATCACTAGACAAGAATTGTTGGCTCTAAGTTCTGTCTTGCAGGACCTCCATACCTGAGTGCAAGACCAGTTGCCTATCAATCTGACAGAGCCACTGCATCCTTTCAAGCCTGGAGCCTCGGTGTGGGTTAAAGAGTGGAAGAAAACACAGTTGGCACCTCATTGGAAGGGACCATATGTCGTTTTGCTGTCAACGCCAACAGCAGTTAAAGTAGCAGAAATCGACTCCTGGATTCACCACAGTCGAGTAAAGCCAGCAGCAGTTCCTGAAGGTCATCCTTGAACCTCGACCGCAGATCCTGCATCACCATTGCGACTTACACTGCGAAGAAAACAATCTTCCTCGTGAAGTTTTCAAGCTCTGAATTATCAACATTTCAGTTTATCCATCATCAGAGACTATGATCATGATGATTACCTACTACTGTTTCATTTTTGCGGTAACCCTGGGACCCCTTGGGACAACCTTTGCCCTGCCCCCTTGTGCAGCTTGTATAACCACTACCCGAACTGGGATGAAAATCACCCAGACTTTACTTTATCACTCTTACTACACTTGCACTGGAAAAGTCAGTCAGTGCGTGTATAATGGTACAGAACTAAATGTCTGCACGAATGGAAAGACTCGTACTTGTTTTAAACCCCGACAGAATCCTTCTTACTATGTCCTGGAAATACGATGGAATGATGAAGATGGAGCCCTCATAAATGCTACAAGTCAACTCTCTGATCCCACCCGACCGGTACCTCTGTACTTTGATGCTTGTGATCTGATAAATAGAAATGACTATTATAGGTGTGGGTCATGGGAACAAGCTTACTACTATGATGACAAGTATATGTGTCCTGAAGGTGCATACAGATGGGGAATATGCACTGGGGTACATTCCCCATCCACTTATGGTAAGCCATCAAAAGATGACTATTTCTGCCCAAAATGGGGTTGTGTGTACTATGCTACCTGGTCTGGTAGCCCTACTGGACAAGACAGAGATAATCGCAAGGCCAATTTGGAAAGATTACCCCTACTGGAACCTAAGAAGTGTAAGAAAGGTGCCTGTAATCCTCTACGGCTTCTCATCCTCGACCCAAGCCAGTGGAAGCAAGGATTCCGATTTGGCCTACGAATAGCAGGAGGTGGAACTGTTCCTGGAACTTTTGTATATATCCAGCTTAACACAAAAACTCATGTTTCTTCACCCTACCGAATACATCATACTTTTTATGAAGCCATGAAGGCAGAATTTGTAATTCCCCACGCTTCTCGAAATTTGTTCATTGAACTGGCTGGAGCTGTAGCGTCCAGTCTCCATGTCTCTGACTGTCTTTTCTGTGGAGGAACTCAGATGGGAGACCAGTGGCCTTGGGAGGCGCAAGAATTGAACTATTCTGTACCCTATAACCAAACTGATCTTCATGCAGCCACCAGCGAATGGGTCCTAGCTAACCCCATTGTTGGAAACCTGTGTTTTTGCTCGAACTGGACCACAATTGACTATGTTAGTGGGACAATTAGTCTGTTTGAACCAGAAATACTATAACGCTACCACCAAAAAGACATCCTGGTGGTCAGGAACCAATGCCCCGGAACCCTCCAATCCTCTGATTATTTTTCCTAACCTTGCCAGGTTATGGACAGATCTGGCTTCTCACAATAACTGGTAAGCTCCACCTGAACTATATTGGATCTGTGGAACTCGAGCATATGCTAGACTCCCTACCAACTGGGGAGGTGCGTGTGTTTTGGGGACCATAAGACCTTCTTTCTTTCTCTTGCCCATTTCCCACGGGGAACAACTGGGATTTCCCGTATATAAGAGTCGACAGAAGCGAGAGGCCTTGAAGATAGGCCAATGGGACAAATGGGATGCGACATCTGAAGAATGGCCACCGGAGAGAATTGTTTCCTACTATGGACCTGCTACCCGGGCACAAGATGTCTCTTGGGGTTACCGCACCCCTGTGTATATGTTAAATCGTATTATACGTTTGCAAGCTGTTGTAGAAATAATAACTAATGAAACTAGTAGAGCACTAACCCTGTTAGCTAAACAAGCCACGCAAATGCGTACAGCCATTTATCAGAATCGCTTAGCATTAGATTATTTACTTGCTGCTGAAGGAGGAGTATGTGGAAAGCTGAATTTAACTAACTGTTGTTTGCAAATTGATAATGAAGGACAAGTTGTAGAAGATATAGCCAATCATATGAGAAAACAAACCTACGTACCAGTCCAAACCTGGCATGGCTTGCAACTCGATGGATGGTTTAGTTCTCTGTTTTCAGGAATGGGCGGCCTGAAAACACTTGTGTTCATTGTTCTATTTATATTGGCTATCTGCTTGTTTCTCCCATGTTTCCTACCCTTATGCTTGCGTATGCTGAACTCAACCATTGATAGTATTGTTGAACGTAAAGCAGCTACAAAAGTCTTAGCTATGTGGCAATATTCCCTTGTACCCCAACATGATGCTGATGACCACGTGTAATGTGTGATTTGATTCTCACCCTTCTCACTTGCAGGTGAGAATAATCAAAGGGGGGAATGTGGCAGGCTATGGCCTAGAATAGCCTGTAAATGTATGAGAGGCCTGTAAGCTAGGCCTGAGTCCCAGCCCCCACCTGAGAATAAGAATGCTGAGAAACCAAAGTCAGTAAGAATTAGAGAAACTGCTCTAAACTGCTTTAAACTGCTTTTTGATAAGGTTGTATAAATCCTTTGTTGAATTCTCCTATGCGGATGACAGACATGTTCCAGTACTCTATTTTCACACATTTTCTAAGCTAGCAGTGACCTTGTAGGAGAAAAGTATCAAAGTCTAAGAACTGTGCCTTTGTTAGAGAGTTCTGAGCAGGGGGAACAGAGTACTAGGCCCACAGAGAGATCCCAATTGGACGGGTGCAAGGGTCAGTAGGACCAATAGAAAGTTTGCCTGTATTAAACTGAAGAAGAAAGGTATAAAAGGTGTTGTTTACTGGACTCCATTGCTCAGACCATTTTGATTGTGACATTTGCCTGAGACTTGTGCACAATAAATTGGCTTGGATCTTCGAACTGACTCCTGGTTTTATTCATTGCGTGCACTTCGTTGCAACAGTATAACTAAGGATTAAGCTTCCCTTCTATCTTTCTCTAACCTTAGTGCTTAGTAGGGGGAAGGGGATCAGTTCAGAATTTTTCCCTTTTATAATTTTCTCCACAAAAAAAGGGGGTTGAGAGAGTAGACTTGGTATTTACCTAGAAGCTTTATGTTTCTGCGTTAACATTATCTTATCACAGCTCATTAGTGAAAGCGTTGGTGGCTCTTAAAAGAACCTTTGGATTGTAGGGTGCCTATGCAAGTCGGTGGGGTGTTTCAGCCTCCAAAGCCATAGAGTGCGGCCCTGGCACTTCAGCGCATACACAACATCCATAGCGGTCACTGTTTTTCTTTTGGCGTGCTCAGTGTAAGTGACGGCGGGCTTTGTGATTCCCTGAATATTATCACGCAATACCTTCCTGTGCCGCTTGGCACCCCCCTCCCCAAACCCTTACCACCTTTACCACATCCAGACATCCTTAACTCAAAAAAACCCCAACAAAAATCACTTATGAGCAACGAAACCTACCAACTGCTTCTGATATAGCAGCTGAGCAGACCTGATGGAGAACTAGTGTGCATGAGAAGGCGGGATTGCCGATTCTTCCTCCACAGTCCCCCTCCCCTTTCTGTTCGTTCTGCACCTTCTCTATCAATTCGTTTATGAAAGGAATAGAACTGAGCTGATCACATGCCTTCTCATACACGCCTGAAACATAGTTACCATTTTAAAGTGCTGCGAATGATGACACTCACAAATGGGGTAAGAGTAGTGACCTGACATGCCCCCCACTCAAATACGTCATTCCACATTAAAACGACTTTCAGAAATGCTTCTAAATCACCATTTGCACCATAAGACTTTAAAACACAGCTCATACAAGTAATGCTTAAAGGTTGCCCACTGGCTCCAGATGTACCCATCGGGCTTGATCCAGTCCTGTGTTTACCACATTGCATGCAGGGACTTGTAGGCTTGCATCTGGAGCCAGTGGGCAACCCTACTAATGCTAAGCTACATTCGGATCAGGAATCATTTGCAGGAAAATTGTTTCATAGAAAATGAGGACCAAAGATCAATAATTCCATTCAAATCAAATATGCCCCCGAATGTTCAGTCCAAAGCAGCAGTCTCAGCATGAGACGAGAGACGCCGCTGTTTTAAATGCTTGAATGGGAACGAGAGTGATGGAAGGTGACAGGCTATATGGATTGGTGGATGAGAAAGATAGAGAAGCAGTGGGGGAAGATGGGTGAGGAGAGGGGGCGTGATACCAGGCTATATGGGTGGGTGAGGGAGGATGTGGTGAGAATGAGAGAGGGTAGATACATGGCTATAATGGATGGGTGGGTGAGGGAGGATGTGGTGAGAATGAGAGAGGGTAGATACATGGCTATAATGGATGGGTGAGCGGAGGGTAGATGCTGGGGGCATGGTGGAAATGGAACCATGTGGATGAAGGGGGGTATCAAGGAGACATAAGTGAGAGGGGAGGAATGGGGAGTGGATGAAATAGGGAAGGAGGGAGACAGGAGAAATGGCAGAGCTAGGTGAGATGGAAAGTTGATAGAGGACTAGAAGGTGAAAAAGAGGATGACATTTGAGTGGAGAGAGAAACAGGAAGAAAGAAAAGGGAATTCTGAACAGGTCAAAGACAGATGTAGAAATGGAAGAGAATTTAAGCAGCTAGGAGGAGAGAGGGGAGAGAAGCAAACCTTGGAAAGAATTTGCTGGAAGACAGATGAAGAAAGCAGAAAAGAGAGAACTCAGGGCCAGCCAAACCATCAGGCAAACTAAGTGGTTGCCTAGGGCAAAAGCTTCTAAGGGGGCGGCAAAGATCTGTGCCTTCAGGTGCAGGGCTACCTTATCAGCAACAGGGTAGGGCAGTATAAATAGTCAGCAACAGGGTGGTGCGGTATAAAAAGTCAATGTGTCCTCAAGCTAAAGGTCACATGTTCAAATCAGCGTGTGCCCTACCTTCAGCCCAGGAGATTACTAACCACGCATTGACAGCAGTCATGACCATTCATGATCAGCTACCTTCTGGACACCACCATCTGCACCTGTGCACTTCCAAAAAAAAAAAAAAAGACCCTGGATCCCCACGCTCTGTTATCAAAACCATGGGTGGCCGCTTACCTCGGTAGAAGACTGATACCTTGTAGATGAGCCCATCACTACCGACCTCTGCCTTCTGGGGCCCCATGCTGTGATCCAGCAAACCATGCCGCCTGTTACCCTTGAGCTTCTGGTCAACCATCTCAAAACAAAGACCATCCCCAATAACTGTCATCATCATCATCTTATTGACATAAGGAGAGCACACGACCCCAGTAAGCTCTGTGGCACTAAACCTAACGGCACGGGGTGCAGGGTGACAGGCCCATGGCCAGCCTGGGATCTCCTGATCAACTCAGCATGCGCAAAGGCAGGTGCATCTGACCAGCGGTCGCGGGTTCAAAACCTGGCTGAGAGCCATATCGAGGAGTTACAAATGCTCTTGAGAGCCAGATTGCAGAGTTACGGATGCTCCAGGCAGTCCCTTCCCTCTGAATCAGGTAGGAGCCCTACCCATCAGTGGGACTGACCACGAATAGATCTGCTCACCACGCGGAGAACAGGAAGTGCAATTATTAGTATGGACATTGCCCGGTACCCGTACCAGTGTGTTTCTTCCCCGTTGACAGGTTATGATCTAGACCTGACCCTCGGCTGCTGTGGCTCCCACCTTCATGCAGCCCCAACACTGAATGGGGCTGCTGTGGCCACCATCACACAGCCCCCCTATGCCGAATGGGGCGGCTGTGGCTCCCACCAACATGCAGCCCCCAACGCCGAATGGGCATTGCTCTCGACAGCCTGCTGACGGCGATGACATTATGATCTGAGATAGATCTCCAGGGAAGTTTTCATTCTGGAAAGCTTCATGGCCTTGCGCTACTGTACACCCAGAGCATGGCTGACCAAGCCATCAGACTACACCCCTAGGGACTCCGCCTACATCTCCATCCGACGGGATACAAGCGCAAGCAATGCCTGCATCTCCATCCGCCTGGATAAAAGCGCAAGCCATGCCATGGGCGCGCATACAGTGCACGCATCCCCAGAGGTGTACTCACTCGTTTTGCAAGGTCACGACGACCTTGCAGCAGGGCCTACCACATCACCCAACCAGCGGTAATAATTCAGGCACCTCACACAGTACATAAAGAGAGGGTTGTTGGCCAGTCTCCCATGCTGGATTGACCACGCAAACCAGATCCCCGAGTTCTGGATTTGGCCATGGGATTTGACCAAACAAACCATGTCCCTGAGCTCTTGAGCTGACAAAGTTTTCCTGCATTGCTTTAGTGGTTTGTAGTCAGGGACATTAACTTCAAACAATACCACAGGCTCATGAATAGAAGCCATGGTGCCCAAGTAGTAGAGATGCCTACCCACAAGAAGCCAGAATGCCCAAACACAGATGACATCCAACTGTACAGGCACATGGGAGCGATGAATGTACCTGTGTTAAAATGGAATATGTATGTGTCCACCACTGAAACCATCTGTGCGTAGGACTGCAGCAGTAGAACGTCCAATACACTACACACACGCTGTGTATGATAGAACACACACATTGGGCAATGACCTGAAAGGTCGACAGGCGACAAAGTGATTTGAGTGAACGCGCTGTCTGCATCATCATGGGGATAGCAGAGGAACACACAACTAACAGGGGGCATGGTGCAGACTGGTGCACCAAGCTGGCCACATAAGTAGGAGGCAATAGGGTTAGAACGGAGGATACCTAGATGTAATGCCACGCTGCCATACAGTAATGTAGATCTGCAATGCACAGGCAAATGCAGAAACAGTAACAAAATGCCATGTCCCAATGTCCAAACAGCAGCCCTCCCACTGTGCAGAGCATATGTGTGGGTATCAATGGGTCCTACAATTGTGTAGATGCCCAGTCAAAAGTACGTGATGTATGTCAGAATGAGCAGACATCAGTTACGCATGTACAGAAACACCTTTAATGACCAAATGGGAGCAATAACAGTTACACAAGGCAATATGAGGACATGGAAACAGGTAGGAGATGTTACATGTTGCCAAAAAAACAAACATAGTCAAACCTCACAGAGATAGAGGTAGCACAATGCAGAAGGCTTGCTACAATGGGCGTTGTGGATACAGAAGCACCACAGATATGCCAATGAACAGGGAATGCATAACCTAAGGCAGAAATATGAGATACCCCCCGCACTACAGCCAATGGTGCATTGTCTGTGGCACAATGCTATGACATACGGAGGTCTGTGCACACATGCATTGATGGGGAGATAAATCAATGTACAGCGGGACATCTGTAGAGGAACCCCACACAACAACATGTATGCGTAGGTAGAACGAAGGGACTAAAATGGTGCATGAACCCACACAGAATCATGTAGGCACATGCACCATTGCTAACCTGGAATCAGGCAGATGCACATGCACCGTGTACGCACAATAATGACAGAGTGCTGCCCCAGATGAACTGTAACACTCCCTGCGAGTGTGAAACCGCAATCACAGATGGTGGCATGCATCACAGTAGTGTGGTGGCTACAAGTTTGTCATGTACAAGTACAAGGTAGGCAGACATAGCAACATGGTCTACAGGATGTTACCCCCGTGGCACACACGTGGCTGCATGCAACTGTCCACAGAAACATGTAGACATACTGCACTGCAGGTACACACATGGCCCACACACATCAACACATTGTCAGATAGATGGACAACATACATTGCGTATGTGACATCCTGCTGTATATGTTCGGTCGAGTACACATTGTCCCCAGTGAAAATGTCCTCCGAAAGTACACATGTGCTGGTACGGCTGTCACAGATCCATGGGCATGCAAGGTTATGTGTGACAACTCAATGTGCCACAGACTGTACTGCGTGTCCATCGTGATGAGCACGACACACAGCCAGAGTATGGCAGCAATGTTGTGTCAGTTGTCCCTGCTCGGCACAAAGTTGTAGTCAAACAATAATGTCCATCATAGGCGTGTGTCCCACTCGCTGAGGCCCATCACCCAATGGCACCATCCCCCAAGGATCTTTGCATGGAGCTGCTCTGTCCACCAATGGTACTGTGATGGGTAGGCCAGGCGCAATGTAGATGATATGCCATGTGTGTCCGCTGCGCCCTGTGATAGAGGGAGGAGAAACAGGTCATGGTATGCTGCACACAAAATAAGGTCACAATGGAGATGGAAAAACCTCCATGTGTACATAATGAGATCTCAGACATTTGCACAGGACACGATTACAACACAGAGCACAGTGTGAGTTGCACACAGCTGGAGATGGCACAGCCAACCAGGTTGCCATCTCAACACGGCCATGTCTATGGCCATGTAACAGGCGGCCCAATGGGCCACAGCATGTACAGCAGTGTTGGTGCACACAGATCCCACAGAGGTCCCCACCAAAACAGACAGCCCATAACAAACATGTGAAGTGTGATGTGGGTCAGAACAGAGCACACATGCAATGTACCATCTGTGTGCAGCAGGTGTCCAATAGGGAATGTCCAACACAGGCAAAGGCCACAAGAGGTCACAGTAAAGGTAGGGCATGTCGCTCGGATTCCTGCAATCACCATGGCCGCATGTGGAGCCGGCAATGCCACATGTTCAATATCTGTGTCGATATCTGTGAAACGGAAGTGTTGCTGTATAGTGGACTGGCAGCAAACACGAGACAGGTCAGTAGAAATCATAGAAGACATGCGTAAATATGTGCACACACTGCACACAAGGGCACCAGCACAGGGTTAGAGAAAGAGCAGTGAGCACCACCGCACAGGTGTCCAGGCATATCCCATCACCAGACAATGCACAAGGGTAGCAGAGAGTGTGCCATCACATAGACACCTCCCATAAACACAGACACACACACACAGTGAAACGGGGAGAGCATGCCGCCAGTAGCATACGGCCCCTGTGAGCCCAAGCTGAGACCAGTGGAGGCAAGCATCACAGTCCATGCAAGGAGACACAGATGTTGCATAATTGCACAATGCTATGGAAGGGGTGTATGTGCTGCCCGCCACCAACACACCCTGCGCCTGCAGACACACACAACCCCGTCACATGTGCCACAAATACAGTTGTGTAAACCAAGAACCTGACCTGAACTAATGGCCATATTGTTGCCAAACTGAACATGTGGGGTAGGGAGGCACAGGCCAAACAGGTGCACCACAAGATATGTGTAGTGGACAGAGAACAACAGAAATGTGATATGCCACATTGCCCCCACAGTACATATACCGCTATGTTCACCCAACACAGTCACCTGCAGGTTGATGGACGTACTCACAGGTACCACTGCACCGCTGTGATGGCCACGAACATCGGCCACCCCTGGGGCAGACAGAATGGAAACATAAATATGTGTAGAGACAGGCCAGAAACAGACACGGCAGCATGTACATGTAGACTAATATGCATATCACCACATATACAGGACTTACGTGAGAACAGCTCCTCGATCAGACATTGCCTGACCGCTGTTCCCACATGTGTGTCACCACGGCCACCTGCAGGAGGGCACAGTGGATCCTCCTCAAGATCCTCATTAATGTCAATCCAGATATTGTGCCTGAGTGCAATGTTGTGTAGGATGCAACAGGCCAGAATGATCTGTGCCACAGTCATGGGTTTGTACTGTAAGGCCCCACCGGTCCTATCCAGACACCTGAAGCGACTCTTCAAAACGCCAAAGGTGCGCTCGATAACCGAGCGGCTGGAGGCTTGGGCCTCATTGTACCTTCTCTTTGCATGTGTCTGTGGATGATGCACAGGAGTCAGCAGCCAGGCACGACAGCCATATCCCGCATCATCTGCAGACATAAATGTGGCAAGGTCAATCATGAACTGGTGGTCACACAAGTGTACACAAGCATCTACGTGCAAAAGGTCAACATAAACATGACGACACACACACATGATGTCTCATAATGGCACATGGCAGCTGTGCACCAGCGTTTGGGGTTGTGAGATACAAGACATGGGGGTGAGGCTATGAGGGCACAACACATCAACAGTAACCAGACCAATCACAACACCAACCTCCTGCAGCCCAAACCCATGAGTGGCATCCCTGAACACAGCAGGAGGATACATGGCAGTGCCCCAGGACTGGGACAGAGAACAGCATGCATGCAATAATGTGACGGCCATGGTACAGTGCACACACATATGCTGTCACAGTAACATATATAGTAGGGGTGTACCCACAATGGATTACACTACACACCAACACTGACCAACACAGAGCAGACATGTGGGATGCCACGTCGCACCACAATACCAGCCACGTGATACTACATATGAGTTAAATGGGGTGGGCCCCCCAACACAGCATGAAAAAGAATAATGTGAGCCAACTCAGGCCCCCCTCCGCCGGTAGCACACACACACATCTTTTAGACAGAGTCAACTAGGAACACACAACCCAGACTGACATATGTACATTGGCGTATGTGTGTGAGTCCAGGCTGTGCACTGTAGGTGATGTCAAACAATATGTGCAGCACACCAACATGGGGGACCACACCAAAAGACATGTGCAGTTCATCAACGGCACCTGGAAACAGTATAACCTGCACGTGTACCGGGATACACAAATGAGCAGAGACACACATGGCCCGCATAGTTACATCTGGAAACACACAAACGTATGTGTCCATGTCCCCTGTGATAGTGACATGGCATACTGGAGGACACCGCCCCACACAATGTCAGTGATGCACAACCACAATGTAGGGAGAGGCATGCAGGGGTCATATTCAGCAATGGGACCATGTATGGGAGACATCAGATGGGCAGTGATGTGCAACAGTGTGACGGTCTGTGCATGTAATGTGGTCCTAAAAAACTTCTGAGGTGCAGCATGCCATGTCATGTGTGTTGCAGGGGATATCCAGTCAGAAGCCCTGAATGGAACACCGAAGGTGACCCTCTCCCACCTGTGTGAGGTGCGGTGACCACAGGACACGGAGACAACATGAGCATGTTAGAGATGGCTAATACCCACCCAGCAGGACACAGTCCCCATATTGTCTGGCCTCAAATTGCCTGAATAGTGCCGAGTGTTGCAGGATATGGGAGTCATGGCCGGACCCTGGAAACCGGGGAACCACATTCAGAATACGCATACCTGCATCACATACAACCTGAACATTCAGGGAATGGTAGTGTTTGCGGTTGCGGAACACCACCTCCCTGTCTCTGGGCAGGACCAGGGCAACATGTGTGCAATCAATAGCTCCCATCACGTGTGGTATCCCTGCAATCTGCTGGAATGCCTGGCCCAGGGCCCCCTACTGTTGCCTACTGTTAGGGATTGTTATGTAATCCCTAACCTGGCTGACCATGGCCCGCAGTACCTGATGGAGACAGCGTGAGAAGGTGGGCCTGCTCATCCCCCCCACTGCGGCCACTGAGGACTGGAATCAGCCAGAGGCAAAAATGTAGGGCAGACAGGAGCTTGGCCAATCCTGGTATGGCATGTGACCAGGCAGTCGGGGGCTCGAGGTCAGGTCTCAGATCCTCATAGAGCTCCCTAATAGCCCCTGTGCTCAGATGGTAGAGAGAGATGACCTGGTCCTCACGAATGTCCTGGAGCAGGGCCCTGGGCCTGTAGAGATGAGGCAGGCGAGGGCGTGCCTCAGCACGCCTTTGGTGCTGTGCTGGACCTACCTCAGCCTGTGGAGCCTCCACAGCAGCAGGTCGGTGTTGCTGCGGGACTGCACCCATGCCCAGTTCCACAGCCCCAAGGACACCATCTCCCTCATCAGGCAACCACAGCTCGTCGAGTCCCAGCAACACCACCACTGCACAACCCACATGGTCAGTGTGAGCCATCATAGACAGAGGCCCTGAGCAATGTGGGGAGCTAAATACGTTGCAGGGCATGGCAACTAATCAGAAGCAACATAACACAGCTGCAGCTGCAATAACGCGCACCCACAACAAGCTGGCAAACGTACGGAAGCGGAACAATGTAGCGCGCATAACAAAACACACAAGCGCGTCTCACGATTGGATTATGCGGAAGGCGCATAAAAAGGGGAAGGTCACGCCGCATGTCCCCACGCGTGTAGCGAATATGGAATGTGCGCCTGCACAACGTACGCATGTTCCAATGTCAACGCATGTTGCTGCACGCACGTAACCTATGTGTCCAGCGTAATGCACGTCGGTGCATGCGTGCATAACGTGGAGCAACGTGCGTTGACATTGGAACATGCATACGTTGTGCAGGTGCACGTTCCATATTTGCTATGTGCGTGGGGACACGTGGTGTGGCCCTCCCCTTCTTATGCGTGCACCACATGATCCAATTGCGAGACGCGCGTGTGACATCATTGACACGTGTTACACCCAACACACACGTTATGCGAGTGCATAGCATGGAGTAACGTGCATTGATGTTGGAATGCGTGTTGCAACCTCAACGCACATTGTTCCATGTTATGCATGCGCGTAACCTACGTGTTGGGCGTAACGCATGGCAGTATGCGTGTGGAGCGACGTGCTTGCTGTTGGAATGTCCATTGCGTAGACTACACGTCGTACATAAAAGGGTACAGCAGATAGGCAATGGCAGCACACCATGGAACAAAGTGGAGCATGGGAGATAGCAGCAGCAGTGACACCAGCAGAGGGGGAGCCGGACAGTGCCGAGGCAGGCCCATCCAGCCACTGCCAGGAGCTGCAGAAACAATGCAGAGGTGTGGCAGGTGGCAGTCTCAGGCCAGTGCCAGACAACGCCAGGAGGAGGGCAGCCCGCTACACACAGGAGGAGAATGACCTCCTCCTGGCAGCCGTCCTGGAGCACTACGAGGTGCTTTTCGGGTGGCTCAGCAGCACCATAACCATCGGCCAGAGGAATGATGCATGGGAGGAGGTGACCACCGCAGTTGCCACAGCAAGGGGACCCACCCGTGACACTGAAAGCATACAGAAACGATTCCGCGATATTAAGTGCTCTGTCCATTCCCACGCCATTGCTGAGCGACGCCATGCACGTGCCACAGGAGGGGGTGAACCACATAGAGCCACACTGTCAGCCCTGGAACAGCAACTGGCAGACAGACTGGGGCCCATCTACCTCCACGGCCTGCTGCCGGAGCTGGATACAGCAGACCCACGAGCAGGTGGGACATAGGAATGTGATCTAGGGTGTGACAACACACAGGGGTAGGGGGGAGGCTGGGGACAGGCCACAGCCAAAGGACCATGCACAAACAGGGTGCCAGGAGGGATAATGTGGCCATCAGTGACAAGAGCAACAGAGCGGCCATGGGTGATGGTGTCAGCCAAGGCCCATGTGGCATGTAAGTGACATCTCACTGCAGACCTGTGACAGCGATAGAACAGCTGAATGAGGCTGCCATGGGCTGGGCCACACTGGACCCAAGGGGCCCTAGGAGGGTGATGTGATGATGGTACACATGGGTGAGGGTGGGCGGGCGTAGGGCAGCAAGCGCATAGGGGGGCAGGCAGAGGCAGGGATCATTGACCACCTATGTGCAGTGGAGCCACACTGGAGGGGCGGGGGCAGCAAATCACCCAGCGATGTAGAGTGTGTTGGTGACGGTGTCCCCCTGCACCCACGTGCGCATTGGGTGGCGGTGGCGGGACATCCGCAATGTGCGATGTCAATCAGTGGGGTGGGTGTGCCAAGGTGGGCAAGGTGCGGGGCAAGGGGGATGGGAGGGCAGCCCCGGATGTCAGACATGGGGAGGGGAACGATCCAGGGGGTGGCGTGGGCATGGTAGCCAGCGCAGCCTGGCCAGACCCACATGGCACACACGCACCCATGCACCCGCATGGCATAGACACCCACTGTCAAATGCCAGTTGCGCCATCACGACCCTATGCCATTACAGGGCAGGCACCCCTGTGCACGGATCCCAGCCACCACAGGGCACACCTGTCCCAGGCAATGGTGGGCCGGCAACCCCACTAGTACCCCAGCATCCCCAGCAGTGTACGTGGCCCGTATCCATTTGCACACACACACATCCACCGGTGAGGCACCGCTGACATCAGGGACACATACAACTGATGGCGCACCACATGTCCCTGCCCTGGAACTGACCCTGGCCACGTATCCACAGCTGGGGCTGGCCCCAATTGCCCTAGGTCACCCACAGCCCACCCTGCCACCACACCTAACCTGTGTACCCCCTCACCCCACAAGTGACATACATGCCATGGAGGTGGCTGCAGAGGTGGGGCCCCCCAGTCCAGAACTGTGTCCCTGTCCAAGGCGGACACGGATGTGAGGGTGCCTGAGGAGGATGAGGCGGAGCTGGTGCTGGAGGGGGAGCCAGTGGTACACCACCTCCCAGAGGACGGCGCTGAGGCAGATGGGGTGTGGGATGCAGCCGGTGGCGCAGCTGGACCACCTTCCCCAGGGACATCAGTACAGCCCGCACAGGTAGCCATCGGACAAGTGATCAGGGAGATATGTGCACACTCTGAGGCAGTGCATGAGGATGCAGAGGGTGAGTGACTGATCCGTCTGTCCAGCCATCACGTGTGTACAGGTGGACTGTGCAACCCGTGTCTCACTGCTTCCACTGTGTCTCACCCACAGGCACACAGAGGGCATTGCGTGAGATGATGGCAGGACAGGATTGCCTTCGGCGGGAGATACGCCACCAACAGCGGCAGCTGGGCGTCCTATGCCGCGAGATGCAGATGCAGAACAGGACTACAGCAGCAATAGCGGCCAGCATGGCTTGGATTGTAACCACGCAGGAGGCCATACTGGCACACATGGCGCAGCTTGTCACACCAGCACAAGTGGCAGAGGCAGCACCTGCCCCACATGGTGCCTGGGGATGTGCCAGACATGGAAGAGGGCGCAGGGGGAGCACGTGGGGGGGGGGAATGGTGTGCATGGCTAGGGGTCTCAACACAGTTGTAGGTGGGGGGGGGGGTTGTACACAATAAAGGAAGATATCACTGGTGTAACCTGTGGTCACATGTCTGATTCCAGCTGAATGGTCCATGTCCCCCTGTCACACATGTGGCCGCCCTGGGAACTTGCCCCTACCCCCCCACTTCCCAGGGTGAACCCTCACCTACCAGTCCCTGCTGGTCACCGCCCGCCCCCCCAGGCCGGCACTGGTCCAGAGTGTCTGCATGGCATGGGCCGCTGCCATGTGGCCATTCCCAGGGTGTGTCTGCCTGGTATACCTCTGCACCCCACAGCAGGGGTACATCCCTGCTTCCCTGATGTATGCCCAAGACCACCCACAGGGGGCATACATACCACCCCCCTGTCCACATGGCGGGCGAACGCGCATCAGTGTACCACGTCCCTGCCCCTGCCTCTGTGACCCATCCCCCTGTCCAGCCACATGGGGTACACCTTTCCCCCCCGTGGCCAGCCAGGAGGAGCAGCGGATCTGCCCCCCATCCAGACCCCCAGAACCGTAACCGCCACCATCCTCTGTGGCCCATGTGGGCCCATCACAGCCACCACTCGGCACCTCCGCCCACCCTGCCCCCTCTTGCTCCCCACCCCATGGCTAGTTGCATTGCCGTGTGCCCTCTGAAGTGCCCCACCATGCACCAATGTCCACTCCCCTGCCACCAATGACACACCTGACCTTGCTCGCCTCTCCCACATCCATCATGGTGTCCATGGCAGGCCCCACCCCCAGCATCTACAGACCCCCGTGCCACCATATCTCACCACCCAGCCAGATGCTACGTGCCCTGTACAGTGCATGGGGGAATGGGTGTACACAGCCAGGCACACGGCCATAGCATGCCGACCCAATGCCATGCCCTGCCCCCTACATGACACACATGGCAGGGGGTGTGTGCCCTGTCCGTGGGACATCAGGTGTGTGGCTGTGCTGTGTGGCACCCATGCCATGTGTCGCACCATGTGTGCAATGTTGGCATTTGCATACCACCATGGGTCTAGCCACGGCAGCCCATTGCTACCCCCCCCCCGCACCTGTGCTGACGCATCGGCGCACATAGCCATGCACTGCCCTTGCCATGGGGTGTCTACAATGTTCTGGTATGGTGATATGCACCCACGCACACACGGGCATGCCTACAACTGACCTTCTCACCTCTCTGCCATGTGGCTAGATGGGACACTGGACCAGCATGCGTTTGTTTAACATATATACATATTTATTTACAGGTTTGTCATGTCATTCTTTTGGGTTCCATCTCCCGCTCCCGGCAGCGATGCCAGTCCCGGGGCACAGGCTGTCACAGTGCGGGGGTCACGTGTGTGACTACCCCTCACACCCCCTTGGGGCCTCCTGGGGCAGGTGGATGACTGACTGGGCCTGCCTTGCCCCTCTCCCTCAGCATGCGCAGCCGATCATCCAACATGGACAGAGCCACCAGCATCTGCCCCAGGACGTATGTGTGCTCCTGCTGTGCATAGGCCTGGGCACACCGCCGCAGCCAGGCAAAGGCCGCATATTCAGCCACACAGACACACATTCCCCCTTGTCGGTGTGCCTGCATGTACCGCACGTCTGCCTGCAGTGCTGGATGAAAGGCCCTCACCCAGTTGGGTGACAGCACTGGCACCATGGGGCAGGTGGCCGGGGCCCCCAGTGCACTGTGGCAGCCTGTGCCGCTCGGGATTGGCCATCCCCTCCCACCCCCGCCCCCTCCCAGCCCCCATCCTCCTCTGCCCCCTCACCACCCTCCCCCCTCCTCCCCCCCCCCACGGGCCCTCACTGGGCATCCCTGTGATACTGTAACAGCTGCAACTGCCATACAACCAGGATGCATAGCAGGGGTCTGGTGAGGCCTAGGGCATCATAGGGCTAGGCAGCTCTGTGAAACTCAACCAGGAGCAGGGAACGCAGCACCAGGGTGGATAACAGGGCTCTGCAAGGAGGCCTGGGGCATCCTGGGGCTGAAGCAGCCCTGTGAAAGTAAACCTGGGGCAGGGAGCTCAGCACCAGGGTGGGTAATAAGAACATAAGATATGCCATACTGGGTTAGACCAAGGTCCATCAAGCCCAGTATCCTGTTTCCAACAGTGACCAATCTAGGTGATACGTACCTAGCAGTTTCCCCAAAAGACACAGGTTCCACAATGCTTGTACTGGGTCAAGCATTGATATCCTGCGTCCCTTCTTAATAATGGTTTATGGACCTTTCCTCCAGGAACTTGTCCAAACCTTTTTTTAAACCCAGCTACACTAACAGCCTTTACTATATCCTCCGGTAACAAATTCCAGAGTTTGATTACACGTTGAGTGAAAAATATTTTCTTTTATTAGTCTTAAATAGGTTACCCTGTAGCTTCATTGCATGTCCCCTACTCTTTCTATATTCTGATAACAATCGATCTACATTTACCCATTCCACTCCGTTCATTAATTTATAGACTTCTATCATATCGCCCCTCAGCCGTCTCTTTTCCAGGTTAAAGAGCCCTAACCTTTTTAGCCTCTCTTCATAGGAGTATCCTTCCATCCCCTTTACAATTTTGGTGGCTCTTCTATGAACCTTTTCTAATATCGCAATATCCTTTTTAAGATACGACGACCAGAATTGCACACAATATTCAAGGTGCTGTCTCACCATGGAACGATATAGAGCCATTATAATATCTTTTGTTTTATTTTCCATTCCTTTCCTTATGATATCTAGCATTCTATTTGCACTCTTGGCCGCCGCTGCACACTGGGCCATGGGATTTAACATGGTATCCACAATGACGCCTAAATCTTTTTCCTGGGTGATGGTTCCTAATGTGGAACCTTGCATCGTGTAACAATAGTTTGGGTTGTTCTTCATAACTTTGCACTTGTCCACATTAAATTTCATCTGCCATTTTGATGCCCAGTCTTCCAATTTCTCAAGATCCTCTTGCAATTTTCCACAATCCTCTTGGGTTTTAACAACTTTAAATAGTTTTGTGTCATCTGCAAATTTGATAATCTCACTCGTTATTCCACTTTCCAGGTCGTTTATGAATATGTCAAAAAGCAGCGGACCCAGCCCAGATTCCTGGGGTACACCACTATTCACCTTTCTCCATTGGGAAAATTGGCCAGTTAGCCTTACCCTCTGCTATCTTTTAACCAGTTCTTGATCCACATTAGTACACTGCCTCCTATCCCAGGACTCTTTAGTTTTGCCAAAAGCCTCTGATGAGGGACCTTGTCAAAGGCTTTCTGAAAGTCCAGATATACTATATCAACCGACTCACCTTTGTCCACCTGTTTATTCACACCTTCAAAAAAAACACAACAGATTAGTAGGACAAGATCTTCCTTTTCTAAAGCCATGTTGGCTGTCTCCCATTAGGCCATGACTATCTACATGCTGAGTAATTTTATTCTTTATGATGGTTTCTACCATTTTTCCCGGTACTGACGTCAGGCTCACCGGTCTGTAGTTTCCCGGATCACCCCTGGAACCCTTTTTAAAAATTGGTGTTACATTGGCGATCCTCCAATCTTCATGTATTAGAGATGATTTTAATGATAGTTCACAGATTACTAATAGCAGGTCTGCAATCTCAAATTTCAGTTCCTTCAACACCCTTGGATGTGTACCATTCGGCCCAGGTGATTTGCTACTCTTCAGTTTATCTAATAGTTGTAATATATCTTCCCGATGTATCGATATTTCCTTCAATTCTTCCGCACCTTTAAATACCACTTCAGTCATGGGTAACATCCCTACATCTTCCTCACTAAGGACCGAAGCAAAGAATTCATTCAGTCTCTCCGCTATCACCTTGTCACCTCTTAGTGCCCCTTTAACCCCTCTATCATCTAATGGACCAACTGACTCACAGGTTTTTTGCTACGAATGTACTTGAAAAAGTCTTTATTTCGCATTTTGCTTCCGCAGCAAGCTTCTTCTCAAATTCTCCCTTTGCCTGCCTTATCAATGCCTTGCATTTGACTTGCCAATGCTTGTGCTGTTTCCAGGTTTCGTCATTTGGCTCTTTTTTCCATTTCCTGAAAGATGCTTTTTTGGCAACAACAGCCTCTCTGACCTCACCTTTAAACCATGCTGGCAGGATTTTGGACTTCCTTCCACTTTTCTTAAAGCGTGGAATACAGCTGGCCTGGGCTTCCAAGATAGTATTTTTCAACAACACCCAAGCTTGATGTAAGTCTTTAACCTTTGCAACTGCTCCTTTTAGCTTTTTCTTAACTATTTTCCTCATTTTATCGTAGTCTCCCTTTCGAAAGTTAAAAGGTAGTACTGTGGATTTCTTTACTATCCCTCCTCCACTAATTAAATCAAAGGCGATCATGCTATGATCACTATTGCCAAGTGGCCCCAACACCCTTATCTCTTGCACTAGATCTGGTGTTCCACTAGGGACTAGGTTGTCTTACTACATCAAAGGCTAACACCTTGTAATGAAGATGTGCAGTTTATTTACAAACAAAGCAAGGATACTTATTCAGAAAGGCAAGTAATTCTCTTAGTTACACATGAGTAGTTAGAAAAGATAACTAGAAAGCAATTATTTACAGGAGAATAATACATCACCGATAGAGTTATGAGATATTGCAGCTATTTACAGAAGAATAATACTTCACCAAACTGGCATCATGCAGTCCCTCAAAACATCAGCTGGGAGAACTCAGCGGAGGCTGCAGAACTCTGGGATTCTTTATGCATGGCATGCGCCTGGCCAAGCAGATCTACGCTCTCTCTGTTCTGGATTTTCTCTGTACTTATATAGGCACAAATGTGTTGCAGCTAGCTCTCACACATGAGCTTTTCCCTACAGATATTCTCCACCCCATCCACCTTTGCTTGACCAGTCCTTCTCCAGCCTTTGTTTGCTCCCAGCCTTTGGTTTCCGGGCAGGCTTCTGACAATGCTCACCCCCCATGGTTTTAGAAGCTCAAAACTTACACAATCAAGACGCTGGTCAGACATCTGAGAATGCTCAAGGGAGACACCCCCCATGGTTTTGAATTCTTATCCTGTCTACATTGGCTAGGTAAATGCTTCTATATTGGCTAAGAGAATTGTTTCGAAGGCTAGGTGAATTGTTCTCTCTAATGGATCTCCATTAGAAGAACTCCTCCCTAGTCTTTCAGTATCCCTCAGGCTAGATGTGTAAGCAGTTTCTCACCAGATTGCAAATACAGCTTTGGTCTCTGGGCTAGCAAGCTGGGTCAGCATGATTTCTCACAGGCAGAATGGCTCAAAGCAGAATGGCTCAAGAGTTGAATTTCCTTGCCAAGTTCAATATTCCTTGCTGATCCAAATAAATCTTTAATTAGTAATACATAGGTCTAATATGGCTTCCCCTCTGGTCGGTTCATGAACAAGCTGCTCCAAGAAGCACTCATTTATTTTATCTAGGAACTTTATCTCCCTAGCATGTCCTGACGTGACACTGACCCAGTCGATACCGGGGTAATTGAAATCACCCATTATTATTACTGCGCTGTAACATTTGTTAGCTTCCTTGATTTCTTTGAGCATTTCATCATCCATTTGTTCATTCTGGCCAGCCGGTCGATAGTACACCCCCACTGCCATTACCTTCCCCTTTTTACATGGAATTTCAATCCATAGAGATTCTACAGCAAATTTTGTTTCCTGCAAAACTTTAATCCTTTCTGACTCAATGCCCTCTAACATAGAGCGCAACCCCTCCACCAATTTGATCAGCTCTATCATTACGATATAGTTTGTACCCAGGTATTACAGTGTCCCACTGGTTGTCCTTCTTCCACCATGTCTCTGATATTCCAATCATATCTAACCTCTCGTTTAGTGCTATATATTCTAACTCTCCCATCTTATTTTTTAGACTTCTATCATTTGCATGCAAGCATTTTAGAGACTTTATTTTATTCATATTAATTTGGCTATTGGTAGACATGGGTAATTTGGGATCTTGAAGCTCTGTCTTATCCATACTTGAGGGCATTTGGGCTACTTTACTCTTTTTTGTAACCTCTCTGCTTTTGGTAGTATCCTTCAAGGATACATTCTCCTGAACCATCCGCTCTTGGGCGACTGTCAGCTTTCCCCTATTATCTAGTTTAAAAGCTGCTCTATCTCCTTTTTAAAGGTTAATGCCAGCAGCCTGGTTCCATCCCGGTTAAGGTGAAGCCCATCCCTTTGGAAGAGCCCCCCTTTCCCCAGAATGTTCCCCAGTTCCTAACAAATCCAAAACCCTCATCTCTACACCATTGTCTCATCCATGCTTTGAGACTCCAGAGCTCTGCCTGCCTTTTGGGTCCTGCGAATGGAACGGGAAGCATTTCAGAGAACGCTACCCTGAAAGTTCTGGATTTCAACTTCCTACCTAAAAGCCTAAATTTAGCCTCCAGAACCTCCCTCTGCAAGGAGGCCTGGGGCATCCTGGGGCTGGGCAGCCCTGTGCAACTGTAACAGCTGCAACGGCTCTGTGATGTGGTCCTGGGCATCCTGGTGATGGGACATATTTGTGGGCCTGCAGAGGGGAAAGGAACCTCAGCACCTGGCTGATTCAGCCACCTTTCCTGGCCAGTCTCACATCTCTTGGGGGACAATGTTCTGACGAGATATTCCTATCATATGGTATGTCACACATGATCAGAGCAGGCGGGGGACCACTGTTGGCTGATATTGCATATGGTGGATACAGGTTCCTGATATATACCACATTGTAGTCGAAATGCTGGATGAGGTTTAATTACTTCGAGTAAGCTTTCAAAGGGTTGGCAGACCTCTGTGATGCTGGCTGGTGCATCCTGCAGATGGGGCAAACCTGCACACATCAGCCGTGATGCGTACGATTTTCCCTGATTGCCCCACATACACATCCTGTTCCATTGCTGTGCATGTCGGATATGTCTGTTGGTTGCCGGATATTGGTTTACACTGCTAGGTTTGTGTGCTTGTCCCCATGCACTTACCTCACGTGGGTAGTCTGCAGCGTGATTGTAGCGCCTGGTGAGGTGCATCCATGACCTCCTCACCCTGTTAAGGTTTTGTCTGCATGATGAGCCAGGGAACAGACGCTCCTGGTGCAGACAGATAAGTTCAGCCAGCAGGTGCAGGTCTGCATCGGAGAAAGCAGGCTTCCGTGACCTGGCAGCCATCTTGTCTGCTATGTGCACAACGCTCCGATGACGCAGTGACAGTGTGTGCCCACGCACGTACTGCCGTGTGTCCGGTGCACCCCCTCGCATTCATACGTTTGAGACGTTCGATTTGTTAGTTTGAGGCATTCTGTAAGGTATCTCGTCACAGTTAATATTTGTGGGTGGGACATGCCATATTCCCATTCTTTTGCCATTGTGGTATCCTCTTCCGTCGTTTGGGGTTGACATTACACCCTTTCCTGCCATATTGCACAACCCCAGCTCATTGTGGCACTGTAGCACACTTCTTGGGCAACTGGGGGGGGGGGGGGGCTTGACGATGTGGGAATTGCCAGGGTGTTTTCGGTATATTTTATTTATTTTATTTATTTATGCTTTTCTTCTATACCGCTTTTTCCCAAGATCAAAGGCGGTTTACAATTAACATAATGAACATGGTTTTACATGGAACATCGTATTTTCTTCAAACTATGTACAATTAACTTTTCATGAACAATAACATGGAACATGTAATTATACAACTGCTTTAAACTATTTACATCAGTCAAATATTTACATTAGTCAATTATTAATTGTGGTTTTAAGGGTTGTTTTTTTTCCTAAGTGTGTTGAGGTTTGAGGCTTTTTTGATCTGTGGTTAGGGAGGATTTTTATGGAGGTGTGGTGAGGGGGATGAGGGGGGTTCATTAGGATTTATAAAGTGTTCTTTAAACAGATATGTTTTTAGTTCTTTCCGGAATGTCTGGAGATCCTTTATTTTGCGGAGGCTTAGTGGGAGTTTATTCCATAGGGTGGGGGCTGCATATGAGAATGCTCTTGAGCTTGTGGTTTTTTTTGTTTTTCGAATTGATTTTTTTATGTCTAGTGAGTGGGTTGCGTTTTGTCTGCGGGTTCTATGTTCTTTTGGAGCATGTAGTAGAGTGGTTAGATGTGAGGGTGATATGCCGTTGATAAGTTTAAATGTGGTTAAGAGTATTTTGTATGATATTCTACTATTTATGGGAAGCCAGTGTAGTTCGGCGAGGATGGGAGTTATGTGGTCAGTGAGGCGGGCTTTTGCTGTTACTCGAGCACAGATGTTTTGAGCTCGTTGGAGTAAGTTGGTATTTGTGAGAGGGAGGCCGATAAGTAGACTATTACAATAGTCAAAGTGTGGAGTGATGAGTGAGCTGATAACAGATCTGAAGTCATGTGTGTCTAGTATTGGTCGTAGGTGTTGAATGGTCTTAAGTTTATAGAATATAGTTTTCACGGTTTGTTTTATGTGAGGGAGCATACTAAGTGTGTGGTCTATTATGATGCCTAGGTATTTTACTTCCTTTTTGATTGGGATTATTGTGTCGTTAATTGTTATTGTTTCAGGGAGAGTAGAATCTGGTTTTCTTGTTACGAACATTGCTTCAGTCTTTTTTAAGTTGATGCTGAGGTTATTATTTTCTAGCCAAGTATTGCAGTCTAGTAAGTTCTGGTAGGTGGGATTGTTCGTGTTTATTGGTTGAGTGAGCATGATATCATCTGCGTATATGTAGTGGTTGACTTTATGTTTTTTAAATATATTTGTGATGGGTTGAAGATACAAGTTGAAAAGGAGGGCTGAAAGTGCCGAGCCCTGTGGAATACCTTGTCCTTGTACGAATGGCTCAGAGGTGTCTTGGCCTAATTTAACGTGTATCGATCGGTTTGTGATGTATGATATAAACCATTGTAGAATTGTTCCTCCTATTCCTAGGCTTAGGAGTCTGTTAATGAGTGTGTTGTGGTGGACATTGTCAAAGGCACCAGCTATATCAATGAATATGAGGATGTAACCTTGGTTGCATGTGTCAGTGCCTTTTATGAGGTCATCCATGAGTGTTATTAGCAAAGTTTCGACCCCGTGTGATGGGCGGAAGCCGAATTGATGTGAGTCAAGTGGTGCATGTGTGTCGATAAAATCTTGTAGTTGGAGCTGTATGATTTTTTCTATTACTTTGGCAATAAACGGTATGCTGGCTATGGGCCTGTAGGAGTTTGGGTCTGTAGGATTGAGTTTATTATTTTTTATTATAGGGCGTAAGGATGTGAGTTTTAGGGCATCTGGCATGATGCCCTGGGATAGTGATTGGTTTACTATATTTTGTATATGGATAGCTAATTCATTTTTGGTGTTTTTTATCCATGATACTGGACATGGATCTAGGGGGGAGGTAGTGGTGTTGATCATTGATATGATATTGAGGAGGTGTTTTTGTTCAATGTCTTGAAAGGTTATCCATTTATTGGTTGGTTTTAAGTCCGTGGGTATAGTTATGATTGTGTTAGATGATTTGTTTTTTAATTTGTTAGCAAAATGAGTTGCAAGGGTTTGTGCGCTTATCGTTGATTGTTCAGGCTCTGGAGTTTGGGTTTTTGTTAGTGTTTTTATAATTGCAAATAATTCTCTCGGTCGATTGAGTGCCATATTTATGACTTTTGTGTGGTATTCCCTTTTCGATCTGTTAATAGTGTCTTTGTATTTGTTGAGAAGACTCAGGTATTGTGCTTTATTATCGCTTGTTTTAGATTTCCTCCACCGTTTTTCTTGTTTTCTTAGTTGCTTTTTTATATTAGAGAGGTCTCTATTGAACCATTTTTCCGACTTTCTTTTTGTGAATTGTTTTTGGGGACCTTGAGTGGGAGTTGCTGCTTCTTTTATTGTTGAGTTCCATTGGTCTATTATAGTGTTGACTTCCGTTGTGTTATTTATAAGGTTAGGTAATACGGTGTCTAGGAAGGTGTCTTTGTTGAAGTGCGTAAAGCGAGATTTATAAGGTGTTGGAGTAGTTTCAGTGTTGGTGTGTGATAGTGAGAGTAAATTGAAGGTTATTAGGTGGTGATCTGACCATGGTACTTCCGTAATAAGAGGTGGGGATTGTAGTTGGTGTTTATTAAATGGGGTGGGGATGAATACAAGGTCTAGAGCGTTACCTTTTGTATGTGTAGATGTTTGTATGATTTGGTTGTAACCAATGTTCCCTCTAATTTTCTGTAGGCTGTGTGCGCATAAAATATCAGCTGTGCAACTTTTGAAGGAAGGTTACATTTTTGTGCACCACATAACGACACTCGGAGTTATATACTTTAAAATTTGTCTACACATCATAATACAGTATGTACACATTGATTTTAATCAAATTAAATGAAAATAGTCGATTACTAAATGAAGGGGAAAATTTCTAGTAATTACAATCACAAATTTTAAATTTTAAGACGTCTGTGTTGTTTTCTATTAGAATCAGAACCGTAATTTTTGTGCGCTCTGTTGTAAAGTATGTGCGCTCGCTCGGCGAGGTGTGTGCGCGCGCACACGCGCACAGCTTAGAGGGAACAGTGGTTGTAACCCATTTCTTTCATGGAATCCATAAAGTTGATTGTGTGTTGTGGGTTGAGTGATGGAAGGTTCAGATCACCTAATATAACAAGTGGTTTTCTCTGTGTAGCTGTACATGCAAGTTCTAGGATGGGGGTGAGATTTTTGTGGTCCGCTGAGGGGGGCCTGTAGATGAGGGACAGTGCAAGGGTTTTGTTTTCTATATTTATGATGTCCATACCGTCTATGTTATTCACATTTTTTTAGTGAGTATTTGAGCTCTTTTTTGGTGATGATAAGGGCCCCGCCTCCCCTTTTTGCTTCTCGGTGGCAGTTGAAAAGGTCATATTGATGTGTGTTGAGTTGGTTTAGGAGGATTGTGTCTGTGGGTGCGAGCCAGGTCTCTGTGATGAGAAGTATATCAGGTTTTTCATCAGTGATTATGTCATTAATTATTGGTATTTTATTTCGTATGGATCTTGCATTTATGAGGATGAATTTTCTGATGGTGTTTGTTTCAGAAGATCTGCTTATAGGTTTGACTTGTACGAGATTTATTTGTATTAGTCTTGAGTGTCTGGGAGTGTTGGGACGGTGTGTCTGGTTAAGTGTGTGTGAGTATGGTTGTGGTGTGGTTTTGTATGGGTTGTGAATGATGGGGATGGTGTTGTATGCTGTAGGATTTGGTTTGAGAGCGTAGATGTTTTGGGTTAGGTGAATGGTTAGTATGGTGATAATAAGGTAGGATTGGTACTTTGTGAGATCCATGTTTGTAAGAAATGTGTTGTATTAAATGATTATAGTAAAGGATCATACAATGACTATGGATGAAATTACTTGTCAGCAGCGTTAATAAAGTGTAGTACAGAGAAGTCAGTTCAGGGTAACTTTGCTACTACAAGCAGAATATATAACTGTGAAGAAAAAGATCAAGTTGACAGCTGTGCAGGAGGATATTGAACAACAGTAACTGGGATAATTTAAGTGTACCAGTACAGTGATTACAAGTTGGACAATAATTAACTGCATGAAGACAGTACTATGGTTGTGAGGTATCAGTTACTGACAACAGTATAATAACAGAGAGGTATGGCTACTGACAACAGTATAATGGGAGAGATAGGTAGTGGCTACTGACAACAGTATAATGGGAGAGATAGGTAGTGGCTACTGACAACAGTATAATAGGAGAGAAAGGTAATGGCTACTGGGAACAGTGTGATTACAGATGCTGGTAATATCATGGACAATCAGTTCATTTAGAGGTAGTATACTTGCGGTGATGGACAGATCATCTGGTTGCTGGTGAGAGTAAGCTCAACCCTAGGGGAGCTCAAGCTGCATGCTTATCCAGTTGATTGAAGTACTCCGTGAGTGTCTCGGTTGGGCTGGTACAGTTAGTTAATGAAAGAAATCTATGGTGTCCGCTCAGTTGCTGGTGTCGGCAGGTATACTTGCAGTTGGAACGTTGCAGTGAGGATGTGGTTCGTGAGCTGGATCTTGGGGGAGCTCGGCTGCTCTTTGTTGTAGTTGTTGGTGTCGGCGTGGGCTTGGGGTTTTTTTAGCGTTATTTATCTGTCTTGTGGATCTTTACAGGCCTTAGCCTAAGGGCCGTATATATATATATATAATATGGGCCGGTATATATATATATATATATATAATATGTACATAGATATCTTTAGGTATCTCTTATGCTGCCTCTCATTATATGTGTGTGGTTTACATTTCACAAACTTATATTACATTGCACAGGGCATTGTAACTTGGGAAAAACTATTTCTACAGGGAACATAGGCAATTTTGGGTTAGGTGGCTTGTACATGACCATGGGGAGCACCTGTGTGACTGGGAACCCTGGGCCTTCTAGCACATGGTTGTTGTCCCTTGGTGGGATTTGAACCCACAACCTTCCGGACTCAGGGGTAACCTGCCCAATCCACCTGGCCACCTCTCCAATGACACATACTGATGGAACATTGGGCTGCAGATGGTGCAGATCCATTTCCCCCAGTGGGGGTGGGGGTGGGGGCGGCAGGGTATTTACAATGCTGGGTCAACAGCGCAGTGGTGGTAACATGCACATCGGTCACAGGCAAGGCACACACACAGATGAGCAATGCGGGACAGGGTACCAGGGTAGGACATTCGGTGACACCCTGCACAGCCAGACAGGACTCTGCACAGTTGTCAGATGCAGATAGCTGGATGGGGGGTGGGGGTTGGCATCTGTCGTGTGCTTATTATGGCCTGGCAGCACGGCTCTGCATGGATATGCCTGTTGCTGCATGCAAAACATCAGAGTTGGGCAGCCATGAGGGGGGAAACAACGTGGAGTCACCACATAGTCACTGTTTGCAACGTCAGTGTATTGAAGAGTGTTCTATACCTCTATTGCCTGTTGTACAGCAGTGGCTGGTTACTGAGTGTGTGCAGGTCACTGCACAAACCATCTGCTCTGTGTACCAGGAGAGGTTTATAGCACCAGTACCCATGATGCATTGCACATGTGGAACAGCGGTCTACGGCTGTTCACAACTTGGGGTCTGCGCCTCTCCATTGCCACAGCTTGTTTGGATGGCCTGCCGTACATGATACTGACACAGACTGGCTAAAGACCCCTCCATTGTGCAGGTTCTGTGTTCACCTTGAGGGTAATGATGTGCGCACAGAACTAGGTCCACACTACATGTGATGCAAGGGATAGGTCCTGCTGCACATCACCGTCATTGGCAGTGTGTGGCAGGTGTTCATCACAGTGTTACCGATGGTACCTCGGTGGCTGTCTGGATACCATGGTCACATGTGGCTCTCTGTGCCAGACACTGCCCAGATCTGTGCATACCCAGTGCTAAGGTCAGGCTGCCATGGACACCTGTGAGTAGGGCGGGGAGGTGCCTGGATATGCATGGGGATTTATGTCACACTGACTCCCTACTGCTCAGGGCAGTATACACAATATGCCCCTCCCCACTCATGGGAGGGAGGCAGGGGAGCTGGTGCCTGAGCATGGGGGAACTGCCTATCAGCGCAGCACACCCAGATGGGGGGGGGGGAATACCCCTCCAGGGCTGGTGCGTATGACCCATACCTGTGACTGGACCATTGGCAGACTGGCAATACTGTGTCTCTTTGCCTGTACATCCTCTCTAGCCAGAGCCTGCCATGCACCAGCAGACAACACTGTCATTCTGTGCCTGCAACAGCATTCAGCGTGTTGTAACCATGCACTGTCTACCTCCAGACAGTCTACCCAACCATAGGGTGTGCAGCACACACACACCACACTGGTATGTTGGTGATTATGCCCCAGACCAGGGATCACACAGGTGTCACTGCTAAGAGCTAGCATAGAGCACTATGGGGTATCCTGGATATGCCATGGTCACTGCTAGATCAGGGCGAGACTGGCCTTCCAGCATGACATGTTGTGTCCACCCTGTACATGCAGGTGGTGTTCACACACTGGTGTGTCCCAGCCATGGTCCTACTCCATGAGCAGATACAGCCTGGCCCCCTCACCCTCTCTGGGACATACCCACAATACCTTGCTCCTCATTATTCACATTTGCAGGGTGACACTTTCAACAGTTGGACAATGTGGGCCCAGAGCCTTGTGGGCAGCCACAGAGACCAATGGTTCGACATACACCCACACCTACTGCAGTTTTCACAGTGTTTGGGAGGCCTGCCCACCACACCACAGATATCTTTGAACTGTGCAGGGGGTGGTGTTGATGCGGTGATGGTACCTGCAACTCTGGCCTGGAGCCGACAGCCTTACTTTACCTGCGGTTTTGGATGGTGGTACCTGTGTGAGTGGACTTTGTACCAGTGTTGTCTGCTGCTGTGGGAATTGCACTGTAGGATGTTGTATCTACCTTGTTGGGGAAAATGTGGCGCTGTGCTCTGCAGGGTCTGCATCTGTGCCCCTCTGCTCTGGGACACACTCACTGTGTGTACTACACCTCAGTGCTGCCACTGATGCACAGCAGTCCATGCGGCTACCTTTACTTCTCTTCAGCCAGACCTTTGCTGTTTTTATGTTGTATGTCCATGTTTTGATAAAATGTGGTGATATGCTCTGTGGGGTCCGCAGCTGTGATAGGACCCTGTGACCTTCTGCTCCAGGTTATATTGCCTGTGTGTACTGCGCCACAATGTTGCCACAGGGCTGCATAGGCTACCTTTACTTTTCCTCCCTCAGACCTTTGCTGTTTTTCTGTTCTATGTATGTAGTCGGGTAAAATAGTGGTCTGTGCTCTGTCAGGTCCACTGCTGGGGACTGAACCTTTGACCTTCTGCTCCAGGTTATATTGCCTGTGTGTACTGCGCCACAGTGTTGCCACAAAGACACAGGGCTCCATAGGCTACCTTTACTTTTCCTCCCTCAGACCTTTGCTGTTTTTCTGTTCTGTGTACCTAGTCAGCTAAAATAGTGGTCTGTGCTCTGTCAGGTCCACTGCTGGGGACTGAACCTTTGACCTTCTGCTCTGTGTTATTCTGGCTGTGTGTACTGCACCACTGTGTTGTCACAGGGGCACAGCAGTCTCTGGGTCTACTTTCACGTCTCCTCAGCCAGGCCTTTTCTGTTGGACTGTGCACCACATATTGGTACAGGGCATGGCCTGGGTCCACTGCAGGTGGGTGGCACTGCTTCCTCCACACAGACACCCCCACCCTGGCCTGCTGCCATGCCCATATGCTGTTGGTGCTGGTGGTGCACTGTCCCAGGCCCTCCTGGGGGGCAGGTAGGCGGCTGCCTAAAGGAGTGTGTTCTAGGGTAGGGGTGCCTACATAGATGTTGATGCTTCCCACGGCACCGCCTGTCAATGTTATGCACCCCATGGGGTGCCTGCTGGGTGATGTCTCCTGGATGGGACACTGGGGGACACGGACTCATGGGCATGTCTGACCCTGGTCAGTTGCTGTCTTGCTGGTTTACATTTTCTGCGTTCCTATGTGCCACCTCGGCAACCGCCTAGTCCACCCTGTGCCCCAGTGGCCCCCACTGCAGGTCCCGCCTGCAGCCCCCATGCCCCATCACCATAGTGGCCTTTCATACCAGGGCACTATGCTTTTGCTGCAAAGGGAGCACTACTATCACCTTTCTTGGGCTCCTTAACTATGCTGTACGTTGCTGACACTGAAATATTTTCTCTCTCTTGCAAATGTGTGCTAACGCCAGGTTTTCAGTTGCGTTAGGATTCAGCCCTTAATTTCTCCGCGTTGGTGTGAAAGGGGCCTCTCCCTGCCCACTCCCCGCCCATTGACTCCTTCTGTCCGCTCTCTCTCCACCCTTTTTTGCACTTAACGCGGCCGAGAACGTTAAGGCGTGTTATATGCCATTAAGGCGCCTTAACGTTACTGAATGTGCCGTTAATGCACCTTAACGGCACATAACGCGCCTTAACGTAGCCACTGCTATGTTAACGCAGTTTAGTAAACATGCCCCTAAACCGTGGTAAAGTCAGCTGTGGTAAGGGCAGCGTTAAGGTGCTTGAAGCCATATAAGGCAGTGGGTGGGTAGGGGGGCATACTGGCGTTAACGCACGCTAAATGGCCCAATGCACCCTAACAGAACATAGTAGCAGTATATGACGGCAGATAAAGACCAGTATGGTCCATCTAGTTTGCCCAGTAATGTGGCTAGAGTGGTTGTAACTGCCATTCCATGTAGGTCACTCACCTTGCTTTGATTTCATCCTCTTGCTATAAATGTTTATGTTTATGTTTATTTAAAACGTGTTATACCGCTCAATACCGTGGGCACCTGAGCGGTTTACAATAAATAAAATAAAGCAAGTTAATTAAAACAAGCACTTGGCTGCAGAAAAGGAAAAGAACGCCATCAATTATGAGAAAAGGAGAGGAGAGAAAGAAAAGAGAAGCTGAGAGCAGAAAAATAAAATAAAACAGAAAGAGTAACAATAAAGAGATCCACTGTGTTTGTCTCAACCATTTTGAATTCTTTCAATGTATTTGCCCCCACCTCCCAAGTGTAAAGTGTGGTAAGGTGGAAACCATGCACCTTAAGGCACAGTAAAGTAACAAGTCATCCTAAGGTGAAGCAAGGTACCCTAAGCAGAGACAGGGTGCCCTAGGGGGAGACAAAGCGGCCTAAGCTGGGACATGGCACCCCAAGGTGACACAAGGCACCTTAAGGTGACAAGAATGCACTTGAATGTACAAAATAAGCTTTAACCCCAAAGCAGGTTAAAGGAGCATCAATGGAAGACAATTTGAAGGTGATAGATAATGCACCCGACAAAACAGTTGCCATCAGATGTTAGAGTCAGTAAGTGGGATGTGCAGATGACTCCTAAGAATAATGTGACAGTATTTTGAGGTGAGGGTACCAGAACCCTGACGAAAACATGTGGTACCCGAAATGTAATCTACTCTCTACAAAGATGGTACTGCAAGCAGAATACCAAACATTTGCACAACCTTACTGAGTATGCTCTCCCGATAAAGGGAATGTGTGTTGCAGCATACATTGCAGTCAAAGGTTGGCTCAAAATCACTCTAGTGGTATGTGTATGCATGTGGTGTATAGAAGGAACGATATATAGTTAAAGTTATGGTCACAATGTTGAAGGGTAGCGTGTCCAAGATGGCTGTGTGAGGAGAGTGCTGTGTTTTCCTGTTGTGATGCCAAAACGCAAAGGGAAGGCTCGGGCTTGCCTTGCTGAGCCCCAGCCGGCCAGTTCAGGCCCTATGGATCGTTTCATCATAGTCACCAAAGCTGAGCATGGGGAGATTTGTGCAGGCTTTGCAGGGGAGTTGTCAGAGGATTCTGCTTCCCTGCCTGCCCATGAGGTTTCCCTCTCTCCCGAGACGCGGAGCCCTACACCGCTTCCTGCTGCTGTAACCCCGAGCCCACTGGTTGGTGCGAGTGTGGAGTTGGATGGTGGCTCCCCAGCCACGCTACTGCAAGGAGCTGGGGCAGAAGGAGGTAAAGCAGCTACCCTGTTGCCGTCTGGGAGTCTTGGAGGAAGCGAGTTGGAAAGTGTGCCTGACCTCTTTGGAGGGGTGTGTGTAGGGAAAATCTTGTCGGCTGACTTCTCTAAATTGTCTGCTCCTTTTGTGTTGGAGCGCCCTAAAATTGTTACCTTGGATAACATCTGGGAGGCAATTTTGACTTTATCAGAGGCTTTAATTCCACATAATACTGGACTTTTGTCTCTGGTAAACACGGTTTCTCAGAAGTTGGACTCGTATGTAACCATAACTGATTCAGTTACAAAGAAGGTGAAAGAACATGAGACAGTCTTGAATTCTGTAGCTCTGATTAAAGATAATACCTTATTAAGGGCTAAGGTGGAAACTTTGGAAAACGCTGCTCGGGCCTCGAACCTCTCAATTTTCCAATAATCAAGAGAATTTTGCCAGCTAATCTCTTTAAAAGATATATGGCAGAGACTTTGGCTGTGTCAGCAGACCTAATGCCGCCGATTATTAAGGCACTGGTAAAAGGGATATTGGAGTTTTGGAAGAACTATCTAATATGGATATTATAAATGTCTCTTGAGATTCTGCAGTCTCCTGGACCACCTGTATTGAAAACCTCTACCTTATTAGTAATGTTTGCTTTATCGTCAGACAGAGACTGGTTGCTTAAATTGTATTATACCAAACAGTCGCATTTGTTTTATGGGCAAAAAATTGCAATCTTCCCTGATGTTTCTAATGACAGGCAAAAACGCCGGAAGCAATTTTTGCTATTTAGACCAGGTGTTTTGGAGTTAGGTGCTACCTTTTTTTTCCCAGGTTTCCGTGTACATGTATAATGGTGTATAGGTCACAAAGCTTTGTTTTTTTCCAGCTAGCAGACCTTTCCACATTTATTAATGCTAGGTTAGCTGTTACCACCCCTGGCTGAAGGCGTGGAGGTGAGTAGATATAACACTTCAAGTAATGTGTAGCTCTGGATCCTCTGCAGCCCTCTTGTTTGCTTTTTGATTGTATAAATTGGAGGGGGTTCCTCCAACCCCTCTATTTATTTTCCTTTATTATTGAAGTGTACGTCCCATTGTGGACTAAAAGTCTTAGCATCTTTTGAATGTTTTCTGCTTGAAATAACTTTGTATTTCTTTTTTCTTGGTGTTAACACCTTTTCTGTACAAGTTTGTTCTTGTATAAGTTTGTGAAAATTTTCAAAATAAAAAAATTAAAAGTCATGGTCAGATACACAAATCTTTGGCACACTGTGGCTCACACATGTGCTGTAGTCACAGTACCCACAGTCTCTCAGGGTCACAGCAGAGTGAAAACCAGTCTGGCAGTTGTATAGTCATGGGTGGAATGAGTAGAAATATATATGATCACAAATAGGGACATGGCTACATGGTTTAACACAGACACGGCACAAGTTTGGACATAGGAATGAGGAGGGCTTTAAAACAAACATCCATTACAAACTACAAGTCGGTATCTGGTGTTTCCAAAGACAGTGCCGTGACCATTATGCTAAACCTGCATGGCAGCTACTCTGGTAAGAAGTACCAATAAAGGGAATGTATGTAGCTGTCTGCAATGTAGAGACAGGTTGATAGATCTGCATCACACCTGTAGGATGCGGCTGTACATTCAGTATGTATGTGATGGAGGCCCATGTCGACTCCCACTGTTAGGGTCCAATCTCCCAAGCCTGTCCTCTGTGGGTCATGTATTTGCTGAGGTCACATTACCAGCACTCTCTAATGGACATGGCTCAGCCAACACACCCTGCCCATCTGATAGCCCGTATTGTAAAGAATATGCATGAAATATGTCACAACGAATAGGCACAAGGGTGCCTGAGGCTGGGCTGAACCTGCACCTCTTTTGACTGTATTTGCAGCAGCCCAGAACAAAACAAAGATAACACCTGTTGGTATTGAACTGGGACAATGGGGTCTCTAAGGACGGTGCCATGACCATTATACTAAACCTGCACAGCAGCTCCTTTGGGAAGAAGTACTAATAAAGGGAATATATGTAGCTGCCTGCACTATATCAACAGGTTGTCAGCTCATTCTCACAGGACTGTAATTCACCTGTCTGTTGTATACATATCTGTTGTGGCTCAAAGTACGTGATGCCACAGCTTGGGTATAAAACGTGACTTTTGTGAAATGTCAATTCATCACATACATTCCCTGAGCCAACAGTGGAGGTGTATGTAGAGCCTCACATGCGTGTGGGATGTTAGGTGTTTAACAAGGTGCCAGCGGGGGCTGTGTCTCACTCATGAATCTACATGCCCATTAATGAATTTGTCATAGCCCATCTATGTCCTGTGTAGGCCTGTCAGATGGGGATGTACAAGTTGCCAGAAATCTTCCTGGATGAGGGGTAATATCTGTGGACAGCTTGAGAAAAAGAAAGGAAGGGATGCAGGAGCTGGCATGCAGCTGAACCTTGGCTATGGGATGGCATACTGTGCCACTGGCAGCATGGCAATAACAATGTTGGTTGCTGGGCTTGGATGTGAGCTCCATAATGGATTTGCACAGACATGGAGACACAACCCATGTAACAGTTTGCCCATTATGGGTCCTGCTGCATCAGCTGTGTGTCTGCTTGCTGTGAACCTCATGAGAATTTTGCCATGAAATTCATGTTGAGGCTGTAAGGCCTCATTATGTACATGTAGTCACAATGCGCATCTATTGTATCACTATCTCATCTATTGCCGTATGCCACAATGAAGAGTGGCTGTACCGGGTCTGGATGGGAAGCATACACAGAGTTGCTATGTGCATTTAAAAAACACTGTAAAGGCTGCATGAAAAATAAAAGGGTGGGTATATATTTATATATATGGTAGCTGTGTGCAGCAGGGGTGCTGCTGTCACGGGGTCTGTGGATCCTGCGCAAGCAATAGGAGGGTCAGGTAAATATGAGCCTACATTATACATGACATCCATGCTTCAGACACCGTGTTAGTTAACTGGCAAGATATGTCTTTGTGAACCACAGGTCACATATCAGTAAGTACAGCTATGTAGATTTATGTTTGCAAAAATATGAGCTTCATAGTTACCTCTGAGAAATGACCAAGAGAAAGACAAATGGTGACCTCCCATCATGTCTGTGAATCTGTCAAACACATTGCTTCCACATCTAAACATTGGCAGTGTGCTCATTTGTACACATGTGCTATGTCATGGAGGTTTGAACCATGCCTACCATATTAGGCAAACCTTGCTGCTCATAGATAGGTCTGTTATATATCCACACTGGTCATGATGATGTTGGGATGTCATTGTGGTGAGTGAGTTGGAAGGGCATGCGATGATGTGTCCTGCACTACCCCTGGAATCCCCATATCACATAGGCAACATGACTGATGTTTTAACATAGCTGTAGTGAATGTGTGTAGGCAATGATAACAAATGATGATGTGTGATGCAGGGACCAGAACCTCTTGGATGCAGCACAGGATGCCTATGTCAATGCATGCCTTCTGATGCCATGCTAGATAGCAATGAGGTGTATCCACGGAAGATGTTGCTGCTATATGTCAGTGTGCATGAAAGCAAATGCTGCTATGGCTCAAGGGAGATATGTTTGTTGGGCAGGTGCCAGAGTTAGATGTGAAGGGCAAGGATGTTCTGTGCTGAAATATATGGTGCCCAAGTTTCATCTGGGTGGTGAGAAGTGTTGTGTTGGTGCATAGCATGATTGATGTCTGTTTAACCTGCATCTGAATGCTGTGGTCATTTATGTGGCTTGACCATTGGGAATGAGGGTACACGCACACACACAAACCAGAAGGTGCAGGAGCTAGCCAGGTATTTTATTTATTTATTTATTTATTTTATTTATTAATTTATTTACATTTCTTATATAACGCACTATTCGGCATCAGCGCGGTTCACAGAGAACAAAATAAAAAACCAGAACAACAAGCTGTTCGGTGTTACATATAACAGGAGCATAAACTTGGAAAAACATGGGAGAACTATCTACATGGAGTATATGATCTGTTAACTAGATAACATACTCAAACTATTTACACAAATTAGCAAAAATGTTAGTAACAATGAGAAAGCTGTGGTTACGTTTGCAGTGGGACTGTAAGTTTCATTTTATGTCGGGTAGTATTTGATGAATAGGTTGAATTTGAGGGCCTTTCTGAACTGGGCTAAGTCGGTTATGGCACGGATATCAGGTGGTAGAGAGTTCCAGCATTTTGGTGCGCAAAATATGAAAGCTCTGTTTGCTGTTGATAGGCCGCATGTTGTTATGGCCTTTGGCATTATTAGAGAGTTTAATGCTACCTGTCTTCTATTTCTGTTTGGTGGTACAGTTTGTATGAGCTCCGTGAGTGAGTTGGCTGATAGACCATTGATGGCCTTGAAAGTGAGAATCAAGGTCTTGAACATAACCCTTCCGTGTATAGGGAGCCAATGGAGCTGCTTGAGGATAGGTGTAACATGTTCACTCTTGGACGCTCCTTGTAGAACCCTTGCAGCAGTATTCATAGCAAGCTGTAATGAGCTCAGAGTGGATTGTGGGAGCCCTTGCAGAATGGAGTTGGCGAAGTCGAAGTGCGGTAAGATCAGTGCCTGGTAGATGGTTCTGAAGTCCTCTTGGTCTAGTAAGGAGCGTAGGTGCCTGAGCGTGCGTATCTTGAAGTACACAGCTTTTACAATATTATTTATGTGTGATTTCATGTTGAGACGATGGTCCAGTGTGACTCCGAGGTATCTTATTGTTTCCTTAGTGCATAGATCAGCTCCCTTAACACTTATATGTGGTGGTGGAATGAAGTTGGGGTCTTTTGTGATGAAGAGAACCACAATTAACAGACTAACTGCTCAGACCCTGTGCCTGAAAAATATCTGAGAAAAATATGTGTCAAGCCTTAATGCACAGACGGCTATGTGTGCTGCTTAGAAAAATGTTGTTATATGCTAACCATGTTTATCTGGTTCGTATGACCTAGATTGGCCACTGTTGGAAACAGAATACTGGGCTTGACAGATCGTGGTCTGACCCAGTATGTCATATCTTATATTCTTATGAGAAATTGAACACTGCATGGCAAGGCAGGAGGACACAACAAGTGGGCTAGTAGGAACAGGGGTGAAACTGATCTCTACCATTTTTCCCAACACTAGTTGCCTGAAAACCAGGGCTTGCCTGTAGCAGAGGGGGCCTGGAAATGTGAGCGCGTGCATAGAATCGGGTGTTGATCTGCAGTGCATACACAGCCCCATGCAGCAATAACTCAATACCTCAACTGGGCAGTAAAATAACACATCCTGCATGAAGCTAGACAATTGCATACCTCACAACATCATAATCCAGAAATCCTGTTGTTCAATGACTATTCCAGCTGGCTTGTGGCAAAACGGTGGGAAGTTGCACCTGTTTGCTTGGAGTTGCATAAGTGTGGAGTGTGCTCTGCCTTGCTGTAACTGCAAAAGCTCTGGGTACATAATACTGGAAACACACTCATTATAAAATCTTTGGAGAAGGGCGGCCGAGCCCTAGGGAGCCTCAGCACAGATAGAACCGCAATCAGCTGCATAAGGCAGGAACTAGATACAGGAGGCAGCCAATGAGGAAGGAAAGGTGGCAGTTTGGTGGACTCAAACCAGGACTGGATGACAACAAACCCTATGCTGGACATTACAAGGTATATTGGAACATCATCAATGGAGAGGGTAACAAGCCACAAACACTGGACTTCCTAGGGAGCTGAGACTCAAGCAACACAAACACAAATTGAGAATCCTGGGAGTGGCCAAGAGCCCTGCACACAGGGACTAGCCCAAAAAAAAAAAAGATTGTAACTGCAGCAAGGAAGTAATCACTACATGTAGAAAAAGCAGGGTATCAGAGGGAGGTATGTGTGATTGACACGGATCATTTAAGGTTAATTGTTATGAATAGATGAACTGCCTAAGAACATGAGTATTGGGGGAGGGGCAAGGGATGGGAAAGGGAAGCAGTAGGGAGAGAGGGAGGAAAAGCATAGGCAAAGGAAGAAGGAGGTCTTGGAGGGGGGGAGGAGGCTGAGCTGGAATGCCCTGGTTGGCATGTAAAAGCCAGATCAAAATATACGGGATAGATAAACATATGAGCCAAGACAACTAGAATAGTGACCTGGAACGTGGGGGGAATGCACTCCCCTGTGCAGAGGGAAAACATATTGACATATCTCCAAACACTGGGATCTGATGTCGCAGTACTGCATGAAACACACTTAACAGCTATAGGACATAAGAAAATTGGAAAAGCGCTGAGTGGAGGAAGTATTAGCAGCAAATAATGCAGTTGGACAGAGAGGAGCTGCAATCCTCACAGGAATAAGAGTCAAAGTAGTAAAAGACACAGATGGATGGCTATGTCTTTGTCTGGGAACTAAGAACATAAGATATGCCATACTGGGTCAGACCAAGGTCCATCAAGCCCAGTATCCTGTTTCCAACAGTGGCCAATCTAGGTCATACATACCTAGCAGTTTCCCTAAAAGACACAGGTTTCACAATGCTTGTATTGGGTCAAGCATTGATATCCTGGGTCCCTTTTTAATAATGGTTTATGGACCTTTCCTCCAGGAACTTGTCCAAACCATTTTTAAACCCAGCTACACTAACAGCCTTTACTACATTCTCCGATAACAAATTCCAGAGTTTGATTACACGTTGAGTGAAAAAATATTTTCTCTTATTTGTCTTAAATAGTTTACCCTGTAGCTTCATTGCATGTCCCCTAGTCTTTCTATATTCTGAAAACGTAAACAATCGATTTTAGTTTACCCATTCCACTCCATTCATTAATTTATAGACCTCTATCATATTTCCCCTCAGCCATCTCTTTTCCAGGTTGAAGAGCCCTAACCTTTGTAGCCTCTCCTCATAGGAGTAGCCTTCCATCCCATTAACCATTTTGGTGGCTCTTCTCTGTACCTTTTCCAATAAACACTATATCCTTTTTAAGATACGGCAACCAGAATTGCACACAATACTCAAGGTGTGGTCGCACCATGGTACGATACAGGGGCATTATATTATCCTTTGTTTTATTTTCCATTCCTTTCCTTATGATACCTAGCATTCTATTTGCTCTCTTGGCCGCTGCTGTACACTGGGCGGAGGGTTTCAACATGTTATCCACGATGACGCCTAAATTTTTTTCCTGGGTGGTGGTTCCCAATGTGGAACCTTGCATCATGTAACCGTAGTTTGGGTTGTTCTCTCCTAGGTGCATAACTTGTCCACATTAAATTTCATCTGCCATTTGGATAACCAGTCTTCCAATTTATCAAGCTACTCTTGCAATTTTCCACAATCCTCTTGGGTATTAACAACTTTAAATAGTTTCGTGTCATCTGCAAATTTGATAACCTCACTCGTTATTCCCTTATCCAGGTCATTTATGAATATGTCAAAGAGCAGCAGCCCCAGTACAGATCCCTGGAATACTCCACTATTCATCTTTTTCCATTGGGAAAATTGACCATTTAGCCCTACCCTCTGCCTTCTATCTTTTAACCAGTTCCTGATCCACAATAGTACAGTGCCTCCTATCCCATGACTTTTTAGTTTTGCCAAAAGTCTCCAATGAGGGACCTTGTCAAAGGCTTTCTGAAAGTTCAGATACACTATACCAACCGACTCACCTTTGTCTACCTGTTTATTCACACCTTCAAAAAAACAACAGATTAGTGAAACAAGATCTTCCTTGTCTAAAGCCATGTTGGCTGTCTCCCATTAGGCCATGACTATCTACATGCTGAGTAATTTTGTTCTTTATCATGGTTTCTACCATTTTTCCCGGTACTGAGGTCAGACTCACCAGTCTAACTACCTCATACACTAACCACCAGAAGAGTAAACCTACTCATCCAGGAATAGTAATTGAGAGATACATGGCGTACACTGCACCCCTTAGACAATGACTACACACATTACTTGGGGCTGCACAGGCTTCACAGATAAATAGACTATATTATAACTGCAGAGAGATTGTACCCTCAGTTACTTGAAGTCATCATACATCCCCAGACCATTTCCGAATATGCAGCGGTGGAAAGAACACTTAGGACAAAGGGAGCAAGTGGGAACTAATTATGGAGGCTAAACTTAACATGGGCACAGAGCATTGAGTTCCAAAATAATTTGAGGAAGGCCTGGATGCAATATGAACCAGAAACTCAGGTAGTGGATGTGAGACCAATAGTCTCTACAGGGTGCCACCGAGGGCTGTCCTCTGGGGAAAGATCATGGGGTACATAACCCATAGCAACCAACAGTCCCAGTTCGCACTGAGACTGCAGTGTCTAATCTTACACAGGGGTTATTTCACCAGGGAAAGGGGCACAGATTGGAAATCTGGGATACCAGCAGATGTGAAAATTGCCTAGCAGACAGTGCATCACTTCAACATACCTTTCCTGACTGGCGAGGGTTATCAGAGATATGGCGCAGGGCATTAAAAGGGTTGGAAAAGGTACATAGACCATCAATAGAATGGACCCATAGTCTGTTACTCCTGGGGGAAGTAGGCACACTGCAGACCAAAAAATGGAGGACAGTGGAGTGCCGCATGATCCTACTGTGTGTAGGGTGCATAAGATAACCGATCTTACCATATTGGGTTGGTGAAGAGGTGCCCACATTCTGCAGTGGATCAATGCTATGCATCAGCTGTCATTGATGGAACTGTGCCTAATTGCTACATGTCACAAACCATCGGGCATCTGATACATGTGGCTATGGACACCTTTCCTAGCAGGATGTCCTATGGCAGCAGGGAGAGGAGAGGATGGGAGGGGAGGATAGGGAGAGAGGAGGGGCAGGCAACCGGGTGGGGTGAGGTAAAATATTATGGATCATACCCTTGCAGCTGAACATAAATTTACTGCAAGATGGAGGGGTCCATAGACCATGTCATCTCTGTGATGCAGCTCAAGGATGAAGATTACCTTGATGTGGATTCTGTATATGTATAGAGATGAAGGGTGACAATCAAGGAAGGGAGAGGGAAAGGGGAAGTGCTGTTCGATTGTTGCTGCTTGTTGGTTATGCTTGAACCCAATAAAATAGTTTGTAATAAAATATTTTAAATATCCAAAAAGATGTGCCATGAACAAACATGTATGCATATCTGTCTGTCATTTAGAACATAAGAACATAAGATATGCCATACTGGGTCAGACCAAGGTCCATCAAGCCCAGTATTCTGTTTCCAACAGTGGCCAATCTAGGTCATACGTACCTAGCAGTTTCCCCAAGGGACACAGGTTCCACAATGCTTGTATTGGTTCAAGCATTGATATCCTGGGTCCCTTCTTAATAATGGTTTATGGACCTTTCCTCCAGGAACTTGTCCAAACCTTTTTAAAACCCAGCTACACTAACAGCCTTTACTACATCCTCCTGTAACAAATTCCAGAGTTTGATTACACGTTGAGTGAAAAAATATTTTCTTTTATTAGTCTTAAATAGTTTACCCTGTAGCTTCATTGCATGTCCCCTAGTCTTTCTATATTCTGATAAGGTAAACAATCGATCTACGTTTACCCGTTCCACTCCGTTCATTAATTTATAGACTTCTATCATATCTCCCCTCAGCCGTCTCTTTTCCAGGTTAAAGAGCCCTAACCTTTTTAGCCTTTCTTCATAGGAGTATCCTTCCATCCCCTTTACCATTTTGGTGGCTCTTCTCTGAACCTTTTCTAAAATCGCTATATCCTTTTTAACATACGACGACCAGAATTGCACACAATATTCAAGGTGGGGTCTCACCATGGAACGATATAGCGGCATTACAATATCTTTCGTTTTATTTTCCATTCCTTTCCTTATCATACCTAGCATTCTATTTGCTCTCTTGGCCGCTGCTGCACACTGGGCCGAGGGTTTTAACATGGTATCCACAATGACGCCTAATTATTTTTCCTGGGTGGTGGTTCCTAATGTGGAACCTTGCATCGTGTAACCATAGTTTGGGTTGTTCTTCCCTAGGTGCATAACACCTTGCACTTGTCCACATTAAATTTCATCTGCCATTTTGATGCCCAGTTTTCTAATTTCTCAAGATCCTCTTGCAATTTTCCACAATCCTCTTGGGTTTTAACAACTTTAAATAGTTTTGTGTCATCTGCAAATTTGATAACCTCACTCGTTATTCCACTTTCCAGGTCATTTATGAATATGTCAAAAAGCAGCGGACCCAGCACAGATCCCTGGGGTACACCACTATTCACCTTTCTCCATTGGGAAAATTGGCCATTTAGCCCTACCCTCTGCTTTCTATCTTTTAACCAGTTCCTGATCCACAATAGTACACTGCCTCCTATCCCATGACTCTTTAGTTTTGCTAAAAGTCTCTGATTTTTATTTATTTATTTATTTTATTTAATTCACATTTATATACCGCATCTTCCAAAGTTCAGTTGCGGTTTACAGGTAACAATAATTAACAAATCAAGTTTGTTTTACATGGAACAATGGAATATAACAGAACTTATTTACAAGGAACATCATATGAAATATAGAACAAATAATGTGGTATAATACCGAACAGTGTGAAAAACTATATACAAGTTATATATGAATATATATATATGGAATACTTGGGGGGAGGTCAAAGGAGGGACTTTGTCAAAGGCTTTCTGAAAGTCCAGATACACAATATCAACCGACTCACCTTTGTCCACCTGATTATTCACTCCTTCAAAAAAACATAACAGATTAGTAAGACAAGATCTTCCTTGTCTAAAGCCATGTTGGCTGTCTCCCATTAGGTCATGACTATCTACATGCTGAGTAATTTTATTCTTTATGATGGTTTCTACCATTTTTCCCGGTACTGATGTCAGGCTCACCGGTCTGTAGTTTCCCGGATCACCCCTGGAACCCTTTTTAAAAATTGGTGTTACATTGGCGATCCTCCAGTCTTCAGGTATTAGAGATGATTTTAATGATAGTTCACAGATTACTAATAGCAGGTCTGCAATCTCATATTTCAGTTCTTTCAACACCCTTGGATGTATACCATCTGGCCCAGGTGATTTGCTACTCTTCAGTTTATCTAATAGTTGTAATACATCTTCTTTGTACATCTCTAATACATTTCCACATAATTGATTTTGTAAAAACATTAGAAGATAAGGGACAGGGTGTGCACCCACCTAGGTAGACATGTCATGGGCACCCCTCCCCTCAAGGGGCCAGAAACACATCCCCACCTATTCTTTGCATCTATGACACAACCCCCCCTCCCCTTCCCATTTTGAATAAAGAAGCAATAAGCAGTCAAGAAATCCAACCACGCATTGCTCTTGGCAGAATGGCTATGAAATACCTAGACAAGATTCTCAAGAGCAGAGATATCTCTCTTCATACAAAGATTCAACTTGCTCAAGTCATAGTATTTTCAATATCATATGGATGTGAAAGCAGGACAGTGAAAAAGATACAGGAAGGAAATTGATGCCTTTGAATTATGGTGCTGGCGGCAAATACTGCATATATCATGGACTGCCTGAAGAATAAACCACTCAGTATTAGAGGAGATCAAACTTAAGCTTTCTTTAGAAGCTCAGGTAACAAGACTTCAACTTAAACAATGGAAAATTAAGCGACTTAACCACGATCATGTGGAAGCACTTCAGCTTGACGCTGCCAACCCCGACAGAATCAGCACATAGAAAAGAACATCACCTTCTCTTCTCATGCTGGTTCCATGATGTTCTTGGGAGCAATTAAGGGAAACAAAGTGCAAAACCTCCTAAGCCTTGCACTTACCCAGCAGTTCTAAGCTCCATTTCCGCTCTATCATTAGCTCCACAGCTCCATTAGTGAAAGCGTAGGTAGCTCTGAAAAGAGCTTTTGGATTATAAATATTGATACAAGAATTAGCGTGGGTGTTTTAGCCTCCGAAACCATAAAGAGTGCGACCCTGGTGCTTCAGAGCATACACCACATCCATAGCAGTCACCGTCTTTCTTTTGGCGTGCTCAGTGTACGTGACGGCATCGCTGATGACATTCTCCAAGAAAACCTTCAGCACTCCGTGAGTTTCTTCATAGATAAGGCCGGAAATACGCTTCACTCCCCCTCTGCGAGCCAAACGGCGGATAGCGGGCTTCGTGATTCCCTGGATGTTATCACGCAGCACTTTCCTATGCCGTTTAGCACCCCCCTTCCCCAAACCTTTCCCGCCTTTGCCACGTCCAGACATTCTTAACTCGATTAGCAAAAGCAAAACGCACTACTCTGAAGAAACACCGCCATCAGTTGCTTTTGATATAGCGGGTGAATGGACCTAATAGAGAACTAGGCACTCTGAGAAGGCGGGAGAGCCGATCCTGCCCCTCCCCCACGTTCCTACCGTCCAAATCGTTGTTCTTCTGAAAGCTGTCTATGAATTCGTTTATGAAATAAAAATTTAATGAGCTGGTCGGATCACAACCGATAAACATAGATGTTGTTTATAAAGCAGACCTATCGCTCTTTGTTTTAGGGTGAAATAAAACTCCAAAAGAAGCATACTTCGGTAATTGAGAAGTTTTGTCCAATCCCTGCACACGGCGGGATTTTCAAATCTCGATAGGATCTCCTCATTAATTGACAACATTTAGACCTGAAACACTATGAATTACCCGTTTGAAGGTGTTCTGAAACGTAAGTTATTCGGTACTATAACTGAGGCAGCCATAAGGTTTAGCTGTGGGTAACCCTTCCCCCAAAGCATGAGGTTCTTACATAAGTGATCAGTTTGCTAAGAGAAGCCATAAAGATTTCAGTAGGCACCCTTCCCCCACTCCAGGTCTGAGCACAATACCCCCTTGCCCAGAAATCAGCAGACCAGAGCATACCGGTTTGGACAGGTCACCCAGGCACCTTCCCCAGGGGCTGCTGATTGGTGGACAGAAAATACCTGAGACGAATGAGATTGTAGAATGAGTTTAAAATTGTACTGTATATAAGACAATGTAGGACGTCCTTCGGGGCTCAGATTTTTTGTGGAGACTGCCGGCTCTCTGTCTGAGCCTGTGCGCACATTAAAGATCCTGTTTGCATTCCAGCCTGTCTGTGAGTTTCCTTCTGTGGGTGAGTGAGAGAATAAGAGCATTTTCAGCTGCTTGGCTGCAACATTTTGGCAACCCAGGTGGGACCCTATTAAATTAAATTAAATAAAAAGCCTCTCTCATCACACCCACGGTGGGAAGACTTCTGCTCTTGCAGCATCGGGCCTCCACCAGTCAGGGACCGGATCCTCCAGGTGATTAACGGTCCTTGGCGCCCCGGGCCCCTTTTGTGCTCCGGAAGGACACCTTGACTCGTCTGGTAAGTTGGTCCCTGCGGCTGACACCCCCCCCCCCCGCCCCGATTGAAAAAACCGGCTAGATAGACTGGCATCCAAACTCTCTCTGATCAGAGGTCTGGTGAGTACTACTGCCTTACTGTTTTACTGTTTGGGTAGTTCTGTATTCTGTATCTGGAAATTCTGGGAAATTCTGTGAACCTGTAGCGGCATGATCACCCGCAACGAGCAGTCCGAGTAAGGGCCCCAGAATCCCTGAAACCATTGCTTGTCCAGTCTGTATTGGGTACTGTTTTGGGTAGTTCTGTATTTCTGTATCTGGAAATTCTGGTAAATCTGGTAAAATCTGGTAAAGGAATGGGGGGGGGGGGCGCTTGCGAGCGCCAGTAAATGACGGCAGTATAAATTCAACTCTGTCACCTCGGGTCCCTTAAAATTATTTAAAGCGCTGCCAAAGCTATTAAAATGCCTACAATATTAGCACTTAACCCCCTTAAGTGCGCTCTCCAAGCTGCTCATAAAAAATTGCACTGACCGCAATCCTCCGATGATCGGGGCGATTTTGAGCCTACACACGCTGTCTGGAAGGAAGCTGTAGTAGCAGAAGTTGGCGATTGTGTTGGAACAGCAGCAGTACAGAAAACGCAGAGCCCGTCTCTTCTAATATAAATTGTTACCGGGCCACTCCCTGTTCCAGAGGAGTCCTGACCTATGATCCTCTGCTTCTGGCTAGATCTTTAAATCTAATGCTGTTAGACCCGATGCTTACCTCTTGTTTTATTCAAGTCCAGAATCGGCTAAAAATCGTTGTTGGGCAGTGTGCAGTGCCATTAGAGGAGAGTGATCGTTTTTTCCCCTTCATCTGTGAGTGCTGAGTGAGCCGGTGTGGAACGCACGAGGAGGTAGCAGCCATTTTGTGAGCACCACGTGTAAGAATTTCTCTACACTGAGATACTAAAGAAGAAGAAATGGCACTTAAAGTAATCCTGGAGCTCCATCTAGTGGACATTTAAGATAGCTAGCTGTATTTCTCATACTACTATTATCCTCATGGTTAAAGTGATCCTGGAGCTCCATCTAGTGGACATTAGAAAAATAGCTAGCTATATTTCTCATATTACTATTATCCTCATGGTAAAAGTTAAATCCTATGCTACAGCTAGAGAGAGTGTGTGTAATGTGTATTTGTAACGGCTGCTACTGAGGAAAGAGAGTGTATGAGTATTCGCTGCTGAGACGTCTCTGTTTTCTGTTTTCCCTCTTTCTTTTTCCCTTTGTGGTCCTGTGTGTTTTGTGCAACCAAACTCTGCCTGTTACCTGGATTATATTGTATATTGTATTCCCAGAAGTGAGATTAGAAAATTTACACTGAATATTGCATTCCTTGAAGTGAGATTAGAAGATTTATATTGATATATTGCATTTTCCTGAATTGAGATTAGATTGTTGTTGTTGTTAAGTGCCGTCGAGTCGGAGTCGACTCATGGCGACCCTCTGGATAGCTATCCTAAATTGTGTTCGGTCTTCAGTCAGGCGGCTCATTGTTGACAGACTGGTACCCGTAGCTGCTGTTATTGTAGCGATCCATCTCATTGCTGGCCTTCTTCTTTTGCGTTGACCTTCTATCTTGCCAAGCATGATGTCTTTCTCTAATGATCTCTCTCTTCGCATGATGTGTCCGAAGTATGAAAGTCGAAGTCTTGTCATCTGAGCTTCTAAAGAAAGCTTAGGTTTGATCTCCTCTAGTACCGACTGGTTTGTTCTTCGGGCAGTCCATGGTATACACAGTATTCGCCGCCAGCACCATAATTCAAAGGCATCAATTTTCTTCCTGTCTGTCTTTTTCACTGTCCAGCTTTCACATCCATATGATGTTATTGAAAATACCATGGCTTGAACAAGTCGAATCTTTGTATGGAGAGAGACATCTCTGCTCTTGAGAATCTTATCTAGGTCTTTCATAGCCATTCTGCCAAGAGCAATGCGTCGTCTGATTTCTTGACTGCTTGTTGCTTCTTTATTGATAGTTGATCCAAGTAGGTTAAAGTTGTTCACGATTTCAATTTCTTCTCCTTCAACGATGAACCTGTTGATTATGCCAGTTGTCATGATCTTTGTCTTCTTTACATTAAGGTGCAGGCCCATTTTGAGACTGTTCTTTGATTGTGAGAAGCAAATGTTTCAGATCATCTTCACTTTCAGCCAGTAATGTGGTATCATCAGCATAGCGAAGGTTGTTGATGAGTCTTCCACCAATCTTCACACCTCTGTGGTCTTCATACAGTCCTGCTTCTCTGATGATTTGTTCTGCATATAAATTAAACAGGTAGGGGGAAAGTATGCAGCCTTGTCTTACACCTTTGCTTATTTTAAACCATTCTGTTTCTCCTTGTTCCGTTCGAACTGTTGCTTCTTGATCAATGTACAGATTGCGCAAGAGAACGATCAGGTGTTCTGGTATACCCATGCTTCTTAACGTGGCCCAGAGTTTCTCATGGTTTACACAGTCAAAAGCCTTGCTATAGTCGATAAAGCACAAATAGATATCCTTTTGGTATTCTTTAGTCTTTTCAAGGATCCATCTCACATCCGCAATGATGTCTCTCGTTCCTCGTCCTTTCCTGAACCCTGCTTGCACTTCAGGTAGTTCTTGTTCTAGGTGTGGCTGTAGTCTCTTTTGAATAATCTTCAGTAGAATCTTGCTGGCATGTGGGATCAGAGCGATTGTGCGATAATTTCCACAGTCAGTTGGATCACCTTTCTTTAGTATTGGTATAAACACAGATCTTTTCCAGTCAGTTGGCCATGATGTTGTCTTCCATATTTCTTGGCAGAGCCTTGTAAGTACGGTAACAGCTGCATCAGATTGCTGCAATACTTCTATGGGAATGCCATCAATGCCTGGTGCTTTGTTCTTTGATAAGGCTTTCAATGCTGCTTCAACTTCTTCTTTCATCACCAATGGTTCCTGATCATAAGGTATAGGTTGAAACGGCTGTTGGTCCACTTGATCTTTATCATATAAAATTAGATTAGAAGATCTATATTGTAATATTGCATTTTCCTGAATTGAGATTACATTAGAAGATCTATATTGATATATTGCATTTCCTGAATTGAGATTAGATTAGAAGATCTATATTGTAATATTGCATTTCCTAAATTGAGATTAGATTAGAAGATCCATATTGTACATTGCAATTCCAGAATTGAGAATAGATCAGAAGATCCACATTGTATATTGCATTTAGTCATTGAACTAGAATTAGAGCATGGGGTCCACTGATCTGCCCACTGTGGTTTTAGTCCATCAAATTGTAGCAAAAGAGCACCCAGACCAGTTTCCCTATATTGATTCATGGCTGGCCATATGCCAGTTCAGGCCAAAATGGCTCCAGCGCTGCCACAAGGATCAGTGTAGAATAATGGTGGCGGCCATGGGTCGCCAAAAGGGACGGACGCCCACCCCTATCTACCAGGGGAGGGACTCTCCAGATATTCCTCCACGCCCCCTCCCTCTGCTTCAACCCCTTGTCCCATCCGCACCACTGCAGGATCCGCCCATAGCTGAAGGGTCAGGAAGACCTCCTCTTGGGGTGGGTGATGCCAGATTTAGGGAGAGGATTCTGCGGATTCCAGCCCCTCATCTTCAGATTCCCCTCCCACATCCTCCACCCCTCCCACTCCTGGTACCACCTCCAGTGCCACCATCTCCTCCCCTGAGAGCACAAAGGCTGAGCTTGGATCGTCCACCCCGGTGGCCCACCGCCTGCGGTCGCATGATCTCCAAATGCCACTACGACAAGTACAGGGGCTCCTGTACCTTGATGCTGCTGGGCGTGTGGCAGTGGGACCATCCAGCCTGATTTATGTCCCTTTCTCCACCACGGACCTGTTGAATTGGAAAACCCACTATGCCTCCTACACGGGACCAAGACCAGCATGATGCTTTCCCGCCTCCACCGGGACCAGCCATCGAAGGCCTTGCAACTATGGAACATTATGACTCAGATGGCTACTAGGCCAGACCGGGCTCCAAGTTTCTGTTGGGTCCCCAGGAGCCTGTGGTCAACATGAATTTTAGGGGACCAGAAAATGCAATTCATGGTCGATACTGGAGCAACTTTTTCTGCAAAACTGCACGTGCCAGTTGGGGGGACGGACCATCACTCACCAGTTCCTGTATATGCCTGAATGTCCTATACCCCTGCTGGGTCGGGATGTTCTGGCAAAACCCCAGGCCCAAATCTCATTCGGGCCTGACGGCCAGGCTGAGCTCGAAATACCCAGCCTGGGCCCAGCAGTTTTGGTACTGTCCATCCCCTGAGAAGAAGAATGGCGGTTATATGAGAACAGGCCCAAATCTGATGTGGCTACCCTGGATACGTGGGTGCCCCCCTGGAGTATGGGCTGAAGGAACCCCCCCGGAATGGCCATCAACATCCCTCCCATATGCATTGAAATGAAGCCGGGTGCTTCCCCGGTACATGTGCGACAATACCCGCTGCCGCGGGCAGCTGTGGAAGGAATTCATCATCATCTGGTGCAGCTACTACAGCATGGTATCCTGCGGCCCTGCCAATCGGCATGGAACACTCCTTTGCTGCCAGTCCGAAAACCTGGAACCACTGACTACCGACCTGTTCAGGATCTCAGTCGTGTCAATGAGGCCACTGTGACTCGGCATCCAGTAGTACCAAACCCTTATACACTGTTGGGCCTCATCCCGGCGACTGCTTCTCATTTCTCAGTACTGGACCTAAAAGATGCCTTCTTTTGTATACGCCTGGCTACTGCGAGCCAGCACCTGTTTGCCTTCGAGAAAGAGGACTCTGCTACTGGCAGAAAGTCCCAAGTTACCTGGACTCGCTTACCACAGGGATTCAAGAACTCCCCTACCATTTTCAGCACAGCATTGGCCCAAGATCTCGCTAGTTTCCCCCCCGGGGGAGCCCGGCAGACGAGCACTTCTGCAGTACGTCAATGACCTGCTAATCACTGCTGACTCTGAGGCTGAATGTATACTGGCAACTACAGAGCTTCTCCAACTTTTGTACGATGCGGGTTACCGAGCTTCAAGAAAAAGGCTCAGTTATGCCAGTTGGAAGTGAAGTATCTGGGATTCCATCTGTCGAAAGGAAGCCGACGGTTGGGGAGCAAGAGGAAGGAAGCAGTGTGCCAGATCCCAGTGTCAACAACCCGCAAGCAAGTATGCGCTTTTCTCGGGGCCACTGTGTACTGTCGTATCTGGATTCCCAACTTCGCAAAGATTGCAAAGCCCCTCTATGAGTCTACAAAGGGCCCAGAGAAGAGCCCCCTTGAATGGGGTCGTGACCAAAAGGAGGCCTTCGAACATTTGAAAAGGGCATTACTGTCATCACCAGCCCTAGGCCTTCCGGATGTTACCAAGCCTTTCACCCTCTATGTACACGAAGCAGCAGGAACAGCTTTGGGGATCTTGACCCAACAACTGGGGTCTTGGCCTCGACCAGTCGCCTACCTGTCTAAACTGCTGGATCCAGTGGCCAAGGGATGGCCACCTTGCCTGAGAGCAATAGCAGCAACAGCCTTATTGGTGGAGGAGTCTGATAAACTGTCCATGGGCCAAGGCCTTCTAGTCACCGTCCCACATTTAGTCCAAACATTGCTAGAGCATAAAGGAAGTCACTGGTTCACCAGCTCCCGGATGTTGAAATACCAGAGCATGTTATGGGGAAATCCCAGAGTGCAGATAACTACCAGCCAAGCCTTAAAACCTGCTACATTCCTGCCTGTTGGCCCGGGGCCACCTGATCACGACTGCCTGGAAGTGATGGAAAAAATCTTCTCCAGTCGCCCTGATCTGACAGATGTGCCATTAAGCAATCCGGATGAGACCTACTTCGTAGATGGAAGCAGTCTGGTGTTGGAGGGCCGCAGGTGTGCGGGGTATGCGGTGGTGACGATGGAAGAGATAGTCGAAGCTCAGCCTTTGCCCCCTGGAACTTCCGCACAGAAGGCGGAAATCATTGCCCTTACCCGTGCCTTATCCCTTGGGACTAACCGTCATGTGAATATATACACAGACTCCCGGTATGCCTTTGCCACTCTCCATGCCCACGGGGCCCTGTACAAGGAAAGAGGGTTAGTCACTGCAGCTGGCTCTGAGATAAAGAACGGCCCCCAGGTATTGGCCCTGTTAAAAGCAGTCTGGCGTCCAAAAGCAGTAGCCGTTATGCACTGCAGAGGCCACCAGAAAGGGAACAGTGAGATAGCCAAGGGAAATAGATGGGCTGATGTAGAAGCCCGGTGGGTCGCAACCACATCCTTGTCCCAGTCCTTCCCAGAGGGCTCCCAGGATCTACAAGCCCCCCTGTTTCCGGTCCCACTAAGCCAATGGGCCAAGAGGTACACTACACGAGAACTAGATTTCTTCTGTCAGGAGGAGGGTGGGGCGTTACACACAGATGGTTGGATAAGGTTACCTAGAATAGGGAAAGCTTCAGTGATAGTCATCCCAGACAGCCTTGCCCCAGCATTCCTATCATCCTTTCATCAGGCCACTCATATGGGCAAGACAGCAATGGAAACTACCCTCCGCCCATATTTCTTAATTTCCTGCTTATCCTTGTTGGCAGCTGCAATTGTTAGACAATGCCCCACATGTGCTAAAAACAATGCCCGTCAAGGTCCAAGCCAACCCCCAAGGGTCCAGTCTTATGGGGTCACCCCTATGGGAAACATCCAGGTTGACTTTTCAGAAATGCCCCGAGCAAATGGGTACTGGTATCTGCTAGTAGTAGTCTGTACTTTCACGGGGTGGGTGGACGCCTTCCCAGTCCGCACAGAAAAAGCCAGAGAAGTGACAAAGGTGCTGCTGCATCAAATCATTTCCCGTTTTGGGCTTCCAGTAGTAGTGGGATGGACCTGCATTTGTGGTCCAAGTGGTACAGCAGGTAGCCAAGGCCTTGCAGATCGACTGGAAGCTACACACAGCTTATCGTCCGCAGAGCTCGGGGAAAGTAGAACGCAAGGCTGCTACCACTGTCATGGCCCTGACCCAAATACACCCCTCTGCGGCTTGCCTCCAGTAATACTGCCCTCTACCGCCCCTAGCGGTTGAGGTCTCACTTAAAAAGGGGGGAGTGAGGCAGCCATAAGGTTTAGCTGTGGGTAACCCTTCCCCCAAAGCATGAGGTTCTTACATAAGTGATCAGCTTGCTAAGAGAAGACATAAAGATTTCAGTAGGCACCCTTCCCCCACTCCAGGTCTGAGCACAATACCCCCTTGCCCAGAAATCAGCAAACCAGAGCATACCGGTTTGGACAGGTCACCCAGGCACCTTCCCCAGGGGCTGCTGATTGGTGGACAGAAAATACCTGAGACGAATGAGATTGTAAAATGAGTTTAAAATTGTACTGTATATAAGACAATGTAGGACGTCCTTCGGGGCTCAGATTTTTTGTGAAGACTGCCGGCTCTCTGTCTGAGCCTGTGCGCACATTAAAGATCCTGTTTGCATTCCAGCCTGTCTGTGAGTTTCCTTCTGTGGGTGAGTGAGAGAATAAGAGCATTTTCAGCTGCTTGGCTGCAACATAACGACTTTGCAAAAGATTCCAAATCAATATGCATTCAACTTTTAACTGATTGCTTTTTAGAGTAATGCTAAGCTATTTTCAGACCATGAACTGTTTGGAGCACAATGGCTTGCTGGAAAATAAGGAACATTAAAATCAGGTATGCCATGAGCCTTCCCCTTTCTACTTCCCTCATTCCCCTTCCCTCTCATCAAGATCTTTGTTCTCTCTCTCTCTCTCTGTTTTCCCCCCATCTTTTTCTTTCTCTTCTCTCTGAGATCTTTTTCTATCACCTTCTTAGGAAAATAGGGATTCATATGTGCTGTTCCTTTCAGTATGCATTCAAGAGTGATGGTTGTTTTATTGTGGAGAGCTTGTGCTTTCTAACAATTTTTGAAGAGCAAGGTGAGATGGATGGTCTCCAGACCCTGAAGTGCATTACTTGCCATAGAGAGACAGATGTGAGAGACACTTGGGTGAAGGCTGGGAGAGTTCGGTGTATGACGGTGAGAGACACTTGGGTGAAGGCTGCGGTGAGCATGAGAGAGAGACCAGGGTAAGGCTGAGGAAGAAGGTCTGACAAAGACAAGTGACTAGTGGGGACGCAGGCCATGGTGAAACAAATAAGCAAGTGCTGATTTACTAAACTTTCATTGGCAGTAGACATTGCTGGTCTCGGAGGGGATTCTGGCCCTTCTCCCACTTGTGGTTGTCAACTAGCCTGTTTTCAGCCAGCCTGGCCTGTTTTCATATGGCTAGATCGGTTGCCGGTATATAGCCAAAACCGGCCATGTAAAAATCATTATTTTTGAGGGAGTCAGCAGAGTGAGGTAGCCGTCCAGGCAGCAAAAAGGATGTCCCAAAAACAGCCTAGCCACAGCCACTTCACTCTGTCCGGATCTGTTGCTGCTGCCATCGTCGTCATCAGCACTTCTCCTGGGTCTGCACTTGGCACCATAAATCACCCCTCCCTCCAGTCGACAAGCAGCAGCAGCTTAATAGAAACAGGACTACAGAAACGAAACACATGGCCTATCTAGTCTGCCCTTCCATATCAACCACTACAACAGTCTCCTTATTTCCTTTAGAGATCCTCTGTGTTTGTCCCATGCTTCTTTGAATCCAGATCGGAGCCCCAGGGGCAGAAGGGCAATGACACAATCATGACCCAAATGCAAGATGTCTGCCCACAGGCAAAAGAGAAGGAGATAGGCATCATCATAGCAAAGATGCCTTCTGTATACCCACAGGAGATGGGATCGCTATGGGCACACAACTTATATCTGGGCTGCGATTGCAGCCGTGCCCTTCTCTTCTACCCATGGGGATCCAAGCTCCCAAGAACAGACTGTTCTGCTGCTGGGGTAAGCCTGTAAATGGGGGGTGGGGGGTGGAAGGGGACTGTGAATGGGGGAAAGGGATCCATTCTCTCTTTTGCCCAGGGCTCCATAAGGAGTTGAACCAGCCCTGACTAAAGTAAGTGGAAGAGAGCGACTGGAACCAGCTCAGTCAGAAAAATAACATGCCCAGACAACTAAGGTAGAAAATTAGAAAACAAACAATTTTCAGGTTCTTTTATGTTGGATTCTGTCAGCATGGGAAACATTGCATCTCTTCTATTTTCCTGTTGTAAAGTACAGTAGGAAATGCATTTGTATTTCTCTTTTTCCAGTATTATTCTCCACACTCTAGTTTTTGGAGTTTGCATTTCAGTTTCTGGCTGCATATCTGTAGTTTGTGGTCCTTTATTCCGTATTTGCTGAGGGTCTGTCCATGTTTTATGTGTGTGACTGAGGTGAAGGATTCCGAGTAAGGATCTGTTTCATTCCTGTTTGTTATGTTATCCCTATTGGAGCCACACAGCTGTTCTAGGGTCTGGTATATTTCCAGTTTTCCTTTTCATAGGTAGGGATGTTCTTGCAGTTTGAATCCTTAGAGTTAATGTTGATTTGGTATAGTATTTGCTTTTGTAGGGGTTTTATGTTACTTTGCAAAGAGCTAGACTTACTAAAAGGTGCTGCCCCAATACCACGTACTAACATGCATTAGCAAGTGTTACTTAACACAAATCCCATTTTATGCAATGAGACCTCTTAACACATTAAGGAGCATGTTCACTAACCACATTGCCTGGGCCTGCGCTAACTGCAGAGGTCGAAGACACATGTTCATGTTTATGCAATGTCTTGCTATACCGCCCAGACTGAAGGGCATCAGAGTTAGTGCTGATCCCCTTGCTAGTGTGCTAGTGACACAGCCCACATGCACGCAGATGCCTTAGTAAACCTGCTCCTAATTGTACACTTCAGTGAGTCTAGATTTAAGTGTCTGATAATGATACATGAGTTTGTGGTGTTCCTGAGTTGATACCACAATTTGAATATTTACATATTTTCATATGACGAGTTGGAAGAAACAACATTATGCTTTCGTTGCAGGGGAATGTGTGTTGCAGAACTGGAAGTGCAGCATTTAATATACTTTTAATAGGCAAAGCCATTAAAACATATTTCTTTCAATTTAAAGAAGCAGCACTTAGCTTAAGAGATGACCAGGTAGGGAGATATCGCAGTCCTCTACAGGGTGCTCCTTACCTAGGCATCGGAGGCAGAATTGATGAGCGTCGGAATTGCTCATCTTCCTGGTGCACTTGGGGCACTTTTTGAAACCCGGTTTTGAAGGTAATTTCTTCATAGTTGTTTGTAGTTCTTCTTAAGGAATTCTTTTTGAACACTCAATTGCAGTTTTAAATTGATGGAGAGTGAGAGAGAAACGTCTTGCTGGCAAGGCGGAAGACAAAGACTGGCTAGCTAGGGGCGGTCCTAGAGGTGGGGCTACTAGCCATGCTCAGAATGCTAAAGCCTTCTGAGCTACTGAGAGTACTTCCGTCTATGGTGCTGTCGGATGACATCACCACCACTTCTGGCTGGTCTTTAATGACCAGGTAGTTTTACCTACATATAAAAGTGCACACGGACATTTAATAACATAAACTACATTACTTGAATCACATGTGGTGTTATACCTTAAATTATAAACCAATCATCTATGTTCAAAACTGGTCAACTCCATCATGATGTCACAAATCAAACACTTCGCACATTTTTTATGGCTCCCCTGCTCCCTTCTTGAATTTCCCGAGTTCATAGGTCTCAAAACAGTCGGGCTCAATTGCTCTTTCAAATTAGTCTGTCTACACCATACACACCGTAACCTTTTGTTCTCCAAGCCCAGTACTACAGTTAATATGTTACTATGTTTCTTTAAAACTCTCTGTATCTTTGAGGTCAATGGAGAATATTTGGTCATTAAAGACCAGAATGAGTGAACATAAAAGCAGATTGAAGAACAGGGTGAAAGAGGCCCCTTTAGTACACCATTGCATTACTGAAGGTCACACGTTTGAGCAGTTGAGATGTTGGTGTATAGACCAAGTTCACTTAGGGATGACGGGTAAGACACTGGATCAAACACTAATTAGGGAGCAAAGATGGATATTCAACTTCGATACGGTTACACCAAATGGTCTGAATATGAATTTAGAATGGGCAGCGTGTTTATAATAATGGACTGATAATAGTGGGTTTCATACTGAGCGCTGCTGGTTGATTGAGTTATTCTCTGTGATTGAGTGGGGTGAAAACGGTCTTTAAAAAGGGAAGTAGAAATGGGTATTACGCATGCGCGGCATTTTTGCTTCAAGGAGAACACAACAGTGAGAATTACAAGCAGGATACGCGAGCGGCATGGATGTACAGGTTTGATTTTTATGAGTATGGCTGTTTTAATGTATATAATTTTATAACAACAGTTGAGATTACAAGAGTTACTGGTATGATTTCTTTTATAGTATAAACGACGAAGTAAAGATCCCCTGAAGAACCTGACTTTAGAGAAATGCAGGTTGCTGAATATTGGCGTAGGGCAAGTGGAGAAAGGAACAGAGGAAGAAGAATATTTGTTGAAGTGAAGTTAAGTACTTCCAGTTCCAAAAATATCATCTGTTATGAAATGATGTTAATAAGAGGTCATTGATGTCAACTGGCACACTATTAGGGCAGTTATGAAGCCCATGAAGTAGTGCATTAGTTTGTCTGAGACCTCATGAATAGTGTAGAAGTACCTATAGAGATTTGAATCTACAACTGATGTGCGCGTGTTGAGTGAATTCACTTTGTTTTGGTTGTTACGTTGAAGTAATCACTCAGAAAAAAAGACCACAAGTGTCGTTTAAGCCACAGAGATGTAGTCAACTCAGGTAGCAGCAGTGCAGTAATCACGGCGATCAAATGCATAGAGCAGTAGTAGTGAGGTAATCACAGTGATCAAGTATAGCAACGGCCTCAAGGACGGCTGGCCACAAGAGTGGTGCAAATCGGAGCATTAATACAGCAACAGTAGTGAGCTGGCCACTGTAAGCAAGGGTAGCACCATCACCAATATCAACAGGCTGTGAGCGTGGTGTGAAATTGAAGCATTGAGGCAGCACTAATAAGAGAACTTTTTTAAACTCAACATTTAATCAACTCTCGGGCAAGTTTCTGGAGATAAGTCCATAAACCATTAGTAACCAGGACCCGGGAAATCACTGCTTGGTCCGAAACAGCATAGAGGAACATGTGTGTTTGGGGAACTGCTAGGTACTTATGACCTAGATTGGCCACTGTTCGAAACAGAAAACTGGGCTTGATTGGGCTTGTTCTGACCAGTACGGCATATCTTATGTTAGCAGTGAGGTGGTCGCTGCGAGCGAAGGAAGCAAGCAGTATTGACTGTGCTACAAGATTGGTGTGAGATTGATCCTTAAGCCCACAGTGGCCCAAGTCCGTTCAGGGGGTGCTGCTGAGACTGCTTGGCTTGGGTGTGTCCCGTTGCTAGGTCTAGGAAACAGGTCCACACAAACCCATGACCTTGTACTTCTCAATACGGCTACTGAGTGAGGTGCCCCAAGCGCTGCCACCGGTGTCCTGGCTGGGGATGTGTTAGTCCCTTTTGCAGGGTCAAGGTGGCCTTCTACATGAGCAGGACGCAGCATGAGGAAGGACCTTTTGCAGTGGCATGTGTCCTGTGCACGTCCCTGACATGGCTCGAGTCCCTGCTTGTATCCAGGCAGGTGAAGATGCAGACGGAGTCCCAGAGGTGTAGTCCGCTGGGGTCGGTAGCCAGGACCTTAGTTGCCTACTTGTTTGCGCATTTGTTCTGTGTATGTCCTGGGCTTACAGCTGCATAGGCCTGTGATGCTTTTAGAGTGTGTAGCATCTGCTCCTCCCAGGAAAGGTTCCTGCAGGCCGGAGGCCTGGCTGGCCTGGAGTGGATATCGAGGGTGGCTTGGGTGTGGTAGCATAGCATGTGTGGCAGGGGGTGCCACCAGGACTTATAGTTAGGATGCTATCTGAAGTACTTTCCTGGAGGTCTATTTCAGATCCGTCTGCCGTGGCATGGCAGTGGGGTTGTCAAGAACACAGATCGAAGAGTTCCGTATTAGCTGGCAAAGGGCTAGTGGAGGAAGGGTGGCCGCGAGGCAGTTGAGAGCAACCGTCAAAGAAAGCAGTCACAAGGGTATTGGGTAATCTGCCTGGCTGTCAAGGCTCACGCTAGGCGCTGAGGACTGCATGCTGATGGGTGCAAGGCAGCCGATCATTCTTAGTGCATTGGTAGGTAGGAGACAACATGGTGATGTCAGGATTACAACCTGTCGACGGGGTTAGGCTCTTGCGTTGTGTGTTGTCTGTCAGCGTTTGAGGGATAAGAGCTGGCCCCAGGGGAGAGCAGCACACTGGTGCCTGGGTGTTATCCATTTTAACAGTTGCACTTTGTGCTCGCCACATGGTGAATGGATCGATTTGCAGTCAACCCACCGATGGAGTGGGAAAGCTGATGCCCAAAGGTAGAGCTCTTACATGCAGGTTCATTTGACAGCTGAGCCTGCCTTCCCGCACTCCCTATGTCCCGGCGTGAGGGCAGCGCCTGGATGGTTTGTATAGTCTGAGTTATAGAGTCAATCCGCTCCCCTTGTGTGATGGTGTGAGGCAATGGTCACCTTGTTGACTGCCTGGAACATCTGCACTTCACAGTCAAGGCCCTAGAGTGCAGAGGCCTAGGCATCGACACACAACGTACCGTGGTGATGCGTTATAATTCCTCAGCCAGGTCTTGAACCTGTGACTGTGGTAGGAAACATCTACCATTGTGTGCGCGGTTGGATACATCGGCTTTGTGTGCGCCAAGTCAAAGTGTTGCCCTTGGGTTGATCATAAGATAAGATGCAAGACTGGTGATCCCTAGGCTAGCCTTGAGCCTGCCTTTCTGTCTTTATAGACACTGTGACCTTGGGTTTAGTGCCAAAGAGGCTGCTGGGGGAGCCTGCCTAATGCAGGGTTTTCTCTGATGGGTTGAGAAGATGATCCATGTCATGATGAGGATGATGGTTTTCCTCAAAGTTATGGGAGGATTGCCTTGGACACCGCAGTGTTGCTGTCCATTCCAACAGCATCCAGTCAATGTGGGCCCTGAGGTGGTTAACCAGAAGGCCCAGGGGGAACAGGAGGTAAGGTCGAGGTGGGCACATCTACAAGGTGTGAGAAGACCAATACCTTTTCCACAGAGGTTCTGCTGCCACCGCATGTTCTTGAGGAGCACCTGTGGGGCAGGGAGCACAGGCATGTAGCATGGCCCCATCTGCCTAGATGTTTATGTTTATGTTTATTTCAAATTTGATATACCGCTCAGGCCAGAGGCATTAGAGCAGTTTACAATACTATATCATTTGAGGAAAAACAGAAAAGAACGCCATTTATATGATAGGACAGAGACAGTCAAACAGATAGGAGAAGAAGAGGAACAAGGAACAGCAAGTTACCACAAAATAGCAGCACATCAATCTAGTCCACAATATGTCATCAATGCCACCCATAGCAACAGACGCCACGGACCAACACCTAAGGGCCACGCCAAAGGGCCCTCTGGCGAGGCCCGCAAGGTGCGGGTGCGCTCCAAAGCGGCAGGTTTTATGCCATTGGTGAGGCAGGCAGGGGAGAGGAGGAGGATAGGGTGTGGATGCTCAGCAGGGTCCAAATTAAGAGATTGGCTGCTCCTCGTCAGCACCGCTGAGGCCGAGAAGTGGAAGGGCAGATCCCAACATCATGGTGGGAGGTGCTGCTTATCTTGGGGCCTTGACTTCTGACCACCTCTGTTTATTTATTCTTTATTTTTTTTTATTTCAGAGACTGGGCACCTTCTCTTTGGACAACCTCAGCAGTCATCCCTCCAGGAGCAGAGGCAGGTTTCTGCAGGATAAGTACACCGAGACCTATGTTATCTGTGGTAGGGAGGTTTGCGGGTTCCCGAGGCCATGCAATAACCAGTGGGTGGTGAGGATCGTCCGCTGTATGCCAATGTACTAATAGTAGGCCATGAGGTTCTCCCTCTGTCCACCCCCTCCCATGTTCCTCGGAGCTATCGGAGAGCCACTCCAGCACCTATGTCTGGCTAACTCACCCTCCTTTCCACAGAGAACCCCGTTCCACTTTCAGCTTCTACCAACTTATGCAAATAAGACTCTCCAATGAGTCTCTACATATGCCCTAACTTTCGCCTCAGAAGTAGTCAACTGAGCAGTGGCTAAATATCATCGCTGCCATGTTAGCTTCCAGGCTCTCCCAGATATTGCCAGTGTCCGATATAGCATTTAATATCCAGGTCTTAGGTTCAGCATACTACTTTTGGCTACACCATTAGCATAGGCAAGTTTTTGCCCAATCAATGCACAGGGCGGGATTTTCAAACTCCGATTTCGATATTCTCACTAATTTGCCACATTTAGAAAGGGCTAATTTTAAGTAGAACGGAAGGAGCTACAAACTTAAACATTTTCAGGTCCCCTAGCTCATTTTTTTAAATATATATAACTTGCAGATTACCAAATTGGTTAATTTTGCTCTTCAGTTAGCCCAAAGGCTGTTCCGAGACCGCCACTCCTTTCTTTAAACTGGGAAGGTGAATAAGGGAAAGTTAAACAGTAGTTACATACATTTATAATTTCATCTCCTCAATCCACGCACGTTTTTTTTGTTAAACGTTAAAGACACAAAGAATATTAAATGAAATAAATATTCTTTAGAGAATGGAACAAACACCAGGCACAAAAACAAACGTCACTGACCAAGTATGTGTCAAATGAATTTTCATCAACCCTTTTGACTTCTTTTCACCGCTTCTCTCCAGGCTCCGATCAGAAGTTGGAAGCTTTGGATGTGTAAGGTTTATCTTTGACCAATCCCGCCAAAGGGCGGGCTTTTCATACTTTCTCGAACGGCTCTTTATCCCCCAGAGCCTATCGGAAGGCAGCACTCAGGCTATAAAAGCGGGCAATTCTGGCAGCTTTTTCAAATCATCTGGTGCTGAACAGAGAAAATTGAAAAAGTGCATCCAGAATGGCCCGGAACAAGCAGACAGCCCGTAAATCCACTGGAGGAAAAGCTCCTCGTAAGCAATTGGCGACCAAGGCTGCTCGTAAAAGCGCCCCAGCTACGGGCGGTGTGAAGAAACCTCATCGCTACCTACCGGGCACCGTGGCACTCAGAGAAATCCGTCGCTATCAGAAATCCACTGAGTTGCTCATCCGTAAGCTGCCCTTCCAGCGCCTGGTCCGCGAGATCGCGCAGGATTTCAAGACCGACCTGCGCTTCCAGAGCTCGGCCGTCATGGCCCTGCAAGAGGCCAGCGAGGCTTACTTAGTTGGACTCTTTGAGGACACCAATCTCTGCGCAATCCACACCAAGAGGGTCACCATTATGCCCAAAGACATCCAGCTAGCCCGCCGCATTCGTGGCGAGAGAGCTTAAAGACCGTCACCCTGTTCTACTAGTCATACAATACAAAGGCTCTTCTAAGAGCCACCATATTCCAACTGAAAAGGGCTCATGAGTCTCCTGTACGATAGTAAATCCTTGGCATTTTCCTCACCCCCCTCTGTACATGTTTTCTCAAATCCAAGTACCTTCCGGGCTGACATATTTCTAGCCTCACCCCTTCCACGAGTTCCATGCCATTACTTCAGGAATGATTCGAAACACGGTCTTTCCTGCTCCCAGGCGGCTGCTGTAACCAGTAAGTTATTTCTTGAATAATTGCTTGATGCCTTCCACGAGAAATCTCTCAGGCTTGAACTAGAACGGGCTGACTTCCTTCGAGGTAGGATGGTAAACGATCTCTGCGCCCCCCCTACTTACTTTGGAAGGATTTTCTCTTCACGTTCTACTTACCTCCCCTCAAAGTTTATGATCCTTCTCTGTTCCCAACCTTAAGGATTGTGAGCAGAAAAAGCGCGTCTCCCTCATCCATTTACAATTCTCAAACACTAAAGAAATCCCTTGGGTGATAGGCGTGAAGCAGAAGCCCCTTCCGGGATAACAGGAGTTTAAACTTCCTCCTCTGCCGCTTTAACATCTTGGCACAATCTGGGAATCTTCCATATGACCATGAAAGCATCAGGACCCTCTGCCTAACACTGGGTTTCACACACAAAGGGAATAATCTAACTCTTTTTCTTTGATCTAGGTGGTGGCTCTGAAAAGAGCCTTTGGGTTTACAAAGAAATAATCAAAAAAAGAAATCCCTTTTTTTCTTAGGCGCCCCCTTCATGACTTTTGCTGCTTTGGGCTTGGCAGGCTTTGCCGGGCTCTTTCTCGCCTTTGCTTTCACAGGCTTGGCTTTAGCTGGGCTCTTGATGGCTTCTTGGGGCTCTTGGCTACCTTCTTAGTAGCAGCCGCTACCGGTTTCTTGGCTCTCTTCGGGCTCTTTTTCACTCCCGCAGCCGCCGGTTTCTTGCTTTTGGGCGCGCTTCTTGTTCAATATAAAGGATCCCAAAGCTCCGCTGCCCTTCGTCTGCAGCAGGCTGCCTTTGCTCACCAAGCTCTTAACGGCCAACTTCAGGCAGCGGCTGTTCTTCTCCACGTCGTAGCCCGAGGCCGCCAGAAGCTTTTTCAGGGCAGCTAGGGACACGCTGCTGCGATCCTTGGAGGCTGAAACAGCCTTGACTATGAGCTCGGAGACGCTGGCACCCGAGGTCTTGCGCGCCTTGGAAGTTCCCGACGGCTTCTTGGACTTCTTTTTGGCAGCGCCTGGAGCAGCAGGAGGCGGAGCAGCAGCTGCAGCTGCAGCTGCCGGGGCGGTTTCGGCCATGCCTTGGTGCAGGCACGGAGCTTACCTACTAAAACAAACAACCCCGCCCCTGCCAACTTTCTCTCGCTTAAGGAAACAAGCACATCACTTCAGTTCACTGGCTTGCTTGGCTCACTAGCTCCCTTTATTTATAGCGGTAGCCGCCTTCTGATTGGTTGTCTGCACACTCATTGCCCCCCTGTCTGCCTGAGGCGCTTCCAGCTAGGGCTCTTCTTGCCCTGTGTTTCTTCAACAGGCAAAATTAACTTTTAATAATCAAATGATATTCATTTACAATATTCATACTCAAATTGCTAAAGAAGAGTTAGAGATTTGAGTAAATGTAGTCTCTCTTTTAATTGTGCATTAAGAAAGTCTTAAAGACACCACGGACTGCACCATTCAGACTTTTTATTTTCCGAAGCGGGACAGAAATCATTTTTATCTGTGAAAATAAACACAATCTCAGGATCGGCATCAACATAAGCTCTCTGAACAATTTTCAAAGAGCAGTAAAAAGACACTGCTTCCAAATCAGCTGCCTATTTTGAAAACTCTTAACTACGAATCGAGATCTAAGGAAGGCAAATAGCACACCGATTTTGGCACTATCCTGTTAAGTCATCACAAGCAAACAAAATGGTGCTGCAATTTAAGAGCAATGTCTTACAGGTATATTTATTAAACGATGGTAAAGTCGGCAGCGGTAAGGTGCTTGAAGCCATATAAGGCAATGGGTAGGGGGGCATACCGGCATTAGTGCGCGCTAAATGGCCCAATGCTCCCTAACGGAACATAGTAGCAGTATATTTATTTAAACATACTTGTATACCATCTTATCCTACAATCAAAGTGGTTATGTTACATTTAACACGTGGGTACTTTACAACATTTAACATGAGTGTATTTAACAACATTAAGACAGCACAAGTTGAGGGTTACATTTATCATGGAGGTGTCGTGAGTCTAGCTGGGTTGGTTAAGTATTAGGCTTACAGTAGAGTTTCCACGGTAATCTCACTCAGGTGTGGAGCTGTTGTCTACTGACAGCAGATAAAGCACAGTTACTTACCTGTAATAGGTGATCTCTGGGAACAGCAGGAATTAGTCTTCACATATGGGTACGTCGGTACCGACGGAGCCTGCACGGGAATGCTCCCCAGCATCCAATCAGAAAGCTTTTGGGAGCATCCCTCGCGCCTGCACGCTGACTTCCCGCCTTTCCCACTGCCTCTCCTCAGTTGAGTTTCATAGCTGAGACAGAAGGAGAGAAAGAGGAAAGGAGATAGATACAACTCCTAGGGGAGGTGGGTGGGTTGTGAAGACTAATTCCTGCTGTACCCAGAGATCACCTGTTACAGGTAAGTAACTGTGCTACCTCCAGGAACAAGCAGGAATGAGTCTTCACATATGGGGACTCCCTAGCTGTGGGTGGCAGGGGAGATCCCATAAAATGCGTATCCCTGGAACAGGACGGCATTTCCCAAACCTGGATCCCTGGCATCCCCTGGGGGATGGGGGGTAGGAGTTGAATAGAGAAGAGCTGTAGAGGAACAGCGAATCTAAAGACTACAGAGAAAAAGAGTCTTTAGAATGTATGTCAAGTATCATTAAAATATTTAATGAACTAGTACAATATAGAGCTTACCTACTGGATTGTAGGAAGTAGAACTGTGATGGAGTGTACTGTAGATGCAGTAGCAGAATCCTCCAGGTAACTTCACAGCAGTGAGGATGAAGTTCCAAACCTGGAATGGGCAGGTGACCCAGGTGTCAACTGGGGTAGGAGAAGAACGGCAGGTCTTCAATGGAAAGCTTTATGGGAAAAAGCTGAAAACTCTGTTAGGTACAAAGTTATTAACATTGAGGACTAAAAGAAGAAGACTGACCGATCTGGAGAATTAGCCCAGTCCTGAAGGGAAGAGGGGGTATGGAAAAAAGCCCCTATTCCCAAGGAGAACAGAAATGTACTCAGAAATACTGAAGATGTACATTGTCTTTCCTAGCTGGTAAGAGACAGGAAGACATTGAAGTTTGATACTTCATAGACAGGGAGATCTATAACAAAAATAGAAGCTGTTGACATCACAGCAGTAATTGTGTGTATAACCGCTCCCACTTACTGAGCTGTATGAGAATAGGCAAGTTGACTGTCTGGACCCCTTAAGAAGGTAAAAGCTTTATAGCACAGACAATTAGGGAGATAGTAGGTAATACATAGCGTCCTATGGACATCTCCCAATGGGCATATATATATATATATATATATATATATATATATATATGGAGATACATACATATCTATATATATGTGCATATATGTCTAGATATGTTAGATATATATATATATAGATGGGCATGACTTATGCCCACACAGACTACAGAAATATGTATGTATAGGACATATACATACATGAATATAAGTCTGAGGATACATGCCTGCAACTGAGCCCCACAAAAACATTCACATGGGGAATGTGATGGGAAAAGATTCATCTAATAATGAGGGGGTAAAAACCACCTGAAGATATATAGAGAATCTATTTCTGCGGTGCAGGAATGTATTTCAGTGGAATAACCAGTATGGTTGCGTGAAAAAACAGAGGATAATAGCAGTCTGGCAAGAGCACGTCAGGAGTACTTTAGGACTCTGACATGTCCAAAGGACAAAAAAACACAGACTAAGATACCAGGATGACCCAGCTAAGGGACACAGGGGTATCATGTACACTAAAAGAGTATGCGTTGTCCAAGTGGAGCAGAAAAGCATAATGCCAAGCTGTAAGGAAAAAAGGGGTAGATTCCTGCAAGATAGGAAACTCCTTGGACATTCACGCCATGGAATGATTATATAAGCTTTTTCTACTATATGGAAAAACCCTCAGAGACAAAGTTCAATGCTCTGTAGCAAGGGCCCATAGTAGAAAGCTTCTCTGAAGATTGCAGAGAGCATTGCGCAGGAGAATTGTATGATAAAACTGACAAAAGTCAGGTGTGTTGCCACATCTTAGGAAAGGATATGGCTAGAAGAAGATAACCTGCAGTGAGTAGTATTATGCAAGATAGTTGAAAGTAGCTTGCAATGAGCCTTAAAGTAATCACTGGAACTCCTGCATGCACAGCAACTGAACAAAACAGCAGAGGGGATTCTCCTGTATAAAAACAGAGAGAAAACAGACAAAGGGAACGGAGATATTCCCGTCCCTGTCTGATGAGTTGTTCAGAGCATGCATTGAAGGATAACAAAAAGTCTACACTGGAAAGAAAGAGAAGTGTTTCAGTATGGTACCAACTCAAGCAGGGGAAACCCAGGAAGAGAGGGGGTTGGAAAGTGACTTACCATATGGTAAGTCAGCTGAAGGAAAAGATGTCCATGTGGGGACAGAAACTATCATGGGATAGTTGTAACCTCCCTTCGTAGTAGTAAGAAGGGGAGAATTCTGTAACCCATGGACAAAAGTATCCTAACAGCTTAGCATACTGAAAAAGAAAAAAACAGTGTAGAGTTTGAAGAATAAACTTCTGCTAAGAAGAAGTTAACTGTAGATTGCAACATACAGGAACCTATGGTTGCTGGTTATGATTAGACTGGTTAGAGTCTGGAGACTTCAGACTAGGATGAGATGTCCCTTGCTTGGGTACATCTGGAGGATGGGCAGGAGAAGGGTGAAACCTTCTTTTCTTAGGGAAAGAAGGTTTGGTAGGATAATTCCTACGTCCTGGGGAAAAAGAAGGCTTAGGATGTTTTCCAGAACCAGGGAAGTCAGTGGAGCAATGAGCAACCTGACGTAAAGCCTCTTAATTGAAGAGATTTTCTCCAGTACAAGGAGAATTACCCAGTGTATGTTGTGCCCATCTGCTTAAGTCTGAAGCTTGCAGCCAGGCTTTACGACGTGCTCCAATGGCAATAGCAGAGGATCTGCTAACAGACTCAAAAGAGTCTAGAGAAGCACGAGAAAGAAACCAAGAGATATTCCTGCTATGATTAAGAAGCAAGGAATAGTCAGTGGCCTTAGGCTCTGACAAAAAAGGGGACAAAAGAGATAATTTCTCTGTGACCTCCTGAAGTGTCAGACTCATATAAAAAATATATGAAATAATTCTTGAAGCCAGCATAGAAGTTTGGAAGGTTTGACGTCCAAAGGCATCAAGTGCTTTAGATGCACGACCTGGCGGATAAGAAGAATGCTTCTTCTTGCTTCTTACCTTCCTCAATGCTGATTCCACTACAGTGGAATGATGTGGAAGATGTTTTTTTTGAAACCCCGGAGAGGGAGGCACCTGATACAGAACATTAATGGCTGTAGAAGGCGAAGGAACCTTTAAAGGTGATTCCCACATCCTCAGAAGATCCTGCAAAGAATGATGTAAAGGAAGCATTATATTTTCCTTTTCTGCAGGATCTTGGTTAAGAGTAGAGCCAGGAATAGGAATGGCAAGAAAGGTTGCCATGTCAAGGAGAAATTTCTGAAAAGAAGGATCTCCAATGGGAACTATTCCTGGGTAAGCTGAGGTTGAAGAAGCAGCTTGAGCACCAGAAGACATACTGGACTGGTGCAGAAAAAGAATCCTGCTAGATGGACAGTGATACTGACAGTTCTGATTCGAGGCAGCTAGTACTGCATCGTCAGTGCCCGGTATCGATTCCAAGCTAGGCATAGAAAGGATCGATGGCACCGATGGAACTGCCGGAATAGACATCGATACCGATACCGGTATCGGAGACGGTAATGTCATCGAAGCAGTAATCGGGGGCTGCTGAAGCGGTACCGAGGTAGCCAGAGAATCTTGGTGAATATCCTCGGTACTGCGTAGTCGTAAACGATATGGATCGGTTCCGAAACGCGTCGGTACCAAATCATCTAGACTGGATATCGATTCTAGACTCGGCATCGATGGGAGCGAGTCTATCGATGCATGTCTAGAAGGTACCGACGTTGGTGGTGGTATCGGCGATGCAGGAAAGTCAATCGGAATCGTATCGATCGGTTTCGAAGGAACCGAGGACGCCCGAAGACGATGCCTGGTGAAGAGAGGAACACTCGACACCGGCGCCGATGTCGGGGTATCGTTACCGCTCGAAGCCGATACCAACCCCGAGCATGGCGAAGATACAGGAAAGTCAATCTGGGTGGTATCGATCGGCCCCGAAGTTACCGAGGAGACCAGATGACGATCCCAGGTGAAGAGTGGAACACTCGACACCGATGCCGATGCCAGGGTATCGGTACCGCTCGAAGTCGGTACCAACCCCGAGCATAGCGGAGATACAGGAAAGCCAATCTGGGTCGTATCGATCGGCCCCGAAGGTACCGAGGACACCAGATGACGATCCCTGGTGAAGAGTGGAACACTCGACACCGGTGCCGGGTTATCGGTACCGCTCGAAGCGGATACCACCCCCGAGCACGGCTCAGGTATGTTCTGTGAGGGGTGAGCCCCAGGAACAACCTGAAACCCCGTAAATGCTTTGGAGCCCGAAGACTCCCACCGGGGTTTTATTGCCAATGGAGTCTTGAGGGCAAGGCCGGAGCTGTCATCATGCTGGGCATGAGACTTACCCTTCAAGAATTGGCTAGTCTTAACAGACTGTTTGTGGGTTACCTGATCCTGGAGAGAAGAATAAACCAGTGTCCTCACCTCAGGAGGAAAAACGGCATCAAGGGAAACTCGAAAAAGGGAAGGTCTTCTCCCAATAACACAGCCTGATGGATCAGGGAAAAAAGGGTCAGGACCCAAACAGGTTAGACACCAAGCATTGGAGTCTAAAAAGAAAACTATGTTTCCACAGTGAAGGCACTTCTTAGGGGAAGAAGGCTCCATGTTGGAGAGGCCTGGTAGGCCCAAAGGTTAAGACAAAAAACTGAGGAGAAAAAATTTCTCTAAGTTTAGAAAAGAAAATAAAAAAACACCGGCGGTACCGATATCGGCAGGAAAAACAGCTGCGACCACAAGAAAACAAGGAAATAAGAATTTTAAAGAAAAACGTTTCTGCGGTGACAGGACGATGTCCTGTCGGCTCCGCGGAAAAACGAAAACTGAGGAGAGGCAGTGGGAAAGGCGGGAAGTCAGCGTGCAGGCGCGAGAGATGCTCCCAAAAGCTTTCTGATTGGATGCTGGGGACCATTCCCGTGCAGGCTCCGTCGGTACCGACGTACCCCTACGTGAAGACTCATTCCTGCTTGTTCCTGGAGATAGACCAGTATGGTCCATCTAGTTTGCCCAGTAATGTGGCTAGAGTGGTTGTAACTGCCACTCCATGTAGGTCACTCACCTTGCTTTGATTTCATCCTCTTGCTATAAAGAGAGCCACTGTGTCTGTCTCAAGCCGTTTTGAATTCTTTCACTGTATTTGCCCCCCACCTTCCAAGTGTAAAATGTGGTAAGGTAGAAACCATGCACCTTAAGGCACAAGTAAAGTAACAAGTCATCCATGAGTGGAGGAGTAGCCTAGTGGTTGGGGCAAGGTACTTCAGGCCGGAAGGTCGGGGGTTCAAATCCCACTAGAGGACAGCAACCTTGGGCCGGAAGGACTGGGGTTTCTAGTCCCACAGGTGCTCCTTGTGGTCTTGGGCAAGCCACTTAACCCTCCATAGCCCATGTTCCCTGTAAAATAGTTATCTCCAAGTTATAATGCTCTGTTCAATGTAATTTCAGTTTGTTCAATGTAAACCGCACTGATGCAGAATAGCGCGGTATATAAGAGAAGTAAATAAATAAATAAATAAATCCTAAGGTGAAGCAAGGCACCCTAAGCAGAGACAGGGTGCCCTAGGGGGAGACAAAGTGGCCTAAACTGGGGCATGGCACCCCAAGGTGACAAGAATGCACTTGAATGTACAAAATAGGCCTTAACCCCAAAGCAGGATAAAGGAGCATCAATGGAAGCCTATTTGAAGGTGATAAGTAATGCACCCGACAGAACAGTTGCCATCAGATGTTAGTCAGTAAGTGGGATGTGCACATGACTCCTAAGAATACTGTGACAGTATTTTGAGGTGAGGGTACCAGAACCCTGACGAAAACATGTGGTACCCAAAATGTAATCCACTCTCTACAAAGACAGAACTGTAAGCAGAATACCAAATATTTGCACAAACTCACAGAGAATGCTCTCATGATAAAGGGAATGTGTGTTGCAGCACACATTGCAGTCAAAGGTTGTTGGCTCAAAATCACTCTAGTGGTATGTGTATGCATAGAAGGAATGATGTATAGTTAAAGTTATGGTCACAATGTTGGAGGGTGGCATGTCCAAGATGGCTGTGTGAGGAGAGTGCTGTGTTTTCCTGTTGTGATGCCAAAACACAAAGGGAAGGCTCGGGCTTACCTTGCTGAGCCCCAGCCGGCTAGTTCAAGTCCTATGGACCGTTTTATCTTAGTCACCAAAGCTGAGCATTGGGAGATTTGTGCAGGCTTTGCAGGGGAGTTGTCAGAGGATTCTGCTTCCCTGCCTGCCCATGAGGTTTCCCTCTCTCCCGAGACGCAGAGCCCTAAACAGCTTCCTGCTGCTGTAATCCCGAGCCCACTGGTTGGTGCGAGTGTGGAGTCGGATGGTGGCTCCCCAGCCACGCTACTGCAAGGAGCAGGGGCAGAAGGAGGTAAAGCAGCTACCCTGTTGCCATCTGGGACTCTTGGAGGAAGCGAGTTGGAAAGTGTGCCTGCCCCGTTTGGAGGAGAGTGTGTAGGGAAAGTCTCATCAGGTGACTTCTCTAAAATGTCTGTTCCTTTTGTGTTGGTGCACCCTAAAATTATTACCTTGGATAACATCTGGGAGGCAATTTTGACCTTATCAGAGGCTTTAATTCCACATAATGCTAGACTTTTGTCTCAGGTAAACACGGTTTTTCAGAAGTTGGACTCATATGTAACCATAACTGATTCAGTTAGAAAGAAGGTGAAAGAACATGAGACAGTCTTGAATTCTGTAGCTCTGATTAAAGATAAAGAGTAGTTACTCACCTGTAACAGGTGTTCTCCAGGAGCAGCAGGAATCAGTCCTCACATATGGGTGTCATCGACACCGCTGAAGCCCCAGCGGAGCATTTCCCCAGCTTTCTATGAAAGCCTTTGGGAATGCAGGCACACAGGCACGCATGCGCGGTTCCCTTCCCGCCTAAAGGTGCCATCTTACCTCATTCAAATGACATAGCTAAAAACAGCACATAAAAAAATGTAAAAACAAACTATGTACAACTTCAACTCCCAGGGTAGGAGGGAGGGTTGTGAGGACTGATTCCTGCTGCTCCTGGAGCACACCTGTTACAGGTGAGTAACTACTCTTTCTCCAGGATCAGGCAGGAAGTCAGTCCTCACATATGGGTGACTCCCCAGCTCTGGCCTACCGAGGAACCCAGGCTGAACAAGAGAACTCCCTCTAGTCCCAGCAGCAAAGAAGGCTTTTCACTGACACAACCTCCACCAGTAGCCCAACAGAGGGCAGGAGTTGCCTAAGCCTCAAAGAGATTCCGGAGTACTGCTTGGCCAAAAGCACTGTCCCTACGGGACTCCCTCTCCAGACAGTAATGGGCTGCAAAAGTCTGGCTTGAAGACCAAGTTGCAGCCCTGCAGATGTCTACCAAGGGCACAGAGCGGAGATGAGCCACTGAGACAGCCATTGCCCTGACACGGTGGGCCGTAACCTGACCCTGCAAAGGAAGGTCAGCCGCCTTGTAAGCCCAGGTAATACAGTCAGCCACCCAGATGGACAAGGTACGCTTGGACACAGCCAACCGCAACTTATTAGGGTCAAAGGATACAAAGAGCTGAGTAGCCCTTCTATGCCCCTGCGTACGGTCAAGGTAGAAGGATAAGGCCCTCCTACAGTCCAGGGTATGCAGAACTGCTTCAGCCTGGCTTGCATGAGGCCTAGGGAAGAATGTTGGAAGAACCACCTCTTGGTTAAGGTGGAAGGAGGAGACAACCTTTGGGAGGAACTTTGGATGAGTCCTAAGGACTACCCTGTTCCCACAGAAGCGAGTTTAAGGCCTATCACAGACCAGGGCCTGAAGCTCACTTACTCGCCTGGCCGAGGTAAGGGCTACTAGAAAGTGTGTCTTCCAGGACAGGAAGCGTAGAGGGCAAGTAGCCATTGGCTCAAAGGGTGGGCAAGTCAGCTGCTGCAAGACCACATTCAACTCCCACTCAGGAGCAGGAGGACGGATTGGAGGCTTGAGCAAAAGCAAGCCCCTGAGAAAGCGGGACACCAAGGGGTGAACCGACAGAGAACGTCCTTCCACTAGTGAGTGGTGAGCTGCTAGAGCTGAGAGTTGGACCTGAACAGAATTGGACTTGTCCCTGATTGGACAAGTGCAGTAAGTACTGAAGCACCACTGGCACAGTAGAGGAGAAAGGATCCTCTGTACGTAGCTGACACCACACAGAAAACCTTTTCCATTTGAGAGCGTAGGTTTTCCTAGAGGACTGTTTCCTAGAGGCTAGGACAACCTCCTCAACCAGGCCCCAGGGAGCCAAAACTACCCTTGCAGCCTCCAGGCCATCAAATTGAGAGCTTTGAGATTGGGGTGCAGAAGGGAACCCTGCTCCTGAGAGAGAAGGTCGGGTTGCAACCCCAGATGCAGTGGGGGATCCACCGCCAGCTGAAGCAGAAGTGGAAAGCAAGGCTGTCTCGGCCATCTGGGAGCCACCAGCAGGACCAAGACCTTGTGCTGAAGGATCCTGAACAGAGTTCGGGCCACCAAAGGCGTGGGAGGAAACGTATACAGGAGGCCCTGAGACCAAGGAATCAGAAAAGCATCTGCTGCTAGTCACAGAGGATGCGGTTGTCTGGAGCAAAACTGTGGCAGCTCTTTGTTGAGAGGACTGGCAAACAGATCTATGGAGGGAAGCCCCCATTTCAGGAAAATCTTTTGAACTACCAAAGGATGCAGCTGCCACTCGTGGGGCTGCAGAATTCTGCTTAACCTGTCGGCCAGGTGGTTCTGCTGGCCTGGAAGGTCCACAGCCTTGAGGAGCATGTTGTGCTTGAGGGCAAACGAGCAAAGGTCCTGTGCCTCCTGACAAAGGAGCCTGGACCCAGTCCCGCCTTGCTTGTTCACATAAAACATGGCCACCTGGTTGTCTGTCTGAACCAGGACAGACTGATGAGCCAGGGTAGGAGAGAAAGCTTTGAGAGCCAAGCGAATAGCCTTGAGTTCTAGGAGATTGATCTGCTGTGCAGCTTCCCAAGGGGATCACAGGCCCTGGGTGCACTTGTTCAGACAATGAGCTCCCCAGCCCTGCAGGGAGGCGTCTGTGGTCAGTACCACTGTGTACCCAGGAATTTGAAAGGGCACCCTCCTTTTAGTAGATTGGGTGGGTGCCGCCACCAGCTGAGGGAGTCCAGAAATGGTTTGGACACCCTTATTCTGTCTCCAAGGCTGCCTGTGGCTTGTGACCACTGATTCCAAAGGCACCACTCTGCAGGCCGCATATGGAGCCTTGCATTGGGGGTTACATGAACTGTTGAAGCCATGTGGCCAAGCAGCCTCAGGCAGAGCTTGGCGGAGACCAGTGACCTGCTGAGAAACTGGTTTGCCAAGTCTATCAGTCTTTGGGCTCTGTCTTCTGGCAAGAAAGCCTTTGCCAGCAGAGAGTCCAGCCTTGCTCCTATGAACTCCAAGTTCTGGGAGGGGAGCAAAGTGGACTTTGCAAAGTTTATTACAAACCCCAGGCTTTGAAGCAGAACAATAGTTCTGAGGTGGCCTGTCTGGCACGTCTGACCCCTGATGAGCCAGTCGTCCAGATAGGGGACGACAAAGATTCCCCGATTTCTCAGGTAGGCCGCCACCACTGCCAAGCATTTTGTAAGGACCCTGGGAGCGGAGGTGAGACCAAAAGCAGTACTCTGTACTGATAATGGTTTCCTCCCACAATGAACCTGAGGTCTGGATGAACGAGAATGTGAGTGTATGCATCCTTTAGATCTAAGGAGCATAGCCAATCTCCCTGCTGGAGGTAGGGCAGACGTGTTCCAAGAGTAAGCATCTTGAACTTTTCTTTCTCTAGGAATTTGTTGAGGTTCCTGAGGTCCAGAATAGGTCGAAGGCCACCGGTTCTTTTGGGCACCAGGAAATACCTGGAGTTGAATCCGTGACCTTGCAAGTGGGGAGGCACAGGCTCCACCGCCTTGTCCACCAACAGACCTTAAAGCTCCTGAAGGATAAGGTCTGTGTGCAGGGGAGGCCTTGGAGGTTCCCCTGGAAAGTATGGCGGAGGCAGTTGGTGAAAATGCAGTGCATAGCCCCTGTGGACTATGTTCAACACCCAACTGTCCCCAGTGATGTGGGGCCACTGGTGGGCAAAGAGGGCGAGGCGACCTCCTGTGCAGGGTTGGGAGAGCAGGGACGAAGAAGCTACGCTCAAGGAGTCAAAAACCCCCACCCTGCTGAGTGGGAACAGGGGCCGGAGGCTTGGGGATCCTCTGCCTACGGGGCCCATTACCCTGCCCCTTGGCTTGCTGACCCTGGGGTGCAGCTTGGGCAGCCTGATACTGAGGGTACTGTTTGTAGGCACTGCCCTTCTTCGGGTAAAAGGGCTTCTTACCCAAGGCCTTCTTCTTGTGAGAAGGGGCAGAGGTCTTTCAAGACAGCCTTGTCCTTGTAAGGTGCTCAGTCTCGAGCTGTGCGGCCTTCTCGGCCATGGGCTTGCCAAAAAGGTTCTCACCTCGGCAAGGGACATCGACCAACTTGTCCTGAACCCATGGTTCGAGGTCCGATGACTGCAGCCATGCCTGGCGTCGAGCCGCGATGCCGGCTGCCGCAACTCGGGCCGAAGCCATCGTAGGCGGTGTGGGACAAACTTCGAGCAGTCCCGAATCCCCGAGGACAAGGACTTGAATCTCTGCAAGGGCTCCCCGGAGAGACCAGCGGAGAAACCGGCCAACTCCTTGGCCAGGTCACGCAAGTACATGCCCTTGTACAGCTGGTAAGACTGGACACGGCAAGCAAGCATCGAGCCCTGGAAGCACTTTCTGCCAACACCATCAAGGTTCCGGGCCTCCCTGCCGGGGGGGCACCGCGGAGTGCATCTTCTGACTTTTCAGGCGATGCATGGCCGATTCCACCACCATGGAATGGTGTGGTAGCTGCGCCTTCTGAAAGCCAGGGCTTTTCCGGAGTCGATAAATTGAATCGACCCGCTTGCTTAGAACCGGCGCCGAGGCCGGTGCCTCCCACATCCGGAAGAGGAGCCATTCCAGCATCGGAGGAACCGGGACAGTAAAGGCCTCCTTCGGAGGAGAGTCATACTGCAGGGTCTCGAGCTCTTCGGTTCGAGGCTCTTCGTCGGGGTCCGTCGGGATAGCCAACGCGGTGGCCATATCCCGGACAAACTCCAAGAACCGGTTATCCTCCGGAGGGGATCTACTCCGGGGCTCAGACTGCGGCGAGTCCGACGGGACGCACCGAGTCTTGAATGTGTCGGGGGACTCCTCATCCTCCCTCTCCCAGGCGGACTCGTCCGATGAGGAGTCAGGATCCGACCCCACGGGGCCCTGGGGCACCTGCCCCGATGCCAGAGGCATTGGCATCGACGCCCTCGGTCCCGAACGGGAGGTCGAGGGAGACCGCGACCGAGGTCGACCTCGAGCCATCATGGACTCGAGTATCAGCTCGGTCTCCGGGGTCGACTTCGATGTCAATGTCCCAGTGGTTGGGGCAGATGCACCAGACAGGCTGGCCATCAGTGCCCGCTGCTGCTCCATGAAGGCAGACAGTCTGCACTCCAAGGCTGTCATCCTGAGACTCAGCTCGGGAGACGCAGCAGCCACCGACTCGGGCCCCGGCGGCGGCTCTCTGGGAGGAGAGTCCTCGAGGACTACGGGGCTTACGTGTCCAGCAGACTCCGGCTCCACGCGAGGAACTTTGGCAGGCTTCTCTTGTTCCACGGGCCCGGGGCGATGGTCGGGGGTCTTAGACCTGGCCCTCGAGGAGCCAGGGACCTCATCCGACACCCTCACGAGCCGCTTCTTCCTCTTGCGTTCCCGGTCGGGGGACCCCCTGTCCGAGGAGCCCCGACGGCACTCGGGATCCGAATCCTGAGATGTCGAGGCCTCAGACGAGGTCCAGGCCCGGCCGGAGGCTGAGTCGGAGAAGAGCCTTTCTTTCTGCTGCTGGCGACTTCGCAGTGCCTTGGAAGACATCTTCCCACATGGTCCACACGTCTTAGGGTCGTGATCAGGACCGAGGCACCGAAGGCAGCAGTCGTGTATGTCGGTGAGAGACATCAACTTCTTACACCGATCACACTGTTTAAAACCGCTGGAAGCCATCAGGGAAAAAAAGAGTCCCTGCGAGGTCAAAGGACCGGCCTTCCAGGGAAAAAGCATAAAATGGTGCAAACGCCAGCCACGAAGGGCAAAAAACGAAAAAGAAGAATCGTGCTCGATACCGGTGTACCGAACCCGGCGGGAGGGGAACCAGTGTCGAACCGGAAAGGAAAAATAGCGAGAATCGCCAAAAAAATCAAACTTTTATCCGGGATGACAGGACACACGTCCGGTGGGCTTCTCGGAAAAAGAGAGACTGAGGTAAGATGGCACCTTTAGGCGGGAAGGGAACCGCGCATGCGTGCCTGCATTCCCAAAGGCTTTCATAGAAAGCTGGGGAAATGCTCCGCTGGGGCTTCATCGGCGTCGATGACACCCATATGTGAGGACTGACTTCCTGCTTGGTCCTGGAGAATACTTTATTAAGGGCTAAGGTGGAAACTTTGGAAAACGCTGCTTGGGCCTCGAACCTCTCAATTTTCCAATAATCAAGAGAATTTTGCCAGATGATCTCTTTAAAAGATATATGGCAGAGGCTTTGGCTGTGTCAGCAGACCTAATGCCGCCGATTATTAAGGCACTGGTAAAAGTGATATTGGAGTTTTGGAAGAACTATCTAATATGGATATTATAAATGTCTCTTGAGATTCTGCGGTCTCCTGGTCCACCTGTATTGAAAACCTCTACCTTATTAGTAATGTTTGCTTTATCGTCAGAGACTGGTTGCTTAGATTGTATTATACCAAACAGTCGCATTTGTTTTAAGGGCAAAAAATGGCAGTCTTCCCTGATGTTTATAATGACAAACACTGGAAGCAATTTTTGCTATTTAGACCAGGTGTTTTGGAGATAGGTGCTACCTTTTTTTTCCAGGTTTCCTTGTAAATGTATAGTGGTGTATAGGTCACAAAGATTTATTTTTTTCCAGCCAGCAGACCTTTCCACATTTATTACTGCTAGGTTACCTGTCTGTTGTATACATATCTGTTGTGGCTCAAAGTATGTGATCCCACAGCTTGAGTATAAAACATGACTTTTGTGACATGTCAATTCATCACATACATACCCTGAGCCAACAGTGGAGGTGTATGTAGAGCCTCACATGCGGGTGGGATGTTGGGTGTTCAACAAGGTGCAAGCAGGAGTTGTGTGTCACTCAGATCGATACTGTAAACCCAGGGATATGCCAGTGTTGTTAACTACCATCGTTTATAGGCCATATTTGGTATTACCATGTTTGTCCAGATTGATACCTTAAACCCAGAGATATGCCAGTGCTGATGCTATGTTAGAGCAATGTCATCTTTAGCTAGATAAGAACATAGGGACTTGGGATGTACCATAGTGGGTCAGACCAAGAGTTCATCAACAGATCCAGCTGCACATACACGAAACAGGCTCCCTCCACGTGACAGGCTCCCGCACCGCGACAAACCCAGCTCCACATCCACGGGACAGACCCCCGCAACAGGGCGACCACCACAGATCCGGCTCCACCTCCACGGGACAGGCTCCCGCACCGCGACAGATCCAGCGTCACATCCACGGGACAGGCCCCCGCACCAAGACGACCGCCACAGATCCAGCTCCACATCCACGGGACAGGCTCCCTCCACGGGACAGGCTCCCGCACCGCGACAGACCAAGCTCCACATCCACGGGACAGGCCCCCGCACCAAGGCGACCAACACAGATCCAGCTCCACACACACGGGACAGGCTCCCTCCACGGGACAGGCTCCCGCACCAAGGCGTCCGCCACAGATCCAGCTCCACATCCATGGGACAGGCTCCCTCCACGGGACAGGCTCCCGCACCGCATCAGATCCAGCTCCACATCCAAGGGACAGGCTCCCTCCACGGGACAGGCTCCCGCACCGCAACAGATACAGCTTCACATCCAAGGGACAGGCTCCCTCCACGGGACAGGCTCCCGCACCGCAACAGATACAACTTCACATCCCCAGGACAAGCCCCTGCAACAAGTACAGCTCTCCTCAAAAAAGCAAACAGACGAAAACCTAAGGACACAGGCGTCGCCCTATCAGAACATCACAAGCTATCAACATGCACACCACATACTTCCTCCCACTATACCTACTAGTCACACAACTCCTCCCACCAACTACACACCCCCACTACCCCCAAACAAACACACCATGGTACCCACCAACTGCACTGCCATATCTCGGTCCACAACACACACACAAAGAGACACTCGCAACCTCCCAAACAAAGAGACAAAACAGACACAAATCAAACCCCAACACCGGCCCTAAGGAAGCACACGTCGCAACAACCTCTTCCACAAAGAAAACATCAATTGAGCTCATAAACGCCAGATCCATCTGCAACAAGATACACACTCTGGTAGACCACATTGAAGAGCGACAGCCAGACATAATATGCATCACAGAGACATGGCTCAACCCTACCGACAGTGTACTACTCAACCAACTAGTACCGAACAACTACTCAGCATACAACTGCCCACGCATCCACAAGCGTGGAGGAGGAGTCCTAATAATAGCAAAAACAGAACTCAAGTTCAAGACACTGAATCTCACAGATACAAAGCAGTGTAACACAATTAGCATCAAGAACAAGAATATTGCAATCTGCCTAACCTACAGAGCACCCCGTGCTCCACCCGACGAACTAGCCTTCATACTCGAAGAAGCCTGTGCCATAACGTCAAACAACAAACCAGCACTACTAATCGGAGACTTCAACCTCAAGTCCGCCAATACAAAAGATGCAGAGGCCTTCCTTCAGGCAATGTCATCACTTCAATTCACACAGATAGTCAATGCACCAACACACAGACTAGGATCATCCCCAGACCTCATCTTCGCATCAAACTACCTAACTTCAAGAGACCTAATCTCTACACCCACCATCACCCCAGTACCATGGTCTGACCATTACTTAATCGAGACAAATCTGCAATCACAAGAAGACTGGACAAGCGAAAGAGCGAACTTCCCACACACACAAAGACGATTCAAGTCCTTTGACAAGGACGAATTCATCCAGGACACAATACAACACTTGAACATTGACTCAGAGGACCTGGAGGAACAAGTTTCCAACTGGAACAATGTCCTAGCTAACGCCGCCAAACCATCCGTTGACAGGACCAAGAAACAACACCACAACAAGAGACAAAACAAACCATGGTACTCAGCAAAAATACGACAGGAAAAGAGGGAGCTCAGGAAAATTGAACGGAGATGGAGAAAAAACAAAACTACTTCCGACCAACATCTTTACCTAACAAAGCAAAAACAATACAATGAACACATCAACCAATCAAAGAGAGAATTCCACACAAACCTGATAAATTCTTCCATCAACAAACCCAGAGAACTTTTCGAAATAGTAAAAACCCTGACAAAAGAGCAAGCAGCAGAAAGAGAAATACAAGTGGATCCACAGATATTCGCCGACCACATCAAAGACAAATTTCACTCCACAGAGCGCACAACACCCAGTAGAACAAACAGAACGAACGTCCACCCCAAAACCTGGGGCACATTCCACTCACCCTCAAAAGAGCAGATATCAGACATCATCTCCACAATCAACATAAGCACTGCTCCTACAGACCCTTGCCCAGTGTCATGGGTCAAAGCCACCAAAGCAAGCCTCATACCAAACATTCATAAAATGGTACACAACTCACTCACTCAAGGACTCATGCCACAGCAATTAAAGCTTGCCTCAGTAAGACCAATCACAAAGAAAACTTCTCTCGACAAAAAGGACCCAGCAGCATACCGACCAATCTCCAGCATACCCTTCCTCGCAAAAATAATCGAAAAGACGGTTCAACTACAACTTCAGGAACACATTGACGAACACGGAACTCTCGACGACAACCAACACGGATTTCGTCCCAACCATGGAGTCGAAACTCTCCTGATCTACCTCTTCGACAGCATCATAAGAATAATTGACGACATCAGGAATGGAATTATAATGATCTTCATCGACATCTCCTCAGCGTTCGACACAGTTGATCACAATATACTCCTGGAGAGACTGAAGAACACTGGTATACACGGTACCACTCTAAAATGGTTCCACTCGTACCTAACAGAAAGACAGCTACAGGTCAAGGTGGGACAGGACACCTCCCGGCCCATAAACGTCCAACAAGGAGTACCACAAGGATCCGCACTCTCAGCACTCCTTTTTAACATCTACATCCAACCAATATGCAACATTATGAAAGAGAACAACATCCAATACACAATATACGCAGACGATATAATGGTATACTCCCCGATATCAATCGAAAACCCGGACTTCTCTAAGATAGCAGACTGCCTTACCCAAATGGCGAAGTGGTGCCAAAACAACAATCTAGCTATAAACTACAACAAGACTGAAGCTTTAATCATCACTCGAAACCAAAGCTTCACACACCCACCAAACATAAAGATACAAAGCACCACGATACCGATAAGATCGGAGGTGAGATACCTTGGGGTTACTCTGGACAGTAAACTCAACCTCAAACCACACATAGACAAAACAATCCAAAAAGCATATTACAGGATGCGAATCATCAGGAGACTGAAACCACTCCTCGCTCCAGAACACTTCCGTACAGTCTGTCAAGCACTGATAACCCCAATACTGGACTTCTGCAATCCGATATACCTCGGACTACCAAAACAAGCTCTCAAACCACTACAGCTGGCACAAAACACTGCAGCTCGAATCATATCCGGAGCCGCAAGGCAGGAGCACATCACACCTACACTAAAGGACTTACACTGGCTCCCAATCATTGCTCGCATCAGATACAAGACTATCATAAACCTATTTAAGATAAAAGAACACACATCAGCCAACAGCCTCCACCTGCTCATACAACCGGAAACCAGCGCACGTCCCAGAAGAAGTCAAACACGCAACCGAGTCAGCACCCCAAATGAGTACAAGCACACACGCAAGGACACAACAGACAGAGCTCTCTCCATGGCTGCTCCAACAATATGGAACAATCTACCGGACGATCTAAGGGCAACTCCAGACCTCAAAGACTTCAGAAAACAACTAAAAACCATGCTGTTCATAGAGCACTATGGTCACATCACATAACCTAAGAGAATGGATAACAGCACTCCAATCCTCCCAAACAACTGAATATATAAAATATGATTCTAGCACCACTGTAAATAGCCCACCCTGTATATAGCTCAAACAAATCAAGCACCCAACACATCCCTCACACAACTAAGTTTTATCCTCACTGCATGTACAACACACACACTTTACCTGATTGCTTGCTGTGATACCACCTTGATTATTAAGATAAGGCGGTTTAGAAATACTGTTAAATAAATAAATAAATAAATAAATAAATGAATCTACATGCCCATTAACGAATTTTTCATAGCCCATCTATGTCCTGTGTAGGCCTGTCAGAGGGGGATGTACAAGTTGCCAGAAATCTTCCTGGATGAGGGGTAATATCTGTGGACAGCTTGGAACCATGTGGATGAAGGGGGTAGGATCTTTTCTAATCACTCAGCTGAAGAGAAAAGCTTCAAGTGTTACTCAATTTGCCCCGACATTCCCTCCAGGGAACGGTGCTCGCAGAGACCTCTGCTGCTCATCGCCATGGTTTATAACACAGAAAAGGGGAAGAACTGAAGAGGAAAAAAAAGTGTCTCTTCCTCGGTTTTATCAGGAATTAAACTTTCTTTTGACATCAGAAAGATATTAAAGGCCTCCCCGAGATGGTGAAAGGAAGAACCAGAGAGGCAGTTAAAAATGGCAAAGCCAGAATATTTAGAAAATCAATGATTTAAAATAGACAAACAAAATTAGTTTGCCAACAGTTTTGAGCCAAATAGCAATAAACAGATGATTTGAAATAAATCCCCCCACACATTGGAAAGATGTTCTCTCCTGTCAGCAGGTTTAAGGTCTCGGCCGGGAAGAATTATTTGACCAATCCCTGACTAAAGCGGGCTTTTCAAACCTTGAAGCTTGAGTTCGAGAAATGGTATAGTCTCTAATGAAAGGTGATGCTAGCCCTTAAGCACTGAACGTTATTGAACACAAATGTGTCGGTGGGTGCGAATTGATTTATACGTGAAAGGAAGATTACACATGCAGTGACTTAAAAGTGAGCCATGGACTTGTCAAATAACCTATAATCAAACCATTAAATGGTCTGGCAAATGGGAGGGACTTAGACGATATCCAATGGAAAAAGGAGGCACTCTAGCTTTTCAAAAGTAGATATTTTGATACCAGATGGCACGACCTAGATTGCACAAAGAACATTTAGAATAGAAACCAAACTGCCTGAGTTAGCAAAGATACCTTCCTCTCCTGACAGCCCACCACTAGTACTGTTAATGATAGCCCAGCCTTAATGTCATACACAAAACCTCATGGATGGTTTAGTGCAAGCCCACCTGCCAAACAGCCAAGAGATCTCATGGACAGACAACTATTCCAACTGTGCTACCTGGTCTATTTTATTTGGGGGAGTGTACTTGCTGCAGGTTATTTTCCCCATGGTTTCTACAGATAAGAATAATAGCCTCTTCTGTATTCAGGAGCTGTCTAGATCCTTTCTTTGAGTCTCCAGCACAGACAGTACTTCAGAGATCGTCTCACAGCATCGGTCCTGCAGAACATGGGAGCTTCTTTTGGTTCAGTTTACTGGCCCACCAAAAGTTGGCCCTCTACAAGAGACCATACTGGCCCTTTATATTGAGTAAGATGTCAGATGTGTGGAGGCTTTAATGGGAGAGGCTGACTTGGATTTAGTGGTAGTTATGGAGACATGGTTCACAGAGAACCAGGACTAGGGTGTCCTTCCTTAATCAATTGTAGCCCTGTATAATTACAAGGCAAGTATGGAGGAGCAACACAGTATGTAAAACAAATACTATTAAACTGCATTGCCCTAAAGCTCTCCTCGATCCGCCCCATAATAAAAAACAATAAACTAGACCCAAAAGACCCCAACTCATACAGGCCAATAGCTAGCATACCACTAATTGCCAAAATAATAGGATAAAACCATACAACTCCAATTACAAGACTACACTGATGAGCACAAACTCCTTGATGCACATCAGTTTGGCTTCCGCCCCTTCCATGGAGTTGAAACTCTAATCGCAATGACAGACCTCCTCATCAGAGGTACTAATGACAATAACAAAGGTTTCCTACTTCTTTTCATAGATCTATCTGCCGCATTCGACAGCATCAATCATAGTACACTCATCAACAGACTAGAAAATTTAAAAATAGGAGGGACAGTCCTTGAATGGTTCAAGTCATACATCTCACATAGATTAATACGGATACAATTAGGTAAAGAAACATCAGAAACTTTCCCTCAAGGTCAGGGTATCCCCCAAGGATCAGCCCTCTCCGTCCTCCTCTTCAACTTGTACCTCCAACCTATTACAAACATATTCAAGAAGCATAAAATCAACCATTTCATATACGCGGATGATATCATGCTTGCCATTCCCATAAACTCCAACAACCCCAAATACGATAGCTTACTCCAGTGCATGAATGAGACTACCACATGGCTTGAAGACAACCATCTAAGCATCAACCTCAAAAAAACAGAAGCAATGTTCATAACGAGAAAGCCAGACACTGACTACAACTACCCAACAACAATCACAATAAACAACACACCTATACCTGTTAAAAAGGAGGTAAAGTACCTTGGAATAATTTTAGACCACTCACTCACCATGCTCCCACACATAAAACAGACAGTAAAAACCATATTCTATAAACTCAAGACAATACAACATCTGAGACCCCTACTTAACACACATGACTTTAGATCAGTAGTCAATACCCTCATCACCCCCCACTTCGACTATTGTAATAGTCTCCTAAACGCTTTACCACTAAAGAGCATATACCTACTCCAAAGAGTCCAAAACATCTGCGCCAAGATGATCACAAAAGCTAAACTAACAGACCATGTGACCCCAATACTGTTAGACTTGCATTGGCTCCCTATAAGTAGCCGAATAAAATATAAAATCCTCCTAACTACTTTCAAACTCATTAATAACATCTCTCCCTCACAATTATCTACTCTAATTCACCCCCCATCAGAAACTAGAACGCGCAGACAGAATGCAACCCATTCCCTCAACATAAAAACAACTTTCAGAAAAACTAAAGCAACAACAAGTGATAGGGCCTTCTCCTTTGCTGCCCCTACTCTCTGGAATGAAATACCATTAACCCTCCGCATGATAAAAGACCTTCATCAATTCAAAAAGGAACTAAAAACCTACCTCTTTACAAACCACTTTGAAATCCCCTATCAACAAAAAACCTCTCCCCAACAATCACAGAAACACATCCACAGTACTCAAGACAGAACAAACGACTAAAACAAGAAACCTTACATACTCCACACAACATGCAAAGATTCACCCAAACTGTCTGCTATATCGCTATTGTAAATAACTACTTGTAATTAGTTATGTTATGTTCCATGTTTTATAACCTGTATATAGTTTAAAATCAATGTTCCAGCTAACGTTTAAAAGTTTGTCCCCTGTAATTACACTTGTATATAGTTAAAACCTTGTTCCATGTTAAGTATACAGAAGTATACAAATTTTTGTTCACTGTTCAATGTAAACCGCCCCTGATCTCTGGAAGGGGCGGTATAGAAGAAACTGTTAAATAAATAAATAAATATTAAAGCTACAGAGTATGAGAAAAGATGGAATTCCCCAATGATTTATTATTAATTGAAACACTTGAGGATGCAGAATCCACTCCCCTGGATCCACTTTCACTCGCCTAAAAAAAAATAAATCGGCTTGCACGCTGTTTACTCCCGCTACATGATTTGCAGACAAAGCATCCAAGTTCCTCTCGGCCCACACGAACAACTGTTCAGATTCGGCCTCCAGAACAACACTGCTTGTGCTCCCTTGACGGTTGATGTAAGCCACTGTGGTTGCATTGTCTGACAGAACACAAATAGCCTTCCCCTGAAGATAATCTTGAAAGGCTTGAAGAGCTAGACTTACTGCTCTCAACTACAATTTGTTTATTGACCAAAGCCTCTCCAGTTCTGTCCATTGACCTTGGATAAATCTTCCTTCGAAGTGAGCTCCCCAGCCCATAAGACTGGCATCTGTTGTAAGAGAAGTCCAAACCGGTAATTCTAGGTGCATTCCTGTCTCTAGCATCCCCGGCTTTATCCACCAATAGAAAGCCTGACGCGTCTCCAAAAGGCAGGGTAACTTCCTTGAGAGAGGATCCTTTTGATACGACCATCTCCTTACCAATGCTCTCTGTCGAGGTCGCATATGAGCTCTCGCCCATGGAACTAAGTCTAACATTGCTGCCATGGTTCTGAGTAACTGCAAATAATGCCATGCCATGGGTTTTTTTCTGGTCAAGAAACTTCGTACCAGATTTCTCAATACCAGGACTGGCGATTGAGGAAGGAATACATTTCCTATCCTTGTATCGAATCGAGCCCCTAGGTGTTCCAGGATCTGTGACGGAATCAACTTGCTCTTTCCCATGTTGACAACCCAACCCAGACTTTGTAAAAACTCCACTACTCTGACTGTTGCCAACTTGCTTTCGTTCTCCGACTTTGCTCGAATCAACCAATCATCCAGGTATGGATGAACTAGAATTCCTTCTTTTCTCAATGCTGCCACAACGACCACCATTACCTTGGTAAACATTCACAGAGCTGTTGCTAAACCGAAGGACAGCGCTTGAAACTGGAAATGACCCATTGGAACTGCAAACCTTAAAAACGTTTGATGCTCCTGACGAATGGGAATATGTAGATATGCCTCTGTTAGATCCAGAGACGTAAGAAACTCCCCTTTTCTCACCGCCATTATTACAGACTTCAGTGTTTCCATACGAAAATGAGTTACCCGAAGATAACGATTTACTCCTCGAAGAGTCAAAATTGGTCAAAGACCCTTCTTTCTTTGGAACAACAAAATAGATGGAGTATCGACCGGAGCCACGTTGGCTTGACGACACTGGTACAACAGCTTTGAGATTCAAAAGTCTTTGCAAGGTCTCACGTACCGCTGCACACTTGATGCAAGCCTTGCAAGGAGAACGAATGAACAAATCGACCACCGGGTGCTGAAGTTCCAGAGCATACCCTTTTTGAATGATCTCCAACACCCACCGATTGGATGTGATTTGAACCCAGGCTGAATAAAAATCCTGCAGCCGACCCCCTACGGGAATAAGATCTACCTGGGTGTCTTTCATTTCATTGCGACTTTCTCGAGTTTGCAGAGGAAGAGGAGGCTGCAAAACCCCTGCCTGCTCCTCGAAAACCCTGACTTCTGAAATACTGATGGCCTCTCTGAAACTGACCAAAACTAACGGAACGAAAACAAAAATCCCTGTACAGGCCTCTAGATGCCTGAATTGGTCGTCCCAACTTCTGCCTGTCCTCTGGAAGCCTGCCTCCTTTAGAATCTCCTAAATCCTTTACTGTCTAAATCTTCTTCAAAAAGAAGTTTACCCCTGAAAGGAAGCTTAGAAAGTCTTGCTTTAGAAGAAGCATCTGCAGCCCAGCTACGCAACCATAAATATCTCCTAGCTGCGACCACCGAGCCCATACTCTTTGATAATCCTCTAATAAGATCATAATGAATGTCAGCCAAATAAGCTGCACCAGTTTCTAATTTAGACACTTCTTCCACCGAGTTCTCCACATTTTCGCCATGTATCCTCTGCGACCAACGAAGACATGCTCTGGCTACCCATGCTCCACAACTGGAAGCCTGGATAGGCAGAGCATTAATATCAAACACCTGCTTTAACAAAGTATCCAACTTCCTATCATGGCTATCCTTAAGTGCGGCACCACCCTCCACCGAAATAGTAGTCTTTTTAGTAACCGCTGCATCCACTTTCGGTGGTTTAAACAATTCGCGATCCTGATCCAGCAGAGGATATAAACGAGCCATGACCCTGGAGCCCTTTAACCCAGCTTCAGGCATGTCCCACTCTTGTTGAATCATCTCTCTTACCACTCTGTGGACTGGAAAAGCCTTTTGCGTTTTCCTAAATGCCTGCAACAAAGGATCCCCCAATACCGAGTCCTCCTCTGGTCCTGACACTGGCATATTAAGTGCTTTAAGAGTTTCCACAATCAATGCGGGTAACTCTTCACGACGAAAAACATGAACTATTCTGGACTGATCCTTCTTATCCAAAAGTTCTCCCTCTTCTAATTCCTCCTCAACAACTAAATCTAAATCCGAATGAAACTCTTCAGACGTTATAGAAAGCTCTTGCAAATCCTTTCCTACCTTAACTTTCTTGACAGGAACAGAACCTTCACCAACCTCCAAAGGAATAGCCAAGCGCTTCTTCCCAAGATCAGCTAAAAGAGAGGGTAGAGAGCCCCTTTTATCATTTCGAAAAGTTTGTTGAAGCAGAGAAACAAAATATTTTGAAAATAATGCTGCCAAACCAGAAGAAAAAACTGAAGGCGTCAGCAACACATCAGGAATAGAAGAAGGACCTGCAACAGGCTCTGGTAAGAGCTGCGGAGGAGAATAAACCTCCCCTAAAGATGAAGAAGCATGTTTAGTTCCCTCAGCTGTGGATTCCAAAACGTGCTGCACATCTGAAGTTTCCTGAACACAGGACTTACAAACCCCTGAGTCAGAAAATATCCCCTTTCTAGAACCACACACTAAACATTGTGGTTTAGAAGGCATCACTGTAATGAAATTTATTAACCTTTATCTATCTCCCCTTTTCCTTCTTTTTTTTTTTTTTAAATTGAAAAGACGACTAACTAAAAGCGCAATTTTATATTCTTTAGCAAGTTTTTCTTAAGAAAACTAAAGAAACCCGAACATGAACACACTCAGCAAACAGTACAAATGACAATAAAAGTATTACCTTACAAAAGAAACGTCAAAAAACAGTTTCTGCTTTCAAATAAATTTCACTTACAGTTCTCAGTTTAAAGGTGCACGCGCAAAAAGCACGGCCTGCACTGAAGCCAACTGTCATTTCTGAATAACTGCGCAGCAGAGAATTATTACAGTGCTGCGTTACAGAGAAAAACTTCAAATCTCATCAGGATGACTGTTTCTCCCCACGCTCAGCAGTTTCAGCGTCGCAGGAGAAACCGGAAGTGCCGGACAGCAATGAATTTAAAGAAAAGTGAATGCAGCTCGGGCGGCCCGATCAGCTGTGCAACTCTCTAAGGACAGCATTCAGACACAGCGATTCTGCTTTCTTTCCGCTCCTCACCTAAAACAAGTAGGCTTGGGAGACAAAAATTTCCTTTAACTAGCTTGAGATTCTAGGACTGGACTGGAGTGACGTAAAGGAAGGTTAAATTAGACTTACCTGCTAATTGTTGTTCCTTTAGAAACTCCAGTCCAGTCCCTGTACCAATCTAAATGATTAGAAGAAGGAATTAGATTCAAGTTGCGCTTGTTTTCAAGCTATTTTCAGCTTGTTTATACTCATAAATATCTAAATATTTACATATTAATAGGTGTCTGTGGTGCTGTGAAAGCCTATACATACATGTTCTTAATCTGTAATATTGTTTTTTTGGGACTTCTGTTCATTTCCAATACCTCTCTGATGTCTGGGGAAAAGGGAGGGTTGCGCTGTATCTGTGTTTCTATTAAACTTTAATAAAATATTTACACAAAAAAATTGTCATTACATTGTCAACTCTCCAATCCTTGGGTACTACAGTTGATTTTAAGGAGAGTTCAGATTACTAAAAGTAGGTTTGCAATTTCATATTTCAGTTCTTTCAACACCGTGGAATGTATGCTATCGGGTCCAGGTGATTTGTTGCTTTTTAGTTTGGCAAATAACTGTATTACATCATCCCAGTTTATCAAGATTTGATTCAATTCTTCTGATACATCACCTTTGAATATAATTTCTGGCATGGGCAAGTGTCCTGCATCATCTTCAATAAAGACTGAAGCAAAGCATTCATTCAATCTCTCTGCTATGGCCTTGTCCTCTCTTGCAAAATGCAATGTGTGTGGTTTGGAGTCAGTGCTGACTCCTAGTGATCCAGCAACTCCTGGGTTTTCTTGGAAGCATGAATGAAAGTAGATTGCCAGGCCTTTTTTCTGAGGCAATGGAGGGTTAAGTGACTTGACCAAAGTCACAAGGAGTGCTAGTGAAATTCAAACCCTGGTCTCTTGGTTACCAAGCCAGTGCTCTTAACCACTAAGTTACTCCTCCACTCTTAATGCCCCTTTTACTCCTCCATCATCTAATGGTCCAATTGGCTCTCTCACAGGTATTTTGCTATAAATGTAGTTGAAAAGGTTTTTATTATGCACATTTGCTTCCATGGACAGCTTCTTTTCAAATTCTCTCTTTGCCTGCCTTATCAATGCCTTGAATTTATCTTGCAGGTACTTACACTGTTTCCTGTTTTCATTATTTGACTCTTTTTCTATTTTCTAAAGGATTTTCTTAGCTATAGCAGCCTCTTTGACCTCACCTTTAAGCCATGCTGGTTGTTGTTTGGCCTTCCTCTCACCTTTCTTAAAGTGTAGAAAACATCTGGTCTGGGCTTTCAAGACAATATATTTAAGTAATGCACAGGCCTGATGTAATTTCTTAACCTTTGCAGTTGCTCCTTTTAGTTTTTTCTTAACAGTTTTCCTCCTTATTGTATCATAGTCTCCTTTTTAAAAGTTAAATGCTAGCTCCTGGCATGGGCAGGATGGTATGATCGTGTTGACTCCAATCTTTAAAAAAAAAAGCCTTCACTGGCTCCCAGTTACTTTTACAATACAGAGTAACATACTAAATGACACCAGATAAAATCCAGACATTGTCCACGAGTCTGCCCAGTAGGGATGCTTGCTACTTGTTTGTTCAGAATCTGCAATGTAGTGCAGGTTACTTTCCCCATTCAATTGCTTTTTTTGGGGAGGTTATATCTGCTATGCAGTACAGATTACTTTAGTTTTCAACAGTTTGCAAACATACTGCACTCAATTAAATCCCCAGCCAGCCGTGAGACAAGCAACGCTGTCATTCTTTCTATAACCAGTCCAGGGCCCCTTGCCATACAGCCTGGGATCCCAACCAGGTACACCAGATGGCTTGTTTATTTGGGAATTGTATGTCACCTAGTGGAGGTTACTTTTTCCATGGTTTCTTAGGCAGTCATTTTACATTTGTTTTGGAGTTGAGGTGCTCTATTCTTGGCTAACACATTTTTGCCTTTTAAGGCTAGTCTGCGTTTATCCCACTGCTTTTTGAATTCCCAGTATTTACTAATATTGCTTTTGATTCTACCTCCATATAGCCTCATATGTCCTCTGGAGTTCTAGAGCATCTCCTTGTTTGAAAAGTGTCAGATTTCGGGATCCTTCCCTGGGCAGTCATTGGTGCTGTGACTGCCATGTCTCTGAATCTTGTTCTCGCTCAGGCTGTGCATAGTTCATGAAGCTGATCAGTTTCCATACAAAAAAAAGAAAATAGCTAATAAAACATTAGTACTAATCTGTGCTCTCTTTGGAGTCCATTTTGTCAATAGGATACTGTACTGGTTCTGGAGTCAGGGGAAGGAGCTTTTTTACTGTGACATCACAAACCTGACATGCTCAGTCTCCATGGAGGGAGATAACCCACATATCTGGTCTGGACTGGAGGGACCTCAAGGAAAGGCAATTAGCAGGTAAGGTCTAATTTCACCATAGCACTTTCAGAATCTTGACAGTAGACCTCTACAGATCTCCCAATCACACAGGTCCGGGCTCGCCTTTGCACTTCAACTCGAGGAAGTCGCTCTGAGCCATTACTCATGAGCCAAACCAATCTTTATCAAAGTTTTCACAATGCTGCTGGAGATAGAGAAATACTGAGGTAGTATGCTCTCTAGCTGCTTTAGATATAGTACAGGATGAGGTCATCATAAATCTCTGGATTTATCTGTTTCCACTTCTGCCGGTAGGGGAACACAACCCACTTGTCAGGACTGACAAGCAGGATGATACTGAAGTGAAATGATTCAAAATTGAACTTTTTATACCATAACATAGGAACTCATTCATAATATCTTAACCTTCCCACCAGTCAGCTCAATATTTACATCCAATTGTTTGGTAGTGTTAGGAAAAGTTTAGTACAGTAATAATTAGAGATATATATTTATGGGGACAAAATGAATACAGATATCTATCCCTCTCTTCAGTGTATGCCAGAGAACTAAAAATCTTTCTGATGAGGAGTGATTTGAAGTCATGAATGCAGACTATTTGTGTGGACTGACTGAGAGCTTTGTTGAAGTTGCCTCAGCCTTTCATCTCTCCTATGCACTGTAGGGCAATAGTTATGTTCCACATGGCTGGGGTCAGCTCTGTTTTGCTGAAGGTAGCAGGTGAGCACCAGATAAACTTTGTGCTCACTCCATCTTCTGCCCAAACAGAACTTACCACTTGGTTCTATGTATTCTTAACACGCTAAGCTATATACAGAGGAAACACAAAGTTCTTTTACAATTTCTACTTGCTAAAAGCAATGCTGAATGGTCAAATAGAGGTGACTAGCTTATAAAACTTTTTATTTAAAGCATCTCATTAAAATTCCAATATTCATGTACAAGTCTAGTAGGGGAGCAGAATACAGCACTGTCATTTGATAGTCTAAAAACACCAGCTCAGAATCTGAAGGTTGCACAAGTGGTGCACATTCTGCAAGTATTTATTTGTAACAGGTTAAAATGTTCAGTTCTGGTAGAGAATTCTAAGATAAGGCAATGCCATATCCAGAGGTAAAGAGCGAGAATTTTAAGAACCAGCTGTGCTGTGGTCACTTCCTTACACAGGCTGCACAGCAGCAATAAGCAAGGATCTGTGTCTTGGATGCAATATGACCTTTCAGTACAGATGCTAGGGATCAGAGGCTCTCTGCCCCGGTGACATGGTCATTGCACAGCAAATACTATGTCATAAATTTCATTGTAGTGCTCTACAAAGTGCACTTCTAGTCCTTCGGTGATGAACTCTGCCAGGTCACTGTAATCCTTCTTGTTCTCTGCAGGGAGGATCAAGCACGTGACACCAGCTCTTTTGGCCTGTGGGATTACAGAAAAAAAACCACAAGACACTAGTAATGGTATTCCTCTACATCTAGACCACATGCAGATCAGATAGGCTGTTTCATGGTTTACCCTCACTCCCCCAGTTCCAATGTGTGAAAGGCACAGAAAAGGTTTTCAGGGCCCAGGCTGCAGGACATTCCAGGCTTCACTCTAACCTTCGGATCTGCCAAAGCCTACCTCAAACATATATACAACTTCTCTCACTAAAAAAAAAAAAAAAAATAAAAACAGCAAAATGACAAAGATAACATACAGCGATGGTTTTCTCCTTGATGCCGCCGACGGGTAAGATCTTGCCTGTTAATGACACCTCCCCAGTCATGGCAACATTCTGCCGGGCTGGCTGACCCATGGCAAGGGACAGCAGAGCTGTGACTATAGTACAGCCTGCACTGGGACCATCTTTTGGGGTTGCTCCCTGGACCAAGAAAGAAAGAGGATTGTGTCACTTAAAGCATTACATATCACCAATGGTAGAATTAAACTACATGGTCATGTGATCTGCCCAATATACAGCATGTCTTTATCCAGTACCATTTTTCATTTTATTTAGGACTTGGTAACGTCTGCCACTGCAATGGGCTTCCAAGTCTACTCAGAATCAGCCTCAAAATGAGGCTCACATCACAGACACTTTAGAGGTGGAGGGGGAGTTCCTACCATGCTTATTTCCTCACTTTTCTCCTGTTATAGCACAGATAATACAGCCATTGCTGTTACAAACCTCAAGAAGCACACGTTCCAGTTACATGTGTATTCTAAATACCACTCATAAGCATTGTTATCTGAATTCCATTTGAGATGGCATGGGAGGGCCACTGAACACTGTCTCTGCAGCACGCATAGTTCTGGCTGGCCCATGGAATATAATCTAGATCAAGGAGCCATAATCAGGCCTCCTACATAGTCTCACTACTACATTATAGTAACAAATGACTTGTGGCTCTGGCTGTAGTGCCAGATGCTGTAACACAGAAAACTTAGATAGGGGATAGCTCGGGAGAGGTGTTGGGAGAAATTAGGCAGGCTGTAGATGCATGGCACTGTAGGACAGGCCCTACTTGCATGCACTGCACCATAATGAGAACACAATCTTTACCTCTGGCACATGCAAGTGGATCTGTGAAGTGATCAAGAAATCATTGCTGGGGACTTTCTTCATGAGAACAGCTCGAGCAAATGTGTATGCAATCTTGGCACTCTCCTTCATTACTTCGCCAAGCTGACCAGTGACTTCCAGGGACCCTTCCTTGCTCTCCTTATCACGTGGGCAACGCAATGAGGTCTCTATAAATAGTGTAGAACCACCTGAGGGGAGAAAACAGCAAGACACCGATAGTAGGCCACATGAAGTACAATAGCCCCACATCATGCTCCATATAATACACTTTTTAGTTTGAGTTGTACTCTTATTTTTAGGAAACCACCTATATAGGGCTCTGACCCGCTCTTCATCTCTCCAAGCCATGTTAATGCTTTAAAAGGGTACTCTTATATAGGTTGCCTAGGCTTGAAGTTGAAGTAGGTGCATATTTCATGGCTATTTTATAAGGACAATATAGACACCTGCGTGTCTAATAAAACAACCTCACAAAAGTTGCAATAATCGTAGCTAAAAAGCGCTTGCATACATTTACACCTGTCCAGGAGTGGGAGAAAATAGATGTACATGAAGGATGTGTGTAGCTTATAAACTACAGGTGTACTTTTCAACTACACTCCTAAACGTAACTACATGTGAATCCTGTAGACATATGTGCCTTTTTGTCACCGTGCATACTTTTACATTTGTATATGTAGAAAGGGACCCGAAGAGGGGTTAGGGTCTAACAGGGAAAAGTTTAGAGTATGAGAACAGCTTTGAATATGCTGACAGTTTTGCAGGGGGTGTTTATGAATAAGTGGGACAGTCAAGGTTACATCTTTTTAGTTTTTAGGAGTGGAGGAGTGGCCTAGTGGTTGGGGCAAGGTACTTCAGGCCAGAAGGTCGGGGGTTCAAATCCCACTAGAGGACAGCAACCTTGGGCCGGAAGGACTGGGGTTTCTAGTCCCACAGGTGCTCCTTGTGGTCTTCGGCAAGCCACTTAACCCTCCATAACCCATGTTCCCTGTAAAATAGTTATCTCCAAGTTATAATGCCCTGTTCAATGTAATTTCAGTTTGTTCAATGTAAACCGCACTGATGCAGAATAGCGCGGTATATAAGAGAATGTAAATAAATAAAATTTTGCAAGACAGGGTGCTTCTGTTTGCAGGAAGCTTGTCCTGATTAATGTGTTTGGTATGACCTGTAACAAGTGTCACGGCAGAACATGCTAGGGAGATAAAGTTTCTAGATGAAATAAATGACTGCTTCTTGGAGCAGCTGGTTCATGAACCGACCAGAGGGGAAGCCATTTTGGACTTAGACCTTAGTGGAACACCAGATCTGGTGCAAGAGATATGGGTGTTGGGGCCACTTGGCAATAGTGATCATAGCATGATCACGTTTGATTTAATTAATGGAGGAGGGATGATAAGGAAATCCACATTATTACCTTTTAACTTTCGAAAGGGAGACTATGATAAAATGAGGAAAATAGTTAAGAAAAAAACTAAAAGGAGTAGTTTCAAAGGTTAAAGACTTACATCAAGCTTGGGTGTTTAAAAATACTATCTTAGAAGCCCAGACCAGCTGTATTCCACGCTTTAAGAAAAAGTGGAAGGAAGTCCAAAAAACTGCCAGCATGGTTTAAAGGTGAGGTCAGAGAGGCTGTTGTTGCCAAATAAGCATCTTTCAGGAAATGGAAAAAAGAGCCAAATGACGAAAACTGGAAACAGCACAAGCACTGGAAAGTTAAATGGAAGGCACTGATAAGGCAGGCCAAGAGAGAATTTGAGAAGAAACCTGCTGTGGAAGCAAAAATGTATAATAAAGACTTGTTCAAGTACATTCGTAGCAAAAGACCCGTGAGAGAGTCAGTTGGACCATTAGATGATAGAGGGGTATAAGAGGCAGTAAGAGGGGACAAGACTATAGCGGAGAGACTGAATGAATTCTTTGCTTCAGTCTTTACTGAGGAAAATGTAGGGATGTTACCCATGACTGAAGTGGTATTTAAAGATGCTGCTGCAGAAGAATTGAAAGAAATATCGCTACACCGGGAAGATGTGTTACAACTATTTGATAAACTGAAGAATAGCAAATCACCTGGACCGGATGGTATACATCCAAGGGTGTTGAAAGAACTGAAATATGAGATTGCAGACCTGCAATTAGTAATCTGTGAACTATCATTAAAATCATCTGTAATACCTGAAGATTGGAGGATCGCCAATGTAACGCCAATTTTTTTTAAAAGGGTTCCGGGGGAGATCCGGGAAACTACAGACCAGTGAGCCTGACATCAGTACCGGGAAAAATGGTAGAAACCATCATAAAGAACAAAATTACTCAGCATGTAGTCAGTCATGGCTTAATGGGAGACAGCCAACATGGCTTTGGACAAGGAAGAGCTTGTCTTACTATCTGTTATGTTTTCTTGAAGGTGTGAATAAACAGGTAGACAAGGTGAGTTGGTTGATATAGTGGATCTGGACTTTCAGAAAGCCTTTGACAAGGTCCCTCAGAGACTTTTGGCAAAACTAAAAAGTCATGGGATAGGAGGTGATATACTATTGTGGATCAGGAACTGGTTAAAAGATAGAAAGCAGAGGGTAGGGCTAAATGGCCAATTTTCCCAATGGAAAAAAGGTGAATAGTGAGTACCCCAGGGATCTGTGCTGACTCCGCTGCTTTTTGACATATTCATAAATGACCTGGAAAAGGGAATAACGAGTGAGGTTATCAAATTTGCAGATAACACAAAACTAAAGTTGTTAAAACCCAAGAGGATTGTGGAAAATTTAAGAGGATCTTTTGATAAATTGGAAGACTGGGCATCCAAATGGCAGATGAAATTTAATGTGGACAAGTGCAAAGGGAAGGAGTTGCACTAATCCCCAAAGAGGTCCCGGAATATGGCCTAGCCAAAGGCACAGTCATGCCGGAAATCTGCCTCCAAGCAGTAGTGGGCTGCGAAGATATGGATCAAAAACCAGGTCGCATCCCGGCAGATTTCCAGTAAGGAGATGGAGCTCAGGTTAGCCACGGAAGCCGCCATAGCACGAACACTGTAAACCGTTACATAACGTTCCAAGGGCAGCCGAACCTGGCCATAGGCGAAGGAGATACAATCAGCTACCCAGGTGCAAAGGTTGCGCTTAGAGACAGCCATTCCCAGTCTGTTTGGGTCATAAGAAACAAACAGCTGGGGTGAACAGTGATGGCCCTTGGTCCTTTCAAGGAAGGTCAGTACCTTATTGCAATCCCAGGTATGGAGAGAGGCCTCAGACTGGGGCTTGGGAGTCTTAGGCTTTCGAGGGCCTTGTCCCTTGGTCTGTAGGCCCTGTTGGGGAGTTGGGAAAGCTGAGTGCTGAGGGGCGTTTCCATAAGCCTTCCTCTTTTTCAGGTATAGGGTCATCATACCCGAAGCCTTCTTAGAGAGCCTAGTCCTGGTCATGAACTCTGACTCCAGCTCAGTGGTCTTGCCCATCATGGGTTTGCCAAAAAGGTTCTCTCCCTGCCAAGAGACATCGACCAACTTGTCCTGTATCCATAGCTTCAAGTCGGAAGACTGTAGCCAGGCATGGCGGTGGGCACTCATGCCAATCACTGCTACTCTAGCTACCAACTCGAAGCAGTCATAGGCTGCCCGAATCATGAATTTGGAGCACTCCCTGACCGTGAATACCAGGGTCTGGAACCGCTGAAGAGGTTCCTCAGAGAGAACAGCTGAGAACATGGCAAGTTCCCTTGCCATGTCCCGCAGATACTCTTGTGGATTTTGGTGGACCAAGGCTGCTGTTTGCAACAAATCATCTACATATTGTATTAAAGAAATGGTAGGTGGTAATTTGCCTTAAAGGATTTGAAGTCAGCTGCTAAGCTTTGTGAAAAGACTGATGGACTATCAGCAAAACTTGTGGAGTTTAGTCCACTGATACAGTGTATCATTTTAGGTAAAGGCAAAATATGGTCTTGAATCAGGGGATAATGAAATCCCCAAAAATGCATTGGACAAATCCAAGACTGGAATATGCCCCCATCTCTAGGTTGCTTAAAAGGGTTGCAGGATTTGCAACCTTGGGGAATTCTGTTTCTGCTACAGCATTCAGGGCCCTAAGGTCATGTACACCCATGTACAGCTGGTAGGCCTGGATCTGGATGATAAGCATCGAGCCCTGGAAGCACTTCCTGCCCAGGGGCACCTATGAGTGCGTTTTCTGACTCTTGAGCCTAAGCACGGCCAACTCCACCACCATGGAGTTGTGAGGCAGTTGAGCTTTTTGGAAATCAGTGCTCCGGCAGACTAGTCCAGTCACCTGCTGGGGTCTCCAAAATACAGAAGAGCAGCCACTCCAGCATAGGGGGAACCGGCATCATGATGGCCTCCTTGGGGGAAGCATCGTACTGGAGGATCTCAAGGTCCTCCACCAGAGGCTTCTCCTCTGACTCAGTGGTGAAAGCAAGGGCCTTCGCCATATCTTTCATGAAGTCCAGGAAAGTCAAATCCTTGGGAGGGGACCGGCGCTGGGCCTCTGGAGGGAAAGGGTCCGAGGGCACTTCCCTGTGGAGCTGGGTGTCCAGCGACTCATTGTCCTTGGTCTCCCAGTCCGACCCAGGAGTCTGAGATCTTGAGGGTCCTCCGCGCCTCAGGCTGGGGCACCAGCCCTGATGGCCAGGGGTCCTGATGCCCCTGCACTCTGAGTCAGGTGCAGTGTGGAGTGAAGTCCTCTGTCCTAAACAGGAATGAGATTGGTACCGGGCCCAAGGAGCCTCTGGGGAAGCCCTTGCTGTAGAGGGGCTGGTGGTCAGGTGTGATGACCCAGAGGAACCGGCTATCAGAGCCTGCTGTTGGGCCATGAAGGCAAACTGTGTTCCAAGGTCACTATCCTGTCCTTGATGCCAGATGGCTCAGCAGCTACCGGCATGGGCACCAAGGACCCCAGGCCCGATGCTGACGCTGTCTAGTGGGTGTCCTTGATGATGATGGCCTCGTGGGACCGAGACTAATCCCTGGATGCTAATGGCAATTTCTCCCACCAGGGCAGCTTCAAGGCCTGCTCCCGGCCATTGCCCTTGACCTCGTGCCATGGGACTTCCCCAAAGTCCCAGACTTGTCACCTGAGGAGGCCATCAACGTTGTCAGGCTCTTCGAGGGGCATCCCTCACAGAGGGAGACCTGGCTTGCTGCTCCATGACCTCAAGGCAGCGCTGTTGCCATCTCTGTGGCGGCCCTCGAGGGCACTAGTTCCACAGATGGCTCCAAGGCTGAGTTGGTCTTATGAAAAACTGACTTGTGCTGCTTCTTGCAGCCTCAGAGAGCCTTGGGGGTCATCTGCTGACAGAGACCACACACCAAGGCATCGAAGGCAACAATCATTCGGTCCATGTGTGACATATTGTGAGCGCAATAGTTGCAAGGCTTGAAGCCACTGACCGAGGCCATGGCAGGGATGACTGACCCCGCAAGGTCAAATTCCCTTGGCTTGCCAGAAAAAGTGCGAAAACCCACGTGCCAGAGCAAAAAAAAAAAACCCAGAGGGGAAAAAGAAAAGAACCTGAAGAAAAACGCAATGCTGAAAGCAAGAGGAATTGGGAGGCGGGAGGGAACCGGTATGTGACCGGAGAAAAGACAAGAAAAATATCAACTTTTTCCAGGGGAACAGACACACATCTGATGGGCTCCGTAGTAAAAATGAGACATAGGCAAGATGGCGCCTTTGGGCAGGAAAGGGACCACGCATGCGTGGTAGATCTCCCAAAGGCTTTCTTTGAAAGTTGGGGGGAGGTTAACGTGAGGGCTCCATCAGCGCTGTCACCCATATGTGAGGACTGGCTTCCTGCTTGTTCCCGGAGAACATGACGTTCCAAGGGCAGCCCAGCCTGATCACAGGTGAAGGAGATACAGTCAGCTACCCAGGTGGAAAGGGTGCGCTTAAACACAGCCATTCCCAGTCTGTTCAAGTCATAAGAAACAAACAGTTGGGGCAAACAGCAATGGTTCTTGGTCCATTCAAGGTAGAAGGCCAGCACCCTCTTGCAATACAAGGTACGGAGAGAGGCCTCAGCCCTATTAGCATGAGGCCTGGAAAAGAAGGTGAGAAGGGAAGGTGTATGGTGCCCCAATTCCCTCTCTCGTCCCTACCTTGTCCGGTTCCCCATTGCCAGTAGTTTCCTCCCTACGTTATCTAGGAGTTACCCTGGACTCCGCCTTATCCTTCAAGGAACATATTTCTTCTGTTGTGCAGCGGTCCTTTCACACCTTACGTCAACTCCGTGCCATTCGTCCCTTTATATCTGTCCCTTCCCTGACTACACTGCTACTGACCCTGGTGGTATCCCGTCTGGACTATTGCAATGTCGTCCTGGCCGGTCTCCCTCAAACCCAACTGCGAAGACTACAACTGGTCCAACACACAGCTGCACGCATTCTCACCCACGCTTCCCGCTTTGACCACATCACCCCCATCTTGATTCACCTACACTGGCTTCCCCTTGCTTACCGTATTCAGTTCAAATTCCTTATATATGTGCACAAAACCATCCATACCGGTATTCCCCTCTACCTTGCCAATCTAATACATCTTCACTCGTCTCACTGCTCCCTCAGATCAGTCCATCTGAACCGCATGTCCCTCCCCTCCCCATCACAGGCCCACCTCGAGTCCACCCGCTCCTCAGCATTTTTCTTCTTGGGCCCGCGACTCTGGAACTCGCTCCCCGTCGCCCTCCGTCTAGAACCCTCCTACAAGACTTTTAAGGCTAGGCTAAAGACCACCTTTTTTGCACCGCTTTTAACCTCCCTCCTCCTCCTGCTCCCCTTTCTCCCCCACCCCGCTGACCTAGAATGTTCGTCATTTTGTGTTTTGTCTGCTTCGTTGCTTTATCTGTTGCTTTACTCTCTCTCTTCACCCTATCCTGTCCTTTTCATTATTTTGGCGTTCCTTTTCCTTTTCAGCAGCCTATATATTTTACTGTTGTACACCGTTCTGGTGCCACCGGTAAAGAGCGGTATATTAAATGTGACAATAAAGATAAAGAGAAGTACCACTGACTGGTTGAGATAAAAAGATGAGACCACCTTAGGAAGGAAGTTAGGACGAGTGCACAGAATCACTGTATACCTGTAGAACCTGGCATATGGAGCATGCACCACCAGTGTCTGCAGCTTACCGAATCTGCGCGCCGATGTGAGCACCACCAGGAAAAGGACTTTCCAGGAAAGAAAACTTGAGGGAGCAGGTGGCGAGTGGCTCGAAGGGGGGAGTGATGAGCTTTCTAAGGACTATATTGAGATCCTAAGCCACTGTGGGAGAGTGTATTGGGGGCTGAGAGAAGAGGAGATCCCTAATGAAGTGGCCTATGAGGGGATGAACAGACAGGGATTGTCTGTCTATTTGATGATAGTAGGTCGCCAGCACGCTAAGGTGCACTGATGGAACTGGACTTTAAACCAGTGTGGGAGAGGTGCAGGAGGTAGGTAAGGATCACCTGTACCAAGTAGAAAAATGGTTTAAACCATTTATCCGCACACCAGATGGAGAATCTACGCCATTTGAAGGCGTAAGCACTTCTGATGGAGGTGAGCAGAATATCCTCTACATCTCTGGGGAGATAGAACTGGGAAAGAGCTATCCTTTCAGCATCCATGCTGTGAGAGCCAGAGACTTGAGGTTGGGATACAGGATGGTTCCCTCCTCCTGCAAGATCAGATCCGGGGTGCACCAGAAGGGAAGCAGGTGTGCCCTTGAGAGACAGAGCAGCAGTGGGAACCACAGTTGCCTGGGCCAACACGGGGGCAATGAGGATCACCGAGGCTCTGTCCATCTGGATCTTGAAGAGGGTCTTGGCTACCATGGGAGTAGGAGTAATCCACATACAGGAGACCCTCACTCCAACTCAGGAGAAACACATCTGCTGCTAGTTGAGTGCGGCAGGGGATCCTGGAGCAGAACTACGGCAGCTGGGCATTGAAGAGGCTGGCAAAGAGATCCACTGCTGGCACCCCCCACTTTTGAAAGATGTTGCGGGCCACCTAAGGATTCAGAGCCCACGTGTGAGGCTTTAACACTCTGCTGAGCTTGTCCGCCAGGACGTTGTCCTGGCCCGGGAGGTATACTGCGGAGGAGTATGCCATGAGCACTGGAAAAGCTCCAGAGCCAAACTGCCTCCCATCACAATCTGGTTGCCTGTCTGGATGAGGATGACCTGACTGGAAAACTGTCGCTGAAAGACTCGGAGGGCATTGGACACCGCCCGGAGTTCAAGGAAGTTGATCTGATGGAGGCTCCCCACACCAAGGTGGGCTACCCAGCTAAGCATGGAGGCATCTGTGGTGAGGATCTGCTGATGTGGCAGAGCCTGACAGGGGAGTCTGGCTAGGAGATTCTCTGGTCATTGCAACCAGGTGAGGGAGACCATCAGGGGTGAGGTCATGCAGACCCTGTCCGCTAGGCACCCTGTTGCCTGCTTCCATTGCAAAGAGAGCATCCACTGGACTTGCTGCATGCGGCGATGGGCACAAGGTGTAACATGAACTGCCGAGGCCATGTGCCCTAGGAGGCAGAGCATATCACAGGCCGAGACCATCAAGTAGTCCTGGGTTTCATGGGCCAGTGACTCCAGGCGCTGAGCCTGGTCTAACGAAAGGCCCTGGCTTGAGATGTGTCCAGGAGGGCCCAATGAACTTGAGATGCTGAGAGGGATGCAGGTGAGACTTCGGGTAGTTGATGAAGCCCAGCTGCTCCAGCACATGGATGGTATGTTGTGTGGCCTGATGAACCTCACCGGGCGACCCTCCCAAGATCAGCCAGTCATCCGGGGAGGGAAAGACGAAAACCTTTTACAGACTCAAGGCAGTGGCGACCACTTCCTAGCACTTTGTGAAGACCCTGGGGATGGATACGAGGCTGAAGGGGAGCACTCTGCACTGATAGTGACACCCTACAATGATGAACTGGAGATACTGATGGTGCAAGGGGTGGATCATGATGTGGGTGTAGGCATCTGAGATCCAAAGAGCATAGCCAGTCTCCCTGCAGGAGGTATGGCAGTAATGTCCCAAGGGACACCATCTTGAACTTTTCTCATAGCAAGAAGCGGTTTAGATCCCGCAAGTTGAGGATGGGGCGAAAGCTGCCTGTTTTCCTAGGAACCAGGAAGTAGTAGTAGTAGAATCCTCTGTCCACCTGAGGCTGAGGGATGAACTCCACCACTTGCTCTGTGAGGAAAGTGCAGAGCTCTCCCCGAAAAAGTTCTCGATGGCAGGGGTCCAGAGGAACCTCCCCCAGAAAGAATGGGGGGGGGGCTTTTCCTCAAAGTGAAGGAGGTAGCCTCCCTTCACATCTTGCAGGGTCCAGGCATTGCTGGTGATGCTGGGCCAGCGACAGGCAAAAGATGTGAGCCACCCTCTGATGTGCTGGGGAGCAGGACCATCCAGGGGAAGTCAGGATATGGTTCTGGAGTCAAAAGCCCCCCCCAAGCTGTGGGTGCAGTGCTGGTTGGGGTTTGGGAGACCTATGAGGGCCCTGCCCCTGGCCCTTTGCCTGTTGCCCCTATGTGGGAGCCTGGTAGGCCTTCTTTTCTTTCAGGTAGAAGGGCTTTTTTCACAAAGCCTTCTGTTAGGAAGGGTCAGAGGTCTTCCGTGAGAGCCTGGTTCTGGTGAGCAACATGTTTCCAGCTCGGTGGCCTTCTCCTTCATGGGCTTGCCAAAGAGGTTGCCCTGAAGCCATTGCTCCGAGTTCAAGGACTGTATCCATGCCAGGTGGTGGGCACCAATGCTCACCGCAGCCGTGGAATCGAAGCCATTGTAAGGCTGCATGAGTAACATACTTGGAGCACTCCTTCAATGTGGATACCAGGGTCTTGAAGCGCTGGAGAGGTTAGCCTGAGTCCAGCCAAGAACCCGGCAAGCTCCCTTGCAGACACAGAAGAGTGCGTCTTCTGGCTCTTAATGCGGTGCATGGCTGATTCTACCACCATGGAATTGTGTGGTAGCTGTGTTTTTTCAAAGCCAGAGTTCTTGTGGACTCGATACCGGGGCATTGGTGTGATTTCCTCTGATCATTTCACTTCCTTTCTTAGTCAGACTCGGAATGGAAGATGGACGACGAGTCCCCAGACACGGCATGGCACTGGGATGCCCCTTCAGACCCCTCGCCTCTGCTGCAGCATCGACGATCCCCTCCTGAGGGCCTTTGTTTCCTCGACTTTGTACGGCACATGGGGAAAGCTCTGTTCTTCACCATCGAGGTGGAGTTGTCTCTGGAGAATCTCAAAATCTTCCACCTATACTCCTCGCCTCCCAAGGAGGCTATCATCATTCCATTGTCTTCTATCCTCGAGCGCCTCCTATTCAGAATGTGGGATACCTCTGTTACAGTGCCCATAGTGAGTGAGCGGCTCACTATGTGTGGGCGTGGCCTACCCCAGCTAGGCCCCAAATGTAAGTTGGATGTAATTAATGAAGTAGATGAGAGCACTGCTGATAAACAAATCTATACACTGTGGTACCGCAGAGCCTATTCATGGAGAAAAAAGGGTTTTAAATCCTGAAAAAAGATTTTATCATCAGCTGCAATATTATGAGGAGCCCAATAGAGGGAGCAGGAGTGACCTTCCAAGGCCCAGAGAACTGCACCTCAGAGCTGATGAGGTAATGCAACCTAACAGCCAATGGAGAAAAGGGGGAGTTCCCCTGAAGAAAGGCTGGGAGCTTGAAAATGAGGAACTAGGACAAGTTAAAAGCAGACCAGGGAGAGAGAGACCAAGGAGAGGCATACCAAGGAAGGCCTACCAAAAGGAGGCATATCAAGAAGAGGCTTATCAAGGAAAAGCAGACCACGGAGAGTCACACCACAGAGAGCTTCTGGAAAGGAACCAAGGAGGAGAGCACCATAAGGAGTGTCCCGAGCACCAGAGAGGAAGGAGTTCCTGGCAGGAGGGCATAGTGAATCCGAGCCCACAGAGTTCCAGGAGTCCTTGGTTGAGAGGTACTGGAAAGAAAGGCACAAGGGGAGAAATAAACCCCAGAGTTTGGTGTGAAGAACCGGCAGCAGTAAATGCAAAACACAGTAAGCATTATCTGAGCCAGGATGAAGTCTTTGCTGCAAATGGTAATATTCCTTATTCAAATGGTAAAAGGTGTGAATGTGAGAGAGTGGTGACTCTGCATGAAGGCCAGCTGGAGTGTGAAAAGCCTACTGCTCAAGACACGCTGAACTACAGCAGGAGCAGGCCATGGGACTCAACTAAACAAGGTAAAATACCTTTTTATTCTGATAAGCAATATAAGTTAAGAAGACAGGAAACACAAGATACTGGAGTATATCCTCCCTATCAAACTGTTTGTGAAACAGGGCACAAGCCCTTGGTAAAAAGACTGTATAACATAAGGCAGCCTGCAAGGGGAAGGAACTGCCATAACAAACACTCACATGGGCGCGGCCCTGACTTGAATGCTGAACATTGGAAGCTAGTAAATGTGTTATATGAGAAACCTCAGTACACTCCTCAAGAGTTTACTGACACTGATTCACAGCTGTCTGATACTCAGCCCATGCAGGTGGAATTCAACGAAGACCCACCTGAAACCCCGATGGACTGTAGCTACTGTCAGGCAGGTAGCCTAAGGTCTGTGCATGAAACATAAAACAGTGAACAGTAGCGAATGCCTGTAAAGTTTGTTTATGCCAAGTACTGTGAAGCAACAGTTAAACAAAGCAAGTGTGAATATATTTTCTTTTTGTTGCCTGAAGCAAGGTTTCTTTCAGTTTGTTGAAGTAGTCTCCCATAACTTGAATCATTGTGTTTAAAGGGAAATAAAGCCTTATTTTCCCTACATTCTGGCTAGTGTGTTCTCTTGAACTTTGGCCCCCGGTAGGTCCTGGGAACATTACCAAGACCTCTTACAGAAGGACCAAATTCAAAATATATAAAAAACTCTCATGTCCATCTGACCTGCCCATACCAACCTTGGCCTCTGGGGCGGCAGCATGACAACACCTATGATTTATCCTGGATATGCAGATTTGGACATGTCAGACTCAGATTCAGATATAGGAACAGACAGCAGATCAGGCTCAATAATCTCAATTGGAATAAAACCAAAGTCAGCTACACATGAAACCATACAGGACACAAAAGTATAATAATCTAGCTCAGTATAGGCCTGAATAGAAGTATAGGTTAAAGATTGCATTTGAAGCTATTCCTTTAAATCATAGTTCTGCTTTTTAGCTAGACATAAGTTGGGAAATTAGAAGCATTTTTGGCTTATGCAAACAGTCTGTGTACCCAACAGATATTAGGTCAGATTGAAGTTCCTTAATTAAATAGAACAAGGGGTGAAGCTGATCATTCTGCAAGAGGATAGGCTAAGCTGTTTCTGGGGCAGGATGCCCTGCTCTTATGAAATTGACTCTAGTCCATTTAGTAAATATAACCGAAATCAGCAAAATATAATAAGTAACTAACTAGCTTTTAGCAGCACAGCGACACCTGCTGGATTTAATGAATGTAATTTTTATATAGAACTTCTGCTTTTTGGTATAAATAATATTGTCTATGTTGGCAAAATTGATGTACACGTGGAATTTGGAAAGTACCAGATGTTAATTAAAGATTAACTGCATCAGCTGATATCACCTAATAAAAAGCTAAGCTCTTCGGAACCATCTTTGAAGAGGCATGTTGGGATAGTCGAATTAGACTCGGTGTGTCTCTTCCCTATGGAGCTCAATAGCAATTGATGAATTAATTAACTGTGTCGTGTCTTTTTCTTTCCTGTTAAGAAGCACTGGAAGATAAGAGCCCAGGTATTTTGTTTATGGGGTCGTTTATTTAAGTCTACACTATGATGTATCAAGTCCACAAGAGTCTGATATTCAAAGGGAATAAGCTAGCAACAGAGTAGGTTCAATGTGTATGGCACCCTAGGTAAACCTTAAGTCTTAAACCCCCCCCCCCCCCGCCCCTTCCACTGGCTGTCAGAATCTATTGTTTAGCTTTGAATACCCTGCTCTTTGCCCTCCATTTTACTGTGTTGGCTACTTTTGATTTCATTTATATCTTTGCTTTCCTAATTACTTTCCTAGCTTCTCTTAGCTTTTCTGAATGTTGATGCTTATCTTTCTCTTTCTGTGATCTCTTATATTTTATTAAGGCCACCCTCTTTCCTTCACTTTTCAGCTACTTTTTTCAAGAACTATGGTGGTCTTCTTTGCCTTTTACCAGGGTCGGCACTACCCGGTAAGCGAGGTAAGCGCAGCAAGGGGGTGCCGACGCTAGCCATCTCTCCCTCCCTCTCCCACCCTGTGATCTCATTCAGAAGATCCTGCTTGCAGGAGCAGCAAGTCCCGCAGGCAGAAGAGTTGTGCAATTGCAGCCCCGGAAGGAAGACCCCAACATGGGACTTGCTGCTCCCATGGGCAGAAGAACTGTGCAAGGCCGCAATCATGGCCCTGAACAGAAGATCCTGCCCGCGGAAGCAGCAAATCCCATAGGCAGAAGAGCTGTCAGCCAGATGGCACCTGCTGCACGGTCCGAGGCAAGAGTGCAAGGGCAAATGGAGACCGGGGGGAGGGGTGAGAGTGCAAAAGGAGAAGTGAAAAGGGCACAGAATGTGGGAAAAGGAAGACAGAGTTGGGGCACAGTAGGAGAGTGGAAGGAAGGTACTGGACATGGGAATGAAGGATAGGGAGATGGAGACACTGGACACACAGGGTGCATAGGGAGATGGCCCGGGGGGGGGGGGGGTATCACAGGAAAACAAGGGAAATGCTGGATTTAGGGAGGGCATTGGGAGACACTGGATATGAAGGGTCCTAGGAAGACAGAGGGAAGATGCAGGGTGGAATAGGGAGGGAGAGGGGACATGGTAGACATGGGAACTAGGGAGATCAAGAGGAAATATTGTATATAGAAGTGGGCATAGGAAGAATGGGCACAGGGAAAAACAAGGAAAAGGCTCTGGACATCATTGTGGCTCATACATTGAAATCCTCTGCTCAGTATGTAGCAGTGGCCAAGAAAGCAAATAGAATACTAGGAATTATAAGGAAAGGAATGGAGAATAAGATATTATAATGCTCTGTATCGCTCCATAGTGCGACTGCACCTTGAATATTGTGTGCGATTCTGGTCACCGTATCTTAAGGATATATATACAGAGAAGAGCAACCAAAATGATAAAGGGGATGAGGATACCCCTATGAGGAAAGGCTTAAATGATTAGGGCTCTTCCGCTTGGAAAAGAAATAGCTGAGGGGAGATCGATAGAGGTCTATAAAATGAGTGGAGTGGAATAGTTAAATGTAGATTAGTTGTTTACATCTTCAAGAAGTACAAAGGCTAGGGGACATGCAGTGAAGCTACAATGCAGCACAATTAAGATTAATCAGAAAAAATGTTTTCAATCAATGCGTAATCAAACTCTGAAACTCTGGAGGATGTAATGTAGGTTTAAAAAAAAGTTTGGACAACTTCCTGGTGGAAAAGTAAAAAAAAAAAAAAAACATTATTAAAGTGGACTGGGGAAATCCACTGCTTGCCCCTGAGACAAACGATATTCAGCCGCTGCCTGGTTAGCTTTGGTGGTGAAAGTTAGGACAGCCTTTTGAATATCGAGCTCTATGTACTTATTGTAATCTATGTTAAACTCTTAAGGGTCAAAGCAAAAGAGAGGTGTCAAATTACATTTAAATTAAATCTTCCCAATTCCAACTACTTAACCTTTCAAACATCTTCCTGCTACACCTTTACCACATTCTCCAAGGATCGGCAGACTTGTCAGATACCAATTCTTACCCATTGCCGTCCATGCCAGGCCCATCACCACCCCTGGAGGGGTCACATCGTACATTCTGTCCACAGTAAAGATTGGCTTCCCAACAAAATCCTGCAGATTCTCTGGTGTCACAGCCACAGATTCGGCCTCCCCATTCACAATTTTGTACGCCGATTTTCTTAACACCTGGAAAGAAAAATGTTTTAATCATAAATCAGGCAAAGATGCTGTGCACAACCCATCAGCAGCATATTAACAACATAATTGATGGCAGATGATGACCAATTGGCACACATCTCGAATTATCCCGCTGTCCAGTTATTATCTATGCTGCTAATGATAAAAACAAAGAACAGAACATCCTAAGTGAGATCTGAACCCGCAATCCCAGGCTGAGAAGGTTAATGCCTTCTCCATTAGAGCAGAAGTAGGCAAACTCCAGGCTGCTGGAGGTTTCTATCAGGTCAGAAATGAATTGGGTCCAACTCGCAGTGGTAATGCTTTTTTTTTTGGGGGGGGGGCTGCAAGATCATCAGTCCAGAAGTGAAATTGCCACTGGCCCATTATGCATTCATAGGACCCCCTCCCTTACCCACTGTTCTTCATTTTATTTAGTAATATTTAGCTCATGTCTTTCCAGTAGTAGTTAAAGCATAGTTACTCACCTGTAACAGGTGTTCTCCAGGGACAGCAGGAATCAGTCCTCACTTATGGGTGACGTCGGCACCAATGGAGCCTGTGTGGAGCAATTCCCCAGCTTTAAAGAAAGCCTTTGGGATTGCCATCACGCATGTGTGGTCCTCTTCCCACCCAAGGGTGCCATCTTGCTCAGTCAGGTCCCTTAGCTCGAGTCCTACCAAGCAGATGGCAAGGGAAGGACAAAAATGTAGCAACTCATCAGGGGAAGCAGGAGGGTAGTGAGGACTGATTCCTGCTGTCCCTAGAGAACACCTATTACAGGTGAGTAACTACGCTTTCTCCAGGAACAAGCAGGAAGTCAGTCTTCACTTATGGGACTCCCTAGCTACAGGCTACCGAACCCGTAACCAAAAATGCCTCCACAAGGCCATAAGCAGAAGCCGAAACCCGAGTCCTCGGGTCCTTGGGACGAAGCCCTCGGTAGCTGTGAAGAATGGTCGGAGGGCAGGAGTTGCTTATACCCCGAACAGATTACGGAGTACAGCCTGGCCGAAGGCGCTGTCCCGGCGGGACTCCCTCTCCAGGCAGTAGTGGGCAGCGAAGGTGTTCGTGGAAAACCAGATCGCCGCCTGGCAGATGTCCATCAGGGGCACGAAGGGCAGCGAGGCCACAGAGACCGCTTTGGCTCGGACCCCGTGGGCGGTGATTCGACGATCCAGAGGGACGCCCGCCTTCGCATGGGCAAAAGCAATGCAGTCCGCCACCCAAAATGAGAGGGTGCGCTTGGTGACTGCTTGCCCCGGTCTATTGAGATCGTAGGTCACGAAAAGCCTGTCAGACTTGCGATGAGTCTGGGTACGCTGCAAATAAAAGGCGAGGGCCCGTTTGCAGTCCAGTGTGTGGAGAGCAGTCGACGCCTGGTCGGCATGGGGCCTTGGGAAGGTGGTCGGCAGCACTATCTCTTGGTTGAGATAGAAGTCTGAAACGACCTTAGGCAGGAATTTAGGGTGGGTACGGAAGACCACCCTGTTCTGATAAAACCTGGTGTAAGGGGCGCCAGCCATGAGAGCCTGGAGCTCACTGACTCGGTGGGCCGAGGTCAGCGCCACCAGGAAGGCCACCTTCCAGGACATGTGCCGGAGCGAACACGTCACCATTGGCTCGAAGGGTGGACGTGTGAGCTGCGTGAGTACATTTAAGTCCCATTCTGCCAGAGGAGGATGGAAGGGGGGCTTGGATAGCAGAAAACCCCACATGAAGTGGGAAACTAACGGCTACCCCGAGAGGGGTTTTCCCTTGATATGGAGATGATTAGCTGAGATGGCGCTCAAATGAAAGAGTTCGACTTCAGCCCTTCCCTTGAGAGGTGGAGGAGGTACTGGAGAATCCACCGAACAGGACACGAGAAGGGGTCGATCTGGTGTTCCGAACACCAGACAGAGAAGCGTTTCCACTTAAAGGCGTAAGCCCGCCTTGTGGAGATTTCCTCAACCTCCTCCGGAACGGACAGAGAGGCTAGGGAGACCCGTTCGGCCATCAGGCTGTGAGGGATAGGGAGGTCAGGTTCGGGTGTAGCACCCTATCCTCCTCCTGCATTAGCAGACCCCTAGCAGAGCCCAGGGGAACTGGAGCTCCGTCGACAGCCGGAGCAGGAACCAAGGCTGCCGAGGCCACAAGTGGGACACGAGAATCAACAATGCCCCGTTCCACTGAGCCTTAAATAGAGTCCTCGCAATGAGGGGGAAAGGAGAGAATGCATAGAGAAGATTGAAGGACCAGTCCAGGAGAAATGCATCGGGGCCCCTCCCTGTTCGGGTGCGGCACCGGGCCGCAAAAGCGGGGGAGCTGCATGTTCTGGGGGTTGGCGAAGAGGTCTATCGCCGGAGTCCCCCAGCGGAGAAATAGCCAGTCTGCTACTCTGGGATCCTGCTGCCATTTGTGGAGGAGAAGGATTCTCCTGACCCTGTCCGTGAGGCCATTCTCCTGACCCTGAGGGACATCCTCCATCAGGCATCGAAATAACAGATAAGGACTGTTTCCTGGCAGAGGGAGCGCGATCCCGTGCCTTCCTCCTTGTTGATGTAGAATATGGCTACATAGTTGTCGGTCTGTACTAGAACCGACTTCCCGCTGAAGTGTTCCTCGAAGGCCCTCAAGGTGCACCGAATGGCCTGGAGTTCGAGCAGGTTTATCTGCTGCTGAGATTCCTCATGTGACCATTGCCCCTACATGCAGAGGTATGCAATGGGCTCCCCACCCTAACAGGGAAGCATCTGTCATCAGCACAGCATAGTGCCGTGGGGCCTGAAAGGGCAATCCCCGCAGGAGATTGCGGGGGTTTTGCCACCAGCTCAGGGACAAGTGGAGGTCTATTGGACAAGGTCCCTGAGGTATCCGAGGGACTGGCACCATTGGGCACTGAGACACCACTGAGCCATTCGCATGTGCAGGCGGGTGTGAGGAACCACATGTACGGTCGAGGCCATGTGTCCCAGGAGACATAGCATGGACTGAGCGGTGACCTGGTGAGCACTTTGGACGCGAGCCACCAGAGCTCAGAGGTGGGTGGAGCGATCCACCGGCAAAAAAGGCGATCACCTGCTAAGTATCGAGGTGCGCCCGATGAACTCGAGAGCCTGCACTGGCTCGAAGTGAGACTTCGGATAGTTGACCAAGAACCCCAAGCTCTCCAAAAGGTGGACGGTGTGCGACATCGCTCGCCGAGCCTCCTCAGCCGAGGAGCCCGTAACAAGCCAGTAGTCAAGATAGGGAAAGAACGGCACGCCCTGGCGCCGAAGGTAAGTGGCGACCATGACGAGGCACTTTGTGAAGACCCGTGGGGCGGACGCAAGACCGAAGGGGAGCACCCTGTACTGGAAGTGCTCTCCCTGCACCCTGAAACGCAGATACTGCCTGTGTTGGGGTAGATTAAGATGTGGGCGTAAGCGTCCTTAAGATTCAAGGAGCATAGCCAATCGCCCTGCCGCAGAAGGGCAGCAGCACGCCAAGAGATATCATCTTGAATTTCTGCCGCATCAGGAACTTGTTTAGCCTGCGAAGGTCGAGGATGGGATGCAGGCCCCCCCCCCCGTCTTTTTCGGGACGAGGAAGAACCGGTAATAGAAGCCCCGACCTCGAAGGTGGGGAGGGACCTTCTCGACTGCCCGTTGGGCGAGGAGAGAGTGCAATCCCTGCTGCAGCAGAAGCTGGGGGGGGGGGGGGGGGGAGTCGAGGAGGCTCTGCCGGGGAGAAAGGAGGTGGAAGCCTGTCGAAATGAAGGCGATAGCTGTCCTGGACGACCCAAATGTCCAAAGTGATGGGAGCCTATGATGGGGCGAAGTGGGACAGAGTGTCTCCCACTGGCTGCTGCATCGCCAGAAGGCAAGGGGCTATGCCGATGGCATCAAGATCCCTGAGTGGGTTGTGGAGGAGCCGGCGTTTGGGCCTTTGGTCCTTTTGACTTACGATGCCCCTGGCCAGACCTTCCCTGCGCTGGAGTGGTCCGTGTGGGGGTAGCTGGATATGGTGGATAGCCTCGATAATGGAGACCCTTTCTAGGGAAGAAGGGCTTCTTGGTTGGCTGCTTCTTCCAAGGCAGGGTGGAGGTTTTGCAGGAAAGACGGGTTCTGGTGACGAACTCCGTCTCTATCTCCGTGGCCTTAAACTCCATCAGCTTGCCAAAGAGTGCTTGCTGAGGCAGGGCATGTCCAGGAGCTTCTCCTGCACCCATTGCTCCAAATCAGAGTATTGGAGCCATACCTAGCAGCAGGCCCAAATGCCCACAGCCGATGTCTTGAAGCCATCATAGGAGGCTTGACAGAGGTATTTGGAGCAGTCGGTGACGGACTTTAGCAGGGCGTGGAATTTGTCGAAGGGCTCTCCTTCGAGGCCTGCGGAGAAACCTCCGAGTTGCTTAGCCAAATCGCGCAGGGACATACTAATGTACAGTTGATATGCCTGGATGCGACAAGAGAGCATGGAACCTTGGTAGGCCTTGCGGCCCAGGGCATCAAGGGCTCTCGACTCTCAGCCAGGTGTTACAGACGTGCGATTTCGGGCTCTTTTGCTTCCTCATGGCCGACTCCACCACCATCGAGGTGTGTGGGAACTGGGTTTTTCGGAAGCCTGGCCCACGCTGCACCTTGTACATCGTGTCAAGTCGCTTGCTCACGAAGGGGACCAAAGCTGGGGCCTCGCACATGCGGAGCAGCAGCCGAGATGGAATCGGCGGTACAGGCATAGTGAGGGATTCCCTGGGCGGGGACGCGTACTGAAGAATATCGAGTTCTTCAGCACGAGGGTCCTCCTCAGCCTGGGTGACCAGGTTAAGGGCCCATATGCCATGTCCCGAATGAACACCATGAAGGAAGTGTCTTTGGGTGGCGAGCACCGCTGGAATGAGGGCGGCGAGGGGTCCGACGGAAGATCCCGGTGGGTATGGGTTTCCAGGGCGGTATCCACATCAGAATCCCACTCCGAGAAATCGGTCCAAGCCAGGCGGTTCGCCCTGTCCGATGGCTGGTGGTCTGGTGCCAGAGGCCCTGGACGATCTCGCCTCCAAGGAACGGGAGGGCGAGCGAGATCGATGTCAAGGACCCTCACAAGGCCCGCGGCTCTTGGGGGTTTCCTGGACAGATTTGGGTGTCCCATGCGAGGGACCCGCGGTCTCTGGGCGCAAATCAGCAAAGTTGGCCATGAGTGCCTGCTGGGAAGCAATGAAAGCAGAAATGCTGCATTCCAGCGCCAGCATGCAGGACTCCCACACGGGTGTAGGGCCCTGCAACGCCGATACCAGGGTCACCGGATCAGGTGTCGAGGAGGAGAGGGGGTCCTCACCGGGACGACCCTCATGAGACCGGGCGCCTTTGCTGGAGGCCTCCGCTTCCATGCAGGGCCGCTCCTTGTCTGACTCTTGGGAACGCCGAAGGGGGCTAAGGGACCGGGCGCAGGTGTGCTCGTGCTTGTCGGGAGCCCCGGACAGCGACTTCGAGGCCTCCTTTTTGTGCCGCTCCACTTCGAGGAACCTCTGGTCGGAGTGCCGACAAGAGCGCGGGGCCGCACGAGGAAAGACCCACGGGAAGAGAGACGACCGAGGGCACCACCGGGGACTCCAAGGCAGCCTTTCGGAAAATGTCTTCGGACTTCTGCTTACGGCTGAGCAGGGCCTTAGAGGACATTTTCTTGCAGAGCGAACAGAGCTCTGGGTCATGGTCAGCTCCCAGGCACCGCAGACAACAGTCATGAGTGTCCGTAAGCGACATGTTCCTAGAGCATCTATTGCATTTTTTGAATCCAGTGGCAATGGGGGTAAAAATGGCCCCTGCGAGGTCGAAGACCCACGCGGCCAGCGGTTAGAGAAGAAAAAAGGGCACAAAGCCGGTAACGAAAAAATAAGAAAAGTGTATCCCCGATAACTCTAAAAAGGTATAGCAGGGGAAGGACGGGTAGAGGACTGGTGGAACCGGAAAAAAGAGAACCTGTTAAGGCGAAAAAACAAAACGTTTTCCGAGGGACGAGGACGTGCGTCCAAAGGGCTCCGCAGAAAAAGGGAGACTGAGCAAGATGGCAACCTTTAGGCAGGAAGAGGACCACACATGTGTGGTGGCAATCTCAAAGGCTTTCTTTGAAAGCTGGGGAATTGCTCCGCATGTGCTCCGTCGGTGCCGACATCACCCATAAGTGAGGACCGACTTCTTGCTTTTTCCTGGAGAAAGGTGAGTTACAACCAGGTACTGTAGATATTTCCCTGTCCCCAGAGGTTTTATAATCTAAGTTTGTACCTGAGGCAATGGAGGGTTAAATGATTTGCCCAAGTCCACAAGGAGTGCTACATTCAAGAACTCTGGAAGGCAGGGAGAATAATTTCTCATTTGACACCTCAATGTTTCTCCCTCCCTAACCAGGATCAGTATGGCTCTTGGTCTCAAATGTTTGCCCCAAAAATCCCAAGCTTTAGGCTGTAATGTCCATTGTAATGTCCCTGCAAACACTACAGCATGAACCTTTACTATAATAGAATGATATAGCGAGAAACTCAGAGATAAATGGACAGTACTGAAGGCTTACAATAATGGTTTTCCTGATGAAAGACAGATAGGGAGTGGGAGGGGCAGAGGTCATACATGATGGGTTCTTGCTAGAGTAGAGAGGCTGTACATGCATGTTCCCTGATCGGAACGATAGAGGCTGTACCAGACGGAAATTGTATATGCTGATTTCCTAAAGCATGACAGATGGGAAGGTGTAAGCAGAGCCGATTCTTTTACCTTCTCCACCTGTTTTTGCAGGTTCCTCACACCACTTTCCCGACAGTACTGCTTGATAAGCACAGTGAGTGCCTCTGAGGTAATCTTTGCCTTTTCTTCATTCAGACCACATGTGGCACGTGCTTGTGGTACCAAATACCTCTATAAGAGGGGAAAAAAAACAAAGTTTATCATTCTTAAATATTTATTTAGTTAGTTAGTTATATTTTAGTATATACTTCAGCACAAGGTTGGAGGAGAGTTAAAATAAATTCTACAACCCCCATTGCAAAACTATCACAATTTTAATGGAAAACCCTTGAAAAACACCATTTCCTCGAGTACTCTCACTCTTCCCCTAGCTTGTCTTGTATTTTCCACCCATAGTTAAGCCTTTTCTGCAGTGACAAAACACTTATCTGATTCCTCCAGAAAAAGGTACCCAGCAATCGTACCTGTACTGAGAAAATGCTAATTGCTTATCCTGCTAGATCAATGCAGGCAAGTGGGTTGTGCTCCCTTGCTAGAAGGTGGAGGCAGACTTGAACAACTTTCAGTGATGTCATTACTAGGTAATATATGCCGGTACAACACAGAGAACAGAACCGAACATAGAAGAGCAGGGTGATGAAACACTATAGAAGGATAAATAACTGTCTTTTATTTAAGTGTCCAAGAGTCCCTCCCTACATGGGCCATGTTTCGGCTAATGGGAGCCTTCATTAAGGGCTATGGGACCTTATATTAAAAACAAAAAACATATTAAACAAATATAAAAAAATATATATAAATTTATACATACGCATAGTGTAATTACCTATAGCAGGTGTTCTCCGTGAACAACAGGAATAAATCCTCCCATATGGGTGATGTTACTGACTGAGAACCACACTAAATGCTCCCCAGCTTCCAAAGGAATCTTTTGGAAGGTACATCGCGCATGCACACCTGCCTTCCCACCCGCCGCAGTGTCATATTCTCCAGTACAACAACACAGTAGGAACCAAAAAGTCAAATCTCCAGGGAGGTGGGAGAGTTGCGAGGACTTATTCCTGCGAGGACATCTGCTATAGGTGAGTAACTACACTTTCTCCGAGAACAAGTAGGAAATAAGTCCTCACGTATGGAACTCCCAAGCTACAGGCTACTGGAACCCAAGAAGAAAAAATAGCCCAACAGGGCATCGAGAACTGGAGAAGTCAGGAAGACCAGAGAGGTAGTTCTGCCGAGGGACTCATCTGATGCAGTATCCATAGTCAACATCGACCAAGGGAATTTTAGCAGATAGCCTGGATGGACAGAAGGGTCGGTGGGCAGGAGTTAACTCTCAAGTCCCAAAGAGATGCTAGAGTATGGCCTGGCAAAAATTGCTGTCCCCTCAGGAATTCCATCCAAATAGTAATGGGCTGCGTAGGTATGGAGCAAAGACCATGTCGCAGCGCTGCAGATTTCCTCTGCAGAGATAGAACAGAGGTTGACTACTGATGTAGTCATCACATGAACATTGTGAGCTGTGACATGACCCTCAAAGCTTAGACCAGCCAAGGAATACGCATGGATGATGCAATCCATGAGCCAGAGGCATAGCATATGCTTCGAAACAGTGAAACCCAGCCTACTGAGGTCAAAGGAGACAAATAGCTGGGAGGAACAATGGTGCACTTTTGATCAGTCCAGGTAGAAGGCCAATGCACGCTTGCAATCCAGCATGTGCAATGCTGCCTCACCACAACTGGCGTGAGGCCGGGGAAAGAACATTGGAAGGACAATGGACTGGTTGAAGTGAAAAGCAGAGACCACCTTCAGCAGAAAACGGGGATGTATGTGGAGCACCACCCGGTTCTGGTGAAACCTGGTGTATGGAGGGTGTGAGGCTTCGAAAGAAGCCAGCCCCACATAAATCGGCCCACCAGAGGTTGAGTCGACACGGATTTTTCCCCCGCAGCCACGATGAAACATTCTTATCGCACTGAGGTAAACACGCACCGAACTGGACTTGAGCCTAAAATTGGAGAGGTACAAGAGGTACTCCAACAGCTGGTTCACAGGGCACTCGACCAGTGTATCAGACGGCAAATTGCCGCCACTTGAATGCGTAGGCCTTATACATTGAATCCTTGTGGAATGCCCATAGGATCTCAGTAACAGCCTTGGGGAAGGTGAGCTCCCCGAGGGCTACCTGGCTCAGTATCCACACTGTGAGTGCCTGTGATAGAAATTAAAAAGATTTCTTAGAATCAGTAAAGAATGTTGAACTTTTGAATCACCCTGTATGTGAGGAAACATGCTGAGCCAGTTGTACCAGAATTGTTGACTAGTCCAAAAACCAAAGGTGTAGGGAATAACTGATCAGAATTGTTTACTAGCCTAGAGATCAAAGACTGGAGAATGACTGTCCAGAAATTACTGTTCACTTGCCCGGAGACCAAAGGTTGGAGAAGGACTGGTCAGAAATTACTGTTTACTAACCTAGAAATTAAAGGTGTATGGTGTTGTGGTAGCCAAGACCTATAGACTAGGCCATAAGCCTGAACCTGAAAAATGACAAGCCTAAGAACCAAGCCTGGATTTCAGTAGTGCTGAGACATAAAATTAAAAGACAGAATTAAATGCTGCTTTAGAATGAAATGCTGCTATTGCAAAGTTTGCACAAAGCGAATACAATGCCTGTATGTTAAATCGTTACTCCAGAATTGTTACTTACACATTTTAGGAGCTAGATATGACCTTGATGAAGAAAAGTAACCAGGTTTGAACCAAGCCATTGTTCAGCTAGCTGGAGAAAGCAGAGCAAAGGGCATAGATCCTGATTGGTCAAATTCAGGGAAATGTCAGACCAATAGAAAGTTTGTAGAAATTAGCATGAGACCAATAGAATGTTTTCATGTATCAAAATGTTATGGCTGTATAAAATGAACATGTTTCCGCTAAAGCGGGGCTCTGTCACTTTTTAGACTGCCTTGTGCACAATAAACTGGCTTGAACCTTGATAAAGACTCCTGGTGTAATTTGTTTGGTGGCGTTCCGCCGCTACATATTCTTGGTGCGTTGGCCGGGAAGGTGTAGTGGTAGAGAGTGGTCAAACTGATTTACCACGAAATTCGCCTCAAGGTTTGGCCTGGTTGGGACCGCGTCTGACCGACGTGTGAATTCTCAGGCGCCAACCGGTCCATTGCATCGGAGAGGGTTCTAGCCTCGACGGGCGTTGGGTCCGGCTAGGCCAACACCTTCAAACCCGAGGAGGGGAGTCCAGGCTTCAACCCATGCGCTGGCTTGGGGGACGGGTACCAGATCTGGGTGAGTATAGAGTTTTTGCATTATTAAGTCAGACAGTACTGGAACCTGGAACCATATGGTAATGGGAAAATTGGTAAAAGGACACTGATCACGTCCGGAGCGGTCCGAGTACTCTTGCAAGGGCTATTAAGAACGCAAGAGGAAACCACTGACTCCTTCTGGTAAAAAAATCATGATTAATGGTAATGGTAAAATTTTGGTAAGCCTAGATAGTCAGGATTGGGCTTTTGGGAAATGCAATTGTGTTTGTGTGTGAGATGTGTGAGTGAGAGGTCTTGAAAAGGCCGAGCGAGAGTGGACTCCGGACTAGTGCAGTTCCTAGCCGGGCGACCGTGTCTAGGTCGCAAAAAAGGAGGAAGTGATTGCTGTTTGTGTCCCTATCTGTCTCCAGAGCTGTGAGGACCCCTTACCCCACAGTTCGACCTCCCTCTCCTACTGTTTGAAGTAATAATTTGTTGTACGTGATTACGTAGTACAGACGCACCACATTACACGTAAAATGGGTGGGATGGAGTCCACGCAAACTCCGCTAGAAATCATGATCAAGACTCTTGGTTAGATGTTTGTGAGAAGCAGCCACCCTGGATAAGGCAGTATTATGAGTTAAGAAAAATTATGCTAGCAAAAGGATTAGAGACAGCTGAACAGAAACCCGGGAAGGGGGGATTGCCTATATACTCTGCCCCAGTCTCCAGATATTCTAGTACGATCATTGCAGCATTCTGTTACACTAGCACTGCCTAGACCTGATGTGCCGCCTCTGCAGCTGGGGGAAGGGCAGACTTCCCCAATTGAAAGTCCTAGCACTTCGGTGAGACAGACTACTGACGAAACTGAGAGTGCAGAATCATCCACAAGTATAGAATCTCCATAGCTATAGAAAGTTTTTCTCAGAAAACATACGATTTAAGAAGTATTGGCGGTACCAGTAAAAAAGTAATGCCCCTACGTCAGGTACCTGGTCTGCCTATCAGGGATGATCAGGGACAGATGGCTTTAGGACCTACCAGCCTGATTTACGTACCATTTTCTACAACTGACTTGTTAAATTGGAAAACACATTATGCATCCTATACTAGCAAGCCTCAAGATTTAACTGAATTAATGAGCAGTATTATGCAAACGCACCAGCCTACCTGGTCAGATTGTCGTCAGCTCTTGTCTACTCTATTTACTACTGAAGAAAGAGTAAGAATTGTGCAGGCATCCACTAAGTGGCTAGAAAAAAACTTTGTCGAAAGAGCAGATTTAAATCCTCAGCAAGCAGCAGCCACAGCTTTTCCAAACAAAGATCCTGGATGGGATCCAAATAGTGAAGGGGGGGCGAGAGCTTTAACACAGTTTTGCCAAGCCCTATTAGAAGGCCTAAAAAAAGGAGGCCAAAAAGCAATGAATATTGGAAAAGTAGCAGAAGTAATACAAAGTCCAACTGAAAGTCCTGCAGCTTTTTATGAGCGATTATCTGAAGCATATAGACTGTATACCCCATATGATCCAGCAGCTATGGAAAATTTGTGCATGGTAAACGCAGCTTTTGTAAGTCAATCCCAAGGGGATATTAAACGAAAATTGCAGAAAATGGATGGCTTTGCAGGTATGAATACAGCACAATTGATGGAAGTTGCTCAAAAAGTATTTATAAATCGTGATAATGAAAGAGAGAGAGAAAGTGAACGAAAAATGAAAAAGAAAGCAGATCTTTTAGCCACAGCTTTGGTAGAGCAGCGAGGGAGAAGTTTTTCCAATAGAAGAATGAGAGGGCGTGGGAGGAGTCAAGGAAATAGTCTACCCCCAGTAGGTGAGAACCAATGTGCCTATTGCAAGGAGGAGGGGCACTGGAGAAATGAGTGCCCGCAGAGAAACCCTGCCTCACAGAGGGGAGGAGGGAGCTGGAGAGGAAGAGGGCGTAACCAGAATCAAGCAGGAACAGGTCGTATGCAGTTTCAGCAAAAAAGAGAATAAGCTATTGAAGCAGTTGCAGTGGCAGAAGCAGAATACAATAGTGATTAAGATTAGGACAGACCGGGCTCTGAGTTTACTCTAGGTCCCCAAGAGCCTATGGTCTGCATGAAGATAGGGGATCAATACATGAACTTTATGATAGATACAGGAGCTGAACATTCAGTAGTAGCAAAACCAGTAGCTCCTTTATCTAAACGAACTGTCACTATTGTTGGAGCCACCGGGACAAAAGCAACTAAACCATTTTTACAGAATCGCATGTGTGAATTAGGAGGACAAAAGATAACACATCAATTTTTATACATACCAGAATGCCCTATTCCACTTTTAGGTCGAGACATGCTTGCTAAACTGCAGGCACAGATAACTTTCACTGAAGAAGGAGAAATGCAAATGTCTGTAAACACAAATCCTAAACCAGCAGGATTAATGGCACTAACAGTTCCACGAGAAGAAGAATGGAGATTCTACAGCATTTTTCCTGTCAAGAAAGCAACTATTCCTATTGAAATTTCAGCACCACCTGGAGTATGGGCAGAAGATAATCCACCTGGCCTAGCAAAGAATATAGCCCCAATTCTTGTAACTCTCAAATCAGGAGCAGAACCTGTGCATGTGAAGCAATATCCTCTTCCACGACCAGCAATAGAAGGAATTCATATCCATTTGAAGAGATTATTGAAACATGGATTACTTAAAGAATGCCAATCATCATGGAATACTCCTTTACTTCCAATCAAGAAACCTGGAGGTGACTACAGACCAGTACAAGATCTGAGAAGAATCAATGATGCAATTGAAACTATACATCCAGTAGTACCGAATCCATACACACTGCTGGGATTAATTCATACTGAAGCTACTCACTTCACTGTTCTAGGATTTAAAGGATGCTTTCTTCTGTATACGGCTTGCCCCTGCCAGTCAGCTTTTATTTGCATTTGAATGGAGAGATCCAACAACAGGAAGAGGAGGCCAACTTACCTGAACAAGATTACCACAAGGATTCAAAAATTCACCAACAATCTTCAGTTCTTCACTCAGCAAGGATTTATATCAAGTTATCCCAGGAGAGAGAATTCTTCTTCAATATGTAGATGATTTGCTGATTGCCACCAACTCAGAAGAAGAATGTTTGCAAGCCACAAGTGAACTTCTACATCTCTTGAATGAAGCAGGATACAAAGTCTCCAGAGCAAAAGCACAACTATGCCAAAAAGAAGTCAAATACTTAGGTTTTCAGCTATCCAATGGAACACGACGACTGGGACCAGAACGCAAAGAAGCAGTATGCAGCATTCCAATTCCAACTACCAGAAGACAGGTAAGAGCTTTTTTAGGTGCAGTAGGATACTGTCGAATATGGATACCTAACTTTGCTCTAATTGCAAAAAGCGTAGTTACTCACCTGTAACAGGTGTTCTCTAGGAGCAGCAGGAATCAGTCCTCACTTATGGGTGACGTCGGCGCCGACGGAGCCCTCGCGGAGCAATTTTCCCCAGCTTTCAAAGAAAGCCTTTGGGAATTGCAGCGCGCATGCGCGGTCGTCTTCCCGCCCGAGGGTGCCATCTTAGCCAGTCAGATGACATAGCTAAAAAAGACAGCATAAAAATTTGCAAAAACAACATAAGCAGACGATTGCAACTCCAAGGGGAGGAGGGAGGGTAGTGAGGACTGATTCCTGCTGCTCCTGGAGAACACCTGTTACAGGTGAGTAACTACGCTTTCTCCAGGACCAAGCAGGAAGTCAGTCCTCACTTATGGGACTCCCAAGCTCAAGGCTACCGGAGACCCTAAGCACAAAAATGAGCTCCCTCTAGCTCAGCAGCACAGAAGGATAGAATCTTCGCTGAAGTATCACCCACCGGTAGCCCACATCCGGGATGGAGGGTAGGAGTTGCTCAGACCTCAAAGAGATTACGGAGGACTGCCTGTCCGAAAGCACTGTCCCTACGGGACTCCCTCTCGAGACAGTAATGGACCGCAAAAGTCTGGCTCGAAGACCAAGTAGCGGCCCGGCAGATGTCTGCCAGCGGAACAGAGCGGAGGTAAGCCACTGACGTAGCCTTTGCCCGAACGCAATGAGCCGTGACTCGACTTTCCAAGGAGAGTCCGGCTGCCCCATAAGCCCAAGAGATACAGTCCGCAACCCAGGTGGACAGAGTACGCTTGGAGACCGGGAGCCCCAATTTATTGGGGTCAAAAGACACAAAAAGCTGAGCAGCTTTACGGTGCTCCCGCGTACGGTCAAGGTAGAAGTTCAATGCCCTTCTACAGTCCAGGGTATGGAGGACCGTTTCAGCTCGGCTGGAGTGTGGTCTGGGAAAGAAGGTTGGAAGTACCACCTCCTGATTGATGTGAAAAGGGGAGACCACTTTAGGCAGAAATTTTGGGTGAGTCCGTAGGACTACCCTATTCTTGTAGAACCTAGTGTAAGGGGGATCAGACACGAGGGCCTGCAATTCACTTACGCGTCTAGCGGAAGTGAGGGCTATCAAGAACAGTGTTTTCCAAGACAGAAAACGGAGAGAACAGGTAGCCATAGGTTCAAAAGGCGGACAGGTGATCCGCTGCAAAACCACATTCAGGTCCCAGTCAGGCGCTGGCGGGCGCAGAGGTGGTTTAAGTAGAAGGAGACCTCGGAGAAACCTCGCTACGAGAGGGTCGTTTGAGAGAGGTCTGCCGCCCACCGGCACATGATGTGCTGAGAGAGCACTGAGGTGAACTTTGACGGAGTTGGACTTAAGTCCCAGATTAGAGAGGTGCAGCAAGTACTGCAAGATCACCGACACCGGGCAGGAGAAGGGATCCTGAGACTGTTGGGTACACCAGACTGCAAAGCGACGCCATTTAAGGGCGTAGCATTTGCGGGTAGAGGGTCGTCGTGAAGCCAAGACGACCTCCTCCACCTCCGCCGGCAGGAGAAGGGGAGCAAGGACTACCCTCTCAGCAGCCAGGCCATGAGGTTGAGAGACCTGAGGTTGGGGTGCAGTAGGGACCCCTGATCCTGAGTGAGGAGATCCGGTAGTACCCCCAGAGGGATTGGATCCTCCACCGCCAGTTGTAGCAGGAGCGGAAACCACGGCTGCCTGGGCCAGCGAGGGGCCACCAGGATCATGAAGGCTTTGTCTCGGAGAACTTTGAAAAGAGTCCGAGAGACTAGCGGGATGGGAGGGAAAGCGTACAGAAGGCTCCCCGACCATGAGATCAGAAAGGCGTCCGCCGCAACCCGAAGGGGGTGTGGCTGACGAGAGCAGAAGCGAGGAAGCTGCCGGTTGTGAGGACTAGCAAAGAGATCCACCGTAGGGAGGCCCCACCGGAGGAAGAGCTTCTGAACTACCAAGGGGTCCAGACGCCACTCGTGCGGCTGGAGGACCCTGCTGAGTTTGTCCACAAGGCAGTTTTCTTGGCCCGGGAGATAAACCGCCTTTAGGAGAATGCCGTGACTGACGGCCCAAGAGCAGAGCTTCTGTGCCTCCCGGCAGAGGAGGAAGGAGCCCGTGCCCCCCTGCTTGTTCACGTAGAACATGGCAACTTGATTGTCCGTCTGGACAAGGACGGACTGGTGGGAAGTCAGGTGGGAGAAGGCCTTGAGAGCTAGGCGGATCGCCCTGAGCTCCAGGAAGTTGATCTGCTGAGCAGACTCCCACGTGGTCCAGAGGCCCTGAGTACGTGCCTCTTGGCAATGTGCTCCCCAGCCCAGGAGGGATGCATCGGTGGTCAGCACCCGGGTCGGCTGAGGTGACTGGAAAGGCATTCAGAATATTAGGTTCGGCTGCCGGAGCCACCACCGGAGAGACGAGAGCAGCGGCTCGGAGACGCGCACTAGGTCTGCTAGGCCGCCTGTGGCTTGTCGCCACTGCTGGCGGAGACACCATTGAGCAGACCGCATATTCAGGCGGGCATTGGGGGTCACATGGACGGCAGAAGCCATATGGCCGAGTAGTCTCAGGAAGCGCCTGGCGGAGACCAGGGGCTGGCTGCGAAAGCGGTCGGCTAGGTCCATGAGCCGTTGAGCCCTGTCGAGCGGTAGGTACGCTCGCGCCTGAGGAGTGTGCAGCCTTGCGCCGATGAACTCGAGATCCTGTGAGGGGAGCAAAGTGGACTTTTCGAAGTTTGTAACAAAGCCCAAGTGCTGCAGAAGAGTCACCGTGCGGCGCGTGGCGTCGGTGACCTCCCGAGCGGACGCTGCTCTGATGAGCCAGTCGTCGAGGTACGGAAAGACAGAGGCCGTGAAGCCTGAGATGGGCCGCCACGACCGCGAGGCATTTTGTGAAGACTCGCGGTGCGGAGGACAGGCCAAAGGGCAGTACTCTGTACTGGTAATGATTTCCTGCCACCACAAACCGCAGGTACTGGCGGTGGCTTGGGTGGATGAGGATGTGTGTGTAGGCATCCTTTAGATCCAAGGAGCATAGCCAATCTCCCTGCTGGAGGTAGGGCAGAAGGATTCCAAGGGTAAGCATTTTGAACTTCTCCCGCACAAGGAACTTGTTGAGGTTGCGCAAGTCCAGGATGGGTCTGAGGCCCCCTGTTCTCTTTGGTATCAGAAAATACCTGGAATAAAAGCCTTGACCTCTCAGGTGGTGTGGCACCGGTTCCACCGCCTGTTCCTGCAGAAGACCTGCTAACTCCTGAAGGAGCAACTCCCTGTGCAGAGGGGGTCGTGGAGGTTCTCCCGGAAAATAGGAGGGAGGAACCTGGTGGAAGTGGAGAAGATAGCCCTCTCGCACGACTTGAAGCACCCAGGCATCTGCGGTGATGCTGGACCACCTGTGGGCGAAGTGAACCAGCCGGCCACCGGTGCTGGGAGGAACCAGCGGGGGGGGAGAGGCTATGCTGTGTGAGTCAAAAACCCCCACCCTGCTGAGCAGGGGCTGGTGGTGCAGGCTTGGGGGCTTGCTGCCTACGGGACCCGTTACCCCGTCCCTTGGCCTGCTGGCCCTGTTGGGGAGCTGCAGGGGCCTGATAATGGGGGTATTGTTTGTAGGCAGCCGCCTTCCTCGGGTAAAAGGACTTTTTCCCCGAGCCCTTCTTTTTCTGGGAAGGGGCGGAGGTCTTCCTAGAAAGCCTGGTCCTGGTGAGAGTCTCAGTCTCAATTTGCGCAGCCTTTTCCACCATGGGTTTGCCAAAGAGGTTCTCGCCTCGGCAGGGGACATCGACCAACTTGTCCTGCACCCAGGGCTCAAGGTCTGACGACTGAAGCCAAGCCTGTCGGCGGGCACCGATGCCGGCTGCGGCCACTCGAGCCGATGCTTCAAAGCCATCATAGGCTGCTCGGGACATGAACTTTGAGCATTCCCGAATGCCAGTGGACAAGGCTAGGAACCTCCGCAAGGGTTCCTCGGACAGACCAGCGGAGAATCCGGCTAGCTCTTTAGCCAGATCCCGGAGATACATGCCCATGTATAGCTGGTAAGTCTGGACACGACATGCAAGCATAGAGCCCTGGAAACACTTCTTGCCAAGGCCATCCAGGTTACGGGCCTCCCTTCCAGGAGGCACCGAGGAGTGCATCTTCTGGCTCTTAAGACGATGCATGGCCGATTCCACCACCATGGAATGGTGTGGCAGCTGTGCCTTCTGAAAGCCAGGGCTCTTGCGGACTCGATAGATAGAATCGACCCGCTTGCTCAGGACCGGCGAGGAGGCCGGACTCTCCCACATGCGAAAGAGTAGTCGTTCCAGCATAGGAGGAACCGGTACAGTAAAGTGTTCCCTCGCGGGAGAGTCATACTGGAGGGCGTCGAGCTCTTCGGCTCGAGGCTCCTCCTCGGGATCCGCAGGGAAGGCCAAAGCCTTGGCCATATCCCTAACGAAGTCCGAGAACCGGGCATCCTCCGGGGGGACTGCTTCCGAGGCTCGGACTCCGGTGAGTCCGATGGGACACACCGAGTCCGGAAAGAATCAGGTGACTCTTCCTCCTCAGACTCCCAGACCGACTCCGACGAGGACTCGGTGGGGTCGGCCCGGGCAGGGCGTGGCGCCAGCCGCCCCGACGCCGAGGGAGTCAGCGTCGGCGACCTCGGTCCCGAACGGGAGGCCGAGGGTGACCTCGACCGAGGATCGACTCGAGTTCTCATCGACTCGAGGATCGGCTCGGTCTCCGGGGTCGACTTGGACGTCGACGTCCCGGCGGTCGGGGCAGCGGCGCCAGCGAGCAGTGCCCTCTGCTGGTCCATGAAGGCAGACAGTCTGCTCTCCAAGGCCGTCAACCTGAGTCCGAGCTCAGGTGACCCAGCAGCCCCCGACTCGGGGCCCGACGTCGGCTGTCGCGGAGGCGAGTCCAGAAGGACCACAGGACTTACCCGGGCAGGCATCTCCGACTCCAGGCGAGGTCGCTTCGGGATGTGTTCCTTCTCCAAGGACCCGGGGCGGCTGTCGGGGCTATGCGACCTGGCCCTCGCGGAACCAGGAGCGTCCACCGACGCTGCCCTCGCGGGTTTCACCTGCCGACGATGGTCCCCGGAGGGAGAACCCCGGTCGGAGGAACTCCGGCGACGGTCCGAGCTGGAGCCTTTCGACGCGGAGGCCTCCGACGAGGTCCGGGTACGGCTGGGGTCAGCGAAGATTCTCTCACGCTGATGCCGCCGACTTCTCAACGCCTTCGAGGACATTTTGCTGCAGGGCCCACAGATCAGTTCCTCATGATCCGGGCCCAGGCAGCGGAGGCAAAAGTCGTGTGTGTCGGTTAGTGACATATTTCGGTCACACCGACCACACCGCTTAAACCCACTGGCAGCCATCGAGGGAAAAAGGGCCCCTGCGAGGTCAAAGGACCGGGCTGCCAGGGAAAAACGAAAACGAAAGCTGACTAAGTCAGAAAAACCGAAAAAAGGAAGAGGACTCGTGACCGGCGTCGCGAGTCCGGGCGGGAAAAAGAACGGCGTCGAGCCGAAGGAAAAAATGATAAAATAAAGAAGAAAATCAACTTTTTCGCGGGGACAAGACGGGGACGTCTGTAGGGCTCCGCGGAAAAAAGAAGACTGGCTAAGATGGCACCCTCGGGCGGGAAGACGACCGCGCATGCGCGCTGCAATTCCCAAAGGCTTTCTTTGAAAGCTGGGGAAAATTGCTCCGCGAGGGCTCCGTCGGCGCCGACGTCACCCATAAGTGAGGACTGACTTCCTGCTTGGTCCTGGAGAACCACTATATCAAGCCATCAAAGGATTGGAACAATCTCCATTAGAATGGGGACCTGAAAAAGAAACAGAATTTAAGACACTGAAGACAGCCCTGATGACATCACCAGCCCTTGTACTACCAGATGTACAGAAGCCATTTCGTCTATATGTTCATGAGTCACAAGGAAATGCCTTAGGAGTGTTGACTCAGCCACTTGGATCTTGGCAGCGACCTGTAGCGTATCTAAGCAATTGGACATTGTTGCAAAAGAATGGCCACCTTGTCTGAGAGCCATCGCAGCTACAGCACTTCTAGTAACTGAAGCAGACAAGCTCACTCTAGGACAAAATCTCTGTGTAATAGTGCCACGTTCTGTTCAAACCCTCATGGACCACAAAGGAAATTACTGGTTCACCAACTCACGAATGCTAAAGTACCAGAGCATGTTGTGTGAAAATCCTCGATTGCAATTGAGGTCAGTCAGGCCTTGAATCCAGCTACACTGTTACCAATTGGAACTAACCCTCCTGATCATGACTGCATAGAAGTCATGGATACTGTATTCTCAAGTCGACCAGACCTGACAGATGTACCTTTTGAAGATCCAGAACAAACTTTCTTCGTGGATGGAAGCAGTCTTGTAGTCAATGGACATCGTTGTGCTGGATATGCAGTAGTAACCCTGGATCTTGTAATTGAATCTTCAGCCCTAGCCTCAGGAACATCAGCACAGAAAGCAGAATTGATAGCACTCACAAGAGCACTAATACTGGGAAAAGGACTCTGTATAAACGTGTACACAGATTCTAAGTATGCATTCACAACATTGCAAGTTCATGGAGCCTTGTACAGAGAACGGGGATTGATAACTTCAGGAGGAAAATCTATCAAATACGGCCCAGAGATATTGACATTGTTAGATGCTGTATGGGCCCCCAAGCAAGTTGCAGTTATGCACTGTCGAGGACATCAAGCAGGAAAAGGAGAAATTGCACAAGGGAACAGATTTGCAGATGCCTCTGCTCGTAAAACAGCCATTACCAGACAGACTAACTCAGAATACTACAATTCAAGCAGTTATATTTCCTGTACCTCTTAATTCATGGGATCCCAGATATACTACAAAAGAATTGGACTATTATTGTGAACAAGAAGGGGGAGTACTCAGAAATGGATGGATAGAACTTCCACCACAGGAGGGGAGTCAACCTCCTGGACAAATAGTGATTCCTGAAGCATTAAGTTTAGCCTTTGCTCAAGCATTTCATCAAGCAACACATTATGGAAAAACTGCAATGACAAAAGCTTTGAAACCTCATTTTTATATTTCTTTGTTGGGACCTTTGACAGCTTCAGTAGCTCGTCAATGTAAAACATGTGCCAAAAACAATGCCAAGCAAGGTCCTAATCTACCAATAAGAATTCAATCAACAGGAGTTACTCCCATGAGTAATTTTCAAGTGGACTTTACTGAAATGCCAAAAGCAAATGGATACCGTTACTTGCTTGTTCTAGTGTGTACCTACTCTGGGTGGGTTGAAGCTTTTCCCACCAGGACTGAGAAAGCCAGAGAGGTCACTAAAGTCCTACTTCGTGAAATTGTTCCAAGATTTGGAATACCATTAGTCACAGGCACTGTTCCCTCTAAGCTGTGCGCGTGTGCGCGCGCACACACCTTGCCGAGTGAGCGCACATACTTTACAACAGAGCGCACAAAAATTACGGTTCTGATTCTGATAGAAAACAACACCGACGTTCTTAAAATTGAAAAGTTGTTGTGTATTTATGGTTTTCACAAGTTCTACAATATTTTCTAGTGCAATCAATGTGGTGTACATACTGTATTTTGACGTGTAATCAAATTTTAAAGTATATAACTCCGAGTGTCGTTATGTGGCGCACAAAAATTTAACCTTCCTTCAAAAGCTGCACAGCTGATATTTTATGTGCACACAGCCTACAGAAAATTAGAGGGAACATTGGTCACAGGGTCAGACAATGGGCCCTCATTTATATCCCAAGTAACTCAACAGTTAGCTAAAGCTCTACAGATACAATGGAAGTTACACACAGCATACAGACCTCAGAGTTCAGGGAAAGTAGAACGTATGAATAGAACTCTGAAATCTCAATTGTCCAAACTTTGTCAGGAAACACATTTAAAATGACCACAGGTACTTCCAATAGCTCTTTTAAGGATACGCTCAACACCTACTAAGTCATTAGGACTTTCTCCTTATGAGATTTTGTATGGTAGACCTTCACCTATTGTCAAAGGGATCAAAGGGGATATGAAGCAGATAGGATCTGAAATTACTAGGCAAGAACTATTAGCACTAAGTTCTATTTTGCAGAATCTTCACAAATGGGTACAAGACCAATTACCCATCAACCTGACTGAACCGCTGCATCCTTACAAACCCGGTACTTCGGTGTGGGTCAAAGACTGGAAGAAGACACCGTTAGAACCATACTGGAGAGGACCATATGTCGTCATCCTGTCAACACCTACAGCAGTGAAAGTTGCAGAACTCGAACCCTGGATTTATCACAGCAGAGTGAAATCAGCAGCAGCTCCAGAGCCAGACCAGTGGACATCAGAACATGATCCAGAAGTTCCATTGCGGCTAACTTTGCGAAGACAAGCAAATTGAAAAATTCAGGACATTTTTAAAAGAGACTGTGCTAATATAGAATTCCTGAATCCCAAGAGATTATTTGTTTATTCTGAAGAGATTATCATCAACAGAAAGAGACTGTATTATGGACTATATTATTTGAAAATCTTTGTGCCATTTTGATCAACAGTGCAAACTAAAAGGACTGTGTCTATTGAAATACGTTGGAATCTACAGCTCTACACACCTACCAATGAAATTGGTAAGGTCATGTACAGCGGAAGCTTGAGGATCTACAATCAACGCTACATCTGTTGCATGCTACTGAGAGCAAAACAGGTCAACGTAAAGAAGACGACGACTTCGTGGTCAACAGTTGCACTGGTTTTTCAAAGACTTGTACTAATTCTTCAGAGACTTTTCATCATGATTCTCTACTGTTTCATCTTGATAGCAACTTTGAGATGCTTTAAACTGACTTTTGCCTTGCCACCCTGTGCTGCATGCATAACTACTACTCGTACTGGAGAAAAGATTACACAGACTTTGCTTTATCATACCTACTATACTTGTACAGGTATAGTGAGTCAATGCATATATAATGGCACGGAACTGAACATTTGCACAAAAGGAAAGAGCAGAACTTGTTTTCACCCACGACAGAATCCATCCTATTATGTGCTAAAAATACGATGGAATGATGAGGATGGAGCTCTCTTAAATGCTACTCAACAACTTGAAGACCCTACAAAACCTGCAGCTCTATACTTTGATGCTTGTGATGCCATAAACAGAAACTATAATCAGAAATGTGGGACTTGGGAGAGAAATTATTATGTTGATGATAAATATATGTGTCCTGAAGGAGCATATAAATGGGGAATATGTACAGGGGTACACTCTCCAACACATTATGGTAAACCTTCAAAAGCTGATTATTACTGTCCAAAATGGGAATGTGTATACTATGCTACATGGTCAGGTAGCCCTACAGGACAGGAAGGAGATAATCGTAGAGCCAACTTAGAAAAACTGTCTTTATCTGATCCAAAGACGTGTAACAAAGGTGCCTGTAATCCTTTAAGGCTCCTGGTCATAAATCCTAGTCAATGGAAACAAGGGTATAAATTTGGCTTACGCATAGCAGCGGGAGGATCAGATCCTGGAACTTTTGTATATATACAACTTAACACTAAAACTCATGTATCATCACCATATAGAATACACCATACATTCTATGAAACTATGAAATCACAGTTTGAAGTTCCTCATGCCGCACAGAATTTGTTTCTTGAATTAGCTGGAGCCGTGGTAACCAGTCTCAATATAACTAATTGTTACTTCTGTGGAGGAACTAAAATGGGAGATCAATGGCCATGGGAAGCACAAGAATTAAACTTTTCTGTATCATATAATTATACAAATATTCATAAAGCTACAAGTGAATGGGTATTAGCTAACCCCATTGTCGCACGTCTGTGTTTTGCACGTATTGGGCCACAATTTACTGCAAAGGTTGGACAGCTGGTCTGTCTCAGCCAGAAGTTTTATAATGCCTCAACGAAAAAGACGTCCTGGTGGTCAGGAGTAAAAGATCCTGAACCCACCAATCCTCTAGTTATTTTTCCTGAACTTGCTAAGTTATGGACAAATCTAGTATCACCTAATACCCGGCAAGCTCCACCAGGGCTTTACTGGATTTGTGGAACTAGAGTGTGGTAGGCGAAGGCCTATGATCCATGCTGCTTGAACTAAACAGACAGGCCTAAGCAGCTTGACCTGTAAATGAAGCCTGTAGTTAGGCCCAGAGGAATGAAACCCCCCCTGAATGATGCCACCATAGAATTGAAACTTAACTAAGCTTAACTGAACATAGCTAAGCAGAAACGAAACTTAGAAAAGACAGAAAACAGCTCTAATTGGTATTGATAAGGATGTGAGAAGCTTCTATGGAATTAATTAACTTGCTGTAAGAAAGGTTACAGTGCCCTGCTTTCCCACATATTCCAGCTAGCTAGTGACCTTGGAGAAGAGATGTATCAAGAGTCTAAGAACTGTCCATTGTAATGGGGACTGTAAGGGGGGCAATCAGGTGCTGAGCCCAGACCAAGGTCCTCATTGGATGACTACGTAATGGTACCGGGACCAATAGATGGGATAGAAGGGGTTACTGGGACTAATTAAAAGTTTGCCTATGTCCAGAATGGAGAAGAAGGCTATAAAAGTTGTTGTTTTGCTAGAAACCATTGCTCAGCCATTTTGAATGTGATTCTGCTTGAGTCTTGTGCACAAATAAATGATTTGGACCTTCTGAACAGACTCCTGGTATTATTGGATTGTTTGCGCTCTGCCGCTACAGAGCATATGCTAAACTTCCTCCTAATTGGGGAGGAGCATGTGTATTGGGAACAATAAGACCGTCCTTCTTTCTTCTATCCACTGCCCAGGGAGAACAGTTAGGATACCCAATATACAGAACACGACAGAAAAGAGAAGCCTTAAAAATAGGTCAATGGGACAAATGTGGTGGTACGGATGAGTGGCCACCTGAAAGAATTATTTCCTACTATGGACCTGCCACTTGGGAGCAAGATGGCACATGGGGCTATCGTACCCCAGTTTATATGTTGAATAGAATTATACGTTTGCAAGCTGTTGTAGAAATAATAACTAATGAAACAAGCAGAGCATTAACACTCTTAGCCAGGCAAAGTACTCAAATGCGTACAGCTATATCTCAAAATCGTTTAGCACTTGATTATTTACTAGCAGCTGAAGGAGGAGTATGTGGAAAATTGAATTTAACCAATTGTTGTTTACAAATAGATAATGAAGGTCATGTAGTAGAAGAAATTGCTGAACATATGCGCAAACAAACATACATACCAGTTCAGACCTGGCATGGACTAGAGTTAAATGGATGGTTTGGTTCTGTGTTCTCAATGTTTGGTGGCCTGAAAACACTTGCGGTAATTGCAGCACTAGTAGTAATAACATGTTTAATACTTCCATGCATTTTACCCCTCCGCCTACGTAATATATCTGCAATCATTGAGAATATTGTAGAAAGAAAGACAACAGCTAAGCTCCTAGCTATGAGACGGTATCGGCCTTTACCACATAACATGGCAACAACTCAAGTATAAGTGATTTGTTTCTCACCCATCTTAACATTCTGGGTGAGAATAATCAAAGGGGGGAATGTGGTAGCCAAGACCTATAGACTAGGCCATAAGTCTGAACCTGAAAAATGACAGGCCTAAGAACCAAGCCTGGATTTCAGTAGTGCCGAGACATAAAATGAAAAGACAGAATTAAATGCTGCTTTAGAATGAAATGCTGCTATTGCAAAGTTTGCACAAAGTGAATACAATGCCTGTATGTTAAATCGTTACTCCAGAATTGTTACTTACACATTTTAGGAGCTAGATATGACCTTGATGAAGGAAAGTAACCAGGTTTGAACCAAGCCATTGTTCAGCTAGCTGGAGAAAGCAGAGCAAAGGGCATAGATCCTGATTGGTCAAATTCAGGGAAATATCAGACCAATAGAAAGTTTGTAGAAATTAGCATGAGACCAATAGAATGTTTTCATGTATCAAAATGTTTTGGCTGTATAAAATGAACATGTTTCCGCTAAAGCGGGGCTCTGTCACTTTTTAGACTGCCTTGTGCACAATAAACTGGCTTGAACCTTGATAAAGACTCCTGGTGTAATTGGTTTGGTGGCGTTCCGCCGCTACAGTGTGAAGAATGTTTGTAGGGAAAGCCTCACACGAGGAGTCACGCTGTCCAGCTGTGACATGTGTTACTGCCTATAAAAAGAGCTGTCCGCCTAGCCAGCATGAGGAGCCCCAAACCTTTCTCCAGCCTTCACTGTGGCTCTCCCAGCTGATGATAAAGGGGCTGCAATGACGTCAGAGTTTGGTGATGCATTGATGAATGTTATGTCATTGTTCTATTGTCATATCAACTGTTTTGTCATCATTGTCAGGTTACTAGCTTATTATAGTATCTAGCTAATTGTCATATTAAATAGCTCATTAAATACCATGCATGTGTGGTGACGAGGATAGGATATTATATTCAAGAGCAAATTAATAAAGGAAATGACTGCAGCTGGATTCTGCAGCAGAGGAAATTTAAAAAACAAAAACAAAACAATTTTTGTTTAGAAGAATATGTAATCTTGGGATGAAAAGATGTTTAGTTCAGTGCTTTAAAGCGAGAATGGGCTAACAAAGGAAGGGTTAACGAAATGACTCTTTCCTGTAGAGCTAGTATTAATTGTTGGGGAAAAATCCTTATAAGATTACAAAGAAACAAAGACTATTAGGGACCTCAAGCAGTTTAGAAAGGCCCTCAAACATCACCTGTTTCTCATGCATTTTACACAGCTAGATGTCCCCCCCTCTTCCCCCCAACCCCGTGCTATCTGATAACATAGAACCTACAGCGAATTAGCACCAGCAAGTAAATTGTCTGAACTGTAAATAGTTTCCCCAGTTTACCTCCATGTTAAAGCCCTGTTATCTGTAAACGTAGGCCAGACTTGTCTGACCAAGTGTTATATTGTTTTAATGTAAACCGCACTGATGACAAAGAGCGCAGTATATAAGAACTGTTAAATAAATAAATATTACTTGTTAGTTTTCTCAAGGTCCCTGGTTTTCAAGCTGTTAAGATTTATTGCTTTTTCAAAACTATCCAGGAGGCCCAGTCCATTATGCAGGATGACGTTTCTCAAGAAAACCTTCTTATTCTGATCAGATAAGCTGTTAACATTAAAGACTAGTAGATGCATAGGCATAAATCATTTGTAAGCTTTGATGCGTCTTGTGTTTAAATCAGAGCTGCTGTAGTGTATGCTCAGAGGAAGCATTCAGTCTACAGTATACACTGTTTTTCTCTCATTGCCGGCAACAACATAGAATAATGCTCAAACAGATATTTTGTAGTGTACGTACTTTATTTAATTAAACAAACATTTCTTATATACCACCCCTTCCATCAATCAGGGGCGGTTTACATTGAACAATATTCCATAGTTCTGGTTAAAGAGAACATTTCAACTATAATACAATGAACTATTTTTACATGACAGCTAGGCACTACCTTCTTTATTCTATGATCCAGAATTCTGACTTGGCCGAGAATCTCTAACTGCACAGTTCCTGCATGCTGAAAAGCTAGAAGATAAGAAATTGGAACTTGAAAAGTATTTAAAGTCTGAGCAAATAAGAAGTAAAAAGTAACCCGGCTTGAGTCTTATTTTTGATATATGTCATGTGTCTGTTTGTCTTTGACTGTGTATGTAATCAAACCAACTTAAAAGTTGAAGTGTAGTTACTCACCTATAACAAGTGTTCTCCAGGGACAGCACAAATCAGTTCTCACATATTGGTGGTGTGGCAGGTGCAGGCCTGTGACCCACGGTGTCTGACATAGGCAGGCCAGCATGGCTAGCTTGACCTGTAAATGAGGCCTGTGGAGAGGCATATAGGATTGCACATCCCCCAATATGCTGCTATTGTAAGATAGAACTCAGTAGAAGTATTGAATTAGCTTAGGTAAGCAGAACTGCAGAACTGAGAAATGGAAAAATACAGAAAAGACATGTTTAAAAGTTACTGATAAGAAAAAGTACATCTGCAAAGAAATAATGAGGAGTGCTGACAGATGAGTTACAGAACCTCGCTCTTCTGTATGCACAAATTGGTTCTATAACCTTGAGAGTGTGAAAGTAACAAGTTGATGAACTGACCATTGTAATTGGGACTAGAAGGGGGGCAGGCAGGTGTCATGCCCACAGAAGGGACATAATTGGATAAACTTATCAGTACCGGGACCAATAGAAGAGGTACGGGAGGTTACCGGGACCAATGAAATGTTTTTCTATACCTAGAATGGAACAGAAGTCTATAAAAGTTGTTGTAATGCTTGAAAACTTTGCTCAGCCATTTTGAAATTGACTTGCTTGAGACTTGTGCACAAATAAATGATTTGGACCTTCTGAACAGACTCCTGGTATCATTGGTTTGTCTGCGCTTTGCTGCTACATATTCCTTGGTGCGTTGGCCGGGAAGTTGTGGAATCAAAGTGTATATAGGGCAATATACCACGACTTTCCGCCTCTATAGGCTTGGTCCTGCCGGGATCGCGCCCTTCCGACGAGGGCCGCTCCCTGGCGCCACCGGTCCCTTGTATCGGAGGGAGCTGGTCGGACCTCGGCAGGTGCCGGGCCCGGTTGGAGCCAATGCCTCGAACCCGAGTGAGGGGAGTCCGAGGTCCAACTCATGCGCCTGCTTGGGAAGTTTGAGGACCGGATCCGGTGAGTATAGTTTTGATTTTGGGTCTAGACAGAAATAGAAAGAGCAGTACTGCCATTGGAATTTGGAATTTGTAATCTCGAGATATTGGGAATTGGTAAGAGAGCATGATCAACTCTCAAGGAAGAGCCGAGTAACCTGGCATGGGAATTCGCTGGGGGAAACCCTCATCCTTTTTGTAATTGGGAAAAGACTAGTCAGAACAGATAGAAACGAATGCATTCTGGGATACGTTGCTAGCATGATTGTGTGAACGAAGTGTGAATGAGAGGTCTGGCAGCACGGACCAAGTGAAGGCGGACCCCTGATTAGCGCATTTCCTGACCGGGCGACCGCGTTCAGGTCGCGAAAAGGGGGAAGCAATTGTCGTCTTGTCTTGTTATTTGTATTCCCTATACGTTTCCAGGGCCGTGAGGACCCCTTACCCACGGTCCGCCCTCCTTTTCCCTTCTGTCTGTTGTTGCGCGCACACATCGAAATGGGAGGGGCGGGGTCTACTAGAAACACTCCATTAGAATGTATGATCGCACATTTTAAAGAGGGATATTCAGGAGATTATGGTATTAAAATGACAGCAGCCCGTTTGCAGATTTTGTGTACTAGGGAGTGGCCCGATCTAGACCCCATCTGGCCCCGAGAGGGAACGTTCACTGTAGAGATTATTCAGTCAATACATCGTAGAGTGCGGGTAGCGCACCCCGATCAGTACCCCTATATAGATTCCTGGGTAAGTATTTGTGAAGATCCGCCCTCCTGGGCGCAGCGCTGTTATGAGGAACAGTGCAGAATAATGTTAGCTAAAACAGATTCTAGACAGAAAACGGAACAGCCTAGAATGAAAGAGCAGGATAGGAAAGCCAAGAAGAAACCCATCTTGGTAGATCCTGATTCCCCAGAGATAGTCCTCAGGCAGCCCCGAACCCCAGGTCCAGTAAGAGTAGCCCGGCGTCCTGCCCCAGAACCCCAGAGACGGCCAGAGCCGAGGCGGGACCCAACCCCTGATCCCCCTCCTGGAGGAGAGAAAGAGGAAGAATTAGTGGAAAGAGAAGAGGAGGACATAAAAGACGAGTCAGAAGTGGAGATAGAAGAAGGAGAAAGAGAGAATTCCCCAGAAGAGGAGGACAGTGTACAAATAATCGAGAAAGCCAGCGCTAGCACTAGCACGCCAGTGAGAGAGAAACCCAAAGCAAAACCTGTTGAGAAAAAGAAAGTGACTCCTGCAAAGCCCACGACAATAACCCTTAGATCCCAAAAGACGCCTGTGACAGCCAAACTGTTTCCCTTAAGGCAAGTCCCGGGAGTGCCCGTAAAGAATGATAATGATGAAGTGGTAGCGGGACCCCTAACTTATGTGTATATCCCTTTCTCTACAACTGATTTATTAAATTGGAGGTCGCATTATGCCTCCTATACTAGTAAGCCCCAGGAGCTGACAGAATTAGTAACTAGTATTATGGAAACTCACCAACCCACTTGGCCAGATTGCCGTCAGCTCCTGACCACCCTATTCACTACAGAAGAACGAGCGAGAATTAGAAAAGCAGCTATTGAATGGATGGCAGAAAACCCTGTAGCTCCGGCACAGGGGCAGAATATAATAGACCGTAGGGAAGCAGCTCAGAGAGAATTCCCGAATGAAGACCCCCAATGGGATCCAAATACAGATGAAGGATCCACAGCCCTAGCCCGTTTTCGCCAAGGCTTTTTACAAGGCCTGAAAAGGGGGGGCCAAAAAGCTATGAACCTTTCCAAAGTTGCAGGAGTTATCCAAGGGATAGATGAGAGCCCAGCAGATTTTTATGAAAGATTAACTGAAGCCTACAGAATGTATACTCCCTATGATCCCGAGGCACCAGGAAGTTTATGTATGGTGAATTCTGCTTTTGTAAACCAGTCTCAACCAGACATTAGACGTAAATTACAGAAATTAGAAGGGTTTGCGGGCATGAATGCAACACAGTTATTGGAAGTCGCTCATAAAGTGTATGTGAATCGTGATACTGAAAGACAGAGAGAATGTGATAGAAAGATGAAGAAGAAAGCTGATTTTTTGGCTGCGGCCATAGTTGAAAAGAAAAGGGGAGGTGTCCCTAGACGAAGGAGCAGAGGAAGAGGGCGGGGTCAAGGCGGAGGCCAGACCCAGAGACTAGGCGTGAACCAATGCGCCTATTGCAGAGAGGAAGGACATTGGAGAGATACGTGCCCGCAACTCGAAGACGCCCAGCAAGATGACGACAACTATCATCAGTGGCGAGAAGAAAGACGAGGCCGTCCCCGAGGCCGAGGAGGAGCCAATCGAGAACAATACCAGAGAGAAAGAGGAGGAGCCATTCAAGCATTGGCCACACCAGCCCATGATGAGGATGACGTGGACTAGGACAGACCGGGCTCCAAGTTTGCTTTAGGTCTCCAGGAGCCTATGGTCGGAATACAAATAGGAGACCAAATTATGAACTTTATGGTTGATACTGGAGCAGAGCATTCAGTAATAGACAAAAAGATAGCCCCATTCACTACAAAAGCAGTCACCATTATAGGAGCAACTGGTGCCAAAGCCACAAAGTCTTTTCTTCAAAACCGAATATGCAGTCTAGGAGGACAGCAAGTAACTCATCAATTCCTTTACATGCCCGAATGTCCAGTACCACTACTGGGACGAGATATGCTAGCCAAGCTTCAAGCACAAATATCTTTCTCTGAGCAAGGAGAAATGCAAATGACAGTAAATTCCCAAGCCAAGCCAGCAGGAGTAATGCTGCTGACAGTTCCCCGAGAAGAAGAATGGAGGTATTACATTGATGATTCTGTCCAAGACACCTATTTTGAACAAACTTTGAAAAGTATTGATGCACCACCTGGAGTATGGGCAGAAGGCAGTCCCCCAGGCCTAGCCAAGCATATAGCTCCAGTGATTGTAACCCTCAAGCCTAGTGCTACACCGGTACACGTCAAACAGTACCCTCTCCCAAGAGCCGCAATTGAAGGCATCCATCGCCACCTACAAAGATTGCTCGAGTATGGCCTACTAAAAGTATGTCAATCCCCATGGAACACCCCACTTTTGCCAGTAAAGAAACCTGGGACAGATGATTATCGCCCAGTGCAAGATTTGAGAAGAGTGAATGATGCAGCTGAAACCATACATCCAGTTGTGCCCAATCCTTACACTCTTCTAGGACTGATACCTGCTGAAGCTACCCATTTCACTGTACTGGATTTGAAAGATGCATTCTTTTGCATAAGATTAGCCCCTGTAAGCCAAATATTGTTTGCATTTGAATGGCAGGACCCCATCTCTGGAAGAGGGGGCCAACTCACCTGGACAAGATTACCCCAAGGATTCAAGAATTCACCTACCATCTTTAGTGCTGCACTAAATCAAGACCTTTCAAGCTATCCAGTAGCCCCGGGGAAGAGAGTGCTTCTCCAGTACGTGGATGATCTGTTGATAGCTGCCGTATCAGAAAGTGAATGTATACTAGCCACAAAAGATCTCTTGCAGTTACTAGATGAAGCTGGATACAAAGTTTCCAGAGCCAAAGCACAGCTATGTCAAAAAGAAGTGAAATACTTGGGTTTTCGTATTACCCAAGGAAGCAGAAGATTAGGCAGAGAAAGAAAAGAAGCAGTATGCAGAATTCCAACTCCAACAACCAGAAAGCAGGTCAGAGCCTTTCTGGGAGCGGCAGGATATTGCCGAATCTGGATACCCAACTTTGCCCAAATTGCCAAACCACTGTATGAAGCCACAAAAGGAGAAGAGAAGTCACCACTGGAGTGGGGACTTGAGCAGGACACAGCCTTCCAGAAGTTAAAAGAAGAATTGATGTCATCACCAGCACTTGGACTACCAGATGTCCACAAACCTTTCCACTTGTTTGTACATGAAGCACAGGGAAATGCCCTAGGCATGTTGACTCAGAAATTAGGAAATTGGGAGCGACCTGTAGCCTACCTATCGAAACAATTGGACCCTGTGGCCAAAGGATGGCCACCTTGCTTGAGAGCAGTTGCAGCTACAGCGCTACTAGTGAGTGAAGCAGACAAACTCACACTAGGACAGAACATACGAGTCACTGTGCCACATGCAGTCCTTGCCCTTATGGAACAAAAAGCAAATTATTGGCTCACCAATTCCCGAATGTTGAAGTACCAGAGCATGTTATGTGAAAACCCACAGATACAACTTGAAGTGAGCCATGCCCTGAATCCAGCCACCTTGATACCCATCAGTGAAGAACTCCCAGAACATGACTGTATCGAAGTCATGGAAACTGTGTTCTCTAGTCGACCTGACTTAACAGATGTGCCCATAGACAATCCCGACCAGATCTATTATGTTGATGGGAGCAGTCTCATCCTTGACGGACGACGCTGTGCCGGATATGCAGTCGTCACTCAACATGAAGTAGTTGAATCATCAGCTCTAGCCTCAGGCACATCAGCCCAGAAAGCCGAATTGATAGCACTCACCAGAGCATTGTTGTTAGGAGAAAAACTTGTGCTAAATGTATATACAGATTCCAAATATGCCTTCACTACCTTGCATGCCCATGGAGCTCTCTATAAAGAAAGAGGACTCATCACATCCGGAGGAAAATCAGTCAAGTATGGTCCCGAGATATTGATGTTACTTGATGCAGTTTGGGCCCCAACACGTGTAGCTGTCATGCATTGCAGAGGACATCAAGCAGGAAAAGGAGAAGTTGCCCGAGGAAATAGATTTGCAGATGCCTCAGCACGACAAGCAGCTATGACAGGACAAATTGCCCCACAAGCTATGCCAATGCAAGCTGCATTGTTTCCAGTACCCTTGAATCTATGGACCCCACGATATACCACCAAAGAATTGGATTACTATTGTGACAGAGAAAATGGAGTACTGAAAGATGGATGGATTGAGCTGCCACCAGAAGAGGGCAGTCAACCTCCAGGACGAATAGTAATTCCTGAACTGTTAGGACCATCCTTTGTCAAAGCTTTCCACGAAGCCACCCACTATGGGAAGAGTGCTATGGAGAAAGCACTCAGACCACATTTCTACATCCCTCTGATGACAACCATATCAGCCTCAGTAGCACGTCAGTGTGTAACTTGTGCCAAAAATAATGCCAAGCAAGGCCTTATTACAGCACCCCGAGTTCAGTCAGGAGGTGTCACCCCCATGCACAACCTCCAAGTTGATTTTACCGAAATGCCAAAAGCCAATGGATACCATTACCTATTAGTATTAGTTTGTACTTTCTCTGGGTGGGTAGAAGCATTCCCAACCAGAACTGAGAAAGCCCGAGAAGTTACCAAAGTCTTAATGAGAGAGATTGTCCCCAGATTTGGAATCCCAGCAGTAATAGGGTCAGACAATGGACCCTCATTTGTCTCCCAAGTTACTCAGCAGTTAGCAAAAGCTTTGCAGATACAGTGGAAACTCCACACTGCATACAGACCCCAGAGTTCAGGGAAAGTTGAGCGAATGAATCATACCTTGAAAGCCCAAATGTCTAAGCTTTGTCAGGAGACACACTTGAAATGGCCCCAAGTGCTCCCCATAGCTTTACTCAGAATACGCTCAGCCCCTGTAAAGTCAACAGGATTTTCCCCTTTTGAAGTTTTGTATGGTAAACCCCCACCAATAGTGCAGGGAGTCAAAGGAAGTTTAGCCCAGATTGGTTCAGAAGTAACCAGACAAGAACTCCTAGCTCTTAGTTTTGTTCTGCAGACTCTCCATGCGTGGATCCAAGACCAGTTGCCTATCAACTTGACGGAACCCTTGCATCCCTACCAGCCTGGAACTTCGGTGTGGATCAAAGATTGGAAGAAGATACCGTTGGAACCCCATTGGAAGGGACCGTACACCGTCATCCTGTCTACCCCAACTGCAGTAAAGGTAGCCGAGATCGACGCCTGGATCCACCACAGCAGAGTCAAGCCCGCCGCCGATCCTGAACCAGAGCAGTGGACAGCAGAACAGCACCCTGATGTACCCTTGCGAGTTACTCTGAGACGGCAACCAGCAGCATAGACACTTCATCACAAGTGCTTTGCAGTAGCCAAGTCTTTCGAAGAGGATTGCTGTTTTCCATGCAGCAACAGTTTTGTTTCAACGAACCCAATTTGTGTGTGATTTGACACACTACTTTGAGACTACATTGACTAAGCCAGACTTCACAAGCCAACTGAATTGCTAAGTTGGTTAATGTGTACTGGACATCTTGAGGATCTTCAATCAACACTCAGCACCCGTTAAATTGCTTCATTAGCAAACGGGACGAAGAATAAAAGACCGTCGTGATCAAGATCAGCAAGCTGAGGATTCAGAAGAACTCCAATCAACATCAACATGTATCTTTGTTTTTGCTTTGCCTTGGTTGCCTTCTTTGGAGGTTTTGAACTGACTTATGCTTTACCTCCATGCACTGCTTGCATTACTTCTACTAGAACTGGACTGAAAGTAACTCAGACTTTGCTTTACCATTCTTACTATACCTGCAAGGGGACAATAACTCGGTGTATTTATAACACCACTGAACTAAATGTTTGCACTCATGGCAAAATCAAAGCATGCTATAATCCGCATCAGAATCCATCCTATTACACGTTGGAAATAAGATGGAAGGATGCAGATGGACCTATATTAGCTGCTACACCACCACTTAAGGACATTACTAAACCTGCTGTTTTGAATTTTGATGCATGTAATGCCATTAATAGAGATAGTCAGTCCACCTGTGGTACATGGGAGAAAGCGTATCGAAATGACCATAAGTATATGTGTCCAGAAGGTGCCACAAATTGGTGGAAGTGTACAGGTAAAACGGGATCAGGCTATAGTACTGCTACAGCGGCAGATTACTATTGCCCGTATTGGGGATGTGTTTTTTATGCTACCTGGAACACTGGTATAACTGATGAGAAAATAGATAAGCGGATGGCTACTCTAACCAAGCCAACCACAAATGATAAATGTCAGAAAGATGCTTGCAACCCCTTACACTTGCGTGTACATAATCCCCATGCATGGAAACAAGGATACAAGTTTGGTTTACGCATTGCTGGAGGAGCAATAGATCCAGGGACCATTGTGTATATCAGATTGAATACTCAAGCCCACAAGTCATCTAAATATCATATTCATAATACTTTTTATGAAGCTATGCATGTAAATAAGTTTGAGATCCCTCACCCTTCACAGAATTTATTTCTAGAATTAGCCGGAGCAGTAGTATCTAGTCTTAAGATCACAGATTGTTATTTCTGTGGCGGAACCCAAATGGGAGATCAATGGCCCTGGGAAGCCCAAGAATTGAATTATTCCATGATTTACAACCAGACTGAATTACACAAGACTACCAGTGAATGGGTGTTAGCGCACTCAATCGTTGGACGTCTTTGCTATGCCAGAACTGGACCCCAGTTCACCCAAAAGGTAGGACAGCTGGTCTGTCTTAGCCAGAAATACTATAATGCCACGACCAAAAAGACAGCATGGTGGTCAGGAATCAGACATCCTGAACCTCCTAACCCATTAGCTAGATTTCCTGAACTTGCAGGTCTATGGACTAACCTTGCCAAAGTCCAAGCCTGGCAAGCCCCACCTGGCCTATATTGGATCTGTGGAAACCGAGCATATGCCCAACTCCCGCCACACTGGGGAGGAGCATGTGTCTTAGGAACCATCAGACCTTCTTTCTTCCTGTTAAACACTGAACATGGAGAACAATTAGGATACCCTGTATACACTACCCACAGACACAAAAGAGCATTGAGACAGAAAAGAGAAGCCTTGCAGATAGGCAAATGGGAAAAGTGGCAGGGTGATGATTGGCCACCAGAAAGAATTATTGAGTATTATGGACCTGCCACTTGGAATGATGATGGTATGTATGGTTATCGTACTCCAATTTATATGATTAATCGTATTATTCGCTTACAAGCAGTAGTTGAAATAATAACCAATGAAACTAGTCATGCTCTTACGCTCTTAGCTAGACAAAGTACTCAGATGCGCACTGCTATATACCAGAATCGCTTAGCACTTGATTATTTGCTAGCAGCTGAAGGAGGAGTATGTGGTAAGCTGAATTTAACTAATTGCTGTTTGAAAATAGATGATAAAGGTCAAGTAGTTGAAGAAATTGCTAAAGATATGCAAAGACATGCTTATGTGCCAGTACAGACTTGGCACGCATTGAAATTTCCTAACTGGTTTGCTAACCTTTTCTCTTGGCTGGGAGGATTTAAGACTTTCATTATTTTAGTACTAATCCTTGTTGCTGTTATCTTCTTATTACCATGTTTAATCCCATGTTGTATGCGTTCCATTCATAGTGCTATTGATACCACAGTAGAGCGGAAGACCGCAACTAAAATAATGGCTTTATACAAAGCTAGTCCTAGTAGAAATCCTTCAATCATGATGTGATTCTTCTAAAAGTGATTTAATTCTCACACCTTATTGAGTAATAGGGTGAGATTAATCAAAGGGGGGAATGTGGCAGGTGCAGGCCTGTGACCCACGGTGTCTGACATAGGCAGGCCAGCATGGCTAGCTTGACCTGTAAATGAGGCCTGTGGAGAGGCATATAGGATTGCACATCCCCCAATATGCTGCTATTGTAAGATAGAACTCAGTAGAAGTATTGAATTAGCTTAGGTAAGCAGAACTGCAGAACTGAGAAATGGAAAAATACAGAAAAGACATGTTTAAAAGTTACTGATAAGAAAAAGTACATCTGCAAAGAAATAATGAGGAGTGCTGACAGATGAGTTACAGAACCTCGCTCTTCTGTATGCACAAATTGGTTCTATAACCTTGAGAGTGTGAAAGTAACAAGTTGATGAACTGACCATTGTAATTGGGACTAGAAGGGGGGCAGGCAGGTGTCATGCCCACAGAAGGGACATAATTGGATAAACTTATCAGTACCGGGACCAATAGAAGAGGTACGGGAGGTAAGGGAGGTTACCGGGACCAATGAAATGTTTTTCTATACCTAGAATGGAACAGAAGTCTATAAAAGTTGTTGTAATGCTTGAAAACTTTGCTCAGCCATTTTGAAATTGACTTGCTTGAGACTTGTGCACAAATAAATGATTTGGACCTTCTGAACAGACTCCTGGTATCATTGGTTTGTCTGCGCTTTGCTGCTACAGTGGCGCTGATGGAGCCCGCGCAGAGCATTTCCCCAGCTTTCAAAGAAAGCCTTTGGGACATACTACCACGCATGTGTGGTCCCCTTCCCGCCCAAGGGTGCCATCTTGCTCAGTCAGATGACATAGCTAGGACGGCAGTAAAAAATAAAACAAGGTAGGGAGGCAACTCCCAGAGAAGGAGGGAGGGTTCCGAGGCCTGATTCTTGCTGTCCCTGGAGAACACCTATTACAGGCGAGTAATTACACTTTCTCCATGGACAAGCAGTCTGAGTCAGCCATGCCTACGTGTGTCCACCCTCTGGGACCAGAATAGCACTCCCATAGCTCAGAGGAATTCCTCTTTTTTTTTTTTTTTTTTAAATTACTTTGCGCTTCCTGTCACTGGTTCCTGCCTCAGTTTTTTTCAGTCCACTGTTAGGGACAAACGGACACCACAGCTCTCCTTAATAAACTAACAAAAAAATAGAAATAAATTCTCCAAAACCAGAAGAACTTCAATCCAGAATGGAAGCCTCTACTAAATGCCTGTGCTGCAACAACAAAAAACTCAGCTGCAGCAACACTCAAGACTCTTGCACAAAATGCCTGGATCCAGCAAACATTCACTCATGCAAGAGGGCAAAAGACCCAGCTTCTAAGGAGTGGCGGGGGGACAAATACAAAGAAAAGCGTGCACCAGCTGCTCCCCCCTGAATGGAAATAGAAGCGACCCAAAAGACGGCGGTCCCACACATGTGTACTGCAGGCCATGAGGTAAGCCTGAGCACTGGCACCCCCTCCTTACCCTGCAATCTGGCTCAACCGATCCAGCCTGAGCCCCTCTTCCTCCACACAGCTTCCCCCGCCTTATCGCGCCGATCCCATGTCGACCTGGAAGCCTCCCAGGGCCTTCATGATGACCTCAGCCCTAGGCCCCCTGGCCTGTCTCAGCTTCTGCCTCTGTGGCAGCCTCCCCCTTCAAGTCTCACGATCCAGAAGGCAGAGACCGCTGCTGCTCCTCCTCAAAACCTCTTTGCTGGAACAGCCACGGTGAGCGGGAGACCCACCGGCTCAACAAGCACTGCGGGAACGGACAAGATGCACGGCAGCTGGACCCCTACTGCTGGAGTAGGTCCTCCCTTTGGTGACATCACTTCAGGGGCCGCAGACGCTCCTCCTCCCCCCACCGCCAACAGCAACAGCACCACCACCACAAGCACTCCTCTTCCCGCTCAGAAAAAAGCAGCAGAAGTCCCAGTCAGGAGTTATTGCACAAACGACACTGCTAGAGGACAATGCAGCAGCGTCACATGCAGGACAAGACTCATAATCCTCGTGCCCTTTCTCAAACAGGTCACCCTCATTGAGCCCAGGATTGCTCTCTAACGTCCAGAACTTATGGAACTTTGGGGAAAATTTATGGCCCAGCAACTCCTGGTTCCCCAGAACCCAAGGATATCAACCCAGTCAGCAATGAAGACAGCTCCGCCCAACAGGACATCCCCCCCAGAGGACCCATACTGGGGAGAAGAGGGTGAGATCCTGGACCCTGCAGACATTGCCTAGTAATCCAAGGGTGAGAGCCCTCCACCTACACCCTTGCCACTACCACCTCCGGACCCACTCCTGGACTCAACCCCAACTGCTGCCACGCCAACCTCTCCCCCTAGAGGACTTGACATACCCTAAATTCCTCCAGAAGATCTCAACATAGCTGGGTCTGTCACCGAAGGACATGCCAGAACCCAGGAACGAGGTTCTGGGGATCCTCAAGTATCTGGACTCCCCAAAGACTATGGTGGCAGTCCCCGTCCACCAAGTACTGTTGGACTGCAGAGACAGATGATCAGATCCCCGCAATGTCACTGGCTACCACTAAGCGTCTCAACCTGAAGTACCAGGTACAGCCGACCCTGGAGTTTGACAAGCCTCAGCTCCCATACCAGTCTATCGTGGTGGAGTCTGTGCTGAAGTGAGCCAAGAATACACGCACCCAATCCAACACACTGTCAGGAAAAGACCCATGCACCCTGGATGGGGTGGGAAAGAAGGTCTAACCAAGGCACAACACAACACCAGGATCGCCGCCCACCAATTTCAGATGGTGAGATACCAGGACATCCTCCTGGCCAAAGCAAAGGACATCCTACCTGCTCTGATGCCAGAAGCTTGGAACACCTTTGTCTATAGGACCTGGAGGACTGCAGAAAGCACCTCATCCAATCGTCCTTTGATGCCTTTGAAAGTGCCTCCTGAAACGAAGAGACAGTGATCGCAACTAGACAGATAGCTTGGTCAAGGGCATCAGACCTCCATGAGGATACCCATGATCGAATTGCCAACACCCCCTGCACGGAGGACAACCTCTTTGGCAGCAAAGTCAAGGAGACAGAGGACGGCCTCAAAGAGGACTGCATGACTGCAGACCCTGTCCAACGAGGGACTCACCCACCTCAGGAAAGGCACAACTCACAAAAGCCTTACTACTCATCACGAAACTACAGTTCCTATCACAACTGCAGTACCACCTAACAAAAACCACAATGATACCAAACCTCATACCAGAAACAAATGCGACAGAGGGAGAGAAAGCAGCAGACGTCCCAGCCATCCTTCTCCTCAAAGGCAGTCCTGGGCTTTTGATCATCCGGGCAGGATGGCAATTGCAGTGGGGGGACAACTTTCTTGCTTCATGAAGACCTGGGCAATCATCTCGACTGATCATTGGGTCCTCTAGATCATCCATAGGGAACTCCACATCCGTTTCTGTGAACCCCTCCCACTGCACCACCCACCAGCAAGGCAACAGGACAAGACCTCCCTCACCTTCTCAGGGAAACCCAGAACCTCCTATAGCTAAAAGCCACAGAACTGGTCCCGGACCCCCAAATCAACCAGGTTTCTACTCATGCAACTTCCTCGTGCTGAAAAAATCGGGGGGAGGGGGGGGGCTGGTGCCCCATCCTCGACTTCAGACTGCTCAACAAGCAGATCCTCAAGGAGAAGCTCCGGATGCACTCTCTTGGACCCATCCTTCCACTCATCTAAGACAACGATTGGCTCATCTCAATCTCCAGGATGCCTACACTCACATCCCCCTATACCCATCGCAGAAGTTTCTGCGCTTCAAGGTAGGTGACCTCCACTACTAGTACAGGGTGTTACCACACCCAGGATCTTCATGAAGTGTGTAACAGTAGCTGCCACACACCTGCGCAAGGCAGGCATTCACATCTTCCCATACCTCAACGACTGGCCGATTGCTGAACGTTCGCAAAGGGAAATGCAGGAAGCCTTCCAACCCATGGCATCTCTCCTCCAATCACTGGGCTTCCTCATCAACTTCAAAAAGTCACAGACGAATCCCACGCAAGTGCTGGAATTCGTAGGGGCACAGATCCACACCATCCAATCAAAGGCTTTTCTACCACCCCAAAGGATGGATAAAATCATCGCCCTCGCCACACAGATCATGGAGACAACACTACCTTGGCATGTGCCTTTCTGCGCCTGCTGGGGCACCTGGCGGCAGCAGTCCACATCATCACACATGCCAAGCTTCACATGCGCCAACTCCAGTGTCACATCTGCAAACACTGGGACCAGCACAGACATCCTCTGTGACAACAGATCCCTGTAGACATGCACACCAGGAGAACCCTCAACTGGTGGTGGACAAGATGGACCCTAACCAGGGAAAGACCCCTACAAGCTTCTGCAATGCACATCATGCTCACCATCGATGCCTCAAAGAGGGGATGGGGGGAGCACCTCCTCGAGCTCTACATCAGGAGGACCTGGACTCCAGCCGAGACGCGACTATACTACACATCAACCTCTTGGAGATTCGGTACATCAGGAACACCCTCTGCGCTTTCCAACCGTGGATCCAAAACGGAGCCATCCTCATCCAAATGGACAATAAGGTGGCCATGTTTTACATTAACAAGCAGGGGCGGGGGGGGGGGGGCACAGGCTCATGACTCCTGTGCAGGGAGGCCTACAGGATCTTGACCTTCGCCATCTCCATAGGGATCCACCTACAGGCCACCTATCTGCCCGTAGACAACACACTGCAGATAACCTCAGCTGACAGCTTGTGCCATACGAGTGGTCTCCAAAACCCTCTGTCACATCACACCTGTTCTACCTCTGGGGATACTCAGCCATGGACATATTTGCCAACGAGGACAATATCAAATGTCAAGCATTCTGCTCTAGACGACCTTCCAACCACAGGACAGCAGCAGACATGTTCGAAATCAACTAGGGCTCCCAGACCTGCTACGCCTACCCATCAACTCCACTCATCACCAAAGTCCTCCAAAGGATCTCTCAGGATACAGCCACAGTCATCTTCACAGCTCCTTTCTGGCCCAGACAACCTAGGTTCCTGCAACTCCTACTGCCTGGATGTTGAGTGGGTGACCCTGACACAGCATCACTTGTCACAGGATGTCATGGAGGTCTTCCTTGTAACCATTTATAAACTAATCGCTCCAAAAACTTTACCCCAAATTCAAAATCTTCTCACAAATGAACTATTTCAAACACTTGGCAAGGTCTCAGACTTCCCGACGCCATCAATGCTTACTGCCAGCAACCCGGCAGAGCCGTGCCAAATAGCATCAACGACCTGCCAAGGTGTCTACAATTATTGAAATGTGCATAGAATCTTCTTTCACAATTTTACGATTACTAAAAGAAAATACTAAAGTGCTTTCAATAATCCAAAAGATGCAAAAATAACTTATCTCGATTTTGCCATAGTCCGAAAAAGAACATAAGAACATAAGATATGCCATACTGGGTCAGACCAAGGTCCATCAAGTCCAGTATTCTGTTTCCAACAGTGGCCAATCTAGGTCATATGTACCTAGCAGTTTCCCCAAGAGACACAAGTTCCACAATGCTTGTACTGGGTCAAGCATTGATATCTTCGGTCACTTCTTAATAATGGTTTATGGACCTTTCCTCCAGGAACTTGTCCAAACCTTTTTTAAACCCAGCTACACTAACAGCCTTTACTACATCCTCCGGTAACAAATTCCAGAGTTTGATTACACGTTGAGTGAAAAAATATTTTCTTTTATTAGTCTTAAATAGTTTACCCTGTAGCTGTAGCTGTCTTTGTAGCGCTTCAACGCATTTCTCCTGTGCAGGATTCTTCAGGGGAAAAAAGTTATGCTACTTGTGTTTCAAGTAAAGCCGTTGGAGCCAGACTTAATTTACAGAGAAAAGTTCCTGCTTCCTGTGGCTCTCTGAAAACAAAACAGAACAGACAGCCATCCACCAACCATTAAAAGACACTCAAGTAGATTACTACTACGTTTTTTTATGCATAACTACAGTCTGTACCAAAAAATGACTTAGCACACTAACCAGCTTTTAGCCGACTATCAGCATGTACAAAACTTTATCCCAAAGATGCTGCCCACGTCTTCGAAGGATCACCTCTCCTTTCCAATTGACACAAAATGTAGGTCTTCCTGGCAACCAGATGCCCTGCAACGCAGCACTCTTACGCTGCAAAATGGGAGAGGTTCTGCGCTTGATGTGAGACCAAGCAGCAAAACCCGTTCGCCCGCCCCATCCCAGCCCAGCCCTGCTGCAATGCCTCCTCATTCTGTCGAAAGGGAGGCTGAAGCCCTCTTCCATCAAGTCACATATCTCAGCGCCATTGCAGCATACCATGACAAAGTCGACAACAAGCCCATCTCAGATCACCCCCTGGGAGCCCACTTCATGCGCTGCCTCAATCACCTACATCCCCAGGTAAAGCCACCAACACCGGGGTGAGACCTCAACATCGGCCTGCAACAGCTTACGAACACCTCGAACAGGCATACCTGAGGTTCCTCACATGGAAGGCTATCTTCTTGGTGGCCATCACCTGGGCATTACACATCAGCAAGCTGCAGGCCCTGGTGGACTACCCACCCTACACGCAGCTCCAGCATGACAGGGACATCCTCCGGACACATCCCAAGTTCCTCCCCAAGGTGGCCTCAGCGTTCCACATTAACCAAGCCATTGTACTCCCCAGTTTCCACCCAGAACCGCACATGACACAGGAGGAATAGCACCTCCGCATGCTGGACTGCACCCACGCCCTCCAGTTCTACATAGACAGAACAAAAACCACCCGCAAGGCATCTCAGCTGTTTCGTGCCTATGACCCGAACAGACCAGGCAAACCTCTAACTAAACACACGCTGTCCAGATGGCTATCTGATTGTATCGCGTACTGCCACATACGGGTAGGTGCCCATCAGGCAAAGTGGGCTCATGCCCACCAACTGCGAACAATGGCGGCCATTCTAGCACACCTCCATGCCGCATTACCTAAAGACATCTGCAACACTGCCACCTGGGCCTCCATCCACACCTTCACCAAGCACAACTGCCTAAACTAACCCCAGGACTCCGCTTTCTCTTTTGGCCAAGCAGTTTTGCGCATAGCAGAGCTACAAATAGGTGCAAACGGGGGCCTTGACTAACCTGCCACCCCGGTGGACCCGACTCCTGTGTTAAGATTACCCTCTTTGGATAGTTATCAGCCTCACCTATTGTTTTAAATGTTGACGGTGGTCGCCTTGTTTGACAGTTATTATTGTTTTTAATGTTGACGATTGTCACCTTGCTGGCAGTTATTTATTTATTTAAAAGCTTTTTTATACCGCGCTCTTCAGTATCAGTGCGGTTTACAGTCAACAATTCTTGCAAGAGACAATGAGAAATGCCTAGTGCTACATTGAACAGGATCAGGAACTTGGATCTGTAACTGGGTGAACTATCTACACATTCAGCTAACACAACTGTAGCAGAGTAACTATTTACAAGTTCGATGATAGGCCAAACTAAATGGTTAGGGCTGGGTCTTCAGTTATTAAATTCATCATTATTGTCATTCTTAGTTATTACATTAATCGTTATAATCAGTATCAACACATGTCGAAGTACCTGATGGGATGGTTCTGTTGTTCGGTTAGTCTTATTCGGTTTGTGAAGTGTTGGGCGCTGAATGGGTGAGTTGGGGTATGGGATGTGGCTGGGTTGCATTTGGTTGTGAAAAGAATAGAAGGAATAGGTGGTGCTTGAGGGCTTTCCTGAATTGTGTGAGATCTCTGATTGATCTGATGCTTGGTGGGAGGTTATTCCAACACTTTGGGGCATAGAAAGCAAATGCCCTATTCCTGGTTGCTTGTGTGCACTTAGTGGACTCAATAGGGATAATCATGTATTGGCAGCTACTGTCCTTCTCGACCTGTTGTTGGGGGTTGGGGTGAGGAGGGCTGTGAGGGATGAGGGGGATAGCATGTTAAGGGCTTTGAATGTGATGAGTAGTGCCTTGTATGTGAGTCTGCAGTTTAATGGTAGCCAGTGAAGGTCCCTTAGAATGGGTGTGATGTGGGTTCTTCTGGATACACCATAGAGCATGCGTGCGGCCGTAAGTTGTAATGGGTTGAGGGTGCTCTTGGGGAGGCCATGCAGAATGACATTCGCATAGTGAAAATGTGGTGTTACCAGTGCCTGGAAAATTGTTCTGAAGTCGTCGGGAGCTAACATGGGTCTTATGTGCCTTACGGTCCTGATTTTGTTGTATATAATCTTGGTGGTGTTCTTTATGTGTTCTTTGAAGTCAAGGTGTTGGTCAAGCATCACACCCAAATAGCGTATCACCGGTTTGCTTGGGAGCTCTGCGTCTCTTACCTTCAAGGTTGTGGGGGGAGAGAAGTTTCTGTTCTTTGTAATGAACAGGACCTCCGTTTTCTTGAAGTTAATACGGAGGTTCTGAGCTTGAAGCCAGTCGGTGATTGCATTGAAACAATCTACAAGGGCGGTAAAGTCAGGATGCAGTACTTTGAATGGAGCAAACAGCAGGATATTGTCTGCATATATCAGGCTGGAGATGTTGAATGAGCAGATGACCTCGCAAATAGGCTGCATGAATACATTAAAGAGTAGCGCGGACAGAGATGAGCCTTGGGGTACTCCATGATGTTGCTGGAATGGTTCAGATGTTGTGGATCCCATCTGTACATGTTGCCATCGATCATCTAGATAGGATTTGCACCATTCCCAGGCGAGGCTGGTCGTGGTTGACGGAATCAAATGCGGCAGCGATGTCAAGGAAGATAAGTGCAAACCCGTTATCGATGTTGATACCTCTGCTTAAAGTGTTGGTTAGTGTGACGAGTAATGTCTCAACTCCATGGGATTCTCGAAACCCGTGCTGGCAGGGATCTAGTGGGGCTGATGAGTCAATGTGTTGTTGGATTTGTCTTTGGACAACCTTCTCAATTATTTTGGCTAGTAATGGAATACTCAAGATCAGGCGGTATGAGTCAGCTTTTGTCGGATCTAGTCTGTTGTTTTTCAGGAGTGGTCATATGGATGTCTGTTTGAGAGAGGAAGGGAATATACCAGTTGAGAAGGAGAATCTCATGATGCTGGCAAGAATTGGGCTGAGCTCAATGTGCAACGCTCTGATCCAGTACGCTGGGCATGGGTCATTTGGTGCTGTAAGTGGTGTTGATGACGGCAATAAGGTCTTCGATGTTTTTCACTGTTGGAGGTGTGAACTCGGTAAGCAGTGGCTGTAGGTGGGGAATGTGGCTAGGTGTGGGTCCTGGTGCAATGTTTAATTTGAGGATTTTGGATTGGAGGTAGTCAGCATAGAGCTGGGGTTGGATTGGATCTGGCTGAGGAGGGAAACGTTCCTTGGTTAAGGATCTTGCTATGCTAAAGAGGTCCCGGGGCTTATTTAGTGAGCGGAGGCGGCGTTCGGTGTGGTAGATTCTCATCTTGTCAGATATTGACTCACAGTGAAGATTTAAGTCGGCAGTGTATGTTGTTTGGTCCCCTGTGGCACGAGAACATCGCCATTTTCTCTCATGCTTCCTTAGGAGGAGGAGAGATGTCCGCAGATCGGCAGTAAACCATGGGGCTGGTTTCCTTTTTCTTGGTTGTCTGTTGGATGTTGATGCTTTGTGCGATGGAGGTAGTTGAGAAAATGTCTTCAGCGTGTCATTCCATCTAGTGATCGAGTCATCAAGGTTATTTGAGGGTTGATTGAGTATTGGGAGTGCACTTTTGGTAAACTCATCCTTGTCGAGGGATTTGAAACGGCGAGCATTTGCTGAAGAGGCTGCACTTGTGTGGCTGGGTGGGACTTGATCCTGCTGCGATGGGATTTGGAAAGTGATTAAGCTGTGGTCGGGCCATGGGACAGGAGTGATGGAAAGGTTGAGGTCATGATTGTGCTTTGTAACTGAATGTGGGGCGAAGATGAGGTCTAGTGAGTTGCCTCTGTGGTGAGTGGGGGCATTCACCACCTGTTCATAGTTAAGTTCGGTCATTGCCTCCAGGAAGGTGTTAGCATGGGTGGGTTGCAGGGAAGCAAGGTTGAAGTCACCAAACAACCAATTAGGTTTGCGTGGGTTTTCAGGGTTGCAGGCTAGATCTATTGTGTTAGAGAGATCTTCCGGAGGGGAGGTTGGAGTTCTATAGATGAGATTCATGGTGTTATGCTTGTTTGCTATGGTAACCGAGTCAATGTGCGTAGTGCTTTTGGAGGAGAGTAGCTGATACTGAAGATCGGTTTTTATAAGGATGAAAACCCCTCCGCCTGGCTCTGTTATCACCTTGTTTGACGGTGGTCATCTGTTTTATTGTTATCTTCACCTTGGTACCATTTACTCATGATTAAAAATCCCTGTTCTATACCTGCTTCCTACAGGGGTTAATTTTTCTACCTCCGGCACACTCCTATTGCAGACTCCCCTAGCACAGCAACCCCCTGATGCGGTGGGGGGGGGGGGGGCACTGACCTAGTCGATATCCACTCCTGCCACCCTACCCCATCAGGCTCGGGAGACACCTAAGCATGGCTGACACAGATTGCTTGTCAATGTAGACAGTGAGCTTACTTACCGTAATGGGGTTCTCCGTGGAGAGCAATATGAGTCAGCCACACCATCCCTAGGGTGAGCCCGCTCGGATAGGAAACCTCTGAGGCAGGAAGGGCAGGAACCAGTAAGAGGAACAGGAAGGTGAATAGGAAGCATAGAGGAATTAAAAAAAAAAAAAAAAGGAATTCCTCTGAGCTACTCCGGTCCTAGAGGGTGGACACACCTAGGCATGGCTGACTCATACTGCTGTCCACGGAGACCCCTGTTATGGTAAGAAACCTCACTTTCTCCAGGAACAAACAGAAGTCAGTCCTCACATATAGGACTCTCTAGGTCCAGGCTGCAGAGGACCAAACCACGACAGCACCAATGATGACCAAGGGGTAGCCGTGAATTGCAGAAGATGAGTCCCCACTGAGAGACACTGCAAGACTCTAGCATCCGGCAGCATCATCACTCTGGTAGCCTGAACACAGAAGGATCGGAGGGCAGAAGTTGCCTAAACCCAGAGAATATTACGGAGTACTACTTGGCCAAACTGCAGGACTTGCTCTCCAGGCAGTAGTATTTTCAACCGTGTGAATTGAAGATCATGTGGCGGCCTTGAAGATCTCAGTCATCGGTACTGAGCGCAGGTTGGTCACTGACGTGGCTATCACTCTCACATGATGTGCTGTGATCTGGTGCTCCAGGGAGAGGCCAGCTCGTTTATAGATGAGGGCAATACAGTCTGCCACCCAAGTGGACAGAGTTTGCTTAGTTACAGGCAGCCCCAGACTGTTGGGGTCATAAGACACAAAAAGCTGAGGAGCTTTGTGATGGCCCTGAGTCCACTGCAAGTAGGAGGACAGGGCCCGTTTGCAATCCAGTGTATGAAATACTAGTTCCTCCCTGCTGGCGTGAGGTCGCGGGAAGAAGGTGGGGAGGAACACCTCTGGGTTGAGGTGGAAAGGAGATACCACCTTCAGGAGGAATTTGGGGAGCATGCAGAGCACTACCCTGTTATTGTGGAACCTTGTATATGGTGGATCTGCCACCATGGCCTGGAGTTCGCTCACTCTCCGAGTGGACGTGAGGACCACCAGGAAGGCCACCTTCCAAGAAAGGTACTGCAGGTGGCAAGTGGCTAGGGACTCGAATGGCAGTATGGTGAGCTGTGAGAGCACCACTTTGAGGTCCCGCTCTGCTGCTGGAGGGCAGAGAGGGGGCTTCGATAACAGTAGGACCCGGAGAAACATGGAGACCAGGGGCTGGTCCGAGAGGGGTTTTCCTTAGACAGGGTGGTGGTGAGCAGCTGTCGCACTCACAGAGTTAGACTTCAGCCCAGAGTGTGACAGGTGCAGTAGGTACTGGAGTACTAATTGCACATGGCAGGAGAATGGGTTCTCCCTTCTTTCCGCACACCAGGTGGAAAACCTCCTCCACTTAAAGGCATACACTTGTCTGCTGGAGGGCTTTCAGGAGGCCATTAGGATCTCCTCGACTTCTCTCGGAAGATTGAAAGGGGCCAATGCTACCCTTTCAGCAGCCATGTTGTTAGTGTTAGGGACCCCAGATTGTGGTGCAGGAGGGAGTCCCCCTCCTGGGAGAGGAGGTACGGGGCTCGGCCCAGCAGGACTGGGTGTGCCACCGACAGGGATAGCAGCAGTGGAAACCAAGGCTGCCTTGTCCACCTGGGGCAATTAGTATAACTGACACCCTCTTACTCTGGACCCTGAAGAGGGTCCTGGCAATCAAGGGGTTGGTGGGAATGCATAGAGTAGGACTTCAGACAACGAGATCAGGAAGGCATCTGACGCCATTCTCTCCGGGTGCTGTTGATGCAAGCAGAAGCCAGGCAGCTGTGTGTTGTCTGGAGAGGCAAACAGGTCTATTACAGGACTGCCTCAAAGGTGGAAGAGACATTTGGTCACCCTGGAGTCCAAGCGCCACTCGTGTGGCCAAAGGACTCTGCTCAGCCTGTCCGCTAGACAGTTGTTCTGGCCCGGGAAGTAAACCCCTTGCAAGAGCATGCTGCTGTGAGCTGCAAAGGAGAGGAGGGCCACTGCCTTCTGGCAGAGGGAGTATGAGCCTATGCCCCCCTGCTTGTTGATATAAAGCATGGCAACCTGGTTGTCCGTTTTGATTAGTACAGCCCAGTGTCGCAGGCAGTGGCGGAACACTCATAGGACTAGGAAGATTGCCCTGAGTTCCAGGAGATAGATCTGGAGCAGCGACACCTACCAAGACCAGCTGCCCTGTGTGTGGTGGACCCCACAATGCACCCCACAACCTAGGAGAGAGGCGTTCATGGTCATCTGGGCCACAGGTGCTTGGACAGGTATCCCTGCCCAGAGGTGGCGAAAGTCTTGCCACTAACTGAGGGATTTCACCAGTTGGCGGGTAACCCTGACCTTGTCCTGTAGCCTGTGTCCACTGTGAGCGGAGGCACCATTGGGCTGTCCGCATGTGCAACAGGGCTGAGAGCGTTACGCGACCGTGGAGGCCATATGGCTAGTAGGCGGAGGAGGCGGTAAGCTGGCACCGATCGGCAGCGTTATACCTCTCCTGCGAGTTGTCTGAGGCATTCTGCCCTTTCTCTGGGGAGGACTTTCTTGACCTGCAGCATGTCAAGCTGAGCACCTATGAACTCCAGATTTTGGGCTGGAGAGAGGTGGGATTTAGGATAGTTGATGATGAACCCCAGTTGCTGCAGAAGGAGGGTTGCATGCTCCATAGCTTGAGTGGCCTCTGAAGCTGTGCCGCCCCTGACTAACCAGTCGTTTAAGTAGGGGAAGACAATGGTCCTTTGTAGAAGCAGGTGGCATTTGGTAAAGATCCTTGGCAATGAGGCCAGGCCAAAGGGTAGCACCCTGTACTGGTAGTGTCCTCCTTCTACCACAAACCTTAGGTACTGCCTGTGGGAGCGGTGGATTATGTGGTGTGTGTATGCGTCCTTTAGATCCAAGGAGCACAGCCAATCTCCCTGGTGAGGAGAGGCAGCAGTGATACAAGGGAGAGCTTCTTGAACTTCTCCCTCACCAGAAACTTGCTCAGGTTTCGCAGGTCTAGTATGGGCCCGAGGTCCCCAGCTCTCTTTGGAACCAGGAAATATCTGGAGTGGAAGGTACTTGGGTTAAGGCTCTACCACCTTGTCTCTGATCAGGACTGTGAACAGAAGAGTCTGGTGAAGGAGGGGTCACACCGGCTCTCCTGGGAAGAACCTGGGTGGTATCTGCTGAAGGTGGAGGAAGTATCCCTCCCTTACCACTTGCAGTACACACTGGTCCGAGGTAATGTTGGCCCATCTGTGGGCAAAGAGTGCCAGGAGCCCCCCCCTGTGAACTGGTGAAGGTCTCCCAGGGAAAAGGAGACCCTGCCCTCAGAGTTAAAAGCTCTCCCTGGGTTGGGTGGGGCCTGGGGCTTCGGTGCCTTTATCTTCTGAGCCCCATGGCCTTGCCTCTTAGAGTGAGAACCTTGTTGTTGGCCCGAGGACTGGTAGTGGTGACTCTGTTCAAAAAGCGTAGTTACTCACCTGTAACAGGTGTTCTCTGGGGACAGCAGGAATCAGTCCTCACATATGGGTGACATCAGCACTGACTGAGTCCTTGCGGAAGCATCCCCCCAGCTTTCAAAGAAAGCCTTTGGGAGATGCCACCATGCATGCGTGGTCCCCTTCCTGCCGAAGGGTGCTATCTTGCTCAGTCAGATGACATAGTTAAAAGACAGCAAAAATAAAGATGATAAAGGAGCAATTCCAAGGGGAGGGAGGGTTGTGAGGACTGATTCCTGTTGTCACCGGAGAACACCTGATACAGGTGAGTAACTACGCATTCTCCGGTAACAAGCAGGAAGTCAGTCCTCACATATGGGACTCCCCAGCTACAGGCTACCGAAAGCCCATAGCAAAACCAGAAACTCCCTCACGGGGAGTTGTAAGCAGCAGCAATTCAGTCTGTGTCCACAAACCACAGTAGGACCCCCGTGTATGATGAACCAGCACTCTGGTAGCCTGAACACAGAAGGGTCGGAGTTGCCTAAACCCCGAAAAGATTACGGAGCACAGCCTGGCTGAAGGCACTGTCCCATCGGGATTCTCTTTCCAGGCAGTAGTAGGCTGCGAAGGCATGGATTGAAGACCAGGTGGCGGCCTGGCAGATGTCCACCATCAGGACAGAGTGCAAGTTTGCCACCAAGGCCGCTATGGCCCGGACACGGTACGCCGTGACACAGCCTTCCAAGTAGGAGCCCCGCCTGCTCATAGGAGAGGGCGATACAGTCCGCCACCCAGGTGGACAGCGTACGCTTGGTCACCACCTCCTTCAATCTATTGCAGTCATAGGAGATGAAAAGCTGAGAAGCTCTGCGATGGCCCTGAGTGTGTTGGATATAAAAGGACAAAGCTCTCTTACAGTCCAAGGTGTGGAGGACCGTCTCCGCCCGACTGGAGTGAGGTCTTAGAAAGAAGGTAGGGAGCACTACTTCCCAACTGAGATGGAAGGGTGATACTACCTTCAGAAGGAATTTGGAGTGCATTCGAAGCACCACTCTGTTCTTGTAGAACCTGTTATAAGGGGCTTCCACCACTAGGGCTTGAAGCTCGCTAACTGCGAGTGGAGCTGAGTGCAACCAGAAATGTCACCTTCCAAGAGAGGTAGCGAAGGTGGCAGGTAGTCAGAGGCTCGAAGGGTAGGCGAGTGAGCCGCCTCAACACTACATTGAGACCCCATTCAGTTGCCGGAGGGCAAATCAGGGGCTTTGATAGGAGCAGGCTCTGAAGAAAATGGGTCACCAAGGACTGGACTGAAAGGGGCTTGTCCTGCACTGGGTGGTGGTGCAATACCAGGGCACTAAGGTGCACCTGGACAGAGTTAGACTTGAGCCCGGATTGTGAGAGGAGGAGAAGGTACTGCAACACAAGTGCCACCGGGCAGAAGAACGGGTCGGCCTCATGCTCGGCAAAAACCTGCGCCTTTTGAGGGCATAAGCCTTCCTAGTAGAGATCTTGCAAGAGGCCAGCAGAACTCCTCCTCCTCAACCGAAAGGCTGAAAAGGGCCAGTCACCCTCTCAGCAGCCACGCTGTCAGCGACAGGGACCACAGATTGGGGTGCAGAAGAGATCCCCCCCCTCCTGAGACAGGAGTCCTGGAGAAGTCCCCAAGCGGATGGGGATCTCCACCATCAACTGGAGGAACAAAGGGAACCACAGTTGCCTGGGCCACTGAGGGGCTATCAGAAAGAGTGAGGCCCTGTCGCGGAGGGTCCTGAACAAGGTTTTGGCAATCAGCGGCATGGGAAGGAAGGCATACATAAGGCCCTAAAACCATGAGACAAGGAATGCATCTGCCGCCACTCTGGAGTAGTGGGCATGCCAGGAACAGAAGTGGGGAAACTGGAAGTTGTCCGGACTGGCGAACAGGTCCATCACAGGTTACCCCCAGATCTGGAAAAGCTGATTGGCTACCCTGGGGTCCAGCTGCCACTTGTGCAGCTGGAGGATTCTGCTCAGCCTGTCGGCCAGAAGGTTGTCCTGGCCTGGTAGGTACACTGCCTGCAGGAGAATACCCTGTTGGATTGCATACGAGCAGAGGACCACGGCCTCCCGACAGAGGGCATGAGACCCAGTGCCCCCCTGATTGTTCAAACAGAACACTGCCACCTGGCTGTCCATCTGGACCAGCATCGGCTGGTGATGGAGGTGGGAGCAGAAGACTTGCAAGGCTAAGTATATGGCCCAGAACTCTAGAAGGTTGATCTGCTGGGTGCTCTCGTCTGGTGACCAGTTGCCCTGGGTGAGGAGTTCCACGCAGTGTGCTCCCCAGCTGAGTAGGGAGACATCCGTGTGGTAAGGACCCTTGAAGGGCTCGGGGCCTGAAAAGGCATGCCCACCTCGAAATGCTGGTGAGACTACCACCAGACCAGGGAGTCTGCCAGATGGTGGGTTACAGAGACACCATCTCGGAGGCTTCCTGTGGCCTCAGACCACTGGTCCCGGAGACACCACTGCACCACCCTCATGTGGAGGTGAGCGTCTGGGGTGACGTGGACCATGGAGGCCATGTGTCCGAGGAGACACAGAAGCAGCCGGGCAGGTGCCAAGGGACAGTACTGTATTTCCTGTGCCAGAGTCCGGAGATGGTCAGCACAGTCCCTGGGCAAGGTGGCCCTCAACTGGAGAGTGTCGAGCTTTGCCCCAATGAACTCCAGACACTGTCGGGAGAAGGTAAGACTTGGGCTAGTTTATGATAAAACCCAAGTGCTGCAGAACCTGGATGGTGCGTGCAGTGGCCTCTGAGGCCATGCCTCCCTTTATGAGCCAGCCGTCCAGACAGGGAAAAACAAAGACCCCCTGGAGATGGAGGAAGGCGGCCACGACTGCCAGGCATTATTTGAAGACTACTGGGGCAGAGGCCAAGCCGAAAGAGAGCACCCACTGAAAATGTCTGCCCCCACTAAAAACCACAGATACTAACTGTGATTGGGATGAATGAGGATGTGAGTATATGCATCCTTGAAGTCTAAGGAGCACAGCCAATCTCCCTGCTGGAGGTATGGCAGCAATATTCCAAGGGAGAGCATCTTGAACTTCTCCCTCACCAGGAATTTGTTGAGGTTGCGCAAGTTGAGGATGGGCCTTAGGCCCCTTGCTCTTTTTGGCACGAGGAAGTACCTGAAGTAGAACCCCTTGCCCTTGAGATGGTGTGGCACCGGTTCAACCACTTTGTCCTCGAGAAGACCTGCCAACTCCTTCAGCAGAAGGAAATAAGGGGGACCTTCCCTGACCACCCGAAGTGCCCATGAATTGATGGTGATGGCCAACCACCTCTGGGCATAGTGGGCCAGACGTCCCCCTGTGGGCTGCTTATCTCCTTGGGGTAGATGGGCTATGCTCAAGGAGTCAAAACCTCCCCCCTGGCTGGGCCAGAGCCAGTGCCTTGGGTTTTGGAGCCTTCTGCTTACGAGGGCCATGCCCATGCCCCTTGGACTGCTGACCCTGTTGGTGAGCTGGGGAGGCCTGAAAAGGTGGGTAGTTTCTGTAAGCAGCCACTTTCCTAGGGTAGACGAACATTTTACCTGAGCCCTTCCATTGGAGAGGGGAAGCGGTCTTTTTTGAGAGCCTGGTCTCCAGCTCGGCAACCTTATCAGTCATAGGTTCGCCAAAGAGGTTCTCTCCTTGGCATGGGACATCAACGAATTTGTCTGAACCCACTGCTCGAGGTCGGACGACTGTAGCTAAACCTGGTGCCATGCACCGATGTCCGCCGCCACTACTCGAGCCACTAACTCAAAGCAGTCATAGGCCACTCGAGACATGAATTTAGAGCGTTCAAAGACTGCCTTGGCCAGGTGCTTGAACCGCTGCAAGGGTTCCTCGGAGAGACCAGTTGAGAACCTGGTGAGTTCCTTCGCCAGGTCTCTCAGGTACATGCCCATGTACATCTGGTAGGCCTGTATATGGCTGATGAGCCTTGATCCCTGGTAGCACTTTCTGCCAAGGGCGTCCAGGGCGTGGGCCTCCCTGCCCAGGAGGGGGGGTGGGCACAGAGGAGTGAGTCTTCTGGCTTTTCAGCTGATGCATCGCTGACTCCACCACCATGGAGTTATGGAGCAGCTGTGACTTTTGGAAGCCCGGGCTCTGGTGGACACGATGTATCAATTCAAGCTGTTTGCTCACCACCGATACAGATGCCGGTGTCTCCCACATCCGGAGCATCAGCCGTTCCAGGATGGGAGGAATAGGCACCATGAGCGATTCCCGTGAAGGGGTCTCATACTGGAGGATTTTCAACTCATCTACCCGAGGATCCTCCTCCGACTCGGTAGGGAATACCAGGGCCTTTGACATATCCTTGAGGAAATCAAGGAAGGCCATATCTTCCAGCGGGAACTGCCAATGGGGCTCTGAGACAGGAGAGTCAGATGGGACGTCGCGGTGGCAATAGGTGTCAGGGACTCCTCATTCTCCATCTCCCACTCGGAGTGGTCCATTGAGGACTCATTGGAGAGCTGCTCAGAGGGGCTCGGGGCTCCTGATGCTCCGTGACCGGTGCCTGGCATATTTGCCAGGGATGATCGCGGGCCCATCGAGCAGGACTCGGATCGCAACCTTGGCCAAGGATCGACTCGAGGCTGAAGGATCTCGAGGATTGGCTCGGCCTCTGGGGACGTCTTGGACGTCGAGGGCCTGGTGGTTGGGGTGGATGAACCGTTCATGCTGGACAATAGCGCCCGCTGCTGGTCCATGAAGGCACACAAACTGTGCTCCAGGGCCGCCATTCTGGACTCCAGGTCAGAAGGTTCCGCAGCCTTCGGCGCGGGCACCGAGGGACTCAGACCTGACACCGGCTCCCCCAAAGGAGAATCCTTGATGAGGATGGTGTCTGGGGACCAAGGCCAGTCCAAGGGCAAATCCTTTGGGGGGACCTTTGCAGGCTGCTCCTTCTCCGAAGCCTTGGACTGCAGGACCGGGCCCGGGGGGCACCCAGCTAGTCAGAACCATCCAAAGACGCCGCCTTTGAGGGATTCTTCTTCTTCTTCCTGGGTTCCCTCGAGGGAGACCCCCTTTCTGAGGAGCCATGGACGGGGCTCGGGTTCGGAGGGTTCTGCCCGAGGCGTCGAGGTCTCAGACGAGCCCCTGCCTTCGGAGGCACTGGGGACTCAGGGAAAAACTTGTCATGCTGCTGACGGCTCTTGAGGGACTTGCTGGACATCCTTTTTGCAGAGACCGCAGGCTTCCGGTTCGTGATCTGGTCCGAGGCAGCGGAGACAGCAGTAATGTGTGTAGGTTAGGGACATAATTTTAGAGCACCAATCACACTTCTAAAAGCCTCCGGTAACCATGGGGGGAAAAAAGTACCCCTGCGAGGTCGAAGACTCTCCAGGCTGCCAGTTGGAAAAAAGGCATGATGATGCCAAGAAAAAGAAGAAAGAAAACTACAAAAAATAGACCTGAACTTGATGCTGAGGCAACAAGGTCAGGTGGCGGGAAAAGTACCGGTGCGATACCGGAGGAGAGTATGAAACTCGGAGAGATAAATAAACTTTTTCCAGGGACAAGCCAGACAGACGTCTGAAGGGCTCCACGGAAAAAAGGAGATCTAGCAAGATGGCACCCTTGGTTGGGAAGAGGACCACACATGCATGGTGGCATCTCCCAAAGACTTTCTTTGAAAGCTGGGGGATGCTCCCACGAGGGTTCAGTCGGCGCTGATGTCGCCCATTTGTGAGGACTGACCTTCCTGCTTGTTCCTGGAGAAGGGCCCTTTTACCTTGGAAAAAATGGTCTTTTCCCTGCTGGTTTCTTGCGGGGCAGCGATGAGGTCTTTTTAGAGATCCTATGGTGAGTCATCATGTCGGCCTCGATCTCAGCCACCTTGTCGGCCATAGGTTTGCCGAATAGGTTCCCCCCGGTGCAGGGGACATCGAGCAGCTTGTCTTGGACCCATTGCTCGAGGTCGGAAGACTGTAGCCAGTCTACAGCTTGACTTGGTTTGCAGCTTGTCGTGCTGTGAGGGCTTGTGTGCATCAGTGATGCCGAGAGCTAAACTATCAGTAGTTTAACTACTGGCAGGGTCTCCCAAGATAGACAGTTCTCAGCTGAGGTGCCAGACCAAGACAAACCACCCATCTGGGCAGCAGCAGAATGGGATAGTGTTGACGGCGGAGGATCACATTTCTGTGACAACGGCAACACCACCAAACTTAAACTGCGCGGAAGAAAGGCCCAGCAATCTACTTCTGTATCTTGCCATGAAAACCCAATGGATAGTTACAACAAAACAAATTGTGCTATAGTGCTGGAAGATGAGACCCCCAGGTCGGAAGGCACTCAACTAGCTACTGGGGAAGAGCTGAAGACTTTTCAGAGTAAAGCCAGCATTTATGATGTGGTTGGATCAAAGCCCTCGGGACGTCTGACTGCTGATGTAGCTGCGCATGAAATGAGAGTCAGAAGCTGTAAAGATGTCTTATGCATTGGAACATGGAACGTACGAAGCATGAACCAAGGGAAGTTGGAGGTGGTCAAGAATGAAATGGAACGTGTACAACTTGATCTGTTGGGTGTCAGCAAACTGAAATGGACTGGCATCGGGCACTTTGCATCAGATGATCACATGGTCTACTATGCTGGAAATGAAAGACAAAGAAGAAATGGTGTTGCATTTATAATAAATAAACTTGCAAGAACTGTAATGAAATATAATGCAGTCAGCGAACGCTTAATCTCTATTTGTCTATGAGGAATGCCTATCAACACAACTATAATTCAAGTATCTGCCCCAACAACAGCTGCAGAAGAGAATGAAATTGAAGAGTTCTATGAACAAGTACAAGCTGAAATTGACAGAACATGCAAACAGGATATCCTGATAGTCATGGTGACTGGAGCACAAAAGTTTGCAACAAAGAAGGCGGCAAAGTAGTTGGAAAATATGGACTTGGCAACAGAAATGAAGCTGGAGAAAGACTGATAGAATTCTGCAAGACCAACGATCTATTCATCTCAAACACCTTCTTCCATCAACACAAGCGGCGACTGTACACATGGACTTCACCCAATGGATTGTATAAAAATCAAATTGACTACATCTGTGGAAGTCAATGATAGAAAAGTTCTATAACATCAACAAAGACAAAACCTGGAGCTGACTGTGGTACAGATCATCAACTACTAGTATGCAAACTCAAGCTAAAGTTGAAAAAGAGCAAACCACTCATGAATGCAGCAAAATATGACCTTGAGAATATACCACTGGAATTTAAAGACTGCCTGCAAAATCGATTTGCTGCTTTAGATACAAATGACAGAGCTCCAGAAGAGTTATGGAATGACCTCAAGAAGGTTGTGTTGGAAGAAAGCGAGAAGTCTCTACAAAAGGTGAAAAAGCAAAAACGGCCAAAATGGATGACGGAAGAAACTCTGAAAATTGCCCAGAAACGCAGAGAAGCTAAAGCCAGAGGAGAAAGAAAGACAATAATAGAACTCAACAGAGATTTCCAACGTGCAGCAAGACAGGACAAGGAAAAGTACTACAACGACGCATGCAAGAAAATAGAAGCAGAAACTATTAGAGGAAGAACAAGATCGGCTTTCCTAAAGCTACGAGAGTTAAAGAAAAAGTTCCATCCTCGAATTGGAATGTTACAAGATGCTCAAGGTTCTATGTTGAATGATGCTGAGAAGATCAAGAAAAGGTGGAAGGAATATACAGAGTTTTTATATGATAAAGATCAAGTGGACCAACAGCCGTTTCAACCTGTACCTTATGATCGGGAACCATTGGTGATGAAAGAAGAAGTTGAAGCAGCATTGAAAGCCTTATCAAAGAACAAAGCACCAGGCATTGATAGCATTCCCATATAAGTATTACAGCAATCTGATGCAGCTGTTACCGTACTTACAAGGCTCTGCCAAGAAATATGGAAGACAACATCATGGCCAACTGACTGGAAAAGATCTGTGTTTATAACAATACTAAAGAAAGGTGATCCAACAGACTGTGGAAATTATCACACAATCGCTCTGATCCCACATGCCAGCAAGATTCTACTGACAATTATTCAAAAGAGACTACAACCATACCTGAAACAAGAACTACCTGAAGTGCAAGCAGGGTTCAGGAAAGGGCGAGGAACGAGAGACATCATTGCGGATGTGAGATGGATCCTTGAAAAGACTAAAGAATACCAAAAGGATATCTATTTGTGCTTTATCGACTATAGCAAGGCTTTTGACTGTGTAAACCATGAGAAACTCTGGGCCACATTAAGAAGCATGGGTATACCAGAACACCTGATTGTACTCTTGCACAATCTGTACATTGATCAAGAAGCAACAGTTCGAACGGAACAAGGAGAAACAGAATAGTTTAAAATAAGCAAAGGTGTAAGACAAGGCTACATACTTTCCCCCTACCTGTTTAATTTATATGCAGAACAAATCATCAGAGAAGCAGGATTGTATGAAGATAACGGAGGTGTGAAGATTGGTGGAAGACTCAACAACCTTCGCTATGCTGATGATACCACAATTACTGGCTGAAAGTGAAGATGATCTGAAACATTTGCTTCTCACAATCAAAGAACATAGCCTCAAAATGGGCCTGCACCTTAATGTAAAGAAGACAAAGATCATGACAACTGGCATAATCAACAGGTTCATCATTGAAGGAGAAGAAATTGAAATTGTGAACAACTTTAACCTATTGGATCAACTATCAATAAAAAAGCAACAAGCAGTCAAGAAATCAGACGACTAATTGCTCTTGGCAGAATGGCTATGAAAGACCTAAATAAGATTCTCAAGAGCAGAGATGTCTCTCTCCATACAAAGATTCAACTTGTTCAAGCCATGGTATTTTCAATATCATATGGATGTGAAAGCTGGACAGTGAAAAAGATAGACAGGAAGAAAATTGATGCCTTTGAATTATGGTGCTGGCGGCAAATACTGTGTATACCATGGACTGCCCGAAGAACAAACCAGTCGGTACTAGAGGAGATCAAACCTAAGCTTTCTTTAGAAGCTCAGATGACAAGACTTCGACTTTCATACTTTGAACACATCATGCGAAGAGAGAGATCATTAGAGAAAGAAATCATGCTTGGCAAGATAGAAGGTCAACGCAAAAGAGGAAGGCCAGCAATGAGATGGATCGATACAATAACAGCAGCTACAGGTACCAGTCTGTCAACAATGAGCTGCCTGACTCAAGACCGAACACAATTTAGGATAGCTATCCAGAGGGTCGCCATGAGTCGACTCCGACTCGACGGCACTTAACAACAACAGCCAGGCTTGGCATCGAGCACCGATACTGGCCGCTGTGACTCAAAGCCATCGTAGGCTGCTTGGGAGAGGAATTTGGAGCAGTCCTTGATCCCCGAGGTCAGAAACTGGAACCAGTTGGAGGGGTACCCCAGCCAGGCCAGCTGAAAACCCAGACAGCTCCTGGGTTAGAGCCTTCAGGTACATCCCTATGTATAATTCATAGGCTTGAATCCAGCACCCCAGCATCGAGCCCTGGTAACACTTGCGCCCGAAGATGTCGAGGGCTCTGGCATACCTCCGGGAGGAACAGTGCAGTGGGTCTTTTAGCTCTTAAGTTTTTGCATGGTCGACTCGATGACCATGGAGTTATGAGGGAGCTGGGGTTTATGGAACCCTGGGGCCCTTCCAGATGTGGTACATGGTGTCGAAGTGCCGGTTTACCACTGGTACAAATGCCGGTGTCTCCCACATTCGGAGCAGTAGCCACTTGAGGGATCAGCTGCACGGGCACTGAGAGGGTTTTCTTGGGTGGAGACTCGTACTGGAGGATTTCTAGCTCCTCTGTGTGCTGGTCTTCCTCCACCTCGGTTTGCACTGAAGGGGCCCTGGCCATGTCCTCTAGAGGAGAATGGTGCTGAGCTGGAAGGGTCCGAGGGACTATCTTGGTGCCGTTTGGTTTTTGGGGGTTGCCTCATTGTCGGTCTCCCACTCAGAGTTGAGTGGTGACAACGAATTTGAGGCCCTGCGACTCAATGCCTCGAGGCCAGTGCTGAGGGGTCGGCGAACTCCGGAGGACCTGGGGTCCGAGTTGTGGAAACTAGATGGGGAGCACAGTACGCCTGAGGAACGTGTCTGGGACCTCGACCGGCACAGAGGGCTTACCTGTGGCCTTGGCACTCGGAGCTCACAGTCGGGGGCCCGGTTGTTGGGGCAGATGATGCGGACAAACAGCTATCATTGCCTGCTGCAGGGCCAGGATAGAAGTGATCTTCTGCTCCTGGGCCGCCATTCTGGATTTCAAGCCAGAAGGCTTCGCAGCTTTCGGCGCGGGCACTCTAGTGAGTGCATCCTCGACCAGGACTACAGCCTCGAGGAAACTTGCACGGTGGTCTCCACCAGCCGAGGAATCCTTCTTGAGGACCTTGGTAAGGCACTTCTTGGAGTTGCCCGAGTCCCTCCGAGTGGTTTTAATGGGTTTCTCTGGTGCAACCTCGGCAGACTTCAAGAACTTTTTCTTCTTTTTCTCTGGGTCCAATGTCTTCTCAGAGGAGCCGCCACTGCAGGACTCTGAGAACACTCAGGCTTCATGGGAAGTGCTGGGCTTGGAGCTTGGCATCGGGAAGGCCGGGGACAAGTCAGACCTGGGGAAGAGCTTTTCCTGCAACTCCAACCTCTTTTTGTTGGTCTTAGGCATCATGGCCTGGCACAGGTCACAGAAGGTGCTGTCATGGTCCAGACCCAGGCAACTCAGGCAACAGTCATGGGTGTCAGTCACTGACATGGCTTGACTGCAGCGGTCACATTTTCTGAACCCATCGGTGGAAATGGTGGGGAGCACCCAGACGGGGTCGACAATCTCCAGGCAAAAACCGCCGGTCGAGGCAAGCCTCGATCAAAAAATGAAAAAGGGGCTGAGAACAGCGCCAAGCTTGGTGCCGGCTTAAGGCGGGAAGAGGAACCAGTACGCAAACCAGGAAAGCTAACTTTTAAGGATAATTACAAAGGATTTTTCTGGGGAAACCGGACAGATGTCTGTTGGGCTCCACGGAAAAAAGGAGACTGAGCAAGATGGCACCCTTGTGCAGGAAGGGGACCACACATGCTTGGTAGCATGTCCCAAAGGCTTTTTTTGAAAGCTGGGGAAATGCTCCATGCGGGCTCTATCGACACCATCACCCATATGTGAGGACTGACTTCGTGCTTGTTACTGGAAAAAAGGTGATTTTATATATAGTGGCAGGCACTTCATAGCGGGCATAATTATTGTTCATGTATTAGAGAAAAACAAAGAACTGTGAATATAGGTTTATTTAGGAATTCAATAGCAAAAGCGATTAGTAACAACTTTAAAGTAACTTTTTATTTTAACTGTTGAGCAAACCAAAATCCAGCAAGTGAGGGGTAATATAAAGGTGGTTCAGCTGCAGATATTTAGATAAATGACATGCTAATCTGTAGTTGACTGAAGGAGTTTGGACAAAAGAGAGATCTACTGTTTCTCCTAGGACAAAGGATGAGACAGCCACACCTGGTGATGTCATCCGATGGTGCCGGAATGGAAGTACTCTCCATAGCTAAAGGCTTTTGCACCTCTGAGCATGAGTCAACTGGCCTGCTTCTAGCTGGCCTGTTTCAGTTTTTCAACTCTCCTCTCCTACAACTATGACAAAGCCTGGCCTCAAGAAGTGCTCCGTGTGCTTCAGGAAAATGAGTAACTCAGACGCACATGACCAATGTCTCCGCTGCCTGGGTGAAGACCATCCGGTGGAAGATTGCCCCCCACTGTGCCCAGATGTCTCTGACAGCACGCAAGTCCCACGGGCATGCTTTACAAGCATTCCTTGCTCTAGCTTCCCCTCCTCCAGCAGGAGTATTGGAGCCTAGCAAGGAAAGAGCATCTAAGGGACCAACTAAGGATTCTGTCACAGCCCGGGACATGCCTTAGATGGCTTCTGTCCCTGGCTGACATCTCCAGCCTTCCACAGCCAGCCCCGTTGCCCATCAGCACATATGCAGATGATTGTGGGGCAGCCCATCTTACTTTAAGCCTTGCTTCCTCCCTGCCCATGCTGGTGACTAGGAAACCGCCGCTGAACGCTGTCCTCCAGTGCTGATTGGTCCATGCAACAGCCCCTATAAACCTTCCTCTTGGCTGACAGACAGAACATGCTCCACCCACAGCGCCAACACCAAAGCCGCTCCATCTCTGCCCCCTCTCACTGAAACCAAAGCAACTCCAACAATCCTGGCTTTACAGAGCGGCACCATCACAAGCGGTATCGGAACCTCGAATGGAGGAGTGCAGAGCAGAGGATGTACAAGCACAGACATGGGAGCAGCCGACGGGGCAGGCACTCTGGAGAACAGGGCAGATGCCGAGGCAGCAGTAACCAGCACCAACACAGGAGCAGGTAATTATACCCCCCCTCTCTGGGGTCTCTTGTATCTATCTCCAGCCCTACCAATGGGCACTCAGTTAGACAAAGGGCTTGTGAGAGGACAGACCTACCAACCTCTTTGTAGCTCATCTCCAGCCCCAGCAGCACTACCGTCAGGACCTCAAGAGCCCCAGGAACTGCTCCACTTACTATCAGAGTTTTTCAGACAGTGGTCGTCCACCTGAGAGGCTTTCCCCTTGGGAGTTCTCACCCAGAAGGCTGCACCTGGAGCCGGTCGCAACCCTACAGCAGACCCAGCTGCCTGCCAACAATTAAACCAGCCGCTCTCCCCTGCATCAGAGGACATGCTCCCAGAGCACTTGCCACGTAGCTCTACAGGCATGCATAGTGGGGACGAAGAAGAGGCTGCCATTCAAGGGTCTCTAACCACAGGGGAGGCCCTCATGTCACAGGAGGCGGTTGATGCCACTCCCAAAGCCGACCCGCCTCCGGCCACCCCTGAAGATCTCACGTACCCAAAATTCCTACGGAAGGTCTCCCCCATCCTGAGAATTACTACAATGGAGCTGGTCAACCAATGCCCAGAAACACAAGCGGCCCTCAAATTCTTGAAGACTCCCAGGAATACAGCACTACTTCTAGTCCATCCATTGCTGTGCGAAAATTTGGTAAAACTTTGGCAAAACCCTGCCACTAGACCCGCCGCCTCCTGCAAACTTGACATCAAGTACCAGGTACAGCCAGCATCGGGGTTCGACAAACTACAACTTCCACACACCTCCATCGTGGTGGAATCGGCTCTTAAATAAGTCAAATCTGCCTGAAACCATGCAAATAACCCTCCAGGATGGGACCTCAAACTCTTTGACAATATTGGGAAAAGGACTTTCCAAGGGGCTATGCTGTCTGCAAGCTTCCAGTCTCCGCGAGGAGACGCATGACCACATCACGGACGTCCACTGTGTGGGTGATACTCTCTTTGGTAACAAGGTAAAGGACACCGTCAATGATATGAAGGATTGCAGCGCCACCTTACAGACCCTCGCAGAGGAAGGACTGGAGCGAATTTCTTTCTCCAGCCATAAAGGAAATTGCCACCAAAAGTCAATCTCCTCCCTCAAAATGTCACAACAGCTACAACTCCTACCATAAGTGGTAGGCTCCTTGCTATAAGCAACAGTCATATCAGAGTTCCCACTGCAACAAACCATGTCAGCAGAATTGCAAATAGCAAAAGCCCATGTCGTCTGGCGCTGGGAAGACCAATCCTCCCTTTTGACGGGAACTCCCCAGCTAACCTTCTCATGGGAGGTCAGCTGACAGCCTTCATATGAGCACAGGAAGTCATCACGATGGACAAATGGGTCCTGCGGATCATCAGGGAGGGGTACAGTATCAGATTCACCTCCCCCCTTGCAGTACAAATTGCCTCACAGCAACATACCATCACCAACTCTCTTAACCATCACCATGGAGATACTCTCCCTACTAGCCGCCAGGGCAATAGAGCCAGTACCAAAGGACAAAATCAACACCGGATTTTACTCCAGGTGCTTTCTGATTCCCAAAAAATCAGGTGGGGTTCATCCCATCCTTGACCTCCGGAAACTCAACAGGTTCATCCTGAAGGAGAAATTACGGATGTACTCACTAGGTTCCATCCTTCCACTCATCCAACCCGGGGATTGGTTAGCTTCCTTGGACTTGCACACATATCCCCATACATGTGTCGCATCGGAAGTATCTTCGTTTCCAGGTACTGGACAGTCACCATAAGTACAGTGTGCTACCATTCGGTCTATCCCCTGCACTGTGGGTATTCACCAAATGCATCGCGGTGGCAACCGCACATCTCTGGAAACAGGATAACTGTGTATTCCCATAACTGTATGACTGACTGATTTCTGGTCGATCTCTGCAGGAAACACAATCTGCCGTCGAGAGGACCATCAACCTCCTGTCTTCCCTAGACTTTCACGTGAACCTCCAGAAGTCCAACCTACACTATTCCCAATGCCTGGAGTTCATCGGAGCAGTGATAGAAACAGTTTTGGCCAAAGCATTTCTCCCACAACACCGGAAGGACACCATCATCAGCCTAACTCTGAACATTTCCTCAGCCCAGAAGACGTCTGCACAGAACCTGCTTCGCCTTCTGGGCCACATGGCAACTACGTAAGTCCTGCCCCTAGCAAGACTGCACATGTGCCACCTAGAATGGCATCTGCGCACCCATTGGAAACAGCATGCGCAGCCACTGTCGTCTTCAATTCCCCTAGATGCAGCAGTGGCCTGGTGGACCCATGCAGAGAACTTGGCGAATGGCCGCCTACTCCAACACCCCCCCACCAGTTGGTCATCAGGCACATCACTGGTGGAGTGGGGAGTGCACCGTCTATAACTTTAAACTAAAGGTATCTGGACAGCGAGGAAGCACACCTTCCACATCAACCTGCTGGAACTCAGAGCGCTCCACTACGCCCTCGAGGCCTTCCAGGACCACATCCAGGGAAAAGACTGTCCTGCTCCAAACGGAAAACCAGGTGGTCATGTTCTATGTCAACAAACAAGGGGGGACGGGGCTTATGCAGGGAGGCCCTCAAACTTTGGACCTTCGCCCTCCTCAAACACTATCTCCTGCGGGCCTCCTACCTTCCGGGCACACAGAACGATCTGGCGGACAGGCTCAGCCGCCAGATGAATCCTCATGAATGGTCCCTCAACCCCCGCATAGCTGCGTCGCTCTTCCAGAGGTGGGACAATCACCAATTGATCTCTCTGCCATGGAGAGCAACGCAAAGTGCATCCCCTTCTGCTCCAAGCACTCCTCCAACCAGAGTATTGCCATGGATGCCTTCGACATGTCGTGGGTGGAGTGGTCACTAGTGTACGCCTTTCCCCCCGCTCCATTCATCTCGATGACTATCAAACGCATCATCTTGGTCGAGGCACGGGCCATACTAATAGTGCCCCACTGGCCGCGCCAGGTATGGTTTCCCTATCTCCGCCGCCTGGCACTGGAACCCGTGGTGCGACTTCCCATGACACCAGATCTCGTCACCCTGGAAGGGAGAGACACTTTCCACGCCAACCTATGGACCTTGGCATTCACTGTGTGGAAGCTGAAAGGGTAACGCTATCCTCCCTCAACCTGTCTGCAGAGGTCCAGCAGGTGGTGCTCACGGCGCAATGACCTGCAACGCGTAAATCATATGGTTTGAAATGGAAGCACTTCAATACCTGGTGCGTGCAACGGCAAATAGACCCCTTCTTGTGCCCACTGGCACTGGTCCTTCAATTTCTCACCTCACTCTTCCAAGGCGGGCTGAAAGCACAGTCCATCAGAGTACACCTCTCAGAGATAGTGGCCTTTCATGACTACGACGGAGACAACACAATTGTGAAACAGCTGCTCATTGTGTGGTTCAAAAAGGATTGGCTAACCTTCGCCCACCAATCCTGGCCCCCATGCTCCACTGGGACCTCAACATCGTCCTCAATGAGTTGACAGGTGCTTTTCAAATTCCTGCACTCGTCAGAGTTGAAATATGTCACATGGAAGACACTGTTCCTAATATTACTTCGGCCAGAAGAATCAGTGAATTGCAAACCCTGGTATTGCATCCCCCATACACGCTGCTCACCCAGGACCATACCTCCCTGTGGACACATCCCAAGTTTGTGCCTAAAGTAGCAACCGCCTTCCAGATCAACCAGGCTATCAAACTCCTTCGCTTCCACCCAGAGCCCCATGCCTCCTCCGAGGAGCAGAGACTACACACCCTCGACTGCGTCAGGGCTCTGCGCACATACTGCACCAAACAGCCCCCCTGCGGCAGGGGATACAGCTATTTGTATCCTATATCCTCACAAAACAAGCCGCCCAGTCACTAAACGAATGCTCTCCCTGTGGATCTCCGCCTGTGTCACCTTCTACCTAGAGCAAGCAGGGGCGCAAGCCTCACAAAATGTTAACCAGCTAAGAGCACTGGCTGCCACCATCGCCAATCTACGTGCCATATCAGCGGCGGACATCTGCAAGGCCGCAACCTGGTCTTTGCTACACACCTTAAAGAGGCACTACTGCCTTGACCTTTGGACAGGTGGTCCTAGCCGCAGAAGAACGTCGAGACGCGGACCGGTGTTTGCCGGCTGCGTTCCCTGGACTGCAATCTGTTACTGCCCTTAGACTGGTAATATTGGGCTTTATGGTACTGTCTTGGCATACGGTTGAGGCCCTGCCTACTTACTGCAACACTACTTTACTGTTTACACACTGCTTGCACTGTGTACACTGTTGAAACTGTTTTCACTGGTTGCACTGTTACACTATGGAAACTATTGAACATTGCTGACACTGTCAGGTTGCACTATTTTGCACTGTTACTATTTACTACATTAAATAAAGTCCTAGCTGCAAACCCTGGCATCCTCCCTTCTTTTAAAAAACACCTAAGACAGCCTCCCCCCTACCACAGTGCACAACAGCTCGGGAGGCACCAGGTGTGGCTGACTCATCCTGCTTGAACTGAGAAAGCAAGGTTACTTACTTGTAACAGGGATTCTCCGTGGACAGTAGGATAAGTCAGCCACACCAACCACCCTCCTCCCCTAACAAGGGGTCGGCCGTCGGGCCTACATCAGTGCCTGCTCCCTAGTGGCAAGGGCTCAGCTAGTGATATACTGGCCAGCTATGGGCGGGTCAAGGGGATAGGGCCAGTTGGCTCATGCTCAGAAGGGCAAAAAGGCCTTCTGAGCTATGGAGAGTACTTCCGTCCTGGCGCCGGATGACATCACCAGATGTGGCTGACTTATCCTGCTGTCCACGGAGAACCCCCGTTACAGTTAAGTAACCTTGCTTTATCTTGCTATCTGTGTTTTCAAAAGATAACATCAAAGGTTGCTGTAAGTCTTGCTAATTTTCTTTAAAATAACTTCATTTTTTTCAGATCAGTTTGATACCAGTCCCAGGTATAAAGGTAAAAGGTTTTAATTTAAATGTGAAAGTACTGGCATTTTGGTTAAAAATATAAAAACAGGAAGTGTTTGCATTCCAGACATCTACCAATCTTTCCATGAAAAAGTATTTCCTTATGTTGTTTTTGAATTCACCTTCTTGAAGCTTCATTTCATTTAAATGCCTGTTTCCTGAACTGTATTGTAAGGTTTTAGTAATTACTTTGCATTGTTTGTTAAGCTCAGTGCTGATACAATTTTTGTGACCAATGAACAGGACAGTAACACTATAGAAGTTAAAACTGCACAAATCAGTGAAGTTTGTTACAATATTGGGTTTTAGGATAAATTCACCTGTTTTTCTGTATCTGAATTTTATGTTTTGGTGCCCAGAGAAAAAGTGCACTTTGTTTTGAAAGCTTTTTTATCTCAGTTTCAGAAGTACCATCCGGGTATAGACAATGCTTAAAATGCTTGAAGGACTACCAAGAGGTCTGCTACTGCTCGGAAGAAAACTGCACTCATGAGTACTTATCACCAGAGACTTTCTTGAAATCTTGGAGAAAAGGGAATTCTTGGAGTAAAATTGATAAAATTTGTATATTTTAAAATTCAGTGTTTTATCAAGTCAGTTAGGGCATAGTACTACAAGTCAGAGTGGAGGATGTGCATTGTAGCTGGGCCTTTCCATCTGACCTGAAGTTTACCTTGAAGGAACATACATTTCTCTCTGCATTTGATTATGATTATCTCCTGCTCCATTGCCTACTGACTCTACCTACTCCAAAGCCTCTGCTCCTTCTCTCTTTTCTCCTCACCTCATTCACTGCTTCTCCTTCTCGCCTCTGGTAAGTCCCTTCTTCCCTCCTATCTCGTAACTTGGCTAACCTGATCTAAATCTTCCCCAATTCTGGTCTCCCTAAATCTACCTCTCACTCTTTGAGGTTTCCTACCCTCCCTAAACATCTCTCTCATATTAGAACTAGGCCTTTTCACAATCCTTCTAACCTTATACACATTCCTCTCCTCTCCCCTTTTCCTGTGCCTTATGGAATGTTCACTCTATCTCTAATAAACTTGCCTTTGTATATGACCTTTTTATTTCCCGCTCTTTTCACCTCTTTGCCTTAACGGAGACCTGGCTTCTTCCTGAAGACAATGCCTCCATTGCCGCTCTTTGTCATTAGGGCTTCCAGTTCTCCCACTCTTCTCGGCCTACTGGTCGTGGTGGGGGTATTGGATTTCTTCTGTCTCACTCTTGTCACTTCCAGTCTCGCATCCTACCTCAATCTCTTTCCTCTCTCTCTTTTGAACTCCACTCAATCCGCCTCTTCGCTCCTCTCCCACTCCGAGTAGCTGTTCTCTATCGTCATCCTGATACTTCTATTTCCACTTTTCTTTCTGACTTTGATTCTTGGTTGTCTACCTTTCTTCACCCCTCCTCCCCCACCCTTATTCTTGGCGACTTTAACATTCATGTTGATGACCCCTCCAATCCCCATGTTCTAAAACTCCTCTCTCTTACCTCCTCATATAACCTTCAACTCTCTTCCACTGCTCCTACTCACCAACATGGTCATTGTCTTGACCTAATTTTCTTCTCTAACTGCTCACCCTCCAACTTCTCTAACTCTGTCCTTCCTTTATCTGACCACCACCTTTTAAGTCTTATTATTCATCATCCTCCACCTCAGCCTCGTCCTGCTTCCACTAATCTATTTAGAAACCTTCTTGCTATTGATCTCTTAGCTCTCTCCTCCACTATTTCCTCACCCCTTTCATCCATTCTTTCTTCTAATTCTATAGATGAGGCTGTGGCCTCCTATAATGCTGTACTCTGCTTTGGATTCTCTTGCTCCCCTCATCTCACGCCCTGTTAAGCGTTCTCCTCCACAGCCTTGGCTCTCTCCTTTTGCCTGCTATTTGCACTCCTGTGCCCGCTCTGCTGAGCGTGCCTGGCTCAAATCTTGCTCTCATGCTGACTTTCTCCACTTTAAATTCATGCTCTTCTCCTTCCAAATCAGCCATTCCACTTGCCAAACAAATCTACTTCACCCATCTGACTAACTCTCTTGTCTCTAATTCTCGTCGTCTTTTTTATACACTCAATTCTCTCCTCAGTGTGCCCCCACCTCTGGCTCCTACCTCCCTTCCTGCCCAAACCCTGGCACAGTACTTCCATGACAAAATCCATAAAATCACCCTCCATTTCACTACCTCTTCTTCCCCCCCTTTTTGCCAACTCTCCCCCCTGCTTCCCTTTCTTCCTTCCCTCTGGTCTCTGATGAGGAAACAACACTCCTCCTTTCTTTCTCTAAGCTGACTACCTGCCCTTCTGCTCCTATGCCCACCCACCTCCTTAGCTCCATTTCTTCCACTATTGTCCCCTCCATCACTCATATTCTCAACCTATCGCTCTCCACCGCTACCTTCCCTTCTGACTTCAAGCATGCTATTGTCACACCCCTCCTCAAGAAACCCTCACTCAATCCCTCCTGTCCTTCTAACTATCGTCCCATCTCTCTCCTTCCCTTCATTTCTAAATTACTTGAGCGTGCTGTCTCCCACCGCTGTCTCAACTTCCTCTCCTCTCATGCCCTTCTAGATCCTTTACAATCCGGTTTCCGTCCCCTACATTCTACCGAAATTGCTCTTAGCCAGAAACAAATCATTGGCGACTTTGGTAAGTCCAAAGGCTTTTATTCTGTCCTCATTCTTCTGGATCTCTCTGCTGCCTTTGACACCGTTGACCACAATCTTCTTCTTATCACCCTGTCTTCACTCGGTTTCAAAGGCTCTGTACTTTCTTGGTTCTCCTCCTATCTCTCCCACCGCTCTTTCAGTGTGTACTTCAGTGGCTCCTCCTTCTCTTCTACCCCTTTACCTGTGGGTGTACCTCAAGGTTCTGTCTTAGGTCTGCTCCTCTTCTCTCTATATATCCAATCCCTTGGTGCCCTTATCTCTTCCCATGGCTTTCACTATCATCTCTATGCTGACGACTCTCAAATCTACCTCTCTACGCCTGTTATCTCTCCTGAAATTCAAGCCAAGATCTCAGCCTGCCTCTCTGACATTGCTTCCTGGATATCCTACCGCCGCTTGAAGCTGAACATGGCCAAAACTGAACTCCTTGTCTTTCCCAATGCCTCCCCTCCTCCTTCCCCTTTCTCAATCTCTGTGGATAACTCCGTTATCCTTCCTGTCTTTTCAGCACAGAACCTTGGTGTTATCTTTGACTCATCTCTCTCTTTCTCTTTACATATCCAAAACATTGCTAAAACATGCGGTTTCTTTCTTTACAATATCTCCACGATTCGCCCTTTTCTCTCTAACACTACTAAACTGATTGTCCACGCTTTAATCACCTCCCACCTTGATTACTGTAACCTTCTCCTTGCTGGCCTCCCTGCTAACCACCTCTTTCCTCTCCAGTCTATTCAACATTCTGCAGCTTGTTTGATTTTCTGTCAGTCTCATTTTTCACACATTACTCCTCTTCTCATGTCACTTCACTGGCTCCCCATCCGCTTCCGTATCCAGTTCAAACTCCTCCTTCTAACCTATAAATGTATTCATTCTTCTGCCCCTCATTACCTTTCATCCCTCATCTCTACCTACATCCCCTCTCGCCTACTCCGCTCATCTAATTGTCTTTGTTTAGCTATGCCTTTTACGCGTACTGCTAATTCTAGACTTCGCTCCTTTCAACTGGCTGCACCCTTTTCCTGGAATTCTCTACCTGTCTCTATTCGCCAAGCCTCCTCCCTGGCCATCTTCAAATCCAAATTGAAATCCCATTTCTTCACTATTGCTTTTTGTTCCTAACTCGTCCTTTCTTGTTCTCTCCATAAACATTTATTTTTGTCTTGTTAATTGTTATTTGTATTATCTAATTTATTTCATATTTTGTCTTGACTAGATTGTGAGCTCTAACGGGCAGGGACTGTCTTTTTATGTTTGTGCAGTGCTTCGTATGTTGCAGCACTTTATAAATGCTTAGTAATAATAATAATAATAATAATAATAAGTATAGTTACTGAGAAAACAGATACATGTTGTAGCACTGTGACATACTAATTTTATTTAGTTTATTCACTTGCACTTATGTTACCAAATGTGATCCTTTTAATACTACATTATGTAGAGGTCCAGTATACAAAGAGCAATTACAAGAGGAGTAAACATTACTGTTTCTTTTGAACTTGCATTGCCCTTAAGTTTGCTGGAATTGCTGAAAGAGGCTGATCCAAAATTGTTTTGTTCTCAAGCATATAGACTACATTTAGCAGAAAGATTGAACTGAGTTCCAAGAAAATATGAGACTCTCTTCTTTTTCTAACTTATTTGTATATTTTCATAATGTTATTTATCCAACACTACCAAAGCCTTCCATCCAAAGATTATCCCTAAGTATTTGAAAAATAAAATAAAAACACTAACTTAAGCTGATTGGACAAAACAAAACCTTGCTTGTTAGCAACTATCCAGGAGAGGTTTGGGAAAAAGGAACAGAGAAAGAGAGGCAAAAGGTGAGGCCACCGTCTAGGAAAAGGCAATAAACGTGCGCTGAGCTGGGCCACTGGAGGAAGATCTAGAAACCCAAAAGCCTGAAGAAAATGAACCTTGTATATTTATGCCTCTGCAAAGATATAAATAGGCATGGAGAGAAGGCCAAGAAGAACCTGAGGAAGTATCACCACGAGGCCCACCCACAAATGCCTTGTGCCCTCTTAGGCCTCTCACCTCAAAAGGATCTTTTAACACCATAATTAATGGGTAGCTTACACAAATCCCTGTAGACACCACAGTCACAAGATCAAATGTTTTGAGTCCTACAGCACTCTCACTAGGGACAGTGTATATAGCCTCTAGTCACACCTGGGAGATATGTGGCCATCCTGTTAAAAGCCATACTTCGTCCTATTTGGATTGATGTTATAAAATGTTATGAAAAAATAGTTTTTATATTATAAGGACTTTACCTATATTGTTTAGACAGTTGCTATTTAGAATGAGCACATGTCCACTTAATACTAGACCAATTAAGTTTAGTAGGAAAGGAGCACTGTTTACTCACACTGTTATGCTTATTGTTAAGAATCTAAATTTATATCTTCTACTTACAGTTTAAATAAGAACAATACTAAGCTTTTAACAATTATTTGATGTTTTCAGCAGCCTTACCAAATGAGGATACATTAGCATGGTATAAAAAATAAAAGGACCTATGTATGCAGTTTGGTGGAATGATGCAAGTGATGAAAAAGTGTTATGGGGGTGAATGGGATATTAATAGTAAAAAAATAAAAATAAAAGGACTCCGATGAACAGTAAACTGGTGAAGTGATGTATCTGCCTAATGAATATGTAAAGAACAAAAATGATGAGCATTTTACTCTGCAACCCTAATATTTGATTATGCCATCTCCAGTACCTTCAATTCGGGAAGTCATCTAAGCCCCAACACATACTCAACAATTGGAGACAGGCTGGGTGGCACCTTGCATACTGATGGTCTTTGGAAAACCCACACTAGCCATGTGGTGCTTCCAGATGCTGTTTTGCCTCATTTTGCATCTATGTGTCCTGGCCAGGCACACAAAGGCAAAGGGGGATGATTTGATGCACAAATTCTCACAAGATTAGTACAATTATATCCAATTATTCAAATGTCAAGGATTTGAATACGACTGGGTGATTGTTTTCTGGATGGGTAGAAACCTTATCCTTATAGAAGGCAGATATCGCTACTGTTACAAAGAAATTGATGGAGTATTTCCTACCAGCAAATGGCTCTCCAGTGATAGAGGAATAAGGAGCTTATCAAACTGCAAGACAGGGTTGACACCATACAAGATAATTACTGGTAGACCATTGAAAGCTTATATAGCAATATTTGTTCTATAGGATATGACCTTAGTAAATATGAATGAAATTAAGTTTGTCTCATTGCAAAATCAAATCTAGACTATTTAGTCTTTTCATTTAAAGATGGTTGCTGCTCTTCCAGATGAGGCCTGCAGCCATATCACCAACTGCAATCCAGAGATTCCAGCAGAGAGAATTGCCCAGAATCCAGATGGAATGGATCATACCAAGCACTCCTAACTACACAACGCAGCAAAGTGTGAAGGAGTCCTACCTGGATCCATGCATCACACTGCAAAAGAGCCAAGATATCCGTCTATGGGAACGGGAGGTTCAACGTTTGGGAGAAACCAAGCTTAAACTTCAGAGAAAGTGAAGCACACTACGAAGTCCTGAAGAACTGCTGAGAAGCAGAACCAAATTATCTGAAAATAGGAAAAGGACTATTAGACCAACCGGGGACTTTTTTGAATGGTTTTTTTTTTTTTGTCTTATGTATTGTTTTCCTTTTATTATTGTTTCCCTGCCAAGTAACTGTAATTCCAGTATCTCAGAGTTTTTCTGCTGGACATCATGTGCCCAATTGCTTGTTTTGCCTGTGCCCCAGATCTTAGTTATTGCTGTGACTTCTCTTTCTCCTTCTGCTCATACTGGTTTTGGATCTACAAGTGGCTGACAGGTGGCCAATAGTGAAAACGTTTGGGTAAAATAGCCAAGACCAGATTCGCAGTTGATGGAGGGAGAAGACCAGACCAGACTCGATTCATAGCCGATGAAAGGAGAAGTAGTTGCTGAAGGTAAAGATAATATGATTGAGGTTGTTAGTCCCTCACCACTTGCTCCACTGCCCGCTTCATATAAGCATGAAATTGATGAATTTCAAAGTAACTCTTCCCCCACTGCCCAAGGAGCCAAAATATCAATATTGGCGGGCCTGGTAAGACACCCTGTTGGGGGGTGCTGGAGTGTGTGTGTGGGGGGGGGGGGGAGGGTCGGGGTCCTTAATCCAATGGATCTCGAGATATTAACTAATATCTTGAAATCCATGGGGCATATATAGAAAAAGTCCTGAATATGCAGGCAAAATGGGTCCCCACTGTATGTAGTACTGATAAGAGTAACCGAGATCTACAAGCCGTTTGGCTTTAGCAATAAAATGATGGTGTGCAACATATATTAGATGCCTTTGAAACATATCACCCAATTTAAACAGTGGACTTCTTGTTTCATCAAACATTTATCTTAATGTTATCCACTGCATTTCATCACATGTTAATAATTGTATTGATTGGCTTAATCTTATGGAAAGAGTAGTTACTCACCTGTAACAGGTGCTCTCCAGGAGCAGCAGGAATCAGTCCTCACATATGGGTGTCATCAGCGCCGATGAAGCCCCAGCGGAGCATTTCCCCCAGCTTTCTATGAAAGCCTTTGGGAATGCAGGCACACATGCGCGGTTCCCTTCCCGCCTAAAGGTGCCATCTTACCTCAGTCAAATGACATAGCTAAGAACAGCACACAAAAATGAAAAATAAACTATGTACAACTGCAACTCCAAGGGGAGGAGGGAGGGTTGTGAGGACTGATTCCTGCTGCTCCTGGAGAACACCTGTTACAGGTGAGTAACTACTCTTTCTCCAGGACCAAGCAGGAAGTCAGTCCTCACATATGGGTGACTCCCTAGCTCTGGGCTACCGAGGAACCCAAGCTGAACAATAGGACTCCCTCTAGTCCCAGCTGCAAAGAAAGGCTTTTCAAGGACTCAACCTCCACCGGTAGCCCAACAGAGGACAGGAGTGCAGGAGTTGCCTAAACCTCAAAGAGATTCCGGAGTACTGCCTGGCCATAAGCACTGTCCCTACGGGACTCCCTCTCCAGGCAGTAATGGGCTGCAAAAGTCTGGCTTGAAGACCAAGTTGCAGCCCTGCAGATGTCTACCAAGGGCACAGAGCGGAGATGAGCCACCGAGGCAGCCATCGCCCTAACACGATCGGCCGTGACCCTACCCTGCAAAGGAAGGTCAGCTGCCTTATAAGCCCAGGTGATACAGTCAGCCACCCAGATGGACAAGGTACGCTTGGACACAGCTAACCCCAACTTATTGGAGTCAAAAGAGACGAAGAGCTGAGTAGCCCTCCTATGTCCTTGCGTACGGTCAAGATAGAAGGATAAGGCCCTCCTACAGTCCAGGGTATGCAGGACTGCTTCAGCCTGGCTAGCATGGGGCCTAGGGAAGAATGTTGGAAGAACCACCTCCTGATTGAGGTGGAAAGAGGAGACAACCTTAGGCAGGAACTTTGGATGAGTCCTGAGGACTACCCTGTTCCTGTAAATCCTGGTGTAAGGTCTGTCACAGACCAGAGCTTGAAGCTCACTCACTCTCCTAGCCGAGGTAAGGGCTATCAGGAAGAGTGTCTTCCAGGGGAGGAAGCATAGAGGACAAGTAGCCATCGACTCAAAAGGTGGACGAGTCAGTTGCTGCAAGACCACATTCAGCTCCCACTCAGGGGCAGGAGGGCGGATAGGGGGCTTGAGCAAAAGCAAGCCCATGAGAAAGCGGGACACAAAGAGGTTACTAAAGAGAGAGACCGCCCCTCTACCAAGGAGTGGTGAGCTGCTAGAGCTGAGAGGTGGACCCGAACAGAATTGGACTTAAGACCCTGGTTTGACAAGTGCAGTAAGTACTGAAGGACTACTGGCACAGTACAGGAGAAAGGATCCTCTGTACGGATCTGACACCACATTGAAAACCTTTTCCATTTAAGAGCATAGGTTTTCCTAGTGGACTGTTTTCTAGAGGCGAGGACAACCTCCTCAACTTCCTGAGGGAGGCCCCAGGGAGCCAAGACTACCCTTGCAGCCTCCAGGCCATCAAATTGAGAGACTTGAGATTGGGATGCAGAAGGGAACCCTGCTCCTGTGAGAGAAGGTCGGGTTGCAACCCCAGAGGCAGAGGGGGATCCACCGCCAGTTGAAGGAGAAGTGGAAACCAAGGCTGCCTCGGCCATCTGGGAGCCACCAGCAGGACCGAGGCCTTGTCCTGAAGAATCTTGAACAGAGTTCGGGCCACCAAAGGCGTGGGAGGAAACGCATACAGGAGGCCCTGAGACCAGGAAATCAGAAAAGCATCTGCTGCTATTCTCAGAGGATGCGGTTGCCTGGAGCAGAACGTTGGCAGTTGCCTGTTTATGGGGCTTGCAAAGAGATCCATCCAGGGAAGACCCCATTTCAGGAAGATCTTCTGAACCACTGAAGGATGCAGCTGCCACTCGTGGGGCTGCAGTATTCTGCTCAATCTGTCTGCCAGATAGTTGTCCTGTCCTGGGAGGTACACCGCCTTGAGAAGCATGTGGTGTTTGAGGGCAAAAGAACAAAGGTCCTGAGCCTCTTGACAGAGAATCCTGGACCCAGTTCTGCCCTGTTTGTTCACATAAAACATGGCAACCTGGTTGTCTGTCTGAATCAGGACAGACTGGTGAGCCAGGGCAGGTGTGAAGGCTTTGAGTGCTAACCGAATAGCTCCGAGTTCCAGGAGATTGATCTGCTGTGCAGCTTCCCAAGGAGACCAGAGGCCCTGGGTGCACTTGCCCAGACAATGAGCACCCCAGCCCAGCAGGGAGGCATCGGTAGTCAGCACTACTGTATGAGCTGATATCTGAAAGGGCACCCCCATCAGTAGATTGGGTGGGTGCAGCCAGCAGTTGAGGGAGTGCAGAAATGGTTTGGACACCCTTATCTCGTCTCTGAGGCTGCCTGTGGCCTGGGACCACTGAGTTCGAAGGCACCACTGAGCAGGCCTCATATGGAGCCTGGCATTGGGGGTCACATGTACTGTTGAAGCCATGTGGCCCAGTAGTCTCAGGCAGAGCCTGGCGGAGACCAGGGACCTGCTGAGGAACTGACCTGTCAAGGCCATCAACCTTCGGGCTCTGTCTTCTGTCAAGAATGCCTTTGCTAGGAGAGAATCCAAACTTGCCCCTATGAACTCCAAGTTCTGGGAAGGGAGCAAAGTGGACTTTGCAAAGTTTATGACAAAGCCCAAGCGTTGTAGAAGAGCAATTGTCCTGAGGGTGGCCTGATTGGCCTCCTGGCTGGTCTGACCCCTGATGAGCCAGTCGTCCAGGTAGGGGAAGACAAAGATGCCCTGATTCCTCAGGTAGGCCGCCACCACTGCTAGGCACTTTGTGAAAACTCTGGGGGTGGAAGTAAGGCCGAAAGGCAGTACTCTGTACTGATAATGGTTTCCTCCCACGATGAACCTTAGGTACTTTCTGTGGTCTGGATGAATGAGGATGTGAGTGTACGCATCCTTCAGAGCTAAGGAGCATAGCCAATCTCCCTGCTGCAGGTAGGGCAGAAGTGTTCCAAGAGTAAGCATCTTGAACTTTTCTTTCTTGTTGAGGTTCCTGAGGTCCAGAATGGGTAGAAGGCCACCGGTCCGTTTGGGCACCAGGAAATACCTGGAGTAGAACCCGAGACCCTGTAAGTGGGGAGGCACAGGCTCCACCGCCTTGTCCACCAGCAGACTCTGAAGCTCTTGACAGAGAAGGTCTGTGTGCAGGGGAGGCCTTGGAGGTTCCCCTGGAAAGTAGGGGGTGGCAGTTGGTGAAAATGGAGTGCATAGCCCTTGTGGATTATCTCTAGCACCCAACTGTCCCCGGTGATAAGGGGCCACTGGTGGGCAAAGAGGGCGAGACGACTGCCTGTGCAGGGCTGGGGAAGCAGTGGAGGAGAGGCTATGCTCAAGGAGTCAAAACCCCCCACCCTGCTGAGTGGTAGCAGGGGCCCGAGGCTTGGGGGCCCTCTGCCTACAGGGCCCATTACCCTGGCCCTTGGCTTGCTGACCCTGTGGGGCAGGTTGGGCAACCTGATATTGAGGGTACTGTTTGTAGGCAGTGCCCTTCCTCGGGTAAAAGGGCTTTTTACCTGAGCCCTTCTTTTTATGAGAAGGGGCAGATGTCTTTCTCGACAGCCTTGTCCTGGTGAGGTGCTCGGTCTCGAGCTGAGCGGCCTTCTCGGTCATGGGCTTGCCAAAAAGGTTTTCACCTCGGCAAGGGACATCGACCAACTTGTCCTGAACCCATGGCTCGAGGTCCGATGACTGCAGCCATGCCTGGCGTCGAGCCGCGATGCCGGCTGCCGCTACTCGGGCCAAAGCCTCGAAGCCATCGTAGGCGGCGCGGGACATGAACTTCGAGCAGTCCCGAATCCCTGAGGACAAGGACTTAAATCTCTGCAAAGGCTCCCCGGAGAGACCAGCAGAGAATCCGGCCAACTCCTTGGCCAGATCCCGCAAGTACATGCCCATGTACAGCTAGTAAGACTGGACACGGCAAGCAAGCATCGAGCCCTGAAAACACTTTCTACCGACGCCATCTAGGTTTCGGGCTTCCCTGCCAGGAGGCACCGCGGAGTGCATCTTCTGACTTTTCAGACGATGCATGGCTGATTCCACAACCATGGAATGGTGTGGTAGCTGTGCCTTTTGAAATCCAGGACTCTTTAGAAGTTGATAGATGGAATCGACTCGCTTGCTAAGAACTGGCGCCGAGGCCGGTGCCTCCCACATACGGAAGAGGAGCCGTTCCAGCATCGGAGGAACCGGGACAGTAAAGGCCTCCTTCGGAGGAGAGTCATACTGCAGCACCTCGAGCTCTTCAGCTCGAGGCTCTTCCTCTGGATCCGCCGGGATAGCCAAGGCAGTGGCCATATCCCGGACGAACTCCGAGAACCGGGTATCCTCCGGAGGGAACCTACTCCGGGGCTCAGACTGCGGTGAGTCCGAAGGGACACACCGAGTCTTAAAGGTATTGGGAGACTGCTCGTCCTCCGTTTCCCAAGCTGCCTCATCCGAGGAAGAGTCGGGGTCCGACCCCGCGGGGCCCTGGGGCACCCGCCCCGACACCGGGAGCACCGGTGTCGACGCCCTCGGTCCCGAACGGGAGTTCGAGGGAGACCGCGACCGAGGTCGACTCCGAGCCACGATGGACTCGAGTATCGGTTCGGTCTCCGGGGTCGACTTAGACGTCGATGTCCTGGTGGTCGGGGCAGATGCGCCAGACAGGCTGGCCATCAGTGCCCGCTGCTGCTCCATGAAGGCAGACAATCTGCTCTCCAAGGCTGTCATCTTGAGACTCAGCTTGGGAGACGCAGCAGCCACCGACTCGGGCCCCGGCGGCGCCGGGCCCGACGTCGGCTCCCTGGGAGGAGAGTCCACGAGGACTACGGGACTTACGTGTCCAGCAGACTCCGGCTCCACACGAGGAACTTTAGCAGGCTTCTCCGGTTCCATGGGCCCGGGGCGACGGTCGGGGGTCTTAGACCTGGCCCTCGAGGAGCCAGGGACCTCTTCTGACGACGCCCTCGCGAGCCGTTTCTTCCTCTTGCGATCCCGGTCGGGGGACCCCCTGTCCGAGGAGCTGCGACGGCGCTCGGGATCGGAATCCTGAGATGTCGAGGCCTCAGACGAGGTCCGGGCCCGGCCGGAGGCTGAGTCCGAGAAAAGCCTTTCCTTTTGCTGCTGGCGACTTCGAAGTGCCTTGGAAGACATTTTTCCACAGGCCCCGCACGACTTAGGATCGTGGTCGGGGCCGAGGCACCGAAGGCAGCAGTCGTGTGTGTCGGTGAGAGACATCAGTTTCTTACACCGATCACACTTCTTAAAACTACTGGAGGCCATCGGGGAAAAAAAAAAAAGAGTCCCCGCGAGGTCAAAGGACCGGCCTTCCAGGGAAAAGGAGAAAAAAGGGTGCGAACGCCAGCCACGAAGGGCAAAAACCGAAAAAGAAAAAATAGGGCTCGATACCGGGGTACCAAACCCGGTGGGAGGGGAACCGGTGTCGAACCGGTAGAAAAAGAGCAAAAATCGCTGAAAAAAATCTAATTTCAACCGGGAAAACTGGACACATGTCTGGTGGGCTTCACAGAAAAAAAAAGAGACTGAGGTAAGATGGCACCTTTAGGCGGGAAGGGAACCGCGCATGCGTGCCTGCATTCCCAAAGGCTTTCATAGAAAGCTGGGGAAACGCTCCGCTGGGGCTTCATTGGCGCCGATGACACCCATATGTGAGGACTGACTTCCTGCTTGGTCCTGGAGAACTGTATTCTCACTTGTTGCATTTCCAAGTGAGCTACGAGGGCAACTCGCAGTGCTTATGTACAATATCCTTGCAGATCCACGGGTGGAATGTGATAGGAATTAAAAAGAGTCTTAGAATCGGCAAGGAATATTGAACTTTTGAACCACCCTGTATGTGAGGAAACATGCTGAGCCAGTTGTACCAGAATCGTTTACTAGACCGAAGACCAAAGGTGTAGGGAATGACTGACCATAATTGTCTACTAGCCCGGAGATCAAAGGCTACAGAATGACTGGCCAGAAATGACTGTTTACTAACCTGGAGATCAAAGGTGTATGGTTTGAAAGATGTTTGTAGGGAAAACCTCACATGAGGAGTCACGCTGTCAAGCTGTGACACATTTGTTACTGCCTATATAAAAAGAGCTAGAAAATCCAGGATAAGCCGTCCACCTAGCCAGCGTGAGGAGCACAAAACTTTTCTCCAGCCTTCGCTGTGGCTCTCCCAGCTGATGATAAAGGGTCTGCGATGATGTAAGAGTTTGGTGATGCATTGATGAATATTATGTCATTGTTCTAGTGTCATATCAACTGTTTTGTTGTCATTGTCATGTCACTAGCTTATTGTTATATTACCTAGCTAATGGTCATATTAAATAGTTTATTAAATACCGTGCACATATGGTTGTTTGCTCTTGAACATAATATCCAAATGAACCTAATACAGCACCAGGGAGTGGATGTTGGGATGCACTAAGGAGTCACTCTCCTGCAAGATGAGATTTGGGTCCCTCTGCATGAGACTGCAGCAGTAGTGGGAGCCACGGTTGCTGAGGCCAGTGGGCAGGGATGAGAGAATCATGGATCCCCCCTCAGCCTAGAGCTTCAGGAGCTTCTTTGCAATGAGCGGTATTGGGAGTTAACCCACTCCTTGCTGGTCTCCATTTGAATCATCTCTCTCCCCTGCAATCTGTTCAACACTCTGCTGTGCGGCTAATCTTTCACTAGCCTCGTCATGCCCCTCTTCTCAAGTCACTTCATTGGCTCCCTATCCGTTTCGACATCCATTTCAAACTTCATCTGCTGGCTTAAAAGAGCATTCACTCTGCAGCTCCTCACTACCTTTCTTCTCTTATCGCTCCTTACCCCCCCCCCCATCCCCCTCGGGAACTCCACTCTTCTGGAGTTCTATCTGTGCCCTTCTCTTCTATTGCTAACTCCAGACTTCGCTCCTTTCACCTTGCTGCACCTTACGCCTGGAACAAACTACCTGGGTCTGTACGCCAGGCACCTTCTCTGACCCTTTCCAAATCCAGGCTGAAAACTCACCTTTTCATTGCTGCTTTTGGATCTTGACTCACCTAATCTCATTGTTCTTTACCATTTCCCCCTTGTTTTATCCCTGTCTACACCTTCTGTGTTGTCTGTCTTGACTAGATTGAAATCTTTGATGAGAAGAGACCGTCTCTTACATGTGTGCAGCGCTGCATACGTCTTGTAGCACTATACAAATGCTCAGTAGTAGTAGGTAGGCATAAAACAGACCCTCCCCCCAGTGGAGAAGGAAGGCATCTGGGGCCAAACAATCGCTGGCCGGCCTCCGAGAGCAGAATTGAGCTACCTGGGACTTCTGTGCTGTAGCGAAGAGGTCTACCTCAGGGATGCCCCACTCCTAGAAGATCCAGTCTACCACCTCTCTTCTTGAGGGTCCACTCATGTGGCTGAAGCACGTGGCTGAGGCGATCCACCATGCCGTTGAGCTTGCCGTACAAATACGTTGCCCTGAGGTCCATGATGTGTAGCAGGACAAACTTCCAGAGGCGAACAGCCTCCCAGCACAGGAAGTAAGAGCCTCTGCCCCCTGCTTGTTCACACAGAACATGGTCACCTGGTTGTCTATCTGGATCAGGACCACCTGATTCGACAGGTGCACCCAAAAAGCACAGAGCTCATTTGCAATGGCCTGGAGCTTGAAGAAGTTGATCTGATGGAGGTTCTCTCTCTTGGGTGCAGAGACTGTCCAGGTGCATCCCAGCATCCAGCTGGGCTTGGAGGCATCCATCATCAGCAGCCTGCAGGGCACTGCTGGTTGGAATGGGAGACCCTGATGCAGGTTTCTGGGCATGAGCCACCACTCCAGGGACTGCGCGAGTGGCACAGTGACCACGACCTTGTCCCGCAGGCAGCCCGAGACCTGCTGCCATTGCTTTTTCAAGGTAAATTGGGCTGCCGCATGCAAAGGCAGGCCTGAGGGGTGACAAACTATGGCCACCATTTGTCTGAGGGCTCTCAGCAGCCCATGGGCCGTGGTGTGGCGCTGGTGCTGCAGTGCACCCACCACCTTGATGAGATGCTGTGGGCAGTCCACCAGCAGAACCACTCTTGCCTGAGGAGAGCCCCGATGAACTTCAGTTGATGCACTGGCTGGAGGTGAGACTTCAGATAGCTGATCACGAAGCAGAGTCCTTTGAGCAACTGAATAGTGAGCTTGGTGGACTGCCGTACACTGGCTAGCATGGGGCCCTTTATTTGCCAGTCATTCAGGTACAGGAAGACAATGACCCCCAGGATCCAGAGGAATGTGGCCACAGCCACTAGGCACTTTATGAAGACCCGTGGAACTGCGGCCAACCGAAAGGGTTGCACCCGGTATTGATAGTACTGGCTGCCCAGCACGAACCAAAGGTATTGTCTGATGCAGGTGGATGGGAATATGCATATATGCATTCTTCAGATCCAAAGAGCATAGTCATTTGCCTTGTAGGAGGAACAAGAGCAGCGTCCCCAATGAGACCATCTTGAACTTTTTGCACACCAGGAACCAGTTGAGGTTTTGCAGAACCAGAAAGGGGTGAAACCCACCAGTCGTTTGGGAGACCAGGAAGTACCAGGAGTAGAAGCCCTGCCCGGTCTGGGCTGGGGGAACTGGCTTGATGGAAAGGTCGGCCAGCAGGGCCACAACCTTGGCCTGCAGTAAGCTCCAGTGGATGGGATCCATGGGGTGTTCCCAGGATTATAAGGGGGCAGCAGCTGGGTGAAATGCAAATGAAAGTCACTTTGGACAATTTGCAGCATCTAGGTGTTCGAGGTGATGCTATCGGTGGGCAAAGTGGATGAGTCGCCACACCCCCTCCCCCCACCTCAGCAGACAACGGTCAACTGGCTATGCTCCTCGCTTGGGGGCAGGCTGTGTCTTTTGAGGTTTTTTCCCTCTGATGCAAGAGGGGATCCTGGGTCAGGTTGTACCTGCAGCTGGGATGGAAAGTACTGTTGTGGGCATGGAAAGAAGGCCTTCCTGGCCCGTTTCTTCCGAGCTGGATCCTCAATCTTCCTGGTGAGGGTCACCTGCTCCTTCTCCAGCTCCGTGGCCCTCTCCTCCATGGGTTTTCTGAAGAGGTTCTCACCCCGACAGGGGAAGTTTGCGATCTTGTCCTGGACCCACTGCTCCAGGTCAGGAGACTACAAACAGGCCATCCACTGCATGGTGATAACCACGGCCACAACACTACCAGTGGATTCGAAAGTATCATAGGTGCCCTGGACCATAAATTTTGAGCAATCCTTGCCATGAGCCACAAGGTCTCAAAAAAAACCTCACGGCTGTCCTCAGGAACAAGAGTAGCAAAGTCCTCTATGTCCAGCATGACATCCTTGAGGAATATAGCCAAGTAAGTCTGGTAGGCCAGGATCTGGGCTATAAGCATGAGGCCCTGGAAGCACCTCCTCCCGAAGGAGTCCAGGGTCTTTGCCTCCTGTGTGGGCGGCACCGAGAAGTGCGTTTTAGCATTCTTTGCATGCCTCAAGGCAGACTCGACCATAATGGAATTGCGGGGCAACTGAGGCTTCTCGAACCCTGGGACCTTCTGGACCCTGTACAGGGGAGTCAAGCCTGCGGCTGACACCTGGATGCATAAGCAGCACCTCCCACATCTGCAGCAGCAGCAGACTCTGCAAGGACATGGTGGACAGGGACTGTCACTGCCTCACGGGGGTCTGACGGGTATTGAAGGAGTTCCAGTTCTTCCATCCTCGGCTCCTCCTCCGATTCTGGAAAAAAAAGGGATATACTTAGCCAGGTCCTGAACAAAATCCTGGAAGAACATGTCCTTTGGGGGCTACTTCTGCCAATCCGGAGGGGGCGATGTGTCATATGGGAGACCTGGGGACCAAAGGTCCGACACAGATATCACCTCAGTTTCCCATTTGGATTCCGAGAGGAAGTTGAAGTAAAACATAGTTACTCACCTGTAACAGGTGTTCTCCAGGGACAACAGGAATCAGTCCTCAATTATGGGTGACGTCGGCACCGACAGAACCCACGCAGAGCAATTCCCCAGATTAAAAAAAAAAGCCTTTGGGATTGCTGCTACGCATGCGTGGTCCTCTTCCCACTCAAGGGTGCCATCTTGATCAGTCAGCTCCCTTAGCAAGAGTCCTACCAATCAGATGGCAAGGGAAGGACAAAAATCCAGCAACATCAAGGGAGGCGGGAGAGTAGTGAGGACTGATTCCTGCTGTCCCCTGTTACAGGTGAGTAACTACGCTTTCTCCAGGAACAAGCAGGAAGTCAGTCCTCACTTATGGGACTCCCTAGCTATAGGCTACCGAACCTGTAACCAAAAAACGCCTCCCCGAGGCCTTCAGCAAAAGCCGAAGCCCGAAAGAGCCTGAGTCCTCGGGTCCTCAGGGCAAAGCCCTCGGTAGCCGTGAAGAAGGGTTGGAGGGCAGGAATTGCTTATACCCCGAACATGTTATGGAGTACAGCCTCTGTACAGCGGACTGGTAGTTTGTATTATGGAGTACAGCCTGGCTGAAGGCGCAGTCCTGGCGGAACTCCCTCTCCAGTCAGTAGTGGGCAGCGAAGGTATTTGTGGAAGACCAGGTCACCTCCAGGCAGATGTCCATCAGGGACATGGAGCGCAGCGAGGCCACCGAGGCCGCTTTGGCCCAGACCTCGTGGGCGGTGACTCGACGATCTAGCGGGGCGCCCACCTTCGCATTGGCGAAAGCGATGCAGTCCTCCACCCAAATCGAGAGGGTGCGCTTGGTGACTGCCTGCCCCGGTCTATTGGGATCACAGGTCATGAAAAGCTGGCCAGACTTGTGATGAGTCTGGGTACACTGCAAGTAAAAGGTGAGGGCCCATTTGCAGTCGAGGGTGTGGAAAGCCGTCAACGCCTGCGGCCTCGGGCAGAGGTTCGGCAGGACTATCTCCTGGTTGAGATGGAAGTCCGAATGATTTTAGGCAGGAATTTAGGGTGGTTACGGAGAACCACCCTGTTCTGATAAAACCTGGTGTAAGGGGTGTCAGCCATGAGAGCCTGGAGCTCACTGACTCGGCGGGCCGAAGTCAGTGCCATCAGGAAGGCTACCTTCCAGGACAGGTGCCGGAGCAAACATGTCGCCATTGGCTCGAAGGGTGGACGGGTGACCTGCATGAGTACCACATTCAGGTCCCATTCCGCTGGGGGAGGACGAATGGGCGGCTTGGAAAGCAGGAGAACCCGCATGAAGCAGGAGACTAACGGCTGCCCCGAGAGGGGTTTTCCCTTGATGAGGAGGTGATTCACCGAGATGGTGCTCAAATGTACCCTGTCAGAGCTCAACTTCAGCCCTTCTCTCGAGAGATGGAGGAGGTACTGGAGGACCCATCGAACGGAACACGAGAAGGGGTCGATCTGGGGCTCCGAGCACCAGACGAAGAAGCGTCTCCACTTAAAGGCGTAGGCTCACTTAGTGGAGTCCTTCCTCGAGGTGAGGAAGACTTCCACGACCTCTTCCGGAAGGGCCAGAGAAGTTAGGGAGACCCGTTCAGCCACCAGGGCATGAGGAATAGGGAGGTTAGGTTCAGGTGCAGCACCCGACCCTCCTCCTGTGTCAGCAGACTCCGGGCAGAACCCAGGGGAACAGGAGGCTCCATCAACAGCAGGAGCTGGAGCTGCGCAATCTGGGGACTGGCAAAGGGGTCTATCGCCGACATCCCCCAGCGGAGAAACAGCCAGTCTGCTACTATGGGATCCAGCCGCCATTTGTGGGGGCGAAGGATTCTGCTGAGTCTGTCCACCAGGCCATTCTCCTGATCCGGGAGGTAAGTTGCCTTGAGGGACATCCTCCGTTAGATGAATGCATGAATAAATGCGCAGGGCTGAGAAACCACAAATAATAAAACAATGAAACTTTAAATATCGACATACATCTAAAAACTAATAAGGAGTAATACATTATACTCAATGGAAACAAAGGAAGCACTTCAGATTAAATATGATATTATACAACAAAAGAGAACAAACACTAATGACTCAGTATCATGTCATACAAAAGGAGGTAAATAAAAGATAAATATGGAAACATGAATAAATAATTAAAATATTAAAATGATAAATAATTAAGAACTAAAAAATTAAAAAATTATTAAAAAATTAAAAATAATTAAGGCTCAATAACTAAAACTGTAAATGATTTGAACACTAAGGCAATAAACAATTAAAGGCAGTACTAAAACTGGACTTAATAATTAGTTATTGAGCCTTAATTATTTTTAATTTTTTAATATTTAATCTGAAGTGCTTCCTTTGTTTCCATTGAGCATAATGTATTACTCCTTATTAGTTTTTAGATATATGTCGATATTTAAAGTTTCATTGTTTTATTATTTGTGGTTTCTCAGCCCTGCGCATTTATTCATGCATTCATCTATTTATTTACATAATTTATGCTGTTATACATATTTTTTGTTTTGTTCAAGTCTATATGTCACCTTTAGATTACATTTTTTCGTTGATATGCCATCTGAATTTAATTGTTTTTAATTGCAGTTTTATCATCTATAGTTTCATTTATTTCATTTTATATATTTTTGTTATTCAAGTGATATCTCCCCTGAGGAAGGCGTTGCCGAAAAGCGTTGGGGTCCCTTTTCCAATAAACAATTTGTCAATCCATCCTACGTCTCCTGCTCCTTGTGTTTGCTTGGACAGTCTGCAAGAGCGTCTGCTCCTCCTTGTGTTTCCATTGGGCACTGAGACACCACTAAGCCGTCCGCATGTGCAGGCAGGTGTGGGGGACCATATGCACGGTCAAGGCCATGAGGTCCAGGAGACGCAGCATGGTCCCAGCGGTGATCTGGGGAGCGCTTTGGACGCGAGCTGCCAGAGCTCGGAGGCGGGTGATGTACTCCTCCGGTAAGGAGGTGGTCGCCTGCTGAGTATAGCACAGTTACTTACCTGTAACAGGTGATCTCTGGGAACAGCAGGACTAAGTCTTCACATAGGGGTATCGTCGGTACTGACGGAGCCTGCGCGGGAACGCTCCCCAGCGTCCAAAAGGAAAGCTTTTGGGAGCATCCCACAGTGCCTGCGCGCTGCCTTCCCGGCCTTTCCTAACCGCCTTTCTCCAGTTCGAGTTTTAAAGCTGAGACAAAGAGAGAGTGAGGAAAGGAAAGAAAGATAGAGAGATACAACTCCTAGGGGAGGTGGGTGGGTTGTGAAGACTTATTCCTGCTGTTCCCAGAGATCACCTGTTACAGGTAAGTAACTGTGCTATCTCCAGGAACAAGCAGGAATGAGTCTTCACATATGGGGACTCCCCAGCTAGAGATGCCTGGGAGATCACCCAGGTTGTGAGTCCCTGGGAAGGGTTCTACCTCCACCCATGAATCTCAGGCATCCAGCCAGGGATGGAGGGTAGGAGTTGGTTAGGTATGGAACAGGTGTTTGAGAACAGCCTGACCAAACAAGGCATCCCGGCGGGAGTCCTTGTCCAAGCAGTAATGGGCTGTGAAGGTATGAACCGAGGCCCAGGTGGCCGCTCGACAGATCTGGTCGATGGACACAGAATTTAGATGAGCCATAGAGGTTGCCATGGCCCTCACATTGTGAGCTGTGACATGGCCCTCCAGAGAAAAGTTCTTACTCTGGTAGGCGAAAGAAATACACTGAGCAATCCAAATGGACAGAGTTCTCTTAGAGACTGGAAGTCCTAAATGAGAGGGATCAAAAGCAACAGAGTTGAGAGGACTTTCTATGTTGCTGTGTCCTCTGTAAGTAAAAAGCAAGTGCTCTTTTACAATCCAGGGTATGAAGATTCCTCTCTGCACTTGAAGCATGAGGACCTGGAAAAAAGACAGGTAAATAAACCTCTTGGTTCAGATGAAAAGGTGAGACCACTTTTGGCATAAAGTGTGGATTAGTCCTGAGGACTACCTTGTCATGATGGAACCTTGTATAAGGAGGATTAGCCACCAAGGCTTGCAGCTCACTGATGCGGCGAGCTGAAGTGACTGCAATGAGAAAAATAACCTTCCAGGAAAGGAATTTCAAGGAGGTAGTGGCTAAGGGTTCAAAGGGTGGCTGCATAAGCTGGCCAAGAACCAGATTCAAGTCCCATGCCAGTGGAGGTGGTCTGATGGGAGGTTTAGTCAAAAGAAGGCCTCTCATTAATCTTGCTATAAGAGGATAAGAGGAAATAGGCTGTCCATTGAGAGTTTTAAGGGATGCTGCAATAGCACTCAAATGGACTCTTACTGAATTTGTTTTAAGGCCTGCATGGGATAAATGCAGCAAATACTCTAGTAAAGAATTCAGAGGTATTGCAAGAGGGTTAAGACCCTTTTCTGCACACCAAATGGTAAACCTTTTCCATTTAAAAGCATAGGAACGTCTAGTGGAAGGCTTTCTGGAAGCATGAAGGATATCCTTCACTTGCTGAGAAAGATGCAAATCTTGAAGGTCTAGGCCTTCAGCAACCAGGCTCTGGGGTAAAGAGACTGGGGATTTGGGTGCAACAACGTTCCCTCCTCCTGGGACAGGTGGTCTGGAGCAGATCCCAAGTCCAGGGAGGGAGCTGGAGAGAGGTGCAGAAGTAGAGGGTACCACACTTGGCGAGGCCAATGTGGTGCTATGAGGATCATAGACCCCTTGTCTCTCTGAAGTTTGAAGAGTGTCTTGGGAATTAGGGGAATGGGTGGAAAGGCATAGAGGAAGTCTTGCCCCCAAGGCATCCCTGGCCTGAACTCCCTGACACGGAATTCTGGAACAGAATCGGGGAAGTTTGGCATTCCATGGACTTGCAAACAAGTCTATGTCTGGGGTTCCCCAAATTCGAACGATCCTGGCTATCTGGTCCCCATGGAGGGACCATTCGTGTGGAAGCAGAACTCGACTGAGTCTGTCTGCCCAAGAATTTTGAACCCCTGGAAGATACACTGCCATGAGATGAATTTGATGCTCTCTGGCGAAGGCCCACAATCTCAGAGCTTCGTTGCAAAGCGACAGAGAGCCAGTCCCGCCCTGCTTGTTCACATAGAACATGGCTACTTGGTTGTCCGTGTGGATGAGGACTGTCTTGTAACTGAGCAGGATGTGGAAGACTCTGAGAGCTAGAAAAATTGCTCTGAGCTCTAAGAGGTTGATATGTAGAGATGTCTCTTCTAGAGACCAGATGCCCTGAGTGGAGAGGTCTTGAAGATGAGCTCCCCAACTTCTTGGATAGGCATCTGTTGTAAGGGTTACTTGGGGTATCACCTGTTGAAAGGGGGACCCCAACAACAGATTTTGAGTGGACTTCCACCAGTGAAGGGACCAAAAGAGGCGACTGGAGGTTGATATTTTGTCTGACAGGCAACCTGATGCCTGGGTCCATTGGGTGGATAGAGTCCACTGAGCTGCCCTCATGTGAAGACGAGCGTAAGGAACCACATGCACAGTGGATGCCATGTGGCCTAACAGTTGTAACATCTCTCGAGCAGTTAAATGGGATTTTAACTGAATTTGTGAGGCTAACTGCACCAAGCGTAGGCAACGGGCCTGGGGAAGATAGGCCCTTGCAGTTGTGGTATCCAGCAAGGCCCCTATGAATTCTAGAGATTGAGTAGGGGTCAGATGGGATTTTGGAAAGTTTATTACAAGTCCCAGATACTGAAGGATACAGCTTGTGCAGGTTAGAGAAGTCTGGGCCTCTGACTGGGATGGAGCTCGGATGAGCCAGTTGTCCAGATATGGGAATACGAATATCCCTAGAGTGCGTAGAAATGCAGCTACTACTGCCATGCATTTTGTGAACATCCTTGATGCAGAGGCCAGACTGAAGGGAAGCACTCTGTATTGATAGTGCTTCCCCTGATAAAGGAACGAAAGGAACCTTCTGTGTGTTGGATGGATGAGGACATGGGTGTACGCATCCTTGAAGTCTAGAGAGCAAAGCCAATCCTGACTCTGAAGGTATGAAAGGAGAGTACCGAGAGAAATCATCTTGAATTTCTCCTTGCATAGAAACTTGTTCAATTCTCTGAGATCTAATATGGGTCTGTAGCCCCCTGTTTTCTTTGGGATAAGAAAGTAGGGGGAATAGAACCCTGAACCCTGTTGAAGAAGGGGTACTTCTTCTATTGCCCCTTGGGCAAGAAGGGTAGTGATCTCCTGACCAAGAAGGTCGAGGAGAGATGTCTGAGAATTGAACTGTCTCACCATGGTGTGAGGAGGAAGGTTTAAGAATGAAGCTTATACCCCCTCCCTGATGATGGAGAGGGTCCATTGTTCTGCTGTGATTTGTTCCCATCTGGGAGCAAAGTAATTCAACCTTCCTGGAATGGTGAGAGGCTCTGGATGTTCTAGAGCCAGAAAGGCTAAGCTCTCTAGTTGTAAGTCAAAGGCCCTGAGGAGGCAGAGGCTGTTGGGCCGTAGCAATCCTAGCAGCCTTAGGCTTGGCCTGTTTCGGTTGTTGCTGTCTCTTTGTAGCAAAACGGCCTGCAGAAGATGATTGCTGACCATAAGCAGAATAATATTTCCCTTTTTTGGGAAAAAACCCCCTTTTTGAACAACCTTTTCTTAAAAGGAGCAGAAGTAGACTTTGAAAGTCTATCTAAAGCAGAATTTTCAGCATCCATTTGAGTGGCCTTTGCTTGCCAATCTTTGCCAAAAAGGTTTTTTATTTATTTATTTATTTAGCAAGCATTTGTATACCGCTCCTTCCAGTGATCAGAAGCGGGTAAGATTACATGGAAAAAGCTGTCGAATCAAGACAGAATAATTTTGATTTGTACATAAAGATTCGAAAGGTTAGCACGTCATGCAGAAAATTAACTACTTCTAAGCTAAGGGGATAATAATTTACATATGTACATTTATACATTACAGGTTTTCTGGGGTGCTGTGGGGGAGTTGCCCCTCATGCGAGTTTAGTACAGGTTGAAATGACTTTGAAATAGGTGGGTTTGGAGTTTCTTTCTAAAGTCGGCTAGATCAATGCTGGCTCGTAGGTCTGGTGGGAGTTGGTTCCATAGTGTCGGTGCTGTGTATGAGAAAGCCCTGTTACTAGTGATTTTTTTGACTGATCTGATATCTGTTGGAGTGTGGAGGGTGTTGGAATTGATGGTTCTCCTGTTTCTGTTGGATGGCTGCAATCTGATTAGGGTGTCGAGGAAGGATGGTGCTATGCTGTGGATGAGTTTGAAGGTGGTCGTCAGTATTTTGTATTTTGTGCGGGCTACTATGGGGAGCCAGTGTAGCTCAATTAGTACTGGTGTAATGTGTTCAGTAAGACTTTTCCTCATGATGATCCTGGCAGCTACATTTTGTGCCATTTGAAGGATGTTCAGGGTTTTCTTAGGAAGTCCTTGAAGAATGGCGTTGCAATAGTCGAAATGTGGCATGATGAGTGCTTGAGCAACGGATCTGAAGTCATGGGGATCAATAATATTCCGTATGGGTTGTAGAGTTCTCAGTTTGTAGAAGACTGCCCTGTTGGTTTTGCGCAGGTGAGTTTCCATTTTTAGGTTGCAGTCAAATGTAACTCCTAGATATTTTATTTCTTTCTTTGTACAAGGAAGATTTCCTAGTCCATCTTGAACCCAATGTTCCAAATCAGAAGCTTGTAACCAAGCAACTCTGCGTGCACCTATGGCAATATGGCCGAAGCTCTGCTGGCACCTTCAAAAGAGTCAAAGGCTGCACGGTTGGAGAACTTGGAAATATCCTGGGCATGTTTGAGCCAGGTGAGGAATTCTTCCCTTTTATCTTCTGCAATAAAAGGAGATAAAGTTTGCAGGTGATCTGTAACTTCTTTTAGAAACATCCCCATATAGAGACTATAGGAGTTGATTCTGGCAACAAGCATGCTAGCCTGGAAAATTCTCCTGCCAAAGGCATCTAAGGTTCTGCATTCCCTCCCTGGAGGAGCAGAAGAGTGCCTTTTTGTACTCTTTATCTTCTTCAAAGCAGACTCCACCACAATGGAGTGGTGAGGAAGCTGAGTCTTATGGAAGCCAGGACAAGGAGGAACACGATACATGGTGTCCAACCTGCGAGAATGAGGGGAAGTGGTGAGAGGAGTCTCCCATATGCCCAACATGTGATCATAAAGAATCTCATGTATTGGTAAAGTGGCTGCCTCTTTAGGAGCCTTAGGATATTGTAAAATATCTAATTTTTTGGCTCTAGGCTCTGTTTCAGGGCCACTGAGATAGAAAGGCCCCTGGCCTCTTCCCTAATGAAGTCTTGAAAAGACAAGTCTTCTGGAGGAGACATTCTCCTTTTTGGAGAAGAGGGCTCCTGAGGATGAATCACCGATGCTTCGACAGAGACCTCTGATTCATCAGTCTTCAGAGGAATCCAAGTATCGCCTGTCTGGATGCTCCTGCAGAGCCCGATACGTGTACCAGGTGGTATCGATATCGGGAGTGATCGGTACCGGTTCGGTACCGATGGGCATCACAGAACAGTGTACCGCTGCAGTAGACATCGAAGCGGATGTCTATGCAATCGGTACCGGCACCAGAACCGATGTCGGTACCAGTGCCAGAGTCGGTACCGGCAACGGTGTTTGTTGCAGTACCGAAGGCGTCGCAGCTTGTATGAATGCCGTGATGGCACGCTGCATGGTCAGGATATTCTGATCCATTGACGCAACCAATGTCTGGATGTCGGTACCAGTGGGAACCACCGGTACCCCAGAACATGGTAACAGGTGATCGGTCGAGGCCGTGCCATCGATGTCAACCTGTGACCCCATAGATAAAGCTTTAGAAGCCGGAGCCTCCCGCCGGGGTAATTTTGCTGGTGTAGATTCCTCGAAGGCAAGCCCGGAGGCATCTCGATACTCGGAGGGAGATCTACCCTTCGAGGACCGGCTGGATTTAAGTTTGGTTACCTGAGATCCATGTGAGGAAAAAGAAGCCCTGGAAGACGTTGATGCAACCGAAGCTGCATCCGAGAGAAACAGGGTACTGAGCTTAGCTGCTCGATTCTGTAGACCTCTTTTAGACATCATGGAGCAGGACTCACAATTCGCAATGGAGTGGTCAGGACCTAAACATTTTAGACACCATTCATGGGTGTCAGTGACAGAAATAGTGCCGCTGCACTTCGTGTATTTTTTAAAACCCGAGGCGGGATTTTCCATGAGGAAAATATTTCCTAGGCCTAAGGCCCAAGAAGATAATGCACTGAAGTGAGAAAAAAAAACACAGTAGGTTTTTTTTTTTTAGAATAAAGAAAGAAAAGACCGGCGGTACCGGTCCAGCGTCGAGAAGGCAGACGCGCGACCAAAGAAATAAAATAAAATAAAGAAATTCTTCAGCTGTGACAGGAACACGACCTGCTGGCTCTGCGGAAAAGAAGAACTGGAGAGAGGCGGTTAGGAAAGGTGGGAAGGCAGCGCGCAGGCGCTGTGGGATGCTCCCAAAAGCTTTCCTTTTGGATGCTGGGGAGCGTTCCTGCGCAGGCTCCGTCGGTACCGACGATACCCATATGTGAAGACTCATTCCTGCTTGTTCCTGGAGATCTAGACGCGCCCCAATAAAGTCAAGAGCCTGCACCGACTCGAGGTGAGACTTCGGGTAGTTGACCAAGAACCTCAAGCTCTCCAAGAAGTGGCAATTACAGAAACATGGTTCATAGAAAACCGTGATTGAGATGTAACTATACCTGGCTATACTTTATTCAGAAAGGACAGGGTAGGAAGAAGGGGAGGAGGAGTGGTACTATATGTAAAAAATACTATTAAAGCTTTGGAATTACAGAGCTTAAAAGGGAGAGAGGAGGCATTGTGGGTTAAACTAGAAAGAGGGAAAGAGAAATCTATTTGCATTGGTGTGATATACAGACCTCCCTCACAAGAGGAAGAGGTGGAGAGTGAGTTATTTGAAGACATATGCAGCATTGCTAGGAAAGGGGAAGTGCTACTGATAGGAGATTTCAATATGCCAGATGTTGACTGGCACATTCCTGCTGCAGTATCATCTAGAAGTAAGGAGATCCTAGATTCTCTACAGGGAGAATTATTCAGGCAATTGATAACAGACCCCACACGTGAAGGGGCCATACTGGACTTGGTGCTTACCAATGGTGAAAGTATTTCTGATGTTGTAGTGGGAGATCATTTTGCATCCAGTGATCACCAAATGGTGTGGTTCAGTATTAGGACTAGGGCTGTTAGAATCCATTCAAAAGTGAGGATCTTAGACTTTAGGAAGACTAACTTTGCGAAAATGGGCCAATATCTCAGGGAGTTGTTAGCGGGATGGGAACAGCTGGGGGATGTAGAAAAACAGTGGGCAAAACTGAAAGGGAATATTTTAAGGGCAACCAACCTTTTTGTTAAAATGGTAAATAAAGGTAAAAGGAAAAGGAGACCGCTATGGTTTTCGAAAGAAGTAGCTGAAAAAGTGAAGAAAAAGAGGGAGGCCTTCATGAAATACAAGAGATCACAGAAAAAAGAAGAGAGGCATCTGTATTTGGAAAAACTGAGAGAAGCTAGCAAAGATTCAAGAGGAGGAGGAAATAGCCAATGCAATAAAATGGGGGGATAAGACATTTTTCAGATATATTAGTGAGAAGAGGAAGGGCAAAAGTGGTATTATCAGACTAAAGGGTGCAGGGGAGGAATATGTAGAAGCTGATAAGGATAAAGCGGAATTGCTTAACAAATATTTTTGTTCTGTGTTCTGTGTTCACAGATGAAGAACCAGGAGCAAGACCTCAGAAAACACCCACAAATAGGAACAGAAGCGAGGGACATCTTGAACAATTTTCAGAAGACTGTTTGTGAGAAACTAGCTCAACTTAAAGTAGACAAAGCGATGGGACCGGATGGGATACACCCTAGAATACTGAGGGAACTTGGGGACGTTCTAGCAACTCCACTGACTGACCTTTTCAATGCCTCGTTGGAGTCGGGAGTGGTGCCGAAGGACTGGAGAGAGGCTCATGTGGTGCCTTTACACAAAAGTGGAAGTAAGGATGTGGTTGAAAACTACAGGCCGGTTAGTTTAACTTCGGTGGTGAGTAAATTATTGTAAATGCTGCTGAAAGAGAAAATAGTGAGGTTTCTGGAGTCCAGCTGATTACAGGATCCGAGGCAGCATGGGTTCACCAGAGGCGGGTCTTGTCAGACAAATCTGATCGATTTCTTTGACTGGGTGACCAGGGAGTTGGACCGAGGGAGAGCTCTAGATGTGGTGTATTTAGATTTCAGTAAAGCCTTTGACACTGTTCCTCACAGGCGACTTATAAACAAGCTGAGCACCCTAGGGATGGACCCTAAAGTTACTGCTTGGGTTAGAAATTGGATGGGTGGGAGGCGACAAAGAGTACAAGTAAATGGAGCTCACTCTGAGGAGAAGGATGTTACCAGTGGTGTGCCCCAGGGATCTGTCCTTGGTCCGATTCTTTTTAACATCTTTGTTAGTGATATAGTGGAAGGGCTGTCGGGTAAGGTCTGCCTCCTTGCGGATGATACCAAAATCTGCAATAGAGTAGACAACCAGGAAAGTGTAGATAACATGAGGATGGATCTAGCTAAGCTTGAAGAATGGTCTAGAATTTGGCAGCTGGGATTTAATGTTAAAAAATGTAAGGTCATGCATTTGGGCTGCAGCAATCCAAAGGAGCAATATAATATAGGGGGTGAAGTACTTTTGTCCACTAAAGAAGAGCGGGACCTAGGCGCGGTTGTCTCTGATGATCTTAAAGTAGCTAAACAGGTAGAAAAGGCGACGGCAAAAGCTAAAAGGATGCTTGGCTGCATACGGAGAGGAATGGCTAGCAGAAAAAAGGAGGTGATAATGCCTCTCTATAAGTCTTTGGTGCGACCTCATTTGGAGTATAGTCTGGAGACTGCACCTTCAAAAGGATGTGAACAGGATGGAGTCGGTGCAGAGGGTGGCTACTAAAATGATTAGTGGTCTTCATTATAAAGCGTATGAGGACAGACTGAAGGATCTTAATATGTACACCTTAGAGGAAAGGCGGGATAGAGGTGATATGACTGAGATGTTTAAATACCTCCGTGACATAAATGTTCAGGGAGAGAGCCTCTTTCAATTGAAAGCAAGTTCTGCTACCAGGGGACATGGGATGAGGGTGAAGGGAGATAGATTCAGGAGTGATATACGGAAATATTTCTTTACGGAAAGAGTAGTGGATCCGTGGAATAGTCTTCCCAGTAGAGGTGGTAGAGATGAGGACAGTAAATGAATTCAAAAAAGCATGGGACAAACACAGAGGATCCTTAAAGGTAAAAAGGGGACTGTTGTAGTTGTTGATATGGAAGGACAGACCAGATAGGCCATGTGGTCTTTTTCTGTCATCATGTTTCTATGTTTCTAAGAAGACAGCGCACGACATCGCTCGCCGAGCCTCCTAGACCGAGGAGCCCATTATGAGCCAGTTGTCGAGGTAGGGAAAGACTGGCATGCCCTGACACTGAAGGTAAGCGGCGACCACAACGACGCACTTTGTGAAGACTCGCAGGGCAGATGCGAGGCCAAAGGGGAGCACCCTGTACTGGAAGTGCTCTCCCTGCACCCTGAAATGCAGATACTTCCTATGTTGGGGGTGGATTAAGATGTGGGCGTAAGCATCCTTTAGATCTAAGAAGCATAGCCAGTCGTCCTCCTCGAGGAAGGGCAGCAGAACACCAAGAGAAAACATCTTGAATTTGTCCCGCACCAGAAACTTGTTTGACTTGCGGAGGTCGAGGATGGGCCGTAGACCCCCCGTCTTTTTCGGACGAGGAAATACCGGGAATAGAAGCCCCGACCTTGAGGGTGCGGAGAGACCTTCTCGATTGCCCATTGGGCGAGGAGAGAGTGTAATTCCCACTGCAGCAGAAGCTGGTGTGCGGGGAGTCGAGGAGGCTCCACCGGGGAGAAAGGAGGTGGAAGCCTGTCGAAGTGAAGGTGACAGAGTCTCGGACGACTTGGAGAACCCAGGTGTCCGAGGTGATGGAAACCCATGATGGAGTGAAGTGGGAAAGGCATCCCCCCACTGGCTGCTGCATTGCCGGAGGGCGAGGGACTATGCCGATGGTGTCAAAACCCCTGAGTGGGTTGTGGGGGAGTCGGTGTTTGGGCCTTCGTCCCTTTCGGCTTATGATGCCCTTGGCCAGATTTTCCCTGTGCCAGAGTGGTCGGCGTGGTGGTAGTCAGATATCCCCAATACTGGAGATTCTTTCTAGGGAAGAAGGGCTTCTTGGTTTGCTGCTTCTTCCGAGGCAGGGTGGAGGTTTGCGTGAGAGACGGGTTCTAGTAACGAACTCCATCTCTATCTCGGTGGCCTTATCCTCCATTGGCTTGCTGAAGAGCTGCTCGCCAAGGCAGGACACGTCCAGGAGTTTCTCCTACACCTATTGCTCCAAATCAGAGGATTGGAGCCATGCCTGGTGGCGGGCCCCACATGCCCGCGGCCGCCACCCGAGCCGATGTCTCTAAGCCATCATAGGAGGCTCGGGAGAGATACTTAGAGCAGTCTGCGACGGACTTTAACAGGGTGCCGAACCTATTGAGGGGCTCTCCTTTGAGGCCCACATTGAACCCCCCGAGCTCCTTAGCCAAATCGCACAGGAACATTCCGATGTACAGTTGGTATGCCTGGATGCGACAAGAGCATGGAGCGTTGGTAGGCCTTGCAACCCAAGGCATCAAGGGCTCGCGACTCTCGGCCGGGTGGTACCGACGAATGCGATTTCGGGCTCTTTTGCTTCCTCATGGCCGATTCCACCACCATCGAGGTGTGTGGGAGTTGGGTCTTTTGGAAGCCTGGCCCACGTTGTGCCTTGTACATTGTGTCAAGGCACTTGCTTACGATGGGGTCTGAGGCCGGAGCCTCCCACATGTGGAGCAGCAGCCGAGATAGAATAGGAGGTACAGACACAGTGAGAGATTCCCTGGGCGGGGTCTCATACTGAAGAATGTCAAGTTCTTCAGCACGAGGGTCCTCCTCAGCCTGGGTGGCCAGGTTAAGGGCCCATGCCATGTCCCGAATGAACACCAGGAAGGAGGTGTCCTCGGGTGGTGAGCGCCACTGGAATGCGGGCGGTGAGGGGTCCGATGGAAGATCTCGGTGGGTACGGGTTTCCGGGGAGGTGTCCCCAATGGACTACTAATCCGAGAAATCGGTCGAGGAGTCCGAGTCGGGCAGATCATTTTGTCCAATGGCCGGTGCTCACTTGGCGCCAGAGGCCCTGGACGACCTGGCCTCTGAAGAACAGGAAGGCGAGTGAGACCGACATCGAGGCCCCTCAAGAGGCTCACGGCTCTTGGGGATTTCCTGGATGGATTTGGATGTCCCACGCGAGGGACCTGCAGTCTCTGGGCGCGAGTCAGCAAAGCTGGCCGTGAGCGCCTACTGGGAAGCAATGAACACAGAAACGCTGCATTCCAGCGCCAGCATGTGGGATTCCCACGCGGACGTGGGGCCCTGTGACGCCGATCCCGGGGTCACCGGGTCGGGCGTCAAGGAGGTCCTCACCGGGATGACCCTCAGGAGACTGGGCACCTTCGCCGGAGGCCTCTGCTTCCGTGCGGGTACCTTTGTGTGGCCGCTCCCTGTCCGACTCTTGGGAACGCCGAAGGGGGTTAAGTGACCGGGCAAGGGAGTGCTCGCGCTTGTTGGGAGCCCCCGACAGTGACTTTGAGGCCTTCTTTTTGTGCCGTTCCACCTCAGGGGACCCTGGTCGGAGTGCCGCCGAGAGTGCGGGGCTGCAGGGAGGGACCCCACCGGGGGAGAGACGACCGAGGGTGCCACCGGGGACTCCGAGGCGGCATTTCGGAAAATGTCTTCGGACTTCTGCTTATGGCTGAGCAGGGCTTTAGAGGACATTTTCTTGCAGAGTGAACAGAGCTCTGGGTCATGGTCGGCTCCCAGGCACCACAGACAACAGTCATGAGTATCCGTAAGCGACATGTTCCTAGAGCATCTATCGCATTTTTTGAATCCGGTGGCCATGGAGGTAAAAATGGCCCTTGCGAGGTCGAAGACCCACATGACCAGCGGTTAGAAGAAAAAGGGTGCGAAGCCCGTAACGGAAAAATGAGAAAAAAAAAAAGAGCATCCCCAATAGTTCTAAAAAAAGTAGAGCAGGGGAAGGACGGGTAGAGGACCAGTGCAACCGGAAAATAGAGAAGCCTGTCAGGCAAAAAAACCCGAAAACTGCATCCGATGGGCTCCACAGAAAAAGGGAGACTGAGCAAGATAGTACCCTTGGGCGGGAAGAGGACCACACATATGTGGCAGCAATCCCAAAGGCTTTCTTTGAAAGCTGGGGAATTGCTCCGTCCGGGCTCAGTCAGTGCCAATATCACCCATAAATAAAGACTGACTTCCTGCTTGTTCCTGGAGAATTCAGAGTCTCCTCCAAACACAGACTGCATGGCCTGGAGAGAGTGGATGTCGATAGTCCCCCTTATGCCTGGTATGCCGATGCCCTAGGGCCTCAGACTCTTACACACTAGAGAGGGAGATGGCTCCAGCCACCAGAATCAATACCAGTCTCCCACTTGATGTCCCAGCTGCCACGGGGCAGGGCATGGGTCTCCAGGATAGGCTGGAAGGAGTGTGGCGATGACACACACTGTGCTGCAAAGCCTGCATTCTGTAGGGCCTCCACCGCTGTGAAGTGAGCTTCCAAGGCTCATAGGCGTTCCTCTAGAACCACACCGATGAGGACATCTATGCTGCAGCAATTGCCTGTGACACACAATGATCAGAGTGAGCATCGGGAGACATTCAGCTGAACTTCTGGGCATTGGGAGAGGGTCCTCTCACTGTGGAAGCTTGGCCAGCGTACAGGCACTCAATGTCCATCTCGTGCCGAGAGGGGCTGTGGTGGTGCTGCACATGGATCTTCTCCTTGTGCTTCCCCTTCGACAGGGCCTCTGAAGAAGGTTTCCCCTCATCATTTGAACCCTTCTGCTCAGACTGAACCCTCTGCTCTTTTCCCTTAGCCACCTCAGGTGTGTATGAGGGAGTCAGGACCGAGTATGCCAAATCAGATGAGTCAAATAGGGACGACTCCTGCTTTTCCCGACCCTTCAACCCTTGACGCGTCATTTGCAAGCAGATCTCGCAGGATCCCAGCTGGTGATCAGGTCCAAGGCATTGTAAACATGAATTATGGCAGATCGTGGCAGAAAAGTCTTGCTACATTTGGTACATTTCTTAAAGCCACTAACAGGCTTAGATATGCTGAAAAATACTGTCTCGGCAAAATCAAACTGGAAAAAGGCCGTGGGTGGGAAAAAGTCCCCGAAGGGGAAAAAAGACACTAAAAAATGCAAAAGATTACTGAAAAAAAAACCACCCAAAGGGTAAGAAAAAAAAAACAGACAGGCGGGTGAAAAAACAAGCAAAAGCTCAGCCACAAGGGCAAGAAATTCAAACTTTTTTCCAGACTGCAGGAACACATCTGTAGGAGCTCTGTGGAAAAAAGACTGGAGAATATGGTGCCACAGTGGACGGAAAGGCAGGCGCACATGTGCAGTGTACCTCCCAAAAGCTTCCTTTGGAAGCTGGGGAGCTTTCCGTGCGGGGCTCCTTCGGTGACATCACCCATACATGAGGACTTATTTCCTGCTTATTCACGAAGAAAGATTATCTTGAGGTTAAATTAAATCCAAATCAAAATAAAGGTAAAGCATACAGGTGACATATTGGTGACAAATATAATAAAAAGGAGATGGAACTCATAATAAGGATTACACAAAACAAATATATGTGCCCAGATGAAACTCAGGCCCGATTTTCATCTAGGCAGGCTATGCGCCACATCGGCATATAGCCTGCCCACCAATCCCCATTAACCTGGATTTTCACTTTTGCGGCAACAGAAGTGAAAATCCAGGTTTGGCTGGATGCGCCCAGAGCCACCAAGGATAAACAGGTAGCAGCAATTTTCGATGCTACCCACTTAGCCTTTGCGCCTTAAAGATAGGCGAGGAAAAACTATCTTTAAAGCACAGAAGGCTAAGCGGGTAGCAAAGAAAATTGCTGCTACCCATTTAGCCCTTTCCTCCCCCCTGGCTCCAACCCGGAACGCCCCCAACATATCCCAATGCTAATCACATAGCATCTGGGAGCATTAGGGACTTATCCGGGATTTTCCAAAGGCACTACCCGTGTAGGTGTCTTTTGAAAATCCCAGATAAGGCATTTACACGGTTAACAAGGGCAATTACCCATGTAAATGCCTTCGAAGATGCCGCCCATCAAAATTTATATAGAAACTTATACAAACATGGTTGTAAAATAAAGTATAATATAGATAATTACTAGACAAAAAAGTGCCCTAAGTCAGACCCTAAGGGTCCGATTCCAGTGCGGATGTAGAAGCCCTTTGGGCGCCCGGCCAGAGCCAGACACATAGAAGGCATCGCAATTCTGATCCCGTGAGGCATATCTATCCCCACGGGATCAGAATCGCAAACAGGCCTGTATCATGCAGGCCCAGACCTCAATTCAGTCTGGCCTGCACGTACAGGCCTTCCCCGACTAACTCAGTCAGGGCTTTTAAATGGAGCTGTGGAGACACAACAACACAACTATGATCATCACACCTCACGATTATCAGAAAACCAAACAATCCACATCTGCAAGAGCGCTCTCACTTTATGCCCCATCAATATGAGCTCACTTCCTGATAAACATGCGTGTGATAACCGATACCAAAGACTTCAGGAAGAAGCTCAAAACTCTACTGTACACAAACCACCTGGAGCACATCACCTAACCTCCAGACAGACAAAAACACCCAAACTACCACCTGTTAACTTGTGGTAGACAAACAGGTAGACAAAGGTGAGTCGGTTGATATAGTGTATCTGGACTTTCAGAAAGCCTTTGACAAGGTCCCTCATCAGAGGTTTTGGCAAAACTAAAAAGTCATGGGATAGGAGGCAGTGCACTATTGTGGATCAGGAAATGGTTTAAAGAAAGAAAGCAGAGGTAGGGCTAAATGGTCAATTTTCCCAATGGAGAAAGGTGAATAGTGGAATACCCCAGGGATCTGTGCTGGGTCCGCTGCTTTTTGACATATTCATAAATGACACGGAAAAGGGAATAACGAGCGAGATTATTAAATTTGCAGATGACACAAAAATATTTAAAGTTGTTAAAACCCATGAGGATTGTGAAAAATTGCAAGAGGATCTTAATAAATTGGAAGATTGGGCACCCAAATGGCAGATGAAATTTAATGAGGACAAGTGCAAATTATGCAGCTAGGAAAGAACAACCCAAACTATGGTTACATGATGCAAGGTTCCACATTAGGAATCACCACTCAGGAAAACGATTTAGGCGTCATCGTGGATAACATGTTAAAATCCTCCACCTAGTGTGCAGTGGCAGCCAAGAGAGCAAATAGAATGCTAGGTATCATAAAGAAAGGAATGGAAAATAAAACAAAGGATATTATAATGCCTCTGTATCGTTCCATGGTGTGGCCGCACCATGAATATTGTGCGCAATTCTGGTTGCCATATCTTAAAAAGGATATAGCATTATTAGAAAAGGTACAGAGAAGAGCCACAAAAATGGTAAAGGGGATGGAAGGATACCCCTATGAAGAGAGGTTAAAAAGGTTAGGGCTCGGAGACAGGCAGAGAGAAACGCCGGAGAACGCGGAGTGGGTCATCAGCTCCTGGACTGCCGTGGCTGGAGTGTGCCAGAGGATCCGGCAGGCGGCCCCGGGACACCCTTGTACCTTGGTCTTATTAGTCTATGTATATATTTTGTCCTATTTCCTGACCGCGGAGCGTGGCTCGAAGGGGCGTGGTCAAAGGGGCAGATACGCCCCTTTGGCGCCCCTTCGGCAACACAGCGGCGCTCGTTTGCATTTCCGTTTCTGCTCGGTTTTCGTTTGATATTTGCCTTAGTTAGTTAAGTATGGGTAAACGGAAGGCGAAGGGCACCTCTAAGGCGTCTGAAATTGTTGCTGGGGATAAGCCGAGTGGTCCTTTGGATAGGCATTTTTTGCCTGTCCCTGTTGCGCAGTCCTCTCCAGATGGGGTCTCCCTAAATTCCAGTGGGAGATGCCCTCCCCCATTACCTGTGCCTTTGCATCTGTCTGGGTTATCCGTGGAGTCTCCGGAAACAGCAAGTATAAAAGTTCCTATTGTATTTCCTAAGCCTGTTCAATCTGTTTCTCTTAGTAGTGTTACTGAAGTTTCGTCTGGGCCCCCCAGTGGTGAGATTACCCTGAAAGATATTTGGTCTGCTTTGCTTGCTATCGACAAGAAAATGTCTTCAACTTTAAATGCTCTTTGTACATTTTCTCAGGAGGCTGTTGTTTCTTTTCAACAGCTAGATGAGATAGTTTGTTCTGTCGATAAAGCTGTTACTAAATTAAATTCTCAGGTTCCATCGCTTGTTGTGGCTCATACTGCCAGGGTTAAGGATTCCTTGGTATTATATTCTCGGTTAGAGGCCTTAGAGAATTTGTCACGTTCCTGTAATCTCAGATTTCTGAATTTTCCGCAAACCCCTTTATTGTCACCTAGAATATTACTTGAGAAATATTTTAAGGAAATATTAGAGATATCGGACCCTATTGTGGTCTCGCAAACTTATTACCTTTTTTCTAGTGTTAAAAAGGTTAGTCCCACCGAGGGTGCCCTTGACGAAATTGTTCCTAATATTGCAAACTTAACTGCGTTTCTGGAAGACTCTACTGACAATATCCCCTTTCGCTCTACTTTACTGGTTACATTTGCCTCTCTTGAAGCTAAGCAGCGTATTTTGCATGCTTTTTTTAAAGTAAAGTCTGCCCTTTTTTGTGGTCAGACCATTAATATATTTCCTGACGTTTCTCGCGAGACTCAGCTTCGGCGGAGGCAATTCTTGGCTCTGAAATCTAAGGTTTTGGCAATTGAAGCTACCTTTTTTTTACGTTTTCCATGCAAGTATGTTGTTAATTTTGAGGAAGCCACATATGTTTTCATGGATGTAATTCAGTTAGAGAAATTTGTTTTTGATCGCTCAGGTACAGTTGTTGGAGATAATTCTGGTTCTTAGATAGATATTCTCCGAATTGTAGGCCTTCGGGCCTTGTTTTCTATTCTTAAGTGTTTTTTCTTTCCTTAGTAATCTTGACCGTATTCCATAATGTGGACTTTATCAGCTTCATTTTTTCCTGAAGTTATATTTCTATCATGTATTGTATCGTGATTTACCTTTGCTTATTTGGTGTAATTTTCATCAAAATTCAATAAAAAAAATAAAAAAAGGTTAGGGCTCTTCAACCTGGAAACGAGACAGCTGAGGGGAGATATGATAGAGGTCTATAAATTAATGAATGGAGTGGAACAGGTAAACAGATTCATTGTTTACGTCATCAGAATATAGAAAGACTAGGGGACATGCAATGAAGCTACAGGGTAACCTATTTAAAACTAATAAGAGAAAATATTTTTTCATTCAACGTGTGATCAAACTCTGGAAATTGTTACCGGAGGATGTAGCAAAAACTGTTGGTGCAGCTGGGTTTAGAAAAGGTTTGGACAAGTTCCTGGGGGAAAGGTCCATAAACCATTATTAAAAGGGTTCCGGGATATCACTGCTTGACCCAATACAAGCAGTGCGGAACCTGTGTCTTTTGGGGAAACTGCTAAGTACTTATGACCTAGATTGGCCACTGTTAGAAACAGGATACTGGACTTGATGGACCTTGGTCTGACCCAGTATGGCATATCTTATGTTCTTTTGAGGCTATTTTTTATTTATTTAACCGGTCTTTTTATACCGCTTTATCATTTCAATCAAAGCGGTTTACGTCGAAACTTAAACTTGGTAATGTACATTAAACAGGGACATTGATAATAACCTGGAATTTTTTTTCTGAGGCAATGGACGGTTAAGTGACTTGTCCAAGGCCACAAGGAATGCTAGTGGGAATTGAACCCTGGTCTCTTGGTTCCAAAGCCAGTGCTCTAACCATTAGGCTACTCCTCCACTCCATGGACCAACACTTCCCTTTAACGCCACAAGCTTGAACTGTACATAGTTTTGTCAAATATATGACACTACATAAGTTAATTTGTTACTGGTCCACCTTCCCCCTCCCCTGCTTGAGCTTTCCTTGTATACTGGTTAAGTGTTCTTTGTGTTCTGTTGAGTTGTAATGTAAATCGCTTTGATTGAAGGATAAAGCAGTATAAAAAAATGGTTAAATAAATAAATTTTCCATGCATTCTAACAACTCTCTGGCTGCAGTCTATCTTCTTTTTGGTAAGAGGACAGTAAGAATGGACTGTTCCAATCCGAAGCTGATGTCCATATCCTCAGCAAGCTCCCTATAGTCAATCGACGATTTGAGCGTATTGTGGCATGCACTGCTTCAATTGTGTCTTCATTCCTGCTCATGAATGGCCTTCCAGAACGTTCGTCACTGTCAACACTTTGGTGGCCCCCTTGGAAGCCTTTCTACCAGTCAAACTAGAGCACGACTTATATATTCATTGCCATACGCTTGCTGTAACTTGTCATAAGTCTCTTTGCACAAATCTCCAGGTTTCTGGCAGAATTTAATGCAAATTCGCTGTTCAGTTTTTTCACTCATCGTAAATCTGACAAACTGCTTTTACATGATACCAAACATCACATGATTAAAAAAAGTACAGGTGTGCTGCAGTCACACTACACTCTGCACATGCAGAGCACACAACTAGGTCGATGTATTGTCATATAGCTACATAATAAGTCTCAATATTTTTTGATCACACCTCATACATTACATTTTATTTTACAACCATGTTTGTTTAAGTTTCTATATATATAAAGCGTATCATTCTACAAATTATGTGTAATCCTTACTATGAGTTTCATCGCCTTTTTATTATATTTGTCACTTATTACCAGCATGCTTTACTTTTAATTTACTTGGAATTATTTTAACCTCGCAATAATGTATGTATACGTATATATTACATATATACATTTGTTTATGTTTAATATGTTGTTTTATGTTTTTAATATAAGGTCCCATAGCCCCTGATGAAGGCTCCCACTAACCAAAACACAGCCCGTCTAGGGACAGACTCTTGGACACTAATAAAAGGCTGTTATTTATCCTTCTATGGTGTTGTTTCATCACCCTGCTCTTCTGTGTTCTGTGCTGCGTTTTGCCGGGGGTGGTTGCTTTGTTTCTGGACAACACAGAGAAGCTAGTTTTATCTACCTCCAGCAGGTGGCAAGGTGTTTGGACTGGTCCAGTAAGTGCAGATAGACTTATCTACTCTGGCCCACACCATGATGCTGTAAGTCTGTGTGACTGAGACCTGTAGGCCCAACAGATGCTTCTTTAAAACCTATAGTTTTTTCCAATGTGTTTTTTCTAATGTTGTTCAATTGGGAGATTGGCGACCTTGGAATGAGAGGCGATAGGTTTCCTATCTAGAAATTTGGCATATGGTAATAAAAATGGAATCTACTCTGATTAATTATCTCAGTTGAATAAGTTCTTGGGAGAGACAATTTCTAAACTGTATGGTCTCGAGAATGAATTAGGTTTTAAATCGACAAACTTTGGATGTATATGTTAAAAAGACAGAATAGCTAGAGATGTCTAACAATGCTTTGATTAAAGGAAATCTCCTTGAGAATGAGGTTGCGATGGACAAAGTCCAGAGGGTAAATAATCTGCGTTTTTTAAAATGTTCCTTATTATATTACAATTTCTGCTTTTGAGATGCTTAAACATTACCTTGTTGATATTTTGCCATTTGATTTCAATGCTCTCCCTGCTGTACAAAACGTATATTATATACCTGCTTCTATAAAAGACATTCCAGTTAAATCCTCTACACAGGAGAGCATGGGTCACTTAATCTGATTACTTGAAACCTCTGGAGGAGTGTGCATCTTGTGCTACAATAGTAATAACTTTTGCAAGTATTTCTGATAGAAATCAGGTTTTTTCTTCATTCTTTAAGGAATGGATGACACATTTTCATGCCAATAGGATATTTGTATTTCCTGACCTGTCTCATCAGACCCTGGAGTTTAGGAGGAGATACCTACAGTTGAGGCATACAGCCTTAGCTGTAGGTTTGACCTTTTATCTCAGGTATCCTAGGAGATGTCCATTAAATTTCAGGATAACGATTATATATTTTATGACCTTTCACAACTAGAATCCTTGATAATTACTCAATTAAAGAATGCATAGTTTTATTATTTGCTTCAGATTCCCCACATGGTTGAATATTTTTGTTTTGTGACACTAAGTGCAAAGTTTATCCTGCTGACCTTATCTTCTTGTTTTTATCTTTTCTTATATGCTTCTACTTTTAATTGATTATCTTTGGAGTTTTTTCATTATTTATATATATATATATATATATATATACACACACAGGGTGGCCCAAAAAAGTGAGAACATCTCGTAAATTAAAAGCTTAAACAGTTTACTTATTTACCTTTTTTAGCTATATAATGTCTTTATTTTGACAATTTTCGGTCGCCATCTTTTTTTTTAATAAATTTGTCAATAGTTTACATCTGTCTTTTTGAATTTTTAAATAACTTATATGCTACGAGATGTTCTCACTTTTTCTGGGCCACCATGTGTATATATACTGTCATGAAGCTGAAGCTACTGAGAGTGCAGACTTAGAAAAAAAACCGTGTCTTTCATAGAGCTGTTGATGTGCAGAGGATGCAATTACCTTGCAGCCCAGCTAGAGGGAACAGGGGCAAAACTACTGAGGCTGAGTTAACACACCCAGCCACTGTTTATGTAAGAGCTAATCAGCTGCACCTAACGACAAGCCCGGGAAACTCAAAGGTAGAATGCCTTTATAAGAGAAAGGCAGTCCAGAGGAAAGCAGGCCAGCAGGAGGAACCAGTCCAGAGGAAAGCAGGCCAGCAGAAGGAACCAGTCCAGAGGAAAGCAGGCCAGCTGAAGGAAACAGTTCAGAGGGAACCGGTCCAGAGGGAAGCAGTCTGGAGGAAAGCAGCCCTGAGAGGGACAGTCCAGAGACAGACTGCCAGGAGAAGCACTTCAGACGGAAGGAGTGACACCTCCAGCCCAAGCAGCATAGCTGGATCAAGCAGAACGCCCAGAACAGTAAGTGCTGGAAAAGGAGCAGAGAAAGTCAGAAAGAAAGACAGCTCGAGGAGAGTCAGTCTGGAGAGAGACTCGGTAGCAAAGGACCACAGAGGCAAAGAGCTTGAGAGGAGAAAGCCATGCTTTGAGAGGGGCCTACGCTCACCAGAGGAGTCTGAATCAGGATTAAGAGGTACAAGAAGGAAAGGTTCTGATAGCAGAGCTACCTTTACCCAGAAGCAAGGAAATCCAGATTCCTCACCAGGTTTTCCTAAACTACAGAAAGGGCAAGCACTGCTCAGAAGGTTCCAAGGGAAAGCCTATCTCCAGAGAGAGGTGCCTCCGAGAGAAAGCTCCAGTTATACCGGCTACAGGAGGAAGCCCAGGTATGGTGCCACTTCATTTATAAAAGAAAAGGTTTATCTCCTAGAAGCTCTGGTGAAACAGATGCTCAGTGCAGGAGAAAAGTAAACAAGTCAGAGCTTTACAAACCAGTATTTAAGGGCAGAAGAACAGGCCATGTTCGTTTGGGAGCCTTAGAACAGCCCTATTGGAAACAAGCAAACAGAGACAAAGTCTGGGAAAGTATAGCAGCAAGGGAGACATCCAATTCAGAGGGCGAGGCCAGTGACCCAGAGTCCATGGAAATAGACCTAGAGAATCCTATTCCCATGCCTCCAGATTAATTTCTGGATTGTACCTTGTGTATTGCTAGCAGCCTTGAGTCATTAGCAGAACTGTGAATTGAACAGACCTTTTTGCTTTGAGAATGCTCATCTTTTGTGCCAAGTGCCAGAGAACTGCTTTGCTTATTTAAGTTGCTCTGAAGTAAGAGAATCTTTTAGTTAATCTCTCCAATCAACTGTGAAACTTGTAACAGTTTTTCTTCTTGCTTATGTTTGGTGAAACCCTGAAAGAAAGGACTTTCTTTATTTCTGTGCCTTACTGAGCCTTTGCGTTAAAGGGGAAATAAAAGCCTTAATACCCTCTATTTGGCTTATACAATTTGTTCATACAAGGAGCTGGACTACAAAGACCAACCTGCACTTGGCCTTAAAGAGCCCTTTCCTCCTTGAAACAATAAAAATGCTCAGCCTACCCTTACAGCCACTGGCCACAAGGGAGTGCTGACGACAATACATATATACACATACACATATACATACGTATATACAGCATAGTTACTCACCTGTAACAGGTGATCTCTGGGAACAGCAGGAATTTAGTCTTCACATATGGGTATCGTCGGTACCGATGGAGCCTGCGCGGGAACGCTCCCCAGCATCCAATTAGAAAGCTTATGGGAGCATCCCACAGCGCCTGCATGCTGCCTTCCCGCCTTTCCCAACTGTCTCTCTCCAGCTGAGTTTAAAGCTGAGACAAAGAAAGAGAGAGAGAAAGGGAAAGAAAAAAAGAGAGAGAGAGAGATACAACTCCTAGGGGAGGTGGGTGGGTTGTGAAGACTAAATTCCTGCTGTTCCCGGAGATCACCTGTTACAGGTGAGTAACTATGCTATCTCCAGGAACAAGCAAGAAAGCACAGTTACTTACCTGTAACAGGTGATCTCTGGGAACAGCAGGAATAAGTCTTCACATATGGGTACGTCGGTACAGACGGAGCCTGCGCGGGAACGCTCCCCAGCGTCCAATCAGAAAGCTTTTGGGAGCATCCCTCAGCACCTGCGTGCTGCCTTCCCGCCTTTCCAACTGTCTCTCCTCAGTTGAGTTTTATAGTTGAGACAAAGAGAGAGAGAGAGGAAAGGAAAGATAGATAGAGAGATACAACTCCTAGGGGAGGTGGGTGGGTTGTGAAGACTTATTCCTGCTGTTCCCAGAGATCACCTTTTACAGGTAAAGCGTAGTTACTCACCTGTAACAGGTGTTCTCCAGGAGCAGCAGGAATCAGTCCTCACTTATGGGTAACGTCGGCGCCGACGGAGCCCTCGCGGAGCAATTTTCCCCAGCTTTCAAAGAAAGCCTTTGGGAATTGCAGCGCGCATGCGCGGTCGTCTTCCCGCCCGAAGGTGCCATCTTAGCCAGTCAGATGACATAGCTAAAAAGACAGCATAAAAATTTGCAAAAAGAACATAAGCAGACGATTGCAACTCCAAGGGGAGGAGGGAGGGTAGTGAGGACTGATTCCTGCTGCTCCTGGAGAACACCTGTTACAGGTGAGTAACTACGCTTTCTCCAGGACCAAGCAGGAAGTCAGTCCTCACTTATGGGACTCCCAAGCTCAAGGCTACCGGAGACCCTAAGCACAAAAATGAGCTCCCTCTAGCTCAGCAGCACAGAAGGAAAGAATCTTCGCTGAATTAACACCCACCGGTAGCCCACATCCGGGATGGAGGGTAGGAGTTGCTCAGACCTCAAAGAGATTACGGAGGACTGCCTGTCCGAAAGCACTGTCCCTGCGGGACTCCCTCTCGAGACAGTAATGGACCGCAAAAGTCTGGCTCGAAGACCAAGTAGCGGCCCGGCAGATGTCTGCCAGCGGAACAGAGCGGAGGTAAGCCACTGACGTAGCCTTTGCCCGAACGCAATGAGCCGTGACTCGACTTTCTAAGGAGAGTCCGGCTGCCCCATAAGCCCAAGAGATACAGTCCGCAACCCAGATGGACAGAGTACGCTTGGAGACCGGGAGCCCCAATTTATTGGGGTCAAAAGACACAAAAAGCTGAGCAGCTTTACGGTGCTCCCGCGTACGGTCAAGGTAGAAGTTCAGAGCCCTTCTACAGTCCAGGGTATGGAGGACCGTTTCAGCTCGGCTGGAGTGTGGTCTGGGAAAGAAGGTTGGAAGTACCACCTCCTGATTGATGTGAAAAGGGGAGACCACTTTCGGAAGAAATTTAGGGTGAGTCCGTAGGACTACCCTATTTTTGTAGAACCGAGTGTAAGGGGGATCAGACACGAGGGCCTGCAATTCACTTACGCGTCTAGCGGAAGTGAGGGCTATCAAGAACAGTGTTTTCCAAGACAGAAAACGGAAAGAACAGGTAGCCATAGGTTCAAAAGGCGGACAGGTGATCCGCTGCAACACCACATTCAGGTCCCAGTCAGGCGCTGGCGGGCGCAGAGGTGGTTTAAGTAGAAGGAGACCTCGGAGAAACCTCGCTACGAGAGGGTCATTGGAGAGAGGTCTGCCGTCCACCGGCACATGATGTGCTGAAAGAGCACTGAGGTGAACTTTGACGGAGTTGGACTTAAGTCCCAGATTAGAGAGGTGCAGCAAGTACTGCAAGATCACCGACACCGGGCAGGAGAAGGGATCCTGAGACTGTTGGGTACACCAGACTGCAAAGCGACGCCATTTAAGGGCGTAGCATTTGCGGGTAGAAGGCCGACGCGAAGCCAAGACGACCTCCTCCACCTCCGCCGGCAGGAGAAGGGGAGCAAGGACTACCCTCTCAGCAGCCAGGCCATGAGGTTGAGAGACCTGAGGTTGGGGTGCAGGAGGGACCCCTGATCCTGAGTGAGGAGATCCGGTTGTACCCCCAGAGGGATTGGATCCTCCACCGCCAGTTGCAGCAGGAGCGGAAACCACGGCTGCCTGGGCCAGCGAGGGGCCACCAGGATCATGAAGGCTTTGTCTCGGAGAACCTTGAAAAGAGTCCGAGAGACTAGCGGGATGGGAGGGAACGCATACAGAAGGCTCCCCGACCATGAGATCAGAAAGGCGTCCGCCGCAACCCGAAGGGGGTGTGGCAGACGAGAGCAGAAGCGAGGAAGCTGCCGGTTGCGAGGACTGGCAAAGAGATCCATCGTGGGGAGGCCCCACTTGAGGAAGAGCTTCTGAACTACCAAGGGATCCAGACGCCACTCGTGCGGCTGGAGGACCCTGCTGAGTTTGTCCGCAAGGCAATTGTCTCGGCCCGGGAGATAAACTGCCTTGAGGAGAATGCCGTGACTGACGGCCCAAGAGCAGAGCTTCTGAGCCTCCCGGCAGAGGAGAAAGGAGCCCGTGCCCCCCTGTTTGTTCACGTAGAACATGGCAACTTGATTGTCCGTCTGGACAAGGACGGACTGTTGGGAAGTCAGGTGGGAGAAGGCCCTGAGAGCTAGGCGGATCGCCCGGAGCTCCAGGAAGTTGATCTGCTGAGCAGACTCCCACGTGGTCCAGAGGCCCTGAGTACGCGCCTCTTGGCAATGCGCTCCCCAGCCCAGGAGGGATGCATCGGTGGTCAGCACCCGGGTCGGCTGAGGTGACTGGAAGGGCATACCGAATGTCAGGTTCGGCTGCCGGAGCCACCACCGGAGAGACAAGATCAGCGGCTCGGAAACGCGCACTAGGTCTGCGAGGCCGCCCGTGGCCTGTCGCCACTGCCGGCGGAGACACCATTGAGCAGACCGCATATTCAGGCGGGCATTGGGGGTCACATAGACAGTGGAAGCCATATGGCCGAGCAGTCTCAGGAAGCGCCTGGCGGAGACCAGGGGCTGGCTGCGAAAGCGGTCGGCTAGGTCCATGAGCCGCTGAGCCCTGTCGAGCGGTAGATACGCTCGCGCCTGAGGAGTGTGCAGCCTTGCGCCGATGAACTCGAGATCCTGTGAGGGGAGCAAAGTGGACTTTGCGAAGTTTATGACAAAGCCCAAGTGCTGCAGCAGAGCCACCGTGCGACACGTGGCGTTGGTGACCTCCTGAGCGGACGCTGCTCTGATGAGCCAGTCGTCGAGGTACGGAAAGACATAGAGGCCGTGAAGCCGGAGATGGGCCGCCACGACCGCGAGACATTTTGTGAAGACTCGCGGTGCGGAGGACAGGCCAAAGGGCAGTACTCTGTACTGGTAATGATTTCCCGCCACCACAAGCCTTAGGTATTGGCGGTGGCTTGGGTGGATGAGGATGTGCGTGTAGGCATCCTTTAGATCCAAGGAGCATAGCCAATCTCCCTGCTGGAGGTAGGGCAGAAGGATTCCAAGGGTAAGCATTTTGAACTTCTCCCGCACAAGGAACTTGTTGAGGTTGCGCAAGTCCAGGATGGGTCTGAGGCCCCCTGTTCTCTTTGGTATCAGAAAATACCTTGAATAGAAGCCTTGACCTCTCAGGTGGTGTGGCACCGGTTCCACCGCCTGATCCTGCAGAAGACCTGCTAACTCCTGAAGGAGCAACTCCCTGTGCAGAGGGGGGCGCGGAGGCTCCCCCGGAAAATAGGAGGGAGGGACCTGATGGAAGTGGAGAAGGTAGCCTTCTCGCACGACCTGAAGCACCCAGGCATCTGCGGTGATGCTGGACCACCTGTGGGCGAAGTGAACCAGCCGGCCTCCGGTGCTGGGGGGACCAGCGGGGGGGGAGAGGCTATGCTGAGCGAGTCAAAAACCCCCACCCTGCTGAGCAGGGGCTGGTGGTGCAGGCTTGGGGGCCTGCTGTCTACGGGACCCGTTACCCCGTCCCTTGGCCTGCTGGCCCTGTTGGGGAGCTGCAGGGGCCTGATAATGGGGGTATTGTTTGTAGGCAGCCGCCTTCCTCGGGTAAAAGGACTTTTTCCCCGAGCCCTTCTTTTTCTGGGAAGGGGCGGAGGTCTTCCTAGAAAGCCTGGTCCTGGTGAGAGTCTCAGTCTCAATTTGTGCAGCCTTTTCCGCCATGGGCTTGCCAAAGAGGTTTTCGCCTCGGCAGGGGACATCGACCAACTTGTCCTGTACCCAGGGCTCAAGGTCTGACGACTGAAGCCAAGCCTGTCGGCGGGCACCGATGCCGGCTGCGGCCACTCGAGCCGAGGCTTCAAAGCCATCATAGGCTGCTCGGGACATGAACTTAGAGCATTCCCGAATGCCGGTGGACAAGGCTAGGAACCTCCGCAAGGGCTCCTCGGAGAGACCAGCGGAGAATCCGGCTAGCTCTTTAGCCAGATCCCGGAGATACATGCCCATGTATAGCTGGTAAGTCTGGACACGACATGCGAGCATAGAGCCCTGGAAGCACTTCTTGCCAAGGCCATCCAGGTTACGGGCCTCCCTGCCAGGAGGCACCGAGGAGTGCATCTTCTGGCTCTTAAGACGATGCATGGCCGATTCCACTACCATGGAATGGTGTGGCAGCTGTGCCTTTTGAAAGCCAGGGCTCTTGCGGACCCGATAGATAGAATCGACCCGCTTGCTCAGGACCGGCGAGGAGGCCGGACTCTCCCACATGCGGAAGAGTAGTCGTTCCAGCATAGGAGGAACCGGCACAGTAAAGTGTTCCCTCGCGGGAGAGTCATACTGGAGGGCGTCGAGCTCTTCGGCTCGAGGCTCCTCCTCGGGATCCGCAGGGAAGGCCAAAGCCTTGGCCATATCCCTAACGAAGTCCGAGAACCGGGCATCCTCCGGGGGGGACTGCTTCCGAGGCTCGGACTCCGGTGAGTCCGAGGGGACACACCGAGTCCGGAAAGAATCAGGTGACTCTTCCTCCTCAGACTCCCAGACCGACTCCGACGAGGACTCGGTGGGGTCGGCCCGGGCAGGGTGCGGCGCCAGCCGCCCCGATGCCGAGGGAGTCGGCGTCGGCGACCTCGGTCCCGAACGGGAGGCCGAGGGCGACCTCGACCGAGGATCGACTCGAGTTCTCATCGACTCGAGGATCGGCTCGGTCTCCGGGGTCGACTTGGACGTCGACGTCCCGGCGGTCGGGGCAGCGACGCCAGCGAAGCCAGCGAGCAGTGCCCTCTGCTGGTCCATGAAGGCAGACAGTCTGCTCTCCAAGGCCGTCAACCTGAGTCCGAGCTCAGGTGACCCAGCAGCCCCCGACTCGGGCCCCGACGGCGTCGGGCCCAACGTCGGCTGTCGCGGAGGCGAGTCCAGAAGGACCACAGGACTTACCCGGGCAGGCATCTCCGACTCCAGGCGAGGTCGCTTCGGGATGTGTTCCTTCTCCAAGGACCCGGGGCGGCTGTCGGGGCTATGCGACCTGGCCCTCGCGGAGCCAGGAGCGTCCACCGACGCCGCCCTCGCGGGTTTTTCATTCCGACGATGGTCCCCGGAGGGAGAACCCCGGTCGGAGGAGCTCCGGCGACGGTCCGAGCTGGAGCCTTTCGACACGGAGGCCTCCGACGAGGTCCGGGTACGGCTGGGGTCAGCGAAGATTCTCTCACGCTGATGCCGCCGACTTCTCAACGCCTTTGAGGACAGTTTGCTGCAGGGCCCACAGATCAGTTCCTCATGATCCGGGCCCAGGCAGCGGAGGCAAAAGTCGTGTGTGTCGGTTAGTGACATATTTCGGTCACACCGACCACACCGCTTAAACCCACTGGCAGCCATCGGGGGAAAAAGGGCCCCTGCGAGGTCAAAGGACCGGGCTGCCAGGGAAAACGAAAACGAAAGCTGACTAAGTCAGAAAAACCGAAAAAAGTAAGAGGACTCGAGACCGGCGTCGCGAGTCCGGGCGGGAAAAACGATCGGCGTCGAACCGAAAGAAAAAAGGATAAAATAAAGAAGAAAATCAACTTTTTCGCGGGGACAAGACGGGGACGTCTGTAGGGCTCCGTGGAAAAAAGAAGACTGGCTAAGATGGCACCTTCGGGCGGGAAGACGACCGCGCATGCGCGCTGCAATTCCCAAAGGCTTTCTTTGAAAGCTGGGGAAAATTGCTCCGCGAGGGCTCCGTCGGCGCCGACGTCACCCATAAGTGAGGACTGACTTCCTGCTTGGTCCTGGAGAAGTAACTGTGCTCTCTCCAGGAACAAGCATATGGGGACTCCCAAGCTAAGATGCCTGGAGCCCTAGCATGTTGGAGATTAAAACATGCTACACCTCATATGGCCAGGCATCCTGAGGATGGAGGGTAGGAGTTGAAAAAGAGAGAAGCTGTAGAAAACAGCTAACCTAAGATAGGACTACAGGCAAGGAGTCCTTGTATGTATAATTATCATGAAATACATTGAGAAGAACAATTACCATATGGACCTCACCTACTGGATTGCAGGAAGTAGAGAGGCTGATGGAGTCTACTGGGGATCCAGTAGAGAAAACTTCAAGGTGACCTCACTGACGTGAAGGTGAAGGTCAAAAGCTGGAAGTGACAGGTGACCCCAGGATTCAACTGGGGTAGTACAAAAACGGTAGGTCTTTAGTGGAAAGCTTTATGGAAAAAGCTGAAAACTCTTTTGGCTACAGAATTATTCACAGTTAGGAGCAAAAGAGGAAGACTGACCGATTTGGACAAACTGGCCTAGTCCTTGAGGGAAGAAGGGTTATGGGAAAACCCTGTATTCCCAAAGAAAGGACAGATGTCTGAGGAGTTGAAACCTCAGATCTACTGAAAATCCACCATGTCTTTCCTAACTGGTGAGGGGTAGGAAGATATAGGAGCATGGAGCTTCAGGGATACCTAAACCTAGGGTTATGGTAGGAGCTGTCAGTACCACAGCAGTGGTTGTGTGCATAATACCCCAAACATACTGTGGAACAGTATGAACATGTACAAAGCCCACTGTCTGGAACATATAGGAAGGTAAACCTTTATGAGCATAGACAGTTAGAGAGATAAGTATGTAAATACATATCAACCTATAACGAAACATCTCGACAGATACACCTATATGTGTATATATACATATATATATGGGTATATAAATATATATATATATGTCTGTAGTGAGATCTAGAGGGGCATAACATATGCACACCCAGCTGACAGACATATGTATCTATAGAGATGTATATAGATATATACACATAAGAATATATAGGTCTAAAGATAAATGTCTGCAATTAAGCAGACAGAGATATGCTTATAAAAACATTCACATGGGAGATGTGAAGAGGAAATATTCATCCAATAAGAAGAAGGTGGAACCTACTTGAGAAGATATATAGAGAATCTATTCCCCCTGGTTATGATGGGGCAGGAATGCTATCCAGTGAAATAACCAGGATGGTTATGTGAAAAACAGAGGATATCATCAGTCTGTAAACAGCAAGTCCTGCAGAACTCTAGCATGGTAAATGGACAGAAACACATAGAATGAGATACCAGGTTGACCCACTTGAGGAACAAAAAGGGGTATCATGCGTTTTCTAGTTTAATATGTGCTGTCCATGAAGGATTAGGATACCATGAGGACAAGCTGCAAGGAAAAAAGAGCATATTTCCTGTAGGAATTGGACAACTCTTTAGACTTTCACGTAGAGAAGGCTTATGTCCTTTGTTTTAAAAGGAGATAGTAGGGTGTGAAGAACCCTCAGTCATGGACATGACTGAGGAAGCCTTTTTCAACTATGATGGATAGTCATTAGAGAAAAAACCCCATGCTCTCTAGCAAGGGCCCATAGTGGAAAGCTTCTCTGTAGGATTGCAGAGAGCATTATGCAGGAGAATTGGGAGATAGAACTGGCCGTTGGAAAAAACCAGCACCCACGTCAACTATGCTGCCAAACCCAAAGGAATTGGAGATGGCAAGGATAGAAGATAGTGTGATAAGCCTGAAGTGATCAGGATTATCCAAGAAAGATGTATGCACTGTCTTGGAATCACTACTAAGGCCAGACAGAAAGTAGTGGAGGACAAGACTGGAAACTTGTGGAAAAGTACCAGTAGTCCAATCACTGGAACTCCTGCATGGGCAGCTGCTGGATAAGACAGCAGAGGGAATCTTTCTGTGTGAAACAGAAAGAACAGACAGAACAAGAGTGAGAAATCCCTGTCCCTGTCTGATGAGCTGCCCAGGCAAAAGGAGGGAGTTTACTCAAGAGAAAAAACTCCACACTGGAATGGAAAGAAAGACTAGAAAGGCTAAAGAAGCCCTCCAGTGGTATGGTACCACTCTTACAGGGGAAAACATGGATAAGAGGGTAGAGAAACAGGAGCTGAAGGGTGACTTACCATATGGTAAGTCTGTGGAAGGAAAAAAATTCATGTTGGTACAGGAAACTATCATGGGATAGTTGTTAAACCACTCTTCCTACAGGAAGAAGAGGAGAAACCTGTGACATATAGACATGAATAACCTGACAGCTCAGTATACCTAGGATCAACTGGATGTCCTGAAAAAAGGAATCCATGTATAGAGTTTTGAATGAAAAACAGCGAAAAACGTCTGCTGAGAAGAAGCGAACTGTAGGTTATAAACTCTAAGAGGTAGAAAAAACAGATTAATCAGAACCCTATGGTTGCTGGGTCTGTTTAGCCTGGCAAGAGTTTGGATTCTTCAGACCAGGGTGATGTTTCCCCTGCTTGGGAACATCTGTATGATGGGCAAGAGACGAGTAAAACCTTCTCCTTCTAGGGAAAGAAGGTTTGGTAGGGCATTTCCGACCTACTGGGGAAGGAGAAGGCTTAGGATAGCCTTCAGAAACAGGGAAGTCAGTGGACCACTGAGCAACCTGATGTAAAGACTCCTTATTGAAGAGATTTTCTCCAGTGCAAGGAGTATTACCCAGTCTTTGTTGTGCCCATTTGTTTAAGTCTGAAGCTTGAAGCCAGGCTCTACGTCGTGCCCCTATGGCTATAGCAGAAGTTCTGCTAACAGACTCAAAGGAGTCTAGGGAAGCACGAGTAAGAAACCAAGAGATGCTTTGAATATGACTAAGTAGTAAGGAATAGTCTGCAGTCTTGGGCTCTGAAAGAAAGGGAGTCAAAAGATATAATTTCTTTGAGACCTCCTGAAAGGATAGACTCATAGAAAATATATGAGAGAATCCTTGTTGACAGCATGGATGTCTGGAAGGTTTGACGTTCAAAGGCATCTAGTGTCCTAGACTCACGACCTGGTGGATAAGAAGAGTGCTTCTTCTTACTTCTCACCTTCCTCATTGCTGATTCCACCACAATGGAATGATGGGGAAGTTGAGTCTTTTGAAATCCTGGAGAGGGGGGCACCTGATACAGAAGATCAGTTGCTCTAGAAGGTGAGGGAACCCTTAAAGGTGCTTCCCACATTCTTAGAAGAAGATCCTGCAAGGAATGATGTAAAGGAAGCATTATATTTTCCTTTTCTCCAGTAGAAAGAGAGCCTTGTGTAGGATCATAGCCAGGGATAGGAATAGCAAGAGATGTTGCCATATTCAGGAGAAAATTCTGAAAAGAAGGATCTCCAAAGGGAACCGTCCCTGGACCTGAAGAACTAGCCTGGGCACCGGAGGATCTACTTGAGAATATAGGTCCTGCACGGTGCAAAAAAGGATCCCTAAGGGATGGATGCCGGTACTGGAGGTCATGACATGAGACAGTCAGTCCTGCATCGTCCATGCTAGGTATCGACTCCAAACTTGGTATAGAAAGGAGCGACCCTGGTGAAAGAAGCATGGAAGGAGCTGGCCCCGATGTTACTGCAGGTACCAGCACCGATACCGATAGCTGTGTCGGAATTGAAGGCGACACCGACCTCAAAGCAGTCATCGGTGGCTCCTCAATCGGTACCGAGGTAACCGAAGGCCTTTGGTAATCACCCTCGGTAACGAGCATCCGGAACCGGTAAGCGTCGGTACCGAGACGTGTCGGTACCCAGTCTTCCAGACTAGAGATCGATTCCAGACTCGGGATCGAAGGAAGCGAGTCTATCGATGCATGTCTAGAGGGTCCCAACGTCGGTGGTAGTATCGGCGTTGATGCCGATACTGGAAAGTCAATCTGGGGCGTATCGACCGGTCCCGAAGGTACCGAGAAAGCCAGATGACGATCCCTGGTGAGGAGTGAATCGTTCAACACCAGTGCCGATGCCGGGATAATGGTACCGCTCGAAGCGGATGCCACCACCGAGCATGGCTCAGGTATGTTCTGTGAGGGGTGAGCCCCAGGAACAACCTGAAACCCCTGATAGGCTTGGGAGGCCGAAGACTCCCGCCGGGGTTTTGAAGCCAAAGAGACGGCTTGGTAATTGTCTGGAACAACGGGGAAGGGATTAACTGTAGGAGGAAGAGGGAAGTGAGAGCTATGATTGGTTATGTGATGTCATCAGAGTTGAGGAAGTACTGAAGGAAGAGGTGATGTTTCAGCTCTTTCCTAAACTGAGAGAGGCTATTTATTGCACGGATGTTTGCTGGTAAGGTGTTCCAGCAGTGGGGGGCATAGAGTGCAAAAGCACGGTTTCCTGTAGCTTTGCTACATTTGGTGAATTCCTTTGGGAGACATAAGGTGTTGGAGGCGGTGGATCTTCTCAGTCTAACGGGGGGGGGGGGGGGGTGACCTTGATAAGTTCGTAAAGGGAGCTAGAAGTGCACTTGTTGATGGCCTTGAATGTCATTGTCAATATTTTAAATGTGGTCCTACAGTGAACTGGAAGCCAGTGTAATGCTTTTAAGATGGGAGTAATGTGGTCTCTTCTGGATGCTCCGTATAGGGTTCTTGCTGCGGAGTTCATTGCAATCTGCAATGGTTAAGTGAGCTCTTTGGTAGACCGTGAAGTATGGAGTTAGCATAATCAAAGTGAGGCATCACAAGTGCTTGAAATACTGTTCAGAAATCTTTTGGCTCTAGAAGCTGTTTCATGTGTCGCAGCATCCGGATTTTATGGTAAATTGCCTTTACTAGATTACTTATATGGGCCTTTAGGTCAAGGTGTTGGTCAAGGGTTACTCCAAGATAGCGTAACGAGGTCTTAGATGGAAGCTCCGCACCACGTACCTTCAGTGATGATGGCGGTTTGAATGTCTGATCCCTACTGATGAAGAGCACATCTGTCTTTTTGAGGTTTATCCTTAGTTTCTGAGATTGTAACCAATCAGAGACTGCATCGAAGCAGGATGAAAGCTGAGACAAGTCTGGGTGTACAGTAGATATAGGAGTAAACATAAGGACATCATCGGCGTAGACTAAACAATTGATGTTGAAGGATTTGATGATGGTGCAGATAGGTTGCATATACACGTTGAAGAATAGTGCTGAAAGAGATGAACCCTGTGGGACACCCATGGCCTGAGGGAAAGGGGTGGACGTGGAGGAACGAGAACGAACGTGCTGCCATCTGTCGTTCAGATAGGAGGCGCACCAGGCGAGAGCTTTTCCATGTATTCCCTTCTCATTTAGGCATAGCAGGAGTAGCTCATGGTTGACAGAATCAAAGGCGGCTGCAATGTCAAGGAACACAAGAGCAAAGCCTTGTCTGATGTTATCAAGACCTGTAATTAGGGTGTTGAGAAGAGCTGTTAACAGAGTTTCGACGCCATGCGACTCCCGGAATCCATGTTGACAGGGGTCAAGAGGAGCATAGTTGTCTATGTGGTGGTTCAGTTGACGTTGGGCTATTTTTTCCATGATTTTGGCTAGGAGTGGGATACTGGAGATGGGTCTGAATGAGTCCATCTTTTCAGGGTCCAGATTATTATTCTTGAGTAGTGGTCTAATAGATGTTTGCTTTAAACTGCGGGGGAAGATACCAGACTTGAAAGATATTCCTATCAGTTTAGCAAGGAAAGGACTGAGTTCAGATCGTAGGGATTTTATCCAGGTTGCTGGACATGGCTCGTTCAGTGCAGTGAAAGTGTTTATATTCATGATGATATCTTGGATCTCTTTTTCGGATGGAGCGGTGAAGGAGGTAATGAGTTGTTGGGTCCCTGATAAGAGTTCGTGAAGGTGAAGATGAGGGGGAGGGGGAGGGATCAAGTGAAGTATCCGGGGGGCAGCTGTTCAAAGTTATGGTAGGTAGGCTTGTTTTGGCTAGCAGGTAGTCCGCGTATGTCTGTGGGTCAGGTTGGATTGGTTGGCCCAAGGAAGGTTCTTTAGATAAGGTTTTGACCAGGTTGAAGAGCTCGTGTGGTTTGTTTAGGGCTCTTTGTAGTAGTTCTGCATGATATTGCTTCATTTGCGTGGAGACTGCTATGCGATGGAGGTCTAGTTGGGCAAAGTAGGCGTCATGGCTTTCAGTTGACCTGGAGCGGCGCCAGTGTCGTTCAAGTAGTCTGAGATGCTTGAGGGAGTTCTTTAGTTCAGATGAGTACCAAGGAGCCCTTGTTCTTTTAGGAGGTCTGTTGTTGGTGGGAGGAGAATCTATTGTCGCATTGAGGCATTTATTCCAAGAGGAAATCATGTTGTTTATGTCTTGCGCTGGTAGGGTGTGAATATGCTGTATTTTTTCCAATATCTCTTCTCTGTTGAATTGCTGGAACCGTGTTGAGGTTGATGCTGATGGTTCGGTTGGGGATTGTGGAGTAGTGAGTAGGGGGTATGCTGGCATAGTAAACCTGATTAGGTTATGGTCAGACCATGGTATTGCAAGTACTGAGAGATCGAACTTGTGCAGGTGACTGGAGGGTATTTGTGGAGCAAAAATAAGATCGAGCATATTTCCCTTGACATGAGTGGGGGTGTTGATCAGATGGGTGTAGCCTGAAGATTCGAGTGCTTCGATAAGAGCTTTGGCCTGATTATCTTGAAGGGAAGGGAGATTGAAGTCACCAAGTATCCAGTTTGGTATGTGTGACATGGTAGGATTGCAGGCGAGATCAATGATTGTAGAGAGATCATCTAATGATGAGGAGGGTGTCCGGTATGAACCGAGGCCCAAGTGGCTGCTCGACAGATGTCGTCGATAGACACAGAGTGAAGATGAGCCATAGAGATTGCCATGGCCCTCACATTGTGAGCTGTGACATGACCTTCCAATGGAAGGTTTTTACTCTCATAGGCAAAAGAAATACACTGTGCAATCCAGTTGGACAGTGTTCTCTTGGAGACTGGAAGTCCCAAATGACTAGGATCAAAAGCAACAAAAAGTTGAGAGGACTTTCTATGTTGCTGCGTCCTTTGTAAGTAAAAGGCCAAAGCTCTTTTACAATCCAAAGTATGAAGATTCCTTTCTGCATTAGAGGCATGAGGCCTTGGGAAAAAACAGGAGGGTAAACTGCTTGGTTTAGATGAAAAGGTGAAACCACCTTTGGCATAAAATGAGGAGTCCTAAGAACTACCTTATCATGATGGAACCTTGTATAAGGAGGATCAGCCACCAATGCTTGCAACTCACTGATGCGACATGCTGATGTGATTGCAATAAGAAAAATAACCTTCCAGGAAAGGAATTTCAAAGAGGTAGTGGCCAATGGTTCAAAAGGCGGCTTCATGAGCTGGCCAAGAACCAGATTTAGATCCCATGCCACCAGTGGTGGCTTAACAGGAGGCTTAGTTAGGAGAAGTACTCTCATAAATCTCGCTATGATCGGATGAGGGGAAATAGGTTGCCCATTTAAAGGTTTGAGAGAAGCTGCAATAGCACGCAAATGAACTCTCACTGAATTGGTCTTAAGCCCTGCATTAGACAAATGAAGGAGATATTCCAGTAATGATTCCAGAGGTATTGCAAGAGGGTTGAGACCCTTCTGCGAACACCATATGGTAAATCTTTTCCACTTGAAAGCATAAGAGCGTCTTGTGGATGGTTTCCTGGAAGCATAAAGGATATCCTTTACTTGCTGAGAAAGGTTAAGACCATGAAGTTCTAGGCTTTCAGCAACCAGGCTCTGAGATGTAGAGACTGGGGGTTGGGATGTCACAGCATCCCGTCCTCCTGGGATAGGAGATCTGGAGCAGATCCTAACTCCAGAGATGGAGCTTGAGAGATGTAAGAGCAGAGGGTACCACACTTAACCTCCCCATCTATCTTGACCTCACTGAGGGTACCACACTCGTCGTGGCCAATGTGGGGCTATGAGAATCATATGGCCTCTGTCTCTCTGAAGCTTGAATAAAGTTCTGGGAATTAGGGGAATGGGTGGGAAGGCATACAGAAAGTCCCAACCCCAATGGAGGAGGAAGGTATCCCTGGCCTGACAACCCTGAGCCGGAATTCTGGAACAGAACCAGGGAAGTTTGGCATTCAGCAGACTTGCAAAGAGGTCTATGTCCGGGGTTACCCAAAATTGGAAAATTTTGGCCACCTGGTCTGCATGGAGAGACCATTCGTGTGAAAGTAGAACTCGACTGAGTCTATCTGCCCAAGAGTTTTGAATGCCTGGAAGATACACTGCAAGGAGATGAATCTGATGCTCTCTGGCGAGGGCCCAAAGTCGCAAAGCTTCGTTGCAGAGCAACAGAGAGCCTATTCCGCCCTGCTTGTTCACATAGAACATGGCTACCTGGTTGTCCGTTTGAATTAGGACAGTTTTGTAACTGAGCTGGGTGTGAAACACTCAAAGAGCAAGAGAGATTGCTCTGAGCTCTAGAAGATTGATGTGTAGATCGGTCTCCTGTGGAGTCCAGGTACCCTGGGTAGAGAGGCCTTGCAAATGGGCTCCCCAACCCATCTGTGAGGCATCTGTTGTTAGAGTTACTTGGGGTGGGGGTTGCTGAAAAGGGGACCCCACCAACAGGTTCTGGGGTGACTGCCACCATTAGAGAGACAACATGAGACAATCTGAGGTTGCTATTTTGTCTGACAGGCAACCTGACACTGAGTCTATTGAGTGGATAGAGTCCATTGGGCTGCCCTCATATGGAGGTGGGCATAAGGGACCACATGCACGGTGGATGCCATGTGGCCTAGCAATTGTAACATTTCCCGAGCAGTGAGGTGAGACTTTAGCATTGCTTGGGAAGCTAACTGCACAATGCGAAGGCAGCGGGACTGTGGAAGATAGGCCCTTGTCTGTCTGGTATCCAGCAGGGCTCCTATGAACTCTAGAGACTGAGTGGGAGCTAGGTTGGATTTTGGTAAGTTTATGACAAGTCCCAAATATTGGAGGATACGCATTGTGCGAGATAGGGAAATCCTGGCCTCTGGCTCTGATGGGGCTCAAATGAGCCAATCGTCCAAGTAAGGGAAGACGAATATTTTTAGGGTGCGGAGAAATGCTGCAACCACAGCCATGCATTTTGTGAACACCCTTGGTGCCGAGGCCAGGCCAAAAAGAAGAACTCTGTATTGGTAGTGCTTGCCTTGAAATAGAAAGCGAAGAAATCTTCGGTGTGTTGGATGGATGAGAACATGTGTACGCATCTTTGAGATCTAGAGAACAAAGCCAGTCCTGACTCTGAAGGTATGGCAGTAGAGTTCCTAGAGAAATCATTTTGAATTTCTCTTTGAACAGATATTTGTTCAGTTCTCTGAGGTCTAAAATGGGTCTGTGCCCTCCTGTTTTCTTTGGAATAAGGAAAAAGGGGTAATAGAACCCTGCACCCTGTTGAACAGATACTTCTTCTATTGCCCCTTGGGCAAGAAGCAGACTGACCTCGTGATCTAACTGGGAGTTGAGAGAGGTCTGAGAATTGAACTGTCTTACCAATGTAGGAGGGGGCATGCTGAGGAAGTGAAGCTTGTATCCCTCTCTCACAATGGACAGAGTCCAACTTTCTGCTGTTATCTGCCCCCATCTGGGGGCAAAATAACATAACCTTCCTGGAATGGTGGAAGGCTCTGGCCCGTTCAGGGCCAGTAAGACAAAGTTCTCTAGATGGAAGTCAAAGCCCCTGTGGAGGCTGAGTCTGCTGAGCCGGTTGAGGCTTAGCAGCCTTTGTTTTTCTTTGTTTAGGTTGCTGCTGACCCTTTTGGGCAGACTGACCTGAACGATGCCCTTGTTGGGTATAGGAGGGGTAGAACTTCTTTCTAGTAAAGAATGTTTTTTGTAGGACTTCTTCCTTATAGGATCAGCTGTAGATTTTGATAATCTATCCAAGGTGAAATTATCAGCATCTAGCTCATTAGCTTTCTCTTGCCAATTTTTGCCAAAGAGATTCTCTCCAGTGCAAGGAATATTCCCCAATTTGTTCTGTACCCAATGTTCCAAATCAGATGCCTGGAGCCAGGCAATCCTATGTGCGCCTATGGGAATAGCAGAGGTTCTGCTTATGCACTCAAAACAATCAAAAGCTGCACGATTTACAAATTTGGAAACATCTTGAGCATGTTTGATAAGAGCAAGATAATCTTGTCTCTTATCATCAGGAAGGAGAGGGCTCATAAGCTCTAGATCTCCTGTAACTTCCTTAAGGAACATTCCCATATATAAGATGTAGGAACTAATCCTGGCAGAAAGCATAGAGGCCTGGTAGGTTCAACGCCCAAAGGCATCAAGAGTTCTACATTCACGTCCCGGAGGATTAGATGCATGTCTTTTTGCACTCTTGATCCTTCTCATAGCTGACTCCACCACCATGGAATGGTGGGGGCAGCTGAGTTTTTTGAAATCCAGGACAGGGAGGAACTCGATACATGGTATCGAGCCTACGAGAATGAGGAGAAGTGGTGAGAGGTGTTTCCCACATCCTTAGCATGAGATCATACAAGATCTCATGAATAGGCAAAGTAGCTGCCTCTTTGGGAGCTTTAGGATACTGTAAAATCTCCAATTCTTTTGCCCTAGGCTCTGTTTCAGGAGCCACTGTGATGGAAAGAACTCGAGCCACATCATGGATAAAATCCTGGAAGGATATATCCTCAGGAGGAGACATCCTACGTTTAGGAGAGGAAGAATCCTCAGGAAGAAGTACTCTGGTATCGACAGAGCTGTCAGAGTCTTCAGACTCGTCGGAGGATTCAAAGTATCTCCTGTCCGGGTAATCGTGCATCGCATGATACCGGTACCGATCAAAGTCCGTATCGACAGGGTCCGGAACAGACTTGTCAGTACTGGAGGGCATAGCCTGCGTCGGTACTGGTAGTCCACCTGCCGATGTCGATGCCTCCAGTACCGATGTCGGTACCCTTACCGGTTGAATTGTCTGAAGCGGTTTCAGGGGCATCGATGCCGAGAGAAGAGGCGGCAGACTGCGTTCAATAGCCAAAAATCTCTGGTCTATCGATGTCACCGATGCCTGGGTATCAGTACCGGGTGAAACGGCCGGTACCCCAGAGCATGGCACTAGTAGTTCTGCCGAGGTTGGGACCTCGAGAACATCCTGGAGCCCCGATGATGCTTTGGAAGCTGAAGCCTCCCGCCGGGACAATTTTGCCGGTGTAAGTCCCTCAAGGGCAACGCCAGAGGCATCTCGATACTTGGAAGGAGATCTACCCTTTGAGGACCGGCTAGACTTATGTTTAGTTACCTGAGATCCATGGGAGGAAGACGAAGCCCTGGAAGATGTTGATGCCACAGATGCTGCGTCGGAGGGAAAAAGGGTGTTAAGTTTAGCAGCTCGGTTATGCCGACCCCTCTTCGACATCATCCCACAGGCAACACACTCAGAGATAGAGTGGTCAGGACCTAAACATTTGAGGCACTACTCATGGGTGTCTGTGACGGAGATGGTACCGCCACACTTGGAACACTTTTTAAACCCCGAGGCAGGTTTTTCCATTGCAGAGGAAAGTTGGGCCTAGTGCCCAAAATGGCATGTGGCACCAGAGGAGAAAAAAAGCTGGAAGACTCCAGGAAAATTTTTAATTTTTTTTCTACAAGAGAAAGAAAGAAAAAAACGGCAGTACCAGTGTAGCGTCGAAGGAAGGCAGACGCGACCACAAAAAAGAAGAATAAAAGGGATATTTTCTGCGGTGACAGGAAGTGCGACCTGCTGGCTCCACAGAAAACAAAGAACTGGAAAGAGACAGTTGGGAATGGCGGGAAGGCAGCACGCAGGTGCTATGGGATGCTCCCAAAAGCTTTCTAATTTCTAATTGGACGCTGGGAAGCGTTCCCGTGCAGGCTCCGTCGGTACCGACGATACCCATATGTGAAGACTACGTTCCTGCTTGTTCCTGGAGATATACATATACATACACACACACGCATACATACATACACACATGCATATACACACACACTTTTTTGGTAATATTCTTTGTATTTACAATGCCTTGATTCCTGTATATAAAAGGCAGATGCGACCATATCCTTTTTCCTTCTTGCCAAGTGATAAAAATAAAATTAAAAAGATTGGAGGTGTATTAGCTCCTCCTGCAAGAGGCCTGTCTTCTAACTCTAAGATCACTGGTTCAGGCTGGTCTGGGAAATAAGATACAAAATATTTTGAATTATGCAGTGCTTCTACGGGATGCTCATGCAGGTGATATTCAAGGAAATGTATTGGTTTCTCCTGCAATTGCAAGCTATTTGACTCGTGCTCTCTGCATAGCAGAGCCAGGGATGTTCTTCCATCCACACAGTGGTGCCAAAAAGGGAGGATCCCTCTGGCATATCCTAGGCCTAAAGGTGGTCATAGCCAATTCCCTCTTTCTGTATGAGGACCACTGGGTATGTCATTGCATTGATCAGGTAGGAGGATGTTTCTCATCTCCTTAGATCACACCAAGGTGTATTGTCACATTCCCTGGGAAAGCAGCTTCAACTGTTTTCTCAGATTGTGTGTTCTGCGCCACCATTTACAGTTTGCGGCACTGCCCTTTGCCCTAATCAAGGCTCCTCATATTTTTTCCCAAGATAATGGTGGTGATAACGGTATTTCTGTGCTGATCCAATTGGACTCACTGGAGAAGTCTAGAAATAACAGAGACCTGAAGGATTTACTGGTTGGATAGGCTGGAGTTGATAATCAACTATCCCAAGAGCAGCCTGCTTCTGTCCAAGGACTTTGAGTACCCTGATGCTCAGTTCCACTCTCTCCTGGATTGAGTTTGCTTCATGACAGAGGTTCCTTGAACTTCAGAGCCATCTCAGGGCATTTTGTGCTCAGTCACCTCAACAGGCCAGGGACTATCTCAAGTTCTTTCGGTCCATAGCATTGCCCTTGGAGCCAGTTCCTTGTGCCAGGGCAATCATACGTCCACTGCAGAGGCACCTGTTAACACTCTGATCTCCCTGTTCCCAGTTGTTCCAACAGACCCTTCCTCTTCCTCCAGGAGATCAAGAAGCAATGGAGGTGGTGACTGCAGTCCCACCACCTGTTGGCCAGGATGCTGTTGAAAGCATTGGATCGGTTGTTTATCACCTCAGATGCCAGCACTAAGGGCTGAGGTGCACACTGCCAGTGGGCCCAGGAACTTTGGTCCACTCAGGAGGCCTGGACAATTATTTGCCTGGAGACTAGAATAATCTGGTTGGCCCTGGAGTGGTCCAGGCCTCTTCTAGTAGGCAAAAAGTCCATGTTTTACCCAGACCCACTCTAGAAAGGCCCTTACATGCATTATCTGTTTTTACCTATCATGCAGTGTAAATAGCTTATGTATATAGTTAACCCTGTTATCCAAGTTTGTACTCCTGTTCAATGTAAAACCTGACAGCTTGTCATCATGGTCGTTATGTTATGATGTAAACCGCGCTGATACTAAATAGCGCGGTATATAAGAAACTGTAATAAATAAATAAAATAAATAGACAATGTTTTGGTGGTGGCATATGTCAAATGGGCCAGGACTTGCACTGCTGGAGTGGCTCTCAGTGTCACTGAGCTGTGAGCATCTGATTGTCCTACCCACAAGCACCGTTTGCAGGCATGGACAATGTTCAGGTCAGCTTCCTGAGCTGGATCTCTGTGGATCTGGGCAAGTGGGAGCTCAGCCCTCGCCTCATGGTGCAGAGTGGGGAACATCCAGTATTCAACTTGATGACCACTCAGAAGAATGCCAGAATGGGGGAATTTTCCAACTGTGGGAAGTATTCTACTTTAGGAGTGGCCTTAGGAAGGATGCTATATGTTTCCCTTCCTGGGCCCTGGTGAGCCGTCTTCTGCACAGGATTTGGGCCCTTGAGGGCCATATGATCTCTTGAGGCTGATAGCAGGGGTCCCCCCCTTGTTACCAAAAAAAAAAAAAAGGCCTCCTGTGACAGGAACACTTGATAATTAAGGATCCCAGTCCCTTCTATCTTGGTCTTTGAAAGGCACAGGCTTTCCAATGACTACTTCTGAGGAGCAACAGATGCCCTGTTAATAGTTGGCTGGGCCTCTACATCCTTAGCTTATATGCGAGAACGGACAGTTTGAAAGATGGTGTTTGTCTTAATTCTTGAAGGCCAGAAAGGTAGGCATTGCTGCTATTTTCTTGAAATCTGGCCTGGACCAGAGCTTGGTCCGGAACTCTCAAGGTGTAGGTGATGGCTCTGACTTGCTACAGGGATTTCATTAGCAGCACACCCTGCTATCTCTGGCTTCCTCAAAAGAGGTAAGCAGTTCCATCCACCTGTATGCCCAGCTTTGCCTTAGTGGAGTTTTCTCTAGTGTTGATCACATTGAAAGCTCCCCTTGAGCCCGTTCGTAAGGCCTCCCTCAAGAACTTGACCCTTAAGGTGGTTTTCCAGTTAGCTATAATGTCCCCCAGATGGGTGTCTGAGCTGCAGGCCTTGTCTTTCATGGTCATCTCAACAACATCTGTCTCCTTGAAGACTGTCTCATCCTTTCTCCGCTAGGTGTTGTCCATTTTTCATTTTAATCAGACTGCCATTCTGCTGTCCTTCTCAGATATGGATTTTCAGAAGAACCCCTTGCTCTGTCTGATGGAAATACCGAAGATGTTGATCAGATAACTGAAGATTACTAATTTCTCCTTCCAGTTGGCTCATTATTTTGTCTTCTTCGGCAGTCCAAGGAAGGAACTGGCATCAGACAAGTACTCTATTACTTATTGGATTCAGGAAACCACTGGGTGAGCATACACCTTTAACGCCAGAAATGTATCGGATGAAATGTCTCCCGTGAAAACCATTGTACAGTTGGAATTTGAAAAGGGATATCTTTCACCAGATTGCACTGATCCATGCACTAGGACAGAGTCCCTGTGAGGTTTGGTGATTTAGACTTTGTCTTGTAACTTCTGAGTGGTTCGAGTCCAACGAAATTGCAAGGTCCATTGGGCCTGTCTTATTCTGAGATATGCCAAGAAGAATGGTTCTGCTAGAGTCATGCCTAACAGAGCTCCTATGAATGCCAATTAAGGAGGTGAGGTTAAATGTGACGGAGTAGTCTGACAAATCCTAATGCCTCTAGCACCCATATGGTTCTGTGCATAGGGCTTTGAGCTCTTTCCGGAAATGAACTTTTGACTATCCAATCTTCCATACAGAAAGCACAGTTACTTACCTGTAACAGGTGATCTCTGGGAACAGCAGGAATAAGTCTTCACATATGGGTACGTCGGTACCGACGGAGCCTGCGCGGGAACGCTCCCCATCTTCCCAAAAAGGAAAGCTTTTGGGAGCATCCCACAGCGCCTGCGCGCTGCCTTCCCGCCTTTCCTAACCAACTCTCCTCAGTTCGAGTTTAAAGCTGAGACAATAGAGAGAGAGGAAAGGAAAGATAGAAAAGAGATACAACTCCTAGGGGAGGTGGGTGGGTTGTGAAGACTTATTCCTGCTGTTCCCAGAGATCACCTGTTACAGGTAAGTAACTGTGCTATCTCCAGGAACAAGCAGGAATGAGTCTTCACATATAGGGACTCCCTAGCTGAGATGCCTGGGAGATCCCCAAGGATATGAGACCCTGAAAGGGGTCTGCGTCCTCCTATGGATCTCAGGCATCCATCCAGGGAAGGAGGGCAGGAGTTGTTTAAGAATGGAACAGGTGTCTGAGGACAGCCTGACCAAACAAGGCATCCCGGCGGGAATCCTTGTCCAAGCAGTAATGGGCTGTGAAGGTATGAACAGAGGCCCAGGTGGCTGCTCGACAGATCTGGTCGATGGACACAGAATTTAGATGAGCCATAGAGGTGGCCATGGCCCTCACATTATGAGCTGAGACATGGCTCTCCAGAGAAAGGTTCTTACTCTGGTAGACGAAGGAAATACACTGAGCAATCCAATTGGACAGTGTTCTCTTAGAGACTGGAAGTCCCAAATGAGAAGGATCAAAAGCAACAAAAAGCTGGGAAGACTTTCTATGTTGCTGTGTCCTATGTAAGTAAAAAGCAAGAGCTCTTTTACAATCCAGAGTATGAAGATTCCTCTCTGCACTGGATGCATGAGGAGCTGGAAAAAAGACAGGTAAAAATACCTCTTGATTAAGATGAAAAGGTGAGACCACTTTAGGCATAAAGTGTGGATTTGTCCTAAGGACTACCTTGTCATGATGGAACCTTGTATAAGGTGGATTAGCCACTAAGGCCTGCAGTTCACTGATGAGGCGAGCAGAAGTGACTGCAATGAGGAAAATAACCTTCCAGGAAAGAAATTTCAAGGAGGTAGTGGCTAAGGGTTCAAAAGGTGGCTTCATAAGCTGACCAAGAACCAAATTTAAGTCCCATGCCACCGGAGGAGGCCTAATGGGAGGTTCAGTTAAAGTTAGGCTTCTCATGAATCTTGAAAATAAGAGGATGAGAGGAGATAGGTTGTCCATTGATAGGCTTAAGGGATGCTGCAATAGCACTCAAATGGACTCTTACTGAATTTGTCTTAAGTCCTGCATTGGAGAGATGCAGGAGATAGTCTAACAAAGAAGTTAAATGTAGTGCCAGAGGGTCAAGACCCTTTTCAACACACCAAATGGAAAATCTTTTCCACTTAAAAGCATAGGAACGCCTGGTGGAAGGTTTCCTGGCAGCATGGAGGATATCCTTCACCTGCTGAGAAAGATTCAAGTCTTGAAGGTCTAGGCCTTCAGTAACCAAGCTCTGAGGTGAAGGGACTTGGGGTTTGGGTGCCACAAAGTCCCTTCCTCCTGGGACAGAAGGTCTGGAGCAGCTCCCAAGTCCAGGGAGGGGGCTTGGGAGAGATGCAGAAGTAGAGGGTACCACACTTGGCTTTGCCAGCGTGGAGCTATAAGGATCATAGATCCTTGATCCCTCTGGAGTTTGAATAGAGTCTTGGGAATCAAGGGAATGGGTGGAAAGGCATACAGGAAGCCCTGACCCCAATGAAGGAGGAAGGCATCCTTGGCCTGAACTCCCTGACACGGAATTCTGGAACAGAACCGGGGACGTTTGGCATTCCACGGACTTGCAAAGAGGTCTATGTCCGGGGTTCCCCATTCTTGGAAGATTCTGAGTATCTGATCCATATGCAGGGACCATTCGTGTGGAAGCAGAACTCGACTGAGTCTGTCTGCCCAAGAATTTTGGATTCCTGGGAGGTATACTGCCAGGAGATGGATTTGATGCTCTCTGGCGAAGGCCCATAATCTTAGAGCCTCGTTGCAAAGCGACAGAGAGCCAGTTCCTCCTTGCTTGTTTATGTAAAACATGGCTACTTGATTGTCCGTATGAATAAGGACTGTCTTGTAGCTGAGGAGGGTATGAAAGACCTTGAGAGCTAGAAACACTGCTCGAAGTTCCAAGTGGTTGATATGAAGAGAGGTCTCCTGTGGGGACCAAGTGCCTTGGGTGGAGAGGTCTTGTAGATGAGCTCCCCAACCTGTTTGGGAGGCATCTGTTGTGAGGGTTGCTTGGGGCAACAACTGTTGGAAGGGGGACCCCAGCAACAGATTTTGAGTGGACATCCACCATTGGAGAGACCAAAAGAGACGTTTGGAGGTTGCTATTTGGTCTGAGAGAGCTCCTGAAGCTTGAGTCCACTGGGTGGACAAAGTCCATTGAGCTGCTCTCATGTGTAGGCGAGCATAGGGTACCACATGTACTGTGGAAGCCATGTGGCCTACCAGTTGTAGCATCTCCCTGGCAGTTAAGTGGCTCTATGACTGAATCTGGGAGGCTAGTTGCACTAGACGTTGGCAACGGGCCTGAGGAAGGTAGGCCCTTGCAGTGGTGGTATCCAACCAGGCCCCTATGAATTCCAGGGACTGAGTAGGGATGAGCTGGGACTTTGGGAGGTTTACCACCAGTCCCAGATACTGCAGAATGCGCCTTGTGCGGTCCAGGGAAATCTGGGCCTCTGACTGAGATGGAGCTCGGATGAGCCAGTCATCCAGGTATGGGAAGACAAATATTCCCAGAGTGCGTAGAAATGCAGCAACTATTGCCATGCATTTGGTGAACACTCTCGGAGCAGAGGCCAGACCAAAAGGAAGTACTCTGTATTGGTAATGTTTTCCCTGGAAAAGAAAACGTAGGAATTTTCTGTGAGATGGATGGATGAGGACATGTGTGTACGCATCCTTGAGATCTAGAGAACAAAGCCAATCCTGACTTTGAAGGTATGGAAGGAGAGTGCCCAGAGAAAGCATCTTGAACTTCTCCTTGCATAGAAATTTGTTCAATTCTCTGAGATCTAGAATGGGTCTGCATCCCCCTGTCTTCTTTGGAATGAGAAAATAGGGGGAGTAGAACCCTGACCCTTGTTGAAGAAGAGGAACTTCTTCTATTGCCCCTTGGGCAAGAAGGGTAGTTATCTCCTGACCTAAAAGGTCGAGAAGAGATGTGGGAGAATTGAAGTGTCTCACCATGGTGTGGGGAGGAAGGTCTGAGAAATGAAGTTTGTAGCCCTCTCTTATGATGGAGAGGGTCCACTGCTCTGATGTGATTTGCTCCCATCTGGGAGCAAAATGAGCTAACCTTCCTGAAATGGTGAGAGGTTCTGGCTGTGTTAAAGCCAGAAAGGCTAAGTTCTCTAGCATCAAGTCAAAAACCCTGAGGGGGTTGGGACTGCTGAGTTACAGCAGCCCCTGTAGACTTAGGCCTGGCCTGCTTAGGAGGTTGCTGATGCTTAGCGGTAAAGCGACCTGTAGAAGATTGTTGGCCAGAAGTGGAAGGAAACCTGCCCTTTTTGAAAAAAGACTTTTTAAAAGTCTTTTTCTTGGCAGGAATGGAGGTAGACTTTGAAAGTCTATCCAGAGCAGAATTCTCTGCATCCATTTGAGTGGCTTTAATTTGCCACTCTTTGCCAAATAGATTTTCACCTGTACAGGGCAGATTTCCCAAGCCATCTTGAACCCAGGGTTCTAAATCAGAAGCCTGGAGCCAAGCAATTCTGTGAGCAGCTATGGCAATGCCTGAGGCTCTACTGGCACCTTCAAAGGAGTCAAAGGCTGCCCTGTTTGAAAACTTGGAGATGTCTTGAGTATGCTTAAGCCACATGCGGAATTCTTCCCTTTTATCTTCTGGAATAAAAGGGAGGAAAGTGTGCAGCTTTTCTGCCACTTCTTTTAGAAACATACCCATGTAGAGGCTATATGAGTTGATTCTGGCAATAAGCATACTGGCCTGGAAGATTTTCCTACCAAAAGCATCCAAGGTTCTGCATTCTCTTCCTGGAGGAGCAGAAGAGTGTCTCTTTGTACTCTTTATCCTCTTCATAGCTGACTGCACCACAATGGAATGGTGAGGAAGCTGAGTTTTTTGAAAGCCAGGACAGGGAGGGACACGGTACATAGTGTCCAACCTGCGAGAATGAGGAGAGAGAGCGAGAGGAGTCTCCCATAAATCAATCATGTGTTGATAAAGAATCTCATGAATTGGTAAGTTGATAAAGAATCTCATGAATTGGTAAGGTGACTGCCTCTCTAGGAGCCTTAGTGTATCCTAAAATATCCAATTTTTTTGCTCTAGGCTCTGATTCAGAGGCTACTGAGATAGATAGTCCTTTAGCTACTTCTCTTATGAAGTCTTGAAAGGACAAGTCCTCTGGAGGAGACATATTTATTTTTGGAGAAGGCGGCTCTTCAGGAAAGGCTATGGATACTTCAGGTGATTCATCTGATGAATCAGAATCACCAGAGGAATCGAAGTACCGCCTGTCAGGGTGCTCTTCCAGCGCTCGATACGCGTATCGAGCGGTATCGACATCGGGCGTTTTTGGAACCAGATCGGTACCGAGAAACAGCCCTGGACAAGGAACCGCTGTCCTAGTCGATGTCGATGCGGTCGGAACCAGTATCGGCGCTGGTGCCGGTACCGGAGCCGATACCGACAACGGAGCTCGTTGCGGTACCGCCGGCGTCGCAGCTTGAATAAAGGCTGAAATAGCCTGCTGCATGGACAGAACATTCTGATCCATCGACGCCATGAATGCCTGGAGATCAGTACCGGGAGATTGTGCCGGTACCCCAGAGCATTCTAACAGGTGATCGGTTGAGGCCGTGCCATCGATGTCAACCTGTAACCCCATAGGAGGAGCTTTGGAAGCCGGAGCTTCCCGCCGGGGTTGTTTGGCTGGTGCAGGGTCCTCGAGGGCAAGCCCGGAGGCATCTCGATGCTTAGAGGGAGATCTACCCTTCGAGGACCTGCTAGGTTTATGTTTGGTTACCTGAGATCCTTCAGGAGAAGAAGACCTGGAAGATGTCGATGCTACTGCTGGTGCCTCAGCGGGAAACAGCACATGGAGCTTAGCTGCTCGGTTCTGTAACCCCCGTTTAGACATTAGGGAGCAGGACGGACAATCCGGAATGGAGTGTTCAGGACCCAAACATTTAAGACACCATTCATGGGTATCTGTAACAGAAATAGTACCGCTACACTTAGTGCATTTGTTTAACCTGGAGGTTGGTTTTTCCATGAGGGAAATTTTCTTGTGGGCCCTGAGGCCTTAAGAAGAAAAATACACCAAGTGAGGAAAAATATCGATATTTTTTTTTTTTTTTAAAGAAAGAAAGAAAGAAAAGACCGGCGGTACCGGTCCGGAGTCGGGGAAGGCAGACACGCGACCAAAGAAATAAAATAAAATAAAGAACTTCTTCAGCGGTGACAGGGCTCGACCTGCTGGCTCCGCGGCAAAGAAGAACTGAGGAGAGCTGGTTAGGAAAGGTGGGAAGGCAGCGCGCAGGCGCTGTGGGATGCTCCCAAAAGCTTTCCTTTTTGGGAAGATGGGGAGCGTTCCCGCGCAGGCTCCGTCGGTACCGATGTACCCATATGTGAAGACTCATTCCTGCTTGTTCCTGGAGATAAGCTCATGCGCATTTGGTAATTATATGTGAAGCTGATGCAAGGCCAAAGGACAAGATATGATATTGGCAGTTGCAATCCCTATCACAAATCAAAGGCACGTTGGTGTAAGCTTCCTCTAGGTTCAGAAAACAAATGGTCTTTTTTTTTTTTTTTTTTTTTTTAGAGAATCAAGGTGCTCAGAAAAACATTTTGAACTTTTCTCAAATCAGAAATTTGTTCAAGACCTTTAGGACCTAAGAATGGATGGGATGGAATCTTCCTCTTTTGTGACCAGGAAATACTTGGAGTAAAATCCCTGCCCTTTTTTCCTCTGGTTTGACCGCATTGAGAAGAGAGCTCCTTGATAAGTATTTCATGGTATTGAGAGCTTAACCAAAACACTCTTGGATTGGTAATCTGAAAACATTGAATGATGGGAGCCTGTAATCCTGGCCAAGGATCTTTAGAAACCAACAGTCCGAGATAAGGGGCCAACAGTTTACATAAAATCTTAGCCTCTCTCTAAATGAGAGATTTGCCAGACACGGATTATTGGAATCTTGATTATATTTTATAAGAGGTAATAAAAACACCATCCAGGCTTGGGCTCATAAGTAGGTTAAGCACAGTTACTTACCTGTAACAGGTGATCTCTGGGAACAGCAGGAATAAGTCTTCACATATGGGTACGTCGGTACCGACGGAGACTGCGCGGGAACGCTCCCCAGTTTCCCAAAAAAGGAAAGCTTTTGGGAGCATCCCACAGCGCCTGCGTGCAGCCTTCCCGCCTTTCCTAACCGCCTCTCTCCAGTTCGAGTTTTAAAGCTGAGACAAGGAGAGAGAGAGGAAAAGAAAGATAGATAGAGAGATACAACTCCTAGGGGAGGTGGGTGGGTTGTGAAGACTTATTCCTGCTGTTCCCAGAGATCACCTGTTACAGGTAAGTAACTGTGCTATCTCCAGGAACGAGTCTTCACATATGGGGACTCCCCAGCTAGAGATGCCCAGGAGATCCCCACAGTTGTAAGACCCTGAGAAGGGCTCTACCTCCTCCCATGGATCTCAGGCATCCAACCAGGGATGGAGGGTAGGAGTTGATTAAGCATGGAACAGGTGTTTGAGAACAGCTTGACCAAACAAGGCATCCCGGCAGGAGTCCTTGTCCAAGCAGTAATGGGCTGTGAAGGTATGAACCGAGGCCCAGGTGGCCGCTCGACAGATCTGGTCGATGGACACAGAATTTAGATGAGCCATAGAGGTTGCCATGGCCCTCACATTGTGAGCTGTGACATGGCCCTCCAGAGAAAGGTTCTTACTCTGGTAGGCGAAAGAAATACACTGAGCAATCCAATTTGACAGTGTCCTCTTAGAGACTGGAAGTCCCAAATGAGAGGGATCAAAGGCAACAAAGAGTTGAGAAGACTTTCTATGTTGCTGTGTCCTTTGCAAGTAAAATGCAAGAGCCCTCTTACAATCCAGGATATGAAGATTCCTCTCTGCACTTGATGCATGAGGACCTGGAAAAAAGACAGGTAAATATACCTCTTGGTTAAGATGAAAGGGCGAGACCACTTTAGGCATAAAGTGTGGATTGGTCCTAAGGACTACCTTATCATGATGGAACCATGTATAAGGTGGATTAGCCACTAAGGCTTGCGGTTCACTGATGCGGCGAGCTGAGGTGACTGCAATAAGAAAGATAACCTTCCAGGAAAGAAATTTCAAGGAGGTAGTGGCTAATGGTTCAAAGGGTGGCTTCATGAGCTGACCAAGAACCAGATTCAAGTCCCATGCCACTGGAGGTGGTCTAATGGGAGGTTTAGTTAAAAGAAGGCCTCTCATGAATCTTGCAATAAGAGGATGAGAGGAAACAGGTTGTCCATTGAGAGGCTTGAGAGATGCTGCAATAGCACTCAAATGGACCCTTACTGAATTCGTCTTGAGGCCTGCATGGGAAAGATGCAGGAGATACTCTAGTAAGGAATTCAAAGGTCTTGCTAGAGGGTTAATACCCTTCTCAGCACACCAAATGGTAAACCTTTTCCATTTAAAAGCATAGGAACATCTGGTAGAAGGCTTTCTGGAAGCATGAAGGATATCCCTTACTTGCTGAGAAAGATGCCAATCTTGAAGGTCTAAGCCTTCAGCAACCAAGTCCTGAGATGGAGAGATTGGGGGTTTGGGTGCCACAACGTTCCCCCCTCCTGGGACAGGAGATCTGGAGCAGACCCCAAGTCCAGGGAGGGAGCTTGGGAAAGATGCAGAAGTAGAGGGTACCACACTTGGCGTGGCCAACGTGGAGCTATGAGGATCATAGTCCCTCGATCTCTCTGAAGCTTGAACAGGGTCATGGAAATTGGGGAATGGGTGGAAAGGCGTACAGGAAGTCTTGACCCCAATGAAGGAGGTAGGCATCCTTGGCCTGAACTCCCTGACACGGAATTCTGGAACAGAATCGGGGAAGATTGGCATTCCACAGACTTGCAAAGAGGTCTATGTCCGGGGTTCCCCAAATTCGAAAGATTCTGACTATCTGGTCCATATGAAGGGACCATTCGTGTGGAAGCAGAACTCGACTGAGTCTGTCTGTCCAAGAGTTTTGAACTCCTGGAAGGTATACTGCCAGAAGATGAATTTGATGCTCTCTGGCGAAGGCCCACAATCTCAGAGCTTTGTTGCAAAACGACAGAGAGCCAGTTCCTCCCTGCTTGTTCACATGGAACATGGCTACTTGGTTGTCCGTGTGAATGAGGACTGTCTTGTAGCTGAGCAGGGTATGGAAGACTCAGAGCCAAGAAGATTGCTCTGAGCTCTAAGAAGTTGATATGTAGGGAGGTCTCCTGTGGGGACCAAATGCCCTGGGTGGAGAGGTCTTAAAGATGAGCTCCCCAACCCTTTGGAGAGGCATCTGTTGTAAGGACTGCTTGGGGTAACAAATGTTGGAAGGGGGACCCCAGCAAGAGATTTTGAGTGGACTTCCACCACTGGAGAGACCAAAAGAGGCGCCTGGAGGTTGCTATTTTGTCTGACAGACTTCCAGATGCCTGAGTCCACTGGGTGGACAAAGTCCATTGAGCTGCCCTCATGTGAAGGCGAGCATAAGGGACCACATGCACAGTGGATGCCATGTGGCCTAGCAGTTGTAACATCTCTCGAGCAGTTAGCTGCATCAGAGGGAAACAGTGTACTGAGCTTGGCTGCTCGGTTCTGTAAACCTCTTTTAGACATCATGGAGCAGGACGCACAATCCGTGATGGAATGGTCAGGACCCAAACATTTAAGACACCAGTCATGGGTGTCGGTAACAGAGATGGTACCGCTGCACTTAGTGCATTTTTTAAACCCGGAGGCGGGCTTTTCCATGAGGAATTTTTCTGTTAGGCCCAAGGCCCAAAGAAGAAAAAATACACTGAAGTGGAACGGAGTATTCTTTTTTTTTTTTTTTAAAGAAAAGACCGGCGGTACCGGTCCGACGTCGAAGAAGGCAGAAGCGAGACTAAAGAAATAAAATAAAATAAAAAACTTCTTCAGCGGTGACAGGAACACGACCTGCTGGCTCCGCGGAAAAGAAGAACTGAAGAGAGGCGGTTAGGAAAGGCGGGAAGGCAGCGCGCAGGCGCTGTGGGATGCTCCCAAAAGCTTTCCTTTTTTGGGAAGCTGGGGAGCGTTCCCGCGCAGGCTCCGTCGGTACCGACGTACCCATATGTGAAGACTCATTCCTACTTGTTCCTGGAGATTGGCTTTCAAACTGTCTGAAACAAAAACAAGATTCCTTATGAATTTATCTGAATAAAGAGAATGAGGGAGTTTCACAGTATTCTTTTATGAGAGAGAGGCTATCTTTGAACTTCTCTCCAAAAGTGCATGCCACATCACTGAGCTTTTCCTGCACATCATAATGGAAATCTGAGGCCAGCAGTCACGAGAATCTGCTGGTTCCAGTAACTATAGCAGAAGCTCTTGCTGTCATCTCAAAAGCAAAGATCAATCTGACCATGTGGTTGCCATGCTCCTTCCCTTTGCCCGTTAGTAACTGGAGTAAAACAGACATGTCCTGCTCCACGAACCCCCTAATCATACATAATGGGGGTTATTCTGAGACATGAATAGTGTGACGTCCATCCCCGCTATTCGTGCCGGCAGCAGCCCCCGATTAACTTCCCTGCCGGTTCTGCGGGGAAGTTAGTCAGGGCGGGGAAGAGGCAGGTAGTGGACAGTCGCCAGCCTTGGATGTACAGGGCCGATTCTAATGTTGGCCCTGTACATCCAGGGCCAGCAAAATGGCCGGGGAAGTTATTCCACCTCCGAGGTGGAATAACTTCCCTGGACTTTGTTTTGTTTTAAAGTCAATGCACGGAAAGGGCTGGAGGGGCTAGGGTTTCTTCTCCGCAACCCAACCCTGGCTTTAGGAGGCCGGATGGGGGTTTGGCTGCGGGGAAAAAAACTTAATTGTTGGCGGCTGACATTACGGCATTTAAATGGAGCCAAGGTGCCATGGCACCGCAGCTCCATTTAAATGCCTGACTGAGCTATCCAAGCAGTGCCTGTACGTGCAGGCTGGGACTCAACTGCAATCCTGGCCTGCACGTACAGACCTGTTCGTGACTGATCCTGTGGGGCTAGATGGGCCCTGCGGGATCAGAATTGCGATCCCCTTTGTATGTCCAGCTCAGACCGGACGTACAAAGGGGATAGCCATGCGGGACAGAATCAGGCCCAATGTGTTTTGCACATATTGACTCATGAATAGCTGGGTCAGAAGCTATCCATCAAGAAAGCGTATCATTCTAAAAATTATCATCCTCAAGAGAGTCCGAAATCCAAGTATCTCCCTTCTGGAAGCAGCAAGGAATGAACATGAAACTTTGCTCTCTTGAAAGCAGATGTGATAAACACAAAGTGGTGTGTGACAGCTGCCCCTGCTTGAATTTAGGTGTATTCTAGACACTGTACATGGAGTCTGCCTTCTTATTAACTGGGACCACAGAGGGGCTCTCACATTTTCATCTGCACAGCCCTACAGATTTTGTGAACATGTATGGTCACACTTTCTTGGGGGGGGGGGGGGAAGCGGAGGGGAGGAATAAGGGAGCAAGGACAGAGTATATTTAGCATTTCTACCTTCATTTCCTCCTCCATCTCTAACTAAAATGGAAAGGCATCAGCCATTTTCATAATAAAAATTGGTGAAGGAGAGAGCCTCTCTTTTTGTGTGGAAGAGAGAGATCTGAGGGAAGACAGTGGAACCCTTTTTTCCCCTCATAAGATGTCACAGGTTTATATTTAGAAGACCAGGAATATTCCAATTCAGACTCAGAGAAGAACTCTAATGGAAAGGTCTGGGTCTGTGCCTGATTAGACACAGCGGGGACAACTCTAGATCACGCATGTTAAGACTCCAGTGCATGCCTGCCCTGGGGGATTTTCCTCCACCGACACACTGGCTATAGACACCAGTGCAAACGAGTCTGAGGCCTTTTGAGATATTTATGTGTCACGCCCATAGCTCCTTACATATGTATGGAGGGGCGTGCTTGTTATATAAAGTTTACCACTTTGGCAATGTTCCAGACTGACTATCTTGCAAAGGATTATGGTAATAGTAGTCCAGTCATGCGGTGCTTGCCTTTGAGGTAAATGAAGACTATGGTAGTTGGCTCGAGTGTTAAGGCAATGACAGAATTTATTTATGAGGTAAATCAAAATGCACAGAGATTCACTTGGTAACACCTTAGGATGTCTTCTCCAGGATTTTATATTCAAAATAACAATACAACTGAAAGCTTAAGCAAGTAGCTTGTAAATTCCATTAAACAACGGAAAGTCTTTCTCTCAGCCACTGCTGACAAACCTGCTCAGCAGTGCCGGTGTAGAGCAAATCAAAAATAAAAGCTTCTTCACAAAACAGCTTTTCTTTTCACATTCAAAGAATTTTTTACATCCAACGTGTGCACAGCCTGAGCCGTGCTCTGCTTTGATACCAGCTGGCTAACAAGCTTCAATCAACAGCTTTTCTCCTTCTCTGCACAAGTATTTCACTTTCCCCAAAACCTTCTTTCTTTCCACACAAACGTTCTGGTGTGCCAGTTACTAGAACGTTTCCTTTTTATGTTTGATCCCACTTTCAGGCTTTCTCTGTGCTAGCAACTTTGCATAAAGAACAGTCCATGAAAGTATCGTCTTCCTCTGTAATTACATCTTGTTCTTCTATTTGCATAGGTTCTATATCGGGGTCTGGATCAGAGGGCTCTACTAACTGACCTCCATTAGGACAGGAACTGTTTCTAAGCACTTTGCACTGCTCAAGGTTAGACAAACGTCTAAAGTTCATACCTGAGTTAAAGCTGGTATTAGGCTGTCCTCTTAGATACTCTGGCCAGTATGCATTTGAGCTTTTATGACCGGTCCTCCAGTCTGTATTCCTGGACCTCAGGGTATTTGCTCCATGCCTCTTCCAAAAGGTATTCGTGTTCCTTCTCCCTTCAGCTGCTTTGGTCCTCTTACCGGCTGCTGCTTTAGGGTTCCTGGCTGTTCTCCAAACCTCTGGATTTCTCCAATCCCTTGAAGCTGGCTTCTCCCAGGAATCTCTCCCCGAACACGAATCTCTCTGAGCTCCTCTCTCCTTCTTCTTCCCCTTCTTGCTCCTCCTTTCTGAATATTCTGTTCTAGTTTTAAAGTTCCCAGTTTCCAACCCCTCCCTTTCACTCCTCAGGTGTTGGTGGTCAAACTCCCTCCTGGCAGCTGAGTAATTAGGAGTGACGTAAGGGTTTCTCAATCTAGGCTTATACGTCTTCACCTCATTTCCACTAGGGGCTCTCTGCAGGCCATTTCAGCCTGGAATAACCTGTCTTTTAGGAAAACATGCAGTTTTATTCCTGTGACCTGACAAAACGGGTCTCTTGATTAGGGTAAATTCCCTTCCTTTGTCACTATTCTCTGGGCTCTGATAAGCTTCCTTATCACACTATGTCAATGAACCATCTCTAGGGAAAGCTTGGGTCTCGAGGATCAGCTACAGCAGTGGTTCTCAACCCAGTCCTCTGGGACACCCAGGCCAGTCAGGCTTTCAAGATCCACAATGAATATGCATGAGATAGCTCTGCATACAATGGAAGCAGTGCATGCAGATCTACCTCATGCATATGCATTGTGGATATTCTGAAAACCTCACTGGTCTAGGGGTCCCAGAGGACTGGGTTGAGAACCACTGAACTCCAGGATCCTATGCATTGATGATGAAACAGAAGCATTTTGATGAACAAAGTTCTTATCTATTATCCAGCTGTACAACTCCTCAAAGGCTGCTAATGCCAATATCAAAGAGGGTGCTGTAGAAGACGCCATTTTCTCTTTAATTGCCTTGGAGTATCGATGGTCTAAGAACATAAGATGTGCCATATTGTGTCAGACCAAAGTCCATCAAGCCAAGTATCCTGTTTCCAACAGTGGCCAATCCAGGTCATAAGTACCTGTCAGATTCCTAAAAAGGTACAGATTCCATGTTGCTTATCCCAGGGTAAGCAGTAGCTTTCCCTGGTCCTCTTTAATAAAAGCTTATGGATTTTTCCTCCAGGAACTTGTCCAAACCTTTTTAAAGCCAGCTACACTAACGGCTTTTACTACAACCTCTGGTAATGAATTCCAGAGTTTGATTACACTTTAAGTGGAGAAATATTTTCTCCTATTAGTCTTCAATGGGCTAATATTGTAGCTTCATAGCATATCCTCTAGTTTTTCTATCTTTTGAAGGAATAAACAAATTAACATTTACTGGTTCCACTGCATTCGGTATTTTATAGACCTCTATCATAACTCCCCTCAGACGTCTTTTTTCCAAGTTGAAAGGCCCTAACCTTTTAAGCGTTTCCTCATAGGGGATATCCTTCCATCCTCCCTTTACCATTTTGGTGGCTCTTCTCTGTACCATTTCTATTTCTGATAGATCGTTTTCAAGATATGGCGACCAGCACATGGAACGATACAGAGGCATTACAATGTCCTTTGTTTTATTCTCCATTCCTTTCCTTATGATTATTAGCATTCTATTTGCTTTCTTGGCTGCCAATGCAGACTGGGTACAGTGCTCCACTGTATTAGCCATGATGACACCTAAGTCCTTTTCCTGGGTGGTGGTTCTTAATGTGGAACCTTGTATCTAACCATAGTTTGGGTTGTTCTTCTCTAAGTGCATAACTGCTGATCCCTCTCCAGTCATCCCTCCTGCGGCGAGACTTGGAAAGAACATACCAAGCACCACTTCGGAGACAGAGGTAATACTATCCGCGATTAAGGCAAACAATGCTGAACTCTACAAAACTCTGTACCATTCAAGTAGAGCTCAGAAAGGCAAGAGCAGAGCTCCGTGGTGAAGGGGAGAATCGATCAGGCTGGATTGCTGGTACTGAGGAGACTTACTGGTACTGAAAAAGGACTCATTGGCACATACCTCACTAGTCAATAAGTTGCTTGCTAAGATTGATGATCTTGAAAACCGGTCGTGGCGTTCTAATATTCACATAGTGGGGGTGCTAGAAGCAGGAGAGGAGCGGCCTATGGAGGTCTATGTGGAAAAGCTCCTGCAGGGACTCTTCCAAGACCTACTGCTGCCTGGGAATTTGGTGATAGAGCATGAACACCGGGTGCCAGGTGGCCTGCTGTCTGTTTGCAACAGACCATGCCCAATCCTGGCTAAGATGCTTAATTATTGCCACAGGGAGTGGATTGTATGACAAGCCGTTAAAGTAGGGGCTATCCAATAGAATAGGAATAAAATATGGATTTTCCCAGACTATAGTGCGAAATTAGACAAGTGGAGACAAATGTTTGAGAAGCGAAAAAGAGGCTTTTTTTCCTCTCATGACATCCCACAGTAGGGCTTGCCAATTTTAGGGGTAGGTTTTTATTTTTCCAAACTTTACAAATTACTAGGGACCAAATTATGCAGGTTTGCATGCTGAATCTAAACCTGTCTTCAGAAACGTCTTCAAGTGAGTCTTACCTACATGAAATCAGTTAAAATATGTGGAAAATATGTAATATTTATTTGAACGTACAAATAGTCTGAACAACACCTGTAGCCACATAATTGTCTTTAAAATGTCATTTATGCAGTTAATTTAATGTAATTTAACAAAATCAAGCTTCTGTTTCAGCTCATGAGCTCCCTGCTGACCCCTAATATAATGTTCCCTCCTCTCCTGAGGTTGTGTTTGTTGCAGAGATCTAGTCAGCCAGTGTGAAGATCTTGTTTGCTCTCTTGGGCGGAAGGAATGCCTTGGCCTGTGTGGTGTGGATCTCGGCCCCTATGAATTCCAAAACTTGCACGGGGGCCATTTGTGACTTTGATGTATTGATTAAGAAGCCCAGAGAGCAAAGGAGTGCAGCCACGGTTTTGACCACTTTGTGCGCTTCCCTCTGTGAACGTGCAGCAATTAGCCAGTTGTTGAGATAGGGGAAGACGCGGATTTCTGCATTGTAGAGGTGTGCTGCGGCTACTGCCACACACTTTGTGAATTCCTGGTGCTGAAGAAAGGCCAAAGGGGAGTGTTCTGTATTGGAAGTGATGGTCACCCACCCGGAACCGTAAGAACCTCTTCTGCGATGGGAGTAGTGAAATGTGGGTATATGAATCCTGTAGGTCCAATGATGCGAGCAAATCATTCTCTTGAACAAAGGGGAGGATGGTTCAAGGGTGTGCATCTTCTCCTTGAGGATGTACTTCTCTGAGATCGCGGATCGGCTGCCATTCCCCTGACTTCTTCGGGATGAGGAAGCAGCAAGAGTAGAAGCCTTGGTAGATCCAAGTGTATGAGACTGGCTCTATGGCCTTCATTTGAAGGAGGCCTTTCACCTCTGCAAGGAGCTGGAAGGTCTCCTCCTTTGTGGATGTGGTGTTGCGGGGGGGGGGGGGGAGGCGGGAGTTGGCTCGGTTTGGAATCTACTGCGGAGCCCACTGGATGATCCAGAGGAGCCAACAGTCTGATGAGATAGAAACATAGAAACATCATGACAGAAAAAGACCATATGTCACGATGTCGCAATGTTTCTGTCGTGATGTGGCACATATGGCCCATCTAGTCTGCCCTTCCATATCAACCACCACAACAGTCCCCTTTTTTACTTTAGAGATCCTGTGTTTGCCCCATGCTTCTTTGAATTAAGATACTGTCCTCATCTCTACCACCTCCACTGGGAGAGTATTCCACGAATCCACCACTCTTTCCGTAAAGAAATATTTCCGTACATTACTCCTGAATCTACCCCCTTTCACCCTCATCCCATGTCCCCTCGTAAAAGAGCTTGCATTCAATTTAGATACCTCCTGTGCATTTATGCCACGGAGGTATTTAAACATCTTAATCATATCACCTCCATCCCACCTTTCCTCTAAAGTGTACATATTAAGATCCTTAAGTTTGTCCTCATATGCTTTATAATGAAGACCACTGGCATTTTAGTAGCCACCCTCTGTATTGACTCCAGCCTGTTTATATCCTTTTGAAGGTGCGGTCTCCAGAACTGCACACAATACTCCAAATAAGGACGCACCAAAAGACTTATATAGAGGCACTCTCACCTCCTTTCTTCTGCTGGCCATTCCTCTCCCTATGCACCCAAACATCCTTCTAGCATTTGCTGTTGCCTTTTCTACTTGTTTAGCTACTTTAAGATCATCAGACACAATCACGTCTAGGTCCCGCTCTTCTTTAGTGGACAAAAGTACTTCACCCACTATACTATATCGCTCCCTTGGATTGCTGCAGCCCAAATGCATGACCTTGCATTTTTTTAACATTAAATCTCAGCTGGCAAATTCTAGACCATTCTTCAAGCTTAGCTAGATCCCTCTCCTCATGTTATCTCCACCTCCCTGGGTGTCTATTCTATTGCAGATTTTGGTATCATCCGCAAAGAGGCAAACCTTACCTGACAACCCTTCCATAATATCACTAACAAGGATGTTAAAAAGAATCGGACCAAGGACAGATCCTTTGGGCACACCACTGGTAACCTCCTTCTCCTCGGAGTGAGCTCCATTTACCTGTACCCTTTGTCGCCTCCCACTCAACCAATTTCTAAACTAAGCACTAACTTTAGGGTCCATCCCTGGGGTGCTCAGTTTGTTTATAAGTCACCTGTGAGGAATGGTATCAAAGGTTTTACTGCGATCTAAATACACATCTAGGGCTCTCCCTCGGTCCAACTCCTTGGTCACCCAGTCAAAGAAATCAGATTTGTCTGACAAGACCTGCCTCTGGTGAATCCATACTGTCTCAGATCCTGTAATATGCTGGACTCAAGAAACTTCAGTATTTTCTCTTTCAGCAGCACTTCCAATAATTTACTCACCATCGAAGTTAAACTAATCGGCCTGTAGTTTTCAATCACATCTTTACTTCCGCTTTTGTGTAAAGGGACATGTGCCTCTCTCCAGTCCTTTGGCACCACTCCCAACTCCAACGACGCATTGAAAAGGTCAGTCAGTGGAGCTGTTGGAACGTCCCCAAGTTCCCTCAGTATTCTAGGGTGTATCCCATCCGGTCCCATTGCTTTGTCTACTTTAGGTTTAGCTAGTTTCTCATAAACATAGTCTTCTGAAAATTGTTCAAGATGCCCCTCGCTTCTGTTCCCGTTTGTGGGTGCTTTCTAAGGTCCTGCTCCTGGTTCTTTATCGGTGAACACAGAACAGAAATATTTGTTAACCCCGTTTTTGACCAGCATGTGTTTTACATACTCTGATAAGGAAGCTTATCATGACAGAGGAGAAAGGGATAAAGGAAAGGAATTCACCCTTATAAAAGGACCTATTTTGCAAGGTCAGAGAAACAAAACCCCAATCACACCTAGAAAGCAGGAAATTCCCAGATGGGATAGGTTTCAGAGTTCCCCTAGTGGAGAAAAGGAGAGGGAGTCACTGAGTTCCCCAATTACCCAGCTGCCAGGAGGCAAGCTGATCTCCGTCACATGAGAGGAGAAGAGGTGGGGCTGGAACCTTGGGGATTTAAGTCTAGGATAGAGAAAGAAGCAGGAGAGAGGAGGAGGAGAGACCCAGAGAGAGTATCAGGGAGAGACCCAAGCAGAAACACAAGCTGGAGGACAGGACAAGGAAGCACAGGAGAATGGTGGCCAGAGCATGAGGAAGAAGAAGCTGCTACAAGCCCAGGCCCAGGTATGAGCCTTGAAAACTTGTCTAATACAGAGCAGTGCAGAGTTGCAAGGGATACTCTCAGCTCTAACGGAAGGCAATCAGCTGAACCCTGTGAACTGGAAGGAGAGGTAGAGCCTATGCAACTAGGTGAACCAGACCTAGCTGTGAATGACGAAAATTCATACATGGATTGCTCCTTGTGCCAATCCTTTACTGCAGAGGGATTGAAAGAAAACCACCTTTAAGAGAAAACCTTCAGAGTCAGGTAACCTTGAAAGTCTGTAGATGGTTTTGTGCATGTCCTGTGTTAAAGAAGAAATACGTTTGCTGAGAAAGCAAGAGCAAGCTGAAGCTCTCCGATTGTGCTTGATAAACACCTGCTATCCAGAGCAGTGCACCGGCAAGAAGCCGAGCTAATGGTGAAAGGAAGTAAAGTTTTGGCTTTGTTTTTGAATATTCCTAAAGCCTTGAATAGAGCATTATTTGCTTATGAGAAGTTTTTGTCCTGTTAAAAGTTTTACATTGTTTGTAAGGAGACAAACTAGCCTGGAAGTGTTTGAGACTATGAGAACAGAAAACTGCCATTGAGAAATGATGTTTTTGTTTGCTTTAAACAGCAATGCTAGCCAAGCTGGTAGCACTGACTGTTAAAAAGGCTTTATCTTTGAGCTAAAGAACACTATAAGCTGAAAGTTTGTTTTGAGTTTATTTATGTCCTGATGTGTATTGTGAAGAATCCTGGAGAAAGTATCCAAGGGTAGTATTTGTGAACCTTGCGTTTGAGTCAATAAATTCTGTCATTGCCTTATCATTCGAGCCAACTACAAGTGTTTTTCTACCTGAAGCCAAGTGGATTGTGACTGAACTACCTTTCCCAAAGGGCAAGGCAAAGGAACCAGTCAGTTAAAGGCTAAAAGGTGAAACTTTCTATGATAACCACGCCCCTCCATACTGGAAGTAAGGGGGCAAGGGCGTGACAATACATAAGGTTTCCATACTTACTACTCAACTGTTTACTAATTAATGGTTATAAATTCAATGGAACTATGTTTAGCTATTATCGTTATGTCAAAAAGCGTTATATACAGATTTTTTATCTGAGATCTAGATAGTTTAATAGGTATTTGAAGTTTGCTGATTTTGACGGTACTGGCGGCTCAACATAAAAAGATCACAAAAATAGTAAGTAGCTTATAATGCTGTAATAGCTACTATTTTGCAAATAAAAGTATTTGTAGACTTTAGAAAATAGGTTTATATAACTGTAAGTTACTTAGTGTCAGAGTTATTGGTGCGTATATCGGCCTTGTATGTTTTTCATACGCTGGGCTAATATGTTGTCGAAACCAATTGCTGTCAAGCACTCTGTTCTAGGTGTTCCAATGGTGCAATATCGACACACTGCATCAGAAGTGTTTTCACGTGTATCATATTCCGCCATCAGAATGGACTGTTGACAAACTATATTATATCATAATAAAGTGTTTTAAATGAAAACTGCAATTTCAATAGTATCATACAGTATGTTTATGTCAATGAATATTGGAACTGTATCCTATCTTTTCTGAAGACGGACAATATGCTATATTGGACCAGTGTATGAAAAACATACACTATGTGAAACTTCTATTTTCTGCAAAGTTGTAATATTTTTTATTATTGCCGGTATTTCATAGTTGTTTGAGTGTAACAAATCTAATAAATCATCCAGAACAGAGAAAGAATATGCAAGCTGTCCAAAACGGGTTAAGCAATTCTGCTTTATCCTCATCAGCTTCTACATATACCTCCCCTTCACCCTTGAGTCTGACAATACTACTTTTGCCCTTCCTCTTCTCACTAACATATCTGAACTTGTCTTATCCCCCCCATTTTATTGCACTGGCTATTTCCTCCTCTTTTTGAATCTTTGCTTTCCTGAATACTTTGCTAGTTTCTCTAAGTTTTTCCAAATACAGATGCCTGTCTTCCTCTCTCTATGATCTCCCTCTTTTTCTTCACCTTTTCAGCTACTTCTTTCGAAAACCATAGCAGTCTCCTTTTCCTTTATTTACCATTTTAACAAAAAAGGTTGGTTGCCCTTAAAATATCCCCTTTCAGTTTTGTCCACTGTTTTTCTACATCCCTCAGCTATTCCCATCCCGCTAAGGACCCCCTGAGGATTTGGCCCATCTTGGCAAAGTAAGCTTTCCTAAAGTCTAAAACCGTCACTTTCCAATGGATTTTAACAGCCCTAGTCCTAATACTGAACCACACCATCTGGTAATCGCTGAATGAAAAATGATTTCCCACTATAACATCAGAAACACTTTCACCATTGGTAAGCACTAAGTCCAGTATGGCCCCTTCACGTGTGCGTTCTGTTACCAGTTGCCTGAATAGTTCTCCCTGTAGAGAAAGCACAGTTACTTACCTGTAACAGGTGATCTCTGGGAACAGCAGGAATTAGTCCTCACATATGGGTACGTCGGTACCGACGGAGCCTGCGCGGGAAAGCTCCCCAGCTTCCCAGAAGGAAAGCTTTTGGGGCCTCCCACTGCGCATGCGCGCTGCCTTCCCGCCTTCCTGACCAACTCTCCTCAGTTCGAGTTTAAAGCTGAGACAACAGAGAGAGGAAAGGAAAGAGAGAGATAGATACAACTCCTAGGGGAGGTGGGTGGGTTGTGAGGACTAATTCCTGCTGTTCCCAGAGATCACCTGTTACAGGTAAGTAACTGTGCTATCTCCAGGAACAAGCAGGAATAAGTCCTCACATATGGGGACTCCCTAGCTAAGATGCCCGGGAGATCCCCTGAAGGGTATGAGACCCTGAAAGGTTCCTCATCTTCCTATGGATCTCAGGCATCCATTCAGGGAAGGTGGGCTGGAGTTGTTCAAGAATGGAACAGGTGTCTGAGGACAGCCTGACCAAACAAGGCATCCCGGCGGGAGTCCTTGTCCAAACAGTAATGGGCTGTAAAGGTATGAACCGAGGCCCAGGTGGCTGCTCGACAGATCTGGTCAATGGACACAGAGTTTAGATGAGCCATAGAGGTGGCCATGGCCCTCACATTGTGAGCGGTGACATGGCCCTCCAGAGAAAGGTTCTTACTCTGGTAAGCAAAAGAGATACACTGAGCAATCCAATTGGAGAGTGTTCTTTTGGAGACTGGAAGTCCTAAATGAGAAGGATCAAAAGCAACAAAAAGCTGAGAAGACTTTCGATGTTGCTGTGTCCTGTGGAGGTAAAAGGCAAGAGCTCTTTTACAGTCTAGAGTATGAAGGTTCCTCTCTGCACTGGATGCATGAGAAGCTGGAAAAAAGACAGGTAAATATACCTCTTGATTAAGATGAAAAGGGGAGACCACTTTAGGCATAAAGTGGGGATTGGTCCTAAGGACCACCTTGTCATGATGGAACCTTGTATAAGGTGGATTAGCCACTAGGGCTTGTAGTTCACTGATACGGCGAGCTGAGGTGACTGCAATAACAAAAATAACCTTCCAGGAAAGAAATTTCAAGGAGGTAGTGGCTAGGGGTTCAAAAGGTGGCTTCATAAGCTGACCAAGAACCAAGTTTAAGTCCCATGCCACCGGAGGAGGTCGAATGGGAGGTTTAGTTAAGGTTAAGCCTCTCATGAATCTTGCAATAAGAGGATGAGAGGAAACAGGTTGTCCATTAATGGGCTTAAGTGATGCCGCAATAGCACTCAAATGGACTCTTACTGAATTCGTTTTGAGTCCTGCATTGGAGAGATGCAGGAGATATTCCAAAAGAGAATTCAATAGGAGTGCTAGAGGGTTAAGACCCTTGTGAGCACACCAAATGGAAAACCTTTTCCATTTAAAAGCGTAAGAACGCCTAGTGGAAGGTTTCCTAGAGGCGTGTAGGATATCCTTCACTTGCTGCAAAAGATTGAAGTCTTGAAGGTCTAGGCCTTCAGTAACCAAGCTCTGAGGTGAAGGGACTTGGGGTTTGGGTGCCACAAAGTCCCCTCCTCCTGAGACAGAAGGTCTGGAGCCGCTCCCAAGTCCAGGGAGGGGGCTTGGGAGAGATGCAGAAGTAGAGGGTACCACACTTGGCGTGGCCAGCGTGGAGCTATGAGGATCATGATCCCTCTGAAGTTTGAACAGAGTCTTGGGAATCAAAGGAATGGGTGGAAAGGCATACAGGAAGTCCTGACCCCAATGAAGGAGGAAGGCATCCTTGGCCTGAACTCCCTGACACGGAATCCTGGAACAGAACCAGGGAAGTTTGGCATTCCACGGACTTGCAAAGAGGTCTATGTCCGGGGTTCCCCATTTCTGGAAGATTCTGAGTACCTGATCCATGTGCAGGGACCATTCGTGTGGAAGCAGAACTCGACTGAGTCTGTCTGCCCAAGAGGTTTGGATTCCTGGAAGATATACTGCCAGGAAATGGATTTGATGCTCTCTGGCGAAGGCCCATAATCCTAGAGCTTCGCTGCAAAGTGACAGAGAGCCAGTCCCTCCTTGTTTGTTTATGTAAAACATGGCTACTTGATTGTCCGTGTGAATAAGGACTGTCATGTTGCTGAGGAGGGTATGAAAAACTTTGAGAGCTAGAAAGATTGCTCGAAGTTCCAAGTGGTTGATATGAAGGGTGGTCTCCTGTGGAGACCAAGTGCCCTGAGTGGAGAGATCTTGGAGATGAGCTCCCCAACCTGTTTGGGAGGCATCTGTTGTGAGGGTTGCTTGGGGCAACAATGGTTGAAAGGGGGCCCCCAACAACAGATTTTGAGTGGACATCCACCATTGGAGAGACCAAAAGAGACGTTTGGAGTTTGCTATTTGGTCTGAGAGAGCTCCTGATGCTTGAGTCCACTGGTTGGACAAAGTCCATTGAGCTGCTCTCATATGTAGGCGAGCATAAGGCACCACATGCACTGTGGAGGCCATGTGGCCTAATAGTTGTAGCATCTCTCTGGCAGTCAAGTGGCTTCTGGGCTGAATCTGAGAGGCTAAGTGCACTAGACGTTGGCAACGGGCCTGAGGCAGGTAGGCCCTTGCAGTGGTGGTATCCAACCAGGCCCCTATGAATTCTAGGGATTGAGTAGGGGTGAGTTGGGACTTTGGGAGATTGATCACAAGTCCCAGATACTGTAGAATGCACCTGGTGCGATCCAGGGAAGTCTGAGCCTCGGACTGAGATGGAGCTCAGATGAGCCAGTCGTCCAGGTATGGGAAGACAAAAATTCCCAGGGCGCGTAGAAATGCAGCTACTATTGCCATGCATTTGGTAAATACCCTTGGAGCAGAGGCTAGACCGAAGGGAAGTACTCTGTATTGGAAATGTTTTCCCTGGAACAGAAATCGTAGGAATTTTCTGTGGGATGGATGGATGAGTATATGTGTACGCATCCTTGAGATCTAGAGAACAAAGCCAATCCTGACTCTGTAGGTATGGAAGGAGAGTACCCAGAGAAAGCATCTTGAATTTCTCCTTGCATAGAAATTTGTTCAATTCTCTGAGATCCAGAATGGGTCTGTAGCCCCCCTGTTTTCTTGGGAATGAGAAAATAAGGGGAGTAAAAACCTGAGCCCTGTTGAGGAAGAGGAACCTCTTCTATTGCCTTTTGGGCGAGAAGAGTGGTCACTTCCTGACCCAACAGGTCTAGGAGAGATGGGGGAGAATTGAAGCTTCTCACCATTGTATGGGCAGGAAGGTTGGAGAAATGTAGTTTGTAGCCCTCTCTGATGATAGAGAGGGTCCATTGTTCTGATGTGATTTGCTCCCATTTGGGAGCAAAATGAGCTAACCTTCCTGGAATGGTGAGAGGTTCTGGATGTTTTAGAGCCAGAAAGGTTAAGTTCTCTAGTTTTAAGTCAAAAACCCTGAGGGGGTTGGGACTGTTGGGCTGTAGCAGCCCCTGCAGGTTTCGCCCTGGCCTGTTTAGGCTGCTGACGCTTAGGAGTAAAGCGAGCCGCAGAAGATTGTTGGCCAGTATTTGTGGCAAATCTGGCCTTCTTGTAGAAAGGCTTTTTGAAAGATTTTTTCTTGACAGGGGTGGAGGTAGACTTAGAAAGTCTATCTAAAGCAGCATTTTCTGCATCCATTTGAGTGGCTTTGATTTGCCACTCTTTACCAAACAGATTCTCCCCTGTACAGGGCAAATTTCCCAACCCATCCTGGACCCAGGGTTCTAGGTCAGAGGCCTGGAGCCAAGCAATTCTACGAGCCGCTATGGCAATACCTGAGGCTCTGCTAGCACCCTCAAAGGAGTCAAAGGCTGCTCTGTTGGAGAACTTTGAAATATCTTGGGTATGCTTTAGCAAAAGAAGGAACTCCTCCTTTCTATCCTCTGGGATAAAGGGGAGAAAATGGCGGATTTTTAATGCAATTTCCTTCAGAAACATGCCCATATAGAGGCTGTATGAGTTGATTCTGCCAATAAGCATACTTGCTTGGAAGATTTTTCTTCCAAAAGCATCCAGAGTCCTACATTCTCTTCCTGGGGGAGTAGAAGAGTGTCTTTTAGTACTCTTGATCCTTTTCATAGCTGACTGCACCACGATGGAGTGGTGAGAGAGCTGAGTTTTTTGAAACCCAGTAGAAGGGGGGACACGATACATGGTGTCCAGACGACGAGAATGTGGAGATAGGGTGAGAGGAGTCTCCCATAAGTCCATCATGTGTTCTTGAAGAATTTCATGGATGGGCAAGGTGACTGCCTCTTTGGGAACCTTAGAGTATCCTAAAATGTCTAACTTTTTTGCTCTAGGTTCTTTTTCAGAGGATACAGAAATAGAAAGACCTTTAGCTACTTCAATGATGAAGTCTTGAAAGGATAAATCCTCTGGAGGAGACATTCTCCTCTTTGGAGAAGAGGGCTCCTCAGGTAGAGTAAGGGATACTTCAGCAGAGTCATCTGATGAATCAGAATCATCAGAAGACTCAAAGTATCGTCTGTTTGCTTCCAGGGATCGATAAGCATATCGACCGGTATCGACATCGGGGGTACCCGGAACCGGAACGGTATCGGGAAAACCCCCGGAACCGGGAACCAGAATCAGTATCCTGGTCGATGTGGATAGCCTGGGTACCGGTATCGGTTGTGGTACCGGAACCGGAGTCGGTACCGCAGGGTGCGGTACCGAGGGCGTCGCAGCCTTAATGAAAGCCAAAATGGCCTGCTGCATGGATTGAACTGTATGATCCATGGACGCCACGACTGTTTGGATGTCGGTACCGGATGATTGAGCCGGTACCCCAGAACAGTCTAACAGGTGATCGGTCGAGGCCGTGCCATCGATGTCAACCTGTAACCCCATAGGAGGAGCTTTGGAAGCCGGAGCTTCCCGCCGGGGTTGTTTGGCTGGGGCAGGGTCCTCAGGGTCAAGCCCAGGGGTATCTCGATACTTAGAGGGAGATTTGCCCTTTGAGGACCTGCCAGAGGAATGTATGGTTACCTGAGATCCATCAGGAGAGGAAGACCTGGAAGATGTCGATGCTGGAGTATCTGTAGAAAACAGCATGTGAAACTTGGCTGCCTGGTTCTGTAAGCCACGTTTAGACATCAAAGAACAGGATGGGCAATCCGGGATGGAATGGTCAGGCCCCAAACATTTAAGACACCATTCATGGGTGTCTGTGACTGAAATAGTACCGCTGCACTTGGTGTATTTTTTAAACCCGGAGGCTTGTTTCTCCATGAGGGAGAATTTGTGAAGGCCTAAAGGCCTCACAGACAAATACACCAAGTGAGGAAAAGAGAAGATTTTTTATTTTTATTTTTTAAAGAATAAAGGAAAAAAGACCGGCGGTACCGGTCTGGAATCGGGGAAGGCAGACACGCGGCTAAAGAAATAAATTAAAATAACAACTTCTTCAGCGGTGACAGGAACACGACCTGCTAGCTCCGCGGAAAAAGAAGAACTGAGGAGAGTTGGTCAGGAAGGCGGGAAGGCAGTGCGCATGCGCAGTGGGAGGCCCCAAAAGCTTTCCTTCTGGGAAGCTGGGGAGCTTTCCCGCGCAGGCTCCGTCGGTACCGACGTACCCATATGTGAGGACTTATTCCTGCTTGTTCCTGGAGATTCCAGGATCTCCTTACTTCTAGATCAGTGGTTCTCAACCTTTTTTGTACCGTGACCCTTTTTACCATTGGTCAACTTGTGGTGACTCCCAATGATAAAATCAAATGCGTCTCGCTTCCTTTACCGTTAACGCATTGTCACTGAAATCATTTGATGAATTATTAATATATTATATTATTTAGAAAATTTACTTATTTAAACCACAATAATTAATCACAATACCAAGTAACAATATTTGATTTCAAAATGATGATGATTTTGTAGTCAAATCACTAATATGAAAAAAATATTTTTCTACCTTTCTTGTATGACCAAGTAACAGGGGCTCTACAGATCAACCAACAATACCTAAGCTCCACGAACAGAACAATAGCTGGGAAAAATCGTATCGCTAAAGCTGTTGCCCTCGTTACAACTTCTGCCTCGGTCCAGACAGAGGTCCTAATGCCAGTTGAAGGACCGGTTCCATGTGCAGGGTGCCTGCATGTTGAAGCTCTCAGGAAACAAATGGAGGAACTCAGAGAGGAAGCGGCGAGGCTGAGGAGCATTCAAGACAGTGAGAAGTACATTGATGAGATGCTTCTTGCAGCAACCAAGCTCTCCAGCAGAGGAGAAGATCGGTGCCAACAGAATGTCGATGGTTGTACAAAAGTCACCAGGGCCTGCAAAATCACCAATCCAACTTCTCCTGCCCTTGAATTGAAGAACCATTATGCAGCCCTGGAAGTGGAGGAGGTGGAAGCATCCCTGGAAAGGGAAGAACCAGAGCTCAAGTACCCCAAAGTTGCAGAACCAGTGACCAGAAGGAAATGAAGGGTAGTGGGGGTTGGAGACTCTCTTCTGAGGGGTACTGAGGAGTCCATCTGCCGACCAGACTTGATGTACAGAGAGGTATGCTGTCTGCCTGGTGCCAAAATCCAAGATGTTACGGAGAGTTTGCCGAGACTCATCAAGCCCACTGACTATTACCCAATGTTTGTAATCCATGTTGGAACAAATGATACTGCCAGGTATACCTCAGAACGTAACAAAAGTGACTTCATGGCTCTGGGACAGAGGGTGAAGCAGTTAGGTGCACAGGTGGTGTTCTTTTCCATCCCCTCTATTGAGGGTAAAGGCCAAGGCAGAGAGGCTCGCATCCTGGAGATGAATGCGTGGATGGTGTCATCGAGAGCGTTTTGGTTTCCTAGACCACGGGATGCTGTTCCAAGGGTTGCAGAGCAGAGATGGCATCCATCTGTCCAAGAAAGGTCAACGCGTCTTCGGTAGTAGACTGGCTAATCTACTGAAGAGGGCTTTAAACTAGATTCGTTGGGGATGGGTGAAGAAAGCCCCCAGGTAGGTGAAAGCCCCCAGGTAGGTGATACAATAAATACCTTTATGGAAATGGGTAACAGGGGTAACCATATGGAAAGCAGTGTGTATAAATGCCCGTAGCATGGGAAACAAGATCCCTGATGATGAAGCTTTGGTGGAAGTGGCTGACTTGGATTTAGTGGCAGTTACAGAAACATGGTTCACAGAAAACCATGATTGGGATGTAACTATACCTGGCTATACTTTATTCAGAAAGGACAGGGTAGGAAGAAGGGGAGGAGGAGTGGCACTATATGTAAAAACTACTATTAAAGCTTTGGAATTACAGAGCTTAAAAGGGACAGAGGAGGCATTGTGGGTTAAACTAGAAAGAGGGAAAGAAAAATCTATTTGCATTGGTGTGATATGCAGACCTCCCTCACAAGAGGAAGAGGTGGACAGAAAGTTAATTGAAGACATACACAGCATTGCTAGGAAAGGGGAAGTGCTACTGATAGGAGATTTCAATATGCCAGATGTTGATTGGCACATTCCTGCTGCAGTATCATCTAGAAGTAAGGAGATCCTGGATTCTCTACAGGGAGAACTATTCAGGCAATTGGTAACAGACCCCACACGTGAAGGGGCCATACTGGACTTGGTGCTTACCAATGGTGAAAGTGTTTCTGATGTTGTAGTGGGAGATCATTTTGCATCCAGTGATCACCAAATGGTGTGGTTCAGTATTAGGACTAGGGCTGTTAGAATCCATTCAAAGGTGAGGATCTTAGACTTTAGGAAGACTTAACTTTGCGAAGATGGGCCAATACCTCAGGGAGTCGTTAGTGGGATGGGAACAGCTGGAGGATGTAGAAAAACAGTGGGCAAAACTGAAAGGGGAGATTTTAAGGGCAACCAACCTTTTTGTTAAAATGGTAAATAAAGGTAAAAGGAAAAGGAGACCGCTATGGTTTTCGAAAGAAGTAGCTGAAAAAGTGAAGAAAAAGAGGGAGGCCTTCATGAAATACAAGAGATCACAGAAAAAGGAAGACAGGCATTTGTATTTGGAAAAACTGAGAGAAGCTATCAAAGTAGTCAAGAAGGCAAAGATTCAAAAGGAAGAGGAAATAGCCAATGCAATAAAATGGGGGGATAAGACATTTTTCAGATATATTAGTGAGAAGCGGAAGGGCAAAAGTGGTATTGTCAGACTCAAGGGTTCAGAAGAGGAATATGTAGAAGCTGATAAGGATAAAGCGGAATTGCTTAACAAATATTTTTGTTCTGTGTTCCCAAATGAAGAACCAGGAGCAGGACCTCAGAAAACACCCACAAATAGGAACAAAAGCGAGGGACATCTTGAACAATTTTCAGAAGACTGTGTTCGTGAGAAACTAGCTCAACTTAAAGTATAGAAAGCGATGGGACCGGATGGGATACACCCTAGAACAGTGTTTTTCAACCTTTTTTGTGCAAAGGCACACTTTTTTCATGAAAAAAATCACGAGGCACACCACCATTAGAAAATGTTAAAAAAATTTACCTCTGTGCTTATATTGACTATATATAAAGTAATTCTCTTGAATAGGAATCAAACACAAAGAAATTATTTTATAATTACTTTATTATGAAATAATAAAGTATTTTATAATTGTTCATATTTCTGTTTACTTACTCAGTGCGAAACCTGGGCCTGTTTGGCTGAACATAAAGCTGATATTCTGGCAGGAATCGAAGAAAGACACACACGTAGCTCTTCGTCAACAGCTCTCAGTCTCTCTCTGTCTTTAGTTTTTATAGCAATCAGGCTTGAAAAGCTCATATCACACAGATATGTAGTGGAAAATGGGAGCAATGTCAAAATAGCTTTGTTTGCCAGAACGGGGAACTCCTTGGCAGTATCCAACCAAAAACTGTCCAAAGGTAGATCAGCAAAATCTTAGCTTGAAACCACGATTTTGTCTCAGTTCAGTTAGTTCCTCCTGCTCCTGTAAAGTCATGTCCTTTCCACCAACTGATGCTGAGCTATAAGGGTCCCTAACCCAGTCAAGGCATTCAGTGGAGACTGAAGAGAAATAACATGACAACTTCTCCTCGAGAGTTTTTAAATGTTTAACTATTATCTCACCCAGTGCAGCAGTGTGAACACCTTGCCATTGCTTGGTGAGTGTGAACATTTCAAGATTGCCACTTTCCACGTGTTGATTCCAGAGTTGCACCTTTGAACGGAATCCATTTATTTTATCTGTACTTGTAAGCAGATTTTCATTTCGGCCTTGCATTCGTGTGTTCAGCTCATTCAGATGATGAAAAATATCTGCCAGGTATGCCAGCCTTGCACACCACTCATCACTTGTAAGCAGCTTTTCGTAATCTGACCTCTCATTTGTCAGAAACACTTTAAGTTCCTCCCGCAGCTCATACACACGAACCAAGACCTTGCCACGCGACAACCACCGGACCTCCGTATGAAACAGCAAGGTTTTATGCTTCGCTCCCATCTCCTCACACAAAGCTGCAAACATGCGACTTTTCACGGGTCGTGACTTTACAAAGTTTACCATGCGCACAACATCATCCAACACAGGAACTAGGTCTGCTGGTAAAGTCTTGGCTACGAGGGCCTCACGGTGTAAAAAACAATGCGTAACAATCACATCTGGATTTCTTTCCTTCACTCTGCTTACAAAGCCTTTGGTGCGCCCGACCATGGCTGCAGCTCCATCGGTGCAGACACTTGTGCAGTTTTCCCACTTAAATCCTCCTTGTTCAAGGTATTCTGATGTGACCCAAAAAATTTCTTCTCCTGTTGTTTCTTCTGGCAATGCCTTGCAAAAAAAGAAGTTTTCTCTAATTGCATCACCATCCACAAAACGCACATTGGCCAAGAGTTGAGCATGTCCACTGATATCAGTAGACTCGTCAAGTTGCAATGCAAATTTCTCACTGATACGGATCTTTTCCAAAACCACACTTTCTATGTCTGCAGACATGTCATTAATACGTCTGGAAATTGTGTTGTCTGAGAGAGGGACTTTGTCTATTTCCTTAGCTGCTTCAGGTCCGAGCATCTCCTCTACAATAGCTTTGCAGGCGGGAAGTATTAATGTCTCTGCCACAGTGTGCGACTTTTTTGACTTGGCTATAAGTTCAGCAACTTGATAGCTAGCTTTAAGAGCTCTTTCATTTACCTTTGTGGTTTTTCTCATGAAAGTTGCCTGTTTCTCCGTGTTTTCACGCAGGCGAACAAAAAAGTCCGCATTCTTGTTTTGAAGCGAAGGGTGTTTCATTTGGAGATGGCGTTTAAGTTTACTTGGGACCATAGCACTGTTAGATAGCTTTTCACCACACACCACACACAGTGGAGTTGGTTTCTTTGCATCTCCGGTGAAAGTAAATCCAAATGAAATATAGCTTTCGCTATATTGCCTTGTGCCAGAGAATTTCCTTGAGCTAACCATCTTTGCTTTCTTTTGATCCCCACTCATACTTGAGCTCTTATCTGGCTCCGAATTTTGTTCAGAAACCAGTTCTTTCCTTTTCAAAAATTTGTCCATCACTGCAGTACCTATTCCTGTCTCACTGTCACTCAGTACTTACTGCGCTTGTCTCCTCCAGATAGCCGCTGTCCGTCACACTCAGCACTCCATCCAGATCCATCAGTCAGCGCTCTTCTGCTCCTGTCTCCTCCAGATCCATCACTCAGCGCTCTTCTGTGCTGCGTCCGCGATAATCCTCCAGAGTCCAGATCCTTCGGTGCTCTTCTGCGCATCGGCGATCTACTGCGATGTCTTCTCCTGTCAGTGTAACAGTGACACCGGAGCTATTTATAGTCCGTAACATGCACTTCGGCTCACAAATAGACCAATCATTAGAATCTAATGATTGGTCTATTTGTGAGCCGAGGCCACATGTTACGGATGAAATTGGAATTTTTCCCACGGCACACCAGACAATATCTCACGGCACACTAGTGTGCCGCGGCACAGTGGTTGAAAAACGCTGCCCTAGAATACTGAAGGAACTTGGGGACGTTCTAGCAGCTCCACTGACTGAAATTTTCAATGCCTCGTTGGAGTCGGGAGTGGTGCCAAAGGACTGGAGAGAGGCTCATGTGGTGCCTTTACACAAAAGTGGAAGTAAGGATGTGGTTGAAAACTACAAGCCCGTTAGTTTAACTTCGGTGGAGAGTAAATTATTGGAAATGCTGCTGAAAAAGAAAATAGTGAGGTTTCTGGAGTCCAGCGGATTACAGGATCCGAGGCAGCATGGATTCACCAGAGGCAGGTCTTGTCAGACAAATCTGATTGATTTCTTTGACTGGGTGACCAGGGAGTTGGACCGAGGGAGAGCCCTAGATGTGGTGTATTTAGATTTCAGTAAAGCCTTTGACACTGTTCCTCACAGGCGACTTATAAACAAGCTGAGCACTCTAGGGATAGACCCTAAAGTTACTGCTTGGGTTAGAAATTGGTTGGGAGGGAGGTGACAAAGAGTACAAGTAAATGGAGCTCACTGAGAAGGACCAGTGGTGTGCCCCAGGGATCTGTCCTTGGTCCGATTTTTTTAAACATCTTTGTTAGTGATATAGCAGAAGGGCTGTCGCGTAAGGATTCCCTCTTTGCAAATGATACCAAAATCTGCAATAGAATAGACACCCAGGAAAGTGTAGATAACATGAGGAGGGATCTAGCTAAGCTTGAAGAATGATCTAGAATTTGGCAGCTGGGATTTAATGTTAAAAAATGTAAGGTCATGCATTTGGGCTGCAGCAATCCAAGGGAGCAATACTTTAAGTACTTTTGTCCACTAAAGAAGAGCAGGACCTAGGTGTGGTTGTGTCTGATGATCTTAAAGTAGCTAAACAGGTAGAAAAGGCAACGGCAAAAGCTAAAAGGATGCTTGGGTGCATATGGAGAGGAATGGCTAGCAGAAAAAAGGAGGTGATAATGCCTCTGTATAAGTCTTTGGTGCGACCTCATTTGGAGTATATAGTGTGCAATTCTGGAGACCGCACCCTCAAAAGGATGTGAACAGGATGGAGTCGGTGCAGAGGGTGGTTACTAAAATGATTAGTGGCCTTCATTATAAAGCATATGAGGACAGACTGAAGGATCTTAATATGCACACCTTAGAGGAAAGCCGGGATAGAGGTGATATGATTGAGATGTTTAAATACCTCCGTGGCATAAATGTTGAGGGAGAGAGCCTCTTTCAATTGAAGGCAAGTTCTGCTACGAGGGGACATGGGATGAGGGTGAAAGGAGAGAGAGTCAGGAGTGATATGCGGAAATATTTCTTTACGGAAAGAGTAGTGGATCTGTGGAATAGTCTCCCAGTGGAGGTGGTAGAGATGAGGACAGTAAATGAATTCAAAAAAGCATGGGACAAACACAGAGGATCTCTAAAGGTAAAAAGGGGACTGTTGTAGTTGTTGATATGGAAGGACAGACTAGACAGGCCATGTGGTCTTTTTCTGTCATCATATTTCTATGTTTATTCTCTGATCATGCTGGTCCCGATCTGAGGCTTCTGCTATCCAGTCTTCTCTTAGCTCTCTTTCTGTGGTCTATCTCTTCTTTCGTTTTCTTCACTTCTTTCCATCAGCCTATTTCCAGTCCCAGTAACCATCCCCAGTATCAGTCCCTTTCCAGTCCTCACTCTCAGTACCTTCCAATGTCAACTTGCATTCCCATGACTGCCACTGGTGTCCATTCCCTTCCAGTCCCCCTCCTTCCCCACTGAGCAGTCCCTTCTAGTACAAATACCATGGCAGCCCCTCTCAGATCCACTCCCTTCCAGTTCCATTCTCCCATCCCCTCGTATCAGCCCATTTGTAGCCTTAGCCCCCAGTTTTCTTCCAGGGCCAGCATCTCTATCCTCCCCTCAATCAGCCTATTCCCAGTCGAAGCCCCCCAATCAGCTCGCTTCCAGTGCTAGTCCCCCCTCAACCCCATTACCACTGCTAGCCTCCCCTAATCAGCTCATTTCCAGTGCTAGTCCCTCCTCAACCCCATTACCAGTGCTAGGCTCCCCTAAACAGCCCATTACCAGTCCTACCGCCCCATCAGCCCATTACCAGTCCTAACCTCCCTGATCAGCTCATTTCCAGTGCTAGCCCCCCATCAGTCCATTACTAGTCCTACCACCCTATCAGCACATTACCAGTCCCAACCCCCTCTTGATCAGTCCATTCCCAGTCCTAGCCTTCCCTAATCAACCCATTACCAGTCCTAGCCCCCCCCCCCCATATGCCTATTATAATCCTCCTCCTCTCTGTCCAGCATTTATTGCCCGACTGTACAGTATGTCCCCCTGTCTCTTCCCTTTGCCCTCGTCAGCCCCCTCCCTCCCTCCATCCATCCATCAATGTCAACCACCCCTCCCTCCTTCCCTCTCTCCATGTCAGCCCTCCCCTCCCTCCTTCCCTCCATCCATCGTCAGCCCTCCCTCCATGTCAGCCCACCCTCTCCATGTCACCCTCCCTCCCTCCATGTCAGCCCCCGTCTGTCCATGTCAGCCCCTCCCTCCATCCATCCATGTCAGCCCCCCCCTCTCTCCTTGTCAGACCCCTCCCTCCCTCCATCCATGTCAGCCCCGTTGCAGGTTCCCTGCCCCCTCCTCCCCTCTCCCTGTCTGCCTGCTACTGCTCTGCTGTTCTTCTACAGCCACGGCTCCCTGTCTCTTAGGGAACCGCGGCTATACCTGTGAAACCGTTGCAGAGCCTTCCCGTCTCTCGACGGGCTCCGTGCAGCATTGTCCCACCTCCAAAGGAAGTGGTAAACAACTTCCTTTGGAGGCGGGACAATGCTACATGGAGCCTGTCAAGAGACAGGAAGGCTCCGGTTTTACTGGCACAGCCGCGGTTCCCTAAGAGGCAGGGAGCCGCGGCTGCATTAGAAGGGACTGGGAGGCGATGAGTTTGCCACTGATGAGAAGCGGACTCGGCAGCAGCAGCAACTTGGGTGCTTTTTTTTTTTTTTTTTTTAACGGCGGAGTGAGGTGAGGCGAGGCGACCCCAGCTAAATCCTGTAGCAACCCCTGTGGGGGCTGCAACCCACAGGTTGAGAACCATTCTAGATGATATTGCAGCAGGAATGTGCCAAATCAACATCTGGCATATTGAAATCCCTTATCAGTAGCACTTCCCCTTTCCTGGCAATGCTGCATATGTCTTCAATTAACTCTCCGTCCACCATTGCCTCCTGTGAGGGAAGTCTGTATATCACGCCAGTGCAAATAGATTTCTCTTTCCCTCTTTCTAGTTTAACCCATAGCGCCTCCTCTCCCTTTTTAAGCTCTATAGTTCAAAAGCTTTAATATATATATTTTTTTTTTTACATATAGTACTACTATATGTAACAGCAGCTACGGGTACCAGTCTGTCAACAATGAGTCGCCTGACTGAAGACCGAACACAATTTAGGACAACTATCCAGAGGGTCGCCATGAGGCGACACAGACTCAACAGCACTTAACAACATAGTGTTCTCCTCCCCCCCCTTTTTCCTACTCTGTAATTTCTGAATAAAGTATAGCCTTGTATAAAGTAGTTACATCCCAGTCATGGTTTTCTGTGAACCATGTCTCTGTAACTGCCACTAAATCAAAGTCAGCCTCTCCCATTAAAGCTTCAACATCTGGGATCTTATTTCCCATGCTACTGGCATTTATACACACTGCCTTCCATATGTTTCTCCTTTTACCCATTTCCATAAAGGTATTTAATGTTTCACTTACCTGAGAGCTTTCTTCACCCATCCCCAACGAATCTAGTTTAGTTTAAAGCCCTCTTCAGTAGATTAGTCAGTCTGCTACTGAAAACACGTCAACCTTCCTTGGACAGATGGACGCCATCTCTGCTCTGCAACCCTTGGAACAGCATCCCATGGTTCAGGAAACCAAAACGCTCTCGATGACACCATCCTTGCAGCCATGCATTCATCTCCAGGATGCGAGCCTCTCTGCCTTGGCCTTTACCTTCAACAGGGAGGATTGAAGAGAACACCACCTGAGCCTTATCTGCTTCACCCTCTGTCCCAGAGCCATGAAATCACTTTTGATATACTCAGAGGGATACCTGGCAGTATCATTTGTGCCAACATGGATTAGCAACATTGGGTAATAGTCAGTGGGCTTGATGAGTCTCGGCAAATTCTCCCTAACACCTCGCATTTTAGCACCTGGCAGACAGCATACCTCTCTGTACATCAAGTCTTGTCAGCAGATGGACGCCTCAATATCCCTTAGAAGAGAGTCACCAACCACCACTACCCTTCACTTCCTTGTGGTCACTGATTCTGCAACTTTGGGGTGCTCGAGCTATGATTCTTCCCTTTCCAGGGCTGCTTTCACCTCCTCTACTTCCAGGGCTGCATATTCAATTCAAGGGCTGGAAAAGTTGGATTGGTGATTCTGCAGGCCCTGGTGACTCGTGTCCAACCCTCGTCATTCTGTAGGCTCCCATCTTCTCCTTTGCTGGAGAGCTTGAATGTTGCAAGAAGCATCTCATCAATGTACTTCTCACTATCTTGAATGCTCCTCAGCCTTGCCACCTCCTCTGAGTTCCTCACTTGTTTCCGGAGAGCTTCAACATGCAGGCATCCTGCACATGGAACCTGTCCTTCAACTGGCTTTGGGACCTCTGTCTGGACAGAGGCAGAAGCTGTAACGGGGGCGACAGCTTTGGCGATATGATTTTTCCCAGCCATTATTCAATTGGTGGAGCTTAGGTATCTGTTGAAGCAACAGACAGAGACCTACCAAAGTATCAGCCGGTTTCCCAGCTGTCCTTTCAGAGAAAAAGCAGTTAAATCTCTTAAGTGTGTTCAAAATGTGCTGTTCCAAGTCCCTGTGTGTAGTTAATTGGAGAGGTGCCCTATAAAGCAAGACTGCTCACTAGGGGTGGGTTGGAGTTGGTGGGGTAGGGAGGGAACTAACACCTGATGAGGTGTCAGTAGCTTTAAAGAACAGAGAAAGATACTAAAGCAGAATTATAAATCTACCCCACTAAAGAAAATATTTCCCCTTTTGAACTAAAGCACCAAAAAGAATGTAACTTTGTTTTAAAAATATACCAAAACCTTTTAAGAGCTCCCAGGCAGAGAGACAGTAATTTAAAAAGCCACAAACTCTTACCTTTGCTTGAAATGTATATCCCCTGTTAGGAATGCCTTGCCAGGCGCAGTCCTCTGTGCCGGATGGTCAAAACCCAGTGATGCCTTTGTTGCTGAGGAGGTTCAGGACTTTTGCTGCTTTCTGTCCCTCTAGTGCATTTTATGCTGGTATGAGTTCTGTATCTGGTATCGCTGTGGTTACTGGTAGTAGGCGTGGTTGCGGCTGTAGGAGCTGTAGTTGCACAATGGGTAATATGGTTTTGTGGGTGCCGTGTTATTCCCCAGATGCTGGTGGTTTAGTCCTTCACTGGACAGGGTTTGGAGGGTCATGCAGTCATCTTGGATACCGTTTACCATCTCCTTAACCCTGCTGCCAAAGAGGTTGTCATCCGTACAGGGGGCATTCGCCTGGCTGTGATCGCTGATCTCACTGTGTGTGAGGCGGTCTCTAAGGCATCAAAGAAGATCGGATTAGGTGCTTTCCGCGGTCCCCAATGTCGTGTAGGATCAGAGCCAGAGTGTTGCAGGGTCACGGTGGCAGGGAGGTCAGAGAATCCTTCGCTTTGGTTAGCAAGGAGTCATGGTATATGACTATTTGGAATTGATGGGAGGCGATCCTGACATTGAGCATGGTGCCCTGATAAACCTTCTTTCCAGTGCAGTCGTGGACTCTTTGGTCTTTTCCCGGCAGGGTGTGTGCTGGCATGAGCTCTTGGCCCACTTCAGCGCTCATTCCACAAGAATAGATTGGTGTGGTAGCTGTGGCCTTTCGAACCCTAGAGCTGGCCGAACTTGGTATTTCACATCAAGCCTCTTAGTAGCAGCTGGTGCCGTTGCAGGGGCTGCCAGCATCTATCCTTGAAGTCCAGCAGTACTTGGTGGATGGGAAAAGATAGCATGTTCTTCGGTTGAGTCCAGGTACTTCAGGAGCCTAAGAACTTTGTTTCTGGGGTCTAGCGTGTCCTTCGGTGTAGTCCCAGCTGTGTAAAGAGTTTTTGCAGGAACTCTGGATAGGTCAGGTCTTCTGGGGTGAAGGCTGGAGTCGTCGGAGAAGGGATAGGGTCCGACAGGATGCCTGGTTATCATGGCGATGCTGGAGACAGCATCATGTTGTCGTTGTCAGAGTCCCAGGGAGAGTCATCATGGTCTACGATTTCATCCTCCTCCTCCTCAGAATGGAGAGGCTTCAATGTCGCTGCCATGAGCATGTGGGGGGGGGGGGGGGAGGGCCTTGGTTGGCACGATGCTGCAGCCGGGAGCTGGGGAGACATATTCTGGGTCTCATGAGTGCTGGACCTGCGGGTGCTGATTAGTTCTGCCATGAACTTGCCCCATAGCTCCTTAAGGTCCAGGTTTTGTTTGGCATTCTGAGGGGTATCTGGCAAGCTGTTTCTCTCTCTTGCCACTAGGGTGTGCTGTAGAGATGTTGTTGGAGGCTATGGGTTCAGTAGGATGTTAGGGTCTATTGCCCTGGAGTCCGATGCCGCTGTTCTCTACGGTCTGTCTGCTGGAGTTCTCTCCTCTGATCTCTGAGCTCAGCATTTTCACGGAGGCTCTGATGAGGAGGGGGCGGGGAAGAGGAGGAACAGCTGTAAGTTCTCCGATTCCTGTGATGTCCCCGGTGGGCAGAGCTATGGCAATGACATCGGTGGGCAGAGCTATTACGTAGACGCCGCCCTCTGGATTCATGGTGCCGGCATTCCCAGTACTCAGTCTATATTCTCGCAGCTGTTCCTGGAGAGTATCTATGAATCATCCTGGCTGTAGAGGCGCAGGTCGTAGCAAGCTGATGGCATCAGGGCTGGAGTGGAGTGGACACAGGGTCTCAGCGGTTACCACAGGAGGCCTCAGTGGCTGTCGGAGGGGGGGGGGGAGGAGGAGGGGTGCGGGAGGAGGGGGAAGGAGGGGTGCGGGAGGAGCCACCGGGGTTGGCAAAGGGCAGACAGTGCTGGGTTCGGCTGGTCTTTTTCTGCTGGTGAGGGTGCCGGTACAAAAGCCCATGGCTGGGACCTCTGGGGGCTCTATTTATCCCCCGTTGGTGCGGTGATTGGGCTCACTCCGCTGTTTTTCCAGTGGCGTAGCTTTTGCTTGTTCTTCAATCTTCTTACCCCTCTGTGCTTTTCTGGTCTCACGTGCTGGCTCCTGCTGGGCAGCTCTCTTTTCTAGGCTACTAGTGCAGGGGTGCACATTTGCAGGGTCGGTGCATCTGGAGCATCTCTCCCGATCGTCGCTGTTGCTAGTCCACCTGCTGCACCAGGGGCACCATCTCACTCTTGCTGGGTCCATTCTGGTAAGGATTTTCTTGGTATATATATTTTTTGTATTTTTTTTAGGGTTTAGTTTGGAGAGTTCGTCCCAGGAGGCGGATGGAAAAAACTGAGGAAGTAGGGGCAGAGCTAGGAAACAGGGAGGGGAGGGCAGGCTGCTAAGTGGAATCCAAGAAAAGAAAAAAAAAAAGGGGGGGGGGATTCCTCTGAGCTATGCGAGACATACTCCAGTCCCAGTGGATCACACACATAGGCATGGCTGACTCAGCCTGCTTGTCTATGGAGAACTGTGAAATTGTTTAAATAGGTCTTAAAGCCTAGTGACAGATCAAAGGGGTACGTTGAAAGGCTCCCTCTATCAAACCAAGGAAGTGTGAATTACCAAAAGAATTGTTAAGAGAGATTGCTTTAGAAGCAGAGAGATGAGCAAGTCAACCAGAGCTCAGTGATATTAAGTCTTGAAGGACTGCTAAGAAGGAATCTGTACTGGTAAATATTTAACTGCTAGGAATTTCTCAAAATCCAGAGGTAAATGAAATGTTGGGGGTTAGCTGATAATAAACACAGCTTTTTAAATAGATGCAGATTTTAAGTTGGTTAAGGTATAGTTTAACAAGTGCACCCCAGGCACAATCTGATTTATAGGTTCTTAAGCCAGTTAAGGAAAAAGGAGGGGCATTTTTCACTTTCAGGTTTAACTGGTTATCTTCACCAACAAATGATTAGGCTTTAGGAATAGACTAATTTCTAACTGCAGTTCATCTTGAGGTCAACAGTAAAAATCCCTTAAACGTATTAGGCATATTTATATTGTTCAAGTATCCAAATTTCATTAGCAGCTTTAAATAACTGAACAACTTTAAATAGCTCAACAAATCATTAAACATAAGATGCAGACTGCAATCCAACAGCAAGATGAGAGCTATCCAGTCTTTTGCACGGAGTGTTGCATATATGATTATCTCCCAGTTGGTGAGAGGTCTTATATGTTCACTAGATGCAAAGAGCTCCTTGCTCTGAGGGAATGAGTCCAACTTCTGGAAGCTAGAATAGCGGAGAAGCTGAGGCAGAGAGGAATGTAGAGGAAACCTTCAGGAACATAGTAGAGAAGTCCCACTAATAAGTATTTCTGCTGCCATGGAGGAGAGGGGTCACCTGAAAAGCATAGCTACTCATCTGTAACAGGTGTTCTCTGGGACAGCAGGAATCAGTCTTCACACATATAGGTGATGTCGGCGCTGATGGAGCCAGCATGGATCCACTCCCCAGCTTTCAAAGAAAGCCTTTGGGACTTACACCAAGGGTGCCATTTTACCTCAGTATGACATAGCTTAATCAAGCAGAAAAAGAAAAAACAACTCCACAGGGAGGACGGAGGGCTGGGAGGACTGATTCCTGCTGTCCCCGGAGAACACCTGTTAAAAGGTAACTATGTTTTTTCCAGGAACAAATAGGACGTCAGTCCTCACATATGGGACTCCCAAGCTACAGGCTACCGAAAAATCCTGTAGAAGCCAAGGGCGACCCAAAAAACAGACCATAAAGGGCAGCAGAGAGCACTGGTTGGCTGGAAGTCTCACACTGCAGCAGCAGCATCGAAGATGCAATCCCCTCTCCGGTAGCCTGGGCACTACAAACTGGAGGGAAAGAGTTGCACTATTCCCCAAAAAGGTGACAAAGTACTACCTGGCCGAAGGTGCTATTGCACCATGAGCTTTCTTAGAAGCAGGAGTGCGCTGTGAAAGTGTGCACAGACCACCAGGTGGCGGCCTAGCAGATGTCCAGTAAGGGCACTGAGCACAGGCTGGCCACTGAGGCTGCCATGGCATGCACATTGTGTGCAGTCACATGATGCTCCAGAGAAAGCCCTGCCTAAGAGGCAAAGGAAATACAGTAGGCCATCCATCGTGAGAGGGTGTACTTAGAGAATCTGACCCAAAGTCGACTGGGATCAAAAGAGACAAAGAACTGCGCTGAGCGGTGGTGGGGCTGCATCCTCTGGATGTAAAATGACAAGGCACACTTGCAGTCCAGCGTGTGTAGGGGGAGGCCTCCGCTCTGAAGGAATGAGGCCTGGGAAAGAAGGTGGGTTAACACCACCTCTTGATTCGTGGAAGGCAGAGACAACCTTTGGCAAGAATTTGGGGTGAGTCTGAAGGATGACCCTGTTCCTGTGGAACCTGGTGTAGGGAGCAATGGCCATCAGTGCCTGCAGTTTGCTCACACGCCTGGCCAAGATGAGCACCACTAGGAACATGACTTTCCAAGAAAGGTACTTGAGATGGCATATAGCCAGGAGTTCGAAGGGTGGAACCATGAGCTTCCCCAACACTACACTGAGGTCCCACGCCACAGGTGGCGGATGGATTGTGAGCCAGGAGAGGAGGTGGCCGCGCATGAACCGGCCCACCAAGGGGTGCACAGACATGGCTTGGCCATCCACTGCATGGTGGTGAGCAGAGATGGCATAGAGGTGCACGCTAACTTTGTTGAATTTGAGGCCAGCCCCCGACATATGCAGGAGGTATCACAAGTTGTCCAGCGTCGTGCAGGGGAGTCCTTACACAAAGTCCTTACATAAAGCAAGCAACATGGAGTCCTTACACGAAGCAAGCAGAACATCTTCTACCACCCTGGAGAGGCAGTGATGCACTATAGCTAGCAGAATAAAGGCTGTTAGGGCAAGCGACTGAAGGTTGGGGGGGGGGGCAGCAGTATCCCACCCTTCTGTGAAAGCATCTCTGGGGCGTTCCCCAGCGGCAGTGGGTCTCTCTGGAACAGATGCAGAAGTAGGGGGAACCAGGATTGCCTGGGCCACCTGGGCACGATGAATATGGCTGAGGTTGTTTCCGCTTGAATCCTGAGGAGGGCCCGGGGAACCAGGGGTGTAGGCGGGAACACATACAGGAAGTCCCTAGACCAGGGAAGGAGGAAGGTGTCGACTGCCCCCTGTTCCTGGGCCGGTCTTTGCGAGCAGAAGCGTGGCAGCTGCGTGCTCTCCGGACTGGCAAAGAGGTCTATCTCTGGGGTCCCCCAGCATCATAAATCCTCCCCCAGCACTGCTGGGTTCAGTTGCCACTTGTGGGGCTGGAGGACCTGGCTCAGGTGGTCGGGTCAGTACAGTTTCCTGGTCCGGCAAGTACCCGCTTTGAGGGAGATGTTCTTCCCCATTGTGAAATTCCAGAGGCGCATAGCCTCCCTGCTTGTTAATGTAGTACATTACCACTTGATTGACCATAAACCAAGGCGCTGGAACAGTCCTATGTTGGGATGTGCTGCATTGCGCATCTCTTCTAGCGAGCTGGCTCGTATGAGCCAGTTGTCCAGGTAGGGGAAGACAAAAAACCCCAGGAACCTGAGGCGCACGGCCATGACTGACAGGCATCTTGTGAATACCTGAAGAGCCATGGCTAGGCCAAAAGGGAGCACCCTGTATTGATAAGTATCATCCACCAAAGACAAATCAGAGGTAATGACAGTGCCTTGGATGGATCTGGATGGGGGTGTAGGCATCTTTGATAGCCAAGGAGCATAGCCAATCTCCCTGCAGGAGATAAGGCAACAAAGGTTCCAAGGAATACCATTTTGAACTTTTCCTTGACCACATGCACTGGCAAGTCAAATGCAAGGCATTGATAAGGCAGGCAAAGAGAGAATTTGAGAAGAAGCTTGCTGCGGAAGCAAAAACACGAAATAAAGACCTTTTCAAGTACATTCGTAGCAAAAAACCTGTGAGAGAGTCAGTTGGTCCATTAGATGATAAAGGGGTTAAAGGAGCACTAAGAGGCGACAAGGCGATAGCGGAGAGACTGAATGAATTCTTTGCTTCAGTCTTTACTGAGGAAGATGTAGGGATGTTACCCATGACTGAAGTGATATTTAAAGGTACGGAAGAATTGAAGGAAATATCGATACATCGGGAAGATGTCTTACAACTATTAGATAAACTGAAGAGTAGCAAATCACCTGGGCCGGATGGTATACATCCAAGGGTGTTGAAAGAACTGAAATATGAGATTGCAGACCTGCTATTAGTAATCTGTGAACTATCATTAAAATCATCTCTAATACCTGAAGATTGGAGGGTTCCAGGGGTGATCCGGGAAACTACAGACCGGTGAGCCTGACGTCAGTACCGGGAAAAATGGTAGAAACCATCATAAAGAATAAAATTATTCAGCATGTAGATAGTCACGACCTAATGGGAGACAGCCAACATGGCTTTAGACAAGGAAGATCTTGTCTTACTAATCTGTCATGTTTTTTTGAAGGAGTGAATAAACAGGTGGACAAAGGTGAGTCGGTTGATATTGTGTATCTGGACTTTCAGAAAGCCTTTGACAAGGTCCCTCATCAGAGACTTTTGGCAAAACTAAAGAGTCATGGGATAGGAGGCAGTGTACTATTGTGGATCAGGAACTGGTTAAAAGATAGAAAGCAGAGGGTAGGGCTAAATGGCCAATTTTCCCAATGGAGAAAGGTGAATAGTGGTGTACCCCAGGGATCTGTGCTGGGTCCGCTGCTTTTTGACATATTCATAAATGACCTGGAAAGTGGAATAACGAAGGAATAACGAGTGAGGTTATCAAATTTGCAGATGAGACAAAACTATTTAAAGTTGTTAAAACCCAAGAGGATTGTGAAAAATTGCAAGAGGATCTTGATAAATTGGAAGACTGGGCATCAAAATGGCAGATGAAATTTAATGTGGACAAGTGCAAGGTTATGCACCTAGGGAAGAACAACCCAAACTATGGCTACACGATGCAAGGTTCCACATTAGGAACCACCACCCAGGAAAAAGATTTAGGCGTCATTGTGGATACCATGTTAAAACCCTCGGCCCAGTGTGCAGCGGCAGCCAAGAGAGCAAATAGAATGCTAGGTATGATAAGGAAAGGAATGGAAAATAAAACAAGAGATATTATAATGCCTCTATATCGTTCCATGGTGAGACCGCACCTTGAATATTGTGTACAATTCTGGTCGCCGTATCTTAAAAAGGATATAGCGATTTTAGAAAAGGTTCAGAGAAGAGCCACCAAAATGGTAAAGGGGATGGAAGGATACTCCTATGAGGAAAGGCTAAAAAGGTTAGGGCTCTTTTACCTGGAAAAGAGACGGCTGAGGGGAGATATGATAGAAGTCTATAAATTTATGAACGGAGTGGAACGGGTAAACGTAGAGCGATTGTTTACGTTATCAGAATATAGAAAGACTAGGGGACATGCAATGAAGCTACAGGGTAAACTATTTAAGACTAATAAAAGAAAATATTTTTTCACTCAACGTGTAATCAAACTCTGGAATTTGTTATCGGAGGATGTAGTAAAGGCTGTTAGTGTAGCTGGGTTTAAAAAAGGTTTGGACAAGTTCCTGGAGGAAAGGTCCATAAACCATTATTAAGAAGTGACCGAAGATATCAATGCTTGACCCAGTACAAGCATTGTGGAACTTGTGTCTCTTGGGGAAACTGCTAGGTACATATGACCTAGATTGGCCACTGTTGGAAACAGAATACTGGGCTTGATGGACCTTGGTCTGACCCAGTATGGCATATCTTATGTTCTTAGGAAGCCGTTGAGGTCCCGCAGATCCAAGATGGGCCAGAAGCCCCCTGTTTTCCTGGGGACAAGGAAGTAGCAAAAGTAGAACTCCCGGCCTTGTAGAGGCTGGGGGGCAGACTCCACCACTCAATCCTCAAGCAAGACCTCGAGTTCCCTCTGCAGAAGCTCCCTGTGCAAGGGATCCATGGGTAATTCCCCTGCAAAAAAGGGAGGAGACAGCTGGGAGAGGTGCAGGAGACACCCTTACCCTGACCACAGCACCCATCTGCTGTGATGGACGGCCACAGGTGAGCAAAGTGGACCAGCCTGCCTCACGTGAACCTTGGACCTCTTACCTCCTGGGGGAAGGAAGCTATGCCCAAGGAATCAAAAGGTCCCCCCAGGCTGCAGCTGGACGATATTTGGGTTTTGTGGGCCTTTTGCTTACAGGAGCCATGCCCTTGGCCTGCTGCCCCTTGGCATAGTTTCGATAAGCCTTCTTGACCTTCGGAAGGGCTTTTTCCCTGAAGTCTTCCTGCGGGAAGGTTCAGACACTTTCTTGGATAGCCTCATTCTGATCATGAATTCTTTCTCCAGCTCATCGGCCTTCTCAATCCTGGGCTTGCGGAAGAGGATCTCTCCCTGGCAAGAGACATCGGTCAACTTGTCCTGAACCCACTACTCCAAGTCTGAGGACTGTAGCCAGGCAAGACGGTGGGCAATAATACCCACTGCAACAAAACGAGCCACTGACTTGAAGTCATCGAACACCGTCTGAGTTTGAAACTTGGAGCACTCCTTGACCGATGACAACAGAGTCCTGAAGCGCTTAAGAGGTGCCCCTAATAACACAGTCGAAAACCCGGCAAGCTCCTTCGCCAGGTCTCAGGTACATGCCCATGTACAGCTGGTATGCCTGGATCTGGGCTGTGAGCATGGGGACCTGGAAACACATCCTGTCAAAAGTATCCATGGTGCGGGCCTCCCTGTCAGGGGGCAATGAGTCGTGCATCTTTTGGCTTTTAATGCAGTGCATGGCGAACTCCACCACCATGGAGTTGTGTGGCAGTTGTGCGTTCTGGAAGCCAGAGCTCCAGCCGACTAGATACTGCAAATCGAGTCGATGATTCACAATCAGCACTGTCACCGGGGGACTCCCACATTCTGAACAGCAGCTGCTCCAGGATGAGAGACATGGGCACAGTCAGTGCCTCCTGAGGAGGCGGCTCCTATTGGAGGATCTTGAGATCCTTGGTATGAAGCTCATCCTCAGGGACCGCCACGAAGGCGAGGGCCTGGGACATCTCTCTCACAAACTCCAGGAAGGCTAGATCCTCCAGAGGTGACCGCTGCCGATGGTGTAGTGGAGACGGGTTGGAGGGGATGTTCTGGTGGAGGATAGTGTTGGGAGACTCATCTGTTTCCCACGCTGACTCAGAGTAATCGGCAAGCGTCCAGACCAACTCAGCGTCAGAGCTCCTGCGCTGCTGCGTCTCATGCCACATCAGGCCTCAAGGTGGTCACTGACAGAGTAGGCACCGCTCAAGTAAACCTCTTGAGGAAAGGTGGAGCATCCTCCAGGGAGGTCCTCATCGAGGACAACCCTGCAGCTGGTACTGATGACCCAGAGGTACCGGGGAGCTGGGACCCGCTGTGCTTCGAGGCATTCTAGGGCTGCCACCCTGACCTTGATACCAGATGGCTCTGCAGCGGCATGCACTGGCTTCAAGGATATCAAGGCTGGCGTCAGGTCCCTAGTAGGGGAATCCCTGATGGTGACTGCATCGGGGAACCCGACCCAATCCCCTGACTCCATGGAAGACTCCTCCTGCCGGAGCTGCTTGGAGGTGCGCTCCCGGCTATCATCACCAGTCACCTCTGGAGGATCTAGCCTTCCTGGGTCAAGGGCTCCGTGCCCGGGCACCAGAGGTATTATCCACCGAGCTAGGGTAATACCTAGACTTTGACGAAGCCCGCAACACACAGGGAAGGTCCTCTGAAGATGACTATTTATTTATTTATTTATTTATACATCTTTTCTATACCGCCACTTCCAGAGATCAGTGGCAGTTTACAGGTAACAAACATTAATAATAGAGCACTATTATTTTACATAGAACAGATTTAGAACAAAGAACATTCAACTATTAAGTGTAACTTAAAAATACAATGAGATAACAGGAGGGGTAGGAACATTTGAACTGGGTATGAATTAGATAATGTTTCAAAACATACTACCAACAGTATATCAACAGTAAAGTCAAATATTTACATTAAATTACAGTTATTCACATTAGCGACAAGCAATTGCTTTCTAAGGGTAAGCTTAATCTAGGTGAGCAATGTGAATGTGTGGGAAAGGTTTATGCCTTGTCTAAGTAGGGTCAGTGAGTGATTGATGATCGGTGTTTTTTTCTGTTAGTTTTATCTTCAATGTGGAGGATATTGTAGTGCAGAGTAAATAGATGGGTTTTTAGATTTTTTCTAAATAATTGAAGATCTTTGATTTCTCTGATTTCAATCGGGAGGTTGTTCCATAGCATAGGGGCGAAGTATGAGAAAGCTGTGTTACTTGTCTTCTGACTTGTCTTTCGAATAGAATCAGGGACTTGTATCGTGTGAAGGTTTATTCTTCGTCTTGATCTATTATCATGTGGAATGGTGATGAGCGTAGATAAGAAAGATGGTGCTATATTATTAAAGATCTTAAACGTATTGACTAAGGACTTGTAGATGATTCTGCATGAGACGGGTAGCCAATGGAGAGCGTAGAGAATCGGAGCTATATGATCTGAAAGTTTCGCTTTGTAGATAATCCTTGCAGTGACATTTTGGGCTAATTGAAGAGTGTGAATATTTTTCTTAGAGGTCCCTTGAAGAATACCATTACAGTAGTCTAAATGTGGTGTAATAAGTGTTTGTACTATGGTTCTGAAATCAGTGTTGTCAATCAATGGTCTAAGTTGTTGGATTGTCCTCAGTTTGAAATATATTGTTCTTACAGATTGTTTTATATGTTTGGTGAGGCTGAGGGTTTTATCCAGAGTGACTCCCAAGTATTTGATCTCATCTTTGACTGGGAGAGAGTTTTTTCCAATCTTGATTTCCAGTGGGGGAGTGAAGCTTGTGTTTCTTGTTATCAATAGAACTTCTGTTTTTTTAAAATTAATATTCATATTCCTTGATTTCAGCCACAGTTCAGCTTCAGAGAGGCAACGACATATGTTACTATAATCCGGGTTGGACACATCAAATGGCGAGTATAACATGATGTCGTCCGCGTAGATGTGGTAGTTGATTTTGAAGCGTTTAAATATGGAACAGATGGGTTGAAGATAGAGATTAAACAAAAGTGCCGAAAGGGCAGAGCCTTGAGGGATGCCCTGTTCTTGTGGAAATGGGGATGAGGCATTTCGATCTATTTGCACATATTGAGTCCGGTTAGTAAAATAGGATATGAACCATTCAAGGGTTTTATCTTTGATGCCTATTTGAGAGAGTCTTGAAATGAGCGTGATATGGTTTACAGTGTCAAAGGCCGAGGAAATATCAATGAATATGAGAATGAAGGCTCGCTTGGCATTATCGATACCTCTGATGATTGTATCAAATACAGTCAAACCTCGGTTTTCGTACGTTTCGGTTTTCGACGTCTTTTCTGACTGAGATGTTGTCTCGGTTATCGGATATCGCCTCGGTTTTCGTTGTGCTGCCAGATCTGAAAACTGTACAACTCCCAACTCCTGAAGAAGTGTCAACCTCGCGCTGGTCTGTATACACTGCCCGCCCAGTCCCGGCAGCACTACCCCCCGGACTCACCGATCGCGTGTTGAAGCGAAAGTCAGCTGAGCAAGAGTCAGAGTCAAGAGCCAAGGATTGCACAGAGAGGAAGGCCCCGATCTCTCCACCGCCTGCCTGTTCTCTGGAGCGCCCCCTCAGGCTCGGAGGTAGCAGGGTAGCTGTCAAGAGCCAAGGATTGCACAGAGAGGAAGGCCCCGATCTCTCCACTGCCTGCCTGTTCTCTGGAGCGCCCCCCTCAGGCTCGGAGGTAGCAGGGTAGCTGTCAATGTAAGCAGGAGATGTTGAATGAATGTGGGAGGCAGTTCTTTCTCTTGCAGGGTACGCTTGCAAATTGCTGTTGAGACGGAGTCAGCGATCAGATTACAGTGCCGTACAGTACAATATCTGTGTGTTTGCTGTCCTGTGGACGATCGGGCAGGTGAGAGAAGTGACAGGAGCTGGGTGTCTGGAACGGATTAATTGAATTTACATTATTTCCTATGGGAAATATTGCTTCGGTTTTCATACGTTTCGGTTTTAGTCAGACTTCTTAGAACGGATTAATAATGAAAACCGAGGTTTGACTGTAGTGCTGTTAGGAGTGTTTCTACACCATGATATGGGCGAAATCCATATTGATGCTCATCTAATGGAGCTGATGAGTCTATATAATCTTGCAGCTGTGTTTGTACAATCTTTTCAATAATCTTGGCAAGAAATGGAATACTTGCAATGGGACGATATGAAGTTGGGTCATTGTCGTCTAGTGATTTATTTTTTTAACAGCGGTCGAATTGCTGACCTTTTGAGGACATCTGCTATACGTCCTTGTTGAAGAGATTGGTTGACTATGTTCAGTAGGTCTGAGGCAAGTTCTGTTTTTGTTGATTTTATCCAAGTCACTGGACAAGGATCAAGAAGAGAGGTTGTTGTATTTAGGTTGGAGATTGTCTGAAGTAGGAGTTTGTTGGTAATAGGGTGGAAGGTTTTCCATTCCAGGTGGTTATTATCTGAAAGAGTTAGGCTAGGTGGTGTGAAATGGCTGTTAAGTTTGAGTTTATTTGCAAAATGATCAGCAAGTAATTGTGGGTTAATACAAATTTTGTGAGAATTGTTGGATGGGGATTTGGTTAACGATTTGACAATCTCAAATAGTTCTCTAGGACGATTAATAGCTTTAGATAAAGTTTTAGAGTGATATTGTTTTTTAGCCTTATTAATCGCATCTTTGTAATTTTTGAGTAGTGAGAAATATTATATTCTGAGTTCGTGAGTTTTTTTTCCTTCTCCAAGTAGATTCCATTTTTCTAAGACCTTTCTTCAGAATTGCAAGTTCAATAGTATACCATTTTTCATTTTTTTTCATTTTATGGCAAATCTTTGTTGAATATGGTTCTGATGCGGATCCAATAATGGTATTCCAGCTGGATATTGCGTCATCAAGGTTATAGATATGAGGATCCAATCTAGGGAGTACTGATTCAAGAAACTCTTCTCTATTGAATGGCCGAAATCTTTGACCTTGTTGTAGATTGACAAGGGGTGCTTTGGTGTATTGTGGGAGGTGGAAAGAGAACCTAATCAGATAGTGGTCAGACCATGGGACTTGAGATGTGGAAGGTGAGACATAGTGAGCTGTGGTTGTATAATGGGTAGGAATGAATATTAGGTCGAGAGTGTTTCCTTTGGTGTGGGTTGGTTGGTTAACTGTTTGCTTGAAACCCATTTCTTCCATCGCTTCTAAGAAAGATGTTTCTTGATTGTTAGAGAGAGATGGCAGATTGAAATCACCTAGCATGATAAGAGGTTTCCTTATTGTAGAGTTGCAAGCCGATTCTAGTATGGAGTCAACGTTTTGATTACTTGCAGTCGGAGGTCTGTATATCAAGCAGATTGCTATGTCCTTATTTTCAATTTTGAGTATGTTTGTGTCATCAGGGTTTTCACCTATAGTAGAGGATAACCCGAGATTAGATTTAGCTAATATAAGAACACCTCCTCCTCTTGTATGTTTTCTATTGCAGGCGAAGATGGAGTATCCTTGTACTTTTAATTGATTTAACAGGACTGAGTCAGATTCTGTTAACCATGTCTCAGTAATGCATAGTAGGTCTGGGTTTTCTGTATTAATTAGATCTGTTATGATAGGTGTTTTATTTCTAACTGACCTAGCGTTGATGAGGATGAGGGATATGTGTGTGAAACCATTGCCTGCATTTATGTGGTCAGTTTTAGAAGATGTCTTTATCTGAATCAGTCTGTGGTGATTTATCTTAGAATTTCCTAAGAATAGTTGATGAGTGTTATGTCTCTGACGATGAGGGATAACATGAATGCGAGAAACCTCTGGGAGGTTCAATGGTGGGGTGAAGGCGTTAGCAGGGAGGGGGTATAGAGAGAATAGTAGGCTGACGATGTATAAGGTGAGATTCAAGGTAAATAGTAGCATTTTTTTATAATTCATGTTGGAACTTCCGATGACTGTAAAAAATGCAGGTTACTGACTGTAAAAATGCGGGTTACTAACAACAATATAGGAATCAAGTAGTTAGTTACTGGCAGCAGTATATGGAATCAATTAGTATTAATTAGCTACTGACAACAGTATATGGAATCAAGTAGTATTAATTAGCTACTGACAACAGTATATGGAATCAAGTATATGGAATAAAGAAGTTAGCTACTGACAACAGTATTGCTAAATCAAGAAATGAAATTATTATTGTATACTGACAACAGTATACAAGAAAGAACAGAATTAATGAATACTGACAACAGTATGTAATTAAGCATATATTAATGACAAATAGTATACGTGTGTGAAAGTTACTGGCATCAATGCATCAGAGAAGTATGTAGCAGATAAATGGGTTACAAATACTATTAATTGTAGCAAGGATGAATGGATACTTTAATTAGATCTTAACAGCTCAACTTTAGAAGAGCTCCAGATTGCTAGTTTCTTCAAATATGCTAAGGAATCACTTAATAAGCCATGTTGTTATGGAAGGACAGACTAGATAGGCCATGTGGTCTTTTTCTGTCGTCATATTTCTATGTTTCTATGTTTCTATGAGAAGAAACGGAATGACTAGGTGTGTTGGCAGATTCAAACAAACAACTGTTCATTTAGACGTGGTATACTTGCTGTATCAGCGGGTTGTCTGGAGGAAGATGGGAGCGAGCTCGACCTCGAGGGAGCTCAAGCTTTATGCTTAAGTAGATTTTCCTTGAGTATTGGTGAGCGTCTCTAGTCCTTGTTCGCGGTGTCAGTATCAGGTAGATTCCTGCTCAAAACCACATTGACTAAACGGAGCAGTGAGAATGGAGCAGTTAGTAGGAGCCAACAGACTGTAGGCAGGCTATCTTTAGGGGTCCTCGCCTAAGGGCCACGCCAAAGGGCCCTCTAGCGAGGCCCTCAGGCGCGGGCCCGCCAAGCGCGGGCACGCCTGTCGGCGCAAACTTTTAAATGCAGACTCACGTGCCCCGATTGGGCAGAGATGGCTCCTGTGCTGGTCCTGCTTCCGGAGGCTCAATCCCCCGACTGGGGAGAGCTGAGGAAGGTGGTGGGAGCAGAAAGGACCGCGCGCCTGCCGGCGCGAACTTTTAAATGCAGACTCACGTGCCCCGATTGGGCAGAGATGGCTCCTGTGCTGGTCCTGCTTCCGGAGGCTCAATCCCCCGACTGGGGAGAGCTGAGGAAGGTGGTGGGAGCAGAAAGGACCGCGCGCCTGCCGGCGCGAACTTTTAAATGCAGACTCACGTGCCCCGATTGGGCAGAGATGGCTCCTGTGCTGGTCCTGCTTCCGGAGGCTCAATCCCCCGACTGGGGAGAGCTGAGGAAGGTGGTGGGAGCAGAAAGGACCGCGCGCCTGCCGGTGCGAACTTTTAAATGCAGACTCACGTGCCCCGATTGGGCAGAGATGGCTCCTGTGCTGGTCCTGCTTCCGGAGGCTCAATCCCCCAAAACTGGGGAGAGCTGAGGAAGGTGGTGGGAGCAGAAAGGACCGCGCGCCTGCCGGCGCGAACTTTTAAATGCAGACTCACGTGCCCCGATTGGGCAGAGATGGCTCCTGTGCTGGTCCTGCTTCCGGAGGCTCAATCCCCCGACTGGGGAGAGCTGAGGAAGGTGGTGGGAGCAGAAAGGACCGCGCGCCTGCCGGCGCGAACTTTTAAATGCAGACTCACGTGCCCCGATTGGGCAGAGATGGCTCCTGTGCTGGTCCTGCTTCCGGAGGCTCAATCCCCCGACTGGGGAGAGCTGAGGAAGGTGGTGGGAGCAGATGACCTCAGTGCTCCAACCAAGCCCGGGCACAGAACAACGAATCACCTGATGCCAGCCTCGAAGGCAGGGATTCTTCCCTGATGTCGATCCTGAGGCAGACTTACCAAACAGCTCCCCCTGCTGCCTTTAACATTCCTTTCGGGTCTTAGCTAACATCAAAAAGCAGAGCAGGCAGGAAGACACATAGTGGCCCACCCTGAGGTACTTAATGAAGGTAATGTGGCGGACCGTGCAAGACAGTGTGGTTGCACTGGCCACACTGCTTAAATCCGCTGGTCAAATACAAACCAAGAAAAATTGTCCCCGCGAGATCAAACTCTGAAGTCTCGACAAGCTAGGCCGCAAGTAAAAAACCCGGAATAACGGCAAAAATATAGGTACCTGAGCGAAAAGCACAATGCTGAGGTGGTGGATTCGGGCAGCGGAAAAGTGATTGAACTGATCCCAGTGAAAAAACAGAAGAAAAATACTGAAGAACGGTTGGAAAAATCAACTTTATCTGGGGTGCACAGACAACGTTGTCCGCAGGGATCTGTGGTATAAAGATGACTAAGATGGCACCCTTGGGAAGGAAGGTGACTATGCATGCATGGTGTAACTCCCAAAGGCTTTCTTTGAAAGCTGGGGAGTGGATCCGTGTGGGCTCCGTGCACACCGACATCACCCATATGTGAGGACTGACTTCCTGCTTGTTACCAGAGAAGGAGATCACCACCTTGGGGTGGCAGGAAGTAATCCTGAAGCTAGGACCTATCCTCTCTCACACTGGAGTCGTGTGCCTAGGGGCATATGCCCATGAGGGAAGAGTTAGCACCAGTATTATAGTTGGTGATTCTTTCATTAGGCATGTAGATAGCTGGGTGGCTGGTGGACATGAAGATCGCCTGGTAACCTGCCTGCCTGTTGCATAAATGTACCTCATGTGCCACCTAGATAAGATTTTAGACAGTGCTGGGGAGGAGCTTGCTGTCTTGGTTCATGTTGGTACCAATGACATAGGAAAGTATGGGAGGGAGTTTCTGAAAGCCAAATCTGGGCTTTTAGGTAGAAAGTTGCAATCCAGAACTTCTAGGGCATTTCTCAGAAATGCTTCCCACTCCACGCACAGGAACCAAGAGGCAAGCAGAGCTCCGGAGTCTCAATGCATGGATGAAATGATGGTGCAGGGAAGAAAGTTTCAGATTTGTTAGGAACTAGGCAACATTCTGGGAGAAGGGGGGAGGGGGTGCAATTGTAAGATTCTCTTCTGCTTTCCATCTGTGGAGCTTACCTCTGCGATTGAGAGCTTCTCTTGTGCTACATATCCTGAGACATTGATCATCTCCATTCTGTCACGGAGTGGCTCAGGAATAGTTTCTGTCACGTTAGCAGTACAGATGAACAGAACCTGAAAACCAGAGAGAGCTTTGGTTTTAGTTATGATATTTTATCAGAGACCCACACTATTAAATGCATTCCTGTCTAAAATGGGCAGATATAAGGGAGGAAGCATCAGTTAAGCAGGAGTCAGTTACTAGTTGGAATAACCTATGAGTGTTTCAATTAACCTACTAGTTGATGTGTGCTCCTGAGGGGGTCGGGGACCCGCACAGAGGCGGTTTATATACAGTATCTTTCCTTGAACAATATGGCTGTTACATTGTCCCTTGAACTCCTCATGAAAACATGCCCCAGTTTGGATTCCGAACAGAGTTTTCTAACTCTAAGTTGTATAAATTCACAGAGCCACAATTACTGTCAGACTCTCCGCAATCTATGCTTCAGTTCAGTGTAGTTACTCACCTGTAGCAGGTGTTCTAAGTGGACAGCAGGAAGAAGTCCTCATGTATGGGCGATGTCACAGAGACCTGTGTGGGAATGCTCCCCAGCTTCTACTGGAAGCTTTTGGGAGGCTCCACCATGCCTGCACATGTCTTCCCACCTGCTGCAGCGCCATCTTCTCCAGTATGATATCAAAGCTGTAGCAGAAGGCAACTCTTCAGGGAGGTGGGAGGATTGTCAGGACTTAATCCTGCTGTCCATGGAAAATACCTGCTACAGGTGAGTAACTATGCTCTCTCCGTTGACAAGCTGAGGTATGGGACTCGCAAGATACAAGCTAGCAAAAACAGGGTGTGGTCAAACAGAGGCAAACAAAACAAGAACTGGAAAATCTATTATGAACAGCATAGATAGTCCCCAGGTGGAACGCAACTATTCAGTATCTTCATCATACAATTCCACTCATCAGCACATATGCTCTGTGAAGGTTTCTTTTTGGTAGCCTGGATGGACAGTAGGGCCTTGGTGGGAAGAGATGCTGGAGTACAGATTGGCCAAAGTTGTCACGTCAGGAATCCCCATCCAGACAATAATTTGATGTGAATATGTGGACCGAAGACCACGTTGCAGCCCTGCTGATCTCCCTATGGAAACTGAGCACAAGTTGGCCACCGACACAGTCATGACTCTGACACTTTGAGCTGTGATATGACCATGACCATAAAGGCTCAGACTAGCCTGGGCATAAGTGAAAGAGATGCAGTCTGCTAGCCAAATTGAGAGTGCATTTGGAAATGGCAGCCCCTAGTTTGCTGGGGTCAAAAGAGACAAACAGCTGGGTGGACCTTCGGTGGGCCTTTGTCCACTCAACGTAGAAGGTCAAGGCTTGCTTGCAGTCCAGCATGTGCAATGCTGCCTTTCTCTTGTAGGCGTGAGGTCTGGGGGAAGAAAGTAGGTAGCACAACAGACTGATTAAGATGAAAAACAGATACCATCTTCGGGAGGAAATGCAGATGAATGCATAAGACCACTCTATTATTGTGGAACCTGGAGCTCACAGACACGGCATGCAGAAGTAACCACCACCAAGAACAAGACCTTCCAGGTCAGGAACTTCTGAGTGCAGAAAGTGGGCATCTCAGAAGGAGCTGACATGAGCTGTGCCAAAACCACATTGAGGTCCCAAGTCACTGCCGGAGGCCTGAAAGAAGGTTTAGAGAGGAGCAAGCCCCGCATGAATCGAACCACCAAGGACTGAGTTAATATGGACTTCCCTTCCGAGGAGGCTGTCAATGGAGCAAGAGAAGTGATCCAGAGCCCAGTCAGCACACTAGAAGGCGAACAGCCTCCATTTGAGTGCGTAAAATCTCCTTGTTGAAGCCCTTCTAGAAGCCAACAGAATCTCCATCACTCCCTCGGGCAGGTTAAACTCCTACAGGACTAACCGCTCAACATCCACACAGGGAGGGCCACATTGGGGTGAAGCAAGTTCCTGTCCTTCTGTGAGATGAGGTCTAGAGCAGAGCCCAATCACGGGGGCTCTCGTCAGGAGAGCTGAAGTAGAAGAGGAAACCATGGCTGTCTGGGTCAATACGGTGTGATAAGGATCATCATGCCCCTATTGGCTTGGAGTTTCAACAGAGTCTTTGCTATTTGAGGAATGGGAGGATACGCATATATAGCAGGCCTACTCCCCAGTGCAGGGGAAGGCATCTGGTGCTAGCCTGCCACTAGAAACAAGCAGAACTGACCCACTTGGGCATTGCATGGAGCGGTAAACAGATCTATCAAAGATACTCCAAGTCTGAAAGATCCAGGCTGCGACCTCCCTGTTCACCGTCTACTCATGCAGCTGGAGGATGCGACTCAGCTGGTCTGCCAGGGAGTTCAGTTCTACAGGCAGATAGTGGTTCTCAATTATATACAGTGAGCAATGGCAAACTTCCACAAGCGGACCGCTTTCCCAGCACAGGAGATACAAAACCCTGTGCCTATCTGCTTGTTTACGTAGTACATTGCCACCTGATTGTCGGTCTGAACCAGGACAATCTGGCTGGCTAGGTGATCCTAGAAAGCATTGCGGGTGTTTGCTATGGCCCATAGTTCTAAAAAATTGATTTGGAGGCAGCTTTCCTGTTCAGACCACATTCCTTGCATGCGAAGGCCATCCAGATGTGTCCCCCAAACCAGCTTGGATGCATATGTCATCAGTGTCCTCTGGGGAGGAGTCACCTGAAAGGGGAAACCCTTGAGCAGGTTCTGAGGATTCAACCACTAGTGCAGGGACTGAACCAGGGGTATGGTAACTGCTACCTGATCCCAAAGGCGGCCAGAGGCTTGCTTCCACTAAGTACTCAGAGTCCATTGAGCTTGTCTCATCAACAGACGAGCCAGGAGAGTGACATGCACCTTTGAGGACATATGACTGAGCATTGTTAGCATCCCACAAGCTGTTATCAGATGCTTCTGCTGAGTATTGTGGACCAAGGCCGTCAGACGCTAAAGGCGGTCCAACAGGAGAAAGGTCCAAGCCCGAGTCGTGTTGAGGAAAGCCCCTATGAACTCCAGCTATTGGAAGGTCTGAAGGTGGGACATGGGGTAGTTGACCACAAAACCCAACAGCTTAAGCACCTGAATAGTCAACTGAGTAGATTGCTGGACTCCTTCTGGAGTGGTGCTTTTTATGAGCCAGTCATCCAGGTAAGGGAAGACTAACACCCTCAGTGTCCTGAGATATGCAGCCACCACCGCGAGGCACTTCGTGAAGACACAGGGCGCTGAGGCCACACTGAAAGGAAGCACATGGTACCGGAAGTGCTGTTCTTCCAGGACAAATTAGAGAGATTTCCTGTGGGTGGGATGGATCGGCATCCTATGTGCTCTCTTGCCACTTCCCTAGATGTGTCGTTCTCAGCTATTGTGTTGTCTGTCTTGACTAGAAAGCGTAGTTACTCACCTGTAACAGATGTTCTCTGAGAACAGCAGGAATCAGTCCTCACATATGGGTGACGATGGCACCGACGGAGCCCTTCCGGAAGCATCCCCCCAGCTTTCAAAAAAAGTCTTTGGGAGATGCCACCACACATGGGTGGTGCCCTTCCCGCCCAAGGGTGCCATCTTGCTCAGTCAGATGACAGTTAAAAGACGGCAAAAAATTAAAAGATGGTAAAGAAGCAACTCCAAAGGGAGGAGGAAGGGTTGTGAGGACTGATTCCTGCTGTCCCCGGAGAACACCTGTTACAGGTGAGTAACTACACTTTCTCCAGGAACAAGCAGGAAGTCAGTCCTCACATATGAGACTCCCTAGCTACAGGCTACCACAAGCCCATAGGAATAAACCACAGCAATTGAGCCCGGAGATACAGACTGCAGTAGGACCCGTGTGTCCGACAGAACCAGCACTCCAGTAGCCTGATCACAGAATGAAAAGGTTACGGAGCATGGCCTGATCGAATGCGCTGTCCTGTTGGGACTCCCTTTCCAGTAGTAATGGGCTGCAAAGGTGTGAAATGAAGATCAGGTGGCGGACCAGCAGATGTCTAGCACAGGGATGAAGCACAGATTTAACACAGAGTCTTCCATGGCCCTGACACAGTGTGTCATGACCCGGCCATTCAGCATGAGCCTTGCCTGCTCATAGGGGAGGGCGATGCAGTCTGCCACCCAGGTAGACAGTGCCCATTTGGTGACCGCTTCCCCAAGTGACTGGGGCCATAGGAAACAAAAAGCTGAGAAGCTTTTTGGTGGTCCTGAGTATGCTGAATGTAGAAAGACAGGGTCCCCTCTTACAGTCCAAGGTGTGAAGGACAGTCTCTGCCCTACTGGAATGAGGCCTTGGGAAGAAGGTGGGCAGCACCACCTCCTGGTTGAGGTGGAAGGAAGATACCACCTTTGGGAGGAATTTGGGGTGCGTGTGAAGCACAACCTGTTCTTGTGGAACCTGGTATATGGCACCTCTGACACTAGGGATTGGAGTTCGCTGACCCTGCGAGCGGAGGTGAGCCCCACCAGGAATACGACCTTCCACAAGAGGTATCTCAGGTGGCAGGTAACCAGAGGCTCAAATGGTGGGTGAGTGAGCTGCGCCAATAGTACATTGAGGTCCCATTCGGTTGCTAGAGGATGGACAGGGAGTTTTGACAGCAGAAGCCCTCTCAAGAAGCGGGTCACCAGAGGCTGGACCAAGAGTGGTTTGCCTTCCACCGGGTGATGATGCGCCGCCAAGGCGCTGACGTGCACTCTGACGGAGCTCAATTTGAGCCCAGATTGCAAGAGATGAAGGTGGTATTGCAGTACCAGCTGCACTGGGCAGGAGAACGGGTTCACCCCTTGCTCTGTGCACCAGACCGAGAACCTGCGCCATTTGAAGGCGTAAGCTCTCCTGGTGGAAGCCTTATGGGAGGGCCAGCAGGATCTCTTCCACTTCCCCCAAGAGTTTAAAAGGGGCTAGGGTCACCTTTTCAGCAGCCACGCCATCAGTGATAGGGACACCAGGTTGGAGTGCAAGAGACAGGAGTCCTGGGGGGTTCCCCAGAGGGATCAGAGCCTCTACTGACAGCTGAAGGAGCAACGGGAACCATGGCTGCCTGGGCCACCAGGATCAATGAGACACTGTCATGGAGAGCCTTGAACAGTGTTTTGGCAATCAGCAGCATGGGTAGGAAGGCATACATGAGATCTTCCGACCATGGAATGAGAAATGCATCTGCCGCCACCCTGGAGGGGTGGGGCTGCTGGGAGCAGAAGCGGGGCAACTAATAGATTTCTGGGCTGGCAAAGAGGTCCACCCAGAGCCAGAAGTGCCGGTTGGCTACCCTGGGGTCCAGCTGCCACTTGTGTGGCTGGAGGACCCTGCTCATTGTCCGCCAGAGTGTTGTCCTGGCCTGGTAGGTATACCGCCCACAGGACTATGCCCTGTTGAACTGCATAAGAGCAAAGTGTCAAAGCTTCGTGGCAGAGAGTGCGGGACCCTGTGCCCACCTGCTTGTTCACATAGACCATTGCCACCCGACTGTCTATTTGGATTAGCACCGGCTGGTGCCTCATGCAGTGGCAGAATGCTCAGAGGGCTAGATATATCACCCGGAGCTCTAGGAGGTTGATCTGCTGGCTGCTCTCGGCCTGTGACCAACTGCCCTGGGTGTGGAGTTCTCCGCAGTGGGCTCCCCATCCCAGAAGGGAGGCATCTGTAGTGAGGACACTCAGAGGGCTGGGGATTTGGAAGGGCATCCCTGCCAGGAGGTGATGGGGATTTTGCCACCAAGTCAGAGATTCTGCCAGTGGTGGGTCACAGACTGTGTCCTGGAGATGGCCTGTGACTTATGTCTACTGGTCTCAAAGGCACCACTGAGCGGCCCCTCATGTGCAGACGGGCGTCCGGGATGACATGGACCATGGCGGCCATATGCTCGAGTATGCGCAGCAGAAGCCGAGCTGACACTGAGGGACGGTGTTGTACGTCTATTGCCAGTGCCCTGAGACGGTTGGTTCAGTCCATGGGAAGGAAGGCCTTCACCTGGAGAGTGTCTAGCTTTGCTCCTATGAACTCCAGACATTGTGTTGGGAGAAGGTGGGATTTGAGGTAGTTTAATACAAACCCCAGATTTTGCAGAACCTGGATGGTGCGTGCGGTGGCCTGCTGCACCTCTGCAGCCGTGCTTCCTTTTATGAGCCAGTTGTCCAGGTCAGGGAAGACAAATACCCCATGGAGATGGAGCAAGACGGCCACTATTGCCAGACATTTGGTGAAAACCACGGGGGCAGAGGCTAGGCCAAAGGGTAGTACCCTGTACTGGAGGCGGCCACCCCCCACCATGAAGCGCAGATACTGCCTGTGGTTGGGGTGGATGAGGATGTGGGTAAAAGCATTCTTCAGATCAAAGGAGCATAGCTAATCTCCCTGCTGGAGGTAGGGCAGCAATGTCCCAAGTGAGAGCATCCTGAACTTCTCCCTCATCAGGAACCTGTTCAGTTTGCACAGCTCCAGGATGGCCCTTAGGCCCCCTGTTCTTTTTGGTACAAGGAAATATCTGGAGTAGAACCCCTTGCCCCTGAGATGTTGGGGTACTGGTTCTACCGCCCTGTCCTCAAGAAGACCTGCAAGTTCCTTCATTAGGAGGTCCCAGTGAACGGGAGATCTGGAGGGCTCTCCCAGGAAGAGGTGTCTGAGCAGGATGGAGAAGGTAGCCCTCCTTGACCACCTGGAGTGCCCAGAAATTGGTGATGATGGCAGGCCACCTTTGGGTGTAGTGAATTAGACGTCCTCCTGTGGGCTGCTGACCTCCTTGAGGTAGAGAGGCTATGACCAAGGAGTCAAAAGCTAACCCCTAGTTGGGTGGAGCAGACACCTGGGGCTTGGGAGCCTTCTGCTTACAAGGGCCTTGCCCATGTCCCTTGGCCTGCAGACCCTGCTGGGGATGCCTGAAAATGTGGGTAGCTTTTGTAAGCGGTTCTTTTCCTCAGACAGAAGGGCTTTTTACCCGAGCCCTTCAATCGGAGAGGGGCAGCGGCCTTTTTAGAGAGCCTGGTCCTCATCATGAACTCTGTCTCCAGCTCGGCGGCCTCTTCAGTCATGGGTCTGCCAAAGAGGTTCTCTCCTTGGCATGGGACATCAAACAATTTGTCCTGAATCCACTGCTCAAGGTCAGACAACTGTAGCCAAGCCTGGCATCAGGCACCGATGTCCGCTGCATCTACTCATGTCGCCGACTCAAAGCCATCATAGGCTGCCTGAGACATATATTTGGAGCACTCCCGGACAGCCTTTGCCAGGTTCTTGAACCACTGCAGAGGAATAACTGCACTTTCTCCAGGAACAAGCGGGAAGTCAGTCCTCATATATGGGACTCCCTAGCTACAGGCTACCACAAGCCCATAGGAAAAAAAAACACAGTTGCCCTCAAGGTGAGCCTTGGAGAGATCAGTCAAGAACCTGGCAAGCTCCTTCGCCAGGTATCTTAGGTACATGCCCACGTACAGTTGGTAGGCCTGGATCCGGCCGCTGAGCCCTAGTAGCACTTTCTGCCGAGGGCATCCAAGGTGCAGGCCCTCCCCTACCTAGGGGCACCGAGGAGTGCGTCTTCTGGCTCTTGAGCCAAAGCATGGCTGACTCGACCACCATGGAGTTGTGCGGCAGCTGTGCCTTCTGGAATTCCGGGCTCCAGTGGACCTGGTACATCGAGTGAAGCTGCTTGCTCACAACCAGCACCGATGCTCGTACCTCCCACATACAGAGCATTAGCCGTTCAAGGATCGGTAGAATGGGTACAGTGAGCCTCAGAGGGGCCTCGTATTGGAGGATTTCTAGCTCCTCCATCTGAGGATGATCCTCCAACTCTGTCGGGAATGCTAGGGCCTTGGACATGTCCCTCACAAAGTCAAAGAATGCCTTGTCCTCAGGCGGGGACAGACGCCGGGCTCCGAAGGGAGTCCAAGGGGATGTCACAGTGGCAACAGGTATCCGGCGACTGTCTCCCACTCCAAGTAATCAGTCGAAGACTCGAGGGAAGGGTGGCCCGCGGGCCCTGGGCCTGAGCCTCACCTGCGTCCCTCAGAGGCCCCATGGCTGGTGCCAAGTGTGCTAGCCAGCGAGGACCTCGGTCCCGTGGAACGGGAAATGGATCGAGACCTCGGCCGAGGATCGACTCCAGGCCAAATGGTCTCGAGGATTGGCTCGGCCTCCAGGGATGTCCTAGACATTGGTGGCCTGGTGGTCTGTGTGGAAGGACCAGTGGTACCAACAACAGAGCCCACTGCTGGTCCGTGAAGGCAGACAGGCTGTGCTCCAAGGCCACCATTCTGGTTTCAAGTCCAGAAGGCTCCACAGCCATCGGGGCGGGCACAGAGGAACTCAGGCCCGGCCCCGGTTACCCCGAGGGTGAATCCTCAACGAGGATAGGTTCTGGGGACTGAGACCGATCTGCAGTCAAGTCCTTCCAGGGGACCTTGGTAGGCCACTCCTGCTCCGACCCCTCGGATGAGCATCTAGAACTCTGGGACCTAGCTCGAAGCTTACCAGACCTGTTGGAGCTGTCCAGGGATGCCACCTTCGAGATTCTTCTTCTTCTTGTGTTCCCTCAAAGGAGACCCACTTTCTGAGGAACCATGGTATTGTTCGGGGTCTGTAAGGGTGCCTTAGATTCTGTGGCTTCAGAGGAGGACTTGGCCTTTGAAGGTACTGGGGACGCCGGGAAGAACTTATCGTGCTGCTGCTGGCGGCTCTTGAGTGCCTTGGTGGACATCTTTTTACAAAGACTGCAAACCCAGCTCGTTAAGATCCAGCATGATGCCCTTCAAAAACATGCTCACATACATCTGGTATGAGAGAATTCCAGCCATCAGCATGGAACTCTGGAAGCACCTCCTGCTAAAGGAGTCCAATGTCCGAATTTCCCTACCTGGGACATCGAGGAATGAGTCTTATTGCTCTTGATTTGCTTCAGGGCATACTCCACTATCAAGGAGTGGTGCGGGAGTTGAAGCCTTTAAAACCCTGGGGCTTTTTGGACCCGGTACATCGAGTCCAGCCTCCTATTGACAGAGGACACTATGAGGTGGTTCTCCCACATGCTCATTTGCAGCGTCTGCAGGATCTGGTGCACTGGCATCAACACTGCCTCTTTAGGGGCCAAAGAGTATTGGAGGATCTCCAGCTCTTCCACCCTGGACTCATCCTCCACCTCAAGTAAATATGGGATACCCTGGCCATGTCCCTCATGAGGTCCTGGAAGGACATGTCCTCCAGAGGAGACTTTCAATGTTCATGTGGAGGAGAGGGATCTGACGGAAGCTCAGACCATCTGCTTTCTAACAGGACTTCTGATTCCATATCAGTCGCCTAGGCCATCAGAGTCCAATTCTGAAAGGAAGTCAAAGTATCACTAGAACTCTGCGGAAAGGGGGAGTGCCAATAGGATCAATGAGGCATCAAGTGCTTCCTAGGTTTTGTTGGGAGATAAGACCCTGACACACTCAAGAGAGTGATAGCCCCCATATGGAATAGTGTAGGTTCTGACTGATGCCCAATGCTGATGCCTCCATGGGCAACACATGGGTCTCGAGGTTCAGCTGCACAATGTGCAGTGATGATGCCATGGGTATGTTTATGTTTATTTACTTTATATACCGCTAAACAATGACATCATAGCGGTTTACATAAGATAAAATACAGAAAAAAACGACCAGAGGTAGAAAGGAAGTTACAATAATGGACAGGAAAGCAAACAGTAAATTCACACAACAAGACAAAGGAGGAGAGGAGCGAGAGAGGAAATGGGGAGAGTATGTTCACACAAAAGGTGAGGGGAGGTCAAAGGCAGAGGAAAAGAGGTGGGTTTTCAGGTTTCTCTTAGAGGTGGTGTGCTGTTGTTCAAGCCGGAGGGAAGTGGGTAGGGAGTTCCAAAGGTCGGGGCCGATAAAAAAGAAGGCAGAGGAGCAGGTGGACTGAAGGTGGGCGCACAAGGGAGAAGTAAGCGATTTATGTGCAACGACTGTAGAGTGCGACTAAGGGAATTAAAGGGAATAAGGTCAGCCAGAAATTGAGGTGAATGGGTGTAGAGAACTTGGTGGACCAGTGAAAGGATTTTATAGCGAATGCGGAAGTTAACAGGGAGCCAGTGAAGGTGAATAAGAAGGGGCGTGACGTGATCCCGACAAGAAAAGTGCAAGATAAACCATGCGGCAGTGTTCTGGATATGTTGCAGGTGATGAAGTTTTGAAGAAGGAAAACCCACCAGAACAGAATTACAGAAGTCAATGCGGGACATAACCAGGGACAGAAGAGTGGTGAGGGCCTGTGGGGTGAGAAAGGGTCGGATGGCGCGGACTTGGCGAAGAAAGAAGAAAGACGTTTTGGAAACATGAGGAATGTGATCCTGAAAGGAAAGAGCTGAATCAAAGAGGACACCCAGATAACGGAAAGAAGATACTAGGGGGATAGGTGAGCCAGAAAGAGAAGGTGCCACCAGAGGAGAGGGGCTGCCGTAGGTAAACCAAATAGCAAGAGTTTTTGTTAGATTCAAATGTAGGCAGTGAGCAGTGAGCCAGTCGGCAACAGCAGAGAGACAAGAGTTGAGGGGAGAAAGAGCGGGATGGAGTGGAGAGGTGTGATACAAAAGAACCAGATAGTCAGCATAGTAGAAGGCAGAAATCCCATGTTATTGAACCAGAAGAGCAAGTGGTGATAAAAAGATGTTAAAGAAGAGGGGAGCCAGTACTGATCCCTGTGGAACACCGCAGGGGAGGGTGAAAGGCTCGGAGTAAACTGCTGAGGTGGACAAGGAAAGGACAGAGCAGGACCTAGATGAGAGGAAAGAATGAAATCAGTGAAGAACCGTGCTACAGAGACCCGCTTCACACAAGCGAGCCAAGAGAAGGGAGTGGTCAACGAGATCGAAGGCAGTGGAGAGGTCCAGGGACACTGCCACCGAGAAATCACCGTGATCGTGCACTACGTGAAACTCATTAAGAAATCCAAGAAGAACTGTCCCCACGCTATGACCAGACCGGAAACCGAACTGGCGAGGGAGAAGAAAAAGTGAGTAGATTTGAGGACCAGCCTGCTGTTATGCTAACATCACTGCTATATGGGCCTCAAGGGCCTGGAGGCATTCCTCCATGGCTCCCGATTCTGAAGGCCTCAAAGTTGGAGCCACTTTGGCCATCTTTCCAGCATCCCTGCAGGGGTATCGGCATGGCCTCAGTCATTGGGAGATGATCGGCACTCCTACAGCACTCTGGGGGTTGATTCCTCTTGCCAGGGCACCTTGGTGGGGCCATAGCTCTCAACATCACATCGGGAAGGGCTCCGATGCCGATGCACATAAGGCTTAGTCCAGTGCTCGAATGGGTCTCCCTTCAATGTCAAGTCCTTCTTTGATTCCGGACGGAGATCAATCAAGAGCCACCGTTCCAGGCCATGGCGGCCCCTCTGTTCCGAATGAGCCTGAGAACCTCTCGATGTTGATGCCTCGGAGGGTCCTAGAGGGGCTATTGGGACCGATGCCAGTGCCAAAGATGCTGAATCAGAGCACTGGCTGAAGAGGGACTTTCTTTGCTTTTCTCAACCCTTCAGGCCTCTCCTTGTCATCTGTAGACACAAATCACAAGAAGGCTGATGATCGAGCCCCAGAAACTGGAAGCACCAACTGTGTTTGTCCATGACCGATATGGTCTTGGCACACTTGGTACACTTCTTAAACCTGTTGGCCAGCTTTCGGGACATGTCTGGGAAAATAGCCATGGCAAGCTCAAACGGCTCGATGGTGCCAGCCACGAGAAATGAAAAGAAGAAAATAAATTTAGCAAAAAGAGCGTTGAAACTGGAACAAACCTCAATTGACAGGGGATCAACACTACCAATGGCAGGCAGAAAGAAAGAAAACAATCAAAAACGACCCCCGGAGGGGAGGAAAAAAAGACATGTTTGCCAGCAGAAACGGAAATATGTTTCAAGGGCTCTGTAGAAGATGAAGACGGCGCTGTGGCAGGTGGGAAGACAGGTGTGATAGAGCCGCCCAGTGGCTTCCAATAGAAGCTGGGGAGCATTCCCGTGCAGGGCTCTGAAGGCGACATCATCCATAGATGAGGACTTCCTTTTTGTCCACGGAGAACTTTAGTTTCAGTTTTAGGGCTCATATATTCTGTGCCTCTTCCTTAAAACAAAAAACTGGAAACAGAAGGACAACTCTCAGGGGGTTCCTAGGATACATGTCATTGATGTTCTTTCATGCAGTGCTAAAAGGCATACAGCCAGGGGAAGTTCTATCATTAGGCAGAGTGGGGGAGCGCCTCAGGTGGCAAAGTTTTGGGAGTGGCAAAAAATGCCCCCAAAACACCCAGCGGCTGCCTTTTCTTTAAAAAAAAAAGTTCTTAAAATAATTTGTTGCGAGGTCTGCGGCAGCAGCAACATTAATTCCCCTCTTGCTGCTGCTGATTCAGACCAGACGAGAGGCAGCGGCAACCCAAAAAAGAGCCCCAACAGGAAACAAAAATGCGGGATCTTTGCTTTTCCAGCGTGTTTGAAAGGTCCCGCTGGTCCCACCCCCTTCTGATGCATCTTTGCATAGGAGGGGATGGGGCTAGCATGGCCTTTCTAGCGCACCGTAGACCTGCAACAGGGTGGCCAATTGAGGTCCGACAGGTGTTGATATTTCAAGATTACTCCATCTACTTTGGAGCCCAAAGGAAGAAATACTTAGATCTGTGCTTGGCTGTTTGCACTGAAGACTTGTTTCACTTTGTAGTACAGTACCCCATAAAGCTACAAGTATTTCATAATGGGATCAGGAGTTTATCAGCATGAACCTAGAATCCTGATAGACCTGCCTGGATAAGGTAGGCTGAATAAGCTGAAACTGGGAGTGTTCAATGATTCTTTGCGCCCTTTTGAAGCTCTTTCATCTGCAAACCAGGTGGTGTTAGCAGAGCAGAAGGATGGCTGATAATTTGCCCTTCCTCTCCTTGATTTTGAGTTTTGGATGTTCTGGCTTGCAGAGAGCCTACTGGAGGGGGAGGGGGTGGGCGGGGGAGAGGGTTGCTCCCTCTGGGCTAGTGCATTGTATGCTCGTTCTCAGGCTTTCTAGCCCCCTCACTTCTAAACTGCTATAAGCTTCAGGACATAGGAAGTGAATATTGATTTTGATCTCACCCTTGTGTGCAACTCTATGGGTAACTGAGTGCTGAGAATGTAGTGCCCCTGATTGCTCAGCACCAAAAGGAGCTTTGCTGGATAGTTCCCTTCTGATCTGTGAATAAGAATGGGTGGAAAGCACTGGAGGTGCCTGTGCATGGAGGAGACTGGACCTTCTGCACTGATCATCTTTTGGGTCACCCAGTGGAGCAAGAACACTGGTGCATCATGCCATACAGACTTTATCAGCATAGGACAAATCTTTTTGGGTCCTATAAGCTGGGAACTGTTACCTGTTTTTGTTAATTTTGCCTTTCTCCTTTAATTGAAGGTTTGTTTCCTTCTGAAAACTCCTTTACTGTCCTACTTGATTTGGTTTTGTAGAGTTTGGTGGGGGGGGGAGTGGTGGTGGAGAGTGAGGGTGTGTGATGGGTGATAGGATAATCTGGTTGGTGAAGGGATGGCAAAGTGCTGGGGATTGCTGATGGACTATGTGAGTTTGTGTGTGCAGGAAGCAGAGGGCTGGGGGCATGAGAAGTGTGCAAGTGTTAAGAAGATGCTGAGATAGTATAAATGTTGAACAGAGGTTAAATGTGGTATGGGGAAGTTGGATGAATGTGGTATTAGATTATGGGAAATTAGAGGGCAAAGGGATAACTACTTTATTGACCAGTCTTGAGTGAATGCCTTCAAGGATGGTGGGATATAAAGAAGGAAGGTGGAAATACTGACAATTAGATTGATGGATGAGATTGGAGTGGAGTTGGAGTTAGAGTTGAAAGAGGTCATAGAAGGGTGGAATGGTAGAGCAGATGTTGTGGATTGTAGGGAGGGCCTTGACACAAAATATGTGATGCCTGTAGTGGTATGTAGTGTGATTCTTAAGAGGAGAGGGGAGGGACTAGAATCTGGGGTGATGGAAGTTTTAGAGGGTTGAGTGGATATATATGAATGAAGAGTATGAATGGGGGGAATTAAGGGGTTCATATAGGGTCCAGAGATCTTTTGCCTTATTTTTGTGAAAGGAAGGAGGGGGGGTTTCTAAGCTGGGAGAACACCTTCACTGAGGGATTATGTTTTTGTACATTTGTACAGACATGGGTTAAGGAAGGGGGACGACAGAATTATGTCTTGAAATGTGTGTAGGAACAGTACTCTATAAGAAACATAACTGCAGATAAAGACCATATGATCTATCCAGTCTGCCTATCCATACCAACTACTAAGCTTTACAGTCCATTTTTTCCCTTTAGAGATTTTCTCTTTGTCCCATGCTTTCTTGAATTCAGATGCAGTCCTCGTCTGTTACCTCCAATGTATCTACCATTCTTTCCGTAAATAAATATTTCCACAAATTACTCCTTAGTCTATCCCCCTTTTACCTTCATCCTATGCCCTCTCATTGCAGGGCTCCCTTTCAATTGGAAGACTCTCCTCCTGTGCATGTACAGTATATCATGTGATATTTCAACTTCTCTATTATATCGCCCCTCTCCCACCTTTCTTCCAAAGTATACATATTGAGATATTAAAGTCTGTCCCAATATGTCTTATGACGAAACCCACTAAACATTTTGGTAGCCACCCTCTGAAACAATTCCATTCTGTTTATATCCTTTTAAAGGTGTGGTCTCCAGAACTGCACATAATACTCCAAATGAGGTATCACCAAAGGCTTACACAGAGGTACTATCACCTCCTCTTTTCTGCTGGCCATTCCCCTCCCTATGCAACCAAGCATCCTTCTGGCTTTTGCCATCACCTTTTCTACCTGTTTAGCCTTAAGATTATCAGAAACCAACAATCACAGGTCCCGCTCTTATTTCCTGGACAAAAGTACTTTACCCCCTATACTGTACTGCTTCATTGGATTTTTGCAGCCCAAATGCATGACCCTGCATTTTTTAGCATTAAATTTCATCAGCCAAATTCTCCACTATTCTTCAAGCTTCACTAGATCTCTCCTCATTTTATCTACACCTTCCTGGGTGTCTACTTTATTGCACATTTTTATATCATCTTCAAAGAGGCAAACCTTACCTGGCAGCCTTTCCGCAATATCGGTTACAAAAATGTTATAAAGATTTGGACCAAGGACAGAACCCTGCAGCACACCACTGGCAACACCATTCTCCTCAAAGTGTGCTCCATTTACTTGTATCCTTTGTTGCCACCCATTCAACCAGTTTCTAACCCAGTCAAGTCACTTTATGGTCCATCCCTAGGGCACTCAATTTATATGTGTCGCCTGTGCAGAACAACGATAAAAGCTTTACTGAAATCTAAAGTATACCACATATAGTGTTTTCCCTCAGTTCAAACTCTGCCACTCAGTCAAAGAAATTAATGAGATTTGTCTTACAAGACCCGCCTTTAGTAAAACCATGCTGCCTCGGATCCTGTAATCCACTAGATTCTAGAAACCTTACTATCCTCGGTTTTAGCTGCTGGTTCGCCAGGAGTCAGCATTGGCTTGATGGCACTTACAGTACAGTACACATCATTAATCTATTCACCACAGAGGTTGGACTAACTGGCCTATAGTTCCCAACCTCATCCTTCTGCTTTTGTGTAAAAGGATCACATTCACCCTTCTCCAGTCCTCTGGGACTACTCCAGACTCTAAAGAAGCATTGAAAAGGTCAGATAGTGGAGCCACTAAAACTTTCCTAAGCCTTCAATATTTATTTAGTTGTATTTATATACTGCCTTTCACTGGGTCAAGGCAGTGTACATGGAACAAGAGTTGCACATTAAAACAACTAAACTATATACAGCATGGATTGGAGCAGTATAGGGGTAGGGTTATTTACATAAATATACATATTATATACTTTTGTACTCTCAGATGTATCCCATCTGGCCCCATTGTTTTGTCTACTTTTATTTTAGCTAACTCCTCATGAACGCAGTCTTCTGAAAACTGTTCGAGAGCAACCTCATTTTTGATCCCATTTGTCTGTGTTTGAGATCCTGCTCCTAGACCTTCATCTATGAACACAGTACAGAAATATTTGTTAAACAATTCCACTTTATCCTCATCAGATTCCACATATTCCTCCCCTTCACCCTTCAGTCTGACAATACCACGTTTGCTCTTACTCCTCCTCACTAAGATATCTGAGAAATGTTTTGTCCCCTACTCCAGTTTACTGCATTGGACATGGGGAGGAGGAGGGGGGGAGAGAGAGAAAGAAGATGAGATGGTGGACAAGGGGAAGGAGGGAGAGAGATGATCATGGAGTGGAGAGCTAGGAAGAAATGCAAGACAGGAAGGAAAGGAGAAGGAGAGGAAGATGTGAAATGCTGGACATGGGCTGTGGGGAGAAGCAGAGGGAAGATGCTGGACACAGGAAGGAAGAGAACAAGGGATATACACAAGAAGAGAAATAGGGAGAAAGGGGGAATAGTGTACATGGTGGCATGCGGAGGAGGAGGGAGAGGAGAGATACGATGGACAGGAGAGGAGAAATGGAGAGAAATGATAGGCACAGAATGAGGAAGAGAGAAAGGGAAGAGTCAGGGCTGGCCCAACCAGGCAAACTAGGTGGTTACCTAGGGCAGCGACTTCTTTTGGGAGGGGGGGGGCAGCAAAGAACACGTTATTTAAAGCTAAATAAATAGATTTTGATGGCCAGGAGGGGTGTATAGCTTAAGATTTGCCTAGGGTGCCAACACCTTGAACCAGCTCTGGGGCCAACCATGGGAAGAGTTACTTAAACACCGGGGAATAAGAGGCTGGGTAAAGATAGAGACAGGGAATGAGAGGACTGTGTTAAGCACTGAAAAGTGGCAGATGCAGTAACAAGTAAGAGTTGAGGACCAGATGGTAATGAGGTGTCAAATTTGAGTTGATAGAAAGAGAAAAATGGAAGAAAGTTGAAAGGAAAGGATAAATGCCAGAGATATAAAGAAAGTGATGACAACAGGAGGGGAGAGAAATGGCAGTTGGGCTAGAGACCATAGAAAGTGTCTAAAGAGAAGACAGAAGAAAGCAGAAACCAGAGACTAAGCAACAAGATTACAGAATAAAATGACCAGTCAACAAAAGTAGAAAAATGAATTTATTTTCAATTTAGTGCTTGAAATATGTCAGTCTTTGGAATTTATATGTTCTATCTTTATATTTTGCACTGTACAGGGACATATGCATCTTTCTTTCCCTGGTGTTGTACTGTATGCAGGAGTGTAGCCAAGGATTGACCTGGGTGGGTGATGACCTCTCCACTTTGGTATAAGACCCACCCAGTCAGTGGCAGAAAAACAGCAGAATTAGAGGATAAGTTACAGGTAGTGTCAGCATCCGCACGGTTTTATTCCTGTGCATGTTAATCCTAGGCCTTACCGAAAAATCATTTCTGGCTACACCATGATGCAGGGGCTGGCTTCTTGGGGTTTCAGTTGAATTTATGTCTATGTACAACTGTTTTTAGTTTATGGTAATTTATTTCATACTTGGTGAGGCTCTATATTCTCAGTGTGTGACCAAGGACAGGTATTCCGTTAGCATGGAGGTTCTATGTAGGGATTGGTAGCAAAGAGTAGTTACTCACCTGTAATAGGTGTTCTCCAGGAGCAGCAGGAATCAGTCCTCACATATGGGTGTCATCGGCGCCGATGAAGCCCCAGCGGAGCATTTCCCCAGCTTTCCATGAAAGCCTTTGGGAATGCTGGCACGCATGCGCGGTTCCCTTCCCGCCTAAAGGTGCCATCTTACCTCAGTCAAATGACATAGCTAAGAACAGCACACAAAAATGAAAAATAAACTATGTACAACTGCAATTCCAAGGGGAGGAGGGAGGCTTGTGAGGACTGATTCCTGCTGCTCCTGGAGAACACCTGTTACAGGTGAGTAACTACTCTTTCTCCAGGACCAAGCAGGAAGTCAGTCCTCACATATGGGTGACTCCCTAGCTCTAGGCTACCAGGAACCCAGGCTGAACAAGAGAACTCCCTCTAGTCTAAGCAGCAAAGAAAGGCTTTTCAAGGACACAACCTTCACCGGTAGCCCAACAGAGGGCAGGAGGGCAGGTGTTGCCTAAACCTCAAAGAGATTCCGGAGTACTACTTGGCCAAAAGCACTGTCCCTACGGGACTCCCTCTCCAGACAGTAATGGGTCGCAAACGTCTGGCTTGAAGACCAAGCTGCAGCCCTGCAGATGTCTACCAAGGGCACAGAGCGGAGATGAGCCACTGAGGCAGCCATTGCCCTGACACGATGGGCCGTGACCCGACCCTGCAAAGGAAGGTCAGCCGCCTTGTAAGCCCAAGTGATACAGTCAGCCACCCAGATGGACAAGGTACGCTTGGACACAGCCAACCCCAACTTATTGGGGTCAAAGGAGACAAAGAGCTGAGTAGCCCTTCGATGCCCTTGCGTACGGTCAAGGTAGAAGGAAGGTAGAAGGATAAGGCCCTCCTACAGTCCAGGGTATGCAGAACTGCTTTAGCCTGGCTTGCATGAGGCCTAGGGAAGAATGTTGGAAGAACCACCTCTTGATTGAGGTGAAAAGAGGAGACAACCTTTGGAAGGAACTTTGGATGAGTCCTGAGGACTACCTGTTCCTATAAATCCTGGTGTAAGGCCTATCACAGACCAGGACCTGAAGCTCACTCACTCGCCTAGACGAGGTGAGGGCTATCAGGAAGAGAGTCTTCCAGGAAAGGAAGCATAGAGGGCAAGTAGCCATCGGCTCAAAAGGTGGGCGAGTCAGTTGCTGCAAGACCACATTCAGTTCCCACTCAGGAGCAGGAGGACGGATGGGAGGCTTGAGAAAGAGCAAGCCTCTGAGAAACCTGGACACCAAGGGGTGTCCCGACAGGGAATGTCCTTCCACCAGTGAGTGGTGAGCTACTAGAGCTGAGAGGTGGACCCGAACAGAATTGGACTTAAGTCCCTGATTGGATAAGTGCCGTAAATACTGAAGCACTACTGGTACCGTACAGGAGAAAGGATCCTCTGTACGCAGCTGACACCACACAGAAAACCTCTTCCACTTTAGAGCATAGGTTTTCCTAGTGGACTGTTTCCGAGAGGCTAGGACAACCTCCTCAACCTCCTGAGGTAGGCCCCAGGGAGCCAAAACTACCCTTGCAGCCTCCAGGCCATCAAACTGAGAGCTTTGAGATTGGGGTGCAGAAGGGAACCCTGCTCCTGTGAGAGAAGGTCGGGTTGCAACCCCAGAGGTAGTGGGGAATCCACTGCCAGCTGAAGCAGAAGTGGAAACCAAGGCTGTCTCGGCCACCTGCGAGCTCCCAGCAGGACCGAGGCCTTGTCCTGAAGAGTCTTGAAAAGAGTTTGGGCCACCAAGGGAGTGGGAGGAAACGCATATAGGAGGCCCTGAGACCAGGACATCAGAAAAGCATCCGGTGCTATCCTCAAAGGATGCGGCTGCCTGGAGCAGAACTTGGGCAGTTGCTTGTTCAGCAGACTGGCAAACAGATCTATCCAAGGGAGACCCCACTTCAGGAAGATTTTCTGAACCACCAAGGGATGCAGCTGCCACTCGTGGGGCTGTAGAATTCTGCTCAACCGGTCGGCCAGGCAGTTCTCCTGGCCTGGAAGGTACACCGCCCTGAGAAGCATGTTGTGCTTTAGGGCAAAGGAACAAAGGTCTTGAGTCTCCCGACAAAGGAGCTGGGACCCAGTCACGCCCCGTTTGTTCACATAAAACATGGCTACCTGGTTGTCTGTTTGAATCAAGACTGAGCGTTGAGCCAGGGCAGGAGAAAAAGCCTTGAGAGCTAAGCGGATAGCTCGAAGCTCCAGGAGATTGATCTGTTGGGCTGCTTCCCAAGGAGACCAGAGACCTTGGGTGCACTTATCTAGACAATGAGCACCCCAGCCCCGCAGAGAGGCGTCGGTGGTGAGGACCACCGAGTACTCTGGCATTTGGAAGGGCATTCCGTTCAGCAGATTGGGTGGATGTAGCCACCAGCTGAGGGAGGCCAAAAGGGGTTTGGACACCCTTATCCTGTCTCTTAGGCGGCCTGAGGCCTGTGACCACTGAGTCTGAAGGCACCACTGTGCAGGCCTCATATGGAGCCTGGCATTGGGAGTCACATGTACTGTCGAAGCCATGTGGCCCAGAAGCCTGAGGCAGAGTCTGGCGGAGACCAGGGGCTTGTTTAGGAACTGTTTGGCCACGTCCATCAGTCTTTGGGCCCTGTCTTCTGGCAAGAATGCCTTTGCCAGTTGAGAATCTAACCTTGCCCCTATGAACTCCAAGTTCTGGGAGGGGAGCAAAGTGGACTTTGCGAAGTTTATGACAAGCCCACATTTTGAAGCAGAGCAATGGTTCTGAGGGTGGCTTGTCTGGCCTCCAGGCACATCTGACCCCTGATGAGCCAGTCGTCCAGAAAGGGAAAGACAAAGATGCCTTGATTTCTCAGGTAGGCTGCAACCACTGCCAGGCACTTGGTAAAGACCCTGGGAGCAATGTTCCCTCTAATTTTCTGTAGGCTGTGTGCGCATAAAATATCAGCCGTGCGGCATTTGAAGGAAGGTTAAATTTTTTGTGCGCTACATAACGACACTTGGAATTATATACTTTAAAATTTGACTACACATTAGAATACAGTATGTACACCACATTGATGTTAATCAAATTAAATGAAAATAGACGATTACTAAATGAAGCGGAAAATTTCTAGTAATTACAATCACAAATGTGGTATTTCAGTTAATTTTTATTGAAAGCCATTGTTATTCCATGTAAATAATATATGTATGGAAGAAGAGTTCGGTGTCCTACATGGAGTGGTGGGTTCACCCCTAAACAAAGACATGGGGAGAGGTGGCCTGCACAGAGCAACAGGTGCACCTACTCTTGCCATCTTGCTGGGCAGACTAGATGGACCATGCTGGCCTTTATCTGCCGTCACTTACTATGTTCTCAAAATTTCTCTCTTCAATCTTTCAAATGTGCCCAGTCTGAATAAATTTTATCAAGGTCTACTGATCCGCCATCTTGAAGATGACTCTTAAACGCATCAACATTTCCAAATGTTCGAAATGTAAGCGATTCCTTATTTTGGTTTTTAAACTGTTCATCAAGCTGAAATCACGCTCACAATCTGCACTAGAAGCCAAAAATGTTCCACCAATATCCACAATTTTGCTAAATCTGCAAAGTGAGCATTCTGAAACACCAAAGTCACCATATCTGTAAAACTGTTTATCAGTTTGCTTTTGATTTTTTCTGCGACTAAAAACTTGAAGTCATTGTACTGCTGAATAACAATATGTTCCTCCATAAGAAATTGTTTATACTTTAAGCAGAGTGATCGGACGTTTTCAATTCCAAATTCATAATCACACTGTGCTATTGCTGTCAAGTCAAAGCAGACCATTCCTCAATTTCATTTTCAGGAAATCTTTCCCCTAAATGCAAGGTTGTGATTAATGACAAAATGGAAGCGCACCTCTGTGTTCCAATATTTTATTTATTTATTTATTTATTTTATTTAACAGTTCTTCTATACCGCTCTATTTTAGATCAGAGCGGTTTACATTTAACATCAACTATACAACACAAGGAACTTTGAGTTGTATTTACAATAAACAGGGAGATCAACTTGGAAGTAACTGGGGGAAACTATGTACAATTCTTAACTCTATACATTGTATCACACTGGTACCTGATTTCAGGCAGAACATGCAATTGAAACCAATCTGTGTCATTTTGCATTCCTTTCCTTATCATACCTAGGATTCTATTTGCTCTCTTGGCCGCCGCTGCACACTGGGCCGAGGGTTTTAACATGGTATCCACAATGACGCCTAAATCTTTTTCCTGGGTGGTGGTTCCTAATGTGGAACCTTGCATCGTGTAACCATAGTTTGGGTTGTTCTTCCCTAGGTGCATAACCTTGCACTTCTCCACATTAAATTTCATCTGCCATTTTGATGCCCAGTCTTCCAATTTATCAAGATCCTCTTGCAATTTTCCACAATCCTCTTGGGTTTTAACAATTTTAAATAGTTTTGTGTCATCTGCAAATTTGATAACCTCACTCGTTATTCCACTTTCCAGGTCATTTATGAATATGTCAAAAAGCAGCAGACCCAGCACAGATCCCTGGGGTACACCACTATTCACCTTTCTCCATTGGGAAAATTGGCCATTTAGCCCTACCCTCTGCTTTCTATCTTTTAACCAGTTCCTGATCCACAATAGTACACTGCCTCCTATCCCATGACTCTTTAGTTTTGCCAAAAGTCTCTGATGAGGGACCGTGTCAAAGGCTTTCTGAAAGTCCAGATACACAATATCAACCGACTCACCTTTGTCCACCTGATTATTCACTCCTTCAAAAAAACATAACAGATTAGTAAGACAAGATCTTCCTTGTCTAAAGCCATGTTGGCTGTCTCTCATTAGGCCATGATTATCTACATGCTGAGTAATTTTATTCTTAAGGCACCTAGTTTTGAAAAATCAGTATTAAGCTCCTAACTTCCTTTCCTTCCCTAAATTTGCCCCCATTGCCACCCACTTTTTATGCTCCTAACTTTAGGAGTTTAGTGAAGTTTTAAGAAAATATTTAGGCACTCAGCCCTAGTACATTTTCAAAGAGACCAATTTCGGAGCATAACTCTCAAAGTTAGGAGCATAAATCCTTTGAATATTAAGCTCTTGGATTTCAGAAACTGCACCATCCTCTGCTTTAGCAGCATTTCCATTAATTTATTCACTACAGAGGTCAGACTAACTGGCCCATAGTTACCAATCTCTTCCTTACTTCTGTCTCTATTGGCAGGAGCCACATTTGCCTATCTCTAGTTCTCTGGGATTACTCCTGACTCTAAAGAAGCATTGAAAAGGTCAGACAGCGGAGCTGACGGCACATCCTTCAATACCCAGGGATGAATTTGGTCCGGCCCATTGCTTTGTCCATTTTAAGTTTAGCTAGCTTACCATCTTCTGAAAATAGTTTTGAGTTCTACTTCATTTCCATTTCTATTTGTGTTTTCATAGGTCCCATTTTCAGCCCTTCAATGCAATGTGTGCCTTTGAGTCAGTCCTGACTCCTGGCGACCCAGAAGCTCCTGGGTTTTCTTGGCAGTGTTGCCAGAAGTAGATTGCCAGGCCTTTCTTCCGAGGCAATGGAGGGTTAAGTGACTTGCCCAAGGCCACAAGGAGTACTAGTGGGAATTGAACCCTGGTTGCTTGGTTACCAAGCCAGTGTTCTAACCACTAGGCTACTCCTCCACTATCTATGAGAAATATTTATCAAGCAATTCTGCTTTATCTTCATCAGCCTCTACACATTCCTCCCCTTCATCATTGTCTCACAATTCCACCTTTGCACTTCCTCCTGTCACCAACATACCTGAAAAAAATGTCTTGTCCCCATGTTTTACCATACTGGCTATTTTTAATTAATTAGCATCTTTGCTTTCCCGACTACTTTACCAGCTTCCCCAGATACTGCTGTTTGTCTTCCTTTTTCTGTGCTTATAATTTATTAAGGTTAACCTCTTTATCCCTACCTTTTCAGCTACTTAATTTGCAAATCCTATCAGCCTCCTTTTCCTCTTACTTTTTCTTTCCTAACAAAAAGGTTCATTGTAAACTAAGCAAATGAAGGTTCTCAGCAGAAATCCTGAAAAGACCGCGAAGGAGAGTCCCCCCTCGAGCCCCCTTCCTGCTCAGTACCAAAGTCTTCAGGAAACAGCCACAAATCTCCCACACAGCTGCTAGGCCTTCCTCAACAAAGCAGCCCACAGCCGTGTGCTCAAAAACACCTACAGAAGCCTTCTGCCTAACCTGGCACCTCCCAGCTCCCGAAATTAGCAATCCAGACTGGCAACCCTACCTGCACTGTCTCTGCCATTGCCTCCGTTCTGCGAAAGGGGCTGCGATGCTGCCTGTCTGCCCTGCGTTCAGCCGTGCTCCCCAGCTTCGGTGACGAGGGCCTGGAATCGCTTCCTCCGGCTCAATGCAGACCACACAGATGACCAGGGCAGGGAATGTGAAGCCACGTGGCTGGCTGGTGGTGCCTCAGACAGCCTCCTCTGCCCCCCTCCTCCTAGTCCTAGGCTCCTTACTGCCCTCCTATTGGTCGAGGTCGGACTCATGACTCATGTCACGTGTGAGAGGAGAAGAGGACTCAGAAGTGATGTAGATCGCCGGCGCAGCCACAGCGCTGCATGGTCTTTAAAACATCCAAGATTTGAAATGAAATGAAGTGAAAAAAGCCAAAGCAGATCCTTGTGCGCTCTGTTTTAATTTGTGTGCGCTCGCTCGGAGAGGTGTGTGCGCGCGCACACGCGCACAGCTTAGAGGGAACAGTGCCTGGGAGCGGAGGTCAGGCCAAAAGGTAGTACTCTGTACTGATAAAGGTTTCCTCCCACAATGAACCTGAGGTACTTTCTGTGGTCTGGATGAATGAGGATGTGAGTGTACGCATCCTTTAGATCTAAGGAGCATAGCCAATCTCCCTGCTGGAGGTAGGGCAGAAGTGTCCCAAGAGTAAGCATCTTGAACTTTTCTTTCTCTAGGAACTTGTTGAGGTTCCTGAGATCCAGAATGGGCCGAAGGCCACCGGTCCTTTTGGGTACCAGGAAATACCTGGAGTAGAAACCGTGACCTTGGAAGGGAGGAGGCACAGGCTCCACCGCCCTGTCTTTCAACAGGCCCTGAAGTTCCTGAAGGAGAAGGGCTGTAAGCAGGGGAGGCCTCAAGGGCTCTCCTGGGAAGTAAGGAGGCGGCAGTTGATGAAAATGCAGGGCATAGCCCTTGTGGACTATGTCCAGCACCCAACTGTCGGTGTTAATGAGAGGCCACTGGTGGGCAAAGAGTACAAGGCGACTGCCTGTGCAGGGCTGGGAGAGCAGGGACAGAGTGGCTATGCTCAAGGAGTCAAAAAACCCCACCCTGCTGAGTGGAAGCAGGGGCAGAAGGCTTGGTGACCCTGGGGGGCAGCCTGATACTGAGGGTACTGTTTGTAGGCAGTGCCCTTCCTCGGGTAAAAGGACTTTTTACCCAAGCCCTTCTTCTTGTGTGAAGGGGCAGAGGTCTTCCTCGACAGCCTTGTCCAGGTAAGGTGCTCGGTCTCGAGCTGAGCGGCCTTCTCGGTCACGGGTTTGCCAAAAAGGTTCTCACCTCGGCAGGGGACATCGACCAACTTGTCCTGAACCCATGGCTCGCGGTCCGATGACTGCAGCCACGCCTGGTGTCGAGCCGCGATGCCGGCAGCCGCTACTCAGGCCGAAGCCTCAAAGCCATCGTAGGCGGCGCGGGAAATGAACTTTGAGCATTCCCGAATCCCCGAGGACAAGGTCTGAAATCTCTGCAAGGGTTCCCCGGAGAGACCAGCAGAGAATCCGGCCAATTCCTTGGCCAGGTCTCGCAAGTACATGCCCATGTACAGCTGGGTAAGACTGGACACGGCAAGCAAGCACAGACCCCTGGAAGCACTTTCTATCGACGCCATCGAGGTTGCGGGCCTCCCGGCCGGGGGGCACCACGGAGTGCATCTTCTGGCTCTTCAGACGATGCATGGCCGATTCCACAACCATGGAATGGTGTGGTAGCTGTGCTTTCTGGAAACCAGGACTTTTGCGGCGTCGATAGATGGAATCGACTCGCTTGCTCAGAACCGGCACTGAGGCCGGTGCCTCCCACATCCGGAAGAGGAGCCGTTCCAGCATCGGAGGAACCGGGACAGTAAAGGCCTCCTTCGGAGGAGAGTCGTACTGTAGAGCATCGAGCTCCTTGGCTCGAGGCTCTTCCTCAGGGTCGGCAGGGATAGCCAAAGGCAGCGGCCATATCCCAGACGAACTCCGAGAACCTAGTGTCCTCCGGAGGGGGATCTACTCCGGGGCTCAGACTGCGGTGAGTCCGACGGGACGCACCGAGTCTTAAAAGTATCGGGAGACTCCTCGTCCTCTGTCTCCCAGGCGGACTCATTTATTTATTTATTTATTTAGCAAGCATTTGTAGCCCGCTCCTTCCAGCGATCAGAAGCGGGTAGGATTACTATTGTGAAACTGCCGAATCAAGGCAGGTACAAATTTTGTTTACATACAGATTGTCAGAAAAGCACATCATACAGAGTTAACACTTCTTAGCTATGGGGGAGTTCATTTACATATATACATAAATACATATATACAGGATAATCTTCTTGGACACAGTGGTCAGGGGCTGCTCCATCTGTGGATTTAGTTCAGGTTGAAATGTGATTGGAAAATGTGCGTTTTGAGTTTCTTTCTGAAGTCTAGAAGGTCATTGCTAGCTCGTAGTTCTGGTGGGAGTTGGTTCCACAGTGTTGGCGCCGCATATGAGAAAGCCCTGTGGCTGGTGTTAGCTTTGGCAGATCTTATATCTGTTGGAGTGTGAAGGATGTTGGAATTGTGGGTTCTTCTGTTTCGGGTAGGAGGTTGCAATCTTACTAGGTTGTTGAGGAAGGAAGGTGCTAAGTTGTGGATGAGTTTGAAGGTGGTTGTTAGTATTTTGTATTTTGTGCGAGCTGTTATGGGTAGCCAGTGTAATTGAATTAGTACTGGTGTGATGTGGTCACTTAGATTTTTCTTCATTATGACCCTGGCAGCTACATTTTGTGCCATTTGTAATATGTTTAGGGTTTTTTTAGGTAAACCTTGTAGGATGGCGTTGCAGTAGTCAAAATGTGGCATGATGAGTGCTTGGGCCACTGTTCTGAAGTCTTGGGGATCAATAATATTCCGAATGGGTTGGAGCACTCTAAGCTTGTGGAAAACTGCTCTGTTGGTCTTTCGGAGGTGTTTTTCCATCTTTAGGTCACAGTCAAATGTGACTCCTAGATACTTTATTTCTTTTTTCGTTTGGTAAGTGTTGTTACATAGTGTTATTGATGTGGGAGGGTCAAAATTCGGTTCTTTGGAGATATACATTACTTCGGTTTTTTTGTGATTAATTGACATACTACTTTGTTGTAACCAGTCTTGCATCTCTCCGATACATGTCTCCAGTGGGTTGTAGTCTGGGGTTTAGTTGTGTGTATAGCATGATATCATCGGCATAGATGTGGTAATTAATTTCGTGCCGTGAGAAAATTTTGCATAGTGGCTGCATATATATGTTAAACAGAAGTGCTGAGAGAGCAGAGCCTTGGGGATTCCCTGTGTTTGTGAGAAAGATTCTGCTTTTTCTCCGTTGAATTGAACCTGTTGTGTTCGATTTGAGATGTAGGATGAGAACCATTTTAGTGGGGTTCCTGTTATTCCTATTGATTTTATCCTATTTATGAGGGTCCCATGATTAACTGTATCAAAGGCAGCTGAGATGTCAATGAATACAAGAATGTACATTTTCTTTTTGTTTTCAAGGCCCTTTAGGAGGTTGTTAAGTAGAACTAGTAACAGGGTTTCAACTCCATGATGTTGCCTGAAGCCATATTGCTGGTCATCAAGAGGAGCACTGTCAGTCAGATGGTCTTGGAGTTGTAGAAGGACCGTTTTTTCTATGATCTTTGCCAGGAATGAGATACTTGATATGGGACGGTAGGAGGCTGGGTCTTCTCCGTTGAGTGTAGTGTTTTTTAGGATCGGTCTAATGACTGATTTCTTTAGTTCTGAGGGCATGATTCCTTGTTGTAGGGATAGGTTAACTATGTGTGCTATGTGAGGTGCTATGTCTTGTTTCACTGCCTTGATCCAGGATGCAGGACAGGGATCTAGTGGGGAGGTGGTGCTTTTCAGGCTTGTGACAATGGCTGTGATTTGCTTGGTTCCTATTTTGTGGAAGTGCTCCCATAACTGGTTTTGCGTTGTGTTGTTCTCACTTCTGATTTGTGGTGTTGGTGGGGGGGGGGTGGAGGACCAGGGGCCGTCAGTTTGGTCGCGTAGTGGTTTGCCAGTGTTTGGACCTTGATGGATTTGTTGAGGTTGGCATTTTGGTCGGTTTTGGTTAGTGATTTGACAAGTTCAAATAACTCTCGTGGGCGATTGATTGCCTTGTTTAGGATGTTGGTGTGATGTAATTTTTTTGCATTGTTCACGTCGTCTTTGTATTTTGCGAGATGGGCCATGTATTTAGTTTTGAGATCGGAGGATTTGGTTTGTCTCCATTTTCTCTCTATTTTACGGAGCTCCCTTTTTGATTTTATTAGAGTTCCTGTGTACCAGGGTTCCGAGTTGATCTTATGTGGGTTTGATGTGTGTTTCAGAGTTGGGTTAGATGTATTTTGGATGTGTGTGTTCCATCTGTTAGTTAGTTCGTCTAGGTCTGTGGACTCTAGGTTTATGTGGGATGCAATGGTGCTTATGAGGTGTTCCTCGTTGAGTTTGCTGAATTTCCTAATGGGGTTGGTCATTCTCATCTCCTTTGAGTTTTTGGGTTGGCACTGTAGTTTAAGTTTACAGTTGATTTGGTGGTGGTCTGACCATGGTACTTGAGTTATGTTTATTATAGGTGGTTCATTGCTTTGTTGTGGATTTCTGGGTATGAAAATCATATCTAGGATGTTTCCTCTATCGTGTGTGGGGTTGCTTATTATTTGTTGGAAACCCAATTGGTCGATGGCTTCATAGAAGGAGTCCGTGTGGGACGGAGGAATTGATGCTAGGTTCAAATCTCCGAGGATGATCTGGAATTTTTTGCTTTGTGTGGATGTGATGGTTTCTAGTGCTGTGGCTAGTGTTTCGTGCTGTGGTGAGGGAGGTCGATAGATTAGGCAGATGGATAATGCCATGCTCTCGACTTTAAGTAGGTCAAGATCTGGATTTGTGACCGTAGATGTGGTTGTGAGTTGAAGGCTGGTTTTGGCTGCTATAAGGACTCCGCCTCCTCTTCTGTTGATGCGTGGGCAGTTGTATAGTTGGTATCCGGGCTTCTGTATTTGGTTCATTGTTGCAGAGTCTGAGTCAGTGAGCCATGTTTCTGTTATGCATAGGATATCTGGTTGTTCGTCAGTTAGAATGTTGTGGATAATATGCGTTTTATTCCTTATTGACCTAGCATTAATAAGGATAATGTTACATGTGTGATGTTCTTGGTGTGTGGTTCGTGTGAGTTGTATTTGAGATCCAATAGTGTTCTTTGCTTTGGTTTTAGGGTGTTTTTGAGATTTGTTCCCTTTGATATGGGTGTGTCGTTGGGGTAATTTACTTGGTGTTTGTGTGGTGGTGATAGGATTTAAGTTGTATTGATGCAGGATGGGTAATGGAGGGGGGGTGGAGAAGGTAGATTGGTGTATATAGTAGAGGAATGCAGTATTGTGAGTGTGGGATGGTTCTATATGAAGATGTTAGTATACACATGCACAAAATCAGGAAGGTGTGAGCAGGCTCCATTTTATGTCTGCCAGAAATACTTGGATTTTGGATTCGAGTGGCGCAGTGTGGGGGTGAAGTCAAGGCAGCTGGCCTAGAGATGAGTTAGTGTAGGCCGGCAAGATAGTTGTTGGGTACCAACAGTCTAGCAGGGATAGATGGGTTGGGGTACAGCGTTTCTTATTACTTTAACAAAATAGGGATACAGTCCTAACGTTCCTTATCACTCAGTATAAACAGATACAGTATTGTGCGATACAGTCCAATCGTTACCTATCATTCAGTATAAACAGATACAGTATTGTGCGATACAGTCTTAAGGTTATTGCAAGAAGGTTATTGGGTTACTGCATTGAAATGTAACAACTTGCTGGTTAGAGATACTTTGTTTCATTTAGCTCTAAATAAACAGTAGTAGCCTTTAGAGTTGGTAGGGGTTTACAATGTAACAGCTGGCTTGAGGAGAACAGGGCTTGTGACAGTGGGGAGTTTACACATTATATATACAGAGGTATGTTGGCTCCTACTTGGGGGGGGGGGGGGGGGTTAGGCCAGGGTTGCACAGTGGTCTTTTGCATCAGGAGGTAGATAAGTCCAGTAATTGTTTACCTGGTTGATATCGTTGTAGTTGAAAGCTCTTGATGTCGAATTTTGGTCCAGCTATGGGAATCTCGTGGAGCGTGGTGGTCGGGACCGGCGAGCTCAGACCCGGCCTGGGGAGCTCAAGCCGTCAGTCATTTGATTGTTGCACTTACGTTTTCTGTCCGTTATCGGAGTTTTGGTCATGTGAGTCAGGTTTCTTGATACTTGCAGCCTTGTTGCGGTTGAGTGGATGATGTTTCAACTGCGCCTAATCTCCACCGCCTAAGGGCCACCGCCAAAGGGCCCTCTGGCGAGGCCCTCAGGCGCGGGCGCGCCCTGTAGGGACGCCGCTTTTATGCGGTTCTGCCTGCGTGCGTGTGAGCCTCCCACTGCCCGGATTGGGCAGGAGTGTGTGGAGGGAGGGCTCCCACTGCCCGGATTGGGCAGGAGTGTGTGGAGGGAGGGCTCCCACTGCCCGGATTGGGCAGGAGTGTGTGGAGGGAGGGCTCCCACTGCCCGGATTGGGCAGGAGTGTGTGGAGGGAGGGCTCCCACTGCCCGGATTGGGCAGGGGTGTGTGGAGGGAGGGCTCCCACTGCCCGGATAGGGCAGGGGTGTGTGGAGGGAGGGCTCCCACTGCCCGGATAGGGCAGGAGTGTGTGGAGGGAAGGCTCCCACTGCCCGGATAGGGCAGGAGTGTGTGGAGGGAGGGCTCCCACTGCCCGGATAGGGCAGGAGTGTGACGTCGAAAGGCTCCCACTGCCCGGATAGGGCAGGAGCTTCACCAGGGCGGTTGGAGGGCTAGCGATGCTCAGCGGCTCCCACGAAGTAGGGACGCCGCTTTTATGCGGTTCTGCCTGCGTGCGTGTGAGCCTCCCACTGCCCGGATTGGGCAGGAGTGTGTGGAGGGAGGGCTCCCACTGCCCGGATTGGGCAGGAGTGTGTGGAGGGAGGGCTCCCACTGCCCCGATTGGGCAGGAGTGTGTGGAGGGAGGGCTCCCACTGCCCGGATTGGGCAGGGGTGTGTGGAGGGAGGGCTCCCACTGCCTGGATTGGGCAGGAGTGTGTGGAGGGAGGGCTCCCACTGCCCGGATAGGGCAGGAGTGTGTGGAGGGAGGGCTCCCACTGCCCGGATAGGGCAGGAGTGTGTGGAGGGAAGGCTCCCACTGCCCGGATAGGGCAGGAGTGTGTGGAGGGAGGGCTCCCACTGCCCGGATAGGGCAGGAGTGTGTGGGGGAAAGGCTCCCACTGCCCGGATAGGGCAGGAGCTTCACCAGGGCGGTTGGAGGGCTAGCGATCCAAGGAGGAGTCAGGGTCTGACCCCGTGGGGCCCCGAGGCACCCGCCCCGACGCCGGGGGCACCGGCGCCGACACCCTCGGTCCCGAATGGGAGGTCGAGGGAGACCTCGACCGAGGACAACTTCGAGCCACGAGGGTCTCGAGTATCGGCTCGGTCTCCGGGGTTGACTTAGAAGTCGACGTCCTGGTGGTCGGGGCAGATGCACCAGACAGGCTGGCCATCAGTGCCCGCTGCTGCTCCATGAAGGCAGACAATCTGCTCTCCAAGGCTGTCATCCTGAGACTCAGCTCGGGAGACACAGCAGCCACCGACTCAAGCCCCGGTGGCGCCAGGCCCGACGTCGGTTCTCTGGGAGGAGAGTCCATGAGGACTACGGGGTTTACGTGTCCAGCTCCACGCGAGGAACTTTGGCAGGCTTCTCTTGGTCCACGGGCCCAGGACGGCGGTCGGGGGTCTTAGACCTGGCCCTCGAGGGACCAGGGACCTCCTCCGACGCCGCCCTCGCAAGCCGCTTCTTCCTCTTGCATTCCCGGTCGGGGGACCCCCTGTCCAAGGAGCATCGACGGCGCTCGGGATCGGAATCCCAAGATGTCGAGGCCTCAGGCGAAGTCCGGACCCGGCCGGAGGCGGAGTCCGAGAAAAGCCTTTCCTTCTGATGCTGTCGACTTCCGAGTGCCTTGGAAGACATCTTCCCACTTGGCGCACATGACTTGGGGTCGTGGTCAGGGCCGAGGCACCGAAGGCAGCAGTCGTGTGTGTCGATGAGAGACATAAGTTTCTCACACCGATCACACTTTTTGAAACCACTGGAAGCCATCGGGGAAAAAAGAGCCCCTGCGAGGTCAAAAGACCGGCCTTCCAGGGAAAAACGAAAAAAGGGCGCGAACGCCAGCCACAAAGGGCAAAAACCGAAAAAGAAGATAAACGGGCTCGATACCGGTGTACCGAACCCAGCGGGAGGGGAACCGGCGTCGAACCGGAGAAAAATAGTGAAAAATCGCTGAAGAAAAAATCACTTTTATCCGGGAGAACAGGACACACGTCCGGTGGGCTTCTTGGAAAAAAAGAGACTGAGGTAAGATGGCACCTTTAGGCGGGAAGGGAACCGTGCATGCGTGCCAGCATTCCCAAAGGCTTTCATGGAAAGCTGGGGAAATGCTCAGCTGGGGCTTCATCGGCGCCGATGACACCCATATGTGAGGACTGACTTCCTGCTTGGTCCTGGAGAATCCGGTTTGTTTGGTTTTCTGAATAGGTGCATGGATGTACTGCAATATTTATGGTGCTGCTTTTTTCTGGGTAGGCCTCCTGTATAAGTTTTGAAAGTTGATGCTATTATGGTGTGATTTTCTCTATAGGTCCTAAGTCATTTTTTTAAGGTTCTGTATCACTTTACAATATGCCCAGTACTGGTGAGGGTTTATAATCGCTGTTACTGAAATAACATAATCAGAAATTATTTTTGGTATGTTGAGTTCTGTGGGAAATGTCATAGTTTTCCCTCCACCAATTATCGGAAGAGGAGTTTCTTTGGATCTAGAATATATGTTGAAGAAGAAAAAGCGAGAAGCACAGCACAGTTTAAAACTCCAAAACAAAATTAGTTATAATAATTTTATTTTTCTGTTATAAACTGTGTCATGGTTGTTTTTGTTCCTTTGATGTGTGACCAGCTTGTATATCTCCTTTGTCTTTTGCAGAATAAATATTTGCATTTAATACTATAGCTGTACAGTGTTGGGTGTCAATATGTTTGACAGATTCCCAGGCTACATAAGTAAACTGCTATAATTTTTGCTGCATATGTGAACATCATTGCAAAGTTGTTGTTTTTAATTATTTAGGCTGGGAATATGTTGTTTTCTTTATTCTTGGGGCAACCACCTAGCCAGTGTTCTGAGTGAGGGGACTCCCCTATTCCCTGACTAGAGCTCTGAGGATGCCTCTCCTTTTTTGCTGCTGGGGGGGGGAGGGCAGCACCAGCTCCTCTCGCCTCAGGCAGTAGATTGTCTTGAGCCATCGCTGCATACAGCAATAGGTATAGAACAGACTAAATCATGGCAGGCACGCAACTGAAGCTATCTGAGAAATCCTATGCATAATTATTACCATGCTGCTAACAGCATGGTAATAATTATCTGCTTGCCCTGAAATAATAGTTCTCTTAGGCTTCTGCAGCTAGTATCATGATCTATGCAGTTTTCCTGAGTCATGTTGCATCATTTTCATCCTGAAGAAAGCTACAGCATGAAGACAAACATTGGTTCCACTTCCTGAGATATGGCATGACCCAAAAAACTGCATACAAGGGATACTGCTTGAGAAATGTGCAGAGCTAGGCACACACTGTCCATATGGGGGCCATATGAGAAGAGGAAGCCACATGAAGTGCCCAAGAATTTAATGGAGGGCTCCCCATGCAGTGGTGTGGATGATGTCCATTTTAGAAAGTAACACAAAGATGCCTGGCAGCTAGAGAGTATCAAAATCAGCATAAGGAGAGAAATGAGGAATTTCACTCATACAGGCATTTGGACATGCAGTAAAGAGAATATTATTTGGCCCAGCCAGCCAGAAACGTTTCACCGTTTTTAACCTTCTTTTGCACAGAACGGAATACTTCAGTTGTAAAGAATACAGATCTCAGGTGTGGGAAACAATATTTAACCTATGAATTTGTTGGGTAAATCCCCTAGGCCAGGAAACGGGAAGGTAAAAGATAAAGGAATTCTAGGTCAAAAGGACTAACTTCAGAGCTTAGTAACAACAATAATTTATAAAGGATAGAAAAACAGTTGAAAATACCTTGGACAAATCAACAGGAACATCAAGATAATGGTCTAAGAAATTTGAATTCTGCTCTGGGTCCAACAGTTCCAATAGGGCAGATGATGGGTCGCCCTGGTATCCTCGTCCAATTTTATCCACCTGCAATGCAACAGCAAGATATAACAGGTGGGAAAAGCACACACACATACACCCATCCATTTGCATGTGTCTCTGTGTCTGTTTTGTTTGTGCATCTTTGTGGGCTGGTAAGTCTGTGCATATTTGTGCATGTGCATATATTTAGGTGTATTATTTCATATACTTTTCTGTGTCTGTTCCAGCGGTTAAAAAGTGACATTTTACTTACCAGTTAATGTCCTTTCTTTGAGTCCTGCTAGACCAGTTCAGACAAGTGGGTTGTATTCCACTACCAGCAGATTGGTGGAGAAAAAGAACCAATGAAAAGCCCAGGTTTCAATGGCATCACTCCTATGCCTCTATTCACCTCAGCAACCAGAGATCCCTTCAGTATTTGTCCCAAAGTATATGGGAAAAACATGGCAAGCCTCACAGAACCTCAACCGTGGGCAACAATGAGTGGTCAACAGTAAAGAACTATGTACAGGAAAGCATAAACATAAGGCTGTCAGTAAGAGAACTTGCAGAGCTAAGTATATAAATCATAGAGGACCCCAGGATACCGCCACAGAAGAACACAGCAAACACAGTTCCAGGGGCAGGGACTAGACTGGTCTAGCAGGACTCAAGGAAAGGACATTAACTGGTAAGTAAAATGTCACCTTCCATATTGTCCTGCTAGATCAGCCCAGACAAGTGAGATGTACCAAAGCTACAAATCCACTGGGCAGGAAGACACAGCAGTTCGCAAAACTCTTGAGCCAAAGGCCATGTCTGCCCACATGTGAACATCCAAGTGGTAATGCTTGACAAAAGTGGACAGCAGGGGAGCAAGATGGCGGCTTGAGCGGCAGCAAGGCAGGATGCACTTTAGAAGCTGTGGAGATTGCCTGTCCTGATGCCTCGGGCTCATGCCAAGAGGAAGGGGAAAGCCATAGTGCTACCTCCACATCAACTCTGAAGGCTACGGTGCAATTCCTATTCCAGTTTGTGATGACTGCTTCTCAAGAATCGCCTATCTCTTCAGCGCTGTCTGAGGCATTGACCTCAGACCCCAACATTGGTGGGGCTTTGAGCCTCAAGCAATGTTCATCCCTGCCATCGCCTAGAGTCTAGACCAAAAAAGTGGACGCTGAGGTGAGGCTGAAAGCATTGAAGGAGTTTCCCTAGGTTCACTGCAGCCAGTGGATGCTCCCTCAACAACTGGATCAGCTTTAGAGGATCTGGTGAGAAGCCCCAGTCATCATGTTCCATTGGCAGTGGCAGTTAAATTGGTGGTAGTTACTCTGGAAGAGTTATGGGATGCCATCAAAGCAGTCGACACTACGTTGGCTATATTTGCTTCAAGTTCATGCCTAACCTAGATATTATAAATGCCAAGATGGCTGAACAGGAGCTGTCGCTTACTCTGCTAGATCGGGTGGAATCAGCTTTGGAAAATCTCCAGTCCGTGAGTACGGCCCAGATTAAAGAGGTTTTGAACAGGAAACTGCTTAATTTAGATAACAGAGTTCATAGGAACAATTTGCGATTTCTCAATTTTCTGAAATGCTCCTTAACTGCACCAGTGGACATGCTGAGAAAATATCTGTGTGTTAAAAATGTCTGAAGAAGCTATGCCACTAATTACTAGTTAGCTCAGTACCCGTCACTCTCTACTAACCATGGAGAGTCGGGTGTGGATCCTAGGGTAGAGCGTAGTTACTCACCTGTAACAGGTGTTCTCCAGGAGCAGCAGGAATCAGTCCTCACATATGGGTGACATCGGCGCCGACGGAGCCCTCGCGGAGCAATTTTCCCCAGCTTTCAAAGAAAGCCTTTGGGAATTGCAGCACGCATGCGCGGTCGCCTTCCCGCCCAAGGGTGCCATCTTAGCCAGTCTGACGACATAGCTAAAAGACAGCATAAAAATTTGCAAAAAACTTAAGCAGATGATTGCAACTCCACGGGGAGGAGGGAGGGTTGTGAGGACTGATTCCTGCTGCTCCTGGAGAACACCTGCTACAGGTGAGTAACTACGCTTTCTCCAGGACCAAGCAGGAAGTCAGTCCTCACATATGGGACTCCCAAGCTTAAGGCTACCGGAGACCCTAAGCACAAAAATGAGCTCCCTCTAGCTCAGCGGCACAGAAGGAAGGAATCTTCACTGAATTATCACCCACCGGTAGCCCCCATCCGGGATGGAGGGTAGGAGTTGCTCAAACCTCGAAGAGATTTCGGAGGACTGCCTGTCCGAAAGCACTGTCCCTGCGGGACTCCCTCTCGAGACAGTAATGGACCGCAAAAGTCTGGCTCGAAGACCAAGTAGCGGCCCGGCAGATGTCTGCCAGCGGAACAGAGCGGAGGTAAGCCACTGACGTAGCCTTCGCCCGAACACAATGAGCCGTGACTCGACTTTCTAAGGAGAGTCCGGCTGCCCCATAAGCCCAAGCGATACAGTCAGCAACCCAGATGGACAGAGTACGCTTGGAGACCGGGAGCCCCAATTTATTGGGGTCAAAAGACACAAAAAGCTGAGCAGCTTTACGGTGCTCCCGCGTACGGTCAAGGTAGAAGTTCAATGCCCTTCTACAGTCCAGGGTATGCAGGACCCTTTCAGCTCGGCTGGAGTGAGGCCTGGGAAAGAAGGTTGGAAGTACCACCTCCTGATTGATGTGAAAAGGGGAGACAACTTTTGGAAGAAATTTTGGGTGAGTCCGTAGGACTACCCTATTTTTGTAGAACCGAGTGAAAGGGGGATCAGACACGAGGGCCTGCAATTCACTTACGCGTCTAGCGGAAGTGAGGGCTATCAGGAATAAGGTTTTCCACGAAAGAAAACGCAGAGAACAGGTAAGCCATCGGTTCAAAAGGCGGACAGGTGATCCGCTGTAAAACCACATTCAGATCCCAGTCAGGTGCTGGCGGGCGCAGAGGTGGTTTAAGTAGAAGGAGACCTCGGAGAAACCGTGCTACGAGAGGGTCGCTGGAAAGAGGTCTGCCGTCCACCGGCACATGGTGTGCTGAAAGAGCACTGAGGTGGACTTTGACGGAGTTGGACTTAAGTCCCAGATTAGAGAGGTAGAGCAGGTACTGCAAGACCACCGACACCGAGCAGGAGAAGGGATCCTGAGACTGCTGTACACACCAAACGGAAAAGCGACGCCATTTAAGGGCGTAGCATTTGCGGGTAGAAGGTCGCCGAGACGCTAGGACGACCTCTTCCACCTCTGCCGGCAGGAGAAGGGGAGCAAGGACTACCTTTTCAGCCGCCAGGCCATTAGATTGAGAGATCTGAGGTTGGGGTGTAGCAGAGACCCCTGATCCTGTGTTAGGAGATCCGGTTGAAACCCCAGAGGGAACGGATCCTCTACCGCTAATTGCAACAGGAGTGGAAACCACAGCTGTCTGGGCCAGCGAGGAGCCACCAGGATCATGGAAGCTTTGTCCCGGAGAACCTTGAATAGAGTTCGAGAGACTAGCGGGATGGGAGGAAAAGCATAGAGAAGGCTTTCCGACCATGAGAGTAGAAAAGCATCTGCCGCTACCCGAAGGGGATGTGGCTGACGAGAGCAGAAGCGAGGAAGTTGCCGGTTGAGAGGACTGGCAAAGAGATCCATCGTGGGGAGGCCCCACTTCAGAAAAAGTTTCTGAACTACCAAGGGATCCAGACGCCACTCGTGCGGCTGGAGTATCCTGCTGAGTTTGTCCGCCAGGCAATTCTCTTGGCCTGGGAGATAAACTGCCTTGAGAAGAATGCCGTGACTGACGGCCCAAGAGCAGAGCTTCTGAGCTTCTCGGCAGAGAAGGAAGGAGCCCGTTCCCCCCTGCTTGTTCACGTAGAACATGGCAACTTGATTGTCCGTCTGGACAAGGACGGACCGGTGAGAAGTCAGGTGGGAGAAAGCCTTGAGCGCCAGACGGATTGCTCTGAGCTCCAGGAAGTTGATCTGTTGAGCAGACTCCCACGCGGTCCAGAGACCTTGAGTACATGCCCCCTGGCAATGTGCTCCCCAACCCAGGAGGGAAGCATCGGTCGTCAGCACTTGAGCCGGCTGAGGCGACTGAAACGGCATTCCGAGCACCAGGTTCGGCCGATGAAGCCACCACTGTAGGGAAGAGGCCAGCGGCCCGGAGACGCGCACTAAGTCGGCTAGTGCGCCGGTGGCTTGTTGCCACTGCTTGCGAAGGCACCATTGAGCAGGCCGCATATTCAGGCGAGCATTGGGGGTCACGTGGACGGTGGAAGCCATATGGCCGAGTAGTCTCAGGAAGCGCCTGGCGGAGACCAGGGGCTGGCTGCGAAAACTGCCGGCTAGGTCCATGAGCCGTTGAGCCCTGTCGAGAGGCAGGAAAGCTCGTGCCTGAGGAGTGTGCAGTCTTGCGCCGATGAACTCAAGATCCTGTGAGGGGAGCAAAGTGGACTTTGCGAAGTTTATGACAAAGCCCAAGTACTGCAGAAGAGTCACCGTGCAGTGTGTGGCATTGGTGACTGCCGGAGAGGACGATGCTCTGATGAGCCAGTCGTCGAGGTACGGAAAGACAGAGGCCGTGAAGCCGGAGATAGGCTGCCACCACCGCGAGACATTTTGTGAAGACTCGCGGTGCAGAGGATAGGCCAAAGGGCAGTACTCTGTACTGGTAATGATTTCCTGCCACCACAAACCTTAGGTATTGGCGGTGGCTTGGGTGGATGAGGATGTGCGTGTAGGCATCCTTTAGATCTAAGGAGCATAGCCAATCTCCCTGCTGGAGGTAGGGCAGAAGGATTCCAAGGGTAAGCATCATGAACTTTTCCCGCACGAGGAACTTGTTGAGGTTGCGCAAGTCCAGGATGGGTCTGAGGCCTCCTGTCCTTTTTGGTATTAGGAAATACCTGGAATAAAAGCCTTGACCTCTCAGGTGGTGGGGCACCGGTTCCACAGCCTGTTCCTGAAGAAGACTTGCTAACTCCTGAAGGAGTAAGTCCCTGTGCAGAGGGAGTCGAGGAGGTTCTCCCGGAAAATAAGAGGGAGGGACCTGATGGAAGTGGAGAAGCTGAGGGGGAGAGGCTATGCTGAGGAAGTCAAAAACCCCCACCCTGCTGAGCAGGGGCTGGTGGTGCAGGCTTGGGGGCTTGCTGCCTACGGGACCCGTTACCCTGTCCCTTGGCCTGCTGGCCCTGTGGGGGAGCTGCGGAGGCCTGATATTGAGGGTAGTGTTTATAGGCAGCCGCCTTTCTCGGGTAAAAGGACTTCTTTCCCGAGCCCTTCTTTTTCTGGGAAGGGGCGGAGGTCTTCCTAGAAAGCCTAGTCCTGGTGAGAGTCTCCGTCTCGATTTGTGCAGCCTTTTCAGCCATGGGCTTGCCAAAGAGGTTCTCACCTCTGCAGGGGACATCGACCAACTTGTCCTGCACCCAGGGTTCAAGGTCAGACGACTGAAGCCAAGCCTGTCGGCGGGCACCGATGCCAGCTGCAGCTACTCGAGCCGATGCTTCAAAGCCATCATAGGCTGCTCGGGACATGAATTTGGAGCATTCCCGAATACCAGTTGTCAAGGCCAGGAACCTCCGCAAAGGTTCCTCGGACAGTCCAGCGGAGAATCCGGCTATCTCTTTAGCCAGGTCTCGGAGATACATGCCCATGTATAGCTGGTAGGTCTGGACACGACAAGCCAGCATAGAGTCCTGGAAACACTTCTTACCAAGGCCATCCAGGTTACGGGCCTCCCTGCCCGGAGGCACCGAGGAGTGCATCTTTTGGCTCTTAAGCCTATGCATGGCTGATTCCACTACCATGGAATGGTGTGGCAGCTGTGCTTTTTGGAAGCCAGGACTCTTGCGGACTCGATAGATGGAATCGACCCGCTTGCTTAATACCGGCGACGAGGCCGGACTCTCCCACATGCGGAAGAGTAGTCGTTCCAGCATGGGAGGAACCGGTACAGTAAAGTGCTCCCGGGCGGGAGAGTCGTACTGAAGGGCGTCGAGCTCTTCGGCTCGAGGCTCCTCCTCGGGATCCGCAGGGAAAGCCAAAGCCTTGGCCATATCCCTGACGAAGTCCGAGAACCGGGCATCCTCCGGAGGGGACTGCTTCCGAGGTTCGGACTCAGTTGAGTCCGAGGGGACACACCGAGTCCGAAACGAATCAGGTGACTCTTCCTCTTCAGACTCCCAGGCCGACTCCGAGGAGGAATCGGTGGGGTCGGTTCGGGCAGGCGGAGGCGTCGGCCGCCCCGACGCCGAGGGTGTCGGCGGCGACGACCTCGGTCCCGAACGGGAGGCCGAGGGTGACCTCAACCGAGGATCGACTCGAGTTCGCATGGACTCGAGGATCGGCTCGGTCTCCGGGGTCAACTTAGACGTCGACGTCCCGGCGGTCGGGGCAGTGGCGCCAGCGAGGCTAGCGATCAGTGCCCGCTGCTGGTCCATTAAGGCAGATAGTCTGCTCTCCAAGGCCGTCAACCTGAGTCCGACCTCAGGTGACCCAGCAGCCCCCGACTCGGGCCCCGACGGCGTCGGGCCCGACGTCGGACATCTCGGAGGCGAGTCCAGAAGGACTACAGGACTTACCCGAGCAGGCAACTCCGACTCCAGGCGAGGTCGCTTCGGGAGGTGCTCCTTCTCCAAAGACCCGGGACGGCTATCGGGGCTATGCGACCTGGCCCTCGCGGAGCCAGGAGCGTCCACCGACGCCGCCCTTGCGGGTTTTGCCTTCCGTCGATGGTCCCCGGAGGGAGAACCCCTGTCGGAGGAGCTTCGGCGATGGTCAGAGCTGGAGCCTCTGGATGCCGAGGCCTCCGACGAGGTCCGGGTACGGCCGGGGTCAGCGAAGATTCTATCCCGCTGGTGCCGCCGACTCCTTAACGCTTTGGAGGACATTTTGCCACAGGCTCCACAGATCAGTTCTTCATGATCCGGGCCCAGGCAGCGGAGGCAATTATCGTGTGTGTCAGTGAGTGACATATTTCTGTCACACTGACCACACCGCTTGAAACCACTGGCAGCCATCGGGGGAAAAAGGGCCCCTGCAAGGTCAAAGGACCGGGCTGCCAGCGAAAAACCGAAAACGAAACTGACCAAAATCAGAAAAACCGAAAAATAAGAGAAGGACTCGCAACGGCGTCGCGAGTCCGGGCAGGAAAACGACCGGCGTCGAACCGAAGTGAAAAAAGAGAAAAACTCACGAAAATCAACTTTTTCAGCGGGGACACGACGGGTACGTCTGTAGGGCTCCGCGGAAAAAAGAAGACTGGGTAAGATGGCACCCTTGGGCGGGAAGGCGACCGCGCATGCGTGCTGCAATTCCCAAAGGCTTTCTTTGAAAGCTGGGGAAAATTGCTCCGCGAGGGCTCCGTCGTCACCCATATGTGAGGACTGACTTCCTGCTTGGTCCTGGAGAAGTAATGTTATGGATGTGGAAAAGTTGACAGCCTTCCTAGAATCATCCTTGGAGATTATTACGGATAGAACATCAGTGGCTTGCTTTGCTTTTGAGTCAGACAGTAATGCTGTCTTGAGATTGTTTTTTTGTAACAAGTCAGCTACTTTTCTTGGGTCAAAAATTTATATATTTCCTGATGTATCTAGAGATATGCAAAAGAAACACCAAGAATTTTTGGCTCAAAGAAATAGGGCCATAAATCTTGGCATGACTATGAAATTGTTTCTTCCTTGTAAGCATTTGGTTGTGTGGCAAACACTCCAGAACCGACTGGTTCCATAACAGATACGCCGAGGCAAAGCCTCTTTAATCCAGTGTCCCAAAGTCGACTTAACTGCTGCATCACCCTTGCACGGGCCAGTAAACAGCACAAAAAAATGGTCGAACTTATGAAAGGAATTCATAACCTCCAAGTATTAGAGAAGCACCCTCCTGACATCCACAAGGGGAAGCTTCCTGATAAAAGGAGCGCCGGAGCAGTTGTGCCCACACCTGGTGGCCCTTTTGCGTGGCCCTTAGGGGTTGACCTGAGGCGCATCAAATAACTCTACTACTTACGCTAACCAACAAGTCTACATACTACAACCCTCTTCCCTCAACTTCAAATGGAATAACGACTAGCCTTGCCTCTCATTGCTTGATTGTTACAAGATACATTGTACTCTAAGAAATTAATGGATGCCTACGGTGTTCCAATGTATCACTGCCTACATTGTACCATAGTATAATTGGCTACATTGAAACATCTTTGACATACTATTGCTAAACCATCAGTCTTGAACCAAACTGCAAAATGTACCCTTATACAACAGTAAGCCTAAAACTCAGCTCATTGATTTTATCCTGCCTAACCCTCAAACTAAATGACCTACTGTCCACTGACATCACTAACCAACCCATACCAGAAATACACCTACATTACCACAAACACACAATACTCCCAACATATAAACCTACATTCAGAGCAAAAACAACAATTACACCCGCAGACTGATACATATCACCCCTATAAGCTTGACCAAACCTTCCAACCAGGAAAACAAAAAGGAACACTCCTAGAATTACTCATATATAAATGCCAGATCTTTGAAGAAGAAAATCCCAATCATTCTGGACCATCTACAAGATGCTAATCCAGATATAACATTTATAATGGAAACCTAGTTCTCAGAAGTAGATTAAACACTCTTGAATCAATTAAGAATAGCTATGAAGTTTATCACATAACCCAAATAAATAAATGGGGTGGTGATGTCCTTACCATTGTAGAGAAATCCCTAAATGTAACACCAACACTCTTTAACACAATAGATACAGACGAACTGATCATTGAAAATAGAAACATGGCATTCTACCTTATCTATAGACCTCCATCTTCAGATCCTGATGGCCTTATTAACATCCTTGAAACAGTATGTACCAAAGCTTGTAAGAAAGATACAGTTCTATTAGGCAACTTTAACATAATCTCCCTGCAACAGACTCAAGCAACATCATTCCTAAATGCCATGGAAGATCTACACCTCAGTCAAAAAATAAAAGAACCCACACACTAAAAAGGCAATACACTTGGCCTTATCTTCATCCCACCAGCTATTAACTTAATGCACAATAACCCCCCCCCCCCTAATGAATCAACTCGGTCCCGTGGTCATACCATTACAGTAGTGGCCAAAAAATTAAGGCAGAGTCCAAAATATCAGAATTTTATTAGAAAAGTATGTATTATTGTCACTTTCATGGTCAAAAGCTTTAAGAACCAAAGATATATATGTCATTTTCAAAGTTTTATTCAGGAAACAATATATGTGTCAATCTTTGATAGGGTGTCAATGATTTTTCAGCACAGCCTGGATTCTTGTAGGCATACTGTTAACTAGCATTTTACAGTATGCCAGAGTGATTTTGTTGACCCATACATGCTTGAGTATGTCCTTTATTTTATTTATTTGTTTTTCTATAACGCGCTATTACAGATCAGTGCGGTTTACATGTGCATTATTTACCACACTATTACTGAATAGTGCAGTTTACATAAAACATATGAGCTGGGCTTACATATAACATATTTACATTATTTACATTAACACAGGATTATCTTGGTGTTTGGCTGTGGTACACCTAGGAAAATTCTTACTTTGCAGGAACTTATTTACATTCTTACTTTGCAGGAACTTATTTACATTATTTACATCAAACAAGGTTGAGTTGGTGTTCGGCTGTCTCGGATGTATGTATGGCTGATCTAGGGTGGGTGGTTTTAGGCTAGTTGGAAGAGGTAAGTCTTCAAGGCCTTTCTAAAAGAAATAAGATCTGGGATAGCCCGTATCATTGATGGTAGTTCGTTCCATTGAGTTGGGGCAAATAGAGAGAAGGCACGATTCTTAGTTGATTGGGTACAGGTTCTTACTGTTGCGGGAGTTTTGAGGGAGTTTATCATGCATGTTCTTCTGGTCCTGGTCTCCGGTATTCGTTGTATGAGTATTGTGAGCGAGTTTACAGACATTTCATGCAGGGCCTTGAAAGTGAGTAGCAGTGCTTTGTACGTCAGGCGACTTGCTATGGGGAGCCAATGAAGCTCCATCAGAAGAGGAGTGGAGTGATGTGTACATATCTGGATGCCGATAGGATTGTGCGGGCAGCTGTGTTCATGGCGAGTTGTAGTGGCTGGAGTGTGAATTTCGACATACCATGAAAGATGATGTTGGAGTAGTCCAGATGAGGAAGGATGAGAGCTTGAGCAATTGAGCAGAAATCCGAGGGCTCGAGGAGTGGACGTAAGTGCCGGAGGGTTCTCAGTTTGTGGTAGACTGTTTTGGTGATGTTTTGAATGTGGGTCTCCCAGCACAGGCTTTGGTTGATTGTTACTCCCAGGTATCGGACTTCTTGTTTGGTTTTGAGGTTGAAGTCTTTCACTTTGAGGGATGGCAGTGGGGTAAATGTAGGGTCTTTGGATATGAATAAGACCTCAGTCTTGTTGGTGTTGACCATCAGGTTGTGTGTCATGAGCCAATCTGAGACTGCGTTAAATCATTCGATTATGGACGAGTAGTCCGGCTTGTCAATGAGGAATGGAGTGTAGAGTAACATATGATCGGCATAGATGTGGTAGTGTATGTTGAATGATGGAACAGATTTGCTGTATGTAGATGTTGAAGAGTAGGGATGAGAGGGAAAATCCTTGGGGAACCCCTTGTGTTTGTTGGAAAGGCCTGGATGTTTGGTTATCTATGCAGACTTCTTGTTGTCGGTCCGATAGGTAGGATTTGAACCATCTAAGGCTATGCTTCTTAAGCCTCTTTGGTGCAGCTGGGTGAGTAGTAGGTTGTGGTTGACAGTGTCAAAAGCTGAGGCAATGTCCATAAATATGAGAGTGAAGCCTTGTTTTTTCTTATCCAGTCCTGTGTGGAGTCTGTCAAGGAGAGTTGTGAGAAGGGTTTCAACGCCATGCTGTTGCCGAAATCCGTGCTGTTGCTGGTCTAAGGATGCGTAGGAGTCGATATGGTCCTGGGTCTGTTGGTATACAATCTTTTCCATAATTTTGGTTAGGAAGGGGAGGCTTGAGATTGGTCTGTAGGATTTGATATCTGATGGGTCAAGTTTGTTGTTCTTGATCAGAGGCACTGTTCCCTCTAAGCTGTGCGCATGTGCGCGCGCACACACCTCGCCGAGCCAGCGCACATACTTTATAACAGAGCGCACAAAAATTACAGTTGTGATTCTGATAGAAAACAACACAGATGTCTTAAAATTTAAAAGTTGTTGTGTATTTATGGTTTTCACAAGTTCTACAATATTTTCTAGTGCAATCAATGTGGTGTACATACTGTATTCTGATGTGTAGTCAAATTTTAAAGTATATAACTCTGAGTGTACTTATGTGGCGCACAAAAATTTAACCTTCCTTCAAAAGTTGCACAGCTGATATTTTATGCGCACACAGCCTACAGAAAATTAGAGGGAACATTGATCAGAGGTCTGATAGAGGCGGTTTTCAAAGGGGGAGGGAGGATGCCCTCAGATAGTGAAATGTTGGCAATTCTGGCTATGATTGGGCTGGGGTAGGCTTGTGTTTGTTTGATCCAAAATGGAGGGCAAGAGGTCCGTTGGGGAGGTTGTTGTGTTGATCCCACTGATGATTCTTTCTATTTGTTTGGGAGGATATGGATAGAAGGATTCCAGGGTTGGTGGTGGAGTGCCCTCGGAGTTGTAGGGGAACTTGTGTGGTTCATGGATTGCTGGGTTGGTTGATGATGAAGTAGCTTTACTTTGAAAGTAGGTGGCAAAGTCATCTGGACTTGGTGTGTTTATTGGTTGTTTTGTAGATGGATCTTTTGTGAGTGATTTGACTAGGTTGAAGAGTTTGCGAGGTTTATTGAGAGAGCGCATAAGGATCTTGGTGTGATGTTCCTTTCTTTTGTCGTTGATCATTCTTCAATGATGTTGTAGTTTATTCGGGTAGGCATCTTTGTCACTAATCAGTTTAGAGCGTCACCAACGGCGTTCCAGCTTCCTGAGTTGCACTAGTGATTCGTGCAGTTTAGCGGTGAACCAGACCGCAGTGTGGTTTTTGTGAGTTGGCTTTGAGGATGCTTCTGAAGTTGGACGGTGTGCTGCTACCTTTTTCTTCATAAGATTCCAACAGTTTTCAATTACATTGAGATCTGGAGAGTTTGATGGCCAACTTGGTAGCAGTTCGATCTTGTTGTCCACGAACCATTTTTTGACTGTTTTTGCAGTGTGGCACGGTGCCGAGTCCTGCTGAAATATAGTTGTGCCAGAAACATTCATGTGTATTTTAACTTTACTATTCAGCACGGATATGTATTTTGCAGAATTTACTCTTTCACGTTTTTTAAAAATGTGCAGGCCACATCATCCTTTCGCCGAAATACCACCCCATACCATGATCGATGGTGGGTGTTTAACAGTCTTGATCGTGTACTTCAGATTTAGTCTCTCGCCTGCTGGTGGACGGATGTAGTTGTAACCACTCCCATGTACTTGCTGAGACGTTCTTTCATCTGTGAACATTACTCTCTCCCACCATTCAGCAGATTTGTCTTTCATCTTGCTACAAAAAACTGTATGCGGGCAGCAATTTGTTTCCTGGTCATCATAGGCTTCTTGGCAGGTCTTCTGGCCACGAGTTTGAATTCATCCACAATCCGCCTGCTCCCACATTTCGAACGACGTGTACGGCCAACTGATTTCAGAACATTCTGAACTGCACACCTTGATATATGTAAATGTTTTGCAATAGCACATTGCGAATATCCTTCAGCATGGAGTGTGACAACTTGTCCCTTTACAAAGTCATTAATATCGCACTTTCTACCCATCTTGATTGTATATTTCACATGTAACTTTCAATCTTTTCCTAGTTGTAAAAATTCAAAACTTCATCCAAGAAACCTACTACACAGTGTAAGTAAACTAAAATGGACGCCAAACACATGGTGTGACTAATCGCCATGCTGATTAAATAAGCAAGCACATGTGACATCTCCACAGTACATTATTTAACAATAAATTGTAGAAAAAGATACCTACCTTAATTTTTGGCCACTACTGTACCCAACTGAATTCTGCATTAAGGCAAATAACCACTGCAATCAACCAAATAATCACTTAACAAAATAATACAATTCAGATATTTTGAAAAAGATGCATTCATAAAAGACCTACTAAGAAGAATTGACACAGACTCAAAAGAGATAGAACTACTACAAAACTGGAACACTAGCATCGCTAAAATAGCAGCCAGACCTCACTCCCAGCAAAACATAATAAAGAAAAATTCAAAACAATGGTACACGCAAGACATCTGATTACTAAAAAGACAACTGAGAAAACAAGAACAGGAATCAAAGCTTCACACCACCCACTACCATAGATGTACAAAGGGCAACACTACATGTTAAAGAAGAGGTGAAATATCTAAGAGTAACAATTGACAAAACCCTAAATTTTAAATCCCATATCAAACTCATCACTAGGGTTATCTATAACAAAATTAGAATGCTCCAGCACCTAAAACCTATATTACAGAGAAATGAATTCAGAACGGTAGTGCAAGCAATGATATTCCCTCACATAGACTACTACAACAGTTTATTACACGGTTTACCCAAGAAAACTCTTCACAGCATTCAAATAGCCCAACACATGGCAGACCGCATGACCTACAACTCAGAAATCAGAACACAACACACCTATATTACATGCACTCCACTGGTTGCCAGTCCACAGCAGAAGCAAATACAAAATAATAATGATCACTTTTAAAACTATAAAAAATTTGGTCCCCATAGCCCTAACAGTTAATCAGCACTACATCTGACCACCAATATAGAGGAAAAATGACAAATACATTCATAATTCCATATGACTACTGCAAAACTAAAAAAACAAACTAGCAGTCCATCCTTTGAATATTTAACACCATCCCTATAGAACACCTTACCAGATAGAATAAGAGATATATCCGACCTGGCCACCTTCCGAAAACAGCTCAAAACATTCCTCTTCATTGAGCATTTTGGAAACAATGAACAATATAATAACACATACCCAACATGAATACCAGACACAATCTCATTTCCTGCAAACTCCACTCTGCCTCCCCCCCCCTTCCCTTGTCATGGTACACTTCAATAAGCAAAGAAAATAAATATGAAATATCATCCAAATTCCAGTATTAGATACGAAAATTGTAAATAAGTTTTAAAGAGTTAAAACCTAATCTTATGTATTGTGACGATGAGAGCTGCCAGGAGCAGATGGAAATAGAAGAAAACAATGTTTGTGCCTTTAAAATGAGTGACAGACCAGCTTTGCACAGAGTTTGCAAGGCAAGCATGAAAAAAAATCCTGTCTCTGCTGAGGCTAAGCCACACCCAAGCTCTGACGTGGGGGCAGGCATGGACAGTGATTGTAAACACCTGTGCAGAAACAAGGGAGTGGCAGGCAAGAAACGGCTTTTTAAACCTGAATCAGACCAGAAAGAGGGAGAGGAGAAAGCGTTCAAGGAGAAAGGATTCCAGGAGGGACTCCAGGAAAGGTTCCAGAGGGAGCAGAGATCCTGGGGCACTGGGAGATCCTGGAGAGAGGAGAGAGCCCAGGAAGGAAGGAGTGGAGAAAGGCATAGGAAGGCTGACTTCCAGCTGCTGAATGAGGCCAGTAAGAAAGGAAGCAGTCTGTGTCTGAAAAATGCTCCTAAACTTGAAACTAGCAGACGATTAGCTGGAAAGCTTACAGACGAGGTGGAACAGGTTGCAGTACCTAGTGTTCAAGAGCCACTGCCGAGGACTTCAACTGCTAGAAGGTAGGTGGATACGCTTGTCTGGGGAAAGAGCCAGAACTCACCTGAGAGCAGAGAAGCTGAACCAAAAACACTAGAGACGTTAAGGCAAGTGTTCCCAGGGAGGAAAGCTCACTCTCCCAATATAATTGATCCTTATCAGAAAGAACAGCTATGGAGCGAATTTCAGAAGTTTTTACAGGACAGGAAGTCTGAAGAAGCTTTTGAAACCGTAGAAAGGGGTAAGCATTCTGTTGCCCAAGAGGATATGCAGATCGATTCCTTTGAACCAGAGTATAGCCTGGGGGAATCCCCAATGGATTGCTCTTTGTGTTTGAAAGAAAACTAGACACTGGTAAACAGGGCTCAGAAAGAAAAGAAAAATGCAGTGAGAAGCAATGATTGCATAACTCTGTAACTGATAAGAGTTTCTTCTGAAGTAAAGAAGGTTTTGTTGTTTAACCAAGAGTTTTGAAAAGTAAAGCAGCAGTTGTTAGAAGAAGTTTACCTTTTGGTTGAATGAACACAAAAGACTACGACGTTCATGTTAACTTGCTTGATGAGAATAGCTGCCAGTGTTAGAAAGACTTTTGTTCAGCTTTCTTTAGTTTCAGTTATACATGTTTTCCTCTTATGTTTGGAGAAGTATCCTAATGCCTGCGTTCTGAATTTAATGCTTATGGAAATCCCACAAAAATAAATATTCTTGTTGCCTTAACCCACGGTTTCACACTACTTTTGTCCTTGGATAAGAAAGCCAAATTAAAGTCCCAGAATTCCTCACTGGAGACAGACACAGTAAAGCTTTAAGTAAGGACATAACAAGGCGGTCCTATGCCTGTAAGCCCTAGGGCCCAGGCTAGGGTATCACAAGTGGCGTAGTAGTACGGATTTTCACGCATGCGCAAAAAAAAAAAAAGGATTTACAAACTTCAGGATGTACACTGAAAATTAACTTCACTGTGGAGCCATGCAGAGGGACGTCCCAGCAGTGAAGCTGCATCATAGGAGGATTACCAAGATCTTCAGTGGTGAAAAGCTCGAAGCTACACCTGTGCCATGTAACCGGTACCTAACTGGGTTGATTAGGATACCAGTCCAGGGGTGTAGATTTGTCTGATAAAATAAAAGCAAAGGAGACAGTGAAGTGGTTTTGGTATCGCACTTGGGTGGTGTTTTCTTGTTCTTGTTGTTACAGAATAAAAGATGACCATGGAGTGCCAGGAAGTGCTCAAGTGGATGGCGAGCCAATTTGAGAGGCAGCGGGAGATGTCGTTGCAGGCTCAAGAACAGACCGCAGCACAGATGCAAGCCCAGCAAAGACCGTTGCTTGAAATGATGGCGGCGTGGCTGGCAAACCAGAGGGAGAAGGCCGGACCAGCGATGACCCCTCCACGTTCTACAGAACCCGTTCATTCGTATGCCCTAGGTTTACATGCTAGTGGAACATTTAACTTTGGACAATTAACAGATAATGGTGACATTGACTACTTTTTAGAAGCCTTTGACCGGGTGGCTCATATTAGTGGGTGGCCTAAAAAGCAATGGGCCGTGCGCCTGGCCGCGTCCCTTACGGGTGAGGCCTTAGTCGCGTACAGAGCCATGCCTGCGGCACTCGTAAGTAATTATGAAGAGCTAAAGAAAGCTATTAGGGATAGGCTAGGATTGACATCCTTAGTCTACCATCGCCTGTTACGGAGTGTAAAGTTAATGCCAGGCGAAACCCCTAAAGCTTTATGCCAGCGAGTCAGAAGTCTAGTAAACCAATGGCTAGTGCGTGAAGGCAAGTCTGTAGTGTCTGTACTGGATAGCATCGTGCTAGAGCAGTACATGGCTGCAGTACCAAAGGGATATCCACACCTTATACTGCAGAATTTCCAGAACCCTCAAGAAGCCATAAGGCTTACAGAGCGTTTTATGGAAGCAGAGTTAAATGCACGAGAAAGTGGCAGTGCTTCTAGGTTGGCAATGCCAGAAGTATCAGAAAGGAGGATAAGGTTAAGAGATGATCCCATGAAAACGTGTATGCCTATGTTGAAAAACCATTTTGCAAAAAGGAAATGCTTCAAATGTGGTAATGAGGGCCATTTACAAAAAGATTGTAAAATGAAAACAGCACTGATAACTGAAAACACTCAGAAAATCAGAGAAGAGTTTTTGTTATCTGTAGAGGTACAGGGTATTGTTACCAACGCACTATTAGACTCTGGTGCTGATCAAAGCATGATGTCTAAAAGGCTTTGGCAACAAATTGAGACACAGAGTGAGGCTGTCCCAAACCAACCTGTTAATACTGTGAAGATTAGGTGCATTCACGGTGCAGCATCCTTTTATCCGATGTATAAGGTTCTAGTAAAAGGATTAGGAGTGAAAAGGGAGATCCCCATAGCTGTGGTGCCCAGATTGCCCCATAGTTTGGTACTGGGGAGAGATTGGCCACAATTCCACCAGGGTATAGAACACGGTTTGCAGTCAAAAGAGACCGCGCTTTCCAAAAAAACCCAGGCAGAAGCCTTAGCACAAACAGCTAAGGCGGCTGTTGTGCCCAATCTGCTGTTTGCGAAGCCACCGAAGCGAGAGCTAAAGGCTTACCTCCAGAAAGAGGAGACTACGGGTAAACCCAGGTTCGTGTTAAAATACTGTAAAATGAGTTCCAGCGCTCAAAGTCCCAAGAGAGCTTCTGCTTATGCTGCTGGATATGATCTCTGCAGTGCCGAAGAGTTAATAGTCCCAAAACAAGGGAAGGCTCTGGTGAACACTGCTCTCCAGATGGAAGTGTCGATAGGATGCTATGGGCGCTGTGGCGTTCCCTACTGTCTAGGCGGTTGCCTATAGGCAGGGGCGTGCCATATAATGTCCCTTTTAAATATGGGTTCCAGAGCTAGTGCTTCTGGGTATTGTAGTTGTGTGAAATAAAAAGGAATCCGAGGGTTGAAGGCAAACACAGGAAATTTATTTGTGTCTTTTCCTTTGCAAAGAACTTTCTTTGAAGCTCAACACATGTTAACAAAAATAGGATACACTCTCCAACAAAAGAAGTTCCAGTCAAACAGGATTCCGGCAGTGATAAAGGTTACAATTGCTTAATGCAGCTTGTTACACCAAAAGTGTTTCTTCCCAAAGTCCAACAGTCAGAAATACAGCTTAGCTGGCTTCAGCTAACTTCCAGCAAAGGTATCAGCCTTTCCAAACTGAATAAAACTTTAAACAAAGCTTCTTTTGCTTCTAGCTGTTTTCTTAATCATTCAAATCAAACTTGAATCATTCCCTCTCAGCTCTAAACACCAGCAATTCTCCTTTTAAACATTTCCAGCATTCAAGACATAAGACATTCAGGTAAAATGGCTTCTGGCTTTTTTTCCTCAGTTTAAAAAAAACCTACAGCCTCTTCATTCTGTCTTCATACAAAAAGAACAATCCATTAAGGGAGTCTAAGGAGTCTTGTTCCATATCATAAGGCTCTGTCTGCATGTCTTCAAAATCAGACTCTGCTGTCTCCTGGCTTAACTCGGGCTGAGGGGACGTAGGCTTAATCTCCTCTAAGAGTTTTAAAACCTTTTCCCATCGGGACTTCTCTCTGTGCTCAGGGTTTTTAGAATGGCTGTAGAGACCCTTATCTCTCAACAAGCTGGACAAGGCTTCTAACTGGCTCACCTTGTCTTTCGTGACCCTTCTCTTCACAGACCTTTCCATAGGTAAAACCTCTCCCACAGACTCATGCAGGGCTGCTCCCGTACCTGGACTATAGTCAGCAGCTCTCTCAGGATAGACTCTCCGGTCTCCAGACTGTGCTGCAATGCCTTTACAGCATGGGCTTCTCCCTGGACTGTAATCCCCAGTGTGCTGGCTGCCTTGGAACTCCCTTCTGCGGCTGTCTCTGGAAAACCTCTCTCTTTCCTTTCCCCTGAAGGATCCTTTCCCTTAGTTTGCCTCAGGAGTTCTTCTCCCTCCTTTCTCTTGGTAGGCTCCCTTCTTTCTGTTTCCTGGAGCTTAAATGTGTGTAGCTGCTCTCCCCGTTCCAACTCCTCCCACAGGTGCTTCCTATTACCTTCCTGTGTTGCCATGAAGCTTGGGCGTGGCCTGGACTCAGGAGCTGTGTGTGTGTGTGTTTTTTCTTTGGCTGCAGTTTCAAACCCCCTGAACTATCTCTCTGCTTGCAGGTAAAAGTTTGTTTTCCAGCTATTTCCATGGGCTCTGATGCCCCTTCATCACCACATCGCATAGCACATCGCTTGGGACTGGCCTTAAAGCATTTCATCGACGTAGGAGCAGGTGTCATCGATCCCGATTTTAGAGGCGCCGTGAAAGTATTAATCTTTAATTTCGGGAAGGAAGATTTTAAGATAAATACAGGAGACCGTATAGCACAGCTGATTTGTGAGAGAGTCGGTTTTCCCCCTCTCGAAGAGGTTTCTATGCTCTCCACAACAACCCGAGGAACTGGGGGATTCGGATCCATGGGAGGTACGGTCCTACAAGGGTTGGCAGCTACGTTGGAAGAAAAAGCAGAAGAGGACTTAGGGTCGCAATTGGCTGAGTGCAAGGGGGACCCGAAACCTAGGGTCGGCGATGGACTTTCGTGGGCACAGAGGCAAGACCTGGCCCGCCTATTAGCAAGTTTTACAGATGTCTTGACCCTAATGCCGGGCAAAACTAACCTTGTGGCCCATGAAATCGTAACACCGCCGGGAGAGGTGATAAGGCAAAGACCTTCTAGGCTGCCAGAGGCAAAAAGGCAAGAGGTAATCAACCAGGTTCAAGAAATACTTGACATGGGAATTATAGAAGAATCGAGAAGCCCAAGGAATAGCCCCATTGTTCTCGTACCGAAACCGGACGGATCCATGAGGTTCTGCATAGATTTCAGGCGAGTCAACGCAATATCGAAATTTGATGCCTACCCCATGCCTCGCATAGAGGAATTATTGGACCGGTTGGGACGAGCTAAGTACCTTACCACTCTCAACATGATAAAAGGCTACTGGCAAATACCTTTGACTCGAGAGGCACGTCAAAAAAACTGCCTTTAGCACACCAGTAGGATTATTCCACTTTAAAAGAATGCCCTTTGGATTACATGGGGCTGCCGCCACATGTCAGAGGCTGGTAGACCTGGTGTTGCACCTGCACCAGGAATATGCAGTCACATACATGGACGACATAGTAATACATAGCAACACATGGGACCCGCATTTGCCAAGGATAGAGGCTGTCCTACAAGCAATGCGGAACGCAGGACTCACCTTAAATCCGGCAAAATGTTTGTTTGCGGGCCAGGAGGTTAAGTACTTGGGCCACCTAGTAGGGCGGGGTATAGTGCAACCTCTGGTAAGCAAAATTCAGGGTATAAAAGCATTCCCTAGACCAACTACTAAAAAACAATTACGTAGTTTCCTGGGGATAGTGGGGTATTATCAATGCTTCATCCCACACTTTGCGGAGAAGAGTGCTTCCCTAACAGACATGCTGAGAAAGAATGCACCCAATCAGTTAAAATAGACCGGGGAAGCTGACGGGGCATTTTGTTTATTGAAGGAAAAGTTATGCGCTGCGCCGGTATTGCGGGGCGTAGATTTCGCCCAACCCTTCATCGTCCAGACGGATGCATCCGAAACGGGACTGGGCGCAGTGTTGTCTCAGAAACACGAAGGTGCAGAACACCCAGTAATGTTCCTTAGCCGGAAGCTATCACTGGCGGAAAAAAATTACTCCACTATAGAACGGGAATGTTTGGCAATCAAATTGGCGGTCGAAGCTCTCAAGTTTTACCTCACAGGCAGAAAATTCTTGTTGGTCACCGACCATGCCCCATTAAAATGGCTAAACCAAATGAAGACAAACTACCAAGCACCAACCTTCCTTAACTCCCCCTTTTTTTGTACAAATCTCAATTGTTATATCCAATCAACAATTCAATAAAGGCAAACAGGCCTCAGAGAAATCTTCCCCAACACTTGGCGAAACAGGTCACCATAGGGGTAGATGGTAAACTCCACATCATGGGCCCCAAGCCTTTTATAATTTATTATTCCAATTAAATATCACTAATTCTTATCAAATTATATCTCATTAAAAATTCACACCATCACCTAAAAGTACTTTTTCGGGATTTCAAAAAATTCTAATATACTCAATATATTCCAAGTGTGTAAGAATATCCAATGCAGCACTAACCAGCCTCAAAGAGGCTATTCAACCTACAAAGAAACAATAAAGGAGTTTTATAAGGTGAAGTATAACAACATCTCCAATGTAAACAGTATACTCAACTTTGAACTCAACTTTTGAAAATTGAAACAAGTGTGTGTGGTCCTGTGACGGTGTGGGAATTTTCAACAGAGCCTCAAAGTTGAGTATACTGTTTACATTGGAGATGTTGTTATACTTCACCTTATAAAACTCCTTTATTGTTTCTTTGTAGGATGAATAGCCTCTTTGAGGCTGGTTAGTGCTGCATTGGATATTCTTACACACTTGGAATATATTGAGTATATTAGAATTTTTTGAAATCCCGAAAAAGTACTTTTAGGTGATGGTGTGAATTTTTAATGAGATATAATTTAATAAGAATTAGTGATATTTAATTGGAATAATAAATTATAAAAGGCTTGGGGCCCGTGATGTGGAGTTTACCATCTACCCCTATGGTGACCTGTTTCGCCAAGTGTTGGGGAAGATTTCTCTGAGGCCTGTTTGCCTTTATTGAATTGTTGATTGGATATAACAATTGAGATTTGTAAAAAAAGGGGGAGTTAAGGAAGGTTGGTGCTTGGTAGTTTGTCTTATTTCCCTTCCTTGCAGTTTTTTGGTGTGGTAAACCAAATGAAGAACCATAACTCGCGTTTGACTTGTTGGTACATAGCCTTGCAGGCCTTCGAGTTTCACATCCAACATAGAGCAGGGAGAATCCACCAAAACGCGGATGCCTTAAGTAGAATCACGAGCTGCGCAGATACGTTTTTGCCAGCCCATGATATCTTAAGGGGGGGATGTGTGATGATGAGAGCTGCCAGGAGCAGATGGAAATAGAAGAAAACAATGTTTGTGCCTTTAAAATAAGTGACAGACCAGCTTTGCACAGAGTTTGCAAGGCAAGCATGAAAAAAAATCCTGTCTCTGCTGAGGCTAAGCCACACCCAAGCTCTGACGTGGGGGCAGGCTTGGACAGTGATTGTAAACACCTGTGCAGAGACAAGGGAGAGGCAGGCAACAAACGGCTTTTTAAACCTGAATCAGACCAGAAAGAGGGAGAGGAGAAAGCGTTCAAGGAGAAAGGATTCCAGGAGGGACTCCAGGAAAGGTTCCAGAGGAAGCAGAGATCCCGGGGCACTGGGAGATCCTGGAGAGAGCCCAGGAAGGAAGGAGTGGAGAAAGGTATAGGAAGGCTGACTTCCAGCTGCTGAATGAGGCCAGTAAGAAAGGAAGCAGTCTATGTCTGAAAAATGCTCCTAAACTTGAAGCTAGCAGACGGATTAGCTGGAAAGCTTACAGACGAGGTGGAACAGGTTGCAGTACCTAGTGTTCAAGAGCCACTGCCGAGGACTTCAACTGCTAGAAGGTGGGTGGATACGCTTGTCTGGGGAAAGAGCCAGAACTCACCTGAGAGCAGAGAAGCTGAACCAAAAACACTAGAGACGTTAAGGCAAGTGTTTCCAGGGAGGAAAGCTCACTCTCCCAATATAATTGATCCTTATCAGAAAGAACAGCTATGGAGCGAATTTCAGAAGTTTTTACAGGACAGGACGTCTGAAGAAGCTTTTGAAACCGTAGAAAGGGATAAGCATTCTGTTGCCCAAGAGGATATGCAGATCGATTCCTTTGAACCAGAGTATAACCTGGGGGAATCCCCAATGGATTGCTCTTTGTGTTTGAAAGAAAACTAGACACTGGTAAACAGGGCTCAGAAAGAAAAGAAAAACGCAGTGAGAAGCAATGATTGCATAACTGTAACTGATAGGAGTTTCTTCTGAAGTAAAGAAGGTTTTGTTGTTTAACCAAGAGTTTTGAAAAGTAAAGCAGCAGTTGTTAGAAGTAGTTTACCTTTTGGTTGAATGAACACAAAAGACTACGACGTGCATGTTAACTTGCTTGATGAGAATAGCTGCCAGTGTTAGAAAGACTTTTGTTCAGCTTTACATGTTTTCCTCTTATGTTTGGAGAAGTATCCTAATGCCTGCGTTCTGAATTTAATGCTTATGGAAATCCCACAAAAATAAATATTCTTGTTGCCTTAACCCACGGTTTCACACTACTTTTGTCCTTGGATAAGAAAGCCAAACTACAAGTTCCAGAATTCCTCACTGGAGACAGACACAGTAAAGCTTTAAGTAAGGACATAACAAGGCGGCCCTATGCCTGTAAGCCCTAGGGCCCAGGCTAGGGTATCACAGTATATCTGTGATTATTTAATGCACCCTCATCTGTTATATGTAAAAGTTGAATATGTTTGATTGTAATACTGTTGTTTATATTGTAAACTACCCTGATTATACGATAGGATGATATAAAAAACTCAAACAAATAAAATAAGATCCTTATCCTTCCCCTGACACTGCTCTTTAAAGAAGGAAGACAGGCAGACCACCTGGTTCATGTGAAAGGTAGAAAGCACCCTAGGCAAGAAAGAAGGCACAGATTGAAGGGAAATGGCCTCCTTTAAAAAGGACAGAGAAAAGATCTCGGCAAGACGGAGTCTATAGCTCAGACATCCACCTTGCGGAACAAAATGTAACCAAGAAGACTGTCTTGAGCATCAAATCCTTCGAAATAGAATGCTTCAACAGCCCCAAGGGCACCACCATCAGGCCACTGAGCACTGGATCACAGACTAGAGGTGAGGGCGCAAACACTGACCCCCCTGGAGAAAGCATGAGACATCTGGGGTGCAAGGCCAGAGACTTAACAGCCACTGGGCCTCGAAAACAGGACAAAGCTGCCACCTGGACTTTCAAGGAACTAAGGTAAAAGGGCTTCTCCAGTCCATCCTATAAAAGGCCAACAGTTGGCACCTTGGCTGCCTTAGGTGCCAACTGCTGAGAGCCGTACCATTGCTCAAAGAGGCATAAGATCCACATGTATCCTAGATTGGTAGAACATCTCCGGGCTCCAAGCAGAATGGAGACCACCGCTGGAGAGTAGCTCTCAAGCGCTAGCCGACTCCTTTCAAAATCCAAGACGTAAGAGACAATGGAACTGGGTGCTTCAGGACGATTGGTCCCTGCTGCCCCAAGATGGAGGCAATCGAAGAGGAGGCACTTGCAGGAGCCAAATCAGGTTTCAAAACCATGCCCTCCTTGGCCAATCTGGGGCTACCAGAACAATCCTGTCTGGATGGCATTCTATATGCCGAATCACATGCCCAACCAGAAGCCACAAAGGAAACATGTTTGGCAGACTTGGCCTAGTCTTTAGCTGAACATAGGATCTGGTGCAAGAGAAAGAGTGTTGGGGCCACTAGGCAATAGTGATAATAGCATGATCGCATTTGATTTAATAAATGGAGGAAGGATGGCAAGAAAATTCACCTTTTAACTTTAAAAAGAGGGATTATAATAAAATGAGGAAAAGAGATAAGAAAAAACTAAAAAAAAGCAGCTGCAAGGTTAAAGACTTACATCAAGCATGGTTGTTGTTTCAAAACACTATCTTGGAAGCCCAGACTAGATGTATTCATGCTTTAAGAAAAGTGGAAGAAAGGCAAGCACAAAAGTGCCATTGTGGTTTAAAGGCGAGGTTAGGGGAGGCTGTTGTAGACAAAAAGCATCATTCAGAAAATGAAAAAAGGCTTCAAATTACAAAAACAGGAAAGATCATAAGCACTGGCATGTTAGATTCAATGCAGGCAAAGAGAGAATCTCAAAAAAAAAATTGCCATGGAATAAAAAAAGTATAATAAAATTTTTTTCAAGCACATTTGTAGCAAAAAGACCGAGTCAGTTGGACCATTAGGTGACAAAGAGGTAAAAGGGGCACTAAGAAAGGACAAGGCAATAGCGGAGAAACTGACTGAATTCTCTGCTTCAGTCTTTACCGAAAATGATGTAGGGAACCTACCCATGCCTGAAATTATATTTAAAGGTGATGTATCAGAAGAATTAAAAGAAATAGTAATACCGGGAAGATGTATTACAACTATTTGATAAACCAGATGGCATACATCAGAGGGTGTGGAAAGAACTGAAATATGAGATTGCAGACCTGCTATTAGTACTCTGTGAACTAACATTAAATACTGTAGTACCTGAAGATTGGAGAATGGCCAACGTAACGCCAATTTTTAAAAAGGGTTCCAGGGGTGATCAGGGAAACTACAGACCGGTGAGCCTGACGTCAGTACCGGCAACAATGGTAGAAACCATCATAAAGAACAAAATTGCTGAACATGTAGATAAACATGGCTTAATGGGAGACAGCCAACATGGCTTTAGACAAGGAAGATCTTGTCTTATTAATCGGTTATGTTTTTTTGAAGGTGTGAATAAACAGGTAGACAAAGGTGAGTTGGTTGATATAGTGTACTGTATTTGGACTTTTAGAAAGCCTTTGACAAGGTCCCTCAGAGACTTTTGGCAAAACTAAAGAGTCATGGGATAGGAGGCAGGGTACTATTTTGGATCAGGAACTGGTTAAAAGATAGAAAGCAGAGGGTAGGCCTAAATGGCCAATTTTCCCAATGGAGAAAGGTGAATAGTGGTGTACCCCAGGGAACTGTGCTGGATCCGCTGCTTTTTGACATATTCATAAATGACCTGGAAACGGGAATAACGAGCAAGGTTATCAAATTTGCAGATGACACAAAACTATTTAAAGTTGTTAAAACTCATGAGGATTGTGGAAAATTGCAAGAGGATCTTGATAAATTGGAAGACTGGGCATCAAAATGGCAGATGGAATTTAATGTGGACAAGTGCAAAGTTATACACCTAGGGAAGAACAACCCAAACTATGGATACACAATGCAAGGTTCCACATTAGGAAGCACCACACAGGAAAAAGATTTAGGCGTAATTGTGGATAACATGTTAAAACCCTCCGCCCAGTGTGCAGCGGCAGCCAAGAGAGCAAATAGAATGCTAGGTATCATAAGGAAAGGAATGGAAAATAAAACAAAGGATATTATAATGCCTCTGAATCGTTCCATGGTGTGACCGCACCTTGAATATTGTGTGCAATTCTGGTCACCGTATCTTAAAAAGGATATAGCGTTATTAGAAAAGGTTCAGAGAAGAGCCACCAAAATAGTAAAGGGGATGGAAAGATACCCCTATGAAGAAAGGCTAAAAAGGTTAGGGCTCTTTAACCTGGAAAAGAGACGGTTGAGGGGAGATATGATAGAAGTTTATAAATTAATGTACGGAGTGGAATGGGTAAACGTAGATCGATTGTTTACGTCATCAGAATATAGAAAGACTAGGGGACATGCAATGAAGCTACAGGGTAAACTATTCAGACAAATACGAGAAAATATTTTTTCACTCAACGCGTAATCAAACTCTGGAATTTGTTACTGGAGGATGTAGTAAAAGCTGTTAGTGTAGCTGGGTTTAAAAAAGGTTTGGACAGGTTCCTGGAGGAAAGGTCCATAAACCATTATTTAAAAGGGACCCAGGATATCACTGCTTGACCCAATACAAGCATTGTGGAACCTGTGTCTCTTGGGGTAACTGCTAGGTACGTATGACCTAGATTGGCCACTGTTGGAAACAGGATACTGGGCTTGATGGACGTTGGTCTGACCCAGTATGGCATATCTTATGTTCTTATGTATTCTATTCGCAAGACGTTTTGCTAAAATCTTGGCATCTATATTTATAGGTGATATTGGCCTGTAGAAGCTGCATTCTCCCATGTCTTTTCCTGTTTTGGGCATTACCATAATACCCGCTATACTCAATGTTGCTGGTAGACCTTCTCCCTTTAGCACCCCATTAAACATACAGTGGAACCTCGGTTTTCGTGATTAATCCATTCTAAAAAGTCTGACTAAAACCGAATGTATGAAAACTGAAGCAATATTTCCCATAAGAAATAATGTAAATCCAATTAATCTGTTCCAGACACCCAAAAATAGTAACAAAAAAATACATTTTATAGAGAATAACTATTTTTACATAAAGAAAACAATGAGAAATAAATATAAATGACTAATGAAATGGATAAATAACATTTAACATCACTTTTACCTTTATTGAACACTCTTGTTGGCATATGGAAGACGGTCAATCAGCAAGAGAATCAAAATAAAGAAAATCCCACTTCTGGCCACAAGATGGTGCTCCATTTTCAACTGTACAAAAACCAAGACAATGTATGAAAACTGGGACAAAATCTCGACGAAAAAAGTCAATGAAAACCGAATTGTACGAAAACTAAGGCATACGAAAACCGAGGTTTGACTGTATTAACATCGGGCATAGTTCCAACAAATATTTTATAAAATTTTGCTGTAAGGCCATCCAAGCAAGGGGCCTTATCCTCTTTCAAATCTTTAATTGCCCCAAGTACCTCCATTTCTTCTATTTCCCTATCCACTCACTGTTTGTCTTCCTTGCCCATCTGCTCTAAGCCTATCTCTGTCAAGTACTGTTCAATACCTGGGCTTCCTCCCGATTGGTTGGATGCCTGGAAGTTTTGATAATATTCTTGAAAAACTGTTTGAATTCGCTCCGTGGTACATTACCATTGCCCCCTTCCATATTTAATTCAGAGTATTTGGTGTTGTACTCTCCTTTGCCTAAGTTTTTGAGCCAAATATCTGCTTGGTTTATTTCCCGTATAAAAAACTTGTTTTATTCTATTCAGTCTATGCGCTTCCTCTTCCGCATGCAATGTTAACAGTTCTTTACCCTGCCTAATTTGTTTGAATCTCTTTCCCTCCTTTCACTTTGTGTATGGCCTCCATTTACTGTAATTTACTCATGAGTTCTTGTTCCCTCAATGCCATCTGTTTTTTTTTCCCACACTGCCAATTCAATGAAATGTCCTCTCACTCTGCTTTAAGATCATCCCAGAATGTTGCCTCTTTTACCTCCCCATTCCTATTATTTGCCAAATACTCTCGTATTACTGTTCTTACTTTATTAATCCCTATCTTTTCTTCCAGAAGGGATTCATTCAACCTCCAAAAACATAGTCCAACCCTTTAGTTCAAAGACTGAGTGCCATCTCAACCAGAGCATGATCCATCCATGTGATAGACCCAATTTCTACCCTCTCCACTTGGTCCACAATCCTACCATCTACCCATAGCATGTCTATTCTACTATATGTTGCATGAGGATGCGAATACTACATGTATTCTCTTTTTTTATCCTGTAAATGTCGCCATATTTCCACTACACCTAGTGTATTCATTAGTTTTTCAAGCACTTACCCCTTTACTTCCCACTGGATTCTCCCCCATCGTGTTTTCCCTGTGGTCCATAGTCGCATTAAAGTCCCCCCCCTCACCCCCTATAATTATAGGCTTGGTTAGGTGCTCTTCTAAGGAGGCTGCTAGTATGGAATAGAAGGTTCCTTGCTGAGCGTTTGGGGCATATACACAGTATAGGGCTAGAGTCTTCCCAGCTATTTTTCCTTTCCACAATATGCATCTCCCTTCCAGATCCTGCACCACCATACCCTCCTCCAATACAAGCCTTCGGGCAAACATGATCCCCACTCCCCCTTCTTTGGATGCTCTTGATTAAATGCCAAGTACATCTGGTCAAACCGTCCACGTGTTAACCATTTTTCCTGTGATCTCTTTAAAGTATGTTTCTTATATCATTAATATATCTGCCTTGCTCCTAATTCCTTCTTTATGTAGAGCCTGCCTTTTACGCCAGGTGCTAAGGCCTTTAGTATTTATTGTAACTATCGTGCATATTACCTCTTTACCTTGTTGATCCCTCCCATTCTCAGAGTAGCTTGTTATAACACCTCCCTTTACACAGGATCTCCCTTCCCCACCCTCCCCCTTAGCCCTCATTTTTTATCCCCGCCTCCCTCTCGCCCCTCCCTTCCCTAAAGCGGCACACACATCCTACCTATCCACCCCTGCCCTTCATGTCTTCCTTGGACTCCATTTATATTTATCTTTTTTCTTTTCCTCCCCCCCCCTGCATTCAATTCTTCCCTCCTTCCATCCCCAACTCTGTCATTCCATAAACATCCATTCTTCCACTTCCCCACTCATTCATTACCCCTTACTCACTCATTCCATTGTCATATCAGATATTTTGATACCCTGCACCCTTAAATATATAGTTCTTGAATTTTTTCTTCAGGGGTCCGGTGTCTTCCTTAGTCTTCCCCGTTTGTTCTTACACTCTTTTTTGTCCACTCTTTGCCATGGTGCTTTCTTTCTTTGTGCTTACCTTCATGGTTCTTCTGTTTCTGGGATATTGGATATGCCTGCTTCTTTCATAGCCGCTACCAGTTGCTATATTGTGATCGCTCTTTTTGTAATTCCATTCTGAGTGAAGGCTAACCCAGAAGGTTAAAATCATTTGTATTTAATGTTCTTCTCCCACAACTTTGATGTATATCCTCACCATGCTTTTCTGCATTGTAACGTTGCTATAGCTAAATCCGCATATATAACTACTGTGTGTCCCTTCCACTTGAATTGCCCAGCCTCTCTCATATGGGCCGCAATCTATTCTTTAATTTCGTAGTCCTGCAGATGTATGATAATGGATAGTCCCCCCCTACTTGGGTCCAAGGCTCTATGTGCTCTGTCCATTTTAAGCTCCATGTGCTCTATGACCTCTTCCATTGATGCTAGCACCGCCTTGCAAATCTCTCTTGCCATCTGATCACAGTCCTGGTATTCCTCCTTTTCAGGTACCCCTTTAATCTTTAAATTGTTCCTCCTCGACTTTGAGCTCCAACTGCTCTTTAACGAGTTCCAGAGCCCTGATACTTTGATCCATCCCATTCACTGTACTTTGGACTTCTTCCATCTGGTTTTCCTCCTCTTCTACCCTTCTACCAAGGTCCAAAACATCCGCATGGAAATCTGTGATGGCGGCCTCCATATCAGCAGCCATTTCTGATCGCAGCTCTCCAAACCTGGTTTGTGGTTCCTTCTTTATAGTTTATACAAGTGCACTTTCACTCTATACTAAGCGATGTTCCTTAATCTCCTCTACGCTGTGCCCTGTCATGGGATCTCCTCCTGCTTTCTCCCCTTCTTTATTTTCACTGCATAGGCCCGGATAAGCAAATTTGTGCAAGTCTGCCTTTTTTCTTCGCATTGCTGCCATCCCCTCTTATACCTACACTGGTATGCTTTCTGCTATATTTTTTGATTTGTTTTTTCAAAATTTTAAGATGAACGATGATATCATCCACTCTTGACCGCAGATAGTATAAAAATTGCCCGCACGACCCAGCTGCTTTTAAAGAGGATTTTTTGACACCAAAAACATGGAATTTAATGGATCCCATAAAGACCGTTTTATTCCAGAAATTGCGACAAGATAAAAAACAAATCAAAAAAAGGGGGGGGGGGGGGAGACCAGGGATTTAGTAAATCAAAACATTTTTTTAAATCATCCTCGAGTACACCTTTATAACGATATATGCAAATGATGCATGACAAAGTATCTTGGGTAAACCTGTCCCATGCTCAAACAAGTTATCTTGTGTCACTAATCAAGAGAAATCTTTTACGGCAAACAATTACCATCAGTTTAAACATTATTTTGAATAGAAGCGAAACATTTTTGGAGAATGCTATATTAAAAGAAATACAATATTAAAAAGGAACTATATTTAAAACCAAGTTAAAACCAAAGAAACCATCTCAATGCAGGGCATCATTTATTTACAAACAGATACAATTTCAGCAGAGCTATAGAAGTGGTTTACAATCGTAATAATTATATTGTTAATTTCTGATTAAAAGGACAAAACCAAGTATATTACAAACATTAGATGTTGCCTATTTGATAAATCAGCTTCCATTCCTACGTGTACTGAAAAAAATATGATTTTAAGGAATGCCTTTGACACTGCAGGCGGGGCATTAATAAGTCTCAATACAGAGCATCATTTATTTACACACAGATACAATTTCAACAAAGACTGACATTTCAGGATAGAGGATATCCAGAACACTGCACTGAAAATGCCTACTGCTGTTATTCTTTTAGTGTTCATTTATTCAGTATAATGCTGATCAATTCTATGTGATTGTCAGTCTTTCATAATTTATGTTACTGATCCAATTTTCTTTTGCATTATGGCTGTTTTATTACCTCTTATTCAATATTTACATTTTAAGTTTAATCTGGGATTTAATTAATCACCTAGGGGTAGTTAGATACATTCCTTTTAACAACAAATTGTGTAAAGAAATACACTTCATTTCTATTCATTTGTTTTTATAAGTTCCTAGGCACCATTTTTTAACATTTCCCTCCCCTCCTACCTGTTTTTTTTTACATGTAAAACATGGGCAAGGATAAAGGGCAATAGTTTATCAAGCCTTCTTATGATGAAATCTATGGTCTTTTCATCCATTAACTTATAAAATACAATATAATTATGATGATTGTCAGCGCTTTATAAATTAGTTTGTTAACCTAACTTTGAGTAGGCAGATCTATGACAATTTGGTACATATTATGATATGGTGGTTTCTCTGTTGAAACTGTAACTGTTTGTAAATAAACGATGCCCTGTATTGATATGGTTTCTTTGGTTTTTAACTTGGTTTTAAATACAGTTCCTTTTTAATACTGTATTTCTTTTAATATAGCATTCTCCAAAAATCTTCCCCCTCTATTTAAAATAACATTAAGACTGACTGTAATTGCTTGCCGTATTACTAGTTAAAGGTTTGCTTCACCACCATTCTATTTATTTCTCTAGATCAAATGTCACAAAAAGATTATGGTGAATATGACTACACCATAGTTTGGTTACATATCTCTAGAACTTACAGGTTATACTCAGCTTTATAACAATGGCTTTCTCTTGACTAGTGACACAAAATAACTTGTTTATGAGCATGGGGCAGATTTACCCAAGGATAATTAAAAAAAAATTGTGATTTACTAAACTCCTGGTCCTCCCTTTTCTTGATTTGCTTTTTTTTTTTTATCTTGCCACAATTTCTGGAATAAAACAATGATCTTTATGGGATCCGTTAAATTCCATATTTTTGACGCCAAAAATTCCTCTTTAAAAGCATCTGGGTCAGTGCAGGCAATTTTTATACTGTCTGCAGTCAAAAGAGGATGATATTGTCTTTCAACTTAAAGGTACAGCTCTTTACAATTCCCTACTAGTAGCAGATTTTACCCTTTGATTCAATATCATATCATTAACTTTCTTACCGTATTAGGGATATAATAATGATACATTATTATTAAGGCTTATCCTGACAACTGGCAAAATCAATAAGTTCGTCATTGATGGAGAAGAAATTGCAATAGTCAACAGTTTTAATTTACTTGGATCAACAATTAATAAAGAAAGGACTAGCAGTCAAGAAATCTGATGACATATAGCTCTTGGTAGAATGGCTATGAAGGACCTAGACAAGATTCTCAAGAGCAGAGATGTCTCTCTATACAAAGATTTGACTTGTCCAGGCCATGGTATTTTCAACAACATCATAGGGATGCGAAAGTTGGACAGTGAAAAAGATAGACAGGAAGAAAATTGATGCCTTTGAATTATAGTGTTGCGACGAATACTGTGTATATCATGGACTGCTCAAACAAGAAACCAGTCAGTACTAGAGGAGATCAAACCTAAGCTTTCCTTAGAAGCTCAGATGACAAAACTTTGAATTTCATACTTTGGACACATCATGCAAAAAGAGCAATCATTGGAGAAAGCCAGAATGCTTGTCAAGGTAGAAGGTCTCCGTAAAAGAGGAAGGCCAGCAATGAGATGGATCGACACAAAAACAGCAGCGATGGATACCACTCTATCAACAATGAACCGCTTGGCTGAAGACCGAACAAAGTTTGGGTCAACTATCCAGAGGGTCGCCAGAAGTTGACACTGACTCAACGGCACTTAACAATATCATCAGTTTATATTTTCAGTGATTCTATTCACTCAATAAAATCACAAATTTCTTTATGAACAATTTGATCAGTATAATGGATCTATTGATTCAACTTATGTGGACAAGGATAGACATAACCCGGCATGATTTCTCCTGTCGATAAGTCTTAGTTCATAGACTTGCTGTTTTAACCTCAGAACCTCAGTCAATTATAGAAGGTTTCACTTCTTACATATGTGATGGTTTTATTTTTGGATGCTTATGTACACTAAGATTTCATTACACTCAAGACATTTTAATTAATGAACAGAACACGGTGTACTTTTAAGAGATTGGGTTACATGAGAATGAACATCTGAGTACTGCAGAATCGGGTAATGTGCCTGTCCTTTCATAATTTACTCGAGTGACCTGCATGAACCCCTTATGCTTACGACATCAGTCCTTCTTGGTACCATTTAGGGATTCTGTTCCCCCCTCCTTTAACTTTGAAGTTGAGTTACGATCGATATATGTATATAATATTTTCATTTTGTGTTCCAATCATTTTAATAATTCATTTAAATGTCAAACATATTTAATCATGAATGGCTTCCTATGGTTCTAAAGTTATATTTAATTTAACTATTTGATTTTTAATTGATTTAATTGACATAATGTTATGTTTGAATTATTATTTATGCATGTATGTTTATTTATTTATTCAACTATGGATGTCCTTATGTTATAATATCGTTGGTTATAGTGCCAATACACCCCTGAGGAAACCAAGTGCTGAAACACGGCCATGCTGGGTGTGACATTTTCTGTACCTCTGAATAAAGAACTTTGAATCATTCAGTTGATGACTTGCTCCTGTTTGCCCGTCTCAAGAGGGGCTCGTCAATGTTCATTCACTCACAGGTCCCATGAAGACTGCTACTAGTGGGCATAGGTCACAGTAGAGGTCCAGTAGAGGGATCCCATTTGGAATCTCAACCCACAGTTTGAGAAGCACTGCCTTAACAGCTATGTTTCTTTTATATTTTTTTTTTTTTGCATAACATTTTTATTGGGATCAGCAAACTTTTCCCCCACCATAAAAACAACAATCGGAGTAGTACTAATGCCAACACAGAAAACATTTTCTATAACATTTACACATGCAATTCAATAATGTATGGGCTTTAGCTGGTATTCTCTTTTGCTTCTCTCTTCCCCAACATATCAGGATGCTCGTAAGCTTTATATCATGGGGCAACCCTTAAGCCCCTGCATAGCTTAGGCAACGTCTCAGTTAGCATAATCTTTTCCCCCTCTTTTAATGTGTCCCTCCCTCCTTCCCCCCCTCTCCTCCCTTGGCCAGTGGGGATTAGGTATCGCTTAAGTGTTAGAGGCACTGGTCCCAGAGAGTCCAGTACTGTTGGTGTGCTAGGGATCCCTTCGCCTCTCATCCAGCAATTTATTTTATTTATTTACTTAGTTTTATATACCATGCTATTTCACATTCAGTGCGGTTTACAAAGAACAAACATAAATTACATGGAACAAGTTTTGAGAACAACAACTTCCATAGCACAATCTTGGGGAGCAACAATAATTACATAGAACAAGTTTTGAGAACCAATTGTAATAGAGGTTAACAGTGTAAAATATTTGGGTCGTCATAACTTGGGTCGTAACAGTGAACTCTATACATTAAAGTTCTATACACATGCAGCCTATATAAATAGAGCCTCATGGAAAGTATGAAGATCTAGCTGAGGGGGTTTGGTAGTGTGAAGTGTTCTACGTTACGTGCTCATAATATAGCTGAAACAGATGTGTCTTCAGAAGTTTTCTGAATGTAGATAGGTCAGAGTTGGCACGGATTGGGTGGGGGGAGAGCATTCCAGAGAGGAGTTGTATACAATTTGAATGCTCGGCCATTCACAAATTGGGAACTTTTTCTTATAATAGAAGGAACTGATAAAGTGTTTGACATGGTAGATCTTCTTGCTCTGTTGTCCAGAGTCCATTGTAGAATCTCATTCAGGGCATGAGCGGAGAGGTTGTGCAGAATTTTGAAAATTATGATGAGAGCCTTATATTTGAGGTGATTGAGAATGGAGAGCCAGTGGAGATGTTTCAGGATCGGAGTAACATGTTCGTATTTAGAGGATTCAACTAAGGTTCGTGCTGCCGTATTCATAGCCAGTTGAAGGGAGTGAATTGCATAATCTGGAAAAACAGAGAATGATGTTTGCATAATCAAATGTGGGGTGATGAGTGCTTGGCATATTGTCCGGAAGTCAGGAGCTTCAATCAGGGGACGGAGTTGACAAGGGTCCTTAATTTTAGGTATATTGCTCTGGTAATGCTTTTTTATGTGTGGCTCCATTGTCAAATGTTGGTCTAGAGTGATCCCCAAGTATCGTAACTTCTTGCTTAGTGATTATCTCAGAATCTCTCACTGGTAAAGTGGGAGGAAATATGAAAGAAGAATCCTTAGTAATGAAGAGAACCTCAAATTTCTTGCTATTTACTTTTAAGTTATGTAGATTCAGCCAGTCAGATACAGCACTGAAGCAGTCTACAATTCTGGAGTAGTTTGGATTGACTGTAGAGAAAGGAGTGTAAAGCAGCACATCATCTGCATAAATATGGTAGAGTATATTGTATGATTTAATTATGGCGCAAATAAGCTGGATGTAAATATTAAACAATAGCTCTGTTAAGGAGGAGTCTTGTGGTACTCCTTGTGTTTGTATATAACTGGATGATGATTGAGCACCTATGTTTACTGTTTGTTGTCTGTTAGAAAGATAAAACCTGCACCAGTGTAAGGCTAGGCTGTGAATGCCTTTCCGCTGCAGCCGGGTTAAGAGTAGATCATGGGACACAGTGTCAAAGGCAGACACAATGTCAATAAAGAGAAGAATAAATCCTTGTTTGGATTTGTTCATGCCTAAGATTAGATTGTTCATCAGGGTAACAAGCAGAGTCTCTACACCATGTTGTAGGCGAAATCCATGTTGGTTTTCGTGCAGTGGATAATGTGCATCAATGTGATCTTGTATTTGTTGCTGTACAATCTTCTCTGTTACCTTGGCCAGGAAGGGCAAACTTGAAAAGGGTCTGTAGGATTTTATGTCCATTGGATCCAGTTTAGAATTCTTAAGGGGCCTGATGAAAGCAGCTTTTAGTGGGTTGGAAATAGTCCTTTGGAGGAGATCTTCATAAAGTGGTGAATGTACTTACTTAGCTCAGAGCATGCTAATTTTATCCAAAAAGATGGACATGGATCAGCTGGAGAGGTGGTAGTGGTCAGCCCTCTTAATTATGCCCTCTATTTGTTCTGTTGAATAAGGGTGGAAAGCTCTTAGAACAGGGATAGTGGGACCATTGTTCAGAGTAGCGGAAGTTGCTATTGTCTGGTTGCTGGAGTTGTTATCAGGCGTGGAGGTACTGGAGGCGGGGAATATGATATCGTTGTTCACGTGAATGGCTAATGGAGGGGGAGTAGATATGTTAGCTTTGGCCTTAAAGTAAGTAGCAAAGACCTGTGGGTGCAGTGTATTTTCAGTGTATTGCCTTATTAGAGACTGAGTGATGCTGTCTTGTCAAGTTGGAGCTTAGAGTTATGCCATTTACGTTCTAACTTCTTGAGGTGCCATAGGGACTCTTAAATCAGCTGTGTACCAGATAAGAACTATGTTTCATTTGGAGGCTTTCTTCTCAGATGGTAGAAGTGCAGCTTTACTTAAGGTGGAGTTCCAGGTGTTAACTAACTCAAGTCGGAGGTGTCAGTTTTAAGCTTGTGTAATGCAATCTCTAGGAATTCTTCTTTGACGAATGATCTAAAACGATGAGGGTGAGTCAAAGTTCGGTTCGAGGAAGGTAAAGGAACAGTTGACAATTGGGGGATGTGAAAGAGGATGGCCTTGTGGTCTGACCAAGGTACTGGTAAGATTTGTAACTGATGCACATCACTGACCAGCTGAGGGACAGAAGATGAGATTCAGGGTATTATCTCCAATATGGGTAGGTTCATGCATTATCTGATTATAGCCCAGGGAGGTCATAGCATTGAGGAAGGCAGAAGTATGTTTCGCTGAAAGTGCAGGGAGATTGAAATTTCCTATTATCCAGAGCGGCTTTTTCTTCATGGAGGAGTTGCATGCCATGTCGAGGACAACGGATAGTCCTCAGCAGACATAGCTGGGGCATGGTAGAACAAGGCTGTTGAAAAGTGATGATTGGGGATCACAATGGCATCCAGGGTGTTTGAATTATTTATGTTATGGAATTGCAGTTGGAGATTATCTTTAGCTATGATATGTACTCCATCACCTCTTTTATTAGCTCTTGGGCAGTTGAAGAGGATATAGTTTGGGAGTTTTAATTGGTTTGTGATGACTGTGTCTGTGTCGTTTAATCATGATTCAGTAATAAATAACATGTCAGGTTTATAGGTTTGAACATATTCAATGATTACAGGCCATTTGTTTTGGACAGAACACGTGTCTATTAGCATGCATGCTAGGTGTTGTTTATGCGAAGGTTTCTCATTATGCCTTTTTTCTGATGGCTGACAGATAATATGGATAAGGTGCTTATGGCAAGCACGCTGTGCTATTGTATCAGAGTGGGATTCCTTGCCACCTCTGGCCATAGGCCCTGTTATTGGGAGAGAGGGTCAGCAGGAAATGTGGGATGAGCTATGAAAAGGATAAGTAGTAGAACAGTGAAAGCACAGTTACTTACCTATAACAGGTGATCTCTGGGAACAGCAGGAATAAGTCTTCACATATGGGTACGTCAGTACCGACGGAGCCTGCGCGGGAACGCTCCCCAGCGTCCAATCAGAAAGCTTTTGGGAGCATCCCTCAGCGCCTGCGTGCTGTCTTCCCGCCTTTCCAACTGTCTCTCCTCAGTTGAGTTTTATAGCTGAGACAAAGAGAGAGAGAGGAAAGGAAATATAGATAGAGAGATACAACTCCTAGGGGAGGTGGGTGGTTTGTGAAGACTTATTCCTGCTGTTCCCAGAGATCACCTGTTACAGGTAAGTAACTGTGCTATCTCCAGGAACAAGCAGGAATGAGTCTTCACATATGGGGACTCCCAAGCTAAGATGCCTGGAGCCCTAGCATGTTGGAGATTGAAACATGCTACACCTCATATGGCCAGGCATCCTGAGGATGGAGGGTAGGAGTTGAAAAAGAGAGGAGCTGTAGAAAACAGCTAACCTAAGATAGGACTACAGGCAAGGAGTCCTTGTATGTATGATAATTATCATGAAATACATTGAAAAGAACAATTACCATATGGACCTCACCTACTGGATTGCAGGAAGTAGAGAGGCTGATGGAGTCTACTGGGGATCCAGTAGAGAAAACGTCAAGGTGACCTCACTGAAGTGAAGGTGAAGGTCAAAAGCTGGAAGTGACAGGTGACCCCAGGATTCAACTGGGGTAGTACAAAAACGGTAGGTCTTTAGTGGAAAGCTTTATGGAAAATGCTGAAAACTCTTTTGGCTACAGAATAATTCACAGTTAGGAGCAAAAGAGGAAGACTGACCGATTTGGACAAACTGGCCTAGTCCTTGAGGGAAGAAGGGGTATGGGGAAAACCCCGTATTCCCAAAGAAAGGACAGATGTCTGAGGAGTTGAAACCTCAGATCTACTGAAGATCCACCATGTCTTTCCTAACTAGTGAGAGGTAGGAAGATATAGGAGCATGGAGCTTCAGGGATACCTAAACCTAGGGTTATGGTAGGAGCTGTCAGTACCACAGCAGTGGTTGTGTGCATAATACCCCAAACATACTGTGGAACAGTATGAACATGTGCAAAGCCCACTGTCTGGAACATATAGGAAGGTAAACCTTTATGAGCATAGACAGAGAGATAAGTATGTAAATACATATCAACCTATAACGAAACATCTCGACAGATACACCTATCTATATATATATATATATATATGTATGTGTATATATATATATATATATATATATATATATATATATATATATAGGTATATATCTGTAGTGAGATCTAGAGGGGCATAACATATGCACACCCAGCTGACAGATGTATCTATAGAGATGTATATACATATATAAACATATAAGAATATATAGGTCTAAAGATAAATGTCTGCAATTAAGCAGACAGAGATATGCCTATAAAAACATTCACATGGGAGATGTGAAGGAGAAAGATTCATCCAATAACAAGAAGGTGGAACCTACTTGAGAAGATATATAGAGAATCTATTCCCCCTGGTTATGATGGTGCAGGAATGCTATCCAGTGAAATAACCAGGATGGTTATGTGAAAAACAGAGGATAATATCAGTCTGTAAACAGGAAGTCCTGAGTCCTGCAGAACTCTAGCATGGTAAATGGACAGAAACGCATAGAATGAGATACCAGGTTGACCCACTTGAGGGACAAAAAGGGGTATCATGCGTTTTCTAGTTTAATATGTGCTGTCCATGAAGGATTAGGATACCATGAGGACAAGCTGCAAGGAAAAAAGAGCATATTTCCTGTAGGAATTGGACAACTCTTTAGACTTTCACGTAGAGAAGGCTTATGTCCTTTGTTTTAAAAGGAGATAGTAGGGTGTGAAGAACCCTCACAGTCATGGACATGACTGAGGAAGCCTTTTTCAACTATGATGGATAGTCAGAGAAAAAACCCCATGCTCTCTAGCAAGGGCCCATAGTGGAAAGCTTCTCTGTAGGATTGCAGAGAGCATTATGCAGGAGAATTGGGAGATAGAACTGGCTGTTGGAAAAAACCAGCAGCCACGTTAACTATGCTGCCAAACCCAAAGGAATTGGAGATGGCAAGGATAGAAGATAGTGTGATAAGCCTGAAGTGATCAGGATTATCCAAGAAAGATGTATGCACTGTCTTGGAATCACTACTAAGGCCAGACAGAAAGTAGTGGAGGACAAGACTGGAAACTTGTGGAAAAGTACCAGTAGTCCAATCACTGGAACTCCTGCATGGGCAGCTGCTGGATAAGACAGCAGAGGGAATCTTTCTATGTGAAACAGAAAGAACAGACAGAACAAGAGTGAGAAATCCCTGTCCCTGTCTAATGAACTGCCCAGGCAAAAGGAGGGAGTTTACTCAAGAGAAAAAACTCCACACTGGAATGGAAAGAAAGACTAGAAAGGCTAAAGAAGCCCTCCAGTGGTATGGTACCACTCTTACAGGGGAATAAGAGGGTAGAGAAACAGGAGCTGAAGGGTGACTTACCATATGGTAAGTCTGTGGAAGGAAAAAATTCATGTTGGTACAGGAAACTATCATGGGATAGTTGTTAAACCACTCTTCTTACAGGAAGAAGAGGAGAAACCTGTGACATATAGACATGAATAACTTGACAGCTCAGTTTACCTAGGATCAACTGGATGTCTTGGAAAAAGGAATCCATGTATAGAGTTTTGAATGAAAAACAGCAAAAAACATCTGCTGAGAAGAAGTGAACTGTAGGTTGTAAACTCTAAGAGGTAGAAAAACAGATTAATCAGAACCCTATGGTTGCTGGGTCTGTTTAGCCTGGCAAGAGTTTGGATTCTTCAGACCAGGGTGATGTTTCCCCTGCTTGGGAACATCTGAATGATGGGCAGGAGAAGAGTAAAACCTTTTCCTTCTAGGGAAAGAAGGTTTGGTAGGGCATTTCCTACCTACTGGGGAAGGAGAAGGCTTAGGATAGCCTTCAGAAACAGGGAAGTCAGTGGACCACTGAGCAACCTGATGTAAAGACTCCTTATTGAAGAGATTTTCTCCAGTGCAAGGAGTATTACCCAGTCTTTGTTGTGCCCATTTGTTTAAGTCTGAAGCTTGAAGCCAGGCTCGACGCCGTGCCCCTATGGCTATAGCAGAAGTTCTGCTAACAGACTCAAAGGAGTCTAGGGAAGCACGAGTAAGAAACCAAGAGATGCTTTGAATATGACTAAGTAGTAAGGAATAGTCTGCAGTCTTGGGCTCTGAAAGAAAGGGAGTCAAAAGATATAATTTCTTTGAGACCTCCTGAAGGGATAGACTCATATAGAAAATATATGAGAGAATACTTGTTGACAACATGGATGTCTGGAAGGTTTGACGTCCAAAGGCATCTAGTGTCCTAGACTCACGACCTGGTGGGTAAGAAGAGTGTTTCTTCTTACTTCTCACCTTCCTCATTGCTGATTCCACCACAATGGAATGATGGGGAAGTTGAGTCTTTTGAAATCCTGGAGAGGGGAGCACCTGATACAGAAGATCAGTTGCTCTAGAAGGTGAGGGAACCCTTAAAGGTGCTTCCCACATTCTTAGAAGATCCTGCAAGGAATGATGTAAAGGAAGCAATACATTTTCCTTTTCTCCAATAGAAAGAGAGTCTTGTGTAGGATCATAGCCAGGGATAGGAATAGCAAGAGATGTTGCCATATTCAGGAGAAAATTCTGAAAAGAAAGATCTCCAAAGGGAACCGTCCCTGGACAGGCTAAACCTGAAGAACTAGCCTGGGCACCGGAGGATCTAATTGAGAATATAGGTCCTGCACGGTGCAAAAAAGGATCCCTAAGGGATGGATGTCGGTACTGGAGGTCATGACATGAGACAGTCAGTCCTGCATCGTCCATGCCAGGTATAGACTCCAAACTTGGTATAGAAAGGAGCGACCCTGGTGAAAGAAGCATGGAAGGAGCTGGCCCCGATGTTACTGCAGGTACCGGCACCGACACCGATACCGGTAGCTGTGTCGGAATCGAAGGCGACACCGACCTCGAAGCAGTCATCGGTGGCTGCTCAATCGGTACCGAGGTAACCGAAGGCCTTTGATAATCACCCTCGGTGCCGAGCATCCGGAACCGGTAAGCGTCGGTACCGAGACGTGTTGGTACCCAGTCTTCCAGACTAGAGATCGATTCCAGACTCGGCATCGAAGGAAGCGAGTCTATCGATGCATGTCTAGAGGGTCCCGACGTCGGTGGTAGTATCGGCGTTGATGCCGATACTGGAAAGTCAATCTGGGGCGTATCGACCGGTCCCGAAGGTACCGAGAAAGCCAGATGACGATCCCTGGTGAGGAGTGAATCGCTCAACACCAGTGCCGATGCCGGGGTATCGGTACCGCTCGAAGCGGATGCCACCACCGAGCATGGCTCAGGTATGTTCTGTGAAGGGTGAGCCCCAGGAACAACCTGAAACCCCTGATAGGCTTTGAAGGCCGAAGACTCCCGCCGGGGTTTTGAAGTCAAAGGACCCTTGAGGGTAAGGCCGGAGCCGTCATCATGCTGTGCATGAGACATACCACTCAAGGGTTGGCTAGTCTTAACAGACTGTTTGTGGGTTACCTGATCCTGTGGAGAAGAAGAAATGGTCGATGCCCTGACACTGGAAGGGAATGCGGTATCGAGGGAAACTCGAAATGGAAAATCTCTTCTCACAATATTGTAGCCTAATGGCTCCGGAGGAAAATGGTCAGGACCCAAACAAGTTAGACACCAGTTCTTGGAGTCTAAAAACAAAACTGTACCGCCACAGCTTAGGCACTTCTTAGGAGAAGAAGGTGGCAGCTCCATGATGGAGAGGCCTAGAAGGCCCAAAAGGTTTAAGACAGAAACTGAGGGAAACAAATTCCCTGAATTTAAGAAAAAGAAAAGAAAAAACACCGGCGGTACCGGTGGAGTCGGGGAGACAGCCGCGACCACAAGAAAACAAGAATTAAAGAATTAGAAAGAAAAAGTTTTCTGCGGTGACAGGAGGATGTCCTGCCGGCTCCGCGGAAAAACGAAAACTGAGGAGAGACAGTTGGAAAGGCGGGAAGGCAGCACGCAGGTGCTGAGGGATGCTCCCAAAAGCTTTCTGATTGGACGCTGGGGAGCGTTCCCGCGCAGGCTCCGTCGGTACCGACGTACCCATATGTGAAGACTCATTCCTGCTTGTTCCTGGAGATTACAAGATATCTGACATTCTGTTATGAGTGGAGGAGCTATGAGAAAGAGAACATAGTTAGTGGGAATAAGGTGGTAGATAATTACTGAAATTAAATTTAAGCAGCGTGTTTCGCTGAACAAGAAAATGTTGTAACAATGAATCTGTCTATGTGTTAAATGGAGTTGTTACATAGTTGCAAAAATTCTGTACTAGACTGCAGATATAAAGATGCAATTTAATTGACTTTCAAACAGATGTTATAGATTTACATGAGGAGAGGGTATGACAAAAGTAGCACTATCATGTAGTAGGTCGGCCAGGCTGTAGCTTAACTGAGAGTCTACAGATTAAGAGACATGCAATATAATATAATATGGTTTATAAATTAAAATTACACTTACCTGGTAATTGTAGTTCCTTGAATGACGACAGTTTAGTCCTCCACCTCTGGGTAGTGCACCTCCTCTTGCAGCTTGGAGACTGGACCTGTCAAACTCGTGACATCACTGGATGTAGCCTGCTGAAATCCCCCATCAGCCCCAGTGAACTGTTGACAAAGCAGAGTCAAAAGAGCAACAAACAAGTAGCCAACATTTTAAGGATAATCTAATGAAAGGCATAACTGAACAACTTATCAAACCAGTATCCTCCCCTTTAAAAAGAAACGGTGAGATTTACCCTATTAATGCTCTCCTCCCTGCCGAGCAGGAAGAGGAAGGAGAGACAGGTTAAAGTAAGAATGAGAACGACAGCCAATCATCTTAAGGCGATACTCATCTGCACACCTGAATCTCGCTCCAGAAAGCGTGCCCTGCTAATCAAACCATCCCTGGGCGGGAATGAGGACTAAACTGTCGTCACTCAAGGAACTACAATTACCAGGTAAGCGTAATTTCAATTTCCTTATCGTTCCTCCAGTTTAGTCCTCCACCTCTGGGATGTAACAGAGCAGTACTAACGGGAGGGACCCTGCCAGCCGGCATGCAACACCGCCGACCCGAAACAGGCATCATTCGCAGCCAGCACATCTAGGCGGTAGTGTTTACTGAAGGTATGAAGAGAGGACCAGGTGGCCGCTCTACAAATCTCCACCGGTGGAACTAGGCTGTGCTCTGCCCAGTAAGCCGCTTGCGCTCTAGTACAGTGAGCGCTCAGACCCACAGGTGTCGGGCGACCCTGCAAAATATAGGCTGAGACAATCGCCTCCTTAATCCACCTAGAAATGGAAGCTTTCGCTGCCGCCTCCCCTTTCCTGGGACCTCCAAACCACACGAACAGATGATCTGATTTGCGGAAAGACTCGGGATACTGTCAAATATCTTCGTAACACTCTCTTTATGTCCAAGCGGCGCAAGAACCGATCGGAAGCACGCCCAACTTCGGACTGTAAGACTGGCAAAGAAACTGTTTGATTCAAATGACAAGGAGAGGACACCTTCGGCAAAAAGGAAGGCACTGGCCGAAGAACCACCTTTTCTCGAGAAAAGCAGAGGAAAGGCTCTCTACAAGATAGGGCCTGCAACTCAGAAATGCGCCGCGCCGAACAAATGGCTACCAAAAATACCGTTTTTAAGGTCAAACCTTGATGGACGCTTGGCTTAAAGGCTCAAATGGACTCCTTACAAGCGCCCCTAAGACCAAGTTGAGGTCCCACGGCGGAACTGAAATTCTACACGCCGGACGCATTCTGGTAACCGCTTTAAGAAAACGTACGACATCGATGTGAGCTCCTAGAGACATACCTTGGACTTTACCTCTATAAGACGCTAGGGCTGCTAATTTCACTCTCAAGGAACTGGCAGCCAGCCCCTTCTTGAAACCGTCTTGCAGAAAACTTAATACCAAAGGTACGGACACCGTAGTGGCGCGGAAGATGTCTCGAGCACCAGTCTTCAAAAACCCACCAGACACGCACATAAGCCAACGATGTCGACCGTTTCCGCGCCTGAAGCAATGTTGCAACGACCAACCTGGAGTAACCTTTCTTCTTTAGCCTCACCCTTTCAATGGCAAAGCCGTAAGCGAAAATCGATCCACCCGAGGCATTTGAAGTGGACCCTGCAACAGCAGCTCCTGCGAAACCGGAAGCCGGCATGGAACCCCGTCGAGTAACCTCACTAGGTCGGCGTACCATGGATGCCTGGGTCAGTCCAGCGCTACTAACAGCACACGCCCCCCATGCGCTTTGATACGCTGAACCACGCGACTGATGAGCATCCGTGGAGGAAAACAACAACACAAGGAGGAGCGACCTCCTGCAGGGAGTCCAAGCAGACACAGGAAGCAGGAGATGTTGGAAGAGTAAGGGTCTTTATTGTACACAGGAACCCCAACGCGTTTCGGCAACGCCTTCCTCAGGGGGAATGACACTAATAAATACAAACATTGTATGAACATTAACAATTAAAAACAGTAAAAGGTTATGTATAAAACAGTCAAAAACATCTAAAATATGAAAGCACCGGCAAGATGTGAAACATAAATTAATTAAGTCATACAATATAAACACAAAACAAAGCAGGGCTGAGGAGAAAAAACTGACTAGAACATTATGAAGGAAAAACTGGAAAGAAACACATAACTTATGGACCATAAAAATGTGTGAAGGCATATTCCATGTAAAATATAGATAACAAATGAACTGGTAAAACCTAGGGAACAGAAGGCCAACTGGGCCTAGCATACTGCATGCAATGTTAGATAATAAATGAATGAACAATATACATTATACTGACGAGAATCAAACAAGATTAAAGGACAACAAAAACGAAAGCAGATAAAATCACAATATAAATATAGTAATTAATATATTTAAATTATAAAATAATAAAAATAAAAAATAAAAACAAAATTAAAAAGCAATATATAACAGTATAAATAATTAAAATAAAGTACATAAACTAAAAACAGGGTAAAAAATAGAAATAAAAGATAACAATAATAATAATAATGAGAATAATAATCATAATAGAAATTAAAAATGAGAAATAAATTATAAATTACAATAAAAAATGATTATGATTGTAAGCTAAGATAATAAAACTGAGGCCTACTTAGGTCAAAGGATGACGTTGATCGTCGACAATAGTGCCCATGAACAATTATTATACAATAATATCAAATTACACATGAACTTTAAAAATAAAAAACATAATAGTAATAATAACAAATAAAATATTAAAATATTAAAAACAAAATCATAAAGTAAGGTAGAGGGGACGCCATTCTAAACGCATTGACGTATTGGACACCAATAGCCATGTGAAAACATGCTGTCAACTAACTAAGAGTCTTAACTCTACATGAAAATGTAAAACAGGGGGAACATGGTGTGCTATAATCAACCAGTTATAGAACCATAGGGGACAGGAGAGGAACTTGTGAACAAATAAAAAATAAATAAAATAAAATAAAAACAATATATAATACAATAAAATGAACAACAATGAATAATAAATAAGAAATAATAAAATGATGAATAAAAAATTAATAAAATAAATGAATACAAGGTGAGAAAAAATAGATAAGAACTAAATAATAAATTGGTAAGATAATAATAAATAAATAAATTTGTTTATATATATAATATAATAATGAAAATAAATATTAAAAGAAAAAAAGATATTAAAGAAAGGATAAAAATAATAATAATAATAAATTGGGAATAAAGAACATGGTAATGTAATTTGTATGGACCGGCTCATCAGTCACGTTGTGGCAAGGAGACCCTCATGGGATAAAAAATGGAACAGAAAAAATCTAAATGCTATTAAATGTAGCAGCAGTAGAAATTAAAAATAATAAATATGTAGTGCATGAGTGACAAAAACTAGGAGTCAGATGGAAGTGTGCCTTAAAAGAATGGTTACAGCGTGGGCAATGGAAAAGATGGTAAACAATTATGATGTGCCGTAGTAACGCAATGGACTATGGTATTATAAAAAGTAGACTTATGGAGCCATAATAAATTGGGGATAGAGAGCATGGTAGTGTAATTTATATGAACCGGCTCATCAATCGCGGTATGGCAAGGAGACACTCAGGGGACAAAAATGGAACAGAGGAACTCTAAATGCTATTAAAATTGTGGCAGCGGTAAAAATAAAAAATAAGTAGTGCACGAGTGGCAAAAATAGAAGTCAAATGTAAGTGTGCCTCAGAAGAATGTATATAGCGTGGGCAGTGAAGACGACGGTAAACAAATATAAATTGCCGTGGTTACGCAGTGGACTGTGGTATTATAAGAAGTAGACTTATAGGGCCATTTCTTAAAATTGTAAACTACAAAAACCGTTTGAATTATGTAACTTCAAGTAAGGCAGCCACGATTATAGCCGCGGAGGAGTGTAAAAGGGACGTTACCGTACAAAGACTTAAAAAGCAACGTACCAACCCAGCACAGTCGCATATCAACTGAAAGGAAGCCGAGAGGCAACAAGTGAAGGAAAAAGGCTTTAAATAATTATGACAATAAGACTGAAATAAATAAATGTAAAAACTGCAGAGAACCATCATATAAGCAAGGGATGATAGGTACTGCTCATGTAAAGGAAATCTGGAAACTCACCCATACACACGTAGGCAGAACTCGCATCAAAATAGTGTAGGAACTAGTCACGAATTGCTGGAAGGAAATATTGTATAGTCAACCAAAGAGAAAACTATGAACCCCTTAAAAAACGATAACCCATAAAAGCACTCACGATCAGGATGAACCTCAAACCATCAAGGAATCCGCATCCAACGGACTTGTGAAGAGATTGCAACGCTCAAAGCATGCTGAAAACCGACCAGCTGAGCTACACTGCTATTTAAACGCCGATTTTGGCGCCAAATTTCAAACACCGTAGTGCTTGGGGGAGGAGCCACAATCGTGCTGCATGCCAAAAAAATAGATTAAGGAAACAAATGGAACGGAGTGCGTTTACTCAAATGAAGTACAAGAAAGGGAGTGTAATGCAAGGAGGGGGATGATCAGCCTAAAAAGACGGAGAGATCTGCCTCTTGATTTAAACCAAACGGTTCTAAAGTCTTAAGTTCATAAATGAAACGTTGCTCAAATCTCAACAAAGTTTGTTCTATGTTGCCTCCCCTCCAGTGTGGAATAATGGTTTTTAGTACTGCGAATTTAATGTCACTAATGCGATGATTCATGTCTAACCAGTGGGACACCAGTGGTTTATCCGGATGCTTCCTAGAAATGTTACTGCGATGTTCAATTATACGGGTACGGACCTGTCTCAAAGTCTTGCCAATATATAATTTCTGACATGGACATTGTATCAAATAAATTACGTTAGCAGTTTTACAATTAGAATATTGATGTAAAAAGAGCTTGCGGCCAGTATTTTTATCCAGGAAAAAATCTTTAACTGTAATGGCATGCATACATACAGAGCAGTTGCCGCAACTGTAATGTCCCTTAATGGTGGGGGAGGGCCTACTGACAGAAAGAGCAGATGGAACGAGCGAGTCCGATAAATTAGAAGAACGCTTATAGGCAATCATCAATCTTTTAGTGGCAAAAGACGGAATGGTGGAGAGAAGGTGCCACTCTTGTTTCAGAATCTTGACGATTGCTCTGGAGCACCCCGAGAATGTTAGAGGACAAACAATTTTATCAGATTGTGTGCGTGTAGTCTTCTCAAGGAGAGTTGCACGGTCAGTGGCACAGGCTCTCTGGTAGGCTTTCTTAATACAGGGTGCAGGATACCCACGTTGTGCAAACCTACTTATCATGTCTGCAGCATGTTGTTCAAAATCTTTGTTGTCGGTACAAAGTCTTTTAATCCTTAAAAATTGGCTGACTGGGAGGTTGTTCTTAAAGGATGGATTGTGGCTGCTGTCATATTTGAGGAATGTATTACGGTCCGTGGGTTTACGATAAAGAGTCGTTGTGAAACCTGAATTGGACTTTTTAATCAAAATGTCTAAATAAGAAATTTCTTCACTATTATAGTTGCCCTCAAATTGTAAGTTACAGTCCAATGTATTAAGCCACGTGTGGAAAGTCTGTAACAACGTCTCCGTCCCATGCCATATCATGAAAACGTCATCAATGTAGCGCTTCCATAGAAGCACATTAGATTGATATGGATGACATGTCAGAAAAGTGGTGACATATAGATTTGCTATGTCGGGCGCCATGGGGGAGCCCATGGCCACCCCTTTGACCTGCTTATAAAAGATTCCTCTAAAGCAGAAATAATTTTCGGTCATAGCCAGTTCTGCTAACTGTGTAAGGAAAAAAGTTGGGGTACGTACTGGTTTTGGTCTTCTAATTAAAGTATTGGCTAACACCTCCAAGGCGGCCTGTTGAGGAATATTAGTATATAATGAACGAATATCATAAGTGACTAGGAGCACATGTTCAAAGGGGCCTTGGAATGACTGCAAGATCTGTATAATATGGGTAGAGTCTCTGACGTATGAGGATGCTTGTGTGACGAAGGGTCTCAAATGTACATCAAGAAGTTTTGATAGGGGTTCAAAAAGTGATCCAATTGCCGATACAATAGGACGACCGGGAGGATTCTGTAGGGATTTGTGAATTTTGGGGAGCATGTATATGGTAGGTATGATGGGATGTAAGACTGAGATATGAAATCTCTTTTGCAGTGAGGTACCCTGCTTCTTTGCCAATGTACAGCAAAGTATCAACCTTTTGCCGCAATCGATCAGTGGGATCATCAAAAATCTTTAAATAATATTCCGTGTCATTCAATTAGCGCAGGACCTCTGTTATATATGTATCTTTGTCTTGTATGACTATAGCTCCACCCTTATCGGCTGGCTTGATAATAATGTCATGGTTGGACTTTAAACTTTGAAGAGCTGCCTTTTGAGAACATGTGAGATTGTAAAAAGGTTTCTTAGTGTGTGTCTTGTATAGATCATCAATTCTACTCAAGACTACCGACTCGTATGCTGAAATCATGATATGGGGTTTACATGATGGCATCCATGTGGAGGGTTTTTTTACAACTGAGGGATCGACTGTATCATTGCTAGGTGCATTGGAATAATAATCTGCAATTTTTAATTTCCGGAAAAATTTAAACAGCTCAACATGAGTGGCAAATCTATCATGGGGCTTAGTAGGTACAAATGAAAGGCCCTTATTAAGGACTTCAAGCTCTGCCTCTGATGGTAAATATTTAGGAAGATTAATTACTGCATTTAGAGGTCCCAGTCGAGTTGTCTCCTGGCCATTAGGCCCTGACTGTGCGTTCTCATCCGTTGTGGGTATTGTCTGTTTGGTGACTACCTGGGCTTGTGTGGACGGTGTTGTGGCGATTTTGGGGACAAATTTCTTTTTCCCTTTTCCCATAATTTGTCCATCATAAAATCCCATTTCTTAATATAAGTATTCTCTCTCGGCGGAGGTCGTTCAGTAGAGAATAGGGAAGCAGAGGGGTTGACCTGTTCCTGTGAATGATGTCTCGTTCTTTTGGTATGTCTTTCAATTTCAGGAGTGATGGATGGGGATCTGGATCTATTCCTTACATTGCCCCTAAAATTATTTCTATGGACTTGTTTTGGTGACTCCCTTCTTCTATAGGAAAAATTTCTCTTCCTGTCCCTAAGGTCAGATTTGTTATAGGTCCAATAGTACACCATGTTCAACCTATAATCATCTTCATCCCGTTTTAATTTCTTAATCTTCTTCTCTTTCACACCTTTCTTATAATCCACCGTATTCTGATCAAACTTCCTTTTCTCAATATCAAATTGTATGTCCTTCTTTTTTAGATGTTCTATCTTCTGTTCTATTTGAGGTTTTAAAACCTCAGCCCTGCGTTTAGATGTATTGATTAAAAGAATCATTAAGTCTAATGAGCATTTGTTTAAAATTTTAATCCAGTTCGACATGAAAGTCTCATCATCCTTGAACATGCCGGGTGCTTTCTGTACTCGTAATCCTCTGGGTATAATCTTCTTCCTACAGTACTCAAGTAGAGAGGCTGCATGTAGATCTTCTCTGATCAAACGCTGTGTCAGCCACACACAATCTTGCCACTCATCCTCTAAATCAGGAACACCCTCTTCTTCCATGTAGAAAGGGTCCTCTGGGAGCATAGAGCGTAATTCATCCTCTTTGAAGCTGAGGACCTCTTTCCACGGGGAAAACATGGCTCCGAGGAGACCAAAAACACAAGGAGGAGCGACCTCCTGCAGGGAGTCCAAGCAGACACAGGAAGCAGGAGATGTTGGAAGAGTAAGGGTCTTTATTGTACACAGGAACCCCAACGTCTTTATTGTACACAGGAACCCCAACACCTTCCTCAGGGGGAATGACACTAATAAATACAAACATTGTATGAACATTAACAATTAAAAACAGTAAAAGGTTATGTATAAAACAGTCAAAAACATCTAAAATATGAAAGCACCGGCAAGATGTGAAACATAAATTAATTAAGTCATACAATATAAACACAAAACAAAGCAGGGCTGAGGAGAAAAAACTGACTAGAACATTATGAAGGAAAGACTGGAAAGAAACACATAACTTATGGACCATTGCCCACGCTGTAACCATTCTTTTAAGGCACACTTCCATCTGACTCCTAGTTTTTGTCACTCATGCACTACATATTTATTATTTTTAATTTCTACTGCTGCTACATTTAATAGCATTTAGATTTTTTCTGTTCCATTTTTTATCCCATGAGGGTCTCCTTGCCACAACGTGACTGATGAGCCGGTCCATACAAATTACATTACCATGTTCTTTATTCCCAATTTATTATTATTATTTTTATCCTTTCTTTAATATCTTTTTTTCTTTTAATATTTATTTTATTATATTATATATATAAACAAATTTATTTATTTATTATTATCTTACCAATTTATTATTTAGTTCTTATCTATTTTTTCTCACCTTGTATTCATTTATTTTATTAATTTTTTATTCATCATTTTATTATTTCTTATTTATTATTCATTGTTGTTCATTTTATTGTATTATATATTGTTTTTATTTTATTTTATTTATTTTTTATTTGTTCACAAGTTCCTCTCCTGTCCCCTATGGTTCTATACCTGGTTGATTATAGCACACCATGTTCCCCCTGTTTTACATTTTCATGTAGAGTTAAGACTCTTAGTTAGTTGACAGCATGTTTTCACATGGCTATTGGTGTCCAATACGTCAATGCGTTTAGAATGGTGTCCCCTCTACCTTACTTTATGATTTTGTTTTTAATATTTTAATATTTTATTTGTTATTATTACTATTATGTTTTTTATTTTTAAAGTTCATGTGTAATTTGATATTATTGTATAATAATTGTTCATGGGCACTATTGTCGACGATCAACGTCATCCTTTGACCTAAGTAGGCCTCAGTTTTATTATCTTAGCTTACAATCATAATCATTTTTTATTGTAATTTATAATTTATTTCTCATTTTTAATTTCTATTATGATTATTATTCTCATTATTATTATTATTATTATTATCTTTTATTTCTATTTTTTACCCTGTTTTTAGTTTATGTACTTTATTTTAATTATTTATACTGTTATATATTGCTTTTTAATTTTGTTTTTATTTTTTATTTTTATTATTTTATAATTTAAATATATTAATTACTATATTTATATTGTGATTTTATCTGCTTTCGTTTTTGTTGTCCTTTAATCTTGTTGCTTGATTCTCGTCAGTATAATGTATATTGTTCATTCATTTATTATCTAACACTGCATGCAGTATGCTAGGCCCAGTTGGCCTTCTGTTCCCTAGGTTTTACCAGTTCATAAGAGATATGAACTATATTTCTTAGTGCTTCATGTTTATTTTATAAGTTTATTGTTGTTATCTATATTTTACATGGAATATGCCTTCACACATTTTTATGGTCCATAAGTTATGTGTTTTTTTCCAGTCTTTCCTTCATAATGTTCTAGTCAGTTTTTTCTCCTCAGCCCTGCTTTGTTTTGTGTTTATATTGTATGACTTAATTAATTTATGTTTCACATCTTGCCGGTGCTTTCATATTTTAGATGTTTTTGACTGTTTTATACATAACCTTTTACTGTTTTTAATTGTTAATGTTCATACAATGTTTGTATTTATTAGTGTCATTCCCCCTGAGGAAGGCGTTGCCGAAACGCGTTGGGGTTCCTGTGTACAATAAAGACCCTTACTCTTCCAACATCTCCTGCTTCCTGTGTCTGCATCCGTGGAGGAAAGACATAGAGGAGACCCGTCGACGGCCAAGGCTGTACCAGGGAGTCGATCCCTTCCGACATGGGCTCCCGTCGTCTGCTGAAAAAAATGACTCGATTTCGCCGACTGGTAGGTTGCCATCAGATCCATGACCGGAGTTCCCCACCGGTGAACTAATTGCGCGAATACGTCCGGATGCAACTCCCATTCCCCTGCATCCACTCGGACTCTGCTGAGAAAATCTGTCGCCACGTTGTCTTTTCCTACAATGTGGGCCACCGATATCACTGGTAACCGAGACTCTATCCAGGAGAACAGACCCTCGGATTCCTCCTCCATGGCCACGCTTCCGGTACCGCCCTGCCAATTTATGTAGGCCACCGTCGCGGCATTGTCTGATAGCTCTCGCACCGCTCGCCCCGTCACCGTGGTTTCGAAGCTTCGCAGGGCCAGAAACACTGCTCTCAGCTCCAGGCAGTTGATCGACCATCTGCTCTCTTCCGCCGACCAAAGGCCTTGCACAAAATCCTCCCTGCAATGCGTCCCCCCAGCCTGCGAGGCTTGCGTCCGTCAGTAGTGGAATCCACTCCGGCTGTTCCAAAGGCATTCCCACTCACAGAGACGCGGGTAGCATCCACCATCGAAGGGCCTGCCTGACCCGCAGAGGGCAAGGGAGACGCATGTTCAACGAGTCTGACTGGTGTGACCAGCAGCGAAGCAATGCCCGCTGTAAAGGCCTCATATGAAATCTGGCCCAGGGAACTACCTCCAAAGTCGTCGCCATCGTCCCCAGCACCCGAAGATAATTCCACACCGTGGGCGCTGGAACTGCCCTGAAGGTTCGCACGAGCTTTTGAAGTGCTTGGGCTCTCCGCTCCGTCAAACACCGACCCTTTCCTAGTATCGAACTGTACTCCCAAATACTCGAGGACCTGAGACGGAGTCAAGTGGCTCTTTACCGGATTGACCACCCAGCCAAGTCCCTGAAGAAATGTCACCACCTTTTCCATGGCCCGCTCGCTCTCGGCTTTGGATTTTGCTCGAATCAACCAATCGTCGAGGTATGGATGAACCAAGACCCCTTCCTTCTGTAGGGCTGCCGCCACCACTGCCATGATCTTGGTGAGAACCCATGGAACCGTTGCGAGACTGAAGGGTAACGCCTGAAACTGATAATGCCCCCAAGGGAGAGCGAACTGAAGGAACTTTTGATGGGAGGCCCTGATCGGGACATGGAGATACGCCTCCTTGAGATTGAGAGACGTCAGATACTCTCCCTGACGTACTGCCAGAATGACGGACTGCAGCATTTCCATTCGGAAATGCGGCACTCGAAGACAACGATTCACCCCTTTGAGATATAGTATTGGATGAAAGGACCCGTCTTTCTTTGGCACCACGAAATAGATGGAGTACCGCCCCACGCTGTACTCCGTTACCAGCACTGGCACGACGGCACCCAGCTGCAAGAGCCGGTTCAAAGTTTGGCGGACCATCCGGGTCTTTTGTTGACCTCTGCAGGGCGACATCACGAAAGAGTCCAGCACCGGCTTCGCCAGATCTAGTGCATAACCGTCACGGATGATCTCCAGTACCCACTGATCGGACGTTATGTGGGCCCAGGCAGAAAGGAAACCCCGAAGTCTACCTCCGATCGAATGACTTTCTGCCGGGACCCGCCTCCATTCATTGCGGCTTTCGAGTGGCCCCTGCGGACGCCACTGCGAATCCTCTACTTGCTCCACGAAACCCACAGAACCCTTGGGCCCGAGAAGCAAATCTTCCCCTTTGGAACCCTGTGAAACGGGAAGAGTGAAATCTTCGGAAATCTCTAAATTGACCCCGAAAGGCCGTCAAGGATTTTCCTTGCTTGGGTTTGTCCTCCGGAAGCCCACCGCCCTTGGACTCCCCTAAATCCTTAACCAGCTTGTCAAAGTCTTCTCCAAACAGCGTCCCCTTGAACGGGAGCTTACTGAGCTGCGACTTAGAAGAACCGTCACCTGACCAATTCCTTAGCCACAGGGATCGCCGCGCAGCCACCAAAGAAGCCATACTATTTGCTAAAGCTCTGATCAGGTCGCAGTGCACATCCACCAAATACGCGGACCCCGATTCTAAACGCTCTAGCTCTCTTACACCGTCCTGCTCCAATGAAGCCGACTGCTGTAAGGGTTGAGCCCAGCGGAGGCAGGCCCTTGCCACCCAAGCCCCACAGATGGAGGCCTGCAAGGAAACCGCATCAGCTTCAAAGGATTGTTTTAACAAGCCATCCACCTTCCTATCCTGCGCATCCTTTAAGGCTGCGCTACCTTCCATTGGAATAGTGGTCTTTTTAGTGACCGCTGAGACCGTAGCATCAAGTCTCGGACGGCGGAATTTCTCCTTGCCCTTATCCGCCAGGGGATATAGCCTGTTCATAATCCTTAGCCCTCTGAGCCCGGGTTGATCCCACTCATCTTGGATCATCCAATCCACCACCTTGTGGACAGGGAATACCACCTGTGTTTGACGCACCGCCTGAATAATAGGATCTTCCCCATCCTCGACCGGCTGCTCCGTAGCCAGTTTGAGCGTCTGCAGGGACTCCGTAATAAGGGCCATCAACTCATCCTTCCAGAACACCCGGATGATCCTTGCCTGATCCTCAGGCTCTGGTATCTCCCCCTCTTCCAACTCATCAATATCTATCTCCATGTCTAACTCTGCCTCCTCCACCTCCTGCCACCCCAACTCTGAGGGTGAGTGATCCGGTGGACGAGGCCTCTTGGAGGGTTTAAGTGCAAGGCTTTCACGATCCATCAACCTGGATCGCGAAACAGCCAAGGGGATAGGCAAGGGCCCCGGCAACTTACCTTGTCTGAGACAGAATGCTTGATGCATGAGCAAGATGAAGTCTGGACAAAAATCCTCCAGCTGCGTATCGGAGCCGAGACCCAAACCCGCACCAGGGTCCCCTGATGTAGCCTCCGGACCGGATGTGGACGGGACCGCCATCCACGCTTCTCCCTCCATCTCCGCTGTGGACCCCTGGGGAGCGGAAACGATGGGGTTCTCCAACTGCTGTTCCACACTGGCTGAGACAGCTGCACAGCCCCGACAGATGCCGGTATCCTCGACCGTGCCTCTATGGGTGCCGCAAACGACACACTGCGGGCATGCTGACATGAGCTGGTCGTCTGTCCGACCGCTCCTCTGAGAGTATAATAAAGAATGACCTCTTATACTTACTTTTTTTTTGTTTTTTTCACAGGAGGCCTAACAAAGGAGCACTGTCTATACCGGGCCTGTGAACTGCTTGAGCCAAGGCCTCCCCCCCCCCACCCCCCAAGCTAACCCCATGGAGACTGCTGTCTTAAAACAGAAAATAAAGCAAAGAAATCAAAGACAACGGAAAGTAACAGAACACCGCATAAAAAGAAAAACTAACTACCCTAAGGGTTTTTTTTTAAAATCAGCCCTGTCAGCCAAACCCCGCTGCACTCCTGGCCGACGCCGACGCCTTGCCAAGCTGACACGAGACGAAAACAGTGTGTTCAAAATGGCCACGGCTTCTTCACAGAGATTTTGGCACACTCCGAGGGATACCCCCCCGGCCAAAAAACTCACCCAGATGCCTCTGGACCACCGGAAAAGAGCCGAAAAACAAAATAGTTGCAAGCCGGACCCCAAGACCCTGCCAGCCACAGCATTGCTCCGTGCTAACCGGAGAGACGTCCACTGCGAGGGCCTGAATTACAGCCGTGTTCGTACTCAGACGCAGCCCCCGAAGATGCGAGCTGCCGCTCTGTGGGAGCCAAGCTGTCCTTGCGCCGTCTTAGGAGCTCTGCCCCGTGCCTTCAAGGGGTAGAGATCCGGGAAGAAAAGTAGAGGTCTCGGCTTGCCAGGGAAAATAGCACCTGTTTCCACATATCTCCCTTTCTTCTTTTTTTTTTTTTTTTTTTAAAGAAATATAACTCCTTAACAGGAAAAGAAATTTAAAGGTACCAAATTGAAAGAAAATTAAAATAGGAATTTAAAGAAATTTAAATGAATTTAAACCCTAACTAGCCTGCTCCTTATTAGTTTCTCTAGTGAGCCCAGCACCTAGGCTCACTATGTCCTCCTGCTGCATGGAGACTGGACACACTGGTGCTGATGGGGGATTTCAGCAGGCTACATCCAGTGATGTCACGAGTTTGACAGGTCCAGTCTCCAAGTTGCAGAAGGAGGTGCACTACCCAGAGGTGGAGGACTAAACTGGAGGAATGATAAGGAATATGGTTTATAATATGTTTAATAGCTATTAGGTCTTATAGTACCTCGATTTCTGTGTTTCTTCTTCAGGCATCTAGGTTCCATGCCAAAAGGCCCTCTGGCGAGGCCCTCAGGTGCAGGCATGCCGGGAGGCGCTTCTTTTTTGAATGTCCCGCGTTGGGCCCTGATTGGCCTTGAGGTGGAGAGCAGGAGGGGTTTCCTCCCTCCTGCTCTCTATCCCGATGCCGATTGGGGCTGTGGAGATCAGGGGCAGCAGGTGTTAGAGGCGCTTCTTTTTTTGAATGTCCACGTTGGGCCCTGATTGGCCTTGATATCCAGTCAGCCATTTCTCTCATCACACCATTCCACTGTGCAGGAGCTGACGACTTGTCTGCTATCCAGTGGGACACTATCACTTTCCTGGCCACCAGGAGTGCCACCTGCACAAAGCCTCGCTCTGGTTACCTCCCTAGATGTTCCTAGAGTGGTGTTTCTTCTCCCAACAATAAAGTAGAGTATGTCCATTCTAATCTTCTTCCCCACTATTTTTTTTGTATATGTGCCAACACTACGTTCCAGTACTGGTGCAGTTTGGGACATTCAAGAAAAATATGAACCCAGGTACTCTGGTGAGCATCGTAAACAATCTGGGCTTTCCCATAATCCTAAGTATGCTCCTCTCTCTCTAGTCATATATGCTCTAAACTGTGTCTCTTGCAGAGCCACATTTGATGTGTATGAGGGGACATCTGCTAAAACGCTTTCAACAACATGGGCATCTATCTTGTCCTTCAGTTCTTTCGACCATAAGTTCCCAAGACTCTGCTGCCATCCCAAGGGCCTCAGATCTCTGTCCAGTCAGTACCAATAAGCCACTTTATTATTTTTGGCTGGTGCTATTAAGAACATCCTATCCAGTGGTGCATAAATGCATTGTTCCCCTCCATCCCCCTGTTTCTAGTTGTGATGTAGTGGCGGCATTGCAGATAAGCGAAAAAATGTTTGTTGGGGATATTCCACCGCGCTTTAATCTGCTCAAATGAAGGGATCCCTCCGCTAACCAAATCTATCAGTTGTCCCACAAAGTGGCAGCCACTCATTTCCCAGCTTCTGAAGATTGCGCTATCTAAATGGAGTGCCTCTTCCTTGCACTCCCCCCACTATTGTCCTCCACCATCGCCATGCTCGCCCCATTGGCTCCAAAAAATGCCTAGCGCTTCACAACTCTGGGTGCCACTGTTGCTGCAGTTGCAAGAAACTTAAAATTTATAAGGGGTGCAGTTGTCATCTAAAAACATGTGAGGCATAGTGACTCCCCTCCCACAGTAATTCATGTATCCACCTTAACAATGTGGCTATATTGTACAGTCAGAGATCCAGCAGGTTAAGTCCCCCTTTGTTCCTCCCAGCACTCAACTTAGCAAAAATAATGCATGCCATATGGCCTCGCCAGAGGAAGTCGCTCATGATGCTCCGGTAACTTCGCTCTTCCTTTCCCTTAACCCATAGAGAGGTATTACCTGGAGTGGGTGCAAAAGGTGGAGAAGTAGCACCATTTTTAACAATGCCACTCGGCCTAGCAGTAACATGGGAAAGTTTCTCCATTTTGTACACCATGCCTTCATCTGCATTAGTTTTAACTACATTTTTTTGGTATTAGTTTTAACTACATTTTTTTGGTATACAAGATGGTTATCAGCATTTAGATGCACTCCCAAATATTTAATGGTGACTCCAGCTAATGGAAAAGCCCTATCTTCTGTGCTTCTGCAATGCATCTGCACCAGCATGGTTTCAGACTTGGACCAGTTTACCTTCAATCCTGCAAATGACCCAAACAATGTGAGCAGGTGCATTACCTTCTCTATATATCCTCCAGCTTGGCTTATGAAAAGCAGCATGTCATCTGCAAAGAGGGTGATTTTACAGGTAGTGGACCCTGCTCGAATGCCCTGCCACTCCGTTGCTGCTCTTATTTTAGCGGCTAGGGATTTTAACAATAATAGGAAAAGGGGAGACAGTGGGCAGCCCTGTTGAGTTCCTCTCTGAAGTATAAGGGCCTCCGATAGTCCTCCATTCACCAATATCTGGGCCCTTGGTTGATGATATAGTACCCAAACCCATTCAGAGAAAGCTCCCGTAATCCCATAATACCCAGAAGAGATATTCCCAGGAGAAATTATCAAAAACCTTTTTCAGCATCCAGGCTAGCAATAATATCTCCTTCCTGACCCTTCCCCTGTTGAAGAGCTGTCATGACTCTCAATAAGTGGGCAGACGCGAATCCGTCCAGGGACAAATCTGACTTGATCGGGGTGTATTAGAGCTGAAATGACCGTGGCAAGTCAACGTGCCAATAATAAGGCAAGAAGCTTTACATCTTGATTTATTAAGGAAAATAGGTCTCTAGGAACCTACCAGTGTGTCATCCCTGCCTGGTTTTGGGAGGACCACTATGGTCGCCCAGTTTCGTCTTACCCCCCCATGTCACCCTGAGATAGGACTGCTGAGCATTGTTCTAGGAAGGGTCCCGTTGTTAACTTCCCCAGTATCTTATAGAATTCTCCTCCTAGGCCATCAGGCCCTGGAGCCTTTGCCAGTTGAAGTTTTTTAATCACTTTTATAATCTCTGTTGGAGTGAAGGGCTCATTCAGGTGAATCAGCTCCTCTTCTGAGACCTGGGGAAGGTTCAGGCCCTGGAAAAACTTCTCCCTCCCTATATTATCTCCCGGCTCGTTACTAGGTAATAGCTGGTAATAGCTCTGAAAGATTTGGCAGATCCCCTCTTCAGACTCTACTAGTGTCCCTTGCTAGTTTCTAATATGCCTAACTGCAGTTTTCCATTTAGCTGGGCTTACCGTATGCGCTAGCAACTTTCCACATTTATTCCCCCATTTATGAAGCTGGTATTTATAGAGTTTTATATCTCCCTCTGCCCTTTGAGTTAGCAATACATTGAGATCTCTTTTCTTAGTGTAATGTACTGTTGTCCTATCCTCGTCACTCATATTTCAAATGTGTCGCTTGCGCAGAGACTGAAGCTTCCCTGATAGTTTCTAGCAGTCTGGCATTGCTATTTTTCTGTTTTCTGGCTACATAAGCTATTATCACCCCTCACATTGTTGCCTTCACTGCTTCCCATAAAACCTGGGGATCCATGCCCTCTACATTGTTATCCTCCCAATACATCTGCCATGCCCCACAGAGGTGCTCACAAAAGTCCAGGTCTTTGTACAGCATGGGGTTCATCCGCTAGGTCTTCCCCCCATCCCCCCTCTCTTCCCCAGCATATTGTTGCCCACACCAGGGCATATTCTGAGATTCCCATGTCACCTATCTCCATGCGCTCCAGTCCCTTGAAGAGGGGTTCATCTATTAAAAGATAGTCAAGTCTGGTGTAACTGTTGTGTGGATGGGAGTAGTGTGTAAAGACTGCTTCTTCTGGGGTGGAGTATCCTCCAGGCATCGATCTTAAGAGCGTTCAGTGAGCAGAAAGTCAACCCGTTTGCCTTTTGTTCTTGCCGGGGCACCTCTGGGCGGCCTACAATCCTCTGTTGAATCTCTGAGCAAATTAAAGTCTCCCCCTACTATCCTCTGATATCCCCCAAACTGGAGCAGGGAGGAGCTTATGTTTAAGAAAAATGTATGTGTATAGACATTCGGTGCATATAAATTGCAAAGGACTACCCATTTACCCCCCAGCTCTCCTGCCATTATGTGATAGCGCCCCTCTTTATCTGTTATGCTCTTATGGTGCGTGAAAGGCATTTTGCGTTGAATCAGTGTCATCACCCCTCTTTCGTTCCCAGTATATGAAGAATATCCCAATTCTCCTACCCAACCCTGTTGCAACTTTTGGTGTTCTCTATCAGTGAGATGCGTCTCCTGTAAGATGATGATATCAGCTCCCTCTTTCCTCAGAAAGTTCAGGATTTTGGTGCGTTTAACTGGTGTGTGGACCCCCCTCGTTCGATGTAAATACTTTTATTCTATCCAATCTTTTTCCGCTTACAGCATTGTACCTCGATGCTTCTAGGCCTATACTCTACAGGGTCCCTCGCCTCCCAGCCGAACGATTCCCCTTGCCTTCCCGGTTAACCTTCCCCACCAGCTCTGCCTCCCTCCCCCAACCCCATCTTCCCCTCCCCCTTTCTTATTCCCAGTCCCGATTCCTGTCCGCTCCTTCTCCCCCTTTGTCCACTTTTGTGTGCCTGACTCTGCTCCCTGCTCCTCTCCTCCCTCCCACCCCTCCCAGCCAATTCCCTTTGGCCCTACGTCTTCCCTTACATCCCCAGGCAGCCCCGACCGCACACCCCATCCGCAGTCACTCATTCTCCATACAACTGCCTTCTCATCTTCACCTTTTTGTTGTCCCCCACACTTACATAGGGTGTTGGGGGGGAGGGGGTGCCCCTCCTCAGTATATTCCCCAGCTTTTGAAGTGCAAACATTATATTATACCATATGTCCATTTGGTGCAGACCCCATTAGGGAGAGGAAAAAGAGGAGGGGGAGTCATCTCAACCACTCCCATTTCTGGTCATATCTAGTCCCAACATTCTCCCTTCCATGAAGTTTATTCTTCTGTGTGGTTTTTCTGTCCATCCACTTATATTACCTGTTCATTTCAAATGTCTTGTCCATCAGGCGTAGATACCGTTGCTCTCTCATTCCATCATTACCACTCAGATCCCGGGCAGTCTGTCCACGAACTGCTGTAATGCTGTAAGGGATTCAAAGTAGTGCATTTGTTTCTCGTGCTGCACTCATACTTTCACTGGATATTGCAGCAAAAAACGCATTCCTCTGAAGGTTAGCTGCGAGCACATTGGCACCATTGCTCTCCTGCAGTCTGCCACTTTCGCCAATTAGTCATTAAAGATCAGTATTTTATGGCCATTATGTGCTGCTTGCCTCTGAGAACAGTAGAGGCTCATGAGTTTGTCGTCCTCTGCTTAACTGAGTATGCGAGCAATAACAGGCCATGGTCACTCCACATTCTCCCTCTGAGGCCCACTAGCATTCACTCTCCCGCCATTTGCATAACTAAGTCTTTAGGCAGCCATACCTCAAGGAGGTCCCACAGTTCTGCATCTTTGTAGGTTTCTGGGAGGTCGATCAGGCGGATATTGCTACCACGGTTTTCCTGGTCATCCAACTGGCTGAGAAGTCCTTGTTTAGTCCGTTCAAGCTGCCTCAACCGCTGCACTAAGACCTCAGTCTGTCCCTCCTGTTGTGCAACATGCCCCTCCACTTTCTGCATGTGCTGTGCATGCGTTTTTAGGCTGCCCTTCAGGTCTTCAAATGAGGCATACAGGTGGGAGAGACGCTTGTCTAGGACAGGTGTCAGCATGCAGGTGATTTCCCAGACCGCCTCATCAGGTATAGTGATCTTCGGCCGCCATCTTGGTTCCCTGCTCTTCTGTGGCTTTGTTGGCATTCCGCAGGTGCCCACCATCCCCAGGGTGTTTTGGTTAAGCTCAGGGTCTCCCCACTAGCGCCAGGGAGGGGTGGGAATGCTTCGTATAATGCCAAAGCTTCGTTTTTCAAGCAGTTTTTTTTTTTGCCGCGAGCGGAGCTCAGTGTGTGGGCTCCCACTCAGCTCACAGTTATCACATGACCCCAACAGCTATGTTTCTATGCTGAAGAAGCTGGAAATCCTTCTCTCATAGAAATGTACTGGCTCTCCTCCCCCCCCCCTTTTTTTTTGGGAAGCGAGAAGGATGATTTCTCTGGTATTCCCGAAAGCATTTGAAAATTGGTTAAATCATATGTTTTCCCGCATGCCACGTTACATCCCATTCTCTTACATTTTTGCAGAATTATGACCCCAGACATGCTAGACCCCTTTTTCTATCATTCTTTCTAAAATTTGTTAGACTGGAAAGAATAAAAAGGATCCTATGGGGTGACAGCATCTCAATTACTCAGTCATTTATTTGAGGGCAATTGCCCAAGGAAGGACAGATTATGCGTTATGCGTGAGGGAGGGGGGGGGGTGGAGGAGTTGCCTCTCCAGATCTTAAACAGCAAAGAGAAGTCTATTGAGGGGGGGCTTTCTTTCCATATACTGGACAGTAGAGGGATAAGCATAGGTATAGACATATGGGAGGTCTCTCTCCACATACTGGAGAGCAGAGAGATAGCACAGACTGTTATATATTGCTCTGTACTAGAGGCTTCTATCTGTTTTCATACCAGAGAAGGAGGAGGAAGCAGTGAGTAAATCAGATATTACCTCATCAATCAAGATCAGTGGGTTTTCTGTTTTTGTCTTTTTTAAGCACTGGATTATTTTTCCTGGCATAGCTCCCACGTAGGTTCTCCTGTATCAAGATATATGGGATCATCATATTGAGTTAAATACAGAGAAAGAGAGTCAGTCTCAGCATGCTGCATACACTATAGCACACTCTCTGCAGATGTTCAGAGCCTGAAGTGGGGTGCAGCAACAGGGAAGCTAAGTTTCAAACCTTACTGCTGCTCACTGTGATCTTGGCCAAGTCACATAATCCACTATTGCCTCAGGTATACAGTTTAGATTGTGAGCTTGGGGGACAGGGAAATAGCATATCTGAATGTAACTCATCATAAAATAGTACTAAAACAATGCAAGCTAAAATCAAAAATTAAATTTATAAATACAAATAAAAGTGGTATGGTACACACATGCAATCATTACCAGTTCTTATCTATACCACTTTGGCCCTGGCAAGAAGTAGAGCAGCAGCAATTCCAGATGGAACATAAAATTTTAGGAATCGGTTCCATTTCTCTCTCCCTTGTGCAGCAGTCAAAACAGCAGATGGGCTGTGTGAACATAGAGCAAGACTCAACAAAACCTGGGCGGCAGGCCACCCTGGCACCTAGAAATTGCACCCTTGCACCTGGGATTTGAAAACTTCAGGGATATAAGTTTCTGCTGGTGCTGCAGTGAAGTAAGTTGATCTAACTGTTCCAAATCTCACAAGACTTGAAATAGCGAGACCAAACTGAACTTCCTTCACTGTGCAGCTCAAGCTGTTTGCAGGAAGCCAATTGTGGTGAGAAGTTAGCAGTGCTACGTTTTCACTGTAGCACCAGCAGAAATAGCAAGTATACAGGAATTGGTGAGTGAGTGAGTGAGTGAGTGAGTGAGAAACTGGGTGAAGGCTCATGGGGGGAGGGCTCAGAGAGAAACTGGATGAAGGCTGGGGGGGGGGGCTCAGAGAGAAACTGGATGAAGGCTCAGGGGGGCTCAGAGAGAATGAGAGAAACAGACTGGGTGAAGGAGGGGCTCAGAGATAGATAGAAAGACTGGTAAAGGGGGGGGGGCTTTGAGACAGAGAGAGAAAAACTGGATGAAGGCTGGAGGGCTCAGAGCAAGCAAGAGAGATAAATTGAATGAAGGCTGGGGGGAGACTCGGAGAGAGACAGACAGACAGCTTGGGGGAAATTCAGAGAGAGTGAGAGACAGAAACTGGAAGAATGATCTAATGCCTGGCAGTTAAGATTTACTGCGAAGAAGTGCAGAATCATGCACTTCGGATGCAGAAATCCAAAGGAACTGTACACGATAGGAGGTGAAAGGTTGGTGTGCATGGACCAGGAGAAGGACCTCAGAGTGACAGTTTGTACACCACCCTGATGCTTCTGCCTGGGCGGTTAATCAAGTGAATGAATAAAGATAAAGATATTTGAGGATCTCAGGGTGGCGAAACAATATCACAAGGCAGTAGCCAAAGCCAGAAGGATGCTGGGCTGCATGCACAGAGGAATAACCAGCAGAAAGGAGAAGGTATTAATGCCCCTGTACAAGTTGTCGGTGAGGCCTCACTTGGAGCATTGTGTTCAGTTTTGGAGACCATATCTCACAAAGGATATAAAAAGACTTGAAATGGTTCAGAGAAAGGTGACCAAAATTATTTGAGGCCTACACCAGGAGTTGTATGAGAAGACAACCTAAATATGTATACACTGTGAAGAGGAGTGACAGGGGAGATATAATACAAATACTTAAAAGGTATGAATGAAGAAACAAACATTTTTCAAAGAAGGGGATGCTGTAAAACGAAGCAGCAAAAGGGTAAATTTAAAAGCAACATCAGGAAATACTTATTCACTGAAAGGGTGGTAGATGCATGAAATGCCCTTCCAATGGAGGTGGTAGGGGCAAATAAAATGACGGAATTTAAAATTGCATGGGACACAGTGGATCCCTTTATAGCAAGAGGATAAAATCAAAATAAACATAACTATATTTTATACTTTAACAAAGAGAGAGGTGACCTGCACGGAGCAGCAGGTACACCTACTTTAGCCATCTTACTAGGCAGACTAGATGGACCATACTGGTCTTTATCTACTGTAATATACTATAAAGGCTGGGGGGCACTCAGAGAAGAGAAAACAGAGACTGGATGAAAGCTAGGGATGGGGGATTATGAGAGAAAAAGTAGGAGAAGGCTGGGGGAGGGGGCTATAGAGCAAGGGTCTCAAACATGCGGCCTGCGATGCATTTTGCACAAGTTGCTGCCGCTGCCGAGTCTGCTTCTCAGCAGTGGCAAACTCACTACCTCCCTTCTTCTGCAGCCGCAGCTCCCTGTTTCTTAGGGAACCGCGGCTGTGCCTGTGAAAATGTTGCGGAGCCTTCCTGTCTATCGACGGGCTCCATGCAGCATTGTCCCGCATCCAAAGGAAGTGGTAAACAACTTCCTTTGGAGGCGGGACAATGCAGCACGGAGCCCGTCGAGAGACAGGAAGGTTTGCAACAGGAAACAAAATCTGCTGTAGAATCTATATGGATTGAAATTCCATGTAAAAGGGGGAAGGCAATGGCAGTGGGGGTGTACTATCGAGCGCCTGGCCAGAATGACCAAATGGATGATGAAATGCTCAAAGAAATCAAGGAAGCTAACAAACGTTACAGCACAGTAATAATAATGGGTGATTTCAACTACCCTGGTATCAACTGGGTCAGTGTCACGGCAGGACATGCTAGGGAGATAAAGTTCCTAGATGAAATAAATGACTGCTTCTTGGAGCAGCTGGTTCATGTTATCCACAATGACGCGTATATCTTTTTCCTGGGTGGTGCTTCCTAATGTGGAACCTTGCATTGTGTAACCATAGTTTGGGTTGTTCTTCCCTAGGTGCATAACATTGCACTTGCCCACATTAAATTTCATCTGCCATTTTGATGCCCTGTCTTCCAATTTATGAAGATCCTCTTGCAAAAGTTCCACAATCCTCATGGGTTTTAACAACTTTAAATAGTTTTGTGTCATCTGCAAATTTGATAACCTCGCTCGTTATTCCCTTTTCAAGGTCATTTATGAATATGTTAAAAAGCAGCGGATCCAGCACAGATCCCTGGTGTACACCACTATTCACCTTTCTCCATTGGGAAAATTGGCCATTTAGCCCTACCCTCTGCTTTCTATCTTTTAACCAGTTCCTGATCCACAATAGTACACTGCCTCCTATCCCATGACTCTTTAGTTTTGCCAAAAGTCTCTGATGAGGGGTAATTGAAATCACCATTATTACTGTCAAAAGCTTTCTGAAAGTCCAAATACACTATATCAGCCGACTCACCTCTGTCTACCTGTTTATTCACGCCTTCAAAAAAACATAACAGATTAGTAAGACAAGATCTTCCTTGTCTAAAGCCATGTTGGCTGTCTCCCATTAAGACATGACTATCTACATGTTCTGCAATTTTGGTCTTTATGATGGTTTCTACCATTTTTCCTGGTACTGACGTCAGGCTCACCGGTCTGTAGTTTCCTGGATCATCCTGGAACCCTTTTAAAAAATTGGCGTTACGTTGGCCATCCTCCAGTCTTCAGGTATTACAGATGATTTTAATGATAGTTTACAGATTACTAATAGCAGGTCTGAAATCTCATATTTCAGTTCTTTCAACACTCTTGGATGTATTCCATCCAACCCAGGTGATTTGCTACTCTTCAGTTTATCTAATAGTTGTAATACATCTTCCCGATGTATCAATATTTCCTTCAATTCTTCCGCACCTTTAAATACCACTTCAGTAATGGGCAACATCCCTACATCTTCCCCAGTAAAAACCGAAGCAAAGAATTCATTCAGTCTCTCCGCTATCGCCTTGTCGCCTTTTAGTGCCCCTTTAACCTCTCTATCATCTAGTGGACCAACTGACTCTCTCACAGGTTTTTTGCTACGAATGTACTTGAAAAAGTCCTTATTACACGTTTCTGCTTCCGCAGCAAGCTTCTTCTCAAATTCTCCCTTTGCCTGCCTTATCAATGCCTTGCATTTAACTTGCCAGTGCTTCTGCTGTTTCCAGTTTTCGTCATTTGGCTCTTTTTTCCATTTCCTGAAAAATGCTTTTTTGGCAACAGCCTCTCTGACCTCACCTTTAAACCATGCTGGCAGTTTTTTGGACTTCCTTCCACTTTTCTTAAAGCATGGAATACAGCTGGTCTGGGCTTCCAAGATAGTATTTTTAAACACCTAAGCTTGATTTAAGTCTTTAACCTTTACAACTGCTCCTTTTAGTTTTTTCTTAACTATTTTCCTCATTTTATCATAGTCTCCCTTTCGAAAGTTAAAAGGTAGTTCTGTGGATTTCCTTACCTTCCCTCCTTCACTAATTAAATCAAACGCGATCATGCTATGATCACTATTGCCAAGTGGCCCCAACACCCTTATCTATTGCACCAGATCGCGTGTTCCACTAAGGACTAGGTCCAATATGGCTTCCCCTCTGGCCGGTTCATGAACCAGCTGCTCCAAGAAGCAGTCTTTTATTTCATCTAGGAACTTTATCTCCCTAGCATGTCCTACCGTGCCACTGAAGCAGTCGATATTGGGGTAATTGAAATCACCCATTATTATTACTGTGCTGTAACTTTTGTTAGCTTCCTTGATTTCTTTGAGCATTTCATCATACATTTGTTCATTCTGGCCAGGTGGCCGATAGTACACCCCCCACTGCCATCGCCTTCTCCTTTTTACATGGAATTTCAATCCATAGAGATTCTACAGCAAATTTTGTTTCCTGCAAAACTTTAATCCTGACTCAATGCCCTCTCTAACATAGAGCGCAACCCCTCCACCAATTTGATCTGCTCTATCATTAAGATATAGTTTGTACCCAGGTATCATAGTGTCCCACTGGTTTTCCTCCTTCCACCATGTCTCTGAGATTCCAATCATATCTAACCTCTCATTTAGTGCTATATATTCTAACTCTCCCATCTTATTTTTTTAGACTTCTAGCATTTGCATACAAGCATTTTACAAACTGTATTTTATTCATATTAATCTGGCTATTGGTAGGCATGGGTAATTTGGGATCTTTAAACTCTGTCTGCTCCATACTCAAGGGCATTTGGGTTACTTTACTCTTTTTTGGAACCTCTGTGCTTTTGGTAGTATTCTTCAAGGATACATTGCTCCGAACCATGTGCTCTTGGGAGACTGTCGGCTTTCCCCCATTATCAAGTTTAAAAGTCGCTCTTTCTCCGTTTTAAAGGCTAATGCCAGCAGCCTGGTTCCATCCCGGTTAAGGTGAAGCCCATCCCTTCGGAAGTGCCCCTCCTTTCCCCAGAATGTTCCCCAGTTCCTAACAAATCCAAAACCCTCATCCTTGCACCATCACCTCATCCACGCATTGAGACTCTGAAGCTCTGTCTGGCTTTTGGGTCCTGCACGTGGAACGGGAAGCATTTCGGAGAACGCTACCCTGAAAGTTCTGGATTTCAATTTCCTACCTAAAAGCCTAAATTTAGCCTCCAGAACCTCCCTAACACATTTCCTATGTCATTGGTACCGACATGTACCAAGACAGCAGACTCCTCCCCGGCACTATCTAAGACCTTATCTAGGTGGCACGTGAGGTCCGCTACCTTCGCACCAGGCAGGCATGTTACCAGGCGATCCTCACGTTCACCAGCCACTCAGCTATCTACATGCCTAATGATTGGATCGCCAACTATAACAGCTGTCCTAACCCTTCCCTCATGGGCACATGGCTCTGGAGAAACTTCTTCAGTGCAAGAGGGTTTTACATCACCTGGAGGACGGGTCCTAGTTACGTGATCACTTCCTGCCACACCAGGGTGATGCTCTCCTGTCAGAATACTGACTCTGTTTTTCCTTTTATGCTAAGTTATATTCTGATTTGATTTAAATTAAAGCTCTTTGCTGCTGCTAGGCTCCGACTTAGTATGAAATTTAAACTAGAAGCTCTCTGCTGGGTTCTAAGTTTAACCAGAAAGCTCTCTTCTGTGTCTTAAACTGCTGCTACTAGGCCCCGACTGATTCAACAAATACATTGGGTTCACAGATTAATCAGCTGTAATCCAAAGAATTCCCTTCAGAAAAATTTCCAGACGTTTATACTCACTATTGCAGATCTCTCTCCCGATGTAGCAGTCCCTTTTGTAGACCTTCACATAGCCAATTCTGACTCTGAATGAAGGAAGAAGTGTTCCGAGAGAGATCATCTGGAATTTTTCTCGGAACAGATACTTGTTTAACTCCCTGAGGTCCAGTATGGGCCTGTATCCCCCCCATCTTCTTTGGAATGAGGAAGTAGGGGGAATAGAAACCCATGCCCTGTTGGGACACAGGTACCTCCTCTATTGCTCCTTGAGCAAGTAGTGAGGTGACCTTTTGACACAAGAGAGTGGTGAAGGGGGCCCAAGAATTGAACTGTCTTGTGATGGTGGGAGGGGGCATACTGTGGAAATGGAGTCTGTATCCCTCTGTTACAATGGAGGGAGTCCATTGCTCTGATGTTATCTGTTGCCACCTTTCAGCAAAATGACAGAGTCTGCCTGGAATGGTGAGAGGCTCTGGACCCTTTAGAGGTAGGATGACTAAGTTCTCTAGGAAGGAGTCAAAGCCCTTTAGGAGGCTGCGTCTGCTGAGCTGGTTGAGCTCTGGGGACTTGGGCCTTCCTCTGTTTGGGTTGCTGCTGCCCCTTTTGGGAAGCATGGACTGGGCAGTGGACAGTCTGGGTGTAAGATGGATAGAATTTCTTTTTCTTGTTGAAACAGGGTTTCTTAGCTGTCTTTTTCTTAGCTGGGTTGGCCGTGGTCCTTGATAATTAGTTCAAGGGGTGTTTTCGGACTCAAGCTGAGAAGCTTCGTCCTGCCAATCCTTGCCAAAGAGGTTTTCTCCTGTGCAAGGAATATTCCCCATTGTTCTAAATCATATGCTTGTAACCAGGTAACGCGATGTGCAACGATGGAAATAGCAGAGGTTCTGCTAATGCACTCAAAGCAATCAAAGGTTGCATGGTTCATGAACTTAGAAACATTCTGGGCATGTTTGACCAGAGTGAGGAAGTCAACCCTCTTGTCATTGGAAAGAAGTGGAGCCATGAGTTCCAAATCTCTTGCAACCTCCCAAGGAAACATACCCATATAAAGTATGTAAGAGCTTATTCTAGCCAATAGCATCGAGGACTGAAAGCATCGATGCCCAAAGGCATCAAACGTCCTCGACTCACAACCTGGAGGGTTGGATGAATGCGTCTTAGCACTCTTGATTCTGCACACTGCCGATTCCACCACCATGGAATGGTGTGGTAATTGTGTTTTTTGGAAACTGGGACATTGCGGTACCCGGTACATTGTATTGAGTCTCCTAGAATGTGGAGACACCATCAGGGGTGTTTCCCACATCCTAAGCATGAGATCATGCAAAATTCGGTGAATGGGAAGGGTACCAGCCTCCTTAGGAGCTGCCGGATACTGAATAATTTCTAATTCTTCAGCTCTCTGTTCCTTCTAAGGGGTCACGGTGATTGAGAGTCCCCGTGCTATATCACGAATGAAGTCCTGAAAGGACATGTCCTCCAGAGGAGACATCCTATGCTGTGGTGAAGGAGAGGGCTCCTCCAGAAGAACCACTCCGGTACGATAGAGTCCTCGGAATCATCGGAATCGGAGGACTCGAAGTATCGTTGGGCTGGATGCTCTCGTATTGCTTGACGGCGGTATCGATCAAAGTCGGCATCGGAATGCTTCGATACCGGACCCTTGATGCCGGAGACCGATTCCAGGGCCGGCATGGGAGGAAGCATGGAGAGCGGCACATCGGTCGATGCAGGTACATTCGGTACCGGTATCGGTATGGATAACTGCGTCAATTGTAGTGGTTGTAGCGGTACTGAGGCTGCTAATAAAGCCGCAAGACTGCGCTCAATGGCCAGGATACGTTGTTCCATGAACCTGCCAATGTCTCGGTGTCGGTACCGGCGGAGCAGGCCACGACACCAGAACATGGCAGCAAGGGTTTTCCGGAGATGGAAGCTTCGGGAACATCCTGGAACCCCATTAATGCTTTGGAGGCAAGGACCTCCCCGCCAGGGCTGTTTGGCCGGTGTGTTTTCCTCGAGGGCAATGCTAGTAGCATCTCGATGCTTAGAAGGAGATCTACCCTTTGAGGATCAGCCGGTCTTGGAAGACCTGGGTTTGGTTACCTGGGATCCATGAGAGGAAGATGAAGCTCTGGACGACGTCTATGCAACAGATATTGCATCCGAGGCAAAGAGGGTGCCGAGTTTTGCAGCTCTGTTCTGCAGGCCTCTTTTGGTCATCTTTCTACAAAGGAGACACTACGATGGCAAATGATCAGGACCTAAACATTTGAGACACCAATCATGGGTGTCGGTAGCAGAAATGGTACTGCTACATTTTGAATATTTTTTGAAACCACTAGATGGTTTCTCCATTTTGGAAGAAAAGAGGGCCTAGTGCCCAAAATGGCGCCTAGCACCAAGAGGGGACAGACCCTCAAAAAAGAAGTTATTCTTTTTTTTTTTTTTTTTTTAGAAGAAAAGAAATAAGAAAATAAAGGCGGTACACCGGTATAGGCATCGACGGGAAGGCAGATGTGACCACAAAAAAGAAAATGTTCTGCGGTGACAGGGTTTGCTGCCTGTCGGCTCCGCGGAAAACAAAAAACTGAAGAGGGAGAGTTGGAAAGACGGGAAGGCAGTGGCGCAGACGCAGTGGGATGCTCCCAAAAGCTTTCCTATTGGACGCTGGTGAGCGTTCCGGCGCAGGCTCCGTCGGTGCCGACGATACCATATGTGAAGACTACTTTCCTGCTTGTTCCTGGAGATTGCCCTTTCCTTAAGGCCTGCTAGATCAGTCCAGACAAGCCAAGCAGAGGTGAAGACAGAGAAAAATCCAGAGTTTTCTGATGACTTCATCCTGTACTATATCTGAAGCAGTTAGAGGGCATACAACTCAATATTTGTGCCCAAGCCATGGATAAGAACCCCTGGCTGCACAAGCTCCAATGAGGGTAACAAGGACAAATGGTCCAAAGAACAGAAATATACTATATTCAGTAGCCTTTGCAGGCTGAAGGTCAGCTAAGAGGAATGCAGCCCGCAGGGCTAATCCACAAAAAACAGCTGATCAGATATCATATCAGTTAAACCCAGAACAGAGCCAGTCATACCAGAACATTACAAATCCTAAGAGCAGGACTCAAGGAAAAGAACATAATCCGCTAAGTAAGATGTCACCTTCCATATCATCCTACTAGGGCAGGCCAGACAAGTGAGACATACCAAAGCTATGCCTCCACTGGGCGGAAGATGACACAGCAGCCCTCAAAGCTTCTGCACTGAAGGCCAGGTCTGTCCAAGTGTGAACATCCAAGTGGTAGTGCTTGAAAAGTAGAAAGCGATGACCCTGCTGCCGCCCAGAAGATACCTATGGGAATGACCAAATTGTGCTTCGCTCAGGAGGAAGCCTGAGCCTGCATGGAATGAGTATGTAGACCTTCCAGGACTGGATGGTTTCACAATAGATAGCCTTGGCCTATCGTCTCCTTTATCCAGCAGGCCAAGGCAGATTTCATGGCTGCTTTGCCCTTTTATGTGCCTGAAAAAAGGATAAAGAGCCTGATTGACATACAGGAGGAGTTAGAAAAACTTTTAGGTACTGAAGAAACACTATCCTAAAGTCCAGCAGGTGAAAGTCCTTATCCTTCCCCTGACATCGTTCCCTAGAAAATGCAGGTAATCTCAAACAGACTATCTGGTTGATGTGAAAGGCCGACACCACCTTAGGCAGGAAAAGGATGACATGGGCGCCTCCCACTTGCTCCAGTGACCCTACTACTACTAATTTGTATAGCGCTACAAGGTGTACGCAGCACTGTACATATAGATGTAAGACAGTCCCCGCCTATCAGAGCTTACAATTTAATCAAGATTAAAAAACACCACAAAACTAGGAACTAAGAGAATGGCAAGATACACATAAGTAGTGGACAAGGAGCATCAGGATCCAAAAGCCGCCTTAAAGGTGTGTTTCAGCCTAGACTTGAATAGGGCCAGAGAAGAAGACCGACGCACCGATTCAGGTAGTTTGTTCCAGGCATATGGAGAAGCAAGATGGAATAAACGAAGCTCCAGGCAATGAGCTCCACATCCAGAGAAACTGGCATCAGTCATCAAGAGAAGCTACTGGAGATCAATTGTGGAGGCCCTTAAGCAGATGATCGGGCTGTTCCCACCATTTCAGGTTGGCCACCACCAATGGGGGAAGAGGGAGCGGATGCATGTGCTCAGACAACCATCTCGATGGTCGCCATCACTGATCCTAGGAGATGAAGGTAGACCCAAGCCTTGGGAATCTGCTGAACACTCTCTTCTCGTGCAGGAAACCTTCCCTGAGCTGGTATTAAACCATACCCCAAGGTACTGTAGTGACTGGGTATGCACTAGGAAGCTCCTGTCAGTCCATCAACTAGCCCAGACTGCAGAAACTGCACTATTCAGGCAAACACCCACAGGGCACCTGTATGTAATCTGGTTTGAAAGAGCCACTCGTTTAGATAAATCCCTTCTCACCATAGGGCAGTGGCTGCCACTACTGTTACCTTGTGAACATCCTCAGTGCAGTGGAGAGACCAAAGGGCAGAGCAGCAAACTGAAGTGGGAGCTGAGAAGTGGAAGAAGAGCTGCTAATATTCGTGGATGGGAATGTGGAAGTACGCTTTGGTCATGTTCAATGATGCAAGAAACTCTCCATGCCGGACTGCTGTTATGACAGACCTCAATGTCTCCATTTACTTATTTATTTAACTGGTTTTATATACCGTTTTTCTACAAGGTAAAACGGTTTACATAGAACAGGAAATAAAACATTTACATGGAACAGTTGGAATTATGCACATGCAACTTTGATACACAATAATTAAACATTGCAACACGAGGATGCTACAGCTCGCAATGAATAGTGCAGCGAGGGTTCTTCATGGTGCATCTAGGAGAGACCATGTAATGCCCCTTCTGAAACAGTTACATTGGCTTCCTATACAGGCCAGGATCATCTTCAAGACAGTGTTACTGACATTCAAAACGGTCAATAGTCTCTCCTCCTCCTCACTAACCGACCTCATCCAAACCATAGCCCCTAATAGATCAAGAAGATCCACAGCAATAAATACGCTAACGATTCCGAGAGAATTAACAAGATGCACCACGACAACTGCAAATAGGGCTTTCAGACTCTGTGCCCCAAGACTCTGGAACGCCTTACCAACAAACATCAGAGCAATCACTAACCTAACCCAGTTTAGAAAGGCCCTCAAACACTACCTTTTCCTCAAATACTTCCCAGAGAACACTGAATCACATCCCCACTCAAATATTTGTAGCTACACCAACACACCTAGTCAGCCAGGAGAACACACTTATCAAGGTGTCCTTGACCATTGAATCACATGTTACATTTATTCTGTGACTCTAGTGTGTAAATAGTTACCCTTGGTTATCCAAGTTTTGCTGCCCTGTTAATTGTAAACTCATGGATAACTAAATTACTCTAATAGCATGAGCTGTAATTCCAAACGTAACTTGACACTATCTAATGTGCTTGAATACGTGCAAACGATCACTTGCATTTACTTATATATTTTTTATCTAGCGGGTCTCAGACTTTTGTAGGGAGCTCTCGCATTGGCATTTGCCATTAACTGCTCCTTGTTTTAGCATCAACGACCCATTTTTTAAGTTTTATAGGACCCTGGTGCTGTAGGTTCAAGTGATTAAAAATAGACGTTCCAAATCGTGACAAGAATAATGTATAAAGTCAGGCTTATCTCAATATGGATCATCATATTGAGATAAGCCTGACTTTATACATTATTCTTGTCACGATTTGGAACGTCTATTTTTAATCACTTGAACCTACAGCACCAGGGTCCTATAAAACTTAAAAAATGGGTCGTTGATGCTAAAACAAGGAGCAGTTAATGGCAAATGCCAATGCGAGAGCTCCCTACAAAAGTCTGAGACCCGCTAGATAAAAAATTTATAAGTAAATGCAAGTGATCGTTTGCACGTATTCAAGCACATTAGATAGTGTCAAGTTACGTTTGGAATTACAGCTCATGCTATTAGAGTAATTTAGTTATCCATTGGCTCAACTGTAACATTACTCACAAGTTTCAAGACCAATTAAGATTGAATTGTAAACTCAGGCATATGTATCCTGCCTGATTTTTTCTGTTCCATGTAAACCACGCTGATGCCGAATAGTGCGGTATATAAGAAATTGTAAATAAATAAATAAAATGCTTACAAAGAGCAAATTAAACTATTTACAAGCAGCTTATGTGTAAATGAAAGGTCCTCAGGTGAGCATTGATGCCCTTGATACCAAAGATTGGGCCTGAAGGAGCCATTCTTCTTTGGCACTACAAAGTAAATGGAATATTGGCCTTTGTCCCTTTTTGCGGGCAGTACCAGCATTATGGCCTGGAGACTGAGGAGCCCTTCTAGAGTAGGCTAAATGGCAGTCCTCTTGGCTACAGACCTGTGTGGAGATATCAGGAAGGTGTCCGGGATGGGGTCCTTGCATTCCAGCACATAATCAAACCAAATGATTTCGGGCATCTACCAGTCTGAGGTTTCATGGGCCCATTCCTGGAAGAAGAGATGAAACTGGCCACAGACAGGAGGCAACCCAGAATGGGCCCCCAACCCATCATTGTGTCTGATGGGAGACTCCAGAATTGAGGAAGCTGCCGCTTCATGGGGCCCACAAGTCCTTCAAAAGTACTGGACTCCAGGACAGGATAAAGAACATGAGGGAAGAAAGAACAACCTCCCTGGATGATACTTTTGAGTCCTGAAATGCAGAGATTCCTAGTAGCAGAAGAGAGGACAGCATGAAGCAGAGGAAGGGCAACATTTCCCATTCCCCTTAGGCTGATCTTATGGAAGACAATGAGGTCTGGAAGCTCCCAGCTCCTTGACCAGCTTCTCCAAAAAACAAGCTTCCCCTTAAAGGGAAGTCCAGATTACTGGGGCTTAGACACTATCTTCTGCCCAATGGTGAAGCTAAAGCCAACGACACATCACCATGGAAAAAGCAATATCTTTGGCCACCAAATGGGCCAACCTATACATGGCATCTGCCAAAAAGGCCACCGACGACTCCAGGAGCAAATGGTATCCCTGTGGGAGCCACTGGATCCAATGGAGCAGGGCATGAGCCATAAGACTTTCACAAACAATGGCATGGAGAATAAGGGAAGCCTTCAGAATGGCCACTACCTTGCATCCTCCTGATCCTCCTTCAGGGCTGCACCATTCTCCATTGAAATATTAGTGCACTTAGTAACTGCTGCCACCTGTGTATACACCCGAGACAACCACATCCACACAACCAGATCCGCCTAAGGAAGAGCGCAGAATTTACTCATGACTTTGACCCTTTCATAAGGGCGGTATGTGAGTCCAATTCCATGTGGATCATGCTCTTCAGAACCTCCAGAAAGGAAAATGCTTGTCCTTACCCTCCCCGTCTCAGGCACATTTAGAACAAACCCGTCACTCGGCCTTCTTTTTTCTCGGCCCCGCACTCTGGAACGCCTTGCCACCCTCCCTCCGTCTGGAATCCTCACATCCTAAGTTTAAAGAGTTACTGAAAACTTATTTATTCCAACGAGCTTTTGACCTCCCTCCTAACGTCCCTCCCTGAGTATTTGTCAGTTTGTGTCTGGTGTAGTTATTGTGTTTCTTACACTGTCCTTTCCCTCTTTCCTATTTTACTATGGCGTTCCTTTTCCATAGTTTAGTAGCGTGGACCTTTTTTATTTATTGTAAACCGCTTTAATGTTCCGGCCAAAGCGGTATATAAAATGGAGAAATAAAGATAAAGATAGGGTTTTCTGACCCTTTGGAGGAGGAGATGCATCCGAGACTCCTGCTCTACTGACCCAGCCTCCGAGAGCTGCAAAGCAGAAGAAACTTGACCAATCAAGGCTGCCAGCTCCTCTTTCTGAAACAGATGAGAGAATGATCCTGGTCATCCTGCGTTTGAGTCATCTTCTTCACAAATGGAGTCACTGTCTCATCTCCCTGAACTCCCATCACAATCATGAGCACAGAAGAACTGATCCAAGTTCCCCAAATCTATCATCTTCCAGGGGTGCTTCTGCAGAGGGGGCAACACATTGAAAGGCTGCCCTCTGAGCAAGAGGGGAAGGAGGAAGTGGACCCAGAGGCCAAACTGCCATGCTAGAAGGACCATGCCCGCTGAGGAAAGGAGAATTCTGGATATGACAGGCCAGAGGCATGGGGCATACTGTCTACCTTGGACACCCTCCTTTACCAGTAGGCAGGCAGGTAGACAGGCTGTACATAGGGAATCCCGCTGGGTAAGCTCTGGTGGGCTAAAATCCAAAGAGCTAGTGGAGGGATCCTGAGCAGGAATGCTGTCTCTTCTTGCAGCAGCTGTAAAGCTGAAGAAGCAAAGGAGACATTTCCACCAACTGCAAATGACCCCATAAGAGATGAGCAGAAGCCTCAGTGCCAAGGAGACAGAAAAAAGGCAAAAAGGCTGTGACCCCTCCTAGAAGAGCATTGCCTTTGTCAATCAGAGTGGTTTCCAGAAGCAAGTCCTTCTATTCCAATAAAGCATGCTGAAGTAAGTTGCACTTATAGCATGTGCACCAAGAATGTGGAGTTATCGCATGTTGCAGTGCGTCAATGGCACACAATAAAGGTGCATAGAGACAACGCATACTTGCGTATGCAAGTACTGCATGTGCCTACAAAAGGATACCGTCTGTGCCATGTGCTGGGAGAACACAGCCAAGCGCAGGCAGTGTGTGCCTACAATGCAATCAGGAGGCAGGAACCAAGGGGAAACCACCCCCCACAAACACCAATGGTTCTACTCTGGTGCCTGGCAAATGCCCCACTGACCAGCAAAAATCTAGGACCACCACAGACACCTTTACAAAGAAGCACAGAAGCATAGATTTGGTACAGAGACAGGTATTAAGATCTGGAACTCACCTCCAGGGAGACCAATTAGCAACAGTGCTAGGTTCAATGCTACATCCCCTGCAGCCAAGTCCTGAAGACATATCTCTTGAAACCTTCATCCAGTCTTTAGGGGAAAGCTGGGGAAGGAGGAGAGGAAGGGGGCACTGAGGCTGTGATAGGCTCAAGGTCTTGATCCAACAATTTGGCTGTTCAACCGGCCCTTAAACAGGATAAGAATGAGGGAACTGAGCAGACATCCCTCCTCCTTGGCAACCAAGGAGAGTACTGGTTTTAAGAGAGACCAAACGGATGTCTCCCACATCAAGCTCATGTGAGAAAGTCCTTTCTAAGAGTGGTTACTCACAAGCTAAATCAATCTTTCCTCAAAATCTAGAAAGAGCTGCTCAGATGTGTCCATACCCTGCCAAAGACAAAGAAATACTGAATGGTATGCCCTCTTGCTGCTTCAGATATAGTACAGGATAAGGTCATCAAAAGACTGGATTTTTCTCCGTCTCCACCTCTGTTGGTTGGGGGAACATAACCCACTTCTCTGGACTGGCCTAACAGGACAATATGGAAAACAGTTAAAACTAACAAAATACAAGTGTGACAAGGCAGTGGCAAAAGCCAGAAGGATGCTGGGTTGCATACACAGAGGAATTATCAGCAGAAAGGAAGAGGTACTGATGCCATTGTAAGTCGCTGGTGAGGCCTCACTTGGAATACTGTGTTCAGTTTTGGAGACCATATCTCACAAAGGATATAAAAAGACTGGAAACAGTCCAGAGAAATGCAACCAAAATGATTTGGAGCCTGCATCAGAAGACTTATGAGAAGAGACTTGAAGACCTAAATATCTACACTCTGGAGGAGAGGAGGGACAGGGGAGATTTGATTCAGACCTTCAAATACTTAGAATATTAATGAACAAACAAAACTCTTCCAAAGAAGGGGGAAGCTGTAAAACTAGAGGGCATAACCTGAAGCTACAAGGGGCTAAACTGAAAGGCAATGTCAGGAAATACTTTTTCACTGAAAGGGTGGTGGATGCTTGGAATGCCCTCCAGTTGGAAGTGATGGGGGCAAATACAGTGACAGAATTCAAAATGGCATGGGAAAGACACAGTGGGTCCCTTTATAGCAAGAGGATAAAATAAAAAACAAACATAACCATCTCTTATATCTCAACAAATAGAGGAGACCTACACAGAGCGGTGGGTACACCTCTAAACAAAGGCATGGGGAGGGGTGACCTGCATGAGCAGCAGGTGAACCTACTCTTGCCCCCTTGCTGGGTAGACTAGACGGACCATACAGAGTAGTTACTCACCTGTAACAGGTGTTCTCCAGGAGCAGCAGGAATCAGTCCTCACATATGGGTGACGTCGGCGCCGACTGAGCCCTCGTGCGGAGCATTTCCCCAGCTTTCAAAAAAAGCCTTTGGGAATTGCAGCGCGCATGCGCGGTCCCCTTCCCGCCCAAGGGTGCCATCTTGCTCAGTCTGATGACATAGCTAAAGACAGCAAAAAAATTAGCAAAAATAAATCATATGACTGCAACTCCAAGGGGAGGAGGGAGGGTTGCGAGGACTGATTCCTGCTGCTCCTGGAGAACACCTGTTACAGGTGAGTAACTACTCTTTCTCCAGGACCAAGCAGGAAGTCAGTCCTCACATATGGGACTCCCCAGCTTAAGGCTACCGGAGACCTCAAGCCGAAAAAATGAGCTCCCTCTGGCTCGTCAGTACGTAAGGAAGGAATCTTCTCTGAGAACGCCCCCGACCGGTAGCCCAACACCAGGGTCGGAGGGTAGGAGTTGCCTAAACCCCAAAGAGATTATGGAGTACTGCCTGTCCGAAAGCACTGTCCCTGCGGGACTCCCGCTCAAGGCAGTAATGGGCCGCAAAAGTCTGGCTTGAAGACCAAGTAGTGGCCCGGCAGATGTCTGCCAACGGAACAGAGCGGAGATGAGCCACTGACACAGCCTTCGCCCTGACACAATGAGCCGTGACTCGATCCTCTAACGAGAGGCCGGCTGCCCCATAAGCCCAGGTGATACAGTCAGCGACCCATATGGACAAAGTACGCTTGGAGACAGGTAACCCTAACTTATTGGGGTCAAAAGAAACGAAGAGCTGAACAGCCCTCCGATGCTCCCGCGTACGGTCAAGGTAGAAGGATAACGCCCTCCTACAGTCCAGGGTATGCAGGACCATCTCAGCCCGGTTGGCATGCGGCCTGGGAAAGAAGGTCGGAAGAACCACCTCCTGATTGAGGTGAAAAGGGGAGACAACCTTAGGGAGAAACTTCGGGTGAGTCCGTAAGACTACCCTATTCCTGTAGAACCTAGGGTAAGGGGGATCAGACACTAGTGCCTGAAGTTCACTTACTCGCCTAGCAGAGGTAAGAACTACCAGAAACAAGGTTTTCCAGGAGAGAAAACGGAGAGGGCAGGTAGCCATAGGTTCAAATGGCGGACAAGTAATCCGCTGTAAGACCACATTCAGATCCCACTCAGGGGCTGGTGGACGTAAAGGAGGCTTAAGCAGGAGGAGGCCTCTGAGAAAATGAGCCACCAAAGGGTGGTTGGAAAGAGGCCTTCCATCCACTGGCGAGTGGTGCGCTGAGAGAGCACTGAGGTGAACCCTGACAGAGTTGGATTTGAGGCCTAGATTTGAGAGGTAAAGCAAATATTGCAATACTACCGCTACCAAGCACGAGAAGGGATTCTCGCTGTGCTGAGCACACCATGCGGAGAATCTACGCCACTTAAGAGCGTAGGATTTCCTGGTGGATTGCCGTCTAGAAGCCAAGACCACATCTTCCACCTCTCTAGGCAGTAGTAGGGGAGCTAGGACAACCCTTTCAGCAGCCAGGCCATCAGATGAAGGGACTGGAGTTTGGGGTGCAAGAGAGATCCCTGTTCCTGAGACAGGAGTTCGTGTTGAATCCCCAGAGGAAGAGGAGTGTCCACCGCCAGTTGGAGCAGAAGTGGGAACCACGGTTGCCTCGGCCACCTGGGGGCTTATCAGAATCATGGAGGCCCCGTCCTTGAGGACTTTCAAAAGTGTTCTGGACTAGTGGTGTGGGAGGAAACGCATACAGTAGGCCTGTGGACCACGGGATCAGAAACGCATCTGCTGCTACTCTGAGAGGATGCGGTTGTCTGGAACAGAATCTCGGGAGTTGCCGGTTCAGAGGGCTGGCGAAAAGATCCATGGTGGGGAGGCCCCACCTCAAAGATCTGCTGAACCACCAATGGATTCAACCTCCATTCGTGTGGTTGCAGGATTCTGCTCAGTCTGTCCACCAGGTAATTTTCCTGACCAGGGAGGTAGACAGCTTTGAGGAGGATTCAGTGATTGACGGCCCAAGAGCACAGCCGTTGTGTTTCCTGACAGAGAAGGAAGGAGCCCGTGCCCCCTTGTTGGTTCACGTAGAACATGGCAACTTGATTGTCCGTCTGGACCAGCACAGACTGGTGAGATGTGAGGTGGGAGAAGGCTCTCAGAGCTAGGCGTATCACCCGTAGCTCCAGGAAGTTTATCTGCTGAGCAGCCTCCCAAGGGGTCCAGAAACCCTGAGTACATGCCCCTTGGCAATGTGCTCCCCAACCTAGAAGAGAAGCATCTGTCGTCAGCACTTGAGAATGCGGAGGGGATTGAAAAAACACTCCGAGTACCAGATTCGGAAGATGAAGCCACCATTGCAGAGAGGAGACGAGCAGGGCGGATATTCTTATTGAGTCTGCGAGGCTCCCCGTGGCCTGATGCCACTGAGTTCAAAGGCTCCACTGAGCAGGACGCAAGTGCAGGAGGGCATTGGGGGTTACATGAACCGTGGAAGCCATATGGCCGAGACGTCTCAGGAATTGCCTGGCGGAGACCAGGGAATCGCTGTGAAACTGCCTGGCTAGATCCATCAACCTTTGGGCTCTGTCCAATGGCAGAAAAGCCTTCGCCTGAAGAGTGTCCAACCTTGCTCCTATGAATTCTAAGTTCTGGGATGGGAGCAAAGTGGACTTGGCGAAATTTATGACAAACCCCAAGTGCTGAAGCAGAGCCACAGTGCGAAAGGTGGCTTAAGAACATAAGAACATAAGATATGCCATACTGGGTCAGACCAAGGTCCATCAAGCCCAGTATTCTGTTTCCAACAGTGGCCAATCTAGGTCATACGTACTGTGGTGAACAGCGCCCTCCTGAGCCTATGAAGACGGATGAAAATCCTGAGGTTCAGCAGGATTTATGCCTATTTGAGAAACCAAGAAAGAAAGAGAGACTCTATTCCACAGAGCTGAGCATGGAGACCAGCCCAGGGGAGGAGTCCTGCAGTCCTGATTGGGCACACCCTCCCCTTGGAAGGGGCGTGTCCAGGAAAGAACGTGGTTTTAAACCAGAGCATGGCTTTGCTAGTCAGAAGAAGAAGAGAAAGAAGGAGAAGCAGGAGAATGACTGGAAGGCCAGAAGACAGTATGCTGATACTGGGGAACCTGGCATTGGAAGGAGACCTGCAAAGTTCTATTCAGAGGCAGTGAGTAGAAGTCCCAAGGAGAGAGGACCTCGCCCTGAAATAGACAACCGTTGGAAGGCACAGCCCTGGGAAAGGAAGCCTTCAAGGCAGGCACAAGAAAGAAAACAATCATTCTGTGAAGCACCGTTTGAGCCAGAGAGCAACAAACAGTCTAACAGCTGGAGAACGTTGGAGCCATCTGAAGTCAGAACGGCATGGCAACAAGTAAGTGAATTGCCACAAAGTTTCCAGGCTGAACGTAAAGCTAACTCTCCTGTGTGTGAAACAATAGCAAAAGAGACTAGCAGTTACTCTGATACAATTAATCTAAGAGAGGAGAAAATAAACAGCCTTAAGCCAGAGGGAAGTTGTATAGCTGATAGCAATTCCCTATCTCACAAACAGCAGGCTGAATTGCTCCTACAGAGTTTTAAGCAGTTTTTAGAGTTGCAAGCTAGAAGACAGCCAGTGTTACCAGAAGCCAGTAATTCCATACAGCTTGAAGAATTAACACAAGATAATACAGACTTACCAGATTGTGAGAGCATGGATTGCACGGTCTGCTGTGTAGAGATGCCAAGCTGAAGGAAACTGCTTTTTACCGTATGTGAATTGAATGCTACGGAGCTGTTGTATTGCCTTGCTGAGAAAGCTCTAATTATGTGCACCTGATTCCCCAGCACTGTGAAGGTAACAGTGGCTGAAAGAGGCTGCAGTGAATCTAACTGACCTCTTGGGGCAAAGTGAGTAATTTGCTTAGAAGTGAAAAGCAGCAGTTATACTTTAAGTTGCCTTTATCCTAAGTTTTCCTGTTAGCATTTGAAGCACATATTTTGTTTGCATTTATTTGCCATGTGATGGAACAATATCCTTTACTATAATAAATATACTGGAAACCCCATAACTACAACTCTTTATTTCGGAGCGAGAGGAGCAGGAACTACAATACCCAGCATCCCCTGGATACAGGCTACTCTCCTTCCTCACGAAGCATCAGACCGCCGCTCCTGTCTTTAGCCCTAAGGCCGGGCAGGAGCGCCGCAGTACCTAGCAGTTTCCCCAAGGGACACAGGTTCCACAATGCTTGTATTGGTTCAAGCATTGATATCCTGGGTCCCTTCTTAATAATGGTTTATGGACCTTTCCTCCAGGAACTTGTCCAAACCTTTTTTAAACCCAGCTACACTAACAGCCTTTACTACATACTCCGGGAACAAATTCCAGAGTTTGATTACACGTTGAGTGAAAAAATATTTTCTTTTATTAGTCTTAAATAGTTTACCCTGTAGCTTCATTGCATGTCCCCTAGTCTTTCTATATTCTGAAAAGGTAAACAATCGATCTACGTTTACCCGTTCCACTCCGTTCATTAATTTATAGACTTCTATCATATCTCCCCTCAGCCGTCTCTATTCCAGGTTAAAGAGCCCCAACCTTTTTAGCCTTTCTTCATAGGAGTATCCTTCCATCCCCTTTACCATTTTGGTGGCTCTTCTCTGAACCTTTTCTAAAATCGCTATATCCTTTTTAAGATACGGCGACCAGAATTGCACACAATATTCAAGGTGCGGTCTCACCATGGAACGATATAGAGGCATTATAATATCTTTTGTTTTATTTTCCATTCCTTTCCTTATCATACCTAGCATTCTATTTGCTCTCTTGGCCGCCGCTGCACACTGGGCCGAGGGTTTTAACATGGTATCCACAATGACGCCTAAATCTTTTTCCTGGGTGGTGGTTCCTAATGTGGAACCTTGCATCGTGTAACCATAGTTTGGGTTCTCCTTCCCTAGGTGCATAACCTTGCACTTGTCCACATTAAATTTCATCTGCCATTTTGATGCCCAGTCTTCCAATTTATCAAGATCCTCTTGCAATTTTCCACAATCCTCTTGGGGTTTAACAACTTTAAATAGTTTTGTGTCATCTGCAAATTTGATAACCTCACTCGTTATTTTATTTATTTATTTATTTTATTTTATTTAGCTGCATTTATATCCCGCTTTTCACCGGGTCAAAGCGGTTGGGGGATACATTTAACACGAGGGGATATGAGACACATACACTAATACAGGGAACATGCGCAATGGAGGGTTAAGTGGCTTGCCCAAGACCACAAGGAGCACCTGTGGGACTAGAAACCCCAGTCCTTTCGGCCCAAAGTTGCTGTCCTCTAGTGGGATTTGAACCACCAACCTTTCGGCCTGTAGTACCTTACCCCAAACACAAGGCCACTGCTCCCTCCCTTCCACTTTCCAGGTCATTTATGAATATGTCAAAAAGCAGCGGACCCAGCACAGATCCCTGGGGTATACCACTATTCACCTTTCTCCATTGGGAAAATTGCCCATTTAGCCCTACCCTCTGCTTTCTATCTTTTAACCAGTTCCTGATCCACAATAGTACACTGCCCTCCTATCCCATGACTCTTTAGTTTTGCCAAAAGTCTTTGATGAGGGACCTTGTCAAAGGCTTTCTGAAAGTCCAGATACACAATATCAACCGACTCACCTTTGTCCACCTGATTATTCACTCCTTCAAAAAAACATAACAGATTAGTAAGACAAGATCTTCCTTGTCTAAAGCCATGTTGGCTGTCTTCCATTAGGTCATGACTATCTACATGCTGAGTAATTTTATTCTTTATGATGGTTTCTACCATTTTTCCCGGTACTGATGTCAGGCTCACCGGTCTGTAGTTTCCCGGATCACCCCTGGAACCCTTTTTAAAAATTGTTGTTACATTGGCGATCCTCCAATCTTCAGGTATTAGAGATGATTTTAATGATAGTTCACAGATTACTAATAGCAGGTCTGCAATCTCATATTTCAGTTCTTTCAACACCCTTGGATGTATACCATCCGGCCCAGGTGATTTGCTACTCTTCAGTTTATCTCAGGGGTCTCAAACTCAAATTGCTTTGAGGGCCGAATGAGGACTTGTAAAGTAACCCGGGGGCCGCATAAGACGCGGGGCCTCATTTGCATAAGGGGCCTCATTTGCATAAATATTTGCATAATGTTACCATGCACTAACTTTTAGTAAACATGCCTCTTTAATGAGTGCATGGATAAAGAAAGACTAAAAGATTTAGAAACAGGAAGACAATAATTAAACTGGGAACCCCAAAAGCCAAACTTGGAATGTACAACAACACTGTAGAAATAAAACTATAAATTAATTTCCTCTTGTACTAAACAAAGCGCAAACATTAATGATGCACATTTCCCAGAGCTGACATATTCCAGTTAATAAATTCAAAATAAAGAGATATTTTTCTACCTTTTGTGCATTTTTTTTCAGTTGCAATTGTTCCAGCCACTTTCTTCTGGTTTCTTCATGTCTTCTGCTAACTCTCCATCGTCTGCTGTCCATTTGCCCTTTCTTCTCTCCTAGTTTTTTTTCCATTCTCTCTCTACATCTGCTTTAACATACTAATCTTTCTCCTTTTTCTCTTTCCTCATTCCTATTTCATCCACTCAAATTTTACCCCTCCATCCTCAATCCCCACTTACTCTCCCAATACCTGGCCAATTGTAGATTTGTCTTCTCTCCCAGACAAAATATTTTTCCCCTCTCCATTTCACTTTCCCAGCTCCATCCCATTCTAATCCTCCCCCAACATCAGCTCCCTTCTAGTTCCAGCCCCACCCAGCATACGCTCCCTTCTAGTCCCTGCATCAGTCCATTTCCAATCCTAGCCCCCCATCAGCCCATTTCCAATCCTAGCCCCCCATCAGCCCATTTCCAATCCTAGCTCCCTCCCCTCACAGCCCATTTCCATTCCAAGCCCCCTCCCCATCAGCCATTTGCAGTTCAAGCCCCCCTTCCAATCAGCCCACCTCCAGTCCTAACCCCCATCTGCCCATTTCCAGTCCTAGCCCCCACCATAGCCCATTACCAGTCATAACCCCCCCCCCTGCCAATAGCCCACTTCCAGCCCTAACCCCCATTACCCCATTTCAGTCAGCCCCTCCATAGCTCATTACCAGTCCTAACTCCCCCCATCAGCCCACTTCCAGTCCTTCCTAACCCCCACCTGCCCATTTCCAGTCCTAGCCCCCACCATAGCCCATTACCAGTCATACCCCCCCTGCCAATAGCCCATTTCCAGTCATAACCCCCCCTGCCAATAGCCCATGTCCAGTCATAACCCCCCCCCTGCCAATAGCCCATTTCCAGTCCTACCCCCCCCTGCCAATAGCCCATTTCCAGTCCTACACCCCCCCCCTGCCAATAGCCCATTTCCAGTCCTACCCCCCCCCTGCCAATAGCCCATTTCCAGTCCTACCCCCCCCCCTGCCTATAGCCAATTTTAAGGCCTCCCCCCCCCCCTGCCATTAGCCCATTTCCAGTAATACCCCCCCCCTGCCAATAGCCCATTTCCAGTCCTACCCCCCCCCCCAATAGCCCATTTCCAGTCCTACACCCCCCCCTGCCAATAGCCCATTTCCAGTCCTACCCCCCCCCCCCGGGTAAATAAAAAAACACCTGGCTTCTTCTGCTGCTGCTGCTGCTGCAGCAGAAAATCAGCTGTCCCGCGGCCCCTTCCTCTCTGCCCGGAGATCCCTCATTGTGCTTCATCAGCGTGTGCTTCTTAAGCCGCGAAGAGAGTATTTCCCTCTCGCGCGGCTTAAGCCTATTCACTTGTCAAGCCTCGCGAGAGGGGAATACTCTCTTCGCGGCTTGAAAAGCACACGCTGATGGAGCACAATGAAGGATCTCCGGGCAGAGAGGAAGGTAACGCAGCACAGCTGATTTTGCTGCTTGAGCAGCAGAAGCCCGTTTTAAAAAAAAAATTGACAGTCGATTCTGCCGCTGCCACGACGGCAACGGCAGAAGCAAGGCTTTTTTTATTTCCCTCCGTCGCGGGCCGCACAACCTTCTCTCGCGGGCCGCATGCGGCCCGCGGGCCGCGTGTTTGAGACCCCTGGTTTATCTAATAGTTGTAATATATCTTCCCGATGTATCGATATTTCGTCCAATTCTTCCACACCTTTAAATACCACCTCAGTCATGGGTAACATCCCTATATCTTCCTCAGTAAAGACTGAAGCAAAGAATTCATTCAATCTCTCCGCTATCGCCTTGTCGCCTCTTAGTGCTCCTTTAACCCCTTTATCATCTAATGGACCAACTGACTCTCTCACAGGATTTTTGCTACGAATGTACTTGAAAAGGTCTTTACTTCGCGTTTTTTGCTTCCGCAGCAAGCTTCTTCTCAAATTCTCCCTTTGCCTGCCTTATCAATGCCTTGCATTTGACTTGCCAGTGCTTGTGCTGTTTCCAGGTTTCGTCGTTTGGCTCTTTTTTCCATTTCCTGAAAGATGCTTTTTTGGCAACAGCCTCTCTGACCTCACCTTTAAACCATGCTGGCAGTTTTTTGGACTTCCTTCCACTTTTCTTTAAGCGTGGAATACAGCTGGTCTGGGCTTCCAAGATAGTATTTTTCAACAATAGCCAAGCCTGATGTACGTCTTTAACCTTTGCAACTGCTCCTTTTAGTTTTTTCTTAACTGTTTTCCTCATTTTATCATAGTTTCCCTTTCGAAAGTTAAAAGGTAGTACTGTGGATTTCCTTACTATCCCTCCTCCACTAATTAAATCAAAGGCGATCATGCTATGATCACTATTGCCAAGTGGCCCCAACAACCTTATCTCTTGCACTAGATCTGGTGTTCCACTAGGTCTAATATGGCTTCCCCTCTGGTCGGTTCATGAACCAGCTGCTCCAAGAAGCAGTCATTTATTTCATCTAGGAACTTTATCTCCCTAGCATGTCCTGACGTGACACTGACCCAGTTGATACCGGGGTAGTTGAAATCACCCATTATTATTACTGCACTGTAACTTTTGTTAGCTTCCTTGATTTCTTTGAGCATTTCATCATCCATTTGGTCATTCTGGCAAGGCGCTCGATAGTACACCCCCACTACCATCGCCTTCCCCCTTTTACATGGAATTTCAATCCATATAGATTCTACAGCAGATTTTGTTTCATGCAAAACTTTAATCCTTTCTGACTCAATGCCCTCTCTAACAGAGAGCAACCCCTCCAGCAATTTGATCAGCTCTATCATTACGATATAGTTTGTACCCAGCTATCACAGTGTCCCACTGGTTGTCCTCCTTCCACCATGTCTCTGATATTCCAATCATATCTAACCTTTCATTTAGTGCTATATATTCTAACTCTCTCATCTTATTTTTTAGACTTCTAGCATTTGCATACAAGCATTTTAGAGAATGTATTTTACTCATATTAATTTGGCTATTGTTAGACATGGGTAATTTGGGATCTTTAAGCTTAGTCTGCTCCATACTTGAGGGCATTTGGGCTACTTTACTCTTTTGTGGAACCTCTCTGCTTTTGGTAGTATCCTTCAAAGATACATTCTTCCGAACCATCCGCTCTTGGGCAACTGTCGGCTTTCCCCTAATATCTAGTTTAAAAGCTGCTCTATCTCCTTTTTAAAAGTTAATGCCAGCAGCCTGGTTCCATCCTGGTTAAGGTGAAGCCCATCCCTTCAGAAGAGCACCTCCTTTCCCAGAATGTTCCCCAGTTCCAAACAAATCCAAAACCCTCATCTCTGCACCACTGTCTCATCCACGCATTGAGACTCCAGAGCTCTGCCTGCCTTTTGGGTCCTGCGCGTGCAACAGGAAGCATTTCGGAGAATGCTACCCTGGAAGTTCTGGATTTCAACTTCCTACCTAAAAGCCTAAATTTAGCCTCCAGAACCTCCCTACCACATTTTCCTATGTCATTGGTACCGACATGTACCAAGACAGCAGACTCCTCCCCAGCACTATCTAAGACCTTATCTAGGTGGCGCGTGAGGTCCGCTACCTTCGCACCAGGCAGGCATGTTACCAGGCGATCCTCACGTCCACCAGCCACCCAGCTATCTACATGCCTAATGATCGAATCACCGACTATAATGGCTGTCCTAACCCTTCCCTCATGGGCACATGGCCCTGGAGAAACTTCCTCGGTGCGAGAGAGTTTTACATCACCTGGAGGACAGGTCCTAGTTACAGGATCACTTCCTGCCACACCAGGGTGATGCTCTCCTGTCACGTGACCTCTCTCCTCCATGGCAACAGGGATGCTGCCAGACTGGAGGTGGGACTTCAGGACTATATCCCTGTAGGTCTTGTCTATGTACCTCTCTGTCTGTCTTATGCTTTCCAAGTCTGCTACTTTAGCCTCTAGAGAACGGACTCGTTCCCTGAGAGCAAAGAGCTCCTTGCACCTAGTGCACACGTAAGACCTCTCACCAACTGGGAGAAAATCATACATGTGACACTCAATGCAAAAGACTGGAAAGCCCCCATCCCGCTGCTGGACTGCTGTCTGCATCTTAGTTTTAAGTTTGTGTTGAGATCTAAGTTCTTTACTTACTAAGGGTTGCTATGGATATTTATACTAATAAAACTGTACCTAATACGTGTAATATACCTTGTTCACCTGAAGCTTAACTAATCTCAGGTCCTTAGTGTATGACTGATTTGGGTAATGAGCTTCACCTGAGAGCACCTCCTGTCTTTTAAGATGTGTAAGTACCTATAAAGCTACGATTATCCCAAGGGAGGGAGGGAAATAACACTTATTAAAAGAGGGCTGCTACACAGTACCCTGTCTTGTGCTGCTGAGGTAAGCTAAATTCTGATTTGATTTAAATTATAGCTCTTAGCTGCTGCTAGGCTCTAACTTCTTATGAAATTTAAACTACACGCTCTCTGCTGGGTTCTAAATTTAACCAGAAAGCTCTCTTCTGTGTTTTAAATTTAAACTAAAAGTACTTTGCTGTTACTAGGCCCTGAGTGACTATTACATTTAAACTATAAGCTCTCTGCTGGGTATGAAATGTAACCAGGAAGTTCTCCTCTGTGTTTTATATTTAAACTTAAACTGCTGCTACTAGGCCCTGACTGATTTAACAAAAAATAGTGGGTTCACAGATTAATTAGCTTTAATACAAAGAATTCCTTTTAGAAAATTACCAGAAGTATATACTCACAGTTGCAGATCTCTCTTCAGAAGTAACAGTCCCTTTTTCTAGCTTGACTGGCCTCTTGGGAAGACTGGCCCCTGATGAGCCAGTCGTCCAGGTATGGAAACACAAAAAGACCCTGAAGCCTCAGGTAGGCCGCCACCACCGCCAGGCACTTGGTGAACACCCTGGGGGCGGAGGTCAGGCCAAAGGGCAGTACTCTGTACTGGTAGTGGTTTCCTCCCACAACAAATCTGAGATATTGTCTGTGGTCTGGATGAATAAGGATGTGAGTATAAGCATCCTTTAGATCTAAGGAGCATAGCCAATCTCCCTGCTGGAGGTAGGGCAGCAGGATTCCAAGGGTAAGCATCTTGAACTTTTCCCTCTCCAGGAACTTGTTGAGGTTGCGCAAGTCTAGGATGGGTCTGAGGCCTCCTGTTCTTTTTGGTACCAGAAAGTACCTGGAATAAAAGCTGTGACCCCTCAGGTGGTGGGGCACCGGTTCCACAGCCTGTTCCTTTAGCAGATTTGCTAACTCCTGAAGGAGTAGGTCCCTGTGCAGAGGGAGTCTTGGAGGCTCCCCTGGAAAATAGGAGGGAGGTACCTGGTGAAAATGGAGAAGATAGCCCTTTTGGACTATATGGAGCACCCAGGTATCTGATGTGACGGCTGACCACCTGTGGGCAAAGTGGGCCAGTCAGCCTCCTGTGCTGATGTGAGCCAGCTGAGGAGAAGAGGCTATACTTTCTGAGTCAAAAACCCCCACCCTGCTGAGCAGGGGCCGGTGTTGGTGGCTTGGGGGCCTTCTGCCTACGGGGCCCATGACCCTGCCCCTTAGCCTGCTGACCCTGTTGGGGAGCTGCAGAGGCCTGATAATGAGGGTACTGTTTATAGGCAGATGACTTCCTCGGGTAAAAGGTCTTTTTTCCCAAGGCCTTCTTTTTCTGAGAAGGGGCAGAGGTTTTTCTGGACAGCCTAGTCCAGGTCAGAGTCTCGGTCTCGAGTTCTGCAGCCTTTTCAGCCATGGGCTTGCCAAAGAGGTTTTCACCTCGGCAGGGGACATCGACCAACTTGTCCTGTAACCATGGCTCGAGATCGGATGACTGTAGCCAAGCCTGTCGGCGGGCACCGATGCCGGCCCCGGCTACTCGGGCCCAAGCCTCGAAGCCATCGTAGGCTGCTCGAGAGAGAAACTTCGAGCACTCTCGAATACTAGTGGACAAGGCCTGGAACCTCTGCAAAGGTTCCTCGGAGAGACCAGCAGAGAACCCGGCAATCTCCTTTGCCAGGTCTCGGAGATACATGCCCATGTAGAGCTGGTATGTCTGGACACGGCAAGCAAGCATAGAGCCCTGGAAGCACTTCTTACCGAGGGCATCCAGGTTCCGGGCCTCCCGGCCAGGAGGCACCGAGGAGTGCATCTTCTGACTTTTCAGTTGATGCATGGCCGATTCCACAACCATGGAGTGGTGCGGTAATTGTGCCTTTTGGAACCCGGGGCTCTTGCGGACTCGATAGATGAAATCGACCCGCTTGCTTAACACTGGCGTCGAGGCCGGGGTCTCCCACATGCGGAAGAGCAGCCGCTCCAGCATTGGAGGAACCGGTACAGTAAAGGCCTCCTTCGGGGGAGAGTCATACTGGAGGGCCTCGAGCTCCTCGGGGAAGGCCAAGGCCTTGGCCATATCCCGCACGAAGTCCGAGAACCGGGTATCCTCCGGTGGGGATCGTCTCCGAGGTTCGGACTCCGGCGAGTCCGATGGGACACACCAAGTCCGATAGGTGTCGGGTGACTCTTCGTCCTCTGTCTCCCAGCCCTACTCCTTGGAGGAGGCATCGAGCGGCTCCGGTCGGGCGGGCACCGATGCCATCTGCCCCGACGCCGAGGGTACCGGCGTCGACGACATCGGTCCCGAACGGGAGGCCGAGGGAGACCGTAGCCGAGGATCGACTCGAGCCCGCATGGACTCGAGGATCGGCTCGGCCTCCGGGGTCGACTTGGACGTCGATGTCCCGGTGGTCGGGGCAGATGCACCGGTGAGACCGGCGATCAATGCCCGCTGCTGTTCCATGAAGGCAGCGAGGCTGCTCTCCAAGACCGTCAACCTGAGTCCGAGCTCAGGAGACCCAGCAGCCCCCGACTCGGGCCCCGACGGCGTCGGGCCCGACGTTGGCTCCCCTGGAGGAGAGTCCACGAGGACTACAGCACTCACGTGTCCAGGAGACTCCATCTCGAGACGAGGTTGTTTGGCAGGCCTCTCCGACTCCGAAGACCCGGGACGGCTATCGGGGCTATGCGACCTGGCTCTCGAGGAACCAGGAGCGTCCACCGACGCCGCCCTCGCGGGTTTCTTCTTCCTGCGCTGTTCCCGCGAAAGAGACCCCCGCTCAGAGGAACCCCGACGCTGCTCGGGGTCGGAGTCCCAAGACGTCGAGTCCTCTGACGAGGTCCGGGCCCGTCCGGACGCAGAGTCAGAGAAGATCCTATCCTTCTGGTGCTGCTGACTCAACGCTTTCGAGGACATTTTGCCACACGGACCACAGATCATCAGGTCATGATCGGGTCCGAGGCAGCAGAGGCAGCAGTCATGTGTGTCGGTAAGAGACATAAGTTTCTTACACCGATCACACTTTTTAAACCCGCTGGCAGCCATCAGGGGAAAAAGGGCCCCTGCGAGGTCAAAAGACAGGGCTGCCAGTGAAAAAAGAAAAAATGGCGCGAACGCTAGTCACGAAGGACAAAAACCGAAAAAGAGAGAGTGGGCTCGATACCGGCATATCGGGCCCAAGCGGGAAAAGGATCCGGCATCGAACCAAAGGAGAACAACAAAAACAGGGAAATCAACTTTTTCCTCTGCGAAAAACGAACTACGTCCGTCGGGCTCCGCAGAAAAAAAGACTGAGCAAGATGGCACCCTTGGGCAGGAAGGGGACCGTGCATGCGCGCTGCAATTCCCAAAGGCTTTCTTTGAAAGCTGGGGAAATGCTCCGCACGAGGGCTCCGTCGGCGCCGACGTCACCCATATGTGAGGACTGACTTCCTGCTTGGTCCTGGAGAATGATCATAAACTATGTTACTATGTTACAACCAAATGACTATTGACCCATTCTAAAAGCCAACTTCCCTGGGCATTCCTCTGGTCCCTGAAGTTGGTAGCCCTTAATGATATGCACTACTGATCTACTGAAGCTGAACACAGGTACAGCGCTATGATGTTGCCATAAATGGAGGTATAATAAATACTGTAATCAAGATAAAACATTTACAGATATACAGTGCCTTGTGAAAGTATTAATCCCCTCAGTGTTTTTCCTGTTCTTTCACTTTATAACCTGGAATTAAAATGGAGTTTTGGGGGTTAGCACCATGTGATTTACACAACATGCCTAGCACTTTGAAGGTGCAAAATATCCTTTATTGTGCCACAAACAATAATTAAGCCAAAAAAGCCCCAACAAAAATCAGGAGTGTGCATAGGTATCCCCCCTCCCCTGAAATCAATACATTGTAGAATCACCTTTTGCTGCAATTACAGCGGCAAGTCTCTTCGGTATGTCTCTATTGATTTATTTATTTAACTGTATTTATATCCTGCTTTTGACCGGGTCAAAGCGGTTTGACATAAAGGGAGGGGGGGGGAGACAATCAAGTTGATCAAGCTTAGCACATCTAGCCACCGGGATTTTCACCCATTCCTCATGGCAAAACTGCTCCAACTTCCTTCAAGTTAGATGGGTTGCATTGGTGTACAGCAATCTTCAAGTCATGCCACAGATTCTCAATTGGATTGAGGTCTGGGCTTTGACTAGGTCATTCCACGACAATAAAATATTTCCCTTTAAACCACTCTAGTGTAGCTTTAGCAGTATGTTTAGGGTCATTGTCCTGCTGAAAGGTGAACTTTCGTCCCAGTCTCAAATCTCTGGCAGATTGAAACAGATTTTCCTCAAGAATTGCCCTATATTTAGTGCCATCTATCGTTCCTTCAATCCTGACCTGTTTTCCTGTCCCCGCCAATGAAAAACATCCCCACAGCATGATGCTGCCACCACCATGTTTCACTGTGGGAATGGTGCTCTCGGGGTGATGGAACATGTTGGGTTGTGCCACACTTGGCATTTCCCATGATGGCCAAAAAGTTCAGCTTTCGTTTCATCTGACCACAGAATCTTCTTCCGCTACATGCTGTTAAGAAAACACGTTTGGAGTTTGCACATTTCTTTCTTTAAGCAATGGCTTTTTTCTGGCCACTCTTCCATAAAGCCTTGCTCTGTGAAGTGTACGGCTTAAAGTGGTCCTATGGACAGATACTCCCATCTCCGCTGTGGATCTTTGCAGCTCTTTCAGAGTTATCCTTGGTGTCTTTGTGGCATCTCTGATTAATGCCCTCCTTGCCCCGTCTGAGTTTTGGTGGGTAGTCTTCTCTTGTCAGGTTTGTAGTGGTGCCATATTCTTTCCATTTGGTTATAATGGATTTAATGGTGCTCCGTTGTATATTCAGAATTTGGGATTTTTTTTTTTTTATAACCCAACCCTGATCTATACTTCTCCACAGGGGCCTTTCAGGACAGGTATATTTATAAAGGGATCATGTGTCACTGATTGCACACAGGTGGACCCCAATCAACTAATTATGTGACTTCTGAAGTTAATTGGTTGGACCAGATCTTATTTAGGAGTTTCATAGCAAAAGGGATGAATACATATACATTCACAACTTTTCAGTTTTATATATAGGTATTTTATTGTCATTCCACTTCACCAATTTGGACTATATTGTTAGGTCCATTACTTAACATCCAAATGAACCTCCATTTTTATTCCAGGTTGTAATGCAACAAAACAGGACAAAAACAGAGGCTTCTGTGTTCTGCAGCTGTTCTGCCATTCAGTACGTTTCCCCATTAATTCTGTCTTTCCTGAGGGTTTCACAGTGGATCACAATATTTTAAAATATACATCAACATTTTGATTATAACATACAAATATTACCAATTAATGATCTCTTCTTTACAAGAAAACCCCAAGCCTGGCTTCTGGGAAGAAGGCCTTGCCCAAGGACAGATGCCCGATTTAGCCCTCAAAGAGGCCGCCAAGCCTACACTTTCCAGGCCTCCCAACTCACCTATGCCCTTTGATTTCTGCCACATCAGTCATGCCACCAACGCTGAAGCGGAAGTACTCCCTGTTTAAGGCTCTGGCTATGGAGCGTGCAATGCTGGTCTTACCGACGCCAGGTGGGCCGTAGAAGCACAGGATTTTCCCCTGCGTTGACCCCCGGAGCTGGTTGACTGCGATGAATTCCTGAATTACAAAGGAGAGTTATTAATCTAAAGGCAGGACATATCTTGCAAGGACATTGTGTAGAGAATTTTATAAAGTCATTCCCACCTGCATATAAGCAGATATATGAATAAGAGCCTCATATAAAATTCCCAATGGTGTGAAAATACATGCTTTGATATAATGGCATGCATTTTCTTGGTTGGTGTGCACTAGGGCAGAGATGGCTGCAGTGTGCAAGTATACACTTAGGGTCCGATATTCAGAGCAATTAACATGGTTAGCAGATCTGATAACCGCATTAATCGCGCTAACCGGCTATTCAGCAGCACAGCTAGCATCAAGGTGGCTGAATATCGCTGCTGTCCAGTTAGCTTCATCACTATCTGGTCAACCTGGATATTCAACGTCAGTGGCTGGATAAGGCCCTGGCATTTAATATCAGGGTCTAAAGTTCAGTGGTGACAGCTAGCCGCTTTAGCGGCACTAGCTGCTGTGCTGAATATCCAGCCCATAGATTACACTGGTCAACATTGAAATCATTACTGACTTTAAAAGGCCCTAATCTGTAGTATCTTGGTGAGCTGAACATGAATATAACATTAAAAAAATGTTATTGGCTCTCGTTTTGAAGATATTGCATGTAGTTCATTTTTGACGTTTCACCGTATAAATTTATCCAGTAGGACATCAACAACATCCCAAATAAGACTTCAATGATGTAACATTGCATCACATTGCATAATACCAGCATGCACACATAATCCAGAGTTGATTGCATCATTTTCTGATGCAATGCAATACTACTGCCAGACGGTTGCTGAAGCCATCTGACGTCAGCAGTGTACTATACGCAGTCGGAAAGTAATCTGGTATTCTGCTCCGATATTGAAAGCCTCATGAATGCCTTAAAAATCACTCATGACCCACAAGACTGGAGACTATTTATAGACTCTTCGAAACCGAGTCTGAAGGCTGTGCTTTTGAACAATGGAAACCATCTTCCATCTATTCCAGTAGCGCATGCCGTCCACATGAAAGAGACATACGATAACTTAAAGCATCTACTGACTTCCATTAACTATAACAAATACAGCTGGCACCTCTGTGGTGACTTGAAGGTAGTTGCCCTTTTAATGGGACTGCAGCAGGGATATATAAAATACATGTTTTTCTTATGTGAGTGGGATAGCCGAGCAAGGGATTGGCACTACTTGGGGAAGGAATGGAATCACAGACAAAATATAACAGATGGAGAGAAGAATATCCAGCACCCAGCTCTGGTTGAGGCTCACAAAATCCTGCTACCACCCCTTCACATCAAACTAGGTTTGATGAAAAACTTCGTGAAAGCCATGGACCACACTTCGCCAGCTTTCCAATACCTGCATGAAAAATTGCCTCGACTCAGCGACTCATCCAACATAGTCAGAGCCATTTATTTCAAAATCCGGTCCCTTAGACACCTGCAATCCCTTCTAAACCCTGAAGACTTCCGGACAATATACCAATCCCTGATCTTACCACACTTTGACTTCGCCAACGCTATTCTTCAAGGTCTCCCTCAATCAACACTCAACCCGTTGCAACTTGCCATGAATGCCGCAGCCAGAGTCTTAGTGGGAGCAGCAAGATGCAACCATATAACGCCTATCCTAATACAGCTGCATTGGCTCCCCATTCAAGGAAGGCTTATATTCAAATCTTTGTTACTCACTTTCAAATCCATCCACGGCATCACCTCCCCTTCATTAACCGATATCATCCAACCCATTCCTCGCAACAGAACAAGGAGATCCCTATCTACAAATGCACTACTAATCCCAAAGGCTTCAACAAAGTACACAACCGCAACATCTAACAGGGCATTCAGTATCTATGCCCCAAAATGTTGGAACGCATTACCACCAGGCATCCGTGCAATTACTGACCTAACACAATTCAGAAAGGCTCTCAAATTCCATTTATTTACACAGTACTACCAGATTAACCTAACCCCTACCTAATTGCCTCTCCTCTTACCTCCTCAAGATAACATCTCAACCCTACTGTACACATGTAACACCCTAAATTCTCAGCAATCAATCTCATTGTACATATGTAAGTAGTTCAGTTTGCATCCCCTACGTTATCCAAGTTGTTACTCCTGTTCTCTGTAAAGCAAAACATGTTATCCAAGTTGTTACTCCTGTTCTATGTGAAGCCAAACAGTTTGTTATGGTCATTTTGTTGTATGTAAACCGCGCTGACAATAGTGCGGTATATAAGAAATTGTAATAAATAAATTAATAAATAATAAAGACTAAAGAGGAAGTTTTTGTGGGTCCTCAGATTCGAGAGCTCTTCAAAGATGACCGGTTCAACAACTTGCTGCAGGGTGATGCGAAACAAGCATGGAATGCTTTTCGCCTAGTGTCAACAAACTTTCTCGGGAATGTTAGGGCAGAAAACTACAAGGAACTAGTAGAAGACATGCTGATGCAGTATCAGAAACATGGTTGCAATATGTCTCTAAAGATCCATTTCCTTGATTCCCATCTCGATTTCTTTCCTGACAACTGTGATATGGTTAGTGATGAACAGGGCGAACGTTTTCACCAGGATATCGCAACGATGGAGCAAAGATACCAGGGAAAATGGTCCACTACAATGCTGGCTGACTATTGCTGGACACTCCCCAGAGAAGCTCCCAAACAGCTGTACAAGAGACAGGCAAAAAAGTAAGTCTATGACTTGGTTTTTTACAGGTATTAACCGAAGGCCTATTATATTTACTATTGACATGCATTTCGTGATGTAAACATTAATTCTTGTAGATTACAAAAAAAGAGAGACAACTTTACAATTTCACTGTCATATTCGTGTTCAGCATATAAAAATTGATAAGAAATGACTATTTTTATTTCAGTAACATGACTTTCGTAAAAATGTGTTGACCAGTGTTATAAATTACTATAATTTACACATGCATATAAATATTATAGACATGGACATGTCAATGTACACAACCTGCAATGTAGGTGCAAAGTATGCTAGTTTAAGCTACATAGTACTTCACGACAAGTAAGCACCTACTTGTTTGTATAAAATTGCCTTAATAAGGACGTATGAAAACATGCGTAAATTAGGCACCCCCTTATAAAATTACCCTCTGTGCCTTTAAGATAGAAACTGCAGGTGTCAAACTGAAATGAATGTGTGCATTCTATATAGAAAAGATGTACAGATACAGTTTTAGGCATATTAAAGGTGTAATTTTATAAGAAGCCATCTAGATTTATGCATAAATGCACATAAATGTCGGCATTTTAGTCATTTACACACAAGTAGTGAGTGTGACCGACACAAATTAACTCGTATAACATTCTAACTAGCATGAAAATGCATGTGTACTTTGCATTGTGTGCACTTTCACTGTAGGCGTGCACATGAGTGCAGTTTGGGTGGGGCATGGGTGCTGTGAGCAGTTATGTGGCTCTCTTCTATAGGTCTTTAATTTATGCACACAATTGTATGGTGTAAGTGATCATATCTTAACATGTGTGTATATTTTCGCATTTATACCCTTTATAAAATATAGATGTAAAGTATGAAAACATGTGTTGACTAGGTGCTAATTTATAAAATTTCCTTCTAAATGTGTAACCATGTGTAAATATTAAAGACTCAAAACTTAGGGTCAGAAAAAACCTGTAAGCACTAAAACTACACTAGAGCTGTCTATAGTGAAATGCTTCATCACCAGCATAAAGCCCTGTGCAAGAACACTCCAGAGGCTTCAGGAAAGTTTTAACACGTTCTGATGCCTTCTGACCCAGCAGGCTTTGAGAGTGTATCTCAGCTTTTCTTAGCCCCTCCTTTGCTGCAGGGATGATACAAAACTTGTACAGTTCAAATGTGATCTGTAACTCAAAGGTGAAGGCAGAAAGAGGGGCTGCATGAGAGAGCATGTAACAGCAGGATAATTTTGGGAGGCAGGATTCTGAAACCTGATATGGTCACACCTTTATAATTACAATGTAGCATGTGACCTTGGGCTGGTCACTTTACCTCCCTGGGCTTAACTCACACACCCGCTATTAGTTAATGATACACTCTCTGACTGACAGACACAAAGGTGAATGCATTGTTATCCAGGCACATCCCAGCTGTTAGAAGGAAATATTGGAAGTGTGGACAGAAAGTCCCAATTCCGTACTCATGGTTATTTGTTTTTTTATGGCATGTTCCTTATACCTGTTTGATTCTAACCAAGATAAATTATACACTTCAAAGCAAGAAAGACCCTGTGGGCACCACTAAGAAGAGGTGGTGACGTGGATGCCAGCGACTCATCTCACCACCTCCTCTCGTATAAGGAAGCCACTGTTTCCATTTCTCTCCATCTGTAGATGGACAAAATCTGTACCCTAGCTTCCCAGTGCAAGCATTATTAAAATACTAGCCCATCTTGGCTCCAGTTATTTAGTGGAATAAAAAGCCACATGGAGTAGAGGGGGCAATAAAATGAGGGAGGGGGAGGGGCAATAAATGAAGGGGGGGCTGCCACCTATGTTATGTACTAAAGCACAGTTACTTACCTGTAACAGGTGATCTCTGGGAACAGCAGGAATAAGTCTTCACATATGGGTATCGTCGGTACCGACGGAGCCTGCGCGGTAACGCTCCCCAGTGTCCAATCAGAAAGCCTTTGGTAGCATCCCACAGCGCCTGCGTGTTGCCTTCCCGCCTTACTCAACTGTCTCTCCTCAGTTGAGTTTTAAAGCTGAGACAAAGAGAGAGAGAGAAAGGGAAAGATAGATAGGAGAGATGCAACTCCTAGGGGAGGTGGTTGGGTTGTGAAGACTTATTCCTGCTGTTCCAAGAGATCACCTGTTACAGGTAAGTAACTGTGCTATCTCCAGGAACAAGCAGGAAAGCACAGTTACTTACCTGTAACAGGTGATCTCTGGGAACAGCAGGAAAAAGTCTTCACATATGAGTCTTCACATATGGGTACGTCGGTACCGACGGAGCCTGTGCGGGAACGCTCCCCAGCGTCCAATCAGAAAGCTTTTGGGAGCATCCCACAGCGCCTGCGTGCTGCCTTCCCGCCTTTCCAACTGTCTCTCCTCAGTTGAGTTTTATAGCTGAGACAAAGAGGGAGAGAGAGGGAAAGGAAGAGAGAGAGAGAGAGAACTCCTAGGGGAGGTGGGTGGGTTGTGAAGACTTATTCCTGCTGTTCCCAGAGATCACCTGTTACAGGTAAGTAACTGTGCTATCTCCAGGAACAAGCAGGAATGAGTCTTCACATATGGGGACTCCCTAGCTTTTGATGCCAGGAAGAGAGCCCATAAGTTGTGTGTCCCTGGAACAGGGCTGCACTTCCCCACCTGGATCTCTGGCATCCCATGAGGGATTGTGGGTAGGAGTTGATTAAGTATGGAACAGGTGTTTGAGAACAGCCTGACCAAACAAGGCATCCCGGCGGGAGTCCTTGTCCAAGCAGTAATGGGCTGTGAAGGTATGAACCGAGGCCCAAGTGGTTGCTTGACAGATGTCGTCGATAGACACAGAGTTCAGATGAGTTCAGATGAGCCATTGAGGCTGCCATGGCTCTCACATTGTGAGCTGTGACATGGCCCTCCAGAGAAATGTTCTTGCTCTGATAGGCAAAAGAAATACATTGGGCAATCCAGTTGGAAAGTGTTCTCTTGGAGACTGGTTGCCCCAAATGAGAAGGATCAAAAGCAATAAAGAGTTGAGAAGACTTTCTATGTTGCTGTGTCCTCTGTAAGTAAAAAGCTAGAGTTCTTTTACAGTCCAGAGTATGAAGATTCCTCTCTGCACATGATGCATGAGGTCCTGGAAAAAAGACAGGTAGGTAGACCTCTTGGTTGAGGTGAAAAGGCAAAACCATCTTAGGCATAAAATGTGGATTAGTCCTAAGGACCACCTTGTCATGATGGAAACTTGTATAAGGTGGATTAGCTACTAGTGCTTGCAATTCACTGATGCGGCGTGCTGAGGTGATTGCAATGAGAAAGATAACCTTCCAAGAAAGGTATTTCAAGAAGGTAGTAGCTAAAAGTTCAAAAGGCGGCTTCATAAGCTGACCAAGAACCAAACTTAAGTCCCATGCCACCGGTGGTGGTCTAATGGGAGGCTTTGTTAAAAGGAGGCCTCTCATGAACCTTGCTACAAGGGGATGAGAGGAAACAGGTTGTCCATTTAGCGGCTTGAGTGAAGCTGCAATAGCACTCAGATGGACTCTTACTGAATTTGTCTTAAGGCCTGCATTAGACAGATGCAGGAGATACTCCAGCAATGATTCCAGAGGTATGGCACGGGGGTTAAGACCCTTTTCAGAACACCAGATGGTAAACCTTTTCCACTTGAAGGCGTAAGAACGTCTAGTGGAAGGTTTTCTGGAAGCATGAAGAACATCTTTCACTTGTTGAGAAAGAGGAAGATCCTGGAGATCTAGGCCTTCAGCAACCAAGCCCTGAGATGCAGAGACTAGGGATTGGGATGCCACAACTTTCCGTCCTCCTGAGAGAGAGGGGGTCTTGAGCAGACCCTAACTCTAGGGAGGGCGCTTGAGAGAGATGTAGAAGCAGAGGGTACCACACTTCCCGTGGCCAATGTGGAGCTATGAGAATCATGTGGCCTCTGTCTCTCTAAAGCTTGAACAGGGTTTTGGGAATTAGGGGAATGGGTGGAAAGGCATACAGGAAGTCTTGACCCCAGTGAAGGAGGAAAGCATCCCTTGCCTGAGCCCCCTGAGCAGGAGTTCTGGAACAGAACCGGGGAAGTTTGGCATTCCACGGACTTGCAAAGAGGTCTATGTCCGGGGTTCCCCAAATTTGAAAAATCTTGGATACCTGGTCCATATGTAGGGACCACTCGTGTGAAAGCAGAACTCGACTGAGTCTGTCTGCCCAAGAGTTTTGAACACCTGGGAGATAGACTGCCAGAAGATGAATGTGATGCTCTCTGGCGAGGGCCCACAGTCGTAGAGCTTCGTTGCAAAGCGAGAGAGAGCCCGTTCCTCCCTGCTTGTTTATATAGAACATGGCTACCTGATTGTCCGTGTGGACAAGGTCTGCCTTGTGGCTGAGCAGGGTGTGGAAAACTCGCAGAGCAAGGAAGACTGCTCTGAGTTCCAAGAGATTGATATGTAGACAAGTCTCCTGTGGGGACCCTGGGTGGAGAGATCCTGAAGATGAGCTCCCCAGCCCATTGGAGAAGCATCTGTTGTAAGCGTTGCCTGGGGTAGAGGCTGTTGAAAAGGACACCCCAGCAACAAGTTCTGAGGAGACTTCCACCACTGGAGGGACAAAATGAGGCGACTTGTGTTTGCTATTTTGTCTGACAGGCAGCCTAATGCCTGGGTCCATTGGGTGGATAAAGTCCACTGAGCAGCTCCCATGTGAAGGCGAGCATATGGTACCACATGAACAGTGGATGCCATGTGGCCTAGCAACTGTAACATCTCTCGAGCAGTTAGAAGGGGTTTTAACTCTGCTTGAGAAGCTAACTGCATCAAGCGAAGGCAACGGGTCTGGGGAAGATAGGCCCTTGCCTTTGTGGTATCCAGCAGCGCCCTCTATAAATTACCGGGACTGAGTAGGGATCAAATTGGATTTTGGGATGTTTATTACCAGCCCTAAATATTGAAGGATATGCATTGTGCAGGTTAGAGCAGTCTTGGCCTCTGATTGAGTAGGAGCTTGAATGAGCCAGTCGTCCAGATAAGGGAAGACAAAGATTCCCAGGGTGCGTAGAAAAGCAGCAATCACTGCCATGCATTTTGTGAACACCCTTGGTGCAGAGGCCAGACCAAAGGGGAGCACTCTGTATTGATAGTGCTTCTCCTGGAAAAGGAACCGAAGGAACCTTCTGTGAGTTGGATGGATGAGAACATGAGTATATGCATCCTTGAGATCTAGAGAACAAAGCCAATCCTGACTCTGAAGGTATGGCAGCAGAGTTCCTAGAGAAACCATCTTGAATTTCTCTTTGACTAGGAATCTGTTCAACTCTCTGAGCAAAGTGACATAACCTTCCTGGGATGGTGGAGGGCTCTGGTCCTGCTAGAGCCAGGAAGGCTAAGTTCTCTAGCAGAGAGTCAAAGGCCCTGAGGGGGCTGAAATTGCTGGGCTGGAGCAGGCCTCACAGCCTTTGCTTTGGTCTGTTTGGAGGATTGCTGACGTTTGGAAGGAAACTGAGCTGCAGAAGATGCTCTCTGACTATAAGCAGGATAGGATCTTCCCTTTTTAGAAAAAGGTGTTTTCTTGAACAACCTTTTCTTAGCAGGAGCAGCAGTAGATTTGGATAGTCTATCCAAAGCAGAATTTTCAGCATCCATTTGATTGGCTTTTGCTTGCCAATCTTTACCAAATAGATTCTCACCTGTACAAGGGATATTTCCCAATTCATCTTGGACCCAGGTCTCCAAATCAGATGCTTGAAGCCAAGCAATCCTACGTGCTCCTATAGCTATAGCTGAGGCTCTGCTTACACATTCAAAGGAGTCGAAAGTTGCACGGTTGGAGAATTTGGAGATATCCTGGGCATGTTTGAGCCCAGAGAGAAATTCTGGCCTTTTACTATCCGACATAAAAGGACTTAAAGTCAGCAAATGGTCAGTGACTTCTTTTAAGAACATTCCCATGTAGAGACTATAAGAATTAATTCTCGCAGCAAGCATGGAAGCTTGGAAGACTCTTCTACCAAAAGCATCCAGGGTTCTACATTCACGTCCTGGAGGATTAGAGGCATGTCTCTTGGCACTTCTAATCTTTCTCATTGCAGACTCAACCACAATAGAGTGGTGAGGAAGCTGAGTTTTATGGAAATCAGGACAAGGAGGGACACGATACATGGTGTCCAACCTGCGAGAATGAGGAGAGGTGGTTAGTGGTGCTTCCCACATCCTTAACATGAGATCATACAGAATCTCATGAATAAGCAAGGTAGCTGCCTCTTTAGGAGGTTTAGGATATTGTAGAATATCTAACAGCTCTAGGCTCTGACTCTGGGGCTACTGTAATAGAGAGGCCCCGAGCCACCTCTCTGATAAAGTCTTGAAAAGACAAGTCCTCTGGAGGAGACATCCTTCGTTTAGGAGAGGACGACTCCTGTGGAAGAAGCATCGCTGCATCGACAGACTCTTCAGAATCCTCAGAGTCATCAGAGGAATCGAAGTATCGTCTGTCAGGATGCTCTTGCAAAGCCCGATACCCGTACCGACTGGGATCGGTATCGGGAATCACCGGTACCGGGGTATCGGTACCAGAGGGCTGCAGAGGGCAGAGTACCGGCATAGCTGACACCGATGCTACCAGAATCGGCGCCTATGGCGATACCGGAGCCGCTACCGGCATAGTAGTCCTGTTGCGGTACCACGGGCGTCGATGCCACAAGGAAAGCCGCCAGACTGCGTTCGATGGACAGAATCCTCTGATCCATCGACGCCGCCAATGCCTGGAAGTCGGTACCGGTGGAGACCACCGGTACCCCAGAGCATGGCACCAGGAGATCTGTTGAGGCCACGCCATCTAGATCATCCTGGAACCCCGATGTTGATGCTTTAGAAGCCGAAGCCTCCCGCCGGGGTAATTTTGCCAGTGCAGAATCCTCGAGGGCAAGGCCAGGGGCATCTCGATGCTTAGAAGGAGATTTGCCCTTCGAGGACCGGCTGGGTTTATGTTTAGTTACCTGAGATCCATGTGAGGAAGAAGCAGCCCTGGAGGACGTCGATGCCACCAAAGCTGCATCAGAGGGAAACAGGGTACTGAGCTTGGCAGCTCGGTTAGGTCGACCTCTCTTAGACATCATGGAACAGGACACACAATCTGTAATGGAATGGTCAGGGCCTAAACACTTTAGACACCAGTCATGGGTGTCGGTGACGGAGATAGTACCGCCACATTTTGTGCGCTTCTTAAATCCTGAAGCAGGCTTTTCCATATTTAAGGAAAAGGGTTTTGGGCCTAAGGCCCAAAACTGAAGTACACTTGAAGAAAATAAAAGGAAAAGTTTTTTTTAATTTTATTATTTTTTAAAAGAAAAGAATAAGAACCGGCGGTACCGGTATAGCGTCGAGGAAGGCAGACGCGACAGAAAAGAAATAAAGAAAAAATAAGGAAATTCTTCTGCGGTGACAGGAACACGACCTGCTGGCTCCGCGGAAAAAGAACTGAGGAGAGACAGTTGGAAAGGCGGGAAGGCAGCACGCAGGCGCTGTGGGATGCTCCCAAAAGCTTTCTGATTGGACGCTGGGGAGCGTTTCCGCGCAGGCTCCATCGGTACCGACATACCCATATGTGAAGACTCATTCCTGCTTGTTCCTGGAGATTGAGTCTTCACATATGGGGACTCCCTAGCTTTAGATGCCAGGGAGAGACCCCAGAAGTTGTGTGTCCCTGGAACAGGGCTCCACTTCCCCCCATGGATCTCTGGCATCCCATCAGGGATGGTGGGTAGGAGTTGATTAAGTATGGAACAGGTGTTTGAGAACAGCCTGACCAAACAAGGCATCCCGGCGGGAGTCCTTGTCCAAGCAGTAATGGGCTGTGAAGGTATGAACCGAGGCCCAAGTGGCTGCTCGACAGATGTCGTCAATGGACACAGAGTTCAGATGAGCCATTGCGGCCGCCATTGCGAGCTGTGACATGGCCCTCCAGAGAAAGGTTCTTACTCTGATAGGCAAAAGAAATACACTGGGCAACCCAGTTGGATAGTGTTCTCTTGGAGACTGGTAGTCCCAAATGAGAAGGATCAAAGGCAACAAAGAGCTGAGAGGACTTTCTATGTTGCTGTGTCCTTTGTAAGTAAAATGCCAGAGCTCTTTTACAGTCCAGGGTATGAAGATTCCTCTCTGCACTTGATGCATGAGGTCCTGGAAATAAGACAGGTAGGTAGACCTCCTGGTTGAGGTGAAAGAGCGAGACCACCTTAGGCATAAAGTGTGGATGATTCCTAAGGACTACCTTGTCATGATGGAACCTTGTATAAGGTGGATTAGCTACGAGTGCTTGCAATTCACTAATATGACGTGCTGATGTGATTGCAATGGGAAAGATAACTTTCCAAGAAAGGTATTTCAAGGAGGTGGTAGCCAAAGGTTCAAAAGGCGGCTTCATAAGCTGACCAAGAACCAGGTTCAAGTCCCATGCCACCGGAGGTGGTCTAATGGGAGGCTTTGTTAAAAGGAGGCCTCTCATGAACCTTGCTACAAGAGGATGAGAGGAAATAGGTTGTCCATTTATTTATTTATTTATATTCTCTTATATACCGCGTTATTCTGCATCAGTGCGGTTTACATTGAACAAACTGAAATTACATTGAACAGGGCATTATAACTTGGAGATAACTATTTTACAGGGAACATGGGCTATACAGAGTTAAGTGGCTTGCCCAAAACCACAAGGAGCACCTGTGGGACTAGAAACCCCAGTCCTTCCGGCCCAAGGTTGCTGTCCTCTAGTGGATTTGAACCCCCGACCTTCCGGCCTGAAGTACCTTGCCCCAACCACTAGGCCACTCCTCCACTCCAATTTAGAGGCTTAAGGGAAGCTGCAATAGCACTCAAATGGACCCTTACTGAATTTGTTTTTAGGCCTGCATTAGACAGATGGAGGAGATACTCCAGCAAAGATTCCAGGGGTATGGCAAGGGGTTTAAGACCCTTCTCAGAGCACCAGATAGTAAACCTCTTCCACTTGAAAGCATAAGAACGCCTAGTGGAAGGTTTTCTGGAAGCATCAAGAACATCTTTCACCTGTTGAGAAAGATGAAGATCTTGGAGATCTAGGCCTTCAGCAACCAAGCCCTGAGATGCAGAGACTGGGGATTGGGATGCCATAACTTTCCGTCCTCTTGAGATAGGAGATCTGGAACAGACCCTAACTCGAGGGAGGGAGCTTGAGAGAGATGTAGAAGCAGAGGGTACCCACACTTGCCGTGGCCAATGTGGAACTATGAGAATCATGTGGCCTCTGTCTCTCTGAAGCTTGAACAGGGTTTTGGGAATTAGGGGAATAGGTGGAAAGGCATACAGGAAGTCTTGACCCCAGCGGAGAGGGAAAGCATCCCTTGCCTGAGCCCCCTGAGCCGGAGTTCTGGAACAGAACCGGGGAAGTTTGGCATTCCACGGACTTGTAAAGAGGTCTATGTCCGGGTTTCCCCAAATCTGAAAAGTCCTGGCCACCTGGTCCACATGTAGGGACCACTTGTGTGGAAGCAGAACTCGACTGAGCCTGTCTGCCCAAGAGTTTTGAACACCTGGGAGATAGACTGCCAGAAGATGAATCTGATGCTCTCTGGCGAGGGCCCACAGTCGCAAAGCTTCGTTGCAAAGCGACAGAGAGCCAGTTCCACCCTGCTTGTTCACTTAGAACATGGCTACCTGATTGTCCGTGTGGATAAGGACTGTCTTGCAGCTAAGCAGGGTGTGGAACACCCGCAGAGCAAGGAAGATTGCTCCAAGTTCCAAGAGATTGATATGTAGAGAACTCTCCTATGGGGACCAGATGCCCTGGGTGGAGAGGTCTGGTAGATGAGCTCCCCACCCCATTGGAGAAGCATCTGTTGTGAGAGTTGCTTGGGGTAGAGACTGTTGAAAGTGGGACCCCAGCAACAGGTTTTGAGGGGACCTCCACCACTGGAGGGACAAAATGAGGCGACTTGTGTTTGCTATTTTGTCTGACAGGCAGTCTAATGCCTGGGTCCATTGGGTGGATAAAGTCCACTGAGCTGCCCTCATGTGAAGGCGAGCATATGGTACCACATGCACGGTGGATGCCATGTGGCCTAGTAACTGTAACATCTCTCGAGCAGTTAAGTGGGGCTTCAACTCTGCTTGAGAAGCTAACTGCACCAAGCGAAGACAACGGGCCTGGGGGAGATAGGCCCTTGCCCTTGTGGTATCCAGAATAGCCCCTATAAACTCCAGGGACTGAGTAGGGGTTAAATTGGATTTTGGGATGTTTATTATCAGCCCTAAATACTGAAGGATACACATTGTGCAGGCTAGAGAACTCTTGGCCTCTGACTGAGTGGGAGCTCGAATGAGCCAATTGTCCAAATAAGGGAATACGAATATTCCCGGAGTGCGCAGAAAGCACAGTTACTTACCTGTAACAGGTGATCTCTGGGAACAGCAGGAATAAGTCTTCACATATGGGTATGTCGGTACCGACGGAGTCTGCGCGGGAACGCTTCCCAGCATCCAATCAAGAGCTTTTGGAAGCATCCCACCATGCCTGCGTGCTGCCTTCCCGCCTTTCCCAACTGCCTCTCCTCAGTTAAGTTTTAAAGCTGAGACAAAGAGAGAGAGAGGGGAAAGGAAAGATAGATAGAGGGGAGGTGGGTGGGTTGTGAAGACTTATTCCTGCTGTTCCCAGAGATCACCTGTTACAGGTAAGTAACTGTGCTATCTCCAGGAACAAGCAGGAATGAGTCTTCACATATGGGGACTCCCAAGCTGAGATGCCTGGAGTCCCAGCATGTTATAGGTTGGAACATGCTATCCTGCACAACACCAGGCATCCTGAGGATGGAGGGTAGGAGTTGAAGAAAGAAAGGTGCTGTGGAACAGCTAACCTAGCATAGGACTGCAGAAAAGGAGTCCATGTGTGGATGATAAATGTCATCAATGATATTGCAAAGAAATAAATTACAATAGGGACCTCCCCTAACAGGACTTTAGAGAAGTATGGAGGTTCATGGGATCTACTGGGGAACCCAGTAGAGGAACCTCAAGAAGGACCTCACTATAGTGGAGGTAGGAAACCTGTAGGAAAAATAATGGAGGTCAGAATCCTGAAGGGAACAGGGAACCCCAGTAGGAAAACCTTGGGCCTTCAGCGGAAGGCTTTATGATAAAAACCGAACTCTTTTGGCAAAAGAGTGGCTTACTCTTAGGAACAAAAGAGAAGCGAACCGATTAGGACAAACAGGCTCAGTCCTTGTGGGGAGAAAGGGTATGGGAACCTCCTGTATCCCAAAAGGAAGGACAACGCCAGAGGTGTTAGCCTGTGAGTAGCTGAAGATCCGCAATATCTCTAACTGAAGTCAGCTGGGAGAGATATTGGACATGGAGAGCTTCAGAGGTACCTAACCTTAGGGTTATGTTAGGTGTTAACTATCACCAAGTGGTTGTGAGTGTAGGATCCCAAAACATGCTGGATAGCATAGTATGGGTAAAAACCCTTCTGTCAGTCATATGGCTATATGAGCCTCGACAGTCAGATAGATAAGCAGAATACATTATCTACCGATAGTAGAATATCTCAACATATATATAACATATAGATATATGAGAATATATCTATAGTGAGATATGAAGGGTATAAATACTCACACATGATAGATATGAATATATATATGTATATACCTGTATATGGAAATCTGCAAGAAGCAGACAGAATATGCCCACAAGGCATTCACATAGGAAAAATGTGGAGAGGAAAGATTCATCTAAGAACAAGAAGGTGGAACGTACTTGAAAAGACATGTAGAGAATCAATTCCAACTGGTTATGGCTACAGGGATGCTAGGTAGTAGGATAATCAGGATGGTTACGTGAAAAGCAGAGGATGATATCAGTCAGCAGCCTGCAAGTCCTGAGTATTTTAGAACTCTAGCATGGTAAGTGAACAGAAGACGCATAAGAATGAGATACCATGGAGACCTGGTTAAGGGCAAAAAGGTATCATGCGTTCTTACCATGAGGACGAGCTGGAAGGAGGAAACATATTCCCTATTGGAAATACTATGGACCAAGAGGGGATTAGCAACTCCTTAAGCTTTCACGTAAGAGTAGGCCTATGTGCGTTATAGTAAAAAAGGAGAACTTTTCTAGTCATGGCGAATATGACTGAAAAAAGTCTTTTTCAACCATCTAGTATAGCTGTTGGAGAAAAAAAACCCATGCTCTCTAGCAAGGGCCCATAGTGGAGAGCTCCTCTGTAGAATTGCAGAGAGCATTATGCAGGAGAATGAGGAGATAGAACTGGCTACAGAAAAAACAGTAGCTATGTCAACTATGCTGCCAAACCCATGGGAAAGGAGATGGTAGAAAGAGAAGACAATCCAACAAGTTTGTAGTGAAAAATTTTCCAAGACAGATGACAGCATCGACTTGGAGTCACTACTAATACTAGACAGAATATTATTGGAGGACAAATCTGGTTACTGAAAGATACTCTGTGCCCCCCTCACCAGCAACACTGCAGGGCTCTTGGAGTAACGGAAAACCACACTCAAAGCAATGAGAAGGAAATCTAAGAGACAGCAATAAAATACCACACACTTCTATATATATATAGCTTCGGGAGAGAAACAAATAGAAACAAGTTCTCTTTGTTTACTCTAACTATTAGCTATGGTTTACTTTATTTATAAGGCTCTTTTGGATGATACAGCATAATTTCACTTTATTGTTCTACGTCAGGTATTTCGTATTCATAATATCATAGGTCAATTTCTAATCAACATAGGTCAGTATGAGGAGACATACATGTATTCCAAGACATAACTGTAGATATTAAGTTTACTGCTGACTGCTTGATATCTGGTAACCCTGAGACTGAAAGGCTGGAGGACAAGCTGCCTTTTTTCTTATTTCACATAGCTTACAGGACTTGTACCTCTTCACCTACTTAGTAAGCAAATATATGAAGTTTATTTCTAAGCAACGTTTTGAACAAGTGTAACTCTTTCTCAGGTTTTATTAGACAGTCTGGTTGTGTACACCACCCTGTACAGACAAGCTTACTTTCAGTTACTGGTGGACAAGAACCAGTGGTCGAAACATAAAGGCTCCTGCATTGGTAGCTGCTTGCCAGACAGCAGAAGAATGGTACTGTTGAAAAACAGAAAGGACAGACAAAACAAGAGTAGAAACTCTGGAGGTGTCTGATGAACTGCTGCAAAGCAAGATGGAAAAAGGAGTGACTCAGAAAAGAGAACTCCGCACTAGAAAAGAAAGAAATTAGAGAGGCTGAAGAAAAGCCCTCCAGTGAGCAATACCACTCTTACAGAGGAAAACCCTGGTAAGAGGATAAAGAAAATGGAGCTGAAGAAAACTTACAATATAGTAAGTTAATAGAAAGGAAAGGAGACATGCTGGCACAGGAAACTATCATTTGATAGTGGATGGACCTCTTTCCCTAGAAGGAAAAGAGGAGAACCCTGTGACCTAGAAGCATGAATATCCTGACAGCTCATAGAGAAAAGATGGATGTCTTTCAGGAAGAGATCCATGTTTAAGATTCAGAATGATAGCAGTGGCTTGTCTCTATGGAGAAGAAACAACTGCAGATTGTAATTCCCAGAGTCACAAGCATCTGATGGGTTGATTAGAAAACCTGTGGTTGCTGGGTTTGCTGAGCCTGGTGAGAGGTTGAGCCCTGCAGACCAGGACGATGCTTCCCCTGTTTGGGAACATCTGTAGGATTGGCAGAAGATGCATAAAACCTTCTTCTGCTATGGGAATAAGGTTCGGCAGGACATTTCTTAGCTACTGGGACAGAAGAAGGTGCAGAAGAGTCCCTAGAAACAGGTAAGTCAGTGGAAAACTGAGTAACCTGACAAAGACTCCTTGTTGAAAAGATTATCTCCAGTGCAAGGAGTATGTCCCAGTCTGTGTTGTGCCCATCTGTCCAAGCCTGAAGCTTGGAGCCAGGCTCTACGTCGTGCCCCTATAGTTATAGCAGAAGTCCTGCTAACAGACTCAAAAGAGTCTAGAGAAGCACGAGTAAGAAACCAAGAAATATTCTGGAGATGCTTGAGCAGTGAAGAGTAGTCTGCACTCTTGGACTCTGGAAGGGAAGGAGTCAAAAGATGTAATTGCTCTGTGACCTCCTTAAAAGATAGACTCATATAGAAAATATATGAGAGAATTCTTGCAGAAAGCATAGATGTCTGGAAGGCTTGACGTCCAAAGTCATCAAGCATCCTAGATTCACGACCTGGCGGATAAGAAGAGTGCTTTTTCTTGCTCTTTACCCGCCTCAATGCTGATTCCACAACTATGGAATGATGAGGAAGTTGAGTCTTTTGAAACCCTGGAGAGGGGGGCACCTGATATAAGAGATCAGTTGCTCTGGAAGGTGGGGGTACCCTTAAAGGTGTTTCCCACATTCCTAGAAGGATATCCTGCAAGGAATGATGCAAAGGAAGCATTATGTTCTCCTTTGCTTTGGTAGAAAGAGAGGCCGGTGCAGGATCATGTCCTGGGATAGGAATGGCAAGAGATCTTGCTATACCCCGAAAGAAACTCTGAAAAGAGGGTTCCAAAATAGGAATTTTCCCTGGACAGGTTAGATCCGAAGAACTAGCCTGAGCACCGACAGAGCTATCCAGATATATAGGAATAGAAGATCCTGCACAGTGCAATGTGGAATGCTTAGAGCAGTGATGGCTAACCTTTTTGAGCCCGAGTGCCCAAACTGCCGCACAAAACCAAAGAATTTCCTCAAAGTGCCAGCACGTCAATTAAACCTTAACAACAAGATTTTAGTATCTAAAAACTCTTTATAAAGTTGCCTGAACTATGTAACATCATTTGTAAAGTTTGGAATCTTTGTATTGTCAGAGAATCAATTTGATTCACAATCCTTTGGTTTTCATTTCAATTTATTGGCAATTTATAATGTTTTAATGATTTCATTCAATTTAGAAACAGGAAGGCAATAATTAAACTGGGAACCCCAAAAAGCCAAACTTGGAATGTACAACAACACTGTAGAAATAAAACTATAAATTAATTTCCTCTTGTACTAAACAAAGCACAGACACTAATGATGCACATTTCCCAGAGCTGACATATTCCAGTTAATAAATTCAAAATAAAGAGATATCTTTGTACCTTTTGTGCATTTTTTTCAGTTGCAATTGTTCCAGCCACTTTCTTCTGGTTTATTTGTGTCTTCTGCTATCTCTCCATCGTCTGCTGTCCATTTCTCCTTTCTTCTCTTCTAGTTTTTTTCCATTCTCTCTCTTCATCTGCTTTAACATAATAATCTTTCTCCTTTTTTAGTCTCCCAATACCCGGCCAATTGTACATTTTTCTTCCCTCCCACACAAAATATTTTTCCCCTCTCCATTTCACTCTCCCAGCCCCATCCCCTTCTAATCTCCCCCAACATCAGCTCCCTTTTAATTCCAGCCCCACCCAGTATCCGCTCCCTTCTAGTCCCCACATCAGCCCATTTCCATTCCAATCCTATCCGAGTCCCTTCATCAGCTCATTTCCAATACCAGCCTCCCATCAGCCCATTTCTAGTCCTTTCCTAGCCCCACCATCACTCAGCCCATTTCTAATCCAAGCCCCCCATGAGCCTACTTCCAGTTCTAGCCCCTCCATGAGTCCATTTCAATCCAAGCCCCCACCACAGCCCATTTCCAAACTTAGCTCCCCCAACACCCAATTCCCAGTCCTATCCTAGCCCCTCCATCAGCCCATTTCCTGTCCTAGCTCCCTCCCCTAAGAGCCCATTCCAAGCCCCCCTTCCCATCAGCTATTTGCAGTTCAAGCCCCCTTCCACTCAGCCCATTTCCATTCCAAGTCCCCCTCCCCATCAGCTATTTGCAGTTCAAGCCCCCCACTTCCCCTCAGCCCATTTCCATTCCAAGCCCCGTCCCCATCAGCTATTTGCAGTTCAAGCCCCCCACTTCCCCTCAGCCCATTTCCATTCCAAGCCCCGTTCCCCATCAGCTATTTGCAATTCAAGCCCCCTTCCACTCAGCCCATTTCCAGTCCTAGCAACCCCCCCAACCCATTACCAGTCCTAGCCCCCCATAGCCCACTCCCAGTCCTAATCCCACCAGCCCATTTCCAGTCCTAATCCCCATCACCCCATTTTCAGTTTAAGCCCCCTCATAGCCCATTACCAGTCCTAACCTCCCCATCAGCCCACTCCCAGTCCTAATCCCACCAGCCCATTTCCAGTCCTAATCCCCCATCACCCAATTTTTAGTTTAAGCCCCCCATAGGCCATTATCAGTCCTAACCACCATCAACCCACTTCCAGTCCTAATCCCACCAGCCCATTTCCAGTCCTAATCCATCACCCAATTTTTAGTTTAAGCCCCCCCCATAGCCCATCACCACTCCTAAACCCCCCCAGCACCCATCACCACTCCTAAACCCCCCCAGTGCCCATCACCACTCCTAATCCCCCCGCAGCGCCCATCACCACTCCTAACCCCCCCAGCCCAGCCCAGCCCAGCCCAGCCCAAATTTAAAATAAAAAAAAGCTGTCTTCTGCCGCTTCCGGGGCCGCCGCGGCAGAATCGAGTGTGCCGCGGGGCCCCCCCCTGTGCCTGGCAGAGCCTGCCCTCCAGATCCTGCCTTCCCCGGTATCAGCTCCCTGTTTCCAGCTTGTCACACGCGCCGGCTTTCAGAGCGCGAAGGGAACTAGTTTCCCTTTCGCGGCTCTGTTAAGCCCGCGGGGGCTGATGGGAACTTCCCATCAGCCCCCGCGGGCTTAACAGAGCAGTGAGGGAGAAACTCTCCCCTCGCGCTCTGAAAGCCGGCACGTGTGACAAGCTGGAAACAGGGAGCTGATACCGGGAAAGGCAGGATCTGGAGGGCAGGCTCTGCCAGGCACAGGGGGGGCCCCGCGGCACACTCGATTCTGCCGCGGCGGCCCCGGAAGCGGCAGAAGACAGCTTTTTTTAATTTTTTTAAATGCGGACCTTCCCGCGTGCCAGCTGCAAGGCCTTCGCGTGCCACAGCTGGCACGCGTGCCATAGGTTCGCCATCGCTGGCTTAGAGGATGGTCGCCAGTACTGACTGTCAGGAGCAGCGACCGACATTACCATATTGTCCATGCCATGTATCGACTCCAAGCTTGGCATAGAAGGGAGCGATCCTGTTGAAAAAAGCATGGCAGGAGTTGGCCACGATGGTACTGTGGATACCGGTACCGATGTCAGAATCGAGCCCGACAAAGACATCGGAGCAGTCATCGCAGACCGTTCAATCGGTACCGAGGCAACCGAAAACGTCCAGGTGCTATCCTCGGTACCGAGCCACCGGTATCGGTCGGTGTCGGTACCAAATGATATTGGTACCGAGTCTTCCAGACTAGAGAGCGATTCTAAACTGGGCATCGAAGACACCGACCGTAAGGGTAATGAAGACATCGGCACCGTGCCTGATACCGGTGAATGAAGGTCAACCAATGGCAACTCAGTGGGCCTCGAGGGAACCGAGAGTTGCGGATCCGAATCATCGGAACCGAGCCTTCGGTACCAAGGTGAGTCGGTACCCTGTCCTCCAGACTGGAGATCGATTCCAGACTCGGCATCGAAGGAAGCGAGGTTATCGATGCACGTCTGGAGGGTACCGACGTCGGTGGTAGTATCGGTGTTGGTACCGATAATGGAAGGTCAGTCTGGAGCGTATCCACTGGTCCCGAAGGCACCGAGGACGCCAGATGACCATCCCTGGTGAGGAGTGTTTCATCCAACACCAGTGCAGATGTCGGGGTATCGGTACCGCTCGAAGCGGATGCCACCACCAGACACGGCTCAGGTATGTTCTGAGAGGGGTGAACCCCAGGAACAACCTGAAACCCCTCAAACGCTTTGGAGACCGAAGACTCCCACTGGGGTTTTGAAGCCAGTGGGCCCTCGAGGGCAAGGACGGAGCCGTCTACATGCTGTGCATGAGACCTACCACTCGAGGGCTGGCTAGTCTTAACAGACTGCTTGCGATATAGAGGGTCTAAAAATAAAGTTGTACTGCCACAGTGTGAACATTTCTTGGAGAAAGTGGCTGGCGGTTCCATGAAGGAAAAAGAAGAGGCCTAAAAGGCCTAAGATACCGTGAGACACTATGAAGAAATATATTTCTTGAAGAAGGAAGATTTTACAAGAGAAGAAAACAAAACACCGGCGGTACCGTTGGCGTCGGGAAGACAGCCGCAACCACAAGAAAAATAAAGAAATAAAACAAGAATTTTCTGCGGTGACAGGAGGACGTCCTGCCGGCTCAGCGGAAAACGAAAACTGAGGAGAGGCAGTTGGGAAAGGCGGGAAGGCAGCACGCAGGCGTGGTGGGATGCTTCCAAAAGCTCTTTGGACGCTGGGAAGCGTTCCCGCGCAGACTCCGTCGGTACCGACGTACCCATATGTGAAGACTCATTCCTGCTTGTTCCTGGAGATATGCAGCTACCACTGCCATGCATTTTGTGAACACCCTTGGAGCAGAGGCCAGACCAAAAGGGAGCACTCTGTATTGATAGTGCTTCTCTTGAAAAAGGAACCGAAGGAACCTTCTGTGAGTTGGATGGATGAGAACATGGGTGTACGCATCCTTGAGATCTAGAGAACAAAGCCAATCCTGACTCTGAAGGTATGGCAGCAGAGTTCCCAGAGAAATCATTCAGAATTTTTCCTTGACTAGGAATCTGTTCAATTCTCTGAGATCTAAAATGGGTCTGTAGCCCCCTGTTTTCTTTGGAATAAGAAAATAGGGGGAGTAGAAACCTGTGCCCTGTTGTTGAAGAGGCACTTCCTCTATTGCCCCCTGGGCGAGAAGGGTGGCAATCTCCTGCCCCAACAGTTTGAGGAGGGAGGTTGGAGAATTGAACTGGTGCACTCTTGTGTGAGGGGGCAAGCTTGAAAAATGAAGTTTGTACCCCTCTTTTATGATGGAGAGTGTCCAATGCTCTGCTGTAATTTCTCCCCACCTGGGAGCAAAATGACATAACCTTCCTGGAATGGTGGAGGGCTCTGGTCCTTCCAGAGCCAGGAAGGCTAAGTTAAAAGCCCTGAGGGGGCTGAGGTTGCTGGGCTGGAGGAGGCCTAGCAGCCTTTGCGTTGTTCTGTTTGGATGATTGCTGACGTTTGGTAGGGAACTGAGCTGCAGAAGATGCCCGCTGACCATAAGCAGGATAAAATCTTCTCTTTTTAGAAAAAGGTGCTTTCTTGAACAACCTTTTCTTAACAGGAGCAGCTGTAGACTTGGATAGTCTATCTAAGGCGGAATTTTCAGCATCCATCTGATTGGCCTTTGCTTGCCAATCTTTACCAAACAGGTTCTCACCTGTACAAGGGATATTTCCCAATTCATCTTGTACCAAGATCTCCAAATCAGATGCTTGAAGCCAAGCAATTCTACGTGCACCTATGGCAATAGCTGAGGCTCTGCTTACACATTCAAATGAGTCGAAAGCTGCACGGTTGGAAAATTTGGAGATATCTTGGTCATGTTTGAGCCAAGTGAGAAAGTCCTGTCTTTTATCTTCAGAAATGAAGGGACTTAAAGTCTGCAAATGATCAGTGACTTCTTTTAGGAACATTCCCATGTAAAGACTATAGGAATTAATTCTCGCAGCAAGCAAGTCCAACACGACAACCACAAACAGGACGTTCAGTTTTTATGTCCCCAAATGTTGAAATGCTCTACCCCCTGACATTAGGACCATTGACAATCTATATCAGTTCAGGAAGGCTCTCAAAACCCACCTTTTCCTCCAATACTTCCCAGCCAGCAATTGAACCTAGATATCCCTCTCAAGAAATGACCCACTCTAGAAAGGCCCTTACATGCATTATCTGATTTTTACCTATCATTGCAGTGTAAATAGCTTATGTATATAGTTAACCCTGATATCCAAGTTTGTACTCCTGTTCGATGTAAAACCTGACAGCTTGTCGTTATGGTCGTTATGTAATGATGTAAACCACGCTGATACTAAATAGAGCGGTATATAAGAAACTGTAATAAAATAAATAAATAAAGCATGGAAGCTTGGAAGACTCTACGTCCAAAAGCATCCAGGGTTCTACATTCATGTCCTGGAGGATTAGAGGCATGTCTTTTGGCACTTCTAATCTTTCTCATAGCAGACTCAACCACAATAGAGTGGTGAGGAAGCTGAATTTTATGGAAACCAGGACAAGGAGGGACACGATACATGGTATCTAACCTGCGAGAATGAGGAGAGGTGGTAAGAGGTGCTTCCCACATCCTCAACAAGAGATCATACAAAATCTCATGAACAGGCACGGTAGCTGCCTCATTAGGAGTTTTAGGATATTGTAAAATATCTAACTCCTTGGCTCTGGGTTCTGTCTCAGGGGCCACCGTGATGGATAGGTCCCGAGCCACCTCCCTGATGAAGTCTTGAAAAGACAAGTCCTCTGGAGGAGACATCCTTCGTTTAGGAGAGGAATCCTCCTGTGGAAGAAGCATCACTGCATCGACAGACTCTTCAGAATCCTCAGATTCTTCAGAGGAATCGAAGTATCGTCTGTCCAGATGCTCTTGCAAAGCCCGATACCTGTACCGACCGGGGTCAGTATCGGGAATAACCGGTACCGGGGTATCGGTACCGGAGGGCTTCAGAGGACAGAGTACCGGCATAGCGGACACCGGACCCGGGATCGGTACCGATGGCGGTGCTGGAGCCGGTACCGGTGAAGTAGTCTGTTGCAGTACCAGGGGCGTCGATGCCACAAGGAAAGCCGCCAGACTGCGTTCTATGGACAGAATCCTCTGATCCATCGACGCCGCCAATGTCTGGAAGTCGGTATCGGGTGAAGCCACCGGTACCCCAGAGCATGGCACCAGGTGATCTGTCGAGGCCACGCCATCGAGATTATCCTGGAACCCCATGACGCTTTAGAGGCCGAAGCCTTCCGCCGGGGTAATTTTGCCGGTGCAGAATCCTCGAGGGCAACGCCAGAGGCATCTCGATGCTTAGAAGGAGATCTACCCTTTGAGGACCGGCTGAATTTATGCTTAGTTACCCGAGATCCATGTGAGGAAGAAGCAGCCATGGAAGACGTCGATGCCACCGAAGCCGCATCAGAGGGAAACAGGGTACTGAGCTTGGCAGCTCGGTTCTGCCGACCCCTTTTAGATATCATAGAACAGGACATACAATCTGTGATGGAATGGTCAGGATCTAAACATTTTAGACACCAGTCGTGGGTGTCGGTGACGGAAATGGTACCGCCACACTTTGTGCACTTCTTAAACCCTGAGGCAGGCTTTTCCATGATAAGGAAAAAACGTTTTGGGCCTAAGGCCCAAAACGCAAGTGCACCTGAAGAAAAAACTGAGGAAAAGTCCTTTTTTTTTTTTTTTTTTTTTTTTTTAAGAGGAAGAAAAGAAAGACCGGCGGTACCGGTAAAGCATCGAAGAAGGCAGACGCGACACAAAAGAAATAAAGAAAAATAAAGAAATTCTTCTGCGGTGACAGGAACACGACCTGCTGGCTCCGCAGAAAAAGAAGAACTGAGGAGAGACAGTTGGGAAAGGCGGGAAGGCAGCACGCAGGCGCTGTGGGAGGCTCCCAAATGCTTTCTGATTGGACGCTGGGGAGCGTTCCCGCGCAGGCTCCGTCGGTACCGACGATACCCATATGTGAAGACTCATTCCTGCTTGTTCCTGGAGATAAAGTGTTCCACTGCTGCTTTATCACTTTTCATTGCTGAAAGCTGGAAGACACACAAAGTAGCCTTTTACCCATGAGTAATGCCCTAGTGAAAACTGCCCAGAGAGGACAAATTTCAAACTATTCATATTGCAGCAAATTTTGTGAATATTATGTACCCACAGTCTTTGCTCCTAAAGCATTTTCACTTTGGAAATTGCCTAAGACGAGCCTTGACAAATTTTCTTTAAATCTACGATCCAGCTCAGAAACATAGGAACCAGCAAATGTGAGTGCTCTCAATCTGCAGGTCCTCCACACAGAGGCCAAAGGCAGGCGAGCTGGGAGGGGTGGGGGAGGGAGAGCATCAATGGTAATGTTTAGAGAGCTATCCAATGGCTTGCTTCTTAAGTTTCCCTCACCAAAGTCTGCTGTTGCTGCTTTAGAGCCCAATTTATTAAGGCTGTTTCCCTATTCTGTACCTATATGAAGGAAACATAAGCTTACTAATAAATAAAGCTAATACCATTCAGCTTGTTTTCCAACCCCCAAACATTTTCCTCTTAAAAGTGCCTTTGACACAATGTTAAGTTACAGAGCATCAGTCAAATAGAATCAGTCACCTGGCATAAAGATTGTTTGGGATTATGTGGCTTTTAGAAGTCTTTAAAAATTAGCTACTTCAGCACTATCTGACTTAGTTTGTTTTATTCATGATTTTGATTTTTCCTGGTCTGCTATAAATTCAGGGCAAGCACTTTTACTTTTGCAGCTCCTCTGCCCCCCTGGATCTGATCTTGCAGTGCTGCAAGCTGAACAGAGGTAAAATTTCAGCCCACTGCCTTGTTAAAAGCCATCCTTCCATTTAATTTAATCTGTGTATTCTGTGTCATTATCCATATAGCTAGTGGCACAGAATACACAGAAAGAGATGGCATGGTCAATGTATTTGTTTAGGTTATTCTGCAGGCCTAAACTAAATGTGTAACTTACCCGAATAGTGGTTGAATATTGCCACTATCTAGATAATTTTCTGGCCTACCTTTGCTCCTCCTCTAGCATGCCCCACAGTCTATGGGTAATATCTGGCCATTCTGCAATTGAAACAGCCTGATATTATCTATATACTTTTTTGAAAATACATAGTTAAGCTAATTATGCGTTTGACAGTGAATACTTAATTGCCTTTGAATATCAATCTGATGGGAGTGGAGGAGTAGCTTAATGGTTAGAGTACTGGCTTGGTAATCAAGGGATTCAATTCCCCACTATCAATCTGATAAGGCATTATTATTTATTCATATGGAACACTCACAGACTCACCAATAAAGCACAGTTACTTACCTGTAACAGGTGATCTCTGGGAACAGCAGGAATAAATCTTCACATATGGGTACGTCGGTACCGACGGAGCCTGCGTGGGAACGCTCCCCAGCGTCCAATCAGAAAGCCTTTGGGAGCATCCCTCAGCGCCTGCGTGCTGCCTTCCCGCCTTTCCAACTGTCTCTCCTCAGTTGGGTTTTATAGCTGAGACAAAGAGAAAGAGGAAAGGAAGATAGATAGATAGATAGAGAGATACAACTCCTAGGGGAGGTGGGTGGGTTGTGAAGACTTATTCCTGCTGTTCCCAGAGATCACCTGTTACAGGTAAGTAACTGTGCTATCTCCAGGAACAAGCAGGAATGAGTCTTCACATATGGGGAGTCCCTAGCTGTAGATGCCAGGAGGAGATTCCATAAAAAGTGTGTCCCTGGGACAGGACTGCTCTTCCCACACATGGATCTCTGGCATCCCATGAGGGATGGAGGGTAGGAGTTGAAAAGAGAGGAGCTGTAGGAAAAACAGCTAACCTAAGGACTACAGGAGAGGAGTCCTTGGTATGTATGATAATTACCATTAAAAATATTGAATGAGCAATCACAATATGGACCTTACCTACTGGATTGCAGGAAGTAGAGAGGCTGATGGAGTCTACTGGAGATTCAGTAGAGGAATCCTCAATGGTGACCTCACGGCAGTGAAGGTGAAGGTCCAAATCTGGAATTGGCAGGTGACCCAGGTGTCAACTGGGGTAGTATAAAAACGGCAGGTCTTCAATGGAAAGCTTTATGGGAAAAAGCTGAAAACTCTTAGCTACAGAGTCATTAACATTTAGGAGTAAAAGAGGAAGACTGACCGATTTGGACAACTAGCCCAGTCCTGGAGGGAAGAAGGGGTATGAGAAAAAGCCCGTATTCCCAAGGAGGACAGATGTGTGAAGAGCTGAAACCTCAGAGCTACTGAAGATCTATACTGTCTTTCCTAGCTGGTGAGAGATAGGAAAGATATTGAAGCAGGGTGCTTCAGGGATAGCGAGACCTAGAGTAAAGTGGGAGCTGTCAGTACCACAGTAGTGGTTGTGTGCATAATACCCCCGACATACTGGGGGACAGTATGAACATATGCAAGCCCACATATATATATATATATATATATGTGTCTATATATATATATATATATATATATATATATATATATATATATAGGGGCATAACATATGCACACACAGCTTACAGACATATGTATCTATAGAAGTATATAGAGATATAGACATACATTTATTTATTTATTTATTTATTTACAGTCTCTTATATACCGCACTATTCAGCATCAGCGCGGTTTACATGGAACAGAAATGCTCAGTACAGTTAACATGTATGAGTTTACAGATAACAGGGCAAGTAACTTGGATAACAGGGGTAAACTATTTACAGAACTTGCTACATAAACTTGGATACCGGTGGTAAACTATTTACAAATATTGCTACATAAAGTCGTATGATCAAGAATTCCATAGAAACAACTGCACCACTAAGGGTTAGGGAATCTTTCTTGGCATTTTGTTGGGAAACCACATATTTGCTTAGTGGGTTGCATCTCTGTCTCGGTGGGTGAGGTTGGGTTCAATGAGGTACTTATTGAAAAGATGGTATTTGAGGGCTTTCCTAAACTGTGTAAGGCCCTTAATAGCCCGGATATCTGGAGGTAATGCGTTCCAGCATCTTGGTGCGCTGATACTAAACGCCCTATTGGCTGTAGATGCAGTGCAAACTGTTAATGCTTTCGGGACTTTTAGGGTGTTTGTAGCTGTGGATCTCCTTGCTCTATTAGGAGATATGGTATGGATGAGGGCCATTATTGATTCAGGGGAGAGCTTGTTAATAGCTTTAAAAGTGAGTAGCAGAGTCTTGAAAATGATTCTAGCCTGGATAGGTAGCCAATGTAATTGTATCAGCAAAGGTGTCACGTGGTCGCATCTGGGGGCTCCATGGATGACCCTTGCTGCAGCGTTCATGGCGAGCTGCAGGGGGTGTAAGGTGGATAGGGGCAGGCCTTGAAGGATGGCATTGGCATAGTCAAAATGAGGTATGATCAATGCCTGGTATATAGTTCTGAAGTCATTTGGTTCCAGCATGGATCGTAAATGCCTAAGTGAGCGGATCTTGTAATATACAGTTCTGACTGTGTTCCCTATGTGGGCTTTCATGTCTAGGCGTTGATCCAAGGTGACTCCCAGGTAGCGTATTGATGGTTTAGTTTGTAGTTCTGCTTCTTTTACTTTAAGGAATTGTGGTGGGGAGAAGTTAGGGTTCCTCGTAATGAAGAGTACTTCCGTTTTCTTATGTTGTATTCGGAGGTTTTGGGAGAGAAGCCAGTCAGATATTGCATTGAAGCAGCTCGTCAGTGGAGAGAGGTCCAGATGTTCCGTAGAGAAGGGTATGTACAGCAGGACATCGTCAGCGTATAACATGCAGTCGACATTGAAGGATCGGATGATCTTGCAAATTGGCTGCATGTAAATGTTAAACAGGAGGGCTGAAAGGGAGGACCCTTGTGGGACTCCCTGGCTTTGGTGGAAAGGTTCTGATGTCATCCCTCCAGAACGCACATGCTGCCATCTTCCAGACAAGTAAGATCTGCACCATTCAAGCGCTCTACCAGTAATTCCTTTCTCAATTAGTCGACCTAAGAGAAGCTCATGACTTACTGAGTCAAAAGCTGCAGCGATGTCCAGAAAGATGAGAGCAAATCCTTGACGGATGTCATCAATGCCAGTGATTATCTTGCAGAAGAGGGTGGTAAGAAGGGTTTCCACTCCGTGGGATTCCCTAAAGCCATGTTGGCAGGGGTCTAATGGTGAGGTAGTGTCAACGTGATCTTGTAGTTGTCGTTGTACCTCTTTTTCGATGATCTTCGCAAGTAAAGGTATACTGGATATAGGTCTATATGAATCTACTTTATGGGGGTCGAGTTTGCAGTTTTTCAGAAGAGGTCTGATAGAGGTGTGCTTAAGAGCGGAGGGGAAGGAACCTGTTGTGAAGGAGAGGTTCATTATATTGGAAAGTATTGGGCTGAAGTAGCTGCGGAGCTCCTTAATCCAGAAGGCTGGGCATGGGTCGGACTGAGATGTGGTGGTGTTAAGGGCCATTATAGTGTCTTCAATTCCTTTTTTGGTAGGGGTAGAGAATATGGTTAGAGCTGTGGGGCCATCTCGTTCCGGAGTGGTGGTGGTTGTAGTCGAGATGTTGATAGTCCGGCATATCTTGGATTGTGCGTAGTTAGCAAAATCTTGTGGGTGAATCTCAATTGGAGGTCCGGGGGTTGGTTCCTTTGATAGAGTCTTGACTAGTTCAAAAAGATCGTGGGGTTTATTAAGTGATCTCTTTAAGGTCTCTGAGTAGTATTGTTTCATTGCATCAGTGGTTGCCTTGCGGTGTGCAGCCAGATGACAGTTGTATGCTGTCTGGTCAATTGATGAGTGGGATCGGCGCCAGCGCTTCTCGAGTTTCCGTAATTGGGTAAGAGAAACTCTAAGATCGGCTGTGTACCATGGAGCGCTCATTCTTTTCCTTGGGGGCTTGTTGGTTGGTGTGCGTAGGGCGATTGCACTAAGGCAATTGTTCCAGTGAGTAATCAGGTCGTCAAGGTTCAAGGTGGTTTCGCTAATGAGTTGTTGCGTTTCCGTGAGGATAAGGTCTCTGTTGAAAGGCTTGAAACATCTGGAGTGAAGTCTCGTAGCGGTGCTTGGTATCTTATTGAACTTTGAATCGGTTTTGTGCAAAAGGATCTGGAAGATGATCAGTTTGTGATCTGACCATGGAACAGGAGTTATGGACGTTATAGGGTCATGCGATGTGTTAAGAGATATCTGAGGGGCGAATACTAGGTCCAGAATATTTCCTTTAGTATGGGTAGGTTCCTTCACTAATTGTTTGAAGCCGAGATTTGTAAGGGCATCAAGGAAGGATAACACTTTATTGTCCTGCAGTGTTGGCAGGTTGAAATCACCTAGGATCCAATTTGGGATGTTTGGGTTATGCGTGTTGGAGGCGAGATCAATTATTGCAGCAAGATCATCCGGAGAAGCTGAAGGTGCTCTGTAAAGCAGGTTGATTGAGCAGCGTTTGTTGGATATGGTGACGGTTTCAAGGTGATTAGTGTTGGTGGTGTCAACCGTCTGGAAATGGAGATCTGTCCTGGTGATGATGAGCACCCCTCCTCCTCTTTTGTCTCGTCTATGACTTGTGTGAGCTGTGAAGTTCGGGGGGAGGAGTTGGTTGAGTATGACGTTGTCCTCGTCGGATAGCCATGTCTCAGTGACCAAGAGTATATCAAGGTCGTGGAGGGAAATCATGTCGATGACAGCTGGCCACTTCTTCCGGATAGAACGGGCATTAATGAGGGCACAATTTAGGTTATGAGGGTAGGAGTTTTCAACCTTCTTGGATTGCACAGAGTGTTGAAGCGCAATGTGTAGCAGATGTGGGTGATGTGCACGGGAGTCCCAATTTACATTGTTACGGGATGCACCAGACCATCTTCTTCCATGGCTTTGTAATATTGGTATCTGGTTGGAAAGAGGTGTCAAGGTAAGAGAGCAGGAGAACCAACTAGCGAGGATGATGTAACATCCGATTATGGTGGTAAAGGGGGAAACCCATTGTGGTAGGGCACTGTGTGATTGTGCAATGGGTAGATTAGGGCAGAATTACTTGTGATTGTGGACAAGGATTGTGGGGAGAAGTGTTGACAACAAAGCAATGGTAACTAGCTAGATAGCATTAAGGAATTGTTGACAATAGTACAATGGCTGGATAGCAGTAAGGAATTACTGACAACAGTATAATAGTAACAATTACTGACTACAGTACAATGTTAACAGTACAGTGGCGAGATGGCAGTAAGAAATTACTGACTACAGTACAATAGTAACAAATACTGACTATAGTACAATGGTAACAGTGCAGTGGTTAGAAAGCATTAAGGAATTACTGACAACAGTACAATGTAAACTGACATTGATAAGGCTGTTGATGGTAGTATACTGAGGTTAGGATTGTGATACTATACTTGCGGTAAGCAGCGTGAGAGCAGGATCATCTGATGAGAGAGGTATGCTCGGTTCCTATCACTTGGTGACTTTCGCTAGCACTGGGCTTTACGAGGAGAAGTGAAAGTGCTGCTGGTGAGCGAGCTCAACACAGAGGAGCTCAAGCTGCTGGGTTGTTTGGAGGTGGTTTTTGATGCAATGGCTACTATGTTGAGTGGGCCAGCTGCCTAAGGGCCACGCCAAAGGGCCCTCTGGCGAGGCCCTCAGGCGCGGGCCCGCAAGGCGCGGGCGCGCCGGCTGGCGCTGTCTTTTTCAAGCAGCAGGCGGCTGTCCCGATTGGACCGTTCGCCTGAAGATGGCCGCTGCTGCTGCTGCTGTAGGGTGGCTCGATCCCCCGATGGGGAGAGCTGCTCAGATGGTGGCTGGCGGCTGAATTCTCCTCGCGCCGGCTGGCGCGGTCTTTTTCAAGCAGCAGGCGGCTGTCCCGATTGGACCGTTCGCCTGAAGATGGCCGCTGCTGCTGCTGCTGTAGGGTGGCTCGATCCCCCGATGGGGAGAGCTGCTCAGATGGTGGCTGGCGGCTGAATTCTCCTCGCGCCGGCTGGCGCGGTCTTTTTCAAGCAGCAGGCGGCTGTCCCGATTGGACCGTTCGCCTGAAGATGGCCGCTGCTGCTGCTGCTGTAGGGTGGCTCGATCCCCCGATGGGGAGAGTTGCTCAGATGGTGGCTGGCGGCTGAATTCTCCTCGCGCCGGCTGGCGCGGTCTTTTTCAAGCAGCAGGCGGCTGTCCCGATTGGACCGTTCGCCTGAAGATGGCCGCTGCTGCTGCTGCTGTAGGGTGGCTCGATCCCCCGATGGGGAGAGCTGCTCAGATGGTGGCTGGCGGCTGAATTCTCCTCGCGCCGGCTGGCGCGGTCTTTTTCAAGCAGCAGGCGGCTGTCCCGATTGGACCGTTCGCCTGAAGATGGCCGCTGCTGCTGCTGCTGTAGGGTGGCTCGATCCCCCGATGGGGAGAGCTGCTCAGATGGTGGCTGGCGGCTGAATTCTCCTCGCGCCGGCTGGCGCTGTCTTTTTCAAGCAGCAGGCGGCTGTCCCGATTGGACCGTTCGCCTGAAGATGGCCGCTGCTGCTGCTGCTGTAGGGTGGCTCGATCCCCCGATGGGGAGAGCTGCTCAGATGGTGGCTGGCGGCTGAATTCTCCTCGCGCCGGCTGGCGCGGTCTTTTTCAAGCAGCAGGCGGCTGTCCCGATTGGACCGTTCGCCTGAAGATGGCCGCTGCTGCTGCTGCTGTAGGGTGGCTCGATCCCCCGATGGGGAGAGCTGCTCAGATGGTGGCTGGCGGCTGAATTCTCCTCGCGCCGGCTGGCGTGGTCTTTTTCAAGCAGCAGGCGGCTGTCCCGATTGGACCGTTCGCCTGAAGATGGCCGCTGCTGCTGCTGCTGTAGGGTGGCTCGATCCCCCGATGGGGAGAGCTGCTCAGATGGTGGCTGGCGGCTGAATTCTCCTCGCGCCGGCTGGCGCGGTCTTTTTCAAGCAGCAGGCGGCTGTCCCGATTGGACCGTTCGCCTGAAGATGGCCGCTGCTGCTGCTGCTGTAGGGTGGCTCGATCCCCCGATGGGGAGAGCTGCTCAGATGGTGGCTGGCGGCTGAATTCTCCTCGCGCCGGCTGGCGCGGTCTTTTTCAAGCAGCAGGCGGCTGTCCCGATTGGACCGTTCGCCTGAAGATGGCCGCTGCTGCTGCTGCTGTAGGGTGGCTCGATCCCCCGATGGGGAGAGCTGCTCAGATGGTGGCTGGCGGCTGAATTCTCCTCGCGCCGGCTGGCGCGGTCTTTTTCAAGCAGCAGGCGGCTGTCCCGATTGGACCGTTCGCCTGAAGATGGCCGCTGCTGCTGCTGCTGTAGGGTGGCTCGATCCCCCGATGGGGAGAGCTGCTCAGATGGTGGCTGGCGGCTGAATATACATGAATATGTATGTCTGAAGATACATGTCTGCAAGTAAGCAGATAGAGATATGCCCATAAGAACATTCACATGAGAGATGTGAAGGAGAAAGATTCATCTAAGAACAAGAAGGTGGAACCTACTTGAGAAGATATATAGAGAATCTATTCCTCTTGGCTAAGATGGTGCAGGAATGCTATCCAGTGAAATAACCAGGATGGTTGCGTGAAAAACAGAGGATAATATCAGCCTGTAAACAGCAAGTCATGAGTCTTGTAGAACTCTGACATGGTAAATGGACAGAAAACGCATAGTAGGAGATACCAGGATGACCCACTGGAGGGACACAAGGGGTATCATGCGTTACTAGTAGAAAAGGTGCTGTCCATAAGGAGTAGGATACCATGAGGACAAGCTGCAAGGAAAAAAGAGCATATTCCTGCAGGATTGGAAAACCTTTTGGACATTCACGCAAAAAAGGCTTATATCCTGAATTATAACAGGAGATAACAGGGTGTGGAGAACCCTCACAGTCGTGGAAAATGACTGAGAAGCCTTTCCCAACCATATAGAATAGTCAGAGACAAAACACCATGCTCTCTAGCAAGGGCCCATAGTAGAAAGCTTCGCTGTAAGATTGCAGAGAGCATTATGCAGGAGAATTAGGAAATAAAACTGGCTGTAGGTCAACTCTGCCGCCAAATCCAAGAAAGTGGAGATGGCAAGAAAAGAAGACAGTGTGATAAGCCTGAAGTGATTAGGATTATCCAAGATAGATGAAAGCACTATCTTGGAATCACTACTAAGGCCAGACAGAAAGTAGTGGAAGACAGACTGGAAACTTGTGAAGAAGTATCAGTAGTCCAATCATTGGAACTCCTGCATGGGCAGCTGCTGAATGAGACAGCAGAGAGAATCTTTCTGTGTAAAACAGAGAGAACAGACAAAGGAGAGGAGGAATTCCTGTCCCTGTCTGATGAGCTGCCCAGAGAAAAGAAGGGAATTTATTCAAGGGAAAAAAACTCTACACTGGAATGAAAGGCTAGAGAAGCCCTACAGTGATATGGTACCACTCATTCAGGGGGAAACCTGGATGAGAGGGTAGAGAAAGAGGAGCTGAAGGGTGACTTACCATATGGTAAGTCTGCGGAAGGAAAAAAAATTCATGTTGGGACAGAAAAACTATCATGGGATAGTTGTTAACTTCTCTTCTTGGTAGGAAGAAGAGGAGAAACCTGTGACCCATAGACATGAATATCCTGACAGCTCAGCATATCTAGGAGGAAAAGGATGTCCTGAAGAAAGGCATCCATGTGTAGAGTTTTGAAGGAAAAAACAGTGAAAAAACTTCTGCTAAGAAGAAGTTAACTGTAGGTTGTAACCTTCAGGAACCTATGGTTGCTGGGTTTGTTCAGTCTGGCTAGAGTTTGGATTCTTCAGACCAGGGCGAGGTTTCCCCTGCTTGGGAACATCTGTATAATGGGCAGGAGAAGAGTGAAACCTTCTTTTCCTAGGGAAAGAAGGTTTGGTAGGGCATTTCCTACCTATTGGGGAAGGAGAAGGCTTAGGATAGCCCCCAGAAACAGGGAAGTCAGTGGAGCAATGAGCAAACCGACGTAAAGACTCCCTATTGAAGAGACTTTCTCAAGTACAAGGAGTATTACCCAGTCTTTGTTGTGCCCATCTGTTCAAGTCTGAAGCCTGGAGCCAGGCTCTACGTCGTGCTCCTATGGCTATAGCAGAGGTTCTGCTAACAGACTCAAAAGAGTCTAGAGAAGCACAAGAAAGAAACCAAGAGATATTTTGGCTATGACTAAGAAGTAAGGAATAGTCTGCAGCCTTGGGCTCTGATAGAAAAGGAGTCAAAAGAGATAATTTCTTTGTGACCTCCTGGAGAGATAGACTCATATAAAAAATATAAGAGATAATCCTTGTTGCCAGCATAGATGTTTGGAAGGTTTGACGTCCAAAGTCATCCAGTGTTCTAGATTCACGACGTGGCGGGTAAGAAGAATGCTTCTTCTTGCTTTTTACCTTCCTCATCGCTGATTCCACTACAATGGAATGATGGGGAAGTTGAGTCTTTTGAAACCCTGGAGAGGGGGGCACCTGATACAGATCATCAGTTGCTGTTGAAGATGAGGAAACCCTTAAAGGTGTTTCCCATATTCTCAGAAGAAGATCCTGCAAAGAATGATGTAAAGGAAGCATTATATTTTCCTTTTCCGCAGGAGAGCCCTGAGTAGGATCACAGCCAGGGATAGGAATAGCAAGGAATGTTGCCATGTCAAGGAGAAATTTCTGAAAAGAAGGATCTCCAATGGGAACCATCCCTGGATAGGCTAAAGTTGAAGCAGTAGCCTGGGCACCGGAGGATGTACTGGTCCGATGCAGAAAAAGAGCCCCACTAGATGGATACTGGTACTGGCAGTTACGACTTGAGGCAGTCAGTACTGCATCGTCCATGCCAGGTATCGACTCCAAACTAGGTATAGAAAGGAGTGATCTTGGTGAATAAGGCATGGAAGAGGCTGGTCCCGATGTTACTGCAGGAACCGGCATCGATACTGATACCGGTAGCTGTGCCGGAATCGGAGGCGATATCGCCATCGAAGCAGTCATCGGAGGCTGCTCAAGCGGTACCGAGGCAACCAAAAACTCTTGGTGAGTATCCTCGGTACTGCGCATCCGGAATCGATAAGCGTCGGTTCCAAGACGCGTTGGTACCCAGTCTTCTAGACTAGATATTGATTCTAGACTCGGCATTGAAGGAAGCGAGTCTATCGATGCATGTCTAGAGGGTACCGACATCGGTGGTCGTATCGTCGATACTGCCGATACTGGAAAGTCAATCTGGGACGTATCGTTCGGTCCCGAAGGCACCGAGAACGCCAGATGACGATCCCTGGCGAAGAGTGGATCACTCAACACCGGTGCCGATGCCGGGTATCGGTACCGCTCGAAGCGGATGCCACCACCGAGCACGGCTCAGATACTGGAAAGTCAATCTGGGACGTATCGATCGGTCCCGAAGGTACCGAGGACGCCAGATGACGATCCCTGGCGAAGAGTGAATCACTCAACACCAGTGCCGATGCCGGGGTATCGGTACCGCTCGAAGCGGATGCCACCACCGAGCATGGCTCAGGTATGTTCTGTGAGGGGTGAGCCCCAGGAACAACCTGAAACCCCTGAAAGGCTTTAGAGACCGAAGACTCCCGCCGGGGTTTTGAAGCCAATAGGGTCTTGAGGGCAAGGCCGGAGCCGTCATCATGCATGGCATGAGACCTACCACTCAAGTATTGGCTAGTCTTAACAGACTGTTTTTGGGTTACCTGATCCTGTAGAGAAGAAATGGTCGGTGCCCTGACACTGGAAGGGAACGCGGTATTGAGGGAAACTCGAAATGGAAACTCTCTTCTCATAAAATTGAAGCCTAATGGCTCTGGAGGAAAAGGATCAGGACCCAAACAGGTTAGACACCAGTTGTTGGAGTCTAAAATGAAAACTGTATTTCCACAGTTAAGGCACTTCTTAGAAGAAGGCGGCTCCATAATGGAGAGGCCTTACAGGCCCAAAAATTTAAGACAGAAACTGAGGGAAAACTCTCCCCGAGTTTGAGAAAAAAGAAAGAAAAAAACCCACCGGCGGTACCAGTGGAGGCGGGAAAACAGCCGCGACCACAAGAAAAAAGAAAGAAAAAAAGAATTAAAGAAAAAATTTTCTGCGGTGACAGGAGGACGTCCTGCCGGCTCCGCGGAAAAACAAAAACTGAGGAGAGACAGTTGGAAAGGCGGGAAGGCAGCACACAGGCGCTGAGAGATGCTCCCAAAGGCTTTCTGATTGGACGCTGGGGAGCGTTCCCGCGCAGGCTCCGTCGGTACCGACGTACCCATATGTGAAGACTCATTCCTGCTTGTTCCTGGAGATAACTCTTAACAATGAATGTAGGGCAGAAGTAGGATACTTCACTTACTTCTCAACATACAAACAAATTCTATTCAAATTTTAGTTTCACAAAAGTAGCAATGCCACTAATGCCCTCCGCTGCTATACATTGTGTGCCACAACACAAAACCCTGCCAATGGACATTCGACAAAAGCATCAAGAACTCAAATTGCACCAGTCCTACTTATGAAAATCAGCACTGCAAATATTATGGAACCCCAGTTTCCTCCAGCTAGAAAAAGAGAACAAGCTAAACTACTACAGAGAGAACCTACATGGTTACCAGAATCCCTTTTCTCGGCTGCACATGGAAAATGAAGACCATCACCTAGTAAAGAAGAAGAAACCACAATATTTGAAACAAATATGAACTCAAAACCCCCCAAAACTGATACTGAGCTGTGAAACACTGGAGAAAGAAACAGAAATCCATTTCCTTCTGTAATGAACTATAAAAAAATGCACAACTGCAGGACTAAAAGCAAATGCACCTGCAGCTGTGTTAAATGTAATAAAGCCATGGTTCCGGAGGCAGGGGGAAGACTGGCAGTGAGCCAGCGAGGCAGACTTCCTGCGTCCATATGCTGGTGCACCCTGAGCCAGTGCCTTACTGACTCACCTCTTAAGCCAGCCCTGTATAAACTGTAACTTCAACTACTCGTAGGTTTTCCTCCTTTGTTTTATGCACTGTATTATGATTGGTTGTAATACCGCTCTGAACCTAAAAATTATTATGTTAAATTAAAATCATATCTTTAATGTGTTGTTGCTCATTTTTATTCTTTATTCCCTCACCCAATCACTCATTCTCAACTCTCCCTAGCAGTCTCCTCTTGTCTCGTCTATTTCCCTCTTCTACACTAATTTCCACCAGTATCAATCCCCAATCCCTCCCCCTTGCTAATCATGTCCATGCAATCACCCACCAATTCCACACACCCCCACCCCAACACGCAGCCATTGCTCGCCCCATGCTTTCCATCCAGCTTCGGTAGCTAACCAGTTTCCCACTCATTTCATCTCCCCCAAAGGTTTCCCACCTCTCTCTACTAGACCCTAACTGGTTTGAGTCAGCCATTCCTCCCCCTCAACTTGCTGGCTCCCCATGCTCCTCCCATGCAGACAGTACATGTTCCTACATGGCAACTGCTGCCTATTGTTTTCCTTCCAGCAATTGCATGACTCAAGAGCTGCAAAGTGCCTGAAATCCCACAATGGTCTCATCATAAGAATCCAGGCACTGTGTGGCTGAAATTGAGCTGAGAGCCACAAAAAGTGATGGATGCGGAAGAGGTAGGACAGTTCGACAGGCAAATCCTGGATGCCATAGCCAAAATTTCTAGATTTTGTGAAGCTCTGGGCTAAGATAAACATACCTGCAGAGAGATGAGTATCCTCTTTTCTGTGGGAATGCCTGAACTACAATGCATGCAAAAATGCACACACTGAGGAACAAAAACCTACTATCACCCTCACATGAGGTAGTGATTTTCAGACAGGTGATTTGTGTATAAACGGCTCTCACAGAGGACAAGTTTAAAACTACTTTGATATATAAAACAACATTTTGTGTATGAAAAACTGCAGTAGCTTTTCCCTAGCTTTCAAAGAAAGCTTTGGGAGATGCACCAAGGAGGAGAGAGGGTTCTGAGGACTGATTCTTGCTGTCCCCAGAAAACATCTGTTACAGGTGAGTAACTATGCTTTCACCGGGAACAAGCAGGAAGTCCGTCCTCACATATGGGACTCCCTAGCTACAAACTACCGAAAACCTGTAAAAACCACGGGTGACCAGAAAAGGTTGAGGCGTGAGCAGCAGCAATGAATCCTGAGAAGAAAGACTCCTGAGCATCCTAAGTGTCCAGCAAGAAACCAGCACTCTGGTAGCTTGAACACACAAAGGGCCAGAGGACAGGTGATGCCTATACTTCAAATAGAAGACAGAGTACCGCCTGGCCAAAGGCACTGTCCCTATAGGACCCCCTATCCAAGCAATAATGAGCTGCGAAGGTATGGACAGAGGGACAGATGGTGACATGGCAGATTTCCGACAGAAGAATGGAAAGCAGGTTTGCCATGGATGTCGCTGTGACCCGGTGTTCCAGCGAGAGCCCAGCCTGCTCATAGGCGAGGGCAATGCAGTCCGCCACCCATGTTGTCAGGGTACACTTGGTCACTGCTGCCCCCAGCCGACTGGGGTCATAGGAGACAAAAAGCTGTGAGGCTTCACGGTGGCCCTGGGCATGTTGGAGATAGGAGGATGGGGCCCTTTTACAGTCCAGAGTATGAAGGACAGTCTTCGCCCTGCTGGCGTGAGGCCGCAGAAAGAAGGTGGGGAGTACCACCTCCTGTTTGAGGTGGAAAGGGGACACCACCTTGGGAGAAATGTGGGATGCGTGCGGCGCACGACCCTGTTCTTATAGAACCTTGTGTAAGTTGGATCCAACACCAATGCCTGGAGCTTGGTGATCCTGTAAGCCAACGTGAGTACCACCAAGAACATGACCTTCCAGGAAAGGTACCATAGGTGGCAGTTAGCCAGGGGCTCAAAAGGTGGGCTAGTGAGCTGTGACAGTACCACGTTGAGTTCCCACTCTGCCACCACTGGTTGGACAAGAGACTTGGATAACAAGAGACTGCAAGAACCGGGTCATGAGGGGGATGGACGACGAGGGACTTGCCCTTGATAAGGTGGTGGCGCCGCAACTGCACTCAGGTGGACTCTGACAGAGTTGGACGTCAGTCCTGCCTGAGACAGGTGAAGCAAATATTGCAGCACAAGCTGCACAAAGCATGAGAACGGGTCGACCCGCTGCTCTGTATACCACTCTGAGAATCTGCGCCATTTGAAGGCATAAGCGCGTCTTGTGGAGGACCTATGGGAGGCCAGGAAGACCTCCTCCACTTCCCCCAAGAGGTTGAAAGGGGCCAAGGCTACCCTTTGAGCAGCCAGGCAGTTAGCATTAGAGATCTCAAACTGGGGTGTAGGAGAGAGCCCTCTTCCTGCGACAGCAACCCCAGGGCACACCCCAGTGGGACCAAGGACGCCATGGACAAGCAAAGAAGCAGTGGGAACTACAGTTGCCTGGGCCACCGAGGGGCTACTAGTATCAGTGCTGCCCTGTCATGTTAAACCTTGAACAAGGTCTTGGCAATCAGCAGCATGGGCGGGAAGGCATAGAGAAGGCCCTCCGTCCACGGGATGAGGAATGCATCTGCCACAACCCAGGATGGGTGTGGCTGCCTGGAGCAGAAGCGGGGCTGCTAGGTGTTGGCTGGACTGGCAAAGAGATCCATCTGTGGAGTCCCTTAGAGCTGGAAGAGCCGATAAATAGAGTGGCCTATCTGCCACTCATGCGGCTGGAGGAACCTGCTTAGCCTGTCCGCCAGGGCATTGTCCTGGCCCGGCAGATACACTGCCTGTAGGAGCATCTCATGGCAGTTCACATATGAGCAGAGCACTACTGCCTCCTGGCAGAGGGTGTACAACCCTGTGTCCCCCTGCTTGTTGACATAGAACGTCGCCACTTGATTGTCCATCTGGATCAGCACTGATTGGTGTTGCAGGTGGTGATGGATGGCTCGAAGTGCCAGGAATATGGCCAGAAGCTCCAAGGGATTCATCTACTGCAAACTGTACATTTGCGAAAAACTGCATTGAGTGCAGAGGTCATCGCAATGGGCTCCCCAACCTAACAGGGAGGTGTTTGTGGTGAGGACCCTCCTGGCGTCAGTTGTAAGAGCACCACGTTGAAGTCTTACTCTGCCGCTGGAGGGCGGACAGGGGGCTTAGACAACAGGAGGCCCCGGAGAAACCGAGAGACCAGGGGCTGACCCGAAAGGGGTTTGTCCTCAATAGGGTGGTGGTGTGTGATATTGCACTCAGGTGCACTTTCTCAGAGTTAGACTTCAGTCCAGTGTGCAACAGATGCAGTAGCTACAGTACTAGAGCACTGATTGCACCTGGCAGAAGAATGGGTTCTCCCGTCTCTTCACACGCCATACGGAGAACCTTTGCCATTTGAAGGCGTAAGCTCACCTGGTGGATGGCTTTCGGGAGGCTAGCAGGACTTCCTTGACCTCCTTTGGGAGGTTGAAAGGGGCCAATGCTATCCTTTCAGCAGCCACGCTATTAACATTAGAGACCCAGATTGGGGTGCAGGAGGTCTGGGGCATGGTCCAGCGGGACCGGGAGTGCTGCCGTGGGAACCAGAGCTGTCTGGCCACCAAGGGATGATTAGTATTAGAAATGCCCCCTCACGCAGGAGCCTGAAGAGTGTCTTAGCGACCAGCGGGATTGGCGGGAAAGCATAGAGGAGGCCTTCTGTCCATGGGATCAAGAAGGCATCTGCCGCCACTCTCTCTGGGTGCGGCTGCTGCAAACAGAAGTGGGGCAGTTGGGTGTTGTCCAGGGTGGAAAACAGGTCCATCACGGACCTGCCCCAGAAGCAAAAGAGTCAAGCAGCCACTCTGGAGTCCAGGCACTACTCATGTGAATGTAGGACATTGCTCAGCCTGTCAGCCAGGAGGCTGCAGAGGCAGCGTAATTACTCACCTGTAACAGGTATTCTCCAGGGACAGCAGGAATCAGTCCTCACATATGGGTGACGTCGACAGAGCCCTGGCAGAAACATTTCCCCAGCTTTCAAAGAAAACCTTTGGGAGATACCACCACACATGCATAAGTCCCCCCTTCCTGCCCAAGAGTGCCAGATGACACAGCTAGAGCTGACAAAAGCAGATGACATAGCTAGAGTCAACAAAAGAAGATGGCCAAAACTGAAAAGCAACTCCAAAGGGAGGGTTGTGAGGACTGATTCCTGCTGTCCCTGGAGAACACCTGTTACAGGTGAGTAACTACGCTTTCTCCAGGAACAAGTAGGAAGTCGATTCTCACATATGGGACTCCCTAGCTACAGGCTACCGAGGACCTGTAGAAAAAACATGGCTCAGCCGTGAGCAGCCGCAAATGAATCGGAGGACAGACTCTCAGGACCCCAATGTCCAGGGAGAACCATGGTTCTGATAGCCTGAACAAGAAGGGTCTGAGGGTAGGAGTTGCCTAAACCCTGATCAGATTATGGAGTACGGCCTGGCCGAAGGTGCTGTCCTGTTGGGACTACCTCTCCAGGCATTAGTGAGCGGCAAAGGTGTGGATGGAGGACCAGGTGGGGGCCCAGCAGATATCTGCCAAAGGGACAGAGCAGAGACTCGCAACTGAGGTTGCCATGGCCTGGATGTTGTGTGCCATGACTCAATGCTCCAATGATAGCCCAGCCTGGTCATGGGCAAAGGCAATGCAGTCTGCCACCCAGGTGGCAGGGTCTGCTTGGTAACCGCCTCCCCCAGATAACTGGGGTCATAGGAAACGAAATGCTGCAAGGCTTTGAAGTGGCCCTGAGTATGCTGCAGGTAAAAGGTCAAGGTCCTTTTGCAGTCCAGAGTGAGGAGAATGGCTGACGCCTTGTCGGTGTGGGGCTGTGGGAAGAAGGTAGGGAGTACCACTTCCTGGTTGAGGTGAAAATCAGATACCACCTCCGGAAAACATTTAGGGTGGGTGCAGAGCACAACCCTGTTCTTGTAGAACCTGATGTAGGATGGCTCGGCCACCAAGGCCTGAAAGCTCACTGACTCTGCGGGCAAAAGTGAGTGCCACCAGGAAGGTCACTTTCCAGGACAGGTAACGCAAATGGCATGTAGCCAAAGGTTTGAAGGGCAGCTTGGTAAGCTGCGCCAGGACCACAATGAGATCCCATTCCGCAGGAGGCGGTCGGATGGTAGGCTTGGAGAGCAGCAAGCCCCGCATGAATCGGGTAATGAGGGGCTACATAGAAAGACTTGCGCTCTATAGAGCGATGGTTCGCAGAGAGCGCACGCAGGTGCACCCTGACAGAGCTGGACATAAGTCCAGACTGCGAGAGGTAGAGCAAGTATCGAAACACCGAATGTACCAAGCAGGAGAACCGATCTACCCACTGCTCTGTGCACCATACTGAAAACCTGTGCCACTTGAAAGTGTAGACCCACCTCGTGGAGTCCTTACAAGAGGCTAGGAGGACTTCTTCCACTTTACTTACAAAGGCACCTTGTGTTTGACTAGTCTTTAAAAAGAATTCAATCAGTCTCTTCTTGATGGCTAAAAATATGCAAAGCATAGTAAGATAAAAATTATATATATCCCAGAGCCAGAAAAATGATGATTGAAAATTTGTTTCAATCTCGATAAGGGTTAAACAGGTACTGATAGAACAAAAGGGGAGATAAGCATGTAAAAACCTGAGTGAACCAGCATGTTAAAAGCAACTACAAAATCTATCATTAATCGAATGGTGGGGCAATCGTATCCCTGTATGGGTAAAAAATTTTATATCAAGTTACAGAGCTATACCTTGTACATAGTATCAAGGCGCTTGCTCACGATGGGTACTGAGGCAGGTGCCTCCCACATGCGAAGCAGCAGCCGAGACAGAATGGGAGGGACCGGAACAGTGCGAGATTCCCTAGGAGGGGACTTGTACTGAAGAATGTCGGAGTTCTTCAGCTCAAGGGGCCTCCTCAACCTGAGTGGCCAGGTTAAGAGCCCGTGCCAAATCCCGGACGAACACCAGGAAGGTGTCCTCAGGCGGCGAGCGCCTGTGGAATGTGGGCGGGGAGAGATCTGACAGAAGGTCCCAGTGAGTACGGGTTTCTGGGGAGGTGTCCCCATTGGACTCCCAATCCGAGAACTCAGTCAAGGAGTCCGAGCTGGGCAGATCACCCTGTCCAGCGGCTGGGGCCCGTTTGGAGCCAGAGGCCCTGGAAGATCTCGCTTTCGAGAAACGAGAGAGCGAACAAGACCGAAGTCAAGGACCCTCATGACGCCCACGGTTCTCAGGGGTTTCCTGGATGGATTTTGATGTCCCACACGAGGGACCCATGGTCTCTGGGCGCAAGTCAGCGAAGCTGGCTGTGAGCACCTGCTGGGAAGCAATGAACGCAGAAATGCTGCATTCTAGTGCCAGCATGAGGGACTCCAACGCGGGCGTGGGGCTCTGAAACACCAATCCTGGAGTCACAGGGTCGGGCGTCGAGAAGGAAAGGGGGTCCTCACCGGGACAGCCCTCAGAAGACCGGGCACCTTCGTCAGCGGCCTCCATATCCGTGCGGGGTACCTTGCGGAGCCACTCCTTGTCCGAGTCTCAGGAACCCCAAAGGGGGCTAAGCGACCAAGCGTGGAAGTGCTCGCGCTTGTCAGGAGCCCCCGACAACAACTTCGAGGCCTTCTTCTTATTGCACCTCTCCAAACTCAAGGGATCCCTGGTTGGAGTGCCGCCGAGAGCGCAGGGCCAAAGAGGGGGACCCCACTGGGGGAGAGACGACAGAAGGTGCGCCACTGGGGATTCCGAGGCGGCCTTTTGAAAAATGTCTTCGGACTTCTGCTTACGACTGAGCAGGGGCTTAGAGGACATTTTCTTACAGAGCTCCAGATCATGATCCGCTCCGAGGCACCAGAGAGAAGTCATGAGTGTCCATAAGCGACATGTTCCTACAGCATCAATCGCATTTTTTGAATCCGGTGGCCATAGGGGCAAAAATGGCCCCCACAAGGTCGAAGACCCACGCGGCAAGCGGTTAGGGAAAGAAAAGGGCACGAAGCCCGTTGGCAAAAAAGGTGAAGAAAAAACTGTCCTCTGACAGCTCTAAGAAGGTAGAGCAGGGGAAGGACGGATAGAGGACTGGCGCAACTGGAAAATAGAAGGCCAGTAGGCCAAAAACGAAAGACTTTTTCCAAGGGAAGAGGACATGCGTCCGAAGGGCTCCGCGGAAAAAGGGAGACTGAGCAAGATGGCACCCTTATTTATTTATTTATTTAACAATTCTTTTATACCGCGCTATTACAATCAGTGCGGTGTACAATGAACAAGAACATACTACAATGCATACAAGTAACATTGAGTTTTACATTAAACAGGGAACTTCAACAATAGGACAATCCCAAAGGTTTTCTTTGAAAGCTGGGGAATTGCTCAGTGCGGGCTCTGTCGGTGCCGATGTCACCCGTAAGTGAGGACTAACTTCCTGCTTGTTCCTGGAGAAAGAAAGATGCTCTCGGTTTTCGTGTGGCAAGGTAGGAAGTCCCATGTCAGCTGGGCCACTCTTACGATGCCTCAAGGGAATGGAGGCCTAGGTTTCCCTGACCTGCAGATATATTACTGGTGTTTATTCTTGAGGGCTGTTTTCTTTTGGATGACCGGTTTGGGTTCAGATTGGGTCCGTTTAAAAAGGGAATGGATAGCCCCTATCCCCTTTAAGGTGGTAGTATTCTTAAAAGAGACAAATGAGGGTCATCATGTTCTTTCGCATCCCCTTCTGGGGAAAGTGTGGAAGGTCTAGAGTGTGCTATGTAAATGACGAGGGTTATCTCCCTAGTTGTCCCACTTTACCCCAGTATCGGCTTTCTTCTTTGTTAGGGATTTTGGAGGTAGAATTTCATACCTGGGACGTGATATTAGGATCTCCTCGCTGTTCAGCGACTCCTCCTTCACTTCCAAAAGTAGGCCAGAAGAGGTATGGAGGACTTCGCTGAATCTTTTCCAATATTTTCAGCTCCAGCACTGCTTTGGGTCTCTTCTGAAGTATTATTTATTTATTTATTTATTTACATTCTCTTATATACCGCGCTATTCTGCATCAGTGCGGTTTACATTGAACAAACTGAAATTACATTGAACAGGGCATTATAACTTGGAGATAACTATTTTTACAGGGAACATGGGCTATGGAGGGTTAAGTGGCTTGCCCAAGACTACAAGGAGCACCTGTGGGACTAGAAACCCCAGTCCTTCCGGCCCAAGGTTGCTGTCCTCTAGTGGGATTTGAACCCCCGACCTTCCGGCCTGAAGTACCTTGCCCCAACCACTAGGCTACTCCTCCACTATGCCCACCCCGTCACTGGGAGCAAGCACTTTTTGAAACAACTTGCTTAAAAACCTTTTTGACCCGCTGACTCCCCTCATCCTAGCCAGATCTATCATATCAAGGACACTGGAAGGCGATGCTGGGGAATAGGCCAGAGGAGTTTTGGGAAGAGGTTTGCCACTGTACCCATTCTTGTTCAATATCCATGCCCTTAGCTAACACAGAGATAACCCCAGCAAACCTTTTTTGGTGGGGGAAAGGGGATGACCATCTGTGTTGGAGAAATTGCGGGTGGAAGGGAGACTTGGACCACTTGTGATGGCATTGCCCCTTGATTTAGGTTTTTTGGTCCCAGGTACATATTATCTGCAAAGCTTTAGGGCAGGCGTTCCCCTTCTATCTAAAATCTTGTATGTTGGGGTATCTCCCATCGGAGTGGGGAGATGTGGGTCCACGACAACTATCTAACTGCCTGCTCTTGACTGCTCGTAGTGTCATTGCTCGATATTGGAAATGAGCTGCACCCTTACAATATCTGAATGGATAATTAAGGTCTAGGATATCTATCAGATGGAGAAACTCACAGCAGATCTACAGGGTAAGCCCAAGGCAGTCATAGCATTATGGTCTGGGATCTTTACAACAGTAGCTCTGCCCCCCCATTTAGGACAGCACTAGTTTACCCTCTGTTCAGATTACATATTTGGATTGTGAACCAATATCCTCAGGGCCCATTTACTCCTGATCTCCTGCTACTAAGTTCTATTTGCTACCGTTTGTCCTCCAAGAGTATGCTCATGTAGGTGGTTTCCTTGTGAAAAGATCATGACAGATACGCATTTGTGGAGTGGAGGGGGGTGTCTGAAAGATTTGGTAAGGGTTTAAGGGGAGGGTAAAGTTGTTTTGGCCTGAGGGAGTTGATGTTTATGGTGAGGACTGGAGTTTGTGTTTACCTCCACTTGTTACCATATTTCTAATGCTATTGCTGCATCTTTATCGCTAGGCTACAGCTGTCAGAAGATCTCCAGTTTCCTCACACCGGGAAAGCCTCCTCCGCTTGCTCAGGTTTCCCCTTTATTTAGGTCGGTAAGGTAATTCTGGAGGTGGAAGGGAATGGGCGAGGGATGGTGAGAGGAGGGAAAGAGTTGAAGGAGAATGAGGGAGTGTTCATTGGAGTGCCCAGAAGAGGCTGGTTGCATCCGCGGCCTTGGTATGGAAATAGTCTTCTGGGAGTGGGATGTTTCTTTTATGTAGGTATCTGTGTTTGAATATATCCGAAACTGCTGCATCATCTAAGCTGTTGTAAGTACCATATTGGTGGTTATTTCTTCTTTGGTGAATGTTGTAACACTTTCTTTGATTAATAAAAACTTTATAGACAAAAAAAGAAACGATTACACAAAGATCTGCGCCTGCTTTCTCTGTGGATAATTTTTTTCAAAGCAATGTGGGTAGTTCAGTCTCTCACCCTTTCCCTCCCTCTGCAAATCACTAGTCAAATATGCATGCGCAGGTACTTATATCCTCAGAAAGTGAAAGCAATGATCAAAGAACCCATTTCTGTGGGTAAAATGCTTCCTATGGACAAAAATTCCTAAATTATTATTGCAGTCTTATTGTTTGAACCAGTGTTTCTCAACCCATAGTCTGTGGGAGCTGAAATCATCAATGAGGACAGCACTGCTAATGCCGGTGGCCTTTTACTTCCATTTTCAACCAGTCTTAAGGCTGGTGCTATTGTTTCTGATGCCCTGTGCAAATGTTTATTGTGCTGCCAACTCCCTCCCCTCCCCCCAGTGAAATTTAGGAGTATCTGAACACAGTATACAGGCATGCTGGGTTATAGTAAGCCTATCAAATTTCTGGTAGGTGAATCTGGAAAACAGGGTTACTCACCTGCAGCAGGTGTTCACTATGGACAGCAGAATAAGTTCTCACATATGGGTGACATCACCAAAGGAGCCTTGCACTGGAACATTCTCAGCTTCCTTCTAGAAGCTTTTAGAATAAACTGTTCATGCATGTGCATGACTTCCCACCTTCAGCCACCATGCTCGCATCTCCTCAGTCTGGTAAGAAGTTATCACCTGGAGACAACTCCAACGGGAAGTGGACAGTTATGAGGACTTATTCTGCTGGCCACAGAGAACACCTGCTACAGCTGAATAAAGCACAGTTACTTACCTGTAACAGGTGATCTCTGGGAACAGCAGGAATAAGTCTTCACATATGGGTACGTCGGTACCGAAGGAGCCTGCGCGGGAACGCTCCCCAGCGTCCCAAAAAAGGAAAGCTTTTGGGAGCATCCCACAGCACCTGCGCATTGCCTTCCCGCCTTTCCTAACCGCCTCTCTCCAGTTCGAGTTTTAAAGCTGAGACAAAGAGAGAGAGAGGAAAGGAAAGATAGATAGAGAGATACAACTCCTAGGGGAGGTGGGTGGGTTGTGAAGATCACCTGTTACAGGTAAGTAACTGTGCTATCTCCAGGAACAAGCAGGAATGAGTCTTCACATATGGGGACTCCCCAACTAGAGATGCCTGGGTGATCCCCAAGCTGTGAGACCCTTAGAAGGGCTCTACCTCCTCCCATGGATCTCAGGCATCCAACAAGGGATGGGGGGTAGGAGTTGATTAAGCATGGAACAGGTGTTTGAGAACAGCCTAACCAAACAAGGGAGTCCTTGTCCAAGCAGTAATGGGTTGTGAAGGTATGAACCGAGGCCCAGGTGGCCGCTCGACAGATCTGGTCGATGGACACAGAATTTAGATGAGCCACAGAGGTTGCCATGGCCCTCACATTGTGAGCTGTGACATGGCCCTCCAGAGAAAGGTTCTTACTCTGGTAGGCGAAAGAAATACACTGAGCAATCCAATTGGGCAGTGTTCTCTTAGAGACTGGAAGTCCTAAATGAGAAGGATCAAAAGCAACAAAGAGTTGAGAAGACTTTCTATGTTGCTGTGTCCTTTGTAAGTAAAAGGCAAGAGCTCTCTTACAATCCAAGGTATGAAGATTCCTCTCTACACTTGATGCATGAGGACCTGGAAAAAAGACAGGTAAATACACCTCTTGGTTAAGATGAAAAGGTGAGACCACTTTAGGCATAAAGTGTGGATTGGTCCTGAGGACTACCTTATCATGATGGAACCTTGTATAAGGTGAATTAGCCACTAAGGCCTGCAGTTCACTGATGCGGCGAGCTGAGGTGACTGCAATAAGAAAAATAACCTTCCAGGAAAGAAATTTCAAGGAGGTAGTGGCTAAAGGTTCAAAGGGAGGCTTCATGAGCTGATCAAGAACCAGATTCAAGTCCCATGCCACTGGAGGTGGTCTAATGGGAGGTTTAGTTAAAAGAAGGCCTCTCATGAATCTTGCAATAAGAGGATGAGAGGAACTAGGTTGTCCATTGAGAGGCTTGAGAGATGCTGCAATAGCACTCAAATGGACCCTTACTGAATTCGTTTTGAGGCCTGCATGGGAAAGATGCAGGAGATACTCTAGTAAAGAATTCAAAGGTATTGCTAGAGGGTTAAAACCCTTCTCAGCACACCAAATGGTAAACCTTTTCCATTTAAAAGCTTAGGAACGCCTAGTAGAAGGCTTTCTGGAAGCATGAAGGATATCCCTCACTTGCTGAGACAGATGCCAATCTTGAAGGTCTAAGCCCTGAGAGATGGAGAGATTGGGGGTTTGGGTGCCACAACGTTCCCCCCTCCTGAGACAGGAGATCTGGAGCAGATCCCAAGTCCAGGGAGGGAGCTTGAGAGAGATGCAGGAGTAGAGGGTACCACACTTGGCGTGGCCATCGTGGAGCTATGAGGATCATAGTCCCTCAATCTCTCTGAAGCTTGAACAGGGTCTTGGGAATTAGGGGAATGGGTGGAAAGGCGTATAGGAAGTCTTGACCCCAATGAAGGAGGAAGGCATCCTTGGCCTGAACTCCCTGACACGGAATTCTGGAACAGAATCGGGGAAGTTTGGCATTCCACGGACTTGCAAAGAGGTCTATGTCCGGGGTTCCCCAAATTTGAAAGATTCTGACTATCTGGTCCATATGAAGGGACCATTCGTGTGGAAGCAGAACTCGACTGAGTCTGTCTGCCCAAGAGTTTTGAACTCCTGGAAGGTATACTGCCAGAAGATGAATTTGATGCTCTCTGGTGAAGGCCCACAATCTCAGAGCTTCGTTGCAAAGCGACAGAGAGCCAGTCCCTCCCTGCTTGTTCACACAGAACATGGCTACTTGGTTGTCCGTGTGAATGAGGACTGTCTTGTAGCTGAGCAGGGTATGGAAGACTCTGAGAGCCAGGAAGATTGCTCTGAGTTCTAAGATGTTGATATGTAGAGAAGTCTCCTGTGGGGACCAAATGCCCTGGGTGGAGAGGTCGTGAAGATGAGCTCCCCAACCCTTTGGAGAGGCATCTGTTGTAAGGGTTGCTTGGGGTAACAACTGTTGGAAGGGGGACCCCTGCAACAGATTTTGAGTGGACTTCCACCACTGGAGAGACCAAAAGAGGCACCTGGAGGTTGCTATTTTGTCTGACAGACCCCCTGATGCCTGGGTCCATTGGGTGGACAAAGTCCATTGAGCTGCCCTCATGTGAAGGCGAGTATAAGGGACCACATGCACAGTGGATGCCATGTGGCCTAGCAGTTATAACATCTCTCGAGCAGTTAAATGGGTTTTTAACTGAATCTGGGAGGCTAATTGCACTAAGCGTAAGCAACGGGCCTGGGGAAGATAGGCCCTTGCAGCTGTGGTATCCAGCAAGGCCCCTATGAACTCTAGAGACTGAGTAGAGGTGAGTTGGGACTTTGGAATGTTTATCACCAGTCCCAGACACTGCAGAACACGCATTGTGCAGGTTAGGGAAGTCGGGCCTCTGACTGGGATGGAGCTCGGATGAGCCAGTCGTCCAGATATGGGAATACGAATATTCCTAGAGTGCGTAGGAATGCAGCTACTACTGCCATGCATTTTGTGAACACTCTTGGAGCAGAGGCCAGACCAAAAGGAAGTACCCTGTATTGGTAGTGCTTCCCTTGATAAAGGAACCGAAGGAACCTTCTGTGTATTGGATGGATGAGTATATGGGTGTACGCATCCTTGAGATCTAGAGAACAAAGCCAATCCTGACTCTGAAGGTATGTAAGGAGAGTACCTAGAGAAATCATCTTGAATTTCTCCTTGCATAGAAACTTGTTCAATTCTCTGAGATCTAATATGGGTCTGTAGCCCCCTGTTTTCTTTGGGATAAGAAAGTAGGGGGAGTAGAACCCTGAGCCCTGTTGAAGAAGGGGTACTTCTTCTATTGCCCCTTGGGCAAGAAGGGTAGTAATATCTCTTGACCCAGAAGGTCGAGGAGAGATGTCTGAGAATTGAACTGTCTCACCATGGTGTGAGGAGGAAGGTTTGAGAAATGAAGTTTGTACCCTTCCCTTATGATGGAGAGGGTCCATTGCTCTGCTGTGATTTGTTCCCATCTGGGAGCAAAGTAAGCTAACCTTCCTGGAATGGTGAGAGGCTCTGGTTCTGCTAGAGCCAGAAAGGCTAAGTTCTCTAGATGCAAGTCAAAGGCCCTGAGGAGGCTGAGGCTGTTGGGCTACAGGAGTCCTTGCAGCCTTAGGCTTGGCCTGTTTAGGTTGTTGACGCTTTGCAGCAAAACGACCTGCAGAAGATGTCTGTTGACCATAAACAGGATAATATCTTCCCTTCTTGGGAAAATACGGCTTTTTGAACAACCTCTTCTTGACAGGATTAGAGGTAGACTTTGAAAGCCTGTCCAAAGCAGAATTTTCTGCATCCATCTGTGTGGCCTTTGCCTGCCAATCCTTGCCAAAAAGGTTTTCACCTGTACAAGGAAGATTTCCCAATCCATCTTGGACCCAAGGTTGCAGATCAGAAGCTTGTAACCAAGCAATTCTGCGTGCACCTATGGCAATAGCCGAAGCTCAGCTGGCACCCTCAAGAGTCAAAGGCTGTACGGTTGGAAAATTTGGGAACATCTTGGGCCTGCTTAAGCCAAGTGAGAAACTCTTCCCTCTTATCTTCTGGAAGAAAAGGGAGGAAAGTTTGCAGATGATCTGTAACTTCTTTTAGAAACATCCCCATATAGAGACTATAGGAGTTGATTCTGGCAACAAGCATACTGGCTTGAAAGATTTTTCTGCCAAAAGCATCTAAGGTTCTACATTCTCTCCCTGGAGGAGTAGAGGAGTGCCTTTTTGCACTCTAACTTTTTCATGGCAGACTCCACCACAATAGAGTGGTGAGGAAGCTGAGTCTTATGAAACCCAGGACAAGGAGGGACAAGGTACATGGTGTCCAACCTACGAGAATGAGAAGAGATAGTGAGAGGGGTCTCCCATATGCCCAACATGTGATCATAAAGGATCTCATGAACTGGCAAAGTGGCTGCCTCTTTAGGAGCCTTGGGATATTGCAAAATATCCAACCTTTTGGCTCTAGGCTCTGACTCAGGGGCCACTGATAGAGAACCCCTTGGCCACTTCTCTTATAAAGTCCTGAAAAGACAAGTCCTCTGGAGGAGACATTCTTCTTTTTGGAGAAGGCGGCTCTTGAGGAAGGAGTACCGATGCTTCGACAGAAGCCTCCGATGCAGAGTCTTCGGAGGAATCGAAGTATCGCCTGTCTGGATGCTCCTGTAGAGCCCGATACGCGTACTGAGTGGTATCGACATCGGGAGTGATCGGTACCGGTTCGGTACCGATGGGCATCATCGGACAGGGTACCGGTGCAGTCGACACCGAAGCCGATGTCGATGCAATCGGTACTGGCACCGGAACCGAAATCGGTGCCGGTAACGGAGCCTGTTGCGGTACCAGCGGCGTCGCAGCTCGAACGAATGCCGTGATGGCCTGCTGCATGGTCAGAATATTCTGATCCATCGACGCCATCAATGTCTGGAAGTCGGTACCGGCAGATTCCACCGGTACCCCAGAACATTGTAACAGGTGATCGGTCGAGGCCGTGCCATCGATGTCAACTTGTGACCCCATAGGAGGAGCTTTGGAAGCCGGAGCTTCCTGCCGGGGTACTTTTGTCGGTGCAGGATCCTCGAGGGCAAGCCCAGAGGCATCTCGATGCTTAGAGGGAGATCTACCCTTCGAGGACCAGCTGGATTTATGTTTGGTTACCTGATATCCATAGGAGGAATAAGAAGCCCTGGACGACATCGATGCCACCGAAGCTGCATCAGAGAGAAACAGGGTATTGAGCTTAGCTGCTCGGTTCTGTAAACCTCTCAGACATCATGGAGCAGGACGCACAATCCATGATGGAATGGTCAGGACTCAAACATTTAAGACACCAGTCATGGGTGTCGGTAACAGAAATGGTACCGCTGCACTTAGTGCATTTTTTAAACCCGGAGGCGGGCTTTTCCATGAGGACAATTTCCCTTAGGCCTAAGGCCCAAGGGGACCAAAAAAATATACTAAAGTGGAACGGAGAGTATATATATATATATATTTTTTAGAAAAGAAAGAAAAGACCGGCGGTACCGGTCCGACGTCAAAGAAGGCAGACGCGCGACCAAAGAAATAAAATAAAACAAAGAACTTCTTCAGCGGTGACAGGAACACGACCTGCTGGCTCCGCGGAAAAGAAGAACTGGAGAGAGGCGGTTAGGAAAGGCGGGAAGGCAACGCGCAGGCGCTGTGGGATGCTCCCAAAAGCTTTCCTTTTTTGGGACGCTGGGGAGCGTTCCTGCGCAGGCTCCGTCGGTACCGACGTACCCATATGTGAAGACTCATTCCTGCTTGTTCCTGGAGATAGCGTAGTTACTCACTCGTAACAGGTGATCTCCAGGAATAGCAGGGATCAGTCTTCACATATAGGTGAATGTCACCGACTGAGCCCACACGAGAACACTCCCCAGCATCCAATAGGAAAGCCTTTGGGAGTACTCCATTGTGCCCGCGTGCCTGCCTTCCCAACTCCTCTCCTCAGTTGAGTTTGTATCTGAGAATAATAATAAAATAAAAGAACCCTACAACTCATAGGGGAGGAGGGCAGGGTGTGAAGACTGATTCCTGCTGTTACCAGAGATCACCTGTTACAGATGAGTAACTATGCTATCTCCAGGAACAAGCAGGAATGCAGTCTTCACATATGGGACTCACTAGCTCCCAGGTAACAGACCGGTATGGTGAGAGGGAGCAATGTGATCCCTGAGGTAAAAAACTTGTAGCTGAAGAGTCTGAAGAGTTGTGGGCCATTGGACTCAATTCCAGGAGGCGATACTGTCCCTGCGATAGTCTGGTATCTTGTAAAAGTCCGGGACAGAGGGTAGGAGTTGAGTTTAAGTCCCAAAGAGATGCTAGAGTACAGCTTGGCCTAAGACAATGCCCCAACGGTAGTCTCTGTCCAGACAGTAGTCTCTGTCCAGACAGCAGTGTGCAGCAAAAGTATGAATGGAGGACCAGTACTTACCCGGCAGACTTCCTCAATGGATACTGAATGGAGATTGGCTACAGAGGTTGCCATAGTCTGCACATTATGAGCAGTGACATGACTCTCCAAAGAGAGGCCTGCTTGTGCATAAGCAAAAGAAATACAATCTGTTATCCATCTAGATAGAGTACATTTCATCACCGGTAGACTGAGGTGATGAGGATCCAAGGAAATGAATAAATGAGGGGATCTTCTGTGATCTTTAGTTCTATCCAAGTAGTAGGCCAGCGTGTGTAGCACTGCTTCAGCCCGAGACGCATGTGGTCTAAAGAAGAAAATCGGGAGGATTACTGACTGATTTAGATGGAAAGAGGAAACCACCTTCAGGAGGACGTTTGGATGGGTATGGAGAACCTCCTTGTCACTGATGTGGCGGCTGAAGTGAGGGCAATAAGGAAGATGACCTTCCAAGACAGAAACTTCAGTGAAGTGGTAGCTAAATGTTCAAAAGGTGGCTTTAGAAGTTGCGCCAAAACCACATTCAGATCCCAGGTCACTGAAGGCAACTTAATGGGTGTGTTGGACAGCAGGAGACTCTGCATGAAGCGTGCTACTAAGGGGCGTGAGGAGATAGGCTGTCCATCCACTGGTCTGTGAAAGGCCACAAAGGGACAAAGGTGAACTCTCAATGAGTTGGTTTTAAGGATAAATGGAGGAGATATTGTAGAAGGGGTCAATGTCCTTTGGGGAGCACCAGAGGGCAATCCTACGCCACTTGAAGGCATAAGATTACCTGGTGGAATCTTTACATGATGTAAGGAGGACATATTTAACTAGCTGTGGCAGGTTGAGGTCAGCGAGGAGTAGCCTTTCAGCAGCCATGCTGTCAGGCATAGGGAGTGAAGACTGGGATAGAGGAGCATTCCGGGATCCTGAGAGAGGAGTTTGGGTGTACGTCCTAGGCTGAGAGGTTGAGTCTGCGCATGTTGAAGAAGCAGAGGAAACCACAGTTGACGGGGCCAGGAGGCAGCTATGAGAATCAACGAGCCTTTGTCGGCCTGCAGTTTGAAAAGTGTTTTGAGTATCAAGGCAATGGGTGGGAATGCATAGAGCAGTCCCTGTCCCCAATTTAGAAGGAAGGAGTCCAGGGCCTTTTGGTTCAGTGATGGAACCCTGGAGCAGAAGACTGGAAGCTGTGTGTTTTGCAAAAAGATCCATGAGTCGGATTCCCCACATCTGGAAGATTCAAGCAGCCATCTCCTGAAGCAAGGTCCATTTGTGTGAGCGAAGGATACAGCTTAGCCTGTCCACTAAGGCACTGAGTTTGCCCGGGAGGTACACCGCTCTGAGGTGAATGCAGTGAGAGATGCAAAAGGACCACAGGCGAATAGCTTCCTCACAGTGGGAACGGGACCCATTTTCCCCGTTTGTTCAAGTAGAACATGGCAACTTGGTTGTCCATCTGGACTAGAACAGGTTGCCCCAAAAGTTGGAGTTGAACAACCTGAAGAGCATTTGTCAAAGCCCGCTATTTATTTATTTGGTTTTATACCTCACTATTTATAATCAGCACAGTTTACAATAGAACAACTGTTACATGGAACAGTTTACAATGAACATGTGAACATGGTATAATACAATTAAACAAATTAACAAATTTACATTAAAATCATACAACAGTAGCATTTAAGAAAGGTGAACAATTCTAGCAGGTTGATCTGCAGGGTAGATTCCTGTTGTGTCCACAGCCCGTGTGTGATTCAGTCGTTCAGATGCGCTCCCCAACTCAGCTTGGAAGCGTCCGTAGTCAGGGTACATCGAGGTAGAGGCATCTGAAAAGGTGACTCGACGAGTAGGTTTGGTGGAAAGCACCACCACTGAAGGGACTTGATTAACTGAGGAGTGATGTGTATCTTGTCTCCAAGATGGCCTTTCGCTTGCGTCAATTGAGAAAGCGTAGTTACTCACCTGTAACAGGTGATTTCCGGGAACAGCACATATGGGTGATGTCAGTACCAATGCAGCCCGTGCAGAACCCTCCCCAGCGTCCAATAGGAAAGCTTTTAGGAGCATCCCACTGCGCCTGTGCTGCTGCCTTCCCGCCTTTGTGACCCTCCCTCCTCAGTTGAGTTTGTAGCTGAGAGAGAGAGAGAGAGAGAGAAACCCTACAACTCCTAGGGGATGAGGGTGGGTTGTGAAGACTAAATTCCTGCTGTTCCTGGAGATCACCTGTTACAGGTGAGTAACTACGCTATCTCCAGGAACAAGCAGGAATGTAGCCTTCACATATGGGACACTCTATTTTATTTATTTATTACAGTTGCTTATATACCGCACTATTCGGCATCAGCGCGGTTTACAGTATAACAAAGTAACCAAATACACACATTCTGTTTGGTTTTACATCGAACAGGAATATAAACTTGTATAACAGGGGTTGAGCTATATACAAGAACTATTTACATGAAATATGCTATATACATGAAGTAAAATTCCTATAACCTGAAATATGCTATATACATGAAGTAAAATTCCTATAACATTGTTGAATAGCACAATAAATGATGAATCCCTTTTGAATACTTGAGACCTTGTGCGTATGGGCTGCAAAAGGCGGTGTTTCTTAGGTGGTGCTAACTAAATTCATCGCTGGTTGGGTAGTATTGGAGGAAGAGGTGATATTTGATCGCCTTCCTGAATTGGGTCAGGTCTGCTATAGCTCGAATGTCCGGTGGGAGTGCATTCCAATATTTGGGGACGTAAAGACTGAAGGCCCTGTTTGCTGTTGTGTTATTGCATTTAGTCTCACTCTAGCTTCCAGATGCCAGAGAAATGCCCCTAGAATGGGTAATTTCCCTCAGAGCAGGCCTCAAGAGGGCATGGATCCTTCATGGATGTCTGGCATCGAAAAATTCCAAGACGGAGGGTAGGAGTTGTTCTAAGTCTGAAAGAGGTGCTGGTGTAATGCCTGACCAAACACGGCATCCCGACGGGAGACCTTGTCCAGACAGTAATGAGCCACAAAGGTATGTACAGAAGACCATGTGGCTGCTTTGCAAATTTTATCAATGGCAACAGAACGTCGGTTTGCCGTGGATGCAGCCATGGCACAAAAGTTATGGGTAGTGACATGGCCTTCAAGGGATAGTCCTGCCTCATCATAAGCAAATAAAATGCAATGTCCTAGCCATTTAGAAAGGGTACGTCTGGAGACTGGCAACCACAAGTGACTGGGATCAAAGGAGATGAATAACAGATCCTTTACACTGGTCAGTAGTCCTTTGAAGATAGAAGGCTGAGGCCCATTTACAGTTAAGGGAGCATTCCCATGCGGGCTCCTTTGGTACAGATGTCACCTATATGTGAAGGCTACATTCCTGCTTGTTCCTGAAGATGAGAGAGTCCACTGCGCTTGTCGCATGTGTAAGCGAGCTTAGGGGATGATGTGGACCATGAAGACCATGTGTCCTAAGAGTTATACCATCTCTCAAGCTGTTACTAGGCTTTGCTTTTGCATCCCCTTTGTCAACTCGATGAAGTGGGCACAGCGGAGGAAAGTTCAGGCTTGCTGAGTGTCTAAGAGCGCTCTGATGAACTCCAGTCATTGGGCTGGAGCAAGGTGACACTTTAGGAAGTTTATGATAAAGCCCAGGTGTTGGAGCATCGTGATGCTGTGATGAAGAGAGAGTCTGACCTCTTGAGGGGATTCTTCCCTGACCAGTTAATCGTCTAAGTAAGGAAAGACGAATACCCTCAAAGTGCATAGGTAGGCAGTGACTACTGCCACGCCAATTTTGTGAAGATCCTTGGAGCAGAGGCTAGACCGAAAGGGATAATCCAGTATTGATAAAGGTTTCCCTGAAACATGAAGCATAAATACTGTGTGTGAGGGATGGATCAGTAAATGTGTGTACATGTCTTTTAGGTCCAGAGAACATAGTGAATCAAGTCTCTGGAGGTATGGTAAAAGAGTTCATAGGGAAATCATTTTGAATTTTTCTTGGATCATGAACTTGTTTAGGTCTTTGAGATCCAAGATGGACCTGAATCCTCCTGTTTTCTTTGAAATGAGAAAATATGGAAAGCAGCAGCCCATCCTTTCTTGAGGAGGAACTCTTTCTATGGCACCCTGGGACAACAGGGTGGTCACCTCTTCTTTTAAGAGAGTGCTTTGAAGGGGTTATGTGGAATACCTGTGAAGCTGGTGGGGGCTGAAGTTTCAGAGTGAAGCTGATAAACCCTTTGGACAATCTGAAGTGTCCACTGTTCTGATGTCATGAGGTGCCACCTGTGGGCATAGTGACAAGGTCTACCTATGTGGAGGGGCTAGGGGCCCTCCAGAGGCAGACTGGCAATGTTCTCTAGGAAGGAATCAAAAACCTGGCACAAATTCTGCCTGTGCAGTTGGTTGGGGCTTAGGAGCCTTGGGCTTCTTGAGTTGGCGAGGGCTCTGCTGTCTTTGTTGAGGCTGCTGAGGTTGATAGGCAGCAGAAGGCAGGTAAGAATGATAGTATCTCTTCTTTTTAGAATAGAAAGATTTCTTTTGGATGGGGGGTCAGCTGTTTTCCTGGAAAGGTGTTTTAAGGTGAGATCTGTCTCAATCTCACTTGCTTTTTCCCTCTGATCTTTGCCAAAAAGGTTTTCTCCAGTACATAGGATATTGACCAGTTTATCCTGGACAAGTTTATCCTAGATCCATTGCTCAAGGTTTGATGCCTGCAACCAAGCCATCCTATGAGCCCCAATGCAGACTGCTGAAGCTCTGTTGGTAGATTCAAAGTCATCAAAAGACATCCTGGTAAGAAACGTAGAAGTCTTTTGGCCCTGTTTGATGAGTGTCTGGAAGGTACTCCCTTTTAACCTCAGGAAGCATGGGGGCAAAAGTCTCCAGATCCCTGGTGATATCCTTCAGAAACATTCCCATGTACAGCATGTAAGAGTTAATTCTGGAGGCCAACATGCAAACTTGGAAGCCTGAGTCTCTGCCAGGTGGTGTGGAGGAATGGTTCTTGAGCACTTTATTCAGCGCATCACCGATTCCACCACCACTGAGAGGTGGGGGAGCTGAGGTTTTTAGAAGCCTGAACATTCTGGTACTGGGTACATGGTATTGAGTCTCTTGCTGACAGGGGAAACTATGAGCAGAGCCTCCCATATGCAGAGCATAAGATTCCGTAGGATGCAATGAACCAGTAGTGTAGCCACTTCTTTGGGCGTGGGAGGGTATCGGAGTATCTCCAATTCCTCTGCCCATGGCTCCTTCTCTGAGACTAATGTGATGGACAGTCACGCTACATTGTCATGGATGAAATTCTGAAAGGACATATCTTCTGGTGGAGACCAAAGCCGTTCCAGAGGCAGCAAAAGGTCCAAAGGGATGTCTGGAAGTTCTCAGGAATCAAGTGATCCTCCGTCAGAATCTGAAGAAGAAGTTGAGTCAGATTCCACTAAGAAATCGAAGACTGACTTACTCTTATGTTTGGACTTTGAAGAAGTCTGAGAGCCATGAGAAGAAGTCTATGCCCTCGATGAGGTGGAAGCCACTGAGACAGAGTCTGAGGTGAACAAGAACCCATACTGTCTGGCTCAGTTCTTGAGGCCTCTTTTAGTCATTTGTTGGCAGAAAGGACAAGAATTGGGCTGATGATCAGGACCCAAACATTTTAGACACCAATCATGTTTATCAGTGACCAAGATGGTACCGGCATACTTGGTACACTTTTTAAAACCACTGACTGTGTTTTTCCATGCCTTTAAAAATATCTTCGGGATTGAAGAGAAGGCGATGGAGGCCTAGAGGCCTAGTCTAGTAGTGAAACGGCAATAAAAATGAAAAGTAAGAAAAAAGGAAAATTTTGAAAAGAAAAAAAATGAAAGATTTAGCACAACCATGTTGTATTTAACAGAAATAGCGTTGACGGCAGGGCAGAAGCACAATGTTCCACAATAAAAGAGAAGTTTTTGGCGGTGACAGGACAAAGTATTCTGCTGACTCCGCAGAAAACAAAGAACTGAGAAGAGGAATTGGGAAGGCAGGCATGCAGGCACAGTGCAGTTTTCCCAAAGGCTTTCCTATTGGACACTGCGGATCATTCCCACGCAGGCTCTGCCAGTGATATTCACCCATATGTGAAGACTGCATTCCTGCTTGTTCCTGGTTTCTCTGTGGTTAAGCAGCATGTCTCACATTGGAAATCCCTAACTCTGGGCTACCTCAAAAAAAAACAAACCCAGAAACACCACAGTGTTTCAACTGGAAACTCCGAACATATGAATCTTTTTTAGCAATAGGTCTTTTAAATATTGTCTTTTTTAACTTTTTACAGAGGCCTCCTAAACAGAAAGAAGAGAGCCCGGAGGGATGGTGAAATAAGATCATATGTGCTAATTTTCTTTCATGGAGTCCCTCCAGTCCAATCCAGAGGGTTATGTCCCACCAACAGCAGATGGAGACTGAGCATGCTAAGTTCTGATGATGTCATAGTATAAGAGCCCTGTACAGCTCTTATTAGACCAGTATCCTATAAAGCAGATTAGAAATAGAATCATCAATATGCAGAAAGCTCAGCTAGAACATTTAACTTTGGTAAATGCTAATTAACACTGGTTTTCTTTTGGTGTTTTTCCCCCTCCTTCCATGCCCTCCCCCCTCCCCCCCCCCCTCCCTGTTTTTTGGGTTGTTCTTTTTAAGATAAGGAAATTGATCTTGTCAAGAGTACTTCCACCAGGAGGAGATATACCCTTCATGCACAAAAAACACCAATTTACCACAAAGAGCCCCCTGAACGGTACCGCAGCTCACTCCTCATTCAACCTGGGCCAGCCAACAGTTACTGAATATGGGCTGGTTCTGGACTGAACTGGATAGACTCCATGAAAGAAAATTAGCAGGAAAGGTCTAATTTTACCTTCATTATTGTCCCTCCAGTCCAGTCTAGACCAGACCAGACCAAACCAAACCAATGGGATGTACCAGAGTAGCACTCACACTTGGGCAGGACCCACAAGCCCAGCCCATAAACCTCTTACTCCAAAACATGTATTCTGTCAGGCCTGGACATCCAGGTGGTAGTGCCTTGTAAATCTGTGCAAAGATGACTATGTCGCCAGTTTACAAAATTTCCATCAGTGGCACAAGGCTCATTTTGGCCCACGATGTTGCTTGTGCTCTTGTGGAATGCGTATGTAAGCCCAGACGCACATATCTGTTTTTAAGCAAGTATGCCGATGAAATGGCTTCTTTAACCCACTGACTATAGAAGTCTTGGAGGCTGCCTCTCCCTTGCATGGTCCACAAAACAATACAAAAAGGAAATCCGAACATCGAAAAGACTGAGTGTGCTTCAAATATCTGCATAAAGTTCTGCGCACATCCAACCGATGCAATCGTTGACTGTCCACTCCAGTATCTTCCACTGAAAATTTTGGAAGCAAAACGCCCAATTACATGAAAGGAAGAAACCACCTTAGGCAGAAAGGACAGCACCAGCCTCAGTATCACCTTCTTAGAGGTCATAAGAAATGGCTCTCTACACGATAAGGCTTGAAGCGCGGAGCAAATGGCTACCAAAAAGGCCACCTTCGGTGTAAGATCTTTCAAAGTCGCATTATCAAAAGGTTCAAAGGGCTTTTCCATTAGGGCCGATAAGACCAAATTCAGGTCCCAGGCAGGAACCATGTGCCATAGCGGAGGACGAATGTGTTTGACTGCTCTAAGGAAAAGAAATCACATTTGGGCGAGTCACTATCGACACGCCCTGAACTCTACCCCGATAATAAGACAGGACCACCTTATGGATCTATAAAGAGTTTAAGGCTAAACCCTTGTCCAAACCTGCTTGAAGAAAGGCCAGAATATGCACTATAGAAGTTGAAAGAGCCCTCAACTCATGCTTCTCATACCAGCCCTCAAACACTTGCCAAATTCTAATACAGTCATCCCTCGCTACTTCGTGGTTCATTTATCGCGGCCTTAGTACATCGCGGATTGTTCAAAAATTCAAAATTGAGGAATTATGGCGCGAAGGTTGCCCGCACGCCAGCAGAAGGCAGGGAGTGCCCACACAATTCAAAATCCACGTCTCTGATTGGCTGCTAGCATCCCATTTGATATCCCCCTCCCGACTCGGGAATCTCGCAAGCTGATTGGCCTAGACGTTTCCCCCACCTTCGCTCTCATACCCAGCGAAGACGACCGCGCTCATTCAAATCAATGTTTGAGTGATGCTTAGTCTCGAGGTGTGCTAATTTTTGCTGTTCTCTTGTGTCTTTTTTGTGCAAACTAGTGCTTGTGACGCCCTTGAAAATGGCTCCTAGACGTCCTCCACCCTCTAAATCCTCTAGTGAACCCAAGAAGAAGAGAAAAATGATGACAGTGAACGAGAAAGTTAATTTATTGGACATGCTTAAGGCAGGCCATAGCTATGCATCTGTTGCACGCCATTACGGATTGAACGAATCGATGGTTCGCTACATAAAAAAAGATGAAGTGAATATCCGTAAAACTGCCTCGATATCGTTCTCCAAGGACACTAAGCGAGTTATGACTTCTCGTAATAAGCGAATTGTGAAAATGGAGAATGCCATATCAGTGTGGATATCGGATGGTTTCATATACTGTACACTTATTGATACTATACATACACAAAAAATGTACGTATGTTAAAAATGAGACACTACTTTGCGGTTTTTCACTTATCGCGGCCGGTTCTGGTCCCTATTAACCACGATAACTGAGGGATGACTGTATACAAGTCCAGCATACAAGTCAGATCATCAACCCCCCCTCCACCCCAAGACTGTATATAAGACTGTATAATAGCTCATGATGTATAATAGCGCACTATGTAGATAAACCAAATCTAATCACATCCCCGCCAACACATACACACCACTCTGTACACTGCATGAAAACATTTGCCCCCTTGATTGTTTGCCGTGGAAACCGCTTTGATTTAATGATAAGGCGGTATATAAATACCATTAAATAAATAAATATAGGACAACAAAATGGACCACTTATGGGGCCTTAACAGTGTGGCAATAACTTGCGGAGAGTAACCCCTTCTCCTCAACCTAGCCCTTTCAAGAGCCAAGCCATAAGTGAGAATCGATCCACCTGAGGCATGAATATCAGCCCTAAGTGGAAGACGCCATGGTCCGTTTACCATTAAATGTACAAGATCCGCCTACCATGATCTCAGAGGCCAATCTGGTGCCAGTAGGATCACCCGGCCCCTCTGAAGCTCTGGAACGGTTGACCGATGAGAGGCCAAGGCCAAGGAAACACAGAGAAGTCCCTTGCTCGACACCAGCTGGGCTAATGCATTGAGACCTTTGGCTATCGGTTCCTGATGGAGACTGAAAAACCAACTCACTTTGGCATTGGATGCTGAAGCTATTAAGTCCTTGACCAGCTAACCTCACTGTCTGACTATGCCGTGAAACACCGAGTCTTCCAGGGACCATTCCCCTGAACCCAACTGGTGTCTGCTGAGAAAATTAGCCTGCAAGTTTTCGTTGCCTGCCATGTGCGCCACTGAGAGTGCTAGGAGATTCACTTCTACCCACTGAAGGATAGGGGCTATCTCCTCTGCTAGCACAGCACTTCCACTGCCACTCAAGACAAAGATATTGGAAAGATTCCACCAGTTCTATAACTCTTTATACAACTCAAGAATGCCAGATAACCTAAGTGCTTTTGATCAGTTTTGTTCAGGCATAGATTGCCCTACTCTCTCCTCAATCCAGATGCATGATCTTGATAGTCTCCTTACTGAAAATGAAATTTTGCAGACTAAAGACCTAATGTCACTGGGCAGGACTCTTGGCCCCAGTGGGCTTCCTCTTGATTTTTGTAGTGTTTCAGAAAGAGCTTGTCCCACATCTGTTAACTTAATTTAGCCTGCTTCACGAACAAGCACCTGCTACTGGTAAGTTCACTGATGCTACTACAGTAGTTCTTGAAAAGCCTAAGAGAGACCTGCAAAAAGTGGCCAATTATCGCCCGATATCTTTATTAAACGCAGACTATAATATTTACACCAAAGTCCTCACATCTCAGTTGAATAAAGTTATTTCAGATTTAATTCATCCAGATCAATGCGGCTTTGTCCAGGGCAGATCTACAGCTGAAAATGGGCGTTTACTCTATCATCTATTATCCCTGGCTCAGGACTCCCCCTATTCCTTAACAGGCCTTTCCTTAGACACAGAAAAAAAATCTTTGACAGGCTAGAGTGGCCTTATCTCTCTCCCAGGCTCTCCATTGGGTTCGGGATTGGGGATAAGTTCATGGACAGAATTTGTTTGTTATGCATGCCCCCCTCGGGGAGGATATTAGCTAACTATACTCTGTCAGCTCCCTTTACCCTATATCAAGGTACGGAGGCAAGAGTGTCCCTTATCTCCTCTCCTTTTTAACTTGACCCTCAAGCCGCTGGCACTTCTCTTCTGCCAGTCTTCTGGTATAAATGGTTTCTTCCTTACAGACTTTTCAGATCTATGCAGATGATCTCCCTAGTCCTTACCTGAAGTGCTCAATGTTACTGACCAGTACTCACAGTTCTCTGGATACAAAATGAACTGGACAAAGTTGGCAGTGATCCCCTTGAATTGTCACATCTCTCGAGAAGTGTTGCGGGCCTTTCCTTTCCAGTGGGTAGGCTCAGCTTTTAAGTATTTAGGGGTGCATTATTCCCACACTTTGCCAAACTAAAATGGACCGGAACATGCCGAACTGCATTTCTTTTGATACAGACGTGTAAAAACTGTTGGTCCCCCTTAGCTCTTTCATGGTGGGGCCACTTAGATGTTATTAAAATGGTTCTGGTACCTAAAATAAATCACATTTTCAGTATGTTTCCATTTTTCTTCCCCGACTCCGTTTACAAGAGAATAGAAAAACTGCTGGTGAATTATCTTTGAAGCTTCTCAAAGAGAAGGGAGGGATCCATTTCCCAGATTTTCAATGGTACCACTCCTCATATATCCTTAAACAGGGGATTCTTTGGGGTATGAATTCACCACAAGGTATCACCCCAGTCGGGCCAAGGGTTGAGCAGCAGCTTATTGCGCCAATATCTTATCACCTGCTCTTGGATATGACTTGACGGTCTTAAAGGACATTCTCCTATCCTGGTTTCAATGCAACAGGTGTTTCAGGCCCTTCTCCCTCATCTTCCTGATATTTCTGTGCCTCATGGAATATGTCCCTTTGGTTCAACTCTCATTTTAAACTTTATAAATGCCCTATTAACTAGCGGGTTTGCAAGCTCATGGGATTTGGATAGTAGGGCAATTATTAACTGCAGATTAGTTCAAGAACTTTGCTGAGATTTGGCGGGAATTTGATCTCCCTCCACAATGTTTATTTCAGTGGGATCAGCTTAGACACTGATACATTCTGGCACTGAGTCAGGGAGTCTCATAGCCAATGGTGACCTCTGGCCCAAGGTACGCAGTCTTAGTGAATATAACAAGTTTGTGACTGTTTTCTACTCTATTTTGCGCAAAGGTTCTAGTCGTATATGCTATGGAACCAAGCATCAATGGGAGATGTATGGTGGAGCTTTGCTCACATGTAATCACTGGAATTAGTTCTTGGGATGCCTGCTCCGGATCTCTGACTCTGCTTCCCCTATGCAGAAGCTCTATTTTCTGGTGCATAGAGCCTTCATAACGCCAGTGACTCTTACTAAGAGGAATTCTTCCACTGGTAATCGTTGCTGATCTTGTGCCACACATACAGGTAACCTTAGTGCACATGATTTTCAAATGCCCTGATCTTCAGGGATTCTGGAATCCAGTATGGGCAAAAACAACCACCATTATGGGCCTTAGCAAAAACCCCAACGCTGGAAATAATTATATATAGGTCAGCGGCAGGTGTACCTTCCTTGTATAAGAATGAGGTTTGTATTTGATTTAATGCTTAGCATTGTGCTTAAACTTGTTTTTACATACTGGAAGGATTTTAAACAATTAGACTACCACCAATGGTGGAATATGGCATGTCTGTTTCGGGGTATGAATCAGCATATAATACATCTTCTAGTTACATTGGTGAACATGGCAAATGGAAGACTTTGGATGCTTTTGTATCATCTCTCACCTGATTGTATGTAATACTGATTTATCTTTTGATTGTCAGGACTCCTGTTTAGTGGGAAACCAGGGGCGGGTTGAGGATTTTGTTCTGTGTTGTAGTTTTTGTTCTGGCAATGTAATTGTATTGATAATAAAAACATTAAATTAAAAAAAAGAACTTGGCATACTCAGTCTCCATTTGCAGTCTCAATTAGCATTGGTCTAAACTGGACTGGAGGGACAATAATGGAGTAGTTGGATTTTATTCTCAGAACAGATTTTGAAGAATGTATTGGCCAAATCTGCTGCTGTACAGGTCTGCGACTAAAAAGCTGTTTGATTATTTTCATCTAATTTCCATGTATTTTGGTGTGCTGAAAACTAATAAAATATTGAAAAAACTCCTAGATGTCATGATTTGCCACAACATGCAAAATTGTCTTCAAATTTATCAAATTTTTTCAAATTACTATTAATTAATTCAAATTACTATTAATTAATTCACATAAGTGCATTTAAGATATAAAATGCCGGGGTCACGTGATGTGGTGAGCTTGGGAGGACGTGAGTTACTCGAGCTCCGGACCCGTCTCCCCTAAAAGTTGTTATAATATCGTGATTTGAACGCTCTTGGGTTGTTGTGGACCCAGTACCTGTCTGAGGATCGGGAACTGCCGGGAGTGGATCGCACAGCAGGATGGCGACTGCGGCAAAGGCAGGGAGAAGGGAAAAGGAGCGTGTGGCAGGCCCTTCCAAAATGGTGGACTCTCCCCCGAAGCCTGGGGTCACGGTTACCTCCACTATGACGGAGGAAATTTCAGCCGCTGTCACCAACGCACTGTCCCTGCAATTCGAAGCACTGCATGCAAAGATGGACACACTCCAGAGCTCCTTGGGGCTTCTAGGAACCCGTGTGCAGGAGGCTGAAACGCGTCTTTCCCACACTGAAGAGGAAGTGGAGTGTCTGCGGCGGGAACTACTCACCTTGCAAAAGGAATCCAAAGAGCATGCCACAAAGCTCGACGATCTTGAAAATAGATCGCGCCGCAACAATCTCCACTTTTTGGGAATCGCTGAAACTATCCCGGATAAAGAGCTGCGGCAACATGTGGAAAACCTGTCTGCTTACCTGCTGGAGGAGGCTGAATCGAGCAGGCCTATTACAGTGGAAAGGGCCCATAGATTGGGGCCCAAGCAGCAGTCGGGAGATCGCAGACCTTGAGTGGTCCTGGCAAAATTTCTTTGCTATGTGCAGAAAGATGCGGTGTTGAGAGCTGCCAAGAAGAGAGGGATCGTGGAGTGGGAAACGGCGAAGATTCGCATCACGCAGGACTACTCAGCGGCATTAAGTATTCGCCGTAAGGCCTATGCCCCGATCTGCCAGCGTCTGATTGCAGCCCAGATACGCTTCAGCGTGCAGTATCCTGCCCGGCTACACATTTTACATCAGAATACCCACCGGGTGTTTGAATCGGCAGCGGAGGCGAGTACCTATGTGGAGCAGCTGTTAGTGCAGGCGGAGGTGAGCCCCGGAGGAAAATGAGCACCCGGCGATTACTCCTTGCGGCATGCTTTTTGGCCTTCTGGAGTGGAGAAGGTTGGTGTCTACGCTTACCTTATTCCTGAGGACCGGCTTCAGTCAATGACTGTTTGGCCTTCTGGGGGACAGTCGTTGGGCCGGTGCTTTTGAGCCCACAACATTTTTAGGCGAGCTGGCTTGCTCGGGACCTTGAGTTGATAAGCCTTTGTAATTATGCGCCGCTGTACATGTTAGCGGTTTGGGATGGGCCCGCCTGATGGTTTTGAGGTGGCGGGTTCTCCCGCTGCCGTTAGGTAGCTGCAGCCAGCCCTTGGAAGCTAGCCTGTCTGGTGCAGGAGGCGGCCCGCACCGGCCCGATTCGTGGGGCTGGGTGCCGAGATTATGCTGCTGCCTGCTTGCACTGGCGGGCGTTCAGGGGCGGCAGCCTTTATTTTGGACTTGCTTGGGCTGCCTGGAGGTAATATTGAGAGCGGGTTTGACCCATTGTTAATGCTCTGCATAGGATTTTATACTGCTTACTATCTGTTTACAGCTGGTTGCTAATTGTTTATTCTGTGTTACCCCTATCTATTTTAGCAGTGTGTTCTGTTGGGTGGGGGAAGGGTAGGGTGGGGATACCAAATTGGGGCTTGCTGAGGCAGTTTTTCTTTTTACTGAGCCTTAAATGCCTCCGGTGCTTGTATTTCATCTGGGGGTAAGAGTTGGAATGGGGGTAGTACTGTACCTGTGGGTTGGAAATAGCTTCTCAAAAGGGAGGCTGAGGGGTTTGAGTGTCTGAGAGGGTGAGTGTTTGAATCCATGGGATGCTGCCCGCCAGGTTGAGTAAGTTGGTAACCTTCGGGTTGTCGGCCTCCCTGCCGGGCGTGGCCACTTTAGGTCCACACACCATGAACAGGATGCTTTAGGAAGGGGAGGGGGGTCCTACTCACATCCCAGGTGGCTCTCGATGGGAGTGGGGTGGTAGAGGATAGGGGGATGGGCTTTGGGTATAAGGGACAGAGGGGTGGGGTAGTTGATGGGGGGAAGGGGGGTGGGGGCTGGCAGGAAGCACAATGGCTTTATAGGTCCAAGTTCTGTTCGGAAGGCTGGAGCGACATAAGGGGTGGGGTGGGACTCCAGGCTGGGAGGGTCCCCCCCGTTACTTTGTGTAGAACTGTCGAAATGGACTTGCTTAGCCACTATCTGACCTGAAGATTGTTTCTTGGAATGTGTGCGGGGTGGGTAACCCGCTCAAACGGTATAAAGTGTTGCAGGCCTTGGCCAGGCTGCAATGTGATATTCGCCATGTTACAAGAAACTCACCAGACGGCTGAAGAACATGCTAAAATGCAAAAAACCTGGGTAGGGCAGAGCTGGGGGGCCCCGGCTAAGGGGAAAAAGGGTGGAGTGGTCATACTGATTAGCAGACGGGTCCGATTTGAGCTGGAAAAGGAGTATTCGGATCCTGATGGTAGATACATTTTGCTGTATAGTAACCTGGACGGCAGGCCTGTTATATTGGGTAATTTATATAGTCCTAATGTTTTGGATAGGGCGTTTTATGCTCGATTGGCATCTAGAGTGGAACAGTTGCCGGAGGTCCCGGTGCTCTTGGCTGGGGATCTGAATGGAGTGTTGGATGCAGAGATGGATACGTCAGGTAGTGGGGTGGAGAGCGGACGAATTCCAACCACCAAAGTGTTGCGAGGATTGTGCGATCGGTTGCGTCTTGTTGACCCCTGGCGTTTACTGCATCCATTTGAGAAGGATTTCACCCACCAATCGCGAGCTCATGGGTCTAGCGCCTGGATTGATTATGTATTGATCACAGAAAGGCTTTTTGCACAGGTAGGAGATGCACAGATAGGTCCTAGTATGGTGTCAGATCATGCCCCAGTCTGGGTGGAGCTTGGATGGGGGGGTGTGGCACTGCCGACAAGGTTTTGGCGGTTTCCCATGGGGCTCTACCACGATGCTGCCTTTCGTACCCAGCTTAAACGATATTGGCAAGACTTTATGGTTCACCATGAGCGGCACAGAGATGAACCTGAGTTGCTCTGGGAAACGGCTAAGGTGGTGCTGCGCGGGGATATCATTGCCTATGTGGCGCGGAAGCGCAAGCTCTTGGCAATGCAGATTGTTCAGCTGGAAAAGCAGGTGTTGCGAGCCCGACGTAGGTGTGCAGGAGACCCGAGTGTAGTTAATAAACATCGACTGTGGGAATTGCAAACCTCTCTTAACGAACTGCTTCATCAGCGGGCGAAGAAATCTCACATGTATTACCGGTATCAATTGTATCGCTTCGGGGATAAGCCGGGGCGACTCCTGGCGCATTGCCTGCGAGGTTATGGGGGTACTCGGTCGATTGCGGCACTGCGTGATGATCAGGGTCACTTACACAAGGATAGTACTGCCATAGCTCGGCTGCTTCGCTCCTTTTTTCAGCAACTTTATGCGAAGAGGGAGGGGGCTCCATCTGAGGCGCTGGCCTACTTGAGAGCGGTGCAGTTGCCCAAGGTGACGGTAGAACAGCGGGCGTGCTTGGATGCCCCGGTGACGGCGGATGAAATATACCGAGTCATTCAGAAGGCTAGCTGCTGTAAAGCACCTGGCCCTGACGGGTTTGGGGCTGAGTTCTATAAGCTCTTGGGAGACGTAGTGCCTCCGACCCTAACGGAAGTATATCACCGGCACGTTGCCCAGGGGAAGTTTGGCTGGGGCACTAACCATGCATATATAACTCTCATACCTAAACCGGGAAAGGATCCTACCAAAGCGGCCTCGTATAGGCCTATATCCTTATTGAATTTTGATTTGAAGATACTGGCCAAAGTTTTGGCTGACCGCCTTGCATCAGTCTTGGGGGAGTTGGTGCATGAATCGCAGGTCGGGTTTGTTAAGGGGCGTTATGCGGTGCGGAACCTGCGGAGGATTCTAGCGTCCCTTGAGTGGGTCCGGGAATGAGACCTCCGATCACTGTTAATCAGTTTCGATGCTGAAAAGGCGTTTGACCAAGTGCAATGGGACTATTTGAAGTGTCTTTTGCCTCACTACGGACTGGGAGACCCATTTTGTAGGATGGTGGAGTTACTCTATTCGGACCCCACCGCTGGAATCCTCTGCAATGGTGTGCTCTCCGACAAATTTAATTTGGAACGGGGTACCCGACAGGGTTGCCCGTTGTCCCCTTTATTGTTTGTCTTGACCCTGGATCTGTTGATACGGAGGATAGAGGGGTCCGCGGACATTTGCAGGGTGCGGATTGGGTCCTATGGGTTCAAGGTGGCGGCCTTTGCGGATGACCTGCTTGTCCACCTTACGTGTCCCCAGCAGTCTTTAGCTCGCTTACTCGGGGAGTTCTCTCTTTATGGTAAGTTTGCGGGGCTGCGCATTAACATGGATAAGTCGGAGGCTTTAGACGTGGGGGGGGGGGGACTCTACGTGCGGGTTGGCCTGGGGAATTTCCGCTCCGTTGGGCTGATGAGTCCTTTGTTTATTTGGGCATCTTGTTGACCAAGCAACCGGCATCGTTATATCGTATGAACTTTGAGCGGATTTTCTCTAAAGTTCAGGCTCAGTTGCAGGCTTGGGCGCCCCTTCCCCTATCCCTGTTGGGTAGAGTGGCCGCTTTAGGGATGGTGATTATGCCCAGAGTACTGTACTGGCTGCAAACTCTCCCCGCATGGTTTTTGCGGCGGGACGTACTCCGCATGGAACGGGCATTTCGGGGGTTTCTTTGGAAAGGGACTAGAGCCCGCATACCGTTGGCTAGAATGCAAGGGGGATGGCGGTCAGGGGGGATTGGAGTCCCGGACCTTTGGAAGTATGCGCTGGCATGTCAGGCACGGCATGTTGGCGACTGGCTGGGGGAGACAGAGGTTTATACACCTCGAGGGTTGGAGGCGGCCGTTGCGGCCCCGCATTCCTTGGAGGCGGTTCTGCAGGTACGGCAGGCGGAGTTACCGACCCGTTTGACGAGTAGTGTGTTAATACAGGCGACGCGCCGCACCTGGCAACAGCTCAATAAATATTGGGGTAGTGACTCTACGGTTTCCAGCTGGCTGCCTCTACAGGGTAACGTCCAATTCCTGCCAGGTTCCGACTCGGTCCCGTTTTGGAAGTGGGAGCGGCTGGGTATACGGCATTTGGGGCACGTGATCGATTCCGATGGTGGTTGTAAGGCCTTGGGGGCGCTTTGTACGGAGTATGGCTTACACCCGGTGGGGGCTGCCTTTGCGTATGCGCAGGTTGTTCACTATGTCGGTTCCTTGTCTCGGCGGGAGCTTACCGCGGAGCACTCCGCGCGGATTCTTGATTTTTTGGCACTGGGGGCGGTGTCCCCGCCGACTATAGCGGATTTAAAGAAGAGGGTGGATCGGTTGGAGGCACCCCCTGACTATACTCTGTTGGAAAGCCGATGGGCAAGGGAATTGGGCCGTGAGATAGGCCCGGGCGCTGCCAGGGAGGCACTGAGTCGGATTGCGCAGTTGGTTGAGGGCGCTAGGTGGTGCGAGATACAATTTAAATGTATTCACCGTGCCTATTTCTCCCCGAGGCTTCGTAGCCACCTCACTTCAGATGGCAGCTGCCCTAAGTGCTCCTCCCCCCTGGCGGATCTAGGTCACATGTGGTGGTGTTGCCCACCTATCCGTCGGTATTGGTTGCAAATTGGAGCGTACTTAGGTGGGTTGTTGGGGCAGCGAATTTGTTGGACGGGGTTGTTAGTGGTGTTTGATCAGTTGGGACCACTCCATCCTAAGGGGAGGTGGGAGAGACTGTTGGTGCGAAAAGCCTGTCTGGTGGGGAAGGGCCCTATTCTTCGCCGGTGGAGGGAGCCGGAGGTCCCTACCCTCACTGAGTGGCGCAATAGCTTCCATCAGCTGTTGCTTATGGAGCGAAGGAGTGCGGTGGGGCACCCTCGGAGATGGGCCATATTTTTGCTGATTTGGATGCCCTACATTCAGAGTTTGGGACCTAAAGCCCGTAGTGAGGTACTGAAGGTCGGATAGTGGTTGCTTGCGATTAGGCTGTGTGTTGCTCCAGTGACCCTTCTCTGCTGTGTGCTTCCTGCTTGGGGTGGGGGGGGGGAAGGGGGAGGGTGGAAGGGTGGAAGGGGAGGGGGGGTTATTTCTGGTACTGTATATGTTTTCTTTTTCTCTCTTGGACTGTCGATTGCTCCCGGAGTGGTGGACAAGATACAGCCCCACCGGGAGACAGTTATGCTGTATCCAGGAAACTCTGTGAAGCTGTTGTTATTGGTTGTCTTTTTCTGTCTTTTCAATAAACAGATCTTTTGAAAAAAAAAAAAAAAAGATATAAAATGCCAAAAAAACCTTAAAGGGGTTGTCCGAGTTATGTAAAAAAAAATATAGCACTGTAAATCTGATGGTCAGCAATATATACATAAGCTAAGCAAGTTTTAAGTCCGTGCTTCTATTTCAAATCATTTTTATTAGGTTTTTCAAAATATTTCAGGACCAGCCAGTACAGAGAATGAAAAAGTACAAAAGCTCAGTTGTCAGAACAGCCGCTTAACAATCAATTCTAGAACACTCAGTGCTACAGGAAAGTAAGTAAGTGCATTTGTATAGCCAGCGTAGAAAACAAACACAGTAAAAAAAAAAAAACACATTAACACCATCTGAACAAACCAATGAATTCTCCCCAAGGAACTAACTAATGGGGTTGCCTAATGCACCAACCCACATATTACACACAATATGCTCGAAGCAATGCAGACTCCCCAAAAAAAAAGAAAAGTGGACATACATATCGGAAAAGGAAGAGAGTCACCAAAAGAGAGAAAGCTAAGGGACACTGTGTCAGTCCACAAAAATAACTACAAGACTGCGTTGTCGAATATATACTACCCAAGGAGCACCGCATCTCTTATCCCCCCCTCCATACCCTATTCCCCTCCCCCCGTCCTCCCCCCTCCCCCCCTCTAGCACAGACAAGGTGTCAATATCTCGGCAGGATAACAATGCACAGGTCCTCTCCCATCCATCCATCACCAGAGGCAGTCTCAAATCTCCCGGGGCAGTACTATTCCCATGTAATGCAGATTACATCATCAAGGAGGCACGTAGGGGGAAGGCGGCCAACCTAGACATTCAGAACTAAAGCCCGTTCCTTAGGGGACAGGTGAAAGATCACAGGGGACCACAATGCCATGAACGCATCCCAACTTTTACCTCCTCTTTGCTTCGCCGTCGTTTTTTCCAGGCGTAGCAAATCGAACATAGCTGATTCCCAAAGTACAAGACCCGGAGGGGTGTTCTCAATCCAGCGGCGCAGTAGGGACTTCTTTACTACCAAAAAACCGCGCTCCAACAGCGCCCGATGCCCAGCCGTCAGCCCATCAGCGCACAACCCCCAACTATGGAAAAGACAGATCTCTCTGTGAGACACAAATCTTATGCCCAACCAACCCGCAAGCCTCCGACAGACCTGCATCCAGAGATCCTGAACCAGCCGGCATGTCCAAAATTTGTGCAGGAGGGTGCCGGATTCAGAGCCACACCAGCCACAGAGAGCCAAGTCCTTAAGCCCCACCTGCGAAGCCCATTTATCACTAGTGTATGCTCGCCACAGAAATTTATATTGAAGCTCCTGCAAATACACCCACTCCGGCCCCTTCACAATCCCGAGAAAAGCCGCCTGGAGTAATTCCGTCGTCAAGTCATCCACTCCATCCCGTTGCCACCACGCGGTCAACTCCGTGAGGAACACGTCCCCCCTACTTGGCCGAATGAGCGTCCTACAGGCCTCATCTCCCCGTTGATTTTCAACTAATCTCTCCAGTACTAAGCGGGGGGTATCCTTCGCTCCCCCATCATGTCGAGTCAGGGTCAGGCCCCGCAAATAATGCCGCACTTGCAAATACCCATAGAAATCTTGTTTCGGAAGAGAATAGCGCCGCTGCAAATTCTGAAAGCTATCTATAGTCCGACCATCCGCCATATAGAGGTCTCCCACACAGACCACCCCTTTCTCAAGCCAACCCTGAAACACATTCGGTCTAAAGAAGCCAGGAGCAAAATCTGGGTTGCCCACCAGGGGAAGCAATGCCGAGCCTCTCCAATTCCACCCGAAGCGCTGACATAGTACTTGCCAGGCGGAGCGCAGGGCGCCCATATAACTGCCCCCCCCCCACCCCTTTCCGAAAGTTTGATGCTAGCTTGCCCATCTGCACAACATAGAGGCGATGATAAGGGTCGAAGGCTTCATCAAGGGGCGCGCAGCCCCCAGTTCCTCCCAATAGGGCTCCCACATGAAAAGCTAAATAACGAAGATTGTAATTTTGTAAGGAGGGCATTTCCAAACCTCCTTCTTCCCTCCTGCTCATCAATGCCTGCAATGAAATTCGAGATCGCTTACCCTTCCACAAAACCCCCCGCAAACCCATTTCAAAACGCTTCCAGTCCGCATTTGAAATCCACAGTGGTAACATACGGAGGACATACAACCATCGGGGAAATTCTACCATGACAGAGAGCAATTCTCCCCCGAAGAGACAAGGGCAGACGTTGCCACCCCTGGAGGGTTTGTAAGCTGCGAGTTAAGAGGCCAGGAATATTCGCTTGATATAAAGAGTCTGGTCGGTCCAGCAATTGTATCCCAAGATACTTAATAGCCCCATTTGCCCAGACTAATGGGAATTCCCCCTCCCATTTTGGCTTCACTTTGCCCCCCACGTCCAATACGACAGATTTCAGTGCGTTAATTTTTAAACCCGAGAAACTACCATATTCCCTTATCAGCTGGAGTAAGTGCTGTAGGGAGGCAGGCAAGTCAGTTAAGCAAAGTAGCATGTCGTCAGCAAAAGCGCTGATTTTTAATTCCTCCCCACCCATCCGAATGCCCGCTATCCCCCCATCCTGCTGAATGGCCCGGAGTAAAGGCTCCAATGCAAGGACAAACAACAGGGGCGACAGCGGACATCCCTGGCGCGTGCCTCTCTCCAGAGTGAAAGGCTCCGAGAAAATCCCATTAACTCCCACCCTAGCTGAGGGTTGTTCATAAAGCGCTCTAACCCAGTGCACAAAATTTCCGTGTAAGCCGAAACCCGTCAAGACATCCCAAAGATACGCCCAGGCAACCCTATCGAATGCCTTTTCTGCATCCAGACTCACCAATAGTAAAGCTTCGTCTTTCCTTAAGCAGTGCTCCATGCCTAACAGTTTGGTAATATTACGGGACGCCTCCCTGCCCTGCACAAAGCCCACCTGTCGCTCAACGATTAGCCTTGGCAGGATCGGATTAAGCCGGTCCGCCAAAATGGACTCCAAGATTTTCATATCGCAGTTAATAAGAGATATGGGTCTGTAGGAGGCCGGGTCCACCGTATCTTTGCCCGGTTTCGGAATGACCGTAATATAGGCACAGCGCATATCTCTAGGGAAAATCCCCGCGGTACGGGCATCGTCATACATCACCACCATGGACGGGGCCAACCGCGACGCCAGCATTTTATAATATTCAATACTGAACCCATCTAGGCCGGGGGCTCGATGTGGTTTACCCCTTTTAATGCCCTGGAGAATCTCCCGCACCGTCAGCGGGGCATTCAGCACCTGCAGCTCGTCCACCGTCACTTGTGGGAGTGATAAGGCGGCCAAGAAATTGGCTCCCTTCGAGTAGTCTCTCCTCTTCACTATACACCTGGGCATAAAACGCTCTAAAAGTCTCAGCTATTCGGGCCGGCTGATGATGCAAGGCGCCTGACTCTCCCCGAAGGACGGGAATAAAGCGGGCCCCCCGAGGATCCCGAACAAGTCGGGCTAGTAAGGTACCCGAACGATTTCCATACCGATAAAGGCGATGCCGATAGTAGTACATCGACAAGCGTGCCCTGCTTCCGAGTAAGTCGTGTAATGCAGCCTGCGAGCGTAGGTATTCCCGCTGCAAAGCCTTATCTCCCCCTTTACCCAGCCGACGTTGGAGATCTTGCAGATTACGTTCCAATACAAGCAAACTTCGATCCATATGTCGGCGTCGCTCCGCAACATAGGAGATAATTGCACCCCTTATCACCGCTTTACTGGCTTCCCAGAATAAGATTGATGAACACTGGGGAGTGTCATTAAAGTGAACATACTCACCCCACTGTTTTTCAAGATATTGCCGAAAGGCCTCGTCCTCCCAAAGATAGGCGGGGAACCGCCACCCCATCCTCGAGGGTCCTTGAAAATCCCAAAGTATCCAGATCAACCCATGGTCTGAAACCACGATAGGGTCTATTCCCGCTTGTAATACCTGGGGCAGCCCTCCTTCGTTGACCAAGATGTAATCTATACGAGACCACGTGTGATGTGCACGCGACTGGTGTGTATATTCGCGTGCCCCTGGATTGAGAACTCTCCACACATCTTATGAGATCTCCCATTCTACACAGGTACCCAACCCCCTTTCGTGTCCAGGAGCCCATGTTAGTCTGTTGGGATTTATCCAGACCCGGATCGTGCGGGCAATTAAAATCTCCCGCAACAATCAATTTATTTTTTCCAGGGTTGGCTACTAACCTCAATATCTTTTTGAAGAAATCATGGTCATAAGCATTCGGGGCATAAAGGTTCATGAACCACACGGATTCATTATACAGCTTAGCGCGCATTAAGATGTAATGGCCCTGAGGATCAGCCTCTACATTGCTCACGTCACAGGGCACACCCTTTTTTATTAAAATCACAACTCCCGCTTTTTTTGTGCCTGAGGCCGCCCCGTAAGCAGCCGCCACCCAATCTCTAGCGAGCTTGCGATGTTCCAAGGCACTTAAATGAGTCTCTTGCAACATGGCGATATGGACACCTTTTCTCTTCATGTCTGAAAAATTTTAGTGCGTTTAATTGGAGAGCCTATCCCTCCCACATTCCACGAAACTATCTTTACCTCAGGCATGGCACCAAAGCACATCAGAAAACAGCAGTTGATACAACTGTGTGCGCCTCCAAGGGTGCCCAGCCTCACCCCCAGAGTTCAAGCGGAGTACCATCCCCATGCGAGACCTCCTAGCATACAAACCTGTATCCCAGACCACCCTCCAGACCTTCCAAAATACCGTGCTATCCCACCTGCGAGAACCCCCCCTCCCTATCCTTTCCACATCCCCGCTCCCCCCCGCCCCACTCTCCCGCCCAGTCTGCGCCCACCCCTCTCCCCACCCACTCCCCCCCCCATTCAGCACTCCCCCCTCACATACACAAACTTCATTTGCAAAGAGAACCACAGATCCCCCATCATCCAACTCACACAGTCTTCCCACCTCACGCACTCCCCCCCCAACACGAAAACCTCCATCAACCCCCCACCCACACCAACATGCATACAAATATACAAAATAGCAATAATATCAAAAAACAGTAGCACACCCTCTCCCTCCCCGCACCCCCCCCCCCATATCTCAACATCCCTTCGGTCCTGCGGCCTTGAGGCAAGGCCCTCCCAAAGGGAGACAGATCACTGTTCATAGCGCCTCTGGGCCACCCACAAACGGACGTTGGCACCAAATGATTGAAAATATTCTTGGGCACCGCACACGGATCCCAAAAGCTGAGCAAGCTCAAACCCTGCAACCAATAGTCACGCAGGTTTGAAGCACTGCAAGTCTGCAGGAGTGTGCACCCCCGAGCATGGTCTCCTTCGGGCCCTTCAGGGCTCTGTGTCCCCAGAGGCTCCTCGTTTGGCCGCAGTCGGTGACAGAGGCGGGTTCATTTTCGCCAGAAACTTGCGGGCTTCCTCAGGCTTCTCGAAGGGATGAGCGGCGCCCATGTGGAAAACCTTCAAAATCGCCGGGTATAGAAGGGCAAACCGAATACCCTTTTGCACTAGCGTGGTGCATATAGGAGAGAAGTCTTTGCATTTGGCAGCGAGTGAGGCAGAATAATCCTGGAACAGTAGCACAGCTACATTGTCAAGCTTCAGCTCTCGTTGCTTACGGTAGGCCTGCAGCAGAGCAGTTTTGTGTTGGAAGTTCAAAAGTCACGCCAACACTGGCCGCGGCCTGCCTCTACCTTCAATCCGCTGCCCCAACCGATGAGCCCTTTCCACCTTTATTTGACCCATCAGGTCCGGAAGGCCAAGCTCCTTCGGCAGCCATTCCTCAAAGAGCTGAATGAGTTGGGTGTCTGCCCAAGTTTCGGGTACCCCCACCAATCTCAAAATGTTCCGTCGGGAGCGATTTTCGAGGTCATCCACTTTCTGAAGCAATGCCTTGATCTGCTTTTGCTGCACAGCAGTGCTCCCTTCTAAAGCCAGTTCGCCCTCCTCTAGCACAGTCACCCTTTGTTCCACTTCGTCCACGCGCCTCGTGAGGTCTGTAAAGGTTTCTCCCATCTCTTCCAGCTTTAGCACGTTGTCAAATTTGGGGTCAAGTAATTTTACCACTTCGAGCGCTACCTCCTCCGGGCTGGATTCTCCACTCTCTGTATCCGGAGATCCCGGCATACTGCCAGAGCGGGCCGCGGCCGCCATTTTAGATTCCCTCGTGCTTGGAGGCTTCTCCTTCTTTGATGCCGCTCTCATAGCCTTCCCAATATAAGTTAGGTCGCCAGAAAAGGCACAGCACACGAGCTGTGCAGCTAGTACACCAAGTCCTGTGGGCAATGCCCCTCTAGCAGTTGTAAGTGCCGGTTAAAGGGCAGGTTTCTTCGGGCAGCCCGGGAGCGCGACGAGGAATGCTCCTCATGCGCTCACGTGATCTCCTAAGTCCGTGCTTCTAATGGTAGAAGGGGTTAATCTTTCCTGAAGAATCCAGTGGGAGGGAGACACAGGGCAAATAGCAGCAGCTCCAGTCAGTGCAGGGGGGCATGGCCAGCACTGTGACTTCTCATGTACAGACACAGAGCTGCTCTCTCCTGCATGCCACACTTGTGCATGAATCATCATCAGGTTCTTGGTTCTAGGCTGTTCACACTTTTTCATCGCAATTCGTGTTAGCTCGTCATTCTTCAGCCGTTATGTTATGGCTCTGCGAAAGTGTATTAATTCGCCAGTTTGTTTCATCTGTGGTGAATATACAGTGTTGAAGCAACAGCAGAATATTACAGACTTTGTGAAAAAAGTATACTTTGCATACTTTGGACTAAAAATTGGAGATCAAGATAAAGTCTGGGCGCCTCAAAGTGTGCAAATGGTGTGTTGAGGACCTCCGAAACTGGTTCAAGGGTAAGAAAAGCACAGTTACTTACCTGTAACAGGTGATCTCTGGGAACAGCAGGAATAAGTCTTCACATATGGGTACGTCGGTACCGACTGAGTCTGCGCGGGAACGCTCCCCAGCGTCCAATCAGAACGCTTTTGGGAGCATCCCAACACGCCTGCGTGCTGCCTTCCCGCCTTTCCCAACTGCCTCTCCTCAGTTAAGTTTTAAAGCTGAGACAAAGAGAGAGAGAGCAAGAGAAAGGGAAAGATAGAGATAGAGAGATACAACTCCTAGGGGGGTTGTGAAGACTTATTCCTGCTGTTCCCAGAGATCACCTGTTACAGGTAAATAACTGTGCTATCTCCAGGAACAAGCAGGAATGAGTCTTCACATATGGGGACTCCCTAAGCTAAGATGCCCGGAGGGAGTCCTAGCATGTTGCGAATCTAGAATGAGCCATGCTACTCCTCAGAACCTCAGGCATCCTGGGGATGGAGGGTAGGAGTTGAATTACAGAAAGGCGCTGTGGAACAGCTGGACTAGAACAGGATCTCTATAGAGGAAGACCCTGTGAGATGAGATTTAGTAGTAAAAATATTGAGTACAATATTCTAATATGGACCTCCCTTGGTGGTATTGTAAAAAATTCCATTGAGGTTCATATGGATCTGTTAAACAAGCCAGTAGAAGATCCTCAAGGAGTAACTCGCTGTGAAGTAGAGGTAAAAAACTGTAGAAAAAACAAGTGGAGGTGAGAACCCTTCAGTGTGAGAAATGGCCCCAGGGGAAACTGGGGTAGTACAATGAGGTAGGGCTTCAGCGGGAAACGCAGAAGGTACTATTAGACAAAGCTTACGCTCTTTTGGCCGAAGAACAGTACAATCCTAGGACCAAAAGGAAAATAAATCTGACCGATTTGGACTGACAATAGAAATAGTCCATGTAGGAGAGAAAGGGTATGGAGACCCCTGTATCCGATAACAAAGTAAGGACAGACTTATGAAGCGTTACAGCTTTAGATTAACTGAAGCTCTGCAATGTCTTACCTAAATGAGGTCAATTAGGAAAGAAAAGGTACATGGAGAGCGTCAGAGGTACCTAACCCTGAAAGGTTATGGTAAGAAAAAATTTGCTAATTACCACAGGGAGTGGTTGTATGTGTAGAACCCTAAGCATGCTGGCACAGCATTGATAGGGGTAGTGCCCATCTGTCAGAGTCATATAGGAATATATGGATATATGAACCTAAACAGATAAGTATGTAGATACATATCTACCTAAAAGATATATCTCGAGAAATATATATATATATATATACATATATACATACACACACACACACACACACAGATAAAGATGGGCAGAAGATACACAGACATATAGACACGTCTCCACGTATGTAGATGGAGACATGGCTATATAACTAGATCCCCATAGGAATATGGGGAGAGAGAAAGATTAATCTAATAGCAAGAAGGGTCATACCTGCTTGAATAGATGCATAGAGAATCTTCTTTCCCTGGTTATGATTGACAGAGTCAGAGGAATGGTCTCCCTGACAAGGAGGAGTCTAGATTCCTCTAGGAATTCGAGCTCTTGAATAACCAGGATGGCCTACGTGAAAAATGCAGAGGATAACTTCAGTCTGCAGGCAGCAAGTCCAGATCTCTCTAGAATTCCAGTATGGTAAATGGATAGAAGACGCCAATGGAATAAGATACCATATTGACCCGCCTATAAGGGCAAGATGGTTATCATGCATCCTTTAGTTGAACATGAGCTTCCCATGAAGTATTGGGAAGGAAGCATATAAGGACGAGCTGCAACGAAAAGAAAACTATCCCTGGTGAGAAGTCCAAAGAAGATGTGGACCAAGCCAGGGAATTGGCCATTCTTTAGGTTTTCACGTGATGTAAGGCCTGTGTCCTTTGTTTTGAAAAGAGACTTTACATGAGATGGTAAGGGTAGGGAACACCTACCAGTCATGGGAGCATGACTGGGTGAACCCCTCCTAACCATCTGGGATTATCTGCTAGACAAGATACTAATGCTCTCTAGCAAGGGCCCATAGTGCAAAGCTACTCTGTAGAGTTGCAGAGAGCATGTTGCAGGTTGGTTAGAAGAAAAAGCTGGCTGCTTAAAGCCAGTAGGTAAACTATTCTGCCAAAAACAAGGGAATTGGAGATGGCGAAGAACAGAAGTCAAACCAACAAGCCTGTGATAATAGGGTTTCCAAAAAAGGTTGATAACCTGTTTTGGGTTTACTACCCAGGCCAGAAGGATTTCTAGTGGAGGAGAAACCCTGGTTGTGTGGTGAACAGAACCAGTGGTTTAACCACTAGGAACTGCTGCATTTTCAGCAATTACCAGGGCAGCGGAAAACAATCTCTCTCTCTTTTTTTTTTTTTTTTTAATTGGAAAAAGAAACAATAGACATAAGCAGGAGCGGTAAGACGTCCTTATTGTCTGATAAGCTGCCCTAAAGTAAGAATGTGAAAAGGGGGAGACAACTCTGGAAAGGAAACCCCTTCCTGGAATAGGTAGAGAAAGATAGGGGCTTACCAGTGTAATAGAACCACTCTTACAAACCGAATGTTGTAGTAAGAAGGCAGGTTAGACAGAGTTGAAGGAGACTGACGATGTAGTAAGTCTCTGAAAGGTAAGATGATACATGCTAGTACAGGGAAAACTGTCTTCTTGATAGTTGTTACACCTCTTTTTCCCAGTAGGAGGAAGAGAAACCTGTTAACTATAGGCATGATCATCATAAGAACTCTTAGAGCAAAAAGAAAGGATGTCTCATGAAAAGAGATCCATGAGAATTTAGGATGAAATTAGTGTAGATGCTTCAAGTGAAAAGAAGCAGACTACAAACTCTAACCCCCAAACAGGAGATGTAATGATAATCTATCAGAAACCCTGCGACTGCTGGGTTTGCTGAACCTGTTGAGGTTGTAGTTTCTTTAGCCCGGTTCGATGTTTCCCCTGTCTGTGAACATCAGTATGATGGGTAGAAGATGGATAAAACCTTTTTCCCTTAGGGGAAGAAAGTTTGTTAAGAAATTTTCTACCAACTGGGAAAGAGGAAGGCGTAGACAAGCCTCTGAAAACAGGAATGTCAGTGGCTAACTGAGCAGCTTGGAGTAAAGACTCCTTGTTAAAGAGATTTTCTCCAGTGCAAGGAGTATTTCCCAGTCTTTCTTGTGCCCATTTGTCCAAGTCTGAAACTTGGAGCCAGGCTTTACGTCGTGTCCCTATGGCTATAGCAGAGGTTTTGCTAACAGACTCAAAGGAGTCTAGGGAAGCACGAATAAGGAACCTAGAGATATTTTGAGCATGACTAACCAATAAGGAATAGTCTGCTCTTTTGGGCTCTTGAAGAAAAGGGGTCAAAAGTAGTAATTTCTTTGTGACTTCAAGAGACAATCCCATATAGAAAATATATGAGAGAATTCTTGCTGAAAGCATGGATGCCTGGAAGGTGACGTCATCCGTCATCCGACGGCGCCGAGACGGAAGTACTCTCCTATAGCTCAGAAGGGCTTTTGCCCTTCTGAGCATGGGCCAGCTGGCCCCACCCCCCTGCCCGCCCCTAGCTAGCCAGTACGTCACTAGCTGAGCCTTTTTGCTGCTAGGCGGCGGGCATTCGGACGGAGGCCGACCCCTTCCCAGGGGAGGTGGGCGGGTATGTGTGGCTGACTTATCCTGCTGTCCCCGGAGAACTCCAGTTACAGGTAAGTAACTCCGTTTTCTCCTAGGACAAGCAGGATGAGTCAGCCACACTTGGTGCCTCCCAAGCTGACATGCGCTGTGGTGGAAGGGAAGGCCGATATGCTTCCTGAGGTTAGTATGTGCCAGCCTGCCTCATGTTACAAGAAGAACATGTTACGGCAAGAACATGTAAGGCTGTAGTGGTGATGCACGCATGTGCATTAACGTTGTAGTTGCAAGGTACACCTACTGCAGGCACATCTGTGCGGTATAGGGAAGCATTGTAGTTGCGAGGTACGCCTACTGTAAGGCACACCTGTGCGGTAAAGGGATGTAGGTCTATCAAGCAGTGTGGAAGTCACTGGAATGAAGGAGCAGCGGGAGAGTGGTGCGATTGGAGCATTAATATATCGCTGACAGGAGAGGCTTCTCCTTTTTTTTTTTTTTTTGACTTGCAGTCACTCAGGAACTTGTTACCTGCGGTTGTTGTCCAAACCCGCTAGTTACTCTGGAATTTATTTCCCGGCAGTTGCTGTAACCGTAAGTCACTCTGAAGTGACTCTGGAACTTGTTACCCGTGGCTGTTGTAGCCACTCTGGGACGTGTTACTGGTGGTTGTTGCAAAAACCGCTAGTCACTCTGGAGTGACTCTGGATGTTGCAGTCACTCAGGAACTTGCTACCTGCGGTTGTTGTCCAAACCCGCTAGTTACTCTGGAATTATTTACCAGCAGTTGCTGTAACTGTAAGTCCCACTCTGGAACTTGTTACCTGCGATAGTTGTCAAGCCCGCTAGACACTCTGGAATTAGTTACCGGTGGCTGTTGAAAACCGTTGGTCACTCTGAAGTGACTCTGGAACTTGTTACCCATGGCTGTAGTAGCCACTCTGGAACTTGTTACCTGCGATTGTTGTTAAACCCGCTAGTCACTCTGGAAGTAGTTACCGGAGGCTGTTGAAAACCGTTAGTCACTCTGAAGTGACTTTGGAACTTGTTACCCGTGGCTGTTGTAGTCATTTTGGGACTGTTACTGGCGGTTGTTGTAAACTGCTAGCCAGTCTGGAGTGACTCTGGCACGTGTTACTAGCGGTCACTCAGGGACTTGTTACCGGAGGCTTTTGTAAGAAGCAAACCGCTAGCCGCTCTGGACTTGTCCCTGGTGGTTGTTGTAAAAATCGCCAGTCACTCTGGAATTCGTTACTGGAGGCTTTGTAAACCATTCGCATAGCAGGTTGAGCAGAAGCCGCAATACAAGTACTGGTGCCTGCGCCCTTGGCGCGATATAAGCATTGGGGCCTGTGTCTTTGGTGAAGGCGCAACACAAGCACTGGGGCCTGTGGAGACATGACCAAGCTTGTGCACCATTGGAAAACCGAATATTGGGCTTGATGGTACTGACCCAGTATAATACACCTTACGGTCAATGCTGTCAGCGAGAAGTTCCGGGCCCGGGCAGCATGCGGGGGTAGCAGTCCAGATTGATGGGGTAGGAGATGTGATAGTCCCTCTTGCAAGATCTTGTGACCTTGCAGATGCGTGTTGCATGAGGGAGGACCTTTTGGGATGTGTGCATAATGTGTGTGCCCCTGGCATGGCTTGCATCCTCGCTCGCGTCTGGCAGATGGGGATGCAGGCGGAGTCCCTAGGGTGTAGTCCTCTGGGGCTGGGTGGTCAGGTTTGCGCACTGTTCAGTGTATGTCCTGGGCGCACAGAGCATCTGCAGATCTATTTCAAATTCTTAAGTCATGACATGGCAGCGGTCACTGGTGTATTGGTAGGTAGGAGACCGCAGGGTCAGGTCTGGGTCACAATCTGTCAACCGCCGGATCTGGCCCCTAGGGGAGAACGCCCTGGCACCGGACAGTGAGTGTCCATTTTAATAGCCATATTTCATGTTATCCACGTGGTGAGCAGAGCCATTTGTGGTCAGCCCCCATTGATCAAGGCCTCGGAGTGCGGAGCCGCCGGTATTGCTGCACCGTGGTGATGCATTGGAGCATCCATCGCCTCATCATCCCGGTGCTGGTGTGTGAGCCGTAGGCGTTGTTGCACCGTGGTGATACGTTGTAATTCCCGATATGGTCCTCAGGCAGGCCTTAAACCTGTGACCCGCTGGTCGGTATACCTGCCATTGTTCTGGGTCAGTGGGCTGTTCCAGAGATGACCATGAGGGAGTTCAAGGTTGGAAACCCCAGGCTGGCATTAGGTCTAGTGCCGTAATGACTGGGGCAGGATGCTCTCTGCAGGCTCTGGAGATGGCAGGGTAGCGGTGAGCAGAGGCGGCTCATTTACAAGGTTGTGAGAAGGCTATAGTCCTTCCCACGGGGGGACGGGGGACGGACGGACTGCTGCCACATGGTTTAAGGGAACAGAGTGTGGGCCATCGGAGTCCGTGAGTTCTCCTCGCCGGTTATTCAGTAGATATGATGGGAGGGTATGTGGTTGCGTGGCCTCAGTCGGTGTGAGAACAGGCTGTTTCCTTGTCAGGTGGGAGTGCGCAGAGACCTTTGCATGATCCATGGCCCTTGCTCATGGATAGCGACCATTATGGGGGCACCTTAGGCGTAGGAGCTACGGTGCTCCTTAAGCGGGTCAAGTAGGTGATGGGTTCTCTCTCTGGAGTTCCTGTGGGAACAGAGGCCATGAGGTACCCCCATCGTGAATGTTATCCTTCACACTCCCAGATGACTCCTTGTCTGACGTAGGGGATGCACTGCAGGATCCACCGCTGGGATTGCACTGTGACCTTCTGATCGGATACACCTTACCCCCCTGCTGCCACAGCAATGGTGGTGGATGCCAAGGCTACCATTGGGGGCCGGTGCAGGCCACCTAAGTGTAGGGAGAGGATCCTTAGTCTCTAGGTGAGGAGAGGATCCTTTAGTCCTTGGACAAGTCTAGGGGCAGGCACCCAAAGTGCTACTTTGGACAGAGTGACCTGTGTCTTCCTGTCACTGACGTCCTGTTACTGACGTGTAACCCTCCGTCCTTTCTGGGTTTCCCACGCAGGCATTGCGTATCACCCATACGAGGTATGACCTGGGTTACTGTAGCCTTTCGAGGCCTTGGTCCACCGTGACCGGATGAGAGCCTTTCTGGTGAATGTGTCACCCGAGGGAATAGCTGAAGAACTACTGTCGTGCTGTAGCTTTGGCTGTGTGATGTAGGATCCTCAAGCGGTTGCTAAGAGCCGGGGGAACGTCCAGGGTCCCACTGCCATTTCTCATAGTCGAAGTAGGTGGACAAGCATGCCATGACCTCATGGGGGGTCGCCAAGGAGTACCAGGAGAACCTGAATCCCACCTTCCCCGGTATTAGCTCGCTGCTTGAGCTAAAGCCTTAGGGACCTTAAAGGAACCACCGGGCAGCTATCGCCTGCCTGGCACCCCGCTATGTTCCTTGGCGTGGCCTGCAATGGGTAATGGCTCAGACTGCCTTATTCAAGAAGCATACTGGGGAATCAACTCATGACCCCTGTACCATCATTCAGTGTATTAAGCATTGGGCTACACCTCTGCTGTTTTAGAGACCTCAAGGGACCCAGTCTCTGTAGATGTCACGGGATCAGTCCGGGGACTTGGCAGTAAGAGCAGCCTTCTTAAGGTTGCTTGTGTGTTCATGGGGCCCCTTCACGGAGCGTCGCGAAGCTGCATTGAGGGGCAGCATCTGAGGAATTGACCTTGACCGCTGCTTGGACCGTAACTGCATTAATCAGTATGGGCCCGTGACCATCAACACATACACATTCAGAATGTAAGTGATGCAGCTCCGTTCATCGTAGAAAAAACTTCAAGATTGGCTCCATGCCTGTTTTACCTGGCCCAGCCTTGTGCTGCAGCGAAGCAGAATTCTGGTGACTTGCGGTGCACATGCAGTTTCTGTGCCGGGATAGGCGAGAGAGGCACCACTAGACTCGCACCCCTTTTCCCACGATGTGGTCTGCGAGGCAGCTGCGGGAAGTGGCTCAAGATTGCAGCATGCAGAGGTGGTTGAATTGCAGGATGTAGCTCGAGCTCGCGGCATGAGGGAGGCGTCTCGGGCCGACACGCAGAGCCTGAAGTGATGAACTCATCTGCCGAGAACTGTTCAGAGCGAGGCAGTGAGTACCAGCCGAGCGTTGATTCTATATTCGGCGTTGAGGCAGGCACGAGACGCTGTAAAGGTGTTCGGCGTGGAGCTGGAGGCAGGTCTCATGCCCCTCCGAGACAGCATTGCTGAACGGCGCTGAGAAGATACGCTGCACTGCGCTTCCAGGATGGATGGGTCTCAGCCTCGGTTTTTCGGTGCTGATAGTGGAGCGGCGAAGGCTCTGGTGTTCGTCTGCTTCTCTCCCATCGGTGCCGAGGCAGGCGTGATGGTGCTGAGGCAGGTCCGCAGGCACGATCGGCGCCGACTTCTGCGCTGACAGGCACCGCCCCTGGATTCTCCCGTTGTCATGGCGCCAGCCAATGGGACAGGCTCGGGGTTTTCGGCGCCGAGAGGAGGAGCGGGGAAGTGCTTGATGCTCTTCTGCCACCACCAGACGACACAGTATGCTCTTGCTTTGTGCTGCAGGGCACACAGAGGCGCCGAAGAAAAACCTCCATGAGTGCTGAAGAGCACACCGTGGTGCCGAAAAGAAGCCTCTACGAGGGTTGAGCCTTCCGGGCAGCGAGTGCATCAAGAAGCCGCCCCCATGTTGCACACGTGGGAAATTGCATCGGAGGCTGCTGGTGTTTTCGGCTCCACCCAATGGCGTGGGTCCAGCCAATGGCGCCGTGGGGACTGTTGATTCATCCAATCCTGCAGCAGAGGGGGCCGTTTGGGGACTGGTGATTGTGTCCAAGCCGGGGGCGGAGCCAATGGCGTCACAGGCAGGCCGGATTGGCCACTGGAGCCGGATCAAGCAGAGGGCGGCGACTTGCAGGGCCGCATGAAGACAAAGATGGCCGCCTCCATGGTGCCCCCACGTGGAGCGGTTCCGGCAGAGGAAGGGGGTTGCGCCGGAGCTGCAGCTGGCCGGGGACGGAGGCCCGTAGGCACGTCCTGGGCTGCCGAGCCTCGGGAAGGCATGTCCTGCGCTGAGCCTCTCTGGAGCGGCTTCCCTAGTCCGGAGATCAGAACTCGCTCGGCGGCATCCCCTGTGCTGCATCGGCAAGGTACGTCTGAGGATGGAGGCCCCGAGGCACATCCAGAGCGACGCCAGCTGCTGTGGAAGGTGTCTGCGAGATCACAGAGCAGCGCTTGATCGATTCTTCTCCGCGGCTCAAGGGAGCTCTCCGTGAGCCCTCACAGGGAACCTGCTGCAGGCAGAGAGCTGAGAGCACATGTGGTCAGGAGTGCTGGGACAGATTAAATGTTGGATCCAAGCTGGAACAGATCCAAACAAGTATTAATGCAGTTTAAACCTACCTAAGCAAGGTGAGCTATCCATCTTGTTGATTTAAGTATCAGTAGAGTAATTTTTTTTTTTTTTTTTTTTTTTTTTTTGTTGGAGAGTAGAAAAAACCGTCTTGCTGGCAAGGCGGAAGAACTGAAAAACTGGCTAGCTAGGGGCGAGCAGGGGGGTGGGGCCAGCTGGCCCATGCTCAGAAGGGCAAAAGCCCTTCTGAGCTATAGGAGAGTACTTCCGTCTCGGCGCCGTCGGATGACGTCACCAAGTGTGGCTGACTCATCCTGCTTGTCCTAGGAGAACAATAGTTTTGGAAGGGTTGCGTGAGAATTTATTTTTTTTATTAAAAAGGATGCCAGAGCCAGCAAAGTCTGCTCCAGCTCCCAAGAAGGGCTCCAAGAAAGCGGTGAGCAAAACCCAGAAGAAAGACGGCAAAAAGCGTAAGAGAAGCAGGAAGGAGAGCTATGCCATCTACGTGTATAAAGTACTGAAGCAGGTTCACCCTGACACGGGCATTTCTTCGAAAGCTATGAACATCATGAACTCTTTCGTGAATGACATCTTTGAGCGCATCGCAGGAGAAGCCTCCCGCCTGGCTCATTACAACAAGCGCTCCACCATCACTTCCAGAGAGATCCAGACCGCAGTGCGTCTCTTGCTGCCCGGTGAACTGGCCAAGCACGCCGTGTCCGAGGGCACCAAGGCTGTCACGAAGTATACCAGCTCCAAATAATGCCGGGCTAAAGTCTCCAGCTCTGCAAACCGAACCCAAAGGCTCTTTTCAGAGCCACCCACCTTCCCCACCCAAAGAGCTTGAGTTTCCGCTTCTTCTTGAAGTAGTACAGGTAACTAAAAGGTTAGTCTTCCCTATCATTCTCATGAATAGTTAAGCGACTTGCCGTAGGATCACAAGGAGCGGCAGTGGGATTTCCCCTTGGCTTCATTTGCTCTCTTTACCACGTACTTCGGCCTCAAACCGCAAGATGACTCCTCCGTTTTACACAGATCTTCCCCAGTTACTGCTTACAATTCTCCCCACAGGCGAACGTGCTCCCCCGCTTAAGACAAGGAGGGGGAGAGAGGGTAGACTTCAGTGCTTACCTCGGAGCTTTATGGTCGGTTTCTGCTTTAACCTTACATTAGTATCACAGCTCTTGTTAGTGAAAGCGTGGGTGGCTCTTAAAAGAGCCTTTGGGATTGTAGGTGCCGATGCAACAGTCGGCGTGGGTGCTTTAGCCTCCGAAGCCGTAGAGAGTGCGGCCCTGGCGTTTCAGCGCATACACAACGTCCATAGCTGTCACCGTCTTTCTTTTGGCGTGCTCAGTGTAGGTGACGGCGTCTCGGATGACATTTTCTAGGAAAACCTTCAACACCCCGCGAGTTTCCTCGTAGATAAGGCCAGAGATGCGTTTCACTCCACCCCTACGAGCCAGGCGCCGAATAGCGGGTTTCGTGATCCCCTGAATGTTATCGCGCAGCACTTTTCTGTGCCGTTTGGCGCCCCCTTTTCCCAAACCCTTACCACCTTTGCCGCGACCAGACATTTTCAGCTCAAAAAGCAAAGACCACGATGATGTGCGACGGCCAGTGAACTGCTTTTCATATAGCAGCCGAACAGACCTGATGGAGAACTTGGCTTCATGAAAAGGCGGGAGCCCAGCCGACTCGCTCCCCTCCCTTTTTTTGTTCCTTCTGCGCCTTCTCTATCAATTCATTTAGGAAATGAATAGAAAGCTACTGAGCTGATCACATGCCCTCTCCTACACACCTGAAACAAAGAATGACCATTTCAAAGTGCTGTGAATGATATCAATATCACAAATGGGGGAAGGATAGCGACCTAACGTGCCCCACTCAAACACCTCATTCCACATTAAAACGACTTTTAGAAATGCTTCCGAATCGGCATTCACCCCCATACGACTTTAAACACTGCTCATGCGAGTAATGCTAAGCTAGTTTCAGACCACGACTCCTTTGCAGCAAAATTATTTCATGCAAAATGCAAAGATCAGTAATTCCATTCAAATCAAATATAGTCCCGAAAGTTCACTCTAAAGCAGTTGCGTGGATGCCTGGGTGGGAACCAGAGAGATGGAAGGTGACAGGCTACATGGGTTGGTGGATGAGGGAAAAAAAGAAGGGTGTGGTGAGAAGGGCGATGCTGGACTATAATGGGTGAGGGGAGATGCTGGGGGCATGGTGGAAATGGAACCATGTGGGGGAAGGGGAGTAAGGGGGAATGCATGAAAGATAAAAGGGAACAAGAAAGGAGGGAGACAGGAGAAATGGCAGAGCTAGGGGAGGTGGACTGGGCGGGACATGGCGAGTTGATTGATAGGCCGAAAGTAAAAAGCAGGAGGTAGACGGGCAAACTAAGCGGTTGCCTAGGGCAAAGGCTTCTGAGGGGCCGCAAAGAGCAGGATATTCAAAGCTAAACAATGGATTCTGACAACATAAGGCTTAGGTTTTGCCTAGGATACCAAAGCCTTGAACTAACTCTGGGGGCTGTCACTTCTCGAACCATCGTAAATGGAGAAATAAAATACTCCCACAACAAAGGTAGAAAAAAAAAGTATTTTATTTTGAATGTATTAACTGGAATATGTTATCTTTGGGAGATTTATATTGCGCATGGTGGTGTAATTTGTTCACTTCAAAAGGAAATGCATTTCTGTTGTTAGTTTTCCAGTGTTACAGTACCTGCCGAGTCTGACTTCTTGGCATTCCCAGTTCAATATTTGTTTTCATATGTCTATTTCTAATTGTGGTCCTTTGTTCTGCATTTGATGAGTCTGTCAGTCAGAGCTGGCCCATCCAATAGGTGGATGCCTAGGGTAGAAGACCCAAGTGGCCCTCGTGGCAATGTGATCCCTCCATGATTTTTGATAATCCGGGCATGCACACTTGGCCTGCCGCCCCTGTCCCTCTCCTATACCGCTTACTGTGAGAGGGGGCAGGAGCAGCAGGCCATGACTTTGCGTATATATGTTGGGGCCTTAAGCTTGTTGCAGGCACTGAAGCAACAGCACACAGCCGCTGCTTTCAAAAATCATGGAAGGGTCAAGGCGCTGCAACCACTACAAAGTTAGATGATGGATGCAGAAGGGGGTCGGCCAAAAGCAACAGAAACCCTTAGGCCAGACTTGCTGTCAGTGTTCTGCATATGACCGAGGTGCGATTTCATTAGCATGTAGTTTCTGTAGAGCTCTGCAGAACTCCACTTATTCTGTTTTACTAGAAGTAGGTGTATTGCTGTTCTACGCCCAGCATGATCTTTTTAGTGCTGACTATTCTCTGTTACGGCTCTAGCTGTGTTCTTTCGCCGTGTGCCTGGTAATGGGAAGTCTTACATGTATATATATTTGTAGTATTTAGCTCACACCTTTCCAGGGAGATATCGCGTGAGTTACATTTAGGTGCAGAATGCTGTTACTCAAATGATGTGAGAGTCAGAATATTTTTTGCATGGTGAAATGTCCTGGTTCTGAACTGCACCTATGTAGGGGGCACAGGAGCCTACGTTCAAACCACCACCGATCCAACATTCATTGATAGGAGAGAGAGAGAGCAGCTATGCAAATGCTAGGAGTCTAAAAAATAAGACGGGAGAATATATAGCACTAAATGAGAGGCTAGATATGATTGGTATCAAAGAGACATGGTGGAAGGAGGACAACCAGTGGGACAGCGTGATACCTGCGTAAAAACTACATCGTAATGATAGAGCTGATCAAATTGGTGCAGTGGTTGCGCTTTATGTCAGAGAGGGCATTGAGTCACAAAGGATTAAAGTTTTGCAAGAAACAAAATTTGCTGTAGAATCCCTATGGATTGAAATTCCATGTAAGAAAGGGGAAGGCGATGGCAGTGGGGGTGTACTATCGCCCTCCTGGCCAGAATGAACAAGCAAATGGTGAAATGCTCAAAGAAATCAGGGAAGCTAACAATATTTACAGCACAGTAATAACAATAGGTGATTTCAATTACTCCGGTATTGACTGGGTCAGTGTCACGGCAGGACATGCAAGGGAGATCAATTTTCTCGATGAAATAAATCACTGCTTCTTAGAGCAGCTGGTTCATGAACCGACCAGAGGGGAAGCCATTTTGGACCTAGTCCTTAGCGGAACACCAGATCTAGTGCAAGAGATAAGGGCGTTGGGGCCACTTGGCAATAGTGATCATAGCATGATGTCTTTTGATTTCATTAATGGAGGAGGGATGATAAGGACATCCACAGTACTACCTTTTTTAACTTTCGAAAGGGAGACTATGATAAAATGAGAAAAATAGTTAAGAAAAAACGAAACGGAGCACTTGCAAAGGTTAAAGACTTACTTCAAGCCTGGGTGTTGTCTAAAAATACTATCTTGGAATCCAAGAAAAAGGACACATTTACTCAAGTATTTAAAGGAAATTTCACAGCCGTAAACAGACTATAAATAACCTAAGCATCTAAGAGAGCTCGCTCATTCACCCCCAACTGGTCCCCTAGAATTTATAAAGGAAGCAATTGAGAGGAATAAAGAAAACTATAGGAATGACCCTGAAATTTTACCAAGCATTTACTCGGGTACTTCAGAAAAAAGTAATCCCCCAAGCCTCTCGAACCCGCGGACGCAGTACTAAAAACTCACTCCTGCGCCGCCGGGTCTCCCGAGCCAGGTCAGGAAAAATACGGACAAGACACCCCTTAAATAAGGCTTTTTTTCAGGAAAAGGAATGTTTTAACAGCCACTCCCGGTCAGAAACCAATGCTAAGGTGACTAAACAGGTAGCAGGTTTCACTAAAGCTATATCTGAACTTTCCAATAACTCAGAAATATTAAGCTCATCTAATTGTACAGGCCCGGCTGCCTCAGTAGAAACTGAAGCCTTCCGAGCTGTAGGAAGGTAATATGCCTTTACAATGGGAGGACAGGAGTCCACAGGGACCCCCAAAATCTCAACCAAATATTTTTTAAACATTTCTTTTGCAGGAATAGTAGGTACATAAGGAAAATTGACCAAACGAAGATTAGATAACTTGGAAAAGTTCTCTAATTGCTCCAACCTGATTTTCATCTGATTGGAGTCCTTAATAAATGTTTCGGGTAAAGTCTCCAACTGATTATTCTTTACAGAAACCTCTTCCAACTTTACTTTCATTAAATTCAAATCCTGCTCCGTTTTGACACTACTGGTAGAGTTCAATACAACCTGCTCCTGAAAATCCATTAATCTGGGATACAAAGGTTTCCCCTAGATGGTTAATGGCAGTCCATATCGACTCCAGGATACAATGATCCGGCCGTGGCAGGGAAAAGGAAAAAGCAGAGCCCCGTTGGACAGCCGGCAAGACTCCACAGGGCCGTAGGCTTCCAGGAGGGGGAGTTCCGGTGCCACTTCCAGACGCCACAGCGCTGCTCCCGGATCCTGTCCCGTCGAGGGGAAAACACCCTCCGACATGCTGGGCACACGCGGCCCCACTGAAGATTCAAGGGCTCCCATCGTAGGAGAGATCAACATCTCCACGCCGCACCGAGCTGACTCGGATTTTCTTGGATTCCTTGTATAGTGGGCTATTGGAGGGGTTTACTTTGGGACTATTGCTGTTAATTTTATTTCCTTTTTGTGTTATGTCTTTTCTGAAGTTTCCCCCATTACTAAGCAAGTGTGTTTACTTGTGATATGTTTGTAAAGCAATATAAATAAATAAAAATACTATCGTGGAAGCCCAGACCAGCTGTATTCCACACCTTAAGAAAAGTGGAAGGAAGTCCAAAAAATTAAAAGCATGGTTTAAAGGAGAGGCCAGAGAGGCTGTTGTTGCCAAAAAAGGATCTTTCAGGACATGGAAGAAAGAGCCAAATGACGAAAACTGGAAACAGCGCAAGCGCTGGCGAGTTAGATGCAAGGCATTGATAAGGCAGGCAAAGAGAGAATTCGAGAAGAAGCTTGCTCTGGAAGCAAAAACGCATAATAAAGACTTTTTCAAGTACATTCGTAGCTAAAAAAAAAAAAAAAAACGTGAGAGAGTCAGTTGGACCTTTAGATGATAGAGGGGTAAAAGGGTCACTAAGAGGGCACAAGGTCATAGCGGACAGACTGAATGAATTCTTCACTTCGGTCTTTACAGAGGAAGAGGCAGGGATGTTACCCATGACTGAAGTGGTATTTAAAGGTGATACTGCAGAAGAATTGAAAGAAATATCGATACACCGGGAAGATGTATCACAACTATTTGATAAACTGAAGAGCAGCAAATCACCTGGACCGGATGGTATACATCCAAGGTGTTTAAAGAACTGAAATATGAGATTGCAGACCTGCTATTAGTAATCTGTGAACTATCATTAACATCATCTGTAATACCTGAAGATTGGAGGATGGCCAATGTAACGCCAATTTTTCAAAAGAGTTCCAGGGGTGATCTGGGAAACTACAGACCGGTGAGCCTGACGTCAGAACCGGGAAAATGGTAGAAACCATCATAAAGAACAAAATTACTGAACATGTAGATAGTCATGGCTTAATGGGAGACAGCCAATATGGCTTTAGATAAGGAATATCTTGTCTTACTATTGTGTCATGTTTTTTTGAAGGTGCGAATAAACAGGTAGACAAAGGTAGGTCGGTCGATCTAGCGTATCTGGACTTTCAGAAAGCCTTTGAGAAGGTGGCATCAGAGACTTTTGGCAAAACTAAAAAGTCGTGACAAGGAGGCAGTGTGCTATTATGGATCGGGAACTGTTTAAAAGATAGAAAGCAGAGGGTAGGGCTAAATGGCCAATTTTCCCATTGTGGAGTACCCGAGGGTTCTGTGCTGGGTCCGTTTATTTCTAACATATTCATTAATGACCTTGGAAAGGGAATAACGAGCGAGGTTATCAAACTTGAAGATGACCCCAAACTATTTAAAGTTGTTAAAACCCATGAGGACTGTGGAAAATTGCAAGCGATCTTGATAAACTGGAAGACTGGGCATCCAAATGGCAGATGAAATTTAATCTGGACGTGTGCAAAGTTATGCACCTAGGAAAGAACAACCCAAACCATGGTTACATAATGCAAGGTTCCACATTAGGAACCACACCCAGGAAAAAGATTTAGGCGTCATCGTGGATAACATGTTAAAACCCTCCATCCAGTGTGCCGCGGTGGCCAAGAGAGCAAATGGAATGCTAGGTATCATAAGGAAATGAATGGAACATAAAGCAAAGGATATTATAATGCCTCTGTATCGTTCCATGGTGCGACCGCACCTTGGATATTGTGTTCAATTCTGGTCGCCGTACCTCAAAAAGGATATAGCGTTATTAGAAAAATACAGAGAAGAGCCACCAAAATGGTAAAGGATAATGCCCTATGAAGACAGGCTGTGAAGGTTAGGGCTCTTCAACCTGGAAAAGAGACGGTTGAGTGGAGATATGATAGAGGTCTATAAATTAATGAATGGAGTGGGACGGGTAAACGTAGATCTATAGTTTACATCATCAGAATATAGAAAGACTAGGGGACATGCAACGAAGCTACAGGGTAACCTAGTTAAGACTAATAAGAGAAAATATTTTTTCACTCAACGTGTAATCAAACTCTGGAATTTGTTACCGGAGGATGTAGTAAAAGCTGTTAGTGTAGCTGGGTTTAAAAAAGGTTTGGACAAGTTCCTGGAGGAAAGGTCCATAAACCATTATTAAAAGGGACCCTGGATATCGCTGCTTGACCCAATACAAGCATTGTGGAACCCGTGTCTTTTGGGGAAACAGCTAGGTACTTATGACGTAGATTGGCTACTCTTGGAAACAGGATACTGGGCTTGCTGGACCGTGGTCTACCCAGTATGGCATATCTTATGTTCTGATGCGGACAGCCGAACCCACGATAGCCACCGAGGGAACAGACACCACCCCCATGACAGCAGCCTCACGCAAGATGACCTCTGGGGAAGGAAGAAATGGGCCCTTCACCATATCGACAGCAGGAATTTCCACAGTGTAGGCAAACAATGCCGACATAAGCACAGCCGCTCTCATGAGCCAAGTTCCATCAACAGGGGCCGCTTCAACAACTTTGCAGAGGCATGAGCTCACATCACCACGGATCAATGGGACGTGAACATCAAAAGGTGCGGCTTCTGCATTCATTTGCAAACCCAGCCATCCCCATCGACCCCCTTCTGATGGATTTTAGACTGCATTGCCTTCTGCTATGAACAGGCAGGCCTGTGACCTGCCGGTAGGGTCCACACACGCCAACCGATAGCCATCGTTGCTCGCCCTCGCCAACAGCCACTATGCATCTTCGGAGGACATCTGCAGGGCAGCCACCTGGGCCTCCATCCACATTTTTACCAAACATTACTGCCTTGACCGAGCCTTCCAGGATCTTTTTACCTTCGGACAGGATGTCCTCCAGGAAGGCCACCCCAGCCCAGATGCCAACGCAGTGCTCCCACAGGGAGGAAGCTGGCAGGGTAGCCGCTTGCCCAAGTTTTCAGTTGAACAAGGGCAGTATCAGAACAAAATTTAGTGTTGGACAAAGCAGCAGCATCAGACAAGGATGGTGCCCTGCCCTTAGCAGTAGCAATCCCAACCCCCTACTTTCTTGTGTTGATTGTTGACTTCCCTGAGTGAATGTATAGCCGACTTAGCCTGCCTATGGAGAATGCGAGGTTCCTAATCATAAGGGAGATTTGCAAAGGACACCTAGGAACGTTTGGCTGCACTGGTAGCAGAGAGAAGTTTTTGTCCAATCACTGCACAGGGCGGGATTTTCAAACGCGGGCGCTCGATATCCTCGCTAATTTTAAGTAGACCGGAGGGGACTTCAATCTTAATCATTTTCGGCTCCTCTATTTTTTTTTTATAGCGGATTACTAAATTGGTTAATTTTGCTCTTCAGTTAGTCTGAACGTCGTTCCCAATCCGCGGCAATGAAGGGAAACCTCCACTAAACTCGGAAGGTGAGAAAGTGAATCAGGGAATTACATACATTTATAATTTCATTTCTTTTGACTTCTTTTCATCACTTCCCTCCAGGCTCCGATCAAAAGTTTGAAGCGTTGGCTGTATCCGATTTATCTCTGACCAATCCCGGCAAAGGGCGGGCTTTTCATACTCTGTCTAACGGCTCTTTATCCCCCCGAAGCCTATCGGGAGCCGGCACTAGGGCTATAAAAGCGGGCTGCTCGGCCACTTTTTCAGATCCAGAATATAGAAAACGGAAAGAGCGCGTGTCTATAATGGCCAGGACCAAGCAGACCGCCCGTAAATCCACTGGAGGAAAAGCTCCTCGTAAGCAGCTGGCGACCAAGGCTGCTCGTAAAAGCGCGCCGGCTACGGGCGGGGTGAAAAAACCTCATCGTTACCGACCAGGCACCGTAGCGCTCAGAGAAATCCGTCGCTATCAGAAATCCACTGAGTTGCTCATCCGTAAGCTGCCCTTCCAGCGCATGGTCCGCGAGATCGCGCAGGATTTCAAGACCGACCTGCGCTTCCAGAGCTCGGCCGTCATGGCCCTGCAAGAGGCCAGCGAGGCTTACTTAGTTGGACTCTTTGAGGACACGAATCTCTGCGCAATCCACGCCAAGAGGGTCACCATTATGCCCAAAGACATCCAGCTAGCCCGCCGCATTCGTGGCGAGAGAGCTTAAAGAGCATCATCTCTTCTATCCTTACAACCCAAAGGCTCTAAGAGCCACCACATTCCCACTCAAAAAAGCTCTCGAGTTAGTAAATCGTTAGCATGTTAGCTCAATTACTCAAATCCTTCAGGAAGTAGAAACCCGACGTGCCACTGAAACTGACTGTTCTTTGTCCCGTTTTCCCCACTGATGCTCTAACCACTAAGCTGTTTTTGAGGCATGCTTGATGCCTTCCACGAGGAATCTTTTCTCACGCTTGAATTAGAACGGGCTGACTTTCCAAACTTCGGGGCAGGATGGTAAAGGATTTCGGCGTGTCGTCCCCGGTGATTTTGGAAGGATATTGTCTTCCACTTTCTCCTTACCCCCCAACAAAGTTTACGATCCTTCTCCCTGCTCGAAACCCTTAAGGATTGTGAGCAGAAAAGAAAGCGCGTTTCCCTCATCCATTTACAATTGTGAAACACGAGAAGAAACCCCTCGGGTGATAAGGAGTCGAGCAGAAAGCCCTCTCCCGGGATAGCAAAGGAATTTGAACTTCCTCGTCCTGCCGCTTTAGCATACATGACACATCTGAAAGCATCGGGGGTCTCCGCCTATCAGCGCCTGCTAGTTTCTTATAAAGCGATTGAATACAAAATAAATCATCCAGCTCTTTCCTTGATCTAGATGGTGGCTCTGAAAAGAGCCTTTGGGTTTACAAAGAGATGACGACAAAAGGTAGAAATCTTCATTTTTTCTTAGGCGCCCCCTTCGTGGCTTTCGCTGCTTTGGGCTTAGCAGGCTTTGCCGGGCTCTTTTTCGCCTTTGGTTTCACAGGCTTGGCTTTTGCCGGGCTCTTGACGGCCTTTTTGGGCTTCGCCGCTTTTGGCTTCTTGGGGCTCTTGGCTACCTTCTTAGTAGCAGCCGCCGCCGCCGGTTTCTTGGCTCTCTTCGGGCTCTTTTTCACTCCCGCAGCCGCTGATTTTTTCGGTTTCTTTGCCGCCGGTTTCTTGCTTTTGGGCGCGCTCTTCTTGCTCTCTGGCTGCTTCTTGTTCAATTTAAAGGATCCCGAAGCTCCGCTGCCCTTCGTCTGCAGCAGGTTGCCTTTGCTGACCAAGCTCTTGACGGCCAACTTCAGGCGGCGGCTGTTCTTCTCCACGTCGTAGCCCGAGGCCGCCAGATGCTTTTTCAGGGCAGCTAGGGACACGCCGCTGCGATCCTTGGAGGCTGAAACAGCCTTGACTATGAGCTCGGAGACGCTGGGACCCGAGCTCTTGCGCGCCTTGGAAGTTCCCGATGGCTTCTTGGACTTCTTTTTGGCGACGCCGGTAGCAGCAGGAGGCGGAGCCGCGGCTGCTGGAGCGGTTTCGGCCATTCCGTACAGAGGGCTCGGAGCTGGCCTACTAAAAAAAAAAAAGCAAACAAAACAACCACCTACTTACGGAAATGAGGACTTGCTTGGCCCACTAAGTCCCTCTATTTATAGCGGCAGCCGCCTTCTGATTGGCTGTCTGCACGCTCATTGCCTGCCTGCCTGCCCGAGACGCTTCAATCTAGGGCTCCTCTCGCCCTGTGTTTCTTCAATGGGCAAAATTCACTTTTAATAATCGAATGATGTTCATTTACAAGAACATTCTCACTCGGGTTACTAAAGAAGAGTTTGGACATTTGAGTAAACGCCGTCTCTCGTTTAAATGTGCATTAAGAAAGTCTTAAAGATGCCTCGAACTGCACCTTTCAGGCGTCTTTTTTTCCGAAGCGGGGCAGAAATCATTTTTATCTGTGAAAATAAACACGAACTCGGCATGAGCGTTGACATAAACTCTCTCAAACAATTTTTCAAGAGCAGTAAAACGACACTGCTTCCAAATCAGCTGCTTCTTTCGAAAACTCTCAACTACGAACAGAGATCTAACGGAAGGCAAATAGCACACGTATTTCGGCACTATCCTGTTAAAAGCCATCAGAAGAAGGAGTTGACCTTGTTAAAAATGGTGTCGCAAATTAAGAGCAATGTCTTAATTATAACCTTTTAAAAGGGAAATGCCTTTCCGCTCTCTTTTATCTCTCTCATAGGGAATGCCCTTAACATTTTCCCGAACGACATCTCAGCTAGTGACAAACTGACCAGCTAGGGGCGGTCCGGGGGTTGGGCTACTGGGACTCATGCTCAGAAGGGCTAAAAGCCCTTCTGGGCTATAGAGAGGACTTCCGTCTCGGCGCCGTCGGATGGAGTGGAGGAGTGGCCTAGTGGTTGGGGCAAGGTACTTCAGGCCGGAAGGTCGGGGGTTCAAATCCCACTAGAGGACAGCAACCTTGGGCCAGAAGGACTGGGGTTTCTAGTCCCACAGGTGCTCCTTGTGGTCTTGGGCAAGCCACTTAACCCTCCATAGCCCATGTTCCCTGTAAAATAGTTATCTCCAAGTTATAATGCCCTGTTCAATGTAATTTCAGTTTGTTCAATGTAAACCGCACTGATGCAGAATAGCGCGGTATATAAGAGAATGTAAATAAATAAATAAATAAATAAATCTAAAGTCTTAGACTCACGACCTGGCAGATAAGAAGAGTGCTTTTTAGTACTCTTAACACGCCTCATTGCTGATTCTACAATAATGGAATGATGAGGAAGTTGAGTCTTTTGAAAACCTGGAGAAGGGGGCACCTTGTATAGAAGATCAGTTGCCCTAGAAGGTGGGGGTACCGTTAAAGGAGTTTCCCACATTCGAAAGAGGAAATCCTGCAAGGTCTGATGCAAAGGAAGCATGATGTCCTCCTTTGGACTCCAGGGAATAAACAGAGATTCTATATTTCCTGGTGCAGGATCTTGACCAGGTATAGAAATGGCAAGTGACTTTGCCATATCAAGCAGGAATGCTTGAAAAGAAAAATCCCCAGAGGGAAATCCTCTAGAAAGATGAGTACATGCTAGATCTGGAGTGGAGGAGTGACCTAGTGGTTGGGGCAAGGTACTTCAGGCCGGGGGTTCAAATCCCACTAGAGGACAGCAACCTTGGGCCGGAAGGACTGGGGTTTCTTGTCCGACAGGTGCTCCTTGTGGTCTTGGGCAAGTCACTTAACCCTCCATAGCCCATGTTCCCTGTAAAATAGTTATCTCCAAGTTATAATGCCCTGTTCAATGTAATTTCAGTTTGTTCAATGTAAACCGCACTGATGCAGAATAGCGCGGTATATAAGAGAATGTAAATAAATAAATAAATCTGTTGAAGAACTAGCATTGGCACCCAGGGATTTATCCAAATTCATTGGACTAGAAGACCCTAAGGGGTGGAGCATCGGATTGTCCTTACAGGATGGTCGCCGGTACCGCAGGAGGTCGGGACCACCAACAGTTGGTAGCGCATCGTCCATGCTAGGGATCGATTCCAAACTCGGTACCGAGGGAAGCGAGCCTGTTGAAAGAAGCATGGAAGGTACCGACAACGATGCTAATGTGGATAGCGGTACCGAGTCCGGTACCGTATCCGATACAGATAGATGAAGACCAGTCGGTGACAGCTCTAACGGTACCGAAGAAACAGAGAGCGCCCGACATGGATCATCGGAACCGTGCCTTCGGTACCGTCCGATGTCGGTACCCAGTCCTCCAGACTGGAGATCGATTCCAGACTCGGCATCGAAGGAAGCGAGTCTATTGATGCACATCTGGAGGGTACTGACGTCGGTATCAGGATCGAAACAGATACTGGAAGATCGGTCTGCAGCGTTTCCAACGGGCCCGCAGGTACCGAGGACGCCAGACTATGATCTTTGGTGAGGAGTATTTCATCCAACACCATTGCCGATGCCGGGGTATCGGTACCGCTCGAAGCGGATGCCACCACCGAGCATGGCTCAGGTATGTTCGGAGAGGGGTGAACCTCAGGAACAACCTGAAACCCCACTAAGGATTTGGAGGCCGAAGACTCCCACCGGGGTTTTAAAGCCAGTGTGTCCTCAAGGGCAAGGCCAGAGGCATCTCTATGCTCTGCATGAGATCTACCACTCGAGGACTGGCTAGTCTTAACAGACTGTTTTTGGGTTACCTGATCCTGTGAAGAAGAAAGGGTGGTCGGAGCCCTGAAGTTGACTGGGGACCGCGTATCAAGGTGAACTCGATGCTGAAGACTTCTTCCGACTATACTGTTGCAGGAGGGACACTCCAGCGGATAGTGGTCAGGACCCAAGCAGGGCAGACACCAATTATGAGTGTCTAAAATGAATTTTGTACCGCCACAGTTTGAACATTTCTTAGGGATAGTGGCTGGCGCTTCCATGAAGGAAAGTGATTAGGCCTAGTAGGCCTAAAAAACCGTCAGGCACTAAGAAGGAAAAAAATATTCCTTAAAAAGGAAATATTTACAAGAAAAAAAGAACAGAAACACTGGCGGTACCGGTGGCTTCGGGGAAGGCAGACGCAACCACAAGAAAACCAAAAAGTAAAAGAAGAATTTTCTGCGGTGACAGGAGGACGTCCTGCCGGCTCCGCAGAAAAACGAAAACTGAGGCGAGGCAGTTGGGAAAGGCGGGAAGGCAGCACGCAGGCGTGTTGGGATGCTCCCAAAAGCGTTCTGATTGGATGCTGGGGAGCGTTCCCGCGCAGACTCCGTCGGTACCGACGTACCCATATGTGAAGACTCATTCCTGCTTGTTCCTGGAGATAAATCTTTCCGTTATGGGATTCCTATGGTATGGCGAGAGCAAAAGAACCATAGTGACGACTGTTACTTTTGTTCATGCGATGTGAAAGGGTTTAATTCCAAATGGAAGCATTCCATTTCATACCCCAATCTTCACTCGGCAATTTGTCCCATCCCCCATGGCACAGATATACCAGTACCCAAGCCCCCTGCTACCTTGGAAGAGATACCTAGCTCTGATGAAGGTGAAGACATACCTGAACCAGATGACGAATCAAGTTCTGACTTTGAAGATGATACAAGACCAAAATTGTTTTCTCAAGAGGAGATGAATGATTTGGTAAGAGCCTTGAATCTTCCCAAAGATGCCGCTGAGTTACTCGGATCAAGGCTGAAAAGCAGGAATTTATTGTTGTCAGGAGTGTCATCTTCATGGTTCAGACATCGTGAAAAGGAGTTCGTTCCTTACTTCGCCCAGGAAGACAAGTTGGTTTATTGCATCGATGTCGAAGGTCTGATGGGTCTATTTAAAATCCAATATGATTCAGAGCAATGGCGTCTTTTTATAGATTCTTCAAAAAGAAGTCTCAAAGCAGTTTTACTCCACAACGGTTTTTACGCTTCCATACCTGTAGGTCATTCCGTACACTTGAAGGAAACCTACGAGAACTTGGAATTGGTTCTTCGTAAACTTAAATATGAAGACCATGGTTGGCAAGTGTGTGGGGACTTGAAGGTCTTGTGCATGCTGCTCGGGCAACAAGCTGGGTATACCAAATATCCTTGTTTTCTGTGTCTATGGGACAGTCGAGACCGACAAAATCACTGGACCAAGAAGAGTTGGCAGCCGAGGGTGCTAACAGCCAGTGAAAAAAATGTCCTCCGAGAAACTTTGGTATCTTCCCATAAAGTTCTTCTACAACCTCTCCACATAAAATTGGGATTGATGAAGCAATTCGTAAAATCACTTCCAAGAGATGGAGAATGCTTCAAATACTTGGTCACTAAGTTTCCAGGCCTGTCAGAGGCAAAATTGAAGGAAGGTGTGTTCGACGGTCCAGACATTAGAAGGCTTATACTTGATCAAGAGTTTGTCAATACCATGACAGATCCTCAAAAAGAAGGGTGGATTGCATTTAAAGAAGTCGTACAGAAAGTTTAGGCAATAACAAAGATCCTCACTACAAAAAGATCGTCGGACGAATGCTGAAAGCATTTCAAGCTTTAGGTTGCCTGATGAGTTTGAAAGTGCATTTCCTCCATTCCCACCTTGACTACTTTCCTGAAAATTTGGAGCTGTGAGTGAGGAACAAGGTGAACGATTCCACCAAGACATTAAAGAGATGGAAAGAAGATACCAGGGAAAATGGAGCATTACAATGATGGCAGACTACTGTTGGATGCTTCAGAGAGACATTCTAGATGCTACTCACAAGCGTAAATGCACCAAGAGGAGCCTCACAAGGAAGAAGAATCGAGTTTAGTGTGTGTAGGTGAGCTCATTTCAGTTCAAAAAAGGATTTTCATGAAAATATTGTAATAAAACTTTAATTTTATAAGTCTATTTCCATTTATTTTGAGGTATTGCCTTATTTAACATAGTTACCTAAATTGTCAGGAAACGTGATGTCCTATGACAAAATGGAGGTCATTTTCGGATTCAGCGCACCAAAAAACAAAGATTACGTGGAATAACCAAAACAGCTCTCGAAAAAAAATTTTTTGTAGACCTGTGGCGAGATGTGAATGTGTGGACAGACGTCCTAGTCACAGTTTTGCAAATCTCTTTCATGGAGGCCTACTGCAAGTGGACCATCGACATAGCACGGACACAGAGCTGTGACATAACCCTCAAGCATCAGGCCTGTCTGGGCATTAGCGAAGGAGATACAATCTGCTAGCCAAATTGAAATAGAACATGTGTTGATGACAGCCCCCAATCTACTGAAGTCAAAGGAAACAAAAATCAGGATGGACTTTTATAGGCTTTAATCTGTCCCACATAGAAGGCCAAGGCTCTCTTGCAGGGCTGGCCCAACCATAAGCAAACTAGGTGGTCACCAAGGGGGGGACAGCATTTTTGAGGGGAGGCAGCAAAGAGCAGGGCATTCAAAGCTAAACAATAGATTCTGACAACTTGGGGCAACATAAGACTTAAGGTTTCCCTAGGGTGCCAATTCCTTGAACAAATTCTGGGGCTGGCCCTGCTCCCTTGCAGACCAATGTGTGCAACATGCTCTCCCTATTGTGAGAATGAGGATTTGGAAAAAATGCCCCTTACACCAGATGGCAAACTTTTTCCATTTGAAACCATATGACCTCCAAGTTGAATTCCTTGCAAGCCAAGAGGACAGAGGCTACACCAAAGGGTAGGTTCAAATGAGACAGCTACCCCTTCAGAATCCAAGCTTTGAAGGCAAGGGACCTGACGCTGCAGTGAAGCAGTGTCCCCTGATACTGAGAGTTGGTGAATCAAAGATGAACTGAGGTCCCGATGGAAAGCTAGAGTAGGAAATGAAAGCATAGTTGCCTGGGCCAGCAAGGCACTACTAGTATCAGCGAGCCTCGATTGTCTTTGAATTTCAGAAGGTGTTTTGCTATCAGAAGTACAGGATACATATATGCATATTAAATTGCCTCAGATGCCTTCCACCTTCACTGGGGAGAGGGTTGTTTGCCACGTGTCCCCACTCTGGAGCAGAACTAAGGCATTTGTTCACCTTTCCCCATTCCTCCTCCTTTCTCTCCTCTTTCTCCTATGCTTTCTCCTCCATTCCTTATCCCCTTCTATGCTTATCTTCCCGGATTCCTTCTTCCCTTAATCCAAGATCCTCTCTTACCCTCGTCCCCCATCCTGGATTCTTTGCTTTTATCTATCTATCCAAGAATCAATTCCCTTTCTCTTGCCATCCTCATTCCATTTACATTGCTCTCTTCCCCCTGCCCCTCCCCCAGGTCATGATCCTCTCTCTCACACTCTCCCTGCACCTCTGCCCCACTCCATCCCTGGTCCTCTTTCTCCCCTGCTCCCCACCTTCCTGCCCTCCATCCTGGTTCGATCTATCTTCTCCTTAATGTCCAGACAGCTCTTTCACATCCTCTCTCCCAATCCTTCCCCAATATCCCACCCTCCTTCAAAAAGCTTTTCATGTATCACCCTTCATCAATGGATAATTTGCCTTGCTGCATTCCTGAAAACCTATCTTCATATCCCCATTACCCGGAATACTCTTCACTCCAAATCCCTCTGCCTAACCCTGAAGGGCACCCTCCTGCATTCCCTTTCCCACTCCATCTCTGGAAACTCCACATTTTTCACCAGTTCCAGACACACTTCCCATAAAAGCATGTTTTGATTTACTGTATGTAAAAATTGCTTGGACAATTTGATTTGGTTCATGGTCTATCAAATAGATTTGAAAGCTTAAAATTCTCCGGCATACCCCTTCCCCCCCCCCCCCCCCACCTCAAAAAGTCAGACTCCTTCCATGGTTCCCCCACTGGGCAGAAACAGATACAGGATGGAACAGAGCTACTTCTCTTCTGCTCGCTCCCTCCCTCTGCTGTCAAGAGCAGAGGATTACTTGTGTTCTACACCTGTTCAATTTCCTGTTTTGGGGGCCAGTCTCACAGTATGAGCAATATTGTGAGATTGGCACCAAAGACAGGATATTAAAGGATCACTTGTGTTCTGAACCACACTACTCTTGCCGACAGGAGGGAGGGAGCAAGACTGAGGTCACCAAAGGCTGGTCCAGAGAGGACCAAGTGATGCAGCTCCTTCTGCTGTGTCTGCCAAGTTGGAATGGTGATAGTAGCAGGATAAGCTTCTTTGTCCATATCCGCAGAGTCAATAGCTGGAAAAGTGGGAGCAGTCCCGGGAGTATGGCAGTGACTCACCAAGCTGATAGGCAAGTCTGCTTGGGAGTGTGAGTGACAACAGAAAAGGCTAGGAGAGGCAGCGAGAAAGTTTGGGATCACAGTAATAGCTAAAATGCTGGTATCAGTTTGAGTATGAACTAGTGCTGTGGAGCAGTTGCAGCAAAAAGGTAAACAGTGCATATCATATTGGCTTAAGGGACAGGAGTTGAAGAAAGAAAGTGGCAATTCCAGCTGTTTCAGGAAAGGTCTGGCCATTTAAGCTGGCTCTGTGCTGTATATTTATTTATTTATTTTATTTAACAGTTTTATATACCGCTTTATCATTTCAATCAAAGCGGTTTACATTGAAACTTAAACTTGGTAACATACATTAAAAAGGGACATTGATAACTTGGAATTTTCCTAAGCAATGGAGTTAAGTGACTTGCCCAAGGCCACAAGGAGTGCTAGTGGGAATCGAACCCTGGTCTCTGTGTTCGCAAGCCAGTGTTCTTAACCATTAGGCTACTCCTCCACTCTGCTCCTGCTTGACGAGGGAGAAAGGGAAGGGAAAGATAAAAGGACGAGTGGTGGAGAGAAAGCAGTTACTTACCTGTAACAGGTGATCTCTGGGAACAGCAGGAATAAGTCTTCACATATGGGTACATCGGTACAGACGGAGCCTGCGCGGGAACGCTCCCCAGCGTCCAAAAAAAAAGCTTTTGGGAGCATCCCATGCGCATGCGCGCTGCCTTCCCACCCATTCACTTCCCTCTGATCAGTTGGGTTTGTAGCTGAGACCGAAGGAGGGAAGTAGACAAATTAGATAGAGAGAAACAGCTCCTAGGGGAGGTGGGTGGGTTGTGAAGACTTATTCCTGCTGTTCCCAGAGATCACCTGTTACAGGTAAGTAACTGTGCTATCTCCAGCAACAAGCAGGAATGAGTCTTCACATATGGGGACTCCCAAACTAAGATGCCTGGAGGAGGTCCCAGCATGTTGCAAATCTAGTCGATGGGCCATGCTATCCCCCAGAACCTGAGGCATCCCAGGGATGGAGGGTAGGAGTTGAAGTGAGAAGGGTATGCTGTGGAACAGCTTGACTAAACAAGGCGTCTGGAGAGGTGTCCTTGTGTAGATCAGAAATGTAGTGAAAATTGGATTCCAATTTCTAATGTGGACCTTAGTCAAAAATATTGCGAAAGTATTTGTTGAGAGTAATGGTCTGGTGCTAGAAACCAGTACATTATCCTCAAAGAAATACCGTACTGTGAAGTAGAGGAAAAAAAATTTTGCAATACAGGCAGAGGTCAGAAGCCTAAATGGCTAGAACTAATCCCAGAAGAAAAAACTGGGAGAGTTTAATGGGGTTGGACCTTGGATGAGAAGCTAAAGCTTCTGTAGGCCAACATCTGAAGCTCTTTGTCCTTGGAGCAGAAAAAAACTCTAGGAAAAAGAGGAGATAAATCTGACCGGTTTGCAGAAAAAGGATGGGTCTTTGATACCCCTCTATCCAAATGAAAGAAAGAAACACTTATAGTAGGCAATGTAGCCTCCAATTTCTTGACGATCAGGAAGGTCTTCCCCAAGTGATGTCACCTAGGATGACTTTACATGGAGAGCTTCAGATGTAACGTAACCAGAGAGGTTACAGTAAATGAAGGTAGTTTGTGATTACCATAGAAATTGGTTGTCCATTTAAACCTTATGACATGCTGGAACAGCATTAATATGGACAGTAACAAATCTTTCAGAGTGAGATATATGTGTATATATATATATATATATATATATATATATATATATATATATATATATATATATAAAGACGCACTTAACAAGGAGTAAAACCTGCTTGAAAATATGGATAGAGAACCCCTTACTGGTTATACGTGGAGAACCATGAAGAAGGTTACATGGAAACCAGTGGAATTTTCCTAGTCAGAAGGATAGGTCTAGATCTCTTTAAAATTCTAGACTTTGAATAACCAGAAAAGGAGATCTACGTGAAGGAGTGCAGAGAAAACCTTAGTCTTAAGACGAGAAGTCTGGATCCTTCTATAACGTCAGTGTGAAGAAAAGACGCAATAAAAGGGAATACCATATTTGCCCATCTATGAGGGCAATATGAGTATAATGCATTCTTTGTTCAGCATAAGCTGCAATGAAGTATTGGGAATTAGAAGGAATGTGGTAGACAAGGACCCACTGCAGTGAAAAGAAATGCATCCCTGTTGGAGAAGTTCCACTGGAGATGTGGAACAACTCAGGGAATTAAGCCATTCTTTATGCTTTCACGTGATCTAAGCCCTGGTTCATTTTCCCTAAAAGGAAATTTTAAGGAAGATGGTAAAGGTAGGAAAAAAACGGTCATGTGGGAGCATGACTGGGCAAGCCTTTGAACCATCTGGAAGCTACCCACCAAGAATGGCTCTGACGCTCTCTGGCAAAGGCCCATAGTTGCAGAGCTTTTTGTAGAATTGCAGAGAGCATGTTGTAGGTTGCCCAGGTGAGATCTGGTTGTTTAACTACCAGTGTGCAACCTAATCTATTCTGTGGGAGCCAAAGAATTGAAGATGGCTAAGAATAGCAGACAGGCTGTTTGCCTGCAACAATAAATTGTCCAAGTAGGTTATTGGAACCTCTCTTGGAATTATGTGTTATTAAGGCAGCAAAAAAGGATAGGTCCTATAGATTGGACAAGGACAGACAGACAGAATTAGAAGTGACTAACTCAATTATGGTCTGATAAGCTGTCTTAAAAGAACTATTTGAAAGATTGCAGAGGGGAGAAACTCTGTATGGAAATTACTTACTGGAGTAGGTATTGAGGACAATCCTATGGCTTAAAAGGTAAGCCCTCCAGTGAAATAATATCACTCTTAGATTGAAAATGTCAACTAAGAGGGACAGAAGTAATACAGAGTTGGGAAGATTTACAATTTGGTAGTCCCTGAAAAGGGTAAAGCTCCCCTGCAGTCAAAGTATAAGATATCCTCGTACAGGACAACTGCCAAGGTGAAGGGCATAGCATACCTTGTAAGTAGTTGTAACTCCTCTGTTTAAATTAAAAGGAGAGGAGAAAACTGTTACCTGTGGGGCATGATTATCCTCAATAGCTCTAAGAGCTGAAAGGATGGATTGCCCTTGGCAAGAGATTCATGCCTAAAGTAGAGGATTGAGGCAGTGTATTACTGACCTCTTAATAAGGATGAGAAGAACTACAAATGCTTCTATAGTTAAGAAGTAGTGGTTCTGAAACTCAACAGGAAAAAAGATTTAATGAAATAAAAAAAAATCAGAAACCCTGCGACTGCTGAGTTTGCTGAGCCTGTTGAGACTTTGGTTTTCTTAGCCTGGTATGATGTTGCCCTTCTTTGGAAACATCTGCATGATGGGTAGAAGATGAATAAAACTTTTCCCCCTAGGGGAATAAAGTTTGTTAGGAGATTTTTTAGTAGCTGGGGTAGAGGAAAGTTTTGAAAATCCTCTGAAAGTAACATTATCAGTGTTTAACTGCTTAGCTTGAAATAAAGCATCCTTGTTAAAGAGATTTTCACCAGTACAAGGAGTATTTCCCAGCTTTTCTTGTACCCATTTGTCCAAGTCTGAAGCTTGGAGCCAGGCTATGCTCCTATGGCTATAGCAGAAGTTCTGCTAATAGACTCAAAACAGTCCAGGGAAACACGATTAAGGAATTTAGAGACATTTTGAGCATGACTGACTAATATGGAAAAGTCTGCTCTTTTATGTTCTTGAAGAAAAGGGTTCAAAGACTAAGTTCTTTGTGACCTCTTCAAGAGATAATCCCATATAGAAAATATATGAGATAATTCTTGCTGAAAGCATGGATGCCTGGAAGCATCGACGTCCAAAGGCATCTAAAGTTCTAGACTCACGACCTGGTGGATAAGAAGAGTGCTTCTTTGTACTCTTAATACACCTCATTGCTGATTTTATAACACTAGAATGATGAGGAAGTTGAGTCTTTTGAAAACCTGGAGAAGGTGGCACTTTGTACATGGAATCAAGGTCTTAGAATGTGGTGATACCGTTAAAGGAGTTTCCCACATTCTGAAAAGTAGATCTTGTAAGATCTGATGCAAAGGAAGCATGATTGCCTCCTCTGGAATCCAGGGGGATTGCAGGATCTCTGAATCCCCTGGGAAGGATTCTTTACCAGGTATAGAAATGGCAAGTAATTTTGCCATATCAAGCAGAAAAGCTTGAACAGAAATCTCCCCTGAGGGGGACCCTCTAAAATGAGGGGTAAAGGCTAGACTTGTTGAAGATTCAGCCTTGGTACCGATGGATTCATCCCAGTCATCGGGATCGGAAGACCTGAAAGGGTGGAGCATCGGATTTTCCTTAAAGTAATGTCTTCGGTACCGCCCGAGGTCGGTACCGAATCATCCATGCTAGAGATCGATTCCAGGCTCGGCATCGAAGGAAGCGAGTCTGTCGAAGTAAGCATGGATGGTACCGACACCGATGCCCATGTCGATACCGGTACCGAAGCCGATACCGATACTGGAAGATCGGTCTGCAGCAACTCTAGCGGTACCGAAGTAACCGAGAGCGCTAGACTGCGATCGGTGAGGAGTGTTTCATCCATCACCATAGCCGATGCCGGGGTGTCGGTACCGCTCGAAGCAGCCACAACTACCGAGCATGGCGCAGGTATGTTCATCGAGGTAAGAACCCCGGGAACAACCAGAAACCCCGTTAATGCTTTGGAGCACGAAGACTCCCGCCGGGGCTTTATTGCCAATATGTCCTCGAGGGCAAGGCCAGAGCCATCTCGATACTGGGAAGGAGATCTACCACTCGAGGACTGGCTAGTCTTTACAGACTTTTGTTTGGTTACCTGATCCTGTGGAGATATTCTAGCTGGTGACATCGAGTGCGATGTGAACCAGGTATCGAGTTGTGCTCGATTCTGAAGACTTCTTCTGTTTGAGCTCCAGCAGGAAAGACACTCCAGTGGGCAATGGTCAGGACCCAAACATTTTAGACACCAAGTATGGGTGTCTGAAAACATATTTGTACCACCACACTTTGAGCATTCCTTAAGGGTAGTGGCTGGCTTTTCCATGATGGAAAGATAGAGGCCTAGTGGCCTAGAAAGTGTCAGACACTAAAACAGGAAAAATTTCTGAAAAAAAAGAAGAAATTCTTTAGAAAAAAGAAAGAAAAAACACCGGTGGTACCGGTGGCGTCGAGGAAAGGCAGATGCGACCACAAAAAACTAAGAATAAAAAGAAGAATTTTCTGCGGTGACAGGAATACGTCCTGCCGGCTCCGCAGAAAACGGAAAACTGATGAGGGAAGTGAATGGGTGGGAAGGCAGCACGCATGCGCGTGGGATGCTCCCAAAAGCTTTCTTTTTGGACACTGGGGAGCGTTCCTGCGCAGGTTCCGTTGGTACCGACGTACCCATATGTGAAGACTCATTCCCGCTCTTTCCTGGAGATAAGATGTTGGGCCACACTACTACTGAACTATAAATGCTTACCACCGTTCAGTGCCACAACAAGGAAGTGCACAGGATGTTGTGCTGGCTCTGGCCAGTCTGAGGCAAGAGAAGCAGAACGGGCACAGAACACTGCAGGTGCACATAGGAGATGGAGCTGTTCTGCACACCATTGCTGAAGCAAATATAAACATCACCAAACTTGCTGCCTTAGGCTCTAATTCTGGGAGCTGACGATGGAGGAATAGACTAAAACAGCTGCAGAAGGAGGGAGGGGGTAGAATTAGACATTTTTATTTTTTGCAGGGTGAAGTCTGAAGAGCCACCTTTTCAAAGAGGGAGAGAAAGAGAGAGAGGAGCACAAGGGAATGGGAAAAGAAGTTATAGGGAAGTATGGGCACAGAGGCAGACAACGAAGATGAAAGCTAGGGAAAAAAAAGACAAAGATGTGAACATGGTAGGTAGAGGAAGTTGCACTGGGTTTACTGTCTAGAGAAGAGGGGGCATAGAATGAGAAGGCATTGGGTCAAGGAGGGGCTAGGGGTCAGGGAGGGGCTGATGGGCTGCATGCAGGGAGAGGATTGGGGGAATACAAGTGCTAAGCACAGGGGGAAGAGCGGGGAAGGAGCATGGGGATAAAAAGTGGGAGTGGGAGGATTACTGGTGGTGTTGGATTTCTTGGGGAATCATGCCTAGATTGTTTTTGGGTGGAGATGCGGGAGGTATCATGTTCAAACAGGTCCCTGCCTTCCCCGCACATGTCATGTCAAGCTGTTTATGCCAACTGTCCCCTCTTTTGCCCTCTTAAAAGGAAAACAGGTTTAAATAGTTAACTTTTAACCAGTGTTTGTCTCCTCAGTTCTCTTTTTTCCCAAACTGCAAGGACTATGTTTCACTGAAAGTGATAGGGTAAAACAGGAATGGGTAAATAAAATAGTTAAGACAACAGCAGAGGCAAGCAGCGATCCTCACCAGCCTCAGCACAATGAGGCTGGCAGTTATAGCATCTTACCAGGATACGTTTCTTAACATCATCCATGCCATAGTGGTCTTCTTCCAGAACCTCCTCAGCTCTGGCCAGATCTAGATTCTCTTTGCTGTGTTTACCCCACGGGATAGATGTCAACCAGTCCAAGTAATTCCGAGTGACACTAATAGAAGAAAATGGTTAGAGGTCCATATTCAAACACGAGCATGTGAAGAATGGCTCAGAGAATTCTTCCAATCCCTGTGTGTGTGTGTGTGTGTGTGTGTGTAGCATGCAGTCGCTATCTGCATCTGATCAGAGGAGAGAGGGGAAGGGCAACTTTGATCTTGGGGTGCTTTCTGGGGGAATAGGGATAGTAACAAGGGTAGCTTTCTGGATGGTGGTTATTTCAGTGCAGGTGTACTTGGGACATGGTGTGCTAGGTGTGGGGGAGTAGTTTTAAGAGGATAGGTCTGGGGGGGAGAGTAGTAAGCAGGGGACAGGCAGTTATAGAATATCTCCTTTCAAACTGCTAAATTTCACTATTGCAGAAGCTGGTACTTCCTCTTCCACAGAAATGCATCAAGTCATTTATTTATTTATTTATGCGGGGGGGGGGGGCTGTTTCTCTGGAACCTCTCGTCTAATCTGGCCCATCTTTGACCTTGACAATTTAGTTACTCACCTTTAGCAGGTGTTCTCCATGAACAGCAGGAATAAGTCCTCACATATGGGTGACGTCACTAACTGAGACCTGCACAGAATGCTCCCCAGCTTCCAAAGGAAGCTTTTGGGAGGTAAGCCATGCATGCACCTGCCTCCCTGTCTGTCGTTGCACCATACTCTCACTTTAACATCATAGCAGGAGGCGAAAAAGCAACTCCCTGGGAAGGTGGGAGGGTTGTGAGGACTTATTCCTGCTGTTCACAGAGAAAGCATAGTTACTCACCTATAACAGGTGATCTCCAGGAAAGAGTAGTTACTCACCTGTAACAGGTGTTCTCCAGGAGCAGCAGGAATCAGTCCTCACATATGGGTGACGTCTGCACCGACGGAGCCCCCGTGCGGAGCATTTCCCCAGCTTTCAAAGAAAGCCTTTGGGAATTGCAGAGCGCATGCGCGGTCCCCTTCCCGCTCAAGGGTGCCATCTTGCTCAGTCTGATGACATAGCTAAAAGACAGCAAAAAATTAGCAAAATAAATCATATGACTGCAATTCCAAGGGGAGGAGGGAGGGTTGTGAGGACTGATTCCTGCTGCTCCTGGAGAACACCTGTTACAGGTGAGTAACTACTCTTTCTCCAGGACCAAGCAGGAAGTCAGTCCTCACATATGGGACTCCCCAGCTTAAGGCTACCGGAGACCTCAAGCCGAAAAAATGAGCTCCCTCTGGGTCATCAGTACGTAAGGAAGGAATCTTCTCTGAGAACGCCCACGACCGGTAGCCCAACACCAGGGCCGGAGGGTAGGAGTTGCCTAAACCCCAAAGAGATTATGGAGTACTGCCTGTCCAAAAGCACTGTCCCTGCGGGACTCCCTCTCGAGGCAGTAATGGCCCGCAAAAGTCTGGCTTGAAGACCAAGTAGCGGCCCGGCAGATGTCTGCCAACGGAACAGAGCGGAGATGAGCCACTGACGCAGCCTTTGCCCTGACACGATGAGCCGTGACTCGACCCTCCAACGAGAGGCCGGCTATCCCATAAGCCCAGGCGATACAGTCAGCGACCCATATGGACAAAGTACGCTTGGAGACAGGTAGCCCCAACGTATTGGGGTCAAAAGAAACGAAGAGCTGAACAGCCCTCCGGTGCTCCCGCATACGGTCGAGGTAGAAGGATAACACCCTCCTACAGTCCAGGATATGCAGGACCATCTCAGCCCGGTTGGCATGCAGCCTGGGAAAGAAGGTCGGAAGAACCACTTCCTGATTGAGGTGAAAAGGGGAGACAACCTTAGGGAGAAACTTCGGGTGAGTCCGTAAGACTACCCTATTCCTGTAGAACCTAGTGTAAGGGGGATCAGACACTAGTGCCTGAAGTTCACTCACTCGCCTAGCAGAGGTAAGAGCTACCAGAAACAAGGTTTTCCAGGAGAGAAAACGGAGAGAGCAGGTAGCCATAGGTTCAAATGGCAGACAAGTAAGCCGCTGTAAGACCACATTGAGATCCCACTCAGGGGCTGGTGGACGCAAAGGAGGCTGAAGCAGGAGGAGGCCTCTGAGAAAACGAGCCACCAAAGCGTGGTTGGAAAGAGGCCTCTCGTCCACCGGCGAGTGGTGCGCTGAGAGAGCACTGAGGTAAACCCTGACAGAGTTGGACTTAAATCCTAGATTGGAGAGGTAAAGCAAATATTGCAATACTACCGCTACCAAGCACAAGAAGGGATTCTCGCTGTGCTGAGCACACCATGTGGAGAATCTACGCCACTTAAGAGCGTAGGATTTCCTGGTGGATTGCCGCCTAGAGGCTAAGACTACGTCTTCCACCTCTCTAGGCAGGAGTAGGGGAGCCAGGACTACCCTTTCAGCAGCCAGGCCATCAGATGAAGGGACTGGAGGTTGGGGTGCAAGAGAGACCCCTGGTCCTGAGACAGGAGATCGTGTTGAATTCCCAGAGGCAGGGGAGTGTCCACCGCCAGTTGCAACAGGAGTGGGAACCACGGCTGCCTCGGCCACCTGGGGCTATCAGAATCATTGAGGCCCTGTCCTTGAAGACCTTGAACCGTGTTCGAGACACTAGTGGCGCGGGAGGAAACGCATATAGTAGGCCTTGGGACCACGGAATCAGAAAGGCATCCGCTGCTACTCTGAGAGGATGCGGTTGTCTGGAACAGAATCTCGGGAGTTGCCGGTTCAGAGGGCTGGCGAAGAGATCCATGGTGGGGAGGCCCCACCTGAGAAAGATCTGCTGAACCACCATTGGATTCAATCTCCATTCGTGTGGTTGCAGGATCCTGCTCAGTCTGTCCGCCAGGTAATTTTCTTGACCGGGGAGGTAGACAGCCCTGAGGAGGATTCCGTGATTGACGGCCCAAGAGCACAGCCGTTGTGCCTCCTGACAGAGATGGAAGGAGCCTGTGCCTCCTGGTTTGTTCACGTAGAACATGGCAACTTGATTGTCTGTCTGGACCAGTACAGATTGGTGAGACGTGAGGTGGGAGAAGGCTCTCAGAGCTAGGCGTATTGCCCGTAGCTCCAGGACGTTTATCTGCTGAGCAGCTTCCCAAGGAGTCCAGAGACCCTGAGTACATGCCCCTTGGCAATGTGCTCCCCAACCTAGAAGAGAAGCATCTGTCGTCAGCACTCGAGGATGTGGAGGGGATTGAAAATCCACTCCGAGTACGAGATTCGGAAGATGAAGCCACCATTGTAGAGAGGAGACGAGCAGGGTGGATACTCTCTCACCGAGTCTGCAAGGCTCCCTGTGGCCTGATGCCACTGAGTTCGAAGGCTCCACTGAGCAGGCCGCATGTGCAGGCGGGCATTGGGGGTTACATGAACCGTGGAAGCCATATGGCCGAGAAGTCTCAGGAATTGCCTGGCGGAGACCAGGGAATTGCAGTGAAACTGCCTGGCTACATCCATCAACCGGAGGGCCCTGTCCACTGGCAGAAAAGCCCTCGCCTGAAGAGTGTCTAGCCTTGCTCCTATGAATTCCAAGTTCTGGGAGGGGAGCAAAGTGGACTTTGTGAAGTTTATGACAAACCCCAAGTGCTGAAGCAGAGCCACAGTGCGAAAGGTGGCTTGACTGGCCTCCTGGGAAGACTGGCCCCTTATGAGCCAGTCGTCCAGGTATGGAAACACAAAAAGACCTTGAAGCCTCAGGTAGGCTGCCACCACCGCCAGGCACTTGGTGAACACCCTGGGAGCAGAGGTTAGGCCAAAGGGAAGTACTCTGTACTGGTAGTGGTTTCCTCGCACAACAAATCTGAGATATTGTCTGTGGTCTGGATGAATAAGGATGTGAGTATAAGCATCCTTTAGATCTAAGGAGCAAAGCCAATCTCCCTGCTGGAGGTAGGGCAGCAGGATTCCAAGGGTAAGCATCTTGAACTTTTCCCTCTCCAGGAACATGTTGAGGTTGCGCAAGTCTAGGATGGGTCCGAGGCCTCCTGTTCTTTTTGGTACCAGAAAGTACCTGGAATAAAAGCCGTGACCTCTCAGGTGGTGGGGCACCGGTTCCACAGCCTGTTCCTTTAGCAGACTTGCTAACTCCTGAAGGAGTAGGTCCCTGTGCAGAGGGAGTCTTGGAGGCTCCCCTGGAAAATTTATTTATTTATTTAAGGGTATTTCTATCCCGCCTTATCCTGTAATCAAGGCGGTGAGCACAGCAAACAATCATTAGCAAGTGTTTGTGTGTCAGGTGCAAATATGTGGGTGCATGTGTGTGGATGTGCTGATTAGAGTGAGCTATTTACAGTGTGCGCTATGTACAGTATATACATGGGTTTACTGGGTTCATTTCTGGTTGTGGGAGAGCTGTCATTGAGTCCAGATTGGTTCCAGTTTGTGGAATTTGGTTATGCGTTTGGGCCGTAGTGCTCTGTGAAGAGTACAGTCTTCAGGTGCTTTCGGAAGTCCTTCAGATCATCAGTTGATCGTAGGTCATGAGGGAGTGAGTTCCATATTGATGGGGCCGCCAATGAGAGTGCTCTTTGTGTGGTGGTTTTGCATGCTTTCGTGTAGTTGCCTGGGGTGCTGAGTGTGTCTGCTGTGGTTTTCCTTCTTGGTCTGTTGCTGGTGTCGGGGAGTATGAGGGCTTGGAGTCTGAGTGCTGAGCTCTTGTGTCTGATTCTGAATATGTTTAAGATCATCTTGTATTTGATGTGGTGGCTGATTGGGAGCCAGTGGAGGTCTTTGAGGATGGGGGTGATGTGGGCTTGGGTTGCAGAACCGGTGATTATTCTGGCTGCTGTGTTTTGAGCTATTTGAAGTGGTTTGAGTGATTGTTTTGGTATTCCGTTGTAGATTGGGTTGCAGAAATCCAATATGGGGGTTATGAGTGCTTGGCAGACCGTGCGGAAGTGTTCGTAGGAAAGTAGAGGTTTGAGACGTCTTATTATTTTCATTTTGTAGTATGCGTTTCTGGCGGTTTTTCTGATGTGTGATTGTAGGTTGAGCTCTTTGTCAAGGGTTATTCCGAGGTATTTCACTTCGTCCTTTAGCGGTATTGTCGTGCTGTTGGTTGTGATGAATGGCGGGGGGCTGAAGTTGGCATTGCGCGTGATGAGTGCTTCTGTCTTGTTGTAGTTTATGGCCAGGTTGTTGTGCGTGAGCCAAGTGGACATTTCGTCGAGACAGTTTGTTATCTTGTTGTAGTCGGGGTTGTTGAGGTTGATTGGCGTGTAAATCATGATGTCATCCGCGTAGATTGTGTAGTCTATTTTGTGGGCTATCATGATGTCGCAGATCGGTTGGATGTATAGGTTGAATAGAAATGAGGATAGTGCGGACCCTTGTGGTACTCCTTGCTTGATCCTCTTGGGTTGTGAGGTTTTGGTTCCGATTTTAACTTGGAACTGCCTGTCTGTTAAGTATGAGTTGAACCAGTTTAGGACTGTGCCGGAAATTCCAGTGTTCTGTAGTCTGGTTAGGAGGATTTTGTGATCCACAGTGTCGAAGGCCGCCGATATGTCTATGAAGATCATTAGAGTTCCTTGATTGTAGTTGTCTATGGTCAAGTATATGCCCCAACAACAGCTGCAGAAGAGAATGAAATTGAAGAGTTCTATGAACAAGTACAAGCTGAAATTGACAGAACATGCAAACAGGATATCCTGATAGTCATGGGTGACTGGAACGCAAAAGTTGGCAACAAAGAAGAAGGCAAAGTAGTTGGAAAATATGGACTTGGCAACAGAAATGAAGCTGGAGAAAGATTGATAGAATTCTGCAAGACCAATGATCTATTCATCTCAAACACCTTCTTCCAGCAACACAAGCGGCGACTGTACACATGGACTTCACCCAATGGATTGTATAAAAAATCAAATTGACTACATCTGTGGAAGTCAACGATGGAAAAGCTCTGTAACATCAACAAAGACAAAACCTGGAGCTGACTGTGGTACAGATCATCAACTACTAGTATGCAAACTCAAGCTAAAGTTGAAAAAGAGCAAACCACTCATGAATGCAGCAAAATATGACCTTGAGAATATACCACTGGAATTTAAAGACTGCCTGCAAAATCGATTTGCTGCTTTAGATACAAATGACAGAGCTCCGGAAGAGTTATGGAATGACGTCAAGAAGGTTGTGCTGGAAGAAAGCGAGAAGTCTCTACAAAAGGTGAAAAAGCAAAAACGGCCAAAATGGATGACGGAAGAAACTCTGAAAATTGCCCAGAAACGCAGAGAAGAGAAGCTAAAGCCAAAGGAGAAAGAAAGACAATCTCAGAACTCAACAGAGATTTCCAACGTGCAGCAAGACAGGACAAGGAAAAGTACTACAATGACACTTGCAAGGAAATAGAAGCAGAAACTATTAGAGGAAGAACAAGATCGGCTTTCCTAAAGCTGCGAGAGCTAAAGAAAAAGTTCCAGCCTCGAATTGGAATGTTACAAGATGCTCAAGGTTCTATGTTGAATGATGCTGAGAAGATCAAGAAAAGGTGGAAGGAATATACAGAGTTTTTATATGATAAAGATCAAGTGGACCAACAGCCGTTTCAACCTATACCTTATGATCAGGAACCATTGGTGATGAAAGAAGAAGTTGAAGCAGCATTGAAAGCCTTATCAAAGAACAAAGCACCAGGCATTGATGGCATTCCCATAGAAGTATTGCAGCAATCTGATGCAGCTGTTACTGTACTTACAAGGCTCTGCCAAGAAATATGGAAGACAACATCATGGCCAACTGACTGGAAAAGATCTGTGTTTATACCAATACTAAAGAAAGGTGATCCAACTGACTGTGGAAATTATCGCACAATCGCTCTGATCCCACATGCCAGCAAGATTCTACTGAAGATTATTCAAAAGAGACTACAGCCATACCTAGAACAAGAACTACCTGAAGTGCAAGCAGGGTTCAGGAAAGGACGAGGAACGAGAGACATCATTGCGGATGTGAGATGGATCCTTGAAAAGACTAAAGAATACCAAAAGGATATCTATTTGTGCTTTATCGACTATAGCAAGGCTTTTGACTGTGTAAACCATGAGAAACTCTGGGCCACGTTAAGAAGCATGGGTATACCAGAACACCTGATCGTTCTCTTGCGCAATCTGTACATTGATCAAGAAGCAACAGTTCGAACGGAACAAGGAGAAACAGAATGGTTTAAAATAAGCAAAGGTGTAAGACAAGGCTGCATACTTTCCCCCTACCTGTTTAATTTATATGCAGAACAAATCATCAGAGAAGCAGGACTGTATGAAGACCACAGAGGTGTGAAGATTGGTGGAAGACTCATCAACAACCTTCGCTATGCTGATGATACCACATTACTGGCTGAAAGTGAAGATGATCTGAAACATTTGCTTCTCACAATCAAAGAACATAGTCTCAAAATGGGCCTGCACCTTAATGTAAAGAAGACAAAGATCATGACAACTGGCATAATCAACAGGTTCATCGTTGAAGGAGAAGAAATTGAAATCGTGAACAACTTTAACCTACTTGGATCAACTATCAATAAAGAAGCAACAAGCAGTCAAGAAATCAGACGACGCATTGCTCTTGGCAGAATGGCTATGAAAGACCTAGATAAGATTCTCAAGAGCAGAGATGTCTCTCTCCATACAAAGATTCGACTTGTTCAAGCCATGGTATTTTCAATAACATCATATGGATGTGAAAGCTGGACAGTGAAAAAGACAGACAGGAAGAAAATTGATGCCTTTGAATTATGGTGCTGGCGGCGAATACTGTGTATACCATGGACTGCCCGAAGAACAAACCAGTCGGTACTAGAGGAGATCAAACCTAAGCTTTCTTTAGAAGCTCAGATGACAAGACTTCGACTTTCATACTTCGGACACATCATGCGAAGAGAGAGATCATTAGAGAAAGACATCATGCTTGGCAAGATAGAAGGTCAACGCAAAAGAGGAAGGCCAGCAATGAGATGGATCGCTACAATAACAGCAGCTACGGGTACCAGTCTGTCAACAATGAGCCGCCTGACTGAAGACCGAACACAATTTAGGATAGCTATCCAGAGGGTCGCCATGAGTCGACTCCGACTCGACGGCACTTAACAACAACAACAACATGGTCTGGATGATGTCGTTGAATAGGTATAGTAGAAGTGTTTCAACCCCGTGGTTCGGGCGGAAGCCATGTTGATGCATATCCAGTGGGGCATGCTCGATGTGGTCCTGGAGCTGTTGTTGCACTGTCTTTTCTATGATTTTGGCCAGAAGCGGTATGCTGGAGATTGGCCTGTAGGCTGCTGGATTGCTCTTTTCTAGGTTGGTTTTCTTAGGGATTGGCCTTATTGTGGCTAGTTTCAGCTGTTCTGGCATGGTTCCTTGGGTTAGGGAGTTGCTTACCAGGTTATGTATGTGGCTGAGGAAGTTTTGCTTGGTTGTTTTGATCCAAGGGACCGGGCATGGATCCGTGGGTGCGGTGCTTGTGTTGAGAGCGGAGATGATATCTGAGATTTGCTTTGTGGAGGGATTGTGGAACTTATCCCAACTTGTAGTGGGTAAGGTTGGGTTGTGGGTTCCTGTGGGTGTTTGTAGTGGTGAGCGGCCTAGTTTCTCTTGAAGATGATCTGCAAAGGTTTGTGGGTCGATCTGAATGTCTTTGTCGGGGTTTGGTTCGTTGGTTAAATTCTTTACTATCTCGAAAAGTTCCCTGGGTTTGTTGTATGCTTTCTGGATGGTGTTTGTGTGGTGCTCCCTTTTTGTTTCGTTGATAAGCTCATTGTATTTCCTTTGCTGAGCTAGGTATAAGTCCTGTGTGGATGGAGATTTGGAGCGTCTCCATCGGCGTTCTAACTTCCTCAGCTCTCTTTTTGCGTTGCGTATGCTTTTGGAGTACCATGGTGTGTGCTGTCTTTTGGTTTTTGTTGTTGTGCCTGCTTTGGTTTTAGCCGCTGCGCTGATGATACTGTTCCAATTGTCTACTTGTGTATCCAGATCTTGCTTGTCTGGGTTAAGGTAGGGTAGAGTGTCCTGTAGGAATTGTTCTTTGTTGAAAGCTTTGAATCTTCTCTGTCCATTTGCTGTGGTTTGTGTCTTGTTAAGTTTTCCCATTTGCTTTGTGATTTCGATTTTGATTCTGTGGTGGTCTGACCAGGGTACTGGTGTGATTGTGGGTGAAGAGATGTTACCCTTCTCCAGTACGTAGTTGGGGGCGAATATGAGGTCTGGCATGGATCCGTGTCTGTGCGTTGGGGTGTTTATTAGTTGGGTGCATTGTAGTGAGTCCATTGCTTGCAGGAAGGTTTCCTTGTCCTTTTTGGTGGAGGAGCTGAGGTTGAAGTCGCCTAGTAGGATTAGTGGCTTGTGGTTCTTGTTGATTACGCAGATGGTCTCTAGGGTGGTGGTTAGTTCTTCTGCTGGAGCGTGGGGGGAAAATAGGAGGGAGGTACCTGGTGAAAATGGAGAAGATAGCCCTTTTGGACTATATGGAGCACCCAGGTATCTGATGTGACGGCTGACCACCTGTGGGCAAAGTGGGCCAGCCGGCCTCCTGTGCTGATGTGAGCCAGCTAAGGAGAAGAGGCTATGCTTACTGAGTCAAAAAACTCCACCCTGCTGAGCAGGGGCCGGTGTTGGTGGCTTGGGGGCCTTCTGCCTACGGGGCCCATGACCCTGCCCCCTTGGCCTGCTGACCCTGTTGGGGAGCTGCAGAGGCCTGATAATGAGGATATTGTTTATAGACAGAGGACTTCCTCGGGTAAAAGGTCTTTTTTCCCGAGCCCTTCTTCTTCTGAGAAGGAGGCTGAGGTTTTTCTGGACAGCCTAGTCCTGGTCAGAGTCTCGGTCTCGAGTTCTGCAGCCTTTTCAGCCATGGGCTTGCCAAAGAGGTTTTCACCTCGGCAGGGGACATCGACCAACTTGTCCTGCACCCATGGCTCGAGGTCGGATGACTGTAGCCAAGCCTGTCGGCGGGCACCGATGCCGGCCCCGGCTACTCGGGCCTAAGCCTCAAAGCCATCGTAGGCTGCTCGAGAGATAAACTTCGAGCACTCTCGAATACCAGTGGACAAGGCCTGGAACCTCTGCAAAGGTTCCTCGGAGAGACCAGCTGAGAACCCGGCAATCTCCTTGGCCAGGTCTCGGAGATACATGCCCATGTAGAGCTGGTATGTCTGGACACGACAAGCAAGCATAGAGCCCTGGAAGCACTTCTTACCAAGGGCATCCAGGTTCCGGGCCTCCTGAGGAGTGCATCTTCTGACTTTTCAGTCGATGCATGGCCGATTCCACAACCATGGAGCGGTGCGGTAATTGTGCCTTTTGGAACCCGGGGCTCTTGCGGACTCGATAGATGGAATCGACCCGCTTGCTTAACACCGGCGTCGAGGCCGGGGTCTCCCACATGCGGAAGAGCAGCCGCTCCAGCATCGGAGGAACCGGTACAGTAAATGTCTCCTTCGGGGGAGAGTCATACTGGAGGGCCTCGAGCTCCTCGGTTCGAGGCTCCTCATCGGCATCCGCGGGGAAGGCCAAGGCCTTGGCCATATCCCGCACGAAGTCCGAGAACCGGGTATCCTCCGGTGGGGATCGTCTCCGAGGTTCGGACTCCGGCGAGTCCGATGGGACACACCGAGTCCGATAGGTGTCGGGTGACTCTTCGTCCTCTGTCTCCCAGCCCGACTCCTCGGAGGAAGCATCGAGCGGCTCCGGTCGGGCGGGCACCGATGCCATCCACCCCGACGCCGAGGGTACCGGCGTCGAGGAAGGCAGACGTGACCACAAAAAAGAAGGAAAAATAATTTCTGCAGTGACAGGAACAACGACCTGCTGGTTCCGTGGAAAACGAAGAACTGGAGAGAGGCAGTTGGGAAAGGCGGGAAGGCAGCACGCAGGCGCTGTGGGGTGCTCCCAAAAGCTTCCTAATTGGACGCTGGGGAGCGTTCCCACGCAGGCTCCGTCAGTACTGACGATACCCATATGTGAAGACTACATTCCTGCTTGTTCCTGGAGATCACCTGTTACAAATGAGTAACTACGCTTTCTCTGTGAACAAGCAGGAAATACTTCCTCACATATGGGACTCCCAAGCTACAGGCTATCGGAACCCGAGAAGATAAGCAGCCCAACTGAGCAACGAGAACTGGAGAAGTCAGGAAGACCAGTGTAGTAGTCCCGCCTTGGGAATCATCCGATTCAGTATCCTCAGCAGACTTCGACCTGAGAGGATTTTGAGAAGGTAGCCTGGACAACAGAAGGACTGGTGGGCAGGAGTTGACTCGAAGACCTACAGAGACGTTGGCTTACGACCTGGCCAAAACTGCTGTCCTAACAGGAATCCCCATATAGACAGTAATGGGCTGCGAAGGTTTGGACTGACCACCACATCTCAGCCCTGCAGATTTCCTCTGCAGACACAAAACGGAGGTTGGCCACTGATGTAGCCATTACATGGACATTATGAACCGTGACATGATCCTCAAGGCTCAATCCAGCAAGAGAATATGCATAAGTGATGCAGTCTGCTAGCCAGAGGGATAGCGTATGCTTCGAGATAGTGACCCCCAACCTATTGGAGTTGAAGACAAACTGGATGGATTGACAGTGCGACTTTGTGCGCTCTGGAAAGAAGGCCAATGGACGCTTGCAGTCAAGCATGTGCAAGGCTGCCTCACCGTGGTTTGCTTGAGGCCAGGGAAAGAATGTTGGAAAGACAATGGACTGATTGAGGTGGAATGCCGAGACCACCTTCGGCAGAAAGTGGGAGTAGGTGTGGAGCACCACCCTCTTCTGGTTAAACCTGGTATACGAAGGGTGAGTAACCAGAGCTTTGAGCTCACTGACACATCATGCTAATGTGAAGGCCACCAGGAAAACGACCTTCCAGGTCAAGAATGTCAGTGGGCACAAGTCCAGCAGCTGAAAAGGAGCTTGCATCATCTGACTGAGGACCACACTGAGGTCCCAAGCAACTGTAGGAACTTGAGCTGGGGCTTCGAGTGGAGCAGGCCCCTCATGAACTGGGCCACCAGAGATTGTGCCAAAATGGTCTTCTCCCCCACAGTCACAACGGTAAGCCCCAATCACACTGAGGTGAACTCACACAGAGTTAGACTTCAGCCTGGAGTCAAAGAGGTGCGAGAAATACTCCAGCTGCTGGTCCATGGGGCAGGAGAAGGAGTCCAGTGCCCTACCTGCGCATCAGCCAGTGAATCACTGCCACTGGAGTGAGTAGGCCTTGTGCATAGAGTTCTTGTAGGATGCCAGCAGGATGTTGGTAACGCCCTCCAGGAGATCAAGTTCTACAAGGACTACCCTCTCAGCATCCACGCCGTAAGCACCAGGGAGTGCGTGCACCAAGGAGCCGCCCTTCAGTGAGATGAGGTCTGGGTCGTGCCCAGATGAAGAAGCTCCCGCACAACAGCTGCAGCAGTAGAGGGAACTACTGCTGCCTAGGTCAGTACAGGGCGATGAGAATCATGGAGCCCCTTCTCAGTCTGGAGCTTCAGGAGAGTTTTTGCCACAAGTGGTATCGGGGGCTAGGCATACAGAAGGCTCTTCCCCCCCAGTGGAGAAGGAAGGCATCTCAAGCCAGCTGACCACTGGCCGGCCTCTGGGAGAACCAGGCTATCTGGGCATTTTGTTCCATGGCAAAAAGATCCACCAGTGGGGTTGCTCCATTCTCGAAAGATCCGGTCCACTCGTGAGGCTGAAGCACCTGGCTGAGGTGATCCGCCAGGCCATTGAGCTCACCAGGCAGATAAATCGCCCCGAGGTCCATGCCGTGGAGCAAGGTGAACTTCCAGAGGCGAACTGCTCCCAGCACACGAAGTATGATACTCTGCCCCCCTGCTGGTTCACACAGAACATCGCCACCTGGTTGTCTGTTTGAATCAGGACCAATTGATTTGCCAGGTGTGCATGAAAGGCACGGAGGGCGTTTGTTATGGCCCGAAGCTCGAGGAAGTTGATTTGATGAAGACTCTCCTGCTCAGACCACAGCCCTCAGGTGCTGAGACCATCCAGCTGCTCACTCCAGCTGAGTTTGGATGCGTATGTTGTGAGCATCTTACGTGGGCCACCAGTTGGAAAAGGAGGCCCAAACGCAGGTTGCTCAGCTCAAGCCACCATATCAGGGACTGTGCCAGTGGTATGGTGACCATTATTCTGTTTTGCAGATGGCCTGATGCTTGCTTCCATTGGTGGAATGGGTTTACTGGGCCTGCTGCATGGAAAGACGGGCCTGCAGAGTGACAGGAACCATGGCGGCCATGTGTCTGAGGGCCCTCAATGGCCTGGCAAACAAGCTGTGGTATGGCGCTGGTGTTGCTAGCGCCTACCACCTTGACGACATACTGCATGTGGTCTGCCAACAGAAAAGCCTGCCTGAGTGGTATCAAGGAGTGCCCCAATGAACTCCAGTTGCTGCATCAGATGGAAATGAGATTTCAGGTAGTTAAAAACGAAGTCAAGGTCCTCAAACACCTGAATTATGAACGTGGCAGACTGCCAAACACCAGCCGGCATGGCAATCTTGATTAGTCAGTCGTGCAGGCAGAGGAAGACAGACCCCCACAGTTAAGGAGGAAGGCAGCCACAACTGCCAGATGCTTCGTAAAGACCCGGGTGGCTGCAGCCAGCACAAAGGGAAGCACACAGTAGTGGCAGTGCTGGCTGCCCAGCACAAAGTGAAGGTATTGCCTGTGATGTGGGTGGATCGGAATATGCGTACACACATTTTTCATATCTAAGGAGCATAGTCAATCATCCTGTACAAGGTATGGGAGCAGTGTCCCTAACGAGACCATGTTGAACTTTTCATGCACCAAGAACCGGTTGAGGTTTCACAAGTCCAGAATTGGATGAAACCCGCCAGTCTTTTGGGAACCAGGAAATACCTCGCGTATAAGCCCTGCCCGATCTGGGCTGGGGGGGGACTGTCTCGATGCTGAGGTCAGTCAGCAGAGTCTCGACCTCGGTCTGCAGCAAGCTCCACAGTGTGTGGGATCCATGGGATACTCCCCCGGGTCACATGGAAGCGGCAGCTGGGTGAAGTGTAGCTGATATCTGCTTTGGACATTCTGCAACACCCAGGTGTCCAAGGTGATGAGGAGCCACCAGAGGGCAAAGTGAATGAGTCACCCCGACTTGCATAGGTACCTCAATGGGCAACAGTCGGCTGACTATGCTCTCAAGAACCCCGTCAAAACCCCGCCCCCTTCTTGGTTTGGGGGCAGGTTGCACCTTTGAGGTCTTCTCCCTCTGCTGCAGGTGGAGGGTCTGTGCCTTACGCTGTGCCTGTGACCGGGCAAGGAAATAAAAGCACAGGTGTGGATAGGTGGCCTTCTTGGCATGATGTTTTTTTGGCATAGGATCTGTTTTTCTGAGAGTCATTTGCTTCTTCTCCAGCTCTTCTGCTTTCTCCTCCATTGGTTTGCTGAAGAGGTTCTCAATCCAGCAGGGTATGTTGGCAATCTTGTCCTGGATCCACTGCTCCAGGTCCAAGGACTGTAGCCACACCATCCAGCAAGTAGCCACTGCCAGAGGATTCAAAGGCATCACAGGTGCCCCGCATCATAAACCTCAAGTAAACTTTGCTGTGAGCCACAAGACCCCTAAAGGACTTGCGACGGTCCTCGGGAACAAGGGTGGCAAAGTCCTCCAGGTCCAACATGATATCCTTGAGGAACATGCTCATATAAGTCTGATAAGTCAGAATCCTGGCAATAAGCATGGACCCCTGGAAGTACTTCCTCGCGAAGAAGTCCAGAGTACGAGCCTCCTGACTTGGAAGGACAGAGTGAGTCTTAGCACTGTTCACGCGCTTCAAAGCTAATTCCACCACAATAGAATTGTGGGACAATTGAGGCTTCTAAAATCCAGGGGCCTTCTGGACCCTGTACAGGGAATCAAGCGCGAGCGGTGCCTCCCACAGCAGCAACAGCAGTTGCTCCAGGACATGGTGGACAGAAATCATCACCGCCTCTCAGGGAGCTGAGTGGTACTGGAATAGTTCCAGTTCTTCTGCTCTCGTTTCTTCCTCAGACTCCAGAAAAAAAAAGGGATGGCCTTAGCCATGTCCCTAATGAAGTCCTGGAAGGACAAGTCCTCCAGGGGAGACTTATGCCATTCGGGTAGAGGTGACAGATTGGATGGTAGGTCCAGGGACCAAAGTTCTGATGCCGTTGATTTTGCCTTAGTGTCCCATTTCAATTCGGATTCCGAGAGGAAGTTGAATAGTGCAGAGTCTCCTCCTGCTGGCTCTGCAGCTTGGCAGAGGGGGGACACCAATGGTGCTCTCGCCACCCAGTATGCTGATGACAGTATTCCTGGGCCTCAGACTCCGATACACTGGAGAGGGAGATGGCTCCAGCAAATGAAGTAAATACCGATTACAAATTACACCTATCAACTGATAAACAGATTAATATGAATAAAATACAACCTCTAAAATGCCTGTATGCAAATTCTAGAAGTCTAAAATTTAAGATGGGAGAGTAGAATATATAGCACTAAATGAAAGATTAGATATGATTGGCATCTCAGAGACCTGGTGGAAGGACGACACCAGTGGGACACTGACACCTGGGCACAAACTATATCACAATGACAGATTAGATCAAGTTGGTGTAAGGGTTGCGCTCTATATTAGAGAGAGTATTAAATGACATAAGATTAAAGTTTTGCAGGAAACAAAATACACTATAGTATCTCTACAGACAGAAATTCCATGTAAAAAGGGGAAGGCGATGACAGTGGGGGTGTACTTCCGACCGCCTGGCCAGAATGAACAAATAGATGATCAAATGCTAAAAGAAATCTGGGAAGCTAACAAAAATTACAACATACAGTGGTATGCAAAAGTCTGGAATCACTTGCGAGTTTTGCATTTTTCGTACTTTCTAACGGTTTTTTTTTTTAAATTTTGCGTTAGTCCAGCATATTCATCTTTCTACCATGTTAAAAGAGATACATTTGGCTATTAGAGTTGACTTTTTTGCATTCCTTGCTTCCAATTTAAATACTTTACAGACACTGGGAGATAGCTACTGCAATTTTTGTGGATCCTGCGTCAAAACTGGATCGAGATTATCCAATATGCACACGTTATTTCTGACCAATCAGGAGGCTGGTTTCACTAACCAATCACAATGCAGATATCGAGCCAACAGTGTAGCTATAAAAATGCACAGAATTTTTGAATTTCATACACTTTCTGGATAGACCATGAAGATGACTCGGACCCTGACGTTGGAGGAGTGTGTTTGTGCGGCCTTTATGAGCGAGGAAGGATTTTCAAGCCGTCAGATAGCCAGGAAAGTTGGCTGCAGTCAGAGCGCTGTTAAGATTTATTTTATTTATTTATTTAACAGTTATTTCTATACCGCTCTTTCCCAAGTATCAAGTGCGGTTTACAAGGAACAGTAAATTATATGGTATGTGATAGTGCATACCTAGTCGTTTTACATAGAACAAGTGAACTATTTACAAGTAACAATATAACGTTTGAACAATAAAATATTATAACATATTTACATTGTAGGTACTTACAAATTATATCATGGTTCAATTATATGAGGGGGTGAGATGATCATTTTAAATGCTTAAATTATTTTAAATATGACTAAGTACATAATTATAAGATTGTGAGATTCTTCATCTGTATGTGTATGTGGTATGGTTAAGTATTATGTAGTTATGTAGTTATGTCGTTATTTGTTATGTAGTATTGTTATTTGTTATGTAGTATAGTATAAGATTGTACAGAAGAAAGAAAGAAGCGGGTTCAGTGGTGGACAAGCCTCGTTCAGGTCGTCCACGTGCATCAACATCACGCCAGGACCACGCACTATGACACATTTCACTGACTAATCGCAAGTTGATCTCTCCTCAGCTACTTCGAGAGTGGTCAGACAAGAGTGAGGTCAGTGTCAGCTCATCAACAGTTCGTCGCTGGTGCCTGCAGTTTGGTCTCCGGGGCTGCAAAGCACAGAATAAGCCACTGATGACTGACATACAAAGGCATAACTGGATCGTGTGGGTGAGAAAGCACTCAACCCGGTCAACTGAAATGTGGGAAAAGGTGCTATTCAGCGATGAAAGCACCTTCTGCCTGTTTGGTAACCAGACTCACGCAGATAAATGATTTTATATTGCTCCGTAAAGACCAAGATTGAATTTTGTATAAATTACATGTTTGGTAACCAGGCCCACACCTATGTGAGGAGATTTCCTGGAGAGGAATTCAAACCTGAGTGTCTCAACCTCACTGTGAAACATCCTTTGAAGGTCATGGTCTGGGGCTGCATGGCTGCCAGTGGCATTGGACGTCTTCACATTGTCAATGGAATGGTCAACGGGGCCAAGTACATCACCATACTGCAAAAGTGCATGGTGCCATCAGCACACCAGCTGTTTCCTGGCCAGTTTGTGTTCCAAGATGACAATGCACCCTGCCATCGCTCCAGACAGGTGATCATCTGGAAGCAGCAGAACATCAAGTCAATGGACTGGCCTGCCCAGTCTCCAGATCTGAATCCAATCGAGAACCTGTGGCACAAGGTGGCCTTGGAAATATCCAAGAGGCATCCGACATCAAAGCGTGAGCTGATTGAGTCACTCATTGCAGCTTGGAATCGCATTGTCACCAACGATCAACTTGTCAGACTGGTTCATTCAATGCCGACAAGGTGCAGTCAGGTGATCAAGAACAAAGGGTGGCCCATCAAATACTGAGCCATCACTGACACATAAAAACGGCCTTTTTCAAGGCCACATACATTAATTTGAAGGAAAACTGGCGTGCATCCATAACATTTTAAAGCATACTTACAATAATATATCATTGGCCAACGATGTACATTACGCAATTTTCACAGAAAATCTATCAACAGGACAACTATGGGGAACAAACTCAGAAAATAAGGGCCAAGCCAATACTAACAGTTGGCCCTAATAGCCAAATCTATCACTTATCATGAGATACACAGAAAAAGCCACTGGGAGGAAAAATAAATTAAGATATAAGGTCACGAAGTTGAAAAAACATCACATTTACAAGTGACTCCAGACTTTTGCACACCACTGTAGTAATAAATCAGTAATTTCTATTATTCTGTTATAAACCATAATTATCAGTCAATCTTATCAACTTTCTCAGTGTGATATCATGATCAGTGTCCATTGTCATTACCATAACAACTGTATGTAAATAATTTTTGTATATAGTTCCCAATGTTACCCAAGTTTGTATACCTGTTCTCTGTAAACTCAGAATAGTTCTGGTTATTTTGTTCCATGTAAACCGCGCTGATACCAAATAGCGCGGTATATAAAAGATTGTAATAAATAATAAATAAATAAATAAACTGGGTCAACACCACAGCAGAATATGCTAGAAAGAAAGTTTCTAGATGAAAAATATGACTGCTTCCTGGAGCAGCTGGTTCATGAATCAACAAGAGGGGAAACTATTCTGGACCTACAGTAGTCCTTAGTGGAACACAGGATCTGGTGCAAAAGATAAGGGTTCTGGGGCCATTGGGCAATACTGATCGTAGCATGACCGCATTTGATTTAATAAATGGAAGAAGGATAGCAAGGAAATCCACAGTACTACCTTTTAACTTTCAAAAGGAAGACTATGATAAAATGAAGAAAATAGTTAAGAAAAAACTAAAAAGGGCAGCTGCAAAGGTTAAAGATTTACATCAAGCATGGGCATTTTTTAAAAGTACTATCTTGGAAGCCCAGACCAGATGTATTCCATGTTTTAAAAAAAGTTGAAGGTAGGCCAAAAAACTGCCAGCATGGTTTAAAGGCGAGGTCAGAGAGGCTGCTGTTGCCAAAAATGCATCCTTCAGGAAATGGAAAAAGGAGCTAATGACAAACAACGGAAACATAAGCATTGGCAAGTAAAATGCAAGGCATTGATTAGGCAAGCAAAAGAGAATTTGAAAAGAAGCTTGCCATGGAAGCAAAAATGCATAATAAAAACGTTTTCAAGTACATTTATAGCAAAAAAAATCTATGAGTCAGTTAGATGATAGTGGGGAAAAAAGAGGCGCTAAGGGAGGACAAGGCTTTGGTGGAGAGACTGAATGAATTCTTACTGAAGATGACGTAGGGAAGTTACCTATGCCTGAAATGGCATATAAAGTTGATGTAGTGGAAGAATTGCAAGAAATATTGATAAACCAGGAGGATGTATTGCAACTGCTTGATAAACTGAAGAGCAGCAACTCACCTGGAATGGATGGTATACATCCAAGTATGTTGAAAGAACTGAAATTTATCATTAAAACCATCTGTAGTACCTGAGGATTGGAGAGTGGCCAATGTAACTCCAATTTTTAAATCAGATTCCATGGGTGATCCAGGAAACTATAGACTGGTGAGCCTGGCATCAGTACTGGGCAAAATGATAGAAACCATTATAAAGAATAAAATTGATGAACATGTAGATCTCATGGTTTAATGGAGAAGCCAGCATGGATTCAACCAAGGAAAGTCTTTTCTTACTAGTCTGTTATATTTTTTTGAAGGTATGAATAAACAGGTAGACAAAGGTGAGCCGGTTGATACAGTGAGACTCTTGGCAAAATTAAAATTGTCATGGGATTGAAGGTAGTGTACCTATTGTGGATCAGGAACTGGTTAAAAGATAGAAAGCAGAGAGTATGGCTAAATGGCCAATTTTCGCAATGGATAAAGGTAAATAGTGGAGTACGCAGGGATCTGTGCTGGGCCTGCTGCTTTTTAACATTCATAAATGATCTGGAAATAGGAACAACAAGTTAAGTGATCAAATTTGCAGATGACATAAAATTATTCAAAGTTGTTAAAACCCACGAGGACTGTGAAAAATTGCAAGAGGACCTTGAAAAATTGGAAGACTAGACCAGTGTTTTTCAACCTTTTTTGTGCAAAGGCACACTTTTTTCATGAAAAAAATCACGAGGCACACCACCATTAGAAAATGTTAAAAAAATTTACCTCTGTGCCTATGTTGACTATATATAAAGTAATTCTCTTGAATAGGAATCAAACACAAAGAAATTATTTTATAATTACTTTATTATGAAATAAAGTATTTTATAATTGTTCATATTTCTGTTTACTTACTCAGTGCGAAACCTGGGCCTGTTTGGCTGAACACAAAGCTGATATTCTGGCAGGAATCGAAGAAAGACACACACGTAGCTCTTCGTCAACAGCTCAGTCTCTCTGTCTTTAGTTTTATAGCAATCAGGCTTGAAAAGCTCATCTCACACAGATATGTAGTGGAAAATGGGAGCAATGTCAAAATAGCTTTGTTTGCCAGAACGGGGAACTCCTTGGCAGTATCCAACCAAAAACTGTCCAAAGGTAGATCAGCAAATCTTAGCTTGAAACCACGATTTTGTCTCAGTTCAGTTAGTTCCTCCTGCTCCTGTAAAGTCATGTCCTTTCCACCAACTGATGCTGAGCTATAAGGGTCCCTAACCCAGTCAAGGCATTCAGTGGAGACTGAAGAGAAATAACATGACAACTTCTCCTCGAGAGTTTTTAAATGTTTAACTATTATCTCACCCAGTGCAGCAGTGTGAACACCTTGCCATTGCTTGGTGAGTGTGAACATTTCAAGATTGCCACTTTCCACGTGTTGATTCCAGAGTTGCACCTTTGAACGGAATCCATTTATTTTATCTGTACTTGTAAGCAGATTTTCATTTCGGCCTTGCATTCGTGTGTTCAGCTCATTCAGATGATGAAAAATATCTGCCAGGTATGCCAGCCTTGCACACCACTCATCACTTGTAAGCAGCTTTTCGTAATCTGACCTCTCATTTGTCAGAAACACTTTAAGTTCCTCCCGCAGCTCATACACACGAACCAAGACCTTGCCACGCGACAACCACCGGACCTCCGTATGAAACAGCAAGGTTTTATGCTTCGCTCCCATCTCCTCACACAAAGCTGCAAACATGCGACTTTTAACGGGTCGTGACTTTACAAAGTTTACCATGCGCACAACATCATCCAACACAGGAACTAGGTCTGCTGGTAAAGTCTTGGCTACGAGGGCCTCACGGTGTAAAAAACAATGCGTAACAATCACATCTGGATTTCTTTCCTTCACTCTGCTTACAAAGCCTTTGGTGCGCCCGACCATGGCTGCAGCTCCATCGGTGCAGACACTTGTGCAGTTTTCCCACTTAAGTCCTCCTTGTTCAAGGTATTCTGATGTGACCCGAAAAATTTCTTCTCCTGTTGTTTTTTCTGGCAATGCCTTGCAAAAAAAGAAGTTTTCTCTAATTGCATCACCATCCACAAAACGCACATTGGCCAAGAGTTGAGCATGTCCACTGATATCAGTAGACTCGTCAAGTTGCAATGCAAATTTCTCACTGATACGGATCTTTTCCAAAACCACACTTTCTATGTCTGCAGACATGTCATTAATACGTCTGGAAATTGTGTTGTCTGAGAGAGGGACTTTGTCTATTTCCTTAGCTGCTTCAGGTCCGAGCATCTCCTCTACAATAGCTTTGCAGGCGGGAAGTATTAATGTCTCTGCCACAGTGTGCGACTTTTTTGACTTGGCTATAAGTTCAGCAACTTGATAGCTAGCTTTAAGAGCTCTTTCATTTACCTTTGTGGTTTTTTCTCATGAAAGTTGCCTGTTTCTCCGTGTTTTCACGCAGGCGAACAAAAAAGTCCGCATTCTTGTTTTGAAGCGAAGGGTGTTTCGTTTGGAGATGGCGTTTAAGTTTACTTGGGACCATAGCACTGTTAGATAGCTTTTCACCACACACCACACACAGTGGAGTTGGTTTCTTTGCATCTCCGGTGAAAGTAAATCCAAATGAAATATAGCTTTCGCTATATTGCCTTGTGCCAGAGAATTTCCTTGAGCTAACCATCTTTGCTTTCTTTTGATCCCCACTCATACTTGGGCTCTTATCTGGCTCCGAATTTTGTTCAGAATCCAGTTCTTTCCTTTTCAAAAATTTGTCCATCACTGCAGTATCTATTCCTGTCTCACTGTCACTCAGTACTTACTGCGCTTGTCTCCTCCAGAGAGCCGCTGTCCGTCACACTCAGCACTCCATCCAGATCCATCAGTCAGCGCTCTTCTGCTCCTGTCTCCTCCAGATCCATCACTCAGCGCTCTTCTGTGCTGCGTCCGCGATAATCCTCCAGAGTCCAGATCCTTCGGTGCTCTTCTGCGCATCGGCGATCTACTGCGATGTCTTCTCCTGTCAGTTTAACAGTGACACCGGAGCTATTTATAGTCCGTAACATGCGCTTCGGCTCACAAATAGACCAATCATTAGAATCTAATGATTGGTCTATTTGTGAGCCGAGGCCACATGTTACGGATGAAATTGGAATTTTTCCCACGGCACACCAGACAATATCTCACGGCACACTAGTTGAAAAACGCTGGACTAGACATCCAAATGGCAGATGAAATTTAATGTGGACAAGTGCAAAGTTATGCATGTAGGAAAGAACTCAAACTACGATTACATAATGCAAGGTACCAGCTTAGAAACCACCACCCGGGAAAAAGATTTAGGCGTCATTGTGGATAATACGTTGAAACCCTCTGCCCAGTGTGCAGCAACGGCCAAGAAAAGCAAATAGACTGCAAGGAATCATAAGGAAAGGAACAGAGAATACAACTAAGGATATTAAAATGCCTCTATCATTCCATGGTGCAACCGCACCTTTAATACTCTGTGCAGTTCTGGTCACCATATCTTAAAAGGCTATAGCTGAATTAGAAAATGTACAAAGAAGAGTGACAAAAATGGTAAAGGGAATGGAAGGATACCCACAATGAGGAGAGGCTTAAAAAGGTTGGGGCTCTTCAACTTGGAAAACAGATGCCTGAGGGGAGATAAGATAGAGATCTACAAATTAATAAATGGAGTGGAAAGGGTAAATGTAGATCGGATATTTACACCATCAAAAAGTAGAAAGACTAGGACACACAATGAAGCCACAATACTACCTATTTAAGACTAATAAGAGAAAATATTTTTTTACTAAACGTGTTGTCAAACTCTAAAATTCATTACCGGAGGACGCAGTTAAAGCTTAGTGTAGCTGGATTTAAAAATGGTTTGGACAAGTTCCTGGAGGAAAGGTCCATAACCATTATTAAAGAGGACCTGAGAAATCCACTACTTGCCCCAGGACAAGCCTTGTAGAACATGTGTGCCTCTTTTGGAACGTACCAGGTACTTGTGGCCTGGATTGGCCACTGTTGGAACAGGATACTGGGCTTCATGGACCTTGGTTTGATCCAGTAAGGCATTTCTTATGTTCTGATCTCCCACCCGATGTTCCAACCTCAGCAGACAGGGCAAGGGTCACCAGGGTAGGCTGGAATGAGTGTGATGACTATGCAATCTATGCCTTGAAGCCTGCATTCTGCAAAACTGCTACCGCTGCCAGGTAGGCTTCTAGGACTTGAAAGCGTTCCCTCCTGACCACCACCTACGAGGGTGCGGATGCTGCAGCCACGGACAGTGAAGACACATCATGTGGATGCCATGATGACAGGTGTATCGGGAGAAATCCAGCTGCTCTCCTGGGCACTGGGAGTGGACTCCGCCATTCAAATCGGTTCCTCCCACTGGGGAAGCTTGGCTGGCCATTCCGGCCATCGCTCTCCACATCACTGCAAGGACGCTGCTCCTGGAACCTCTGGTGCCCACCCTTTGATGTCATCTGGGTCTCTGCAGGGAGCCTCCCCTTGCCGCTCGGGCCCCTCCACTCCGACTGAGCACACTGCCCCTTAGCTGCCTCAGGACCTTTTGCAGGCATAGACAAAGGAATAGGGGGCTGAGGATGCTGAATCAGATGAGTCGAAGGAGGATGACTCCTGCTTTTTCCGACCTTTCAGCCCATGGCACGTCATCTGCAAGCAAAGCTTGCAGGTTGACAGCTCATGGTCAAGCACAAGGCACTGCAAACATTAATTACACTGGTCATCAAATTTTTACAAAAATTATGTTACTGAAAGAAAAATAGTCAATTCTTATCAATTTTTATATGCTGAACACGAATAGGACAGTGAAATTGCAAAGTTGACTCTAGATTTTTTGTAATCTGCAAGAATTAATGTTTACATCATGAAATGCATGTCAATAGCAAATATAATAGGCCTTCGGTTAATACCTGTAAAAAACCAAGTCATAGACTACTTCTTAGATTTTTTCGCCTGTCTCTTGTACAGCTGTTCAGGAGCTTCTCTGGGGAGTGTCCAGCAGTAGTCAGCCAGCATTGTAGTGGACCATTTTCCCTGGTATCTTTGCTCCATCGTTGCAATATCCTGGTGAAAATATTTGCCCTGTTCATCACTAACCATACCACAGTTGTCAGGAAAGAAATCGAGATGGGAATCAAAGAAATGGATCTTTAGAGACATATTGCAGCCAAGTTTCTGATACTGCATCAGCATGTCTTCTACTAGTTCCTTGTAGTTTTCTGCCCTAACATTCCCAAGAAAGTTTGACGACACTAGGCGAAAAGCATTCCATGCTTGTTTCGCATCACCCTGCAGCAAGTTGTTGAACCGGCCATCTTTGAAGAGCTCTCGAATCTGAGGACCCACAAAAACTTCCTCTTTAATCTTTGCTTCGCTGAGTCGAGGGAAGTTTTCATGCAGGTATTGGAAAGCTGGCGAAGTGCGGTCCATGGCTTTCACGAAGTTTTTCAACAAACCTAGTTTGATGTGAAGGGGTGGTAGCAGGATTTTGTGAGCCTCAACCAGAGCTGGATGCTGGATATTCTTCTCTCCAACTGTTACATTTTGTCTGTGAGTCCATTCCTTCCGCAAGTAGTGCCAATCCCTTGCTCGGCTATCCCACTCACTTAAGAAACACTTGCCCCTTATCCAACACGTCGCCTGCCCCACCCATGCCTCCGGTCGGACATTGGACCTTATTCTCACTCTCGATCCCTCCCCCACCTCCTTTCCAATATTCACTCTATTCCCGTCCCCTGGTCTGACCACCTTTGTCTTTTTTTCTCCTTCCCTTTTCCCTCCCCTGGGCCGGTAGGCCCCTCACCTCCTGTCCCCCCCAGTTTCATCTCTCAGACGGCGCCTTACCCCTCATACCCTATGCTCTTTCCCCCCAGCCAGTTCCCTCTTCCCCATGGAATTTTCCTCTCTCCCTGTTGACCAACAAGTCGATACCTGGTCTTCTGCCCTCTCTGCTACCCTTGACACCCTAGCCCCCCTTCGTCCTGCATCTCCCCGCCCCTCGTCTCACCACTCCTGGTATCACTCCAGACTTTTCCTTCACCGTACCCACCTCCGCTGCGCGGAGCGCCTGTTGAGGAAGCGTCGTTCTACTGCCTCCTATTTAGCTTTCCGCCAGGTTCACCTCTCCTACCGTTCCATGATAACATAGGCCAAGCATTGCTATTACTCTTGTCTCATAGCTTCCTCCTTTAACTCCTCTAGGCACCTTTTTCTCGTCCTCAAATCTCTCTCCTCCACTTCCACTCTTCCTCCCCACCCCCCTCACTCTGCTCCTAGCCCTTCCACCCTCGCTTCCTTTTTTTTTTTTTACTGATAAGGTCCTCTCTCTCCGCTCTTCCTTCCCTACCTGCCCTCTTCCCTTTCCCCCCCTCCGCTTCCCTCCCTACCTCCCCCGTTGTCAGTTCCCCACCCCCCTCTCGTGCCTTTCCCCACATTTGGCATACCTTCTCGCCCGCCTCCTCGCCTGAAATCATCAAGGCCATTTCATCCGCCCACCAGACCACCTGTCCCCTTGATCCCCTGCCCTCCTCCTGGCTGCTCAACCCGGACCTCGCCCTTGTGCCCTACATTCTCTCCATCTTTAACTCTAGCCTTTCCTCTGGCCTCTTTCCCTCCAGCTGGAAACACGCCATTGTTCGCCCCCTCCTGAAGAAGCCAACTCTTGATCTCGCCTCCACCGCAAATTGGCGGCCAGTCTCTAATCTCCCCTTCCTCTCAAATGTCCTCGAGAAACTTGTCTTTTCCCAACTTGCCACTCATCTTGACTCCACTTTTGCCCTTCACCCCCGTCAGTCTGGATTCCGTGCAGGCCACAGCACCGAAACCATCCTCACAGCACTACTTTCTGAGCTTCACCGTGCCCACAATCGTGGTGATTTCTCTCTCGTGGTGTCCCTGGACCTCTCTTCTGCCTTTGATGTTGTCGACCACCGCACTCTCTTGTCTCGTCTATTTGATTTTGGTGTTCATGGGACTGTTCTGCAGTGGTTCCGTTCCTTTCTCTCTGTCCGCACCTTCTCGGTTCACTCTGGCCACTCCGCCTCTCCCCCATCCGTCTCAACCTGTGGTGTTCCCCAGGGCTCTATTCTTGCCCCCCTACTTTTCAATGTTTTTCTCGCTCCCCTAGCTTTGCTCATCCAACAGTCTGGTATTTCCACTTACATCTACGCCGATGATATCCTTTTGGTTCATCACACCTCCTCTTCTTCCCCCGACCTTGTCCCATTCAACCATTGTCTTTCCTCTGTTGCGTCCTGGTTCGATTCAAACTTTCTACATGATAACCCCGCTAAATCCTCCGCGATTTGGTTCTCCTTTGGACTCCCTTCTTCCAGCTTGTCTCCTGTTATTTCCTCCCGCTCCATCCCCCTGGTGCCGACCCTTCGTTATCTGGGCGTCACTTTGGACTCTTCCCTCTCGTTTCATCAACACATATCTTCTGTTGTACGTACCTCTTTCTTCTACCTGCGCCGAATAAGGGCTGTTCAATCGTTTCTTCCCCCTCCCTCTGTTGTCACCCTCGTCCTGTCTCTGGTAATGACCCGATTTGATTATTGTAACGCCATTTACGCAGGCCTCCCCTCTTCCCAGCTTCGTCGTCTCCAATTAGTACAAAACGCAGCCGCCCGTCTCATCACTTGCTCTCCAGCTCGCTCTTACGTATCTCCCTGCCTCTTTACTCTCCACTGGCTCCCGGTTAAGTTTCGGTTCATCTTTAAAGTGCTCATTTTCACGCACAAGGCTCTCTACACTAGCACTCCCCAGTATCTGGCAGATATCATTCAACTCCAGCCCTCTCCACGCCTTCTCGGCTCGGCCCATGGTAATCGTCTCTTTCTCCCTCCCCCTGCCCAGGCCCATCTGGAACTCACCCGTCACTCCGCCTTTTTCTTTTTAGGCCCCGCCCTGTGGAACTCGCTCCTTTTACCTCTTCGTACGGAACCGTCCTATCCCCGCTTTAAAGCTCCCCTCAAGACTCATCTCTTCTGTCAGGTCTTCGATCTCCCTCCCCTTGCCGATGGTGCCTCATCCCCCAGCCGCGCTCCCCACCCCTCATAATACCTCCCCATACGCCTGCTTCCTACTTTTCCTTCCCCACTCCCTTTTCTCGTCCTTTCGCCCCTCTTCGGGCCTTTCCTGCCTTCTATCTTATTAGCTGTCTCTCCCTGTTCTATGGTTTCTGGCGTTCCTTTCTGACTTTGTTTTCAGTAGTCTTACTATTTGTATTGTACACCGCCCTGATGCTCCAGCCTGGGCGGTTTATCAAATTCTGCAAATAAAGATAAAGATGTATTTTATATATCCCTGCTGCAGTCCCATTAAAAGGGCAACTACCTTCAAGTCACCACAGAGGTGCCAGCTGCACTTGTTATAGTTAATGGAAGTCAGTAGATGCTTTAAGTTATCGTATGTCTCTTTCATGTGGACGGCATGCGCTACTGGAATAGATGGAAGACGGTTTCCATTGTTCAAAAGCACAGCCTTCAGACTCAGTTTCGAAGAGTCTATAAATAGTCTCCAGTCTTATGGATTATGAGTGATTTTTAAGGTATTCATGAGGCTTTCAATATCGGAACAGAATACCAGATTACTTTCCTTTCCAACTGCGTATAGTACACTGCTGACGTCAGATACTTCAGCAGCCGTCTGGCAGTAGTATTGCATTGCATCAGAAAATAATGCAATCAACTCTGGATGATGTGTGCATGCTAGTATTATGCAATGTGATGCAATATTACATCATTCAAGGCTTATTTGGGATGTTGTTGATGTCCTACTGGATAAATTTACACAGTGAAACGTCAAAAATGAACTACATGCAATATCTTCAAAACGAGAGCCAATAAAATTTTTTCAATGTTATATTCGTGTTCAGCTCACCAAGATACTACAGATTAGGGCCTTTTAAAGTCAGTAACGATTTCAGTGTTGACCAGTGTTATTAAGTTGGTGCATTTCTTAAAGCCACTAGCTGGCTTAGATATGCAGAAAAGCACCATCTCGACAAAATCAAACTGAAAAACTGTCATGGGTGGGAAACTACCCCGAAGGGGGGGAAAAAAAAAAACATGCAAAAGTGTTGAGAAAAAAAAACACACAAAAAATCCTAAAAGGGGTGGGAAAAAAAAAGAGTAACTGATGACAGGCAGAAATAAATAAGAGGAAAAACCCAGTCATGAGGGGCAGATAGAAAACATTTTTTTCCAGACTGCCAGAACACATCCTAGGGGCTCCACAGAGAAAAGAAGACTGGACAGTATGGCACCGCAGTGGGCAGAAAGGCAGACGTGCATGCGTGGTGTACCTCCCAACCGCTTCCTTTGGAAGCTGGGGAGCATTATATGCGGGGCTCCATCGGTGACATCACCCATATGGGAGTACTTATTTCTTGCTTGTTCACGGAGAAAGCGTAGTTACTCACCTCTAAAAGGTGTTCTCTGGGACAGCAAGAGTCAGTCCTCACATATGGGTGATGTCGGTGCTAACAGAGTCCTTACAGAAGCATCTCCCTAGCTTTCAAAGAAAGCCTTAGGGAGATGCACCACACATGCGGGATTCCCTTCCCGCCAAGGGTGCCATTTTGCCTCTGTCTAATGATATGGCTAAGACGGCAAAAATAAAATACAGTAAAGAAGCAACTCCAAGGGGAGGAGGGAGGGTTATGAGGACTGATTCCTGCTGTCCCCAGAGAACACCTGTTACAAGTGAGTAACTATGCTTTTTCTGGGAACAAGCAGGAAGTCCTCACATATGGGACTCCCCAGCTAAGGCTATCGAGAACCTGTAAAAACACCATGGCGACCTGAAAAGGGTGAGCCGTGAGCTGCAGCAATTGAGTCCCAACTGAGAGACTCTTGCAAGACCCAAGTGTCTGTTGGAGAATCAGCATTCCGGTAGCCTGAACACAAAAGGGTCGAAGGACAGGAGTTGCCTACATCCCTAATAGATTATGGAGTACGGCCTGGCCGAAGGCGCTATCCCATCAGGACTCCCTCTCAAGGCAGTAGTTAGCTGCGAAGGCATGGACCGAAGACCAGGAGGCGGTCCGGCAGATTTCCGTCACAGGTACGGAATGCAGATTTGCCACGGAGGTAGCCATGGCCCTGACATGGTGTGCCTTGACCTGGTGACCCAGTGAGATCCCAGCCTGCTCACAGGTGAGGGCAATGTAGTCCGCCACCCAAGTGGACAGAGTTTGCTTGGTCACTGGAAGCCCAGTCGATCGGGGGTCATAGGAAACAAAAAGCTGAGGCGCTTTGCAGTGACCCTGACTGCGCTGCAGATAGGACAGGGCCCTCTTACAATACAGAGTATGGAGAACGGCCTGTGCATTGCCAGCATGAGGCCTCAGGAAGATGGGGAGGCACCACCTCCTGATTGAGGTGGAAGGGGGACACCACCTTTGGCAGAAACCTGGGGTGTGTGCGGAGCACCACCCTGTTCTTGTAGAACCCCATGTAGGGAAGCTCTGCCATCAGAGCTGGAGCTCACCGACATGAGTGCCACGAGAAAGACAACCTTCCAGGAGAGGTACTGTAAGTGGCAGGTAGCCAAGGGCTCAAACAGCAGCTTAGTGAGCTGTGAAAGCACCACGTTCAGATCCCACTACACCATTGGTGGGCAGACGGGGGGCTTAGACAACATGAGGCCCCATAGGAAACAAGATACAAGGGGCTGAGCCGAGAGGGGCTTTCCCTCAATGGAGTGGACGTGCGCCACAATAGTGCTCAGGTGCACCCTGACTGAGTTGGACTTCAATCCCACCTGGGGGACAGGTGGAGTAGGTACTGAAGTACCAGTTGCACCAAGCAGAACGGGTTTGTCCATCTCTCGGTGCACCACCCTGAAAAACGGCACCATTTAAAGGCGTACGCCCTTCTCGTGAAGGCCTTGCAAGAGGCAAGAAGGATGTCCTCCACATCTCGTGGGAGGTCGAAGAGAGCGAGAGCTGCCCTTTCAGCAGCCAGGCTGTGAGCGACAGGGACCCCAGGGTGCAGGAGAGAGCCCTCCTCCTGTGACAAAGATTCTAGGGCGCGGCCCAAGGGAATCAGAAACACCAACAGGCAGAGGTGGTGTGGGAACCAAGGATGCCTGAGCCACCTGGGGGCTATCAATATCAGTGGCACTCTGTAGTCCTTGACCTTGAAGAGGGTCCTGACAACCAGCGGTGTTGGCGGGAAGGTATAGAGAAGGCCTTCAGTCCATGGGATGAGGAACATATCCGCCGTCACCTGGGATGGGTGTGGCTGGTGGGAGCAGAAGCTGGGCAACTGTGTGTTGGCCAGCTTGACGAACAGGTCCACTAGAGGAATGCCCCAGAGCCAGAAAAGCTAGGAGGCTAATCTGGGGTCCAAACACCACTCGTGCAGCTGGAGGATGCTGCTCAGCTTGTCTGCCAGGGCATTCTGCTAGCCCAGGAGGTAGACTGCCAGCAGGAGTAGACTGCCAGCAGGAGCATCCTGTTGCAAGTCACTTCTCACCACACTCTTCAGTAGCATAATAACAGGCATTGACAACATCCGCCAAGGGTTCGTCCTTGCCTTCCTAGACATTGCAGCAGCGTTTGACTCCGTTAGCCATGAGTGCCTCCTTGAACGACTCAAGGAGAAGGGAATCACCGATAAAGCACTTGAGTGGTGTATGTCCTACCTTTCTGATAGATGGCAGCAGGTACGATCCAGCAATACATCATCTGATCCGTTCCACCAAAAACAAGGTGTTCCACAAGGGTCCTCCCTCTCCGCCCTGATGTTCAATATATACATGCAGCCTATCTGCAACCTGATCCAGTCCTTCAGTGTTAACTGCCTTATTTACGCTGATGACGTGCTGTTATACATGCCTTTTGCAACAGAGAAACCCAACCTCACACCTATAATAAACTGCATAAATGAAGTTTCTAACTGGCTGCAATCCCAAAACCTCAGGATCCAACACAAGAAAACGGAGGTTTTATTTATTACAAGAAATCGAAACTTCACTGCTCCGTCTTTCATTAAAGTGAAGGATGCAGATCCCCAGACCAAGCCCACTATCAGATACCTAGGCGTGACCTTAGACCAGCACTTGGATATGAAGGCGCACATAGGAAACATTGTAAGAGCGGTATACCATAAAATCCGATCCCTTAGACATCTAAGATCCCTGCTTGCACCTGACGATTTCAGAACCATCTATCAGGCACTCATCATACCGCATTTTGATTATGCAAATTCAATCCTGCAAGGTCTCCCTCAAGCCACCTTAAATCCACTTCAACTTGCAATGAATGCCGCAGCAAGAGTTCTACATGGCGCTTCTAGGAAAGACCATGTCACACTCATTCTTAAACATCTCCACTGGCTCCCAATACAAGGTAGAATCACTTACAAGACCTTACTACTTACATTCAAGGTTATTAAAGGGCTTTCGTCAGCATCATTGACTGAACTAATCCAGACAACTCCTCTCAATAGGGACAGAAGGTGAGTAACACTTAACACCCTGGTAGTCCCAAAACTAATAACACAATGCACCAAGGAAACAGTAGGCAGGGCCTACAATTTCTGCGCACCAAGGTACTGGAACAGCCTCCCTCTCGGCATCCGATCAATCCAGGACTTATTTCAGTTCAGAAAGGCCTTAAAACTTCACCTCTTCCTCCAGTTTTACCCAGAAGCCAATGTGGACGCTGCACCATCCTCACAAGCCTCTCAGAATCCCCTTGACTGAAGTCAAAAGAGTTCCCAATTATGTCTTAAATTGTAAATAGTTACCTGTTATCCAAGTTGCATTACCTGTTCAACTGTAAACACAAAGTACCATCGGAAATGTGTATTTTATTGTTCATTGTAAACCGCACTGATGCTGAATAGCGCAATATAAAAGAGACTCTAATAATAATAATAATAATATGAGCAGAGGGCCACCAGTTCCCGGCAAAGGGAGTACAACCTCGTGCCCACCTGCTTATTTATGCAGAGCACTGTGACTTGGTTATCTGTCTGGACAAGCACTGACTGGTGCTGGAGTCTGTAGCGGAAGGCTTGGAGGGCCAGAAATATGGCCCAGAGCTCCAAAAGGTTGATCTGCAACTGGCCTTCCGCCTGGGACCATCTACCTTATGTGCAGAGGTCCTTGTAGTGCGCACCTCAACTCAGCAGGGAGGCATCCGTGGTTAGGACCCTCTGGGCGGTGGGTGCTTGGAAAGGCATCCCCGTCTAAAGGTGTTGGGGAAGCTGCCACCAGTTGAGGTAGTCTGCCAGCTGGAGGGTCACATTCACCATGTCACTAAGCCTGCCCGTGGCTTGTGCCCACTGTGAGTGGAGGCACCACTGAACTGCTCTCATGTGCAGCCAGGCGTATGGGGTCACATAGACCATGGAAGCCATGTGGCCGAGCAGGCAGAGGAGAATGCAAGCGGGAACAGACTGGTGGTGCTGCACCTCCATGGCTAGGGCTCTAAGGCGTTCTGACCTTTCCAGAGGGAGGAAGACCTTGGCCTGGAGGGTGTCTAGCTGAGCCCCTATGAAATATAGGCACTGGGTCGAGGCGAGGTGGGACTTGGGGTAGCTGATGATGAACCCCAGATGCTGCAGGGTGTGGATGATGTGCTCGGTGGCATAGTGCACCTCTGCAGCTATGTCTCCCCTTATGATCCAGTCATCCAGGTAGGGAAAGACAAAGGCCCCTGGGAGACGAAGATGAAATGTGACCATTGCTAGGTACTTGGTAAAGATCCTTGGCGAAGAGGCCAGCCCTGTATTGGTAGTTACCTACTCCCATCACGAATCAGAGGTATTTTAGGTGGCTGGGTTGGATCAGGTCTAAGGATCATAGCCAGCCTCCCTGCTGGTGGTATGGCAGCAGTGTTCCAAGGGACAGCATCTTGAACGTCTCCCTCACCAGGAATCTGTTCATGTCCCACAGGTCTAGGATGGGCCTGAAGACCCCTGCTCATTTGAGAACAAGGAAATTTCTGGAGTAGAAGCCTTTGCCCCAGAGGTATTTGAGCACTGGCTCTACTGCCTTGTCCTTGAGGAGGCCTGCGAGCTCTGAGAGGAACAGAGCCTGGTGGAGGAGAGGCCTAAAAGGCTCTCCTGGAAAGTAAGAGGGTGGTGTCTGTTGCAGGTGGAAGAAGTAACCCTCCCTGACAACTTGCAGTACCCAGGAATCAGTGGTGATGGAGGACCATCTGTGGGCAAACAGAGCCAGACACCCTCCTGTGGGCTGTAAAGGACCTCCTGTGGGGAGGGAGCTCAAAAACTCACTCCAGGCTGGGCCAGGGCTGGCGCATGGGTCTTGGGGGTCTTCTGCTTGCAGGGGCTGTGCCCTTGCCCTTTGTGCTGCTGGTCTTGCTGCAGCATTGCCAAATCACCCCCTTTTTCCTCGGGAGGAAGGGCTTCTTCCCTGGGCCCTTTTTGTGGGGATGCACAGAGATCTTTTTAGAGAGTCTGGTCCTTGTCAGGAACTCAGTCTCCATTTCAGTCACTTTGTCTGCCATGGGTTTCCCGAAGCGATTCTCTCCAATAGAAGGAACATCGATGAGCTTGTCCTGAACCCATTGCTCGAGGTCAGGCGACTTCAGCCAGGCCTGGTGTCAGGCACCGATGCCCACGACGGCTACCCTGGCTAAGGATGCGAAGCTGTCGTATGCTGCTCGAGATAAGAACTTCGAGTACTCCTTGATCACAGAGGCCAGTGACTTGAACTGTTGGAGAGGTTCCTCATCGAGGCCTGCCGAGAAACCAGCAAGCTCCCTCGCCAGCTCTTTGAGATACATGCCGATGTATAATTCATAGGATTGGACTCTGCAGGCAAGTATTGAGCCCTGAAAGGTCTTTCGGCCGAGGGTCCAGGCCTCCCTACTGGGGGGTACCAAATGGCTCTTTTGACTCTTGAGTCTGTACATGACAGACTCTACGACCATCGAGTTTTGGGGGAAGCTGGGTCTTCTGGAACCCGGGGCTTTGGTGGACTCAGTACATGGAGTCAAGCCATCAGCTTACTATGGGCAACGATGCAGGTGTGTCCCACATATGGAGGAGGCGGCTTTCAAGGATCGAAGGGACGGGCACTGTGAGGGCTTTCTTCGGAGGGGCCTTGTACTGTAAAATCTCCAGTTCCTTTGTGCAGTGGTCCTCCTCTGCTTCAGTCTCAACAGCGAGCGCCTTAGCCATGTCCCGCACAAAGTCAAGGAAGGTGACATCCTCAGGCAGGAACGGCAAAATGACACCAGGGGAGATGGGTCAGTGGGCATGTCTGTGTCGCCGAGTCTGTCATCTGTCCTTGTCCTCTGTCTCCCAGTCGGACTCGAAATCCGAGGAAGAGTCCGAGGCTCCACAGTTCTCACAGTCATAGCCCACTATCTCTAGAGGACCTACAGTCTGAGCCATGGGCATTGGCCAGGGAGGACCGGTGCCCCGAGGAACAGGATCAGGATCTCATCTTCTGCCGATGGGTCTCTCAAGGATGGTGGCACGCGTGGATTGGCTCGACTTCCGGGGAAGCTCTTGATGTCAAGAGTCTGGTCGTTGGGGCGGATGAACTGGAGGAACCGGACATGAATGCCCACTGCTGGGCCACCAAGGCAGAGATACTGCGCTCCAAGGCCGCCATCATGGTCTCCATGCCAGTTGGTTCCGCAATCTTTGACATGGCACCGAGGGCTTTAGGCCCAGCGTCAGCTCTGTTGAGGAGGAGTCCTCAACAAAGATGGTCTTGGGGGTCCAAGACCAGTCACTGGCTGCAGACTCCTTCCAGGGGCAGCTTGTGAGGCCGCAGGACTCACGCCTGGAATGAGATTTTCCCAATTTCCCAGATCTGTCCTCTGGGGTAGTCTTTGAGGTTTCCACCTCTAGGAGGGTTCCCTCAGAGGACCCACGACTGTGGGACTAAGAGGCAGCCCAGGCATCGCGGGGCACCGAAGTACCAGAAGGGGCCCTGGAGCGTGGTGTTGCTGGAGACTCCAGCACAGAATCGGACTTGTAAAAAATATTTTCCTGCTGCAGCCGATGGCACTTGATGGCCTTTGTGGTCATCACCTTGCAAAATTCGCAGTCTGAGTTGTAGTGGTCTGGCCCTAGGCAACGGAGGCAGCAGTCGTGTGGATCAGTGAGGGACATCATCTTACTGCACCAATCACATTTTTTTTGAAACTGCTGGAGGACATTGGGAAAAAGGGGACCCTGCTACCCATGCATGGGTCCGAGGCCTGTGGCCAAAAAAGGGTGCAAATGCCGGTCAAGGAACACCTTGAGAAGAACAAAAAAGGACGAATCCGAGGAGCTGGTTTGGGGGCGGGAAAGGAACCGGCACGTGTACCAGATAAAATAAGATAAAAAAAGGCACTTTTCCAGGGGAAACTGGACAGACGTCTGAAGGGCTCTGCAGAAAAAAGAAGACTGAAGCAAGATGGCACCTTTGAGCGGAAAGCGGACCATGCATGCCTGGTGCATTTTCCAAAGGCTTTCTTTGAAAGTTGGAGAGATGCTTCCATGAGGACTCCATCAGCGCCGATGTCACCCATATGTGAGGGCTGACTTCCTGCTAGTTCCCGGAGAAATATTTTTTCACCGATTCTTACACCATGCCAATTTTAATTCCAGTCAATAAAATTTGTGGAGAATTATTTTGCCTCCAGAAAGACAGACATTCTCAACTCTATGTATAATTCTGTCCCACTTCCATTGACTGGAAAGAATAAAACGTGTAGATACTCACCTGTAGCAGGGGTTCTCTGGGAACAGCAGGAATCAGTCCTCACATATTGGCGACATCAGCATCGACAGAGCCCACAAGATAATCTCTCCCCAGCTTTCGAAGAAAGCCTTTGGGAGATCAACCACGCATATGTGGTCACCTTCTCGCCCAAGGGAGTCATTTTCCTCAGTAAGACAACATAACTTAATAAAGCTCAAAAGAAAAACAATTCCATGAGGAGGAGGGAAGGTTGTGAGGACTGATTCCTGCTGTTCCCAGAAAGCCTGCTACAGGTGAGTAACTATGCTTTCTCCAGGAAGAAGCAGGAAGTCAGTCCTCACATATGGGACTGCCCAGCTACAGGCTACCAAAAAACCTGTAAATAGTCATGGGCGACCCAAAAATCGAACAGTGAATGGCACTTGAAAGACACTGATGAGCCCCAAGGATCAGGGTACAACCTCAGCATCTGCAAAAGAATAGACTCTCCAGTAGCCTGGACACACAGAAGGGCTGGAGGAAAGGAGTTGCATTAATCCCAAAATAGGTGTCAAAGAACGGCCTGGCCGAAGGCACCGCCACATCAGGAGGCCTCCTCGAGGCAGTAGTGAGCTGCGAAGGTATGGAATGAGAACCAGGTGGCCACTCAAAAGATCTGACAGGGAGACGGAGCGTAGGCTAGCCATGGAGGCTGCCATAGCCCAAACGTTATGGGTCATCACCACTGTTCCCTCTAAGCTGTGCGCGTGTGCGCGCGCACACACCTCGCCGAGTGAGCGCACATACTTTACAACAGAGCGCACAGAAATTACGGCTCTGATTCTGATAGAAAACAACACAGACGTCTTAAAATTTAAAAGTTATGATTGTAATTACTAGAAATTTCCCGCTTCATTTAGTAATTGTCTATTTTCATTTAATTTGATTAAAATCAATGTGGTGTACATACTGTATTCTGACGTGTAGTCAAATTTTAAAGTATATAACTCCGAGTGTTGTTATGTGGCGCACAAAAATTTAACCTTCCTTCAAAAGCTGCACACAGCTGATATTTTATGCGCACACAGCCTACAGAAAATTAGAGGGAACATTGGTCATCACATGATGCTCCAGAGAAAGGCCAGCTTGTCCATAGGCGAAGGAAATGCAGTCAGCCACCCAGGTAGAAAGGGTGAGCTTAGAGACTGCCACGCCCAGTCTGTTGGGGTCATAAGAAACAAACAGTTGAGAGTACTGGCAATGAGCCTTCGTCCGATCACGGTAAAAGGTCAAGGCCCGTTTACAATCCAAGGTATGAAGAGAGGGCTTCTGCTCTTGAGTGCAGCTTTGGAAAGAAGGTGAGAAGAACCACCACCTAGTTGAGGTAAAAGGAAGAAAACACCTTAGGAAGAAACTTGGAGTGCATGCTGAGAGTCACCCTGTTTTTATGAAACCTAGTGTAAGGGGTGCGACACCCCAGTGCTTGCAGTTTGCTAACCCTGCACGCTCACATCAGCGCCACCAGGAATACTACCTTCCACAAAAGGTACTTGGGGTGACAAGAAGCGAGTGGTTCAAAAGTAGGATGAATGAGCTTACCCAGAACCACATTAAGGTCCCAGGCCACCGCCGACAAGCAAATGGGATGTCGCGAGAGCAAAAGGCCCCGCATGAAGCAGCCAATGAGAGGATGAACTGACAGGGAACGCAGGTCCACTGCATGATGGTAGGCTGCCGGGGCACTCAGGTGTATGCTGATGGAACTGGACTAATCCAGCTTTGAAGAAGTGCAGAAGGTACTGCAGGATCACCCGACTGGGACAGGAGAATGGATTGAAACCTCTATCTGCACACCAGACCAAGAACCTGCAACATTTGAAGGCGTATGCTCGTCTGGTGGAATCCTTTTGGGACGCGAGGATGCCCTCAATGTCCCTAGGCAAGTGGTGTTGAGCGAGGGCTATCCTTCCAGCATCCACGCTGTCAAAGTCAACAACTTGAGAATGGGATGCAGGAGGGTCCCTTTGTTCTGAGATATCAGACCTGGGGCAGAAAACAGAGAAATGGGTAGCATCTGAGAAAGGCGGAGCAGCCGTGGATACCACAGCTGCTGGGGCTAGCATGGGGCAATAAAGCACAGTTACTTACCTGTAACAGGTGATCTCTGGGAAGAGCAGGAATTAGTCCTCACATATGGGTACGTCGGAACCGACGGAGCCTGCGCGGGAAAGCTCCCCAGCTTCCCAGAAAGGAAGCTTTTGGGGCCTCCCACAGCGCACGCGCGCTGCCTTCCCGCCTTCCTGACCAACTCTCTTCAGTTCAAGTTTAAAGCTGAGACAATAGAGAGAGGAAAGGAAAGAGAGAGAGAGAGAGAGAGAGAGAGATACAACTCCTAGGGGAGGTGGGTGGGTTGTGAGGACTAATTCCTGCTGTTCCCAGAGATCACCTGTTACAGGTAAGTAACTGTGCTATCTCCAGGAACAAGCAGGAATGAGTCCTCACATATGGGGACTCCCTAGCTAAGATGCCAGGGAAATCCCCCCCCCCCCAAGGGTTCCTCATTTTCCTATGGATCTCAGGCATCTATTCAGGGAAGGTGGGCAGGAGTTGTTTAAGAATGGAACAGGTGTCTGAGGACAGCCTGACCAAACAAGGCATCCCGGCGGGAGTCCTTGTCCAAGCAGTAATGGGCTGTGAAGGTATGAACCGAGGCCCAGGTGGCTGCTCGACAGATCTGATCAATGGATACAGAATGAAGATGAGCCATAGATGTGGCCATGGCTCTCACATTGTGAGCTGTGACATGGCCTTCCAGAGAAAGGTTCTTACTCTGGTAAGCAAAAGAAATACACTGAGCAATCCAATTGGACAGTGTTCTTTTTGAGACTGGAAGTCTGAAATGAGAAGGATCAAAAGCAACAAAAAGTTGAGAAGACTTTCGATGTTGCTGTGTCCTGTGGAGGTAAAAGGCAAGAGCTCTTTTACAGTCTAGAGTATGAAGGTTCCGCTCTGCATTGGATGCATGAGGAGCTGGAAAAAAGACAGGTAAATATACCTCTTGATTAAGATGAAAAGGTGAGACCACTTTAGGCATAAAGTGGGGATTTGTCCTAAGGACTACCTTATCATGATGGAACCTTGTATAAGGTGGATTAGCCACTAAAGCCTGCAGTTCACTGATGCGGCGAGCAGAAGTGATTGCAATAAGGAAAATGACTTTCCAGGAAAGGAATTTCAAGGAGGTAGTGGCTAAGGGTTCAAAGGGTGGCTTCATAAGCTGACCAAGAACCACGTTTAAGTCCCATGCCACCGGAGGAGGCCGAATGGGAGGCTTAGTTAAAGTTAGACCTCTCATGAATCTTGCAATAAGAGGATGAGAGGAAACAGATTGTCCATTGATAGGCTGAAGAGATGCTGCAATAGCACTCAAATGGACCCTTACAGAATTGGTTTTAAGTCCTGCATTGGAAAGATGCAGGAGATATTCGAGTAAAGAATTTAAAGGTAGTGCTAGAGGGTTAAGACCCTTATCAGCACACCAGATAGAAAATCTTTTCCATTTAAAAGCATAAGAACGCCTGGTGGAAGGTTTCCTAGATGCATGGAGGATATCCTGCAATTGTTGAGAAAGATTGAAGTCTTGAAGGTCTAGGCCTTCAGTAACCAAGCTCTGAGGTGAAGGGATTTGGGGTTTGGGTGCCACAAAGTCCCCTCCTCTTGAGACAGAAGGTCTGGAGCAGCTCCCAGATCCAGGGAGGGTGCCTGGGAGAGATGCAGAAGTAGAGGGTACCACACTTGGCGTGGCCAGCGTGGAGCTATGAGGATCATAGATCCTTGATCCCTCTGAAGTTTGAATAGAGTCTTGGGAATCAAGGGAATGGGTGGAAAGGCATATAGGAAGGCCTGACCCCAATGAAGGAGGAAGGCATCCTTGGCCTGAGCTCCCTGACACGGAATCCTGAAACAGAACCGGGGAAGTTTGGCATTGTACGGACTTGCAAAGAGGTCTATGTCCGGGGTTCCCCATTCCTGAAAGATTCTGAGTACCTGATCCATGTGCAGGGACCATTCGTGTGGAAGCAGAACTCGACTGAGTCTGTCTGCCCAAGAGTTTTGGATTCCTGGGAGGTACACTGCCAGGAGATGGATCTGATGCTCTCTGGCGAAGGCCCACAGTTTTAGAGCTTCGTTGCAAAGCGACAGAGAGCCAGTCCCTTCTTGTTTGTTTATGTAGAACATGGCTACTTGATTGTCGGTATGAACAAGGACTGTCATGTTGATGAGGAGGGTATGAAAGACCTTGAGAGCAAGGAAAATTGCTCGCAGCTCCAAAAGGTTGATATGAAGGGTGGTCTCCTGTGGAGACCAAGTGCCCTGAGTGGAGAGGTCTTGGAGATGAGCTCCCCAACCTGCTTGGGAGGCATCTGTAGTGAGAGTTGCTTGGGGTAACAAAGGTTGGAAGGGGGCCCCCAACAACAGATTTTGAGTGGATATCCACCATTGGAGAGACCAAAAAAGACGTTTTGAGGTTGCTATTTGGTCCGAGAGAGCTCCTGATGCTTGTGTCCACTGGGTGGACAGAGTCCATTGAGCTGCTCTCATATGTAGGCGTGCATAAGGCACCACATGAACTGTGGATGCCATGTGGCCTAGCAGTTGTAGCATCTCCCTGGCCGTCAAGTGGCTTTTGGACTGAACTTGAGAGGCCAAGTGCACTAGACGGTGGCAACGGGCCTGAGGAAGATAGGCCCTTGCAGTGGTGGTATCTAGCCAGGCCCCTATGAATTCTAGGGACTGAGTAGGGGTGAGTTGAGACTTTGGCAGATTGATGACAAGTCCCAGATACTGCAGTATGCGTCTGGTGTGGTCCAGGGAAGTCTGAGCCTCGGACTGAGATGGAGCTCTGATGAGCCAGTCGTCCAGGTATGGGAAGACAAAGATTCCCAGAGTGCGTAGAAATGCAGCTACTATTGCCATGCATTTGGTAAATACCCTTGGAGCAGAGGCTAGACCGAAGGGAAGGACTCTGTATTGGAAATGTTTTCCCTGGAACAGAAACCGTAGGAATTTTCTGTGGGTTGGATGGATGAGTATATGTGTGTACGCATCTTTGAGATCTAGAGAACAAAGCCAGTCCTGACTCTGTAGGTATGGAAGGAGAGTGCCTAGAGAAAGCATCTTGAATTTCTCCTTGTATAGGAATTTGTTCAATTCTCTGAGATCCAGAATGGGTCTGTACCCCCCTGTTTTCTTGGGAATGAGAAAATAAGGGGAGTAAAAACCTGACCCTTGTTGAGGAAGAGGAACCTCTTCTATTGCCTTTTGGGCGAGAAGAGTGGTCACCTCCTGGCCCAACAGGTACAGGAGAGAAGGGGGAGAATTGAATTGTCTCACCATGAAATGGGGAGGAAGGCTGGAGAAATGTAGTTTGTAGCCCTCTTTGATGATAGAGAGGGTCCACGGTTCTGATGTGATTTGTTCCCATCTGGGAGCAAAATGAGTTAACCTTCCTGGAATGGTGAGAGGTTCTGGTTGTTGCAGAGCCAGAAAGGTTAAGTTCTCTAGAATCAAGTCAAAAACCCTGAGGGGGTTGGGACTGCTGGATTGTAGCAGCCCCTGTAGACTTTGTTCTGGCCTGTTTAGTTTGCTGCCGCTTAGGAGCAAAGCGAACTTGGGAAGATTGCTGGCCAGTATTTGTGGAAAATCTGGTCTTTTTATAGAAAGGTTTCTTAAAAGGTTTTTTCTTGGCAGGGGTAGAGGTAGAAAGTCTATCTAAAGCAGCATTCTCTGCATCCATTTGAGTGGCTTTGATTTGCCACTCCTTGCCAAACAGATTTTCACCTGTACAGGGCAGATTGCCCAAGCCTTCTTGTACCCAGGGTTCCAAATCAGAGGCCTGGAGCCAAGCCAGTCTGCGAGCAGCTATGGCAATGCCAGAGGCTCTGCTTGCCCCCTCAAAAGAGTCAAAGGCTGCTCTGTTGGAGAACTTTGAAACATCTTGAGTTTGCTTTAGCAAAAGAAGGAACTCCTCTTGCTTATCCTCTGGGATAAAGGGGAGAAACTGACGTATCTTTAATGCAATCTCTTTCAAAAACATGCCCATATAGAGGCTGTATGAATTGATTCTGGCAATAAGCATGCTAGCTTGGAAGATTTTTCTCCCAAAAGCATCCAGAGTCCTACATTCTCTTCCTGGAGGGGTAGAAGAGTGCCTTTTGGTACTCTATCTTTTTCATAGCAGACTTCACCACAATAGAGTGGTGAGGAAGCTGAGTCTTTTGAAAACCAGGAGAAGGAGGAACCCGATACATGGTGTCCAAACGTCGAGAATGTGGAGATGTGGGAGGCTCCTCTCACCCTAAGTCCATCATGTGTTCTTGAAGAATTTCATGTATGGGTAAGGTGGCTGCCTCTTTGGGAACCTTAGAGTATCCTAAAATATCCAATTTTTTTGCTCTAGGTTCCTTTTCAGAGGATACAGATATGGAAAGTCCTTTAGCTACTTCAATAATGAAGTCTTGAAAGGACAATCCTCTGGAGGAGACATTCTCCTTTTTGGAGAAGAGGGCTCCTCAGGAAGAGTAAAAGAGACGTCAGCAGAATCATCTGATGTATCAGAATCTTCAGAGGATTCAAAGTATCGCCTATTTGCTTCCAGAGATCGATACGCGTACCGATCGGTATCGACTTTGGGCGTACCGGGAATCGAAGCGGTATCGAGGAAATCTCCGGAACCGGAGACCGGAACTGGCATGCTACTGGAAGTAGATGCTCTGGGTACCGGTATCGGTTGCGGTAGCAGAATCGGAGTCGGAACCGATTGTCGCGGTACCGATGGCGTTGCAGCATTAATGAAAGCCAGTAAGGCCTGCTGCATGGATTGTACCGTAGTACCCATAGTCGCCACAACTGCCTGGATGTCGGTACCGGTGTTAGCCGGTACCCCAGAGCAGTCTAACAGGAGATCGGTCGAGGCCGTGCCATCAATGTCTACCTGTAACCCCATAGGAGGAGCTTTGGAAGCCGGAGCTTCCCGCCGGGATTGTTTGGCTGGGGCAGGGTCCTCAGAGTCAAATACAAGGGCCTCTCGCTGTTTAGGGGGAGATTTGCCTTTTGAGGACTTGCCTGAAGAATGTTTGGTTACCTGAGATCCGTCAGGAGAAGAAGACCTGGAGGATGTTGATGCTGGAGTATCGGTAGAAAACAGCATATGAAACTTAGCTGCTCTGTTCTGTAAGCCCCTTTTGGACATCAGAGAGCAGGATGGACAATCCGGAATGGAATGATCAGGCCCCAAACATTTAAGACACCACTCATGGGTATCTGTGACTGAAATAGTACCGGTACACTTGGTGCATTTTTTAAAACCAGAAGCTGTTTTTTCCATGAGGGAGACCTGAGAAGGCCTAGAGGCCTCACAGAAAAAATACACCAAGTGAAGAAAAAGTAATTATTATTATTATTATTTTTTTTTTTAAATAAACGAAAAAAGACCGGCGGTACCGGTCCGGAATCGGGGAAGGCAGACACGCGGTCAAAGAAACAAATTAAAATAACAATTTCTTCAGCGGTGACAGGAACACGACCTGCTGGCTCCACGGAAAAAGAAGAACTGAAGAGAGTTGGTCAGGAAGGCGGGAAGGCAGTGCGCATGCGCTGTGGGAGGCCCCAAAAGCTTCCTTTCTGGGAAGCTGGGGAGCTTCCCCGCGCAGGCTCCATCGGTTCCGACGTACCCATATGTGAGGACTCATTCCTGCTTGTTCCTGGAGATAGATCATTGCGGCCCCGTCTATCTGGACCTTGAAGAGGGTCTTGGCCACCAGGGGCATGGGCAGATAAGCATACAGCAGGCCCTCTCCCCAGTGGAGGAGAAACTTAACTGCCACAAGAATCCTGGAGCAGAACCTCAACAGCTGAGCATTGTGCGGGCTGGTGAAGAGGTCCGCCGCCGGGTTGCCCCGCTTGCAGAAGAGGTCCCGCGCCACTGGGGGGTTGAGGGCCCACTCGTGAGGCTGCAGCACCCTGCTGAGCCGGTCTGTCAGCACATTTTCCTGCCCCGGGAGGTAGAAGGTCCGGAGGAGCATACCCTGCCAATTTGCGAAATTCCAGAGTCTGATTGCCTCCCAACAGAGGAGGTAGGACCCCATTCCACCCTGTTTGTTGATGTAGAAGAGTAAATTAGACTTACCTGCTAATTGTTGTTATATAGTTGGATGATCAAAGAGATGAAGATGTTCAGTCTCCAAAGCTGCTGGTGGAGGTTCACAACTCTATGGTTCCGGGACTGGACTAGAGGGACGCTAAGGAACATTGCCACCTGATTGTCCATTCGAACCAGGACAACCTGATTTGCCAGATAGTGCTGGAAGACTCGCAGGATGTTTGCAATTGCTTGGAACTAGAGGAAGTTGATTTGGAACTGGCTCTCCTCCAGTGACCAGAGACCTTGGAACTGAAAACCATTCCCAATGGGCTCCCCAGCCAAGTTTGGAGACATCAGTGGTGAGGACCTGATGATGTGGGGGATCTTGAAAGGGGAGCCCCGTCAGAAGGTCCACCAGGCAAGGGAGCGGGAGAGCAGCAGGGTGACCTGTACCTTATCCGACAGGCGCCCCATCACCTGCTTCTACCGAGTACATGTGGAGATGGGCCAAGGGTGTGACATGGACCGTCAAGGCCATGTGCCCCAGGAGGTGGAGCATCTGCCGAGCTGAGACAATCTGAGAAGACTGGACCTTCTCTGCCAAGACGGAGAGATGCTCAGCCCTGTCGAGTGGAAGAAAGGCCAGGCCCTGAGTGATATCAAAGGGTGAGGAACTCCAAGCACTGGGTGGGATGCAAGTGGGATTTGGAGATTACCATGAAACCCAAAGTCTCCAGGAACTGGATGGTGTGACATAGAGCCTGTTGAAACCCATTCCGAGGACCATCCCCTTATTGGCCAGTCGCCCAGGTAAGGGAGGGCAAACTTGCCCTGCAGCCAAGCCATAGGAAGGTGGCGACCACTGCCAAGCATTTTGTGAATACCCTGGGAGCGGACACCAAACTGAATGGGAGGACCCGGTACTGGTAGTGACACCCTCCGACCACAAAGCAGAGATACTGCCAGTGCAAGGGGTGGGTCAGGATGTGGATGTAGGCATCTTTGAGATTCAAAGAGCATAATCAGTCTCCTCGATGGAGGTAAGGCAGCAACATTCCAAGGGATACCAACTTGAACTTTTCCTTCACTAAGAGGCGGTTGAGATCCCGTAGGTCCAGAATGGGTCGCAACCCGCCCATCTTCTTGGGAACCAGAGTAGAACCCTGTGCCCCTTTGAGGCAATGGGATGAGCTCCACTACCCTGTCAGTGAGAAGAGCCGTGAGCTCCCTTTGAAAGAGGCCCCGATGGTTGGGATTCAGAGGAAGTTCCCCTGGGAAGAATGAGGGTGGCATCTGGTGGAAGTGAAGGAAGTAGCCTTCTTTTACCACCTGAAGCACCCAGGTGTCTGTGGTAATGCTGGGCCGCTGGTCTGCAAAGAAGGTGAGACGTCCCCCTATGTGCTGAGGTTCCTGATCTCCCATGAAAAAAGGTGCTATGTCCTGGAAATTAACCCCTCCGCCCCAGGTGGCAGCACAGGCGCTGCTTTGGGTTTGGGGGCTTTAGGCCTATGGAGGGGGGGGGCACCCTTGGATGGTTGCCCCTGCGGAGGAGCTGTATAGGACTGATAGGCCTGATGTGGGTAAGTTTCATAGACCTTCTTCTTCAGGTAGGACTCTTTCCCCGAAGCCTTCCATCGGGAAGGATCAGTAGTCTTCTGAGAGAGTCTGGTTCTGGTCATCAGTTCTGTCTCCAACTCGGTGGCTTTGTCCATCATGGGCTTGTTGAAGAGATTGTCTCCTCAGCAGGGGAAAATTGACCAACTTGTCCTGAACTCATTGATTCAGGTCTGAGGACTGTAGCCATGCCAGACGGTGGGCACTAATGCCTACCACAGCCTCTCTTGCCACAGACCCGAAGACATCATAGGCCGCTCGAGTCACATACTTAGAGCTCTCCTTGACCGTCGACACCAAGCCCCTGAAGCGCTGTAAATGGTCATTAGACAGCCCAGCTGAGAACCCAGCGAGCTCCTTCACCAGGTCTCTCAGATACATGCCCACGTATAGCTGGTAAGCCTGGATATAGGCCACAAGCATTAAGCTCTGGAAACACCTCTTACCAAACCCATCCATGGTGAGGGCTTCCCAACCCGTGGGCACCAAGGAGTGCATCTTCTGGATCTTAATCTGGAGCACGGTCAGCTCCACCACCATGGAGTTATGTGGTAATTGTTTTTTTTCAAAGCTGGGACTCTTGCGGACCCAACACATGGAATCAAGCAGCTTGCTCACAATAAGAACCATAACCGGTGTTTCCCACATCCTGAAAAGGAGGTGCTCCAAGATGGGGGGCACTGGCATTGTTATGGCTTCCTTGGGAGGAAAGTCATACTGAAGTACGTCCAGGTCCTCCAGCCAAGGCTCCTCTTCTGCCTCGATGGTGAAGGCGAGGGCCTTGCCCATGTCCTGGATGAAGTCCAGGAAGGACAGGTCCTCTAGCGGAGACCTCTGATGCTCCTGAGGAGAAGGGTCCAATGGAATGTCCCAATGCTGAGTGGTATCAGGGGACTTGTCATCAATCTCCCATTCTGAATTGGAATCAGAATGGAGCTCGAAGCGCTAGCAGGAATTGCACTGGTGCAGTCGGGGACGAGGATGGCACCCGGTGTTCCCGGCGGTTCGATCCCAAAGCACTGAGTGGAGAAACCCGTAGGCATGGACCAAGACTGGGATCAGTCATTGGACTTGGCCCACAGCGCATGTCATTCCAAGACAGGATGCATCTTCTCCGGTGAGGCCCTCACAGTAGAGAAGCCAGTTGCCGGCCCCGTGGAATCAGAGGGAACCGGACCAGGGGTCTTCTGGCTCACCAAGAAGACAGCCAGGCTATATTTATTTATTTTATTTATTTACATTCTCTTATATACCGTGCTATTCTGCATTAGTGCGGTTTACATTGAACAAACTGAAATTACATTGAACAGGGCATTATAACTTGGAGATAACTATTTTACAGGGAACATGGGCTATGGAGGGTTAAGTGGCTTGCCCAAGACCACAAGGAGCACCTGTGGGACTAGAAACCCCAGTCCTTCCGGCCCAAGGTTGCTGTCCTCTAGTGGGATTTGAACCCCCGACCTTCTGGCCTGAAGTACCTTGCCCCAACCACTAGGCCACTCCTCCACTCCAGGGATATGTTCCAGGGATGCCATTCTGGCCTAAAGACCCGAAGGTTCCACAGCCAACAGCATGGGTACCGAGGGTATTGGTCCCAATGCCAGTTCCCTCAGTGGGGACTCAATGATAGTGATCGCCTAGTAGCCTGAGGGTGATCCTTCAAGGGGGTGGGAACCGCTTCCCACAGAGGCAGTTTCAAGGGCCTGTCCTGGCCATCACCCTTAGAATCCCAGAGGACTGCAGTGCTGATGCTCACGGGTCTTATCCACAGCAATGACATCACCTCCCCCCCCCCCCCGATGAGGACAAAGTCCACTCCTTCCAGGGGCCGCATTCCAACGGTCACCAGTCCGATGCTCTGCAACCTCGGAGCTCCGAGAGAGCTCAATAGCCACTGGGGTCAGAGTCCTCCACAGCTGCTCCCAAGGGCATTGATTTCAAAGCAGATGAAGGGCAGAGGTTGAGCACTTGGGGCCAAACGGCATCTCCTTCTGCCGTTCACAATTCTTATGCCCCTTGCTCATCATCTGAAGACAGTGCAGGCAAGAGGAGGCATTGTGATAGGCCCCGAGGCATTGAAGACAACTGTGGTGGTCCATGATGGACATGGTCCTGCCATAGTGAGCGCACTTCTTGAAATCACTAATCAAGGACATAGCAGGAAAGATGGCCCCTGCGAGGTCAAACTCCAATTTCCTGATTAGTAGGGCCTGAGAGTCAAAACCCGCGCACTGAAAAAGAGGTACCCAAGAAAAACATAATGTTGAGGTAGCGACAGTTCCGGGACTGCTAGAAGGTGATGGTATGCAACCGAGAAAAAAGCGAGAAAAACCAAAAATAATTTACCGCAAAAGACAACTTTTTTTCCCCGAGGTGCAGATGGTATGTCTGGTGGGCTCTACAGAAAAGTGATGACTGAGGGAAAATGGCACCCTTGGGCGGCAAGGTGACCACACATGTGTGGTTAATTTCCCAAAGGCTTTCTTTTAAAGTTGGGGAGAGATTACTCTGCGAACTCTGTCGGTGCCAATGTCACCCATATGTGAGGGCTGACTTCCTGCTTGTTCCCAGAGAAAGTCAGTTACAAAGACGAGACTCTGGGGGCATTCCTGGGTCATGGTTTAGCTTTGCTTCTGGTGCTTATATTCAATGCTGGCTAGCCAACGTTATCCAAATAACTTTAGAATGGATACTTGGCTGACCAGAGTTAAATGGGCAACTATAGATGTATTTGTATTTGTATTTGGGCAACTTTAGATGTAAATGTATTTGGGCTGAACAATAATAAATTTAATCAGAATCTACAGTCAAACCCTATTAAACTAAGGAGTGAAGGTTTTCCTGAGTATTGTTTTAGAGACCTTCCCAAATTTATTTATTTATCTATTTATTTACTTTTATATACCGTGCTCTTTGAAATCAGTGCGGTTTACATAAAACGAGAACAGTTTACATTGAATTTAAAGTTCATAACTTAATGAGTTTTGAATCCTGATCTGCTTGGTCTCCACCTATGTGTTTCCTTACCATTCTCCTAGATATATCTTAGTCCCCCAGTTATGTTATCTGTCAGCTCTGATGAGGAAGGTCTGTGTCTATATGTTTCTGTACAGTGCTAGTAGTACTAGACTCCCTCGAACTCAGATCCTGTCTGGATTATTAAAGATTCCTGAGTCTCCAAACCTATGCTCACCATTACAAGACTTGTGTACTCTGAATCCTCAAAGAAACTCCCTACTAATTTCAAACTAACATGAATCCCTCTCTGTTGTATCTCCAGCCTTACAAACACTGTTACCAGGCAGACACTGACCACACACCAACAATTAGCAAATTCCATTTCTATTCATCATTAGTATTAAAAAAAAACATACGTATGTATATGTGTATGTGTATAGTGTAGTTACTCACCTGTAAAAGGTGATCTCCACGTACAGCAGGAATCAGTCTTCACATATGGGTGACGTCGGCACCGACTGAGCCCGTCGCGAGAACACTCCCCAGCATCCAATAGGAATGCTTTGGGGAGTGTTCCTCCACACATGCGTGGCTGCCTTCCCACCTTCCCTTCAGGGCTCCTCAGTAAGGTGAATAGCGGAGAAAAAGAAAAATGTAGAAACAAATATGGAAAACAACTTGAAGGGAGGTGGGTGGGATGTGAAGACTGATTCCTGCTGTTTCCAAAGATCACCTGTTACAGGAAAGCACAGTTACTTACCTTAACAGGTGATCTCTGGGAACAGCAGGAATAAGACTTCACATATGGGTACGTCGGTACCGACGGAGTCTGCGCGGGAACGCTTCCCAGCGTCCAATCAAAGAGCTTTTGGAAGCATCCCACCACGCCTGCGTGCTGCCTTCCCGCCTTTCCCAACTGCCTCTCCTCAGTTAAGTTTTAAAGCTGAGACAAAGAGAGAGAGAGGAAAGGAAAGATAGAGAGATACAACTCCTAGGGGAGGTGGGTGGGTTGTGAAGACTTATTCCTGCTGTTCCCAGAGATCACCTGTTACAGGTAAGTAACTTTGCTATCTCCAGGAACAAGCAGGAATGAGTCTTCACATAGGGGACTCCCAAGCTGAGATGCCTGGAATCCCAGCATGTCATAGACTGGAACATGCTATCCCCCACAACACCAGGCATCCTGAGGATGGAGGGTAGGAGTTGAAAAAGAAAGGCGCTGTGGAACAGCTAACCTAGCATAGGACTGCAGACAAGGAGTTCATGTGTGGATGATAATCATCATCAATGATATTGAAAGAAATATTGCAATATGGACCTCACCTAACAGGATTACACAGCAGTAAGGATGTTCATGGGATCTACTGGGGACCCAGTAGAGGAACCTCAAGAAGGACCTCACTGTGAAGTGGAGGTAGTAAACCTGTAGGAAAAAAACAGTGGAGGTCAGATTCCTGAAAAGTAAGAGGGAACCCCAGTAATAACTGGGGTAGTACAAAGACGGTGGGCCTTCAGCGGAAGGCTTTATGACAAAAAGCCGAACTCTTTTGGCAACAGAATAACTCACCCTCAGGAGCAAAAAGAGAAGGCTGACCGATTTGGACAAACAGGCACAGTCCTTGTGGGAGGAAAAGGTATGGAAACCCCTTGTATCCCAAAAGAAGACAAATGCCTGAGGCATTAGAGCCCGTGATTAACTGAAGAACCGCAATGACTCTCCTAACTGGAGTCAGCTAGGAGAGATACTGGAACATGGAGAGCTTCAGAGGTACCTAAACCTTAAGGTTATGGTGGAAGTTGTTAACTACCACAGAAAGTGGTTGTGCGTGTAGAACTCCAAACATGCTGGATAGCATAGGTATGGGTAAAGCCCATCTGTCAGAATCATATAGCTATATGAGCCTAGACAGTCAGGTAGATAAATATGCAGATACATATCTATCGATAAAAATGAGATGCCATGCTGACCTGGTTAAGGGCAAAAAGGTATCATGCGTTCTTACCATGAGGACGAGATGCAAGGAGAAAAAGCATATTCCTGATTGGAAATACTATGGACCAAAGCAAGAAATTGGCAACTCCTTAAGCTTTCACGTAAGAGAAGGCCTATGTCCTTTATATTAAAAAGGAGATCCTTTCTAGTCATGGGAGACATGACTGAAAAAGCCTTTTCCAGCCATCTAGGATAGCTGTTGGAGAAAAAAAACCCCATGCTCTCTAGCAAGGGCCCATAGTGGAGAGCTTCTCTGTAGGATTGCAGAGAGCATGATGCAGGAGAATGAGGAGATAGAACTGGCTACTGGAGAGCCAGTACCTATGTCAACTATGCTGCCAAACCCAGGGGAATGGAGATGGCAGAAAGAGAAGACAATCCAACAAGCTTGTAGTGACAAAAATTTCCAAGACAGATGACAGCACTGACTTGGAGCCACTACTAAGACCAGACAGAATGTTAGTGGAGGACAAATCTGGTTGCTGGTGGACAAGAACCAGTGGTCCAAACATTAAGGCTCCTGCATTGGCAGCTGCTTGCCAGACAGCAGAAAGAATGTTACTGTTTAAAAACAGAAAGAACAGACAGAACAGGAGTAGAAAACTCTGGACATGTCTGATGAACTGCTTTAAAGCAAGATTGAAAGAGGAGTCAACTCAGAGAAGAGAACTCCGCACTGGAAAAGTAACAAAACTAGAGAGGCTGAAGAAAAAGCCCTCCAGTGAAGCAATACCGCTCTTACAGAGGAAAAACCTGGTAGGAGGGTAAAGAGAATGGAGCTGAAGAAGACTTACAAAGTAGTAAGTCTATAGAAAGGAAAAAAAAGACATGCTGCCACAGGAAACTATCGTTTGATAGTGGTTAGACCTCTTTCCCTAGCAGGAAGGAGAACCCTGTGACCTAGAAGCATGAACATCCTGACAGCTCATAGAACATAGAAAGAATGGATGTCTTTTGGGAAGAGATCCATGTTTAGGATTTAGAATGACAGCAGTGGATTGCCTCTATTGAGAAGAAGCAACTGCAGATTCTAACCCCAAGAGTCACAAGCATCTGATGGAGATTGATCAGAAAACCTGTGGTTGCTGGGTTTGCTGAGCCTGGTGAGAGGTTGAATTCTGCAAACCAGGAAGATGCTTCCCTTGTTTGGGAACATCTGTATGATGGGCAGATGATGCATAAAACCTTCTCCTACGGGAAGAAAGGTTTGGCAGGACATTTCCTACCTACTGGGACAGAAGAAGGTGCAGAACAGCCCCTAGGAACAGGTAAGTCAGTGGACAACTGAGTAACCTGACGTAAAGACTCCTTGTTGAAAAGATTGTCTCCAGTGCAAGGAGTATGTCCCAGTCTTTGCTGTGCCCATTTGTCCAAGTCTGAAGCTTGGAGCCAGGCTCTACGTCGTGCCCCTATAGTTATAGCAGAAGTCCTGCTAACAGACTCAAAAGAGTCTAGGGAAGCATGAGTAAGAAACCAAGAGATATTCTGAAGATGCTTGAGCAGTGAAGAATAGCCTGCACTCTTGGACTCTGGAAGGGAAGGAGTCAAAAGATGTAATTGCTTTGTGACCTCCTCAAGAGACAGACTCATATAAAAAATATATCAGAGAATTCTTACAGAAAGCATAGATGTCTGAAAGGTTTGACATCCAAAGGCATCTAGTGTCTTAGACTCACGACCTGGCGGATAAGAAGAGTGCTTTTTCTTACTCTCTACCCGCCTCATTGCTGATTCCACTACTATGGAATGATGAGGAAGTTGAGTCTTTTGAAACCCTGGAGAGGGGGGCACCTGATATAAGAGATCAGTTGCTCTGGAAGGTGGGGGTACCCTTAAAGGTGTTTCCCACATTCCTAGAAGGAGATCCTGCAAGGAATGATGCAAATGAAGCATTATGTTCTCCTTTGCTTTGGTAGAAACAGAGCCTTGTGCAGGATCATGTCCTGGGATAGGAATGGCAAGAGATCTTGCTATATCCAGGAGGAAACTCTGAAAAGAGGGATCCCCAACAGGAATCTCCCTTGGACAGGTTAGATCTGAAGAACTAGCCTGAGCACCGACAGAGCTATCCAAATATATAGGAATAGAAGATCCTGCAAGGTGTAGTGTGGAATGCTTAAAGGATGGTCGCCGGTACTGGCTGTCAGGAGCAGCGACCGTCATTACCACATTGTCCATGCCAGGTATCGACTCCAAGCTTGGTATAGAAGGGAGCGATCCTGTTGAAAAAAGCATGGCAGGAGTTGGCTACGATGCTACTGTGAATACCGGTACTGATGCCAATACCGGTACCGATGTTGGAGTCAAGCCTGACAGAGACATCGGAGCAGTCATCGGTGACAGTTCAATCGGTACCGAGGTATTCGAAAACCTCCGGCCGCTATCCTCGGTACCGAGCCACCGGTATCGATCGGTGTCGGTAGCAAAGCGTATTGGTACCCAGTCTTCCAGACTAGAGATAGATTCCAAACTCGGCATCGAGGGCAGAGAGCCTGATAAGGGAAGCATGGAAGGCACCGACCGTAAGGGTAATGAGGACATCGGTACCGGCTTCGGTACCATGTCTGATACCGGTGGATGAAGGTCAACCAGTGGCAACTCAATTGGCCTCGGGGGAACCGAGAGTTGCGGATCCGAATCATCGGAACCGAGCCTTCGGTACCGCCGAGAGCTGGTACCAAGGCGAGTCGGTACCCAGTTCTCCAGACTGGAGATCGATTCCAAACTCGGCATCGAAGGAAGCGAGGCTATCTATGCACGTCTGGAGGGTACCGACGTCGGTGGTAGTATCGGTGCTGGTACCGATAATGGAAAGTCAGTCTGGAGAGTATCCACCGGTCCCGAAGGCACCGAGGATGCCAGATGACCATCCCTGGGAAGGAGTGTTTCATCCAACACCAGTGCCGATGCCAGGGTATCGGTACCGCTCAAAGCGGATGCCACCACCGGACATGGCTCAGGTATGTTCTGTGAGGGGTGAACCCCAGGAACAACCTGAAACCCCTGAAAGGCTTTGGAGACCGAAGACTCCCGCTGGGGTTTTGAAGCCAGTGGGCCCTCGAGGGCAAGGCCGAAGCCGTCTACATGCTGTGCATGAGACCTATCACTCGAGGGCTGGCTAGTCTTAACAGACTGTTTGTGGGTTACCTGATCCTGTGTAGAAGGAGGAGGGGACGGTGCCCCGAAGTTGGAGGGAAACCGTGTATCGAGGGAACCTCGATGTTGAAGACCTCTTCTCACCAAACTGTTGTCAGGACCCAAGCAGTTTAGACATCGACTTCGAGGGTCTAAAAATAATGTTGTACCGCCACAGTTTGAACATTTCTTGGAGAAAGTGGCTGGCGGTTCCATGAAGGAAAAAGAAGAGGCCTAAAATGCCTAAGAAACCGTGGGACACTATGAAGAAAAAATATCCCTTGAAAAAGGAAGATTTTACAAGAAAAGAAAAGCACACCGGCGGTACCGGTGGCGTCGGGAAAGACAGCCGCGACCACAAGAAAAACTAAAGAAATAAAACAAGAATTTTCTGCGGTGACAGGAGGACATCCTGCCAGCTCCGCGGAAAACGAAAACTGAGGAGAGGCAGTTGGGAAAGGCGGGAAGGCAGCACGCAGGCATGGTGGGATGCTTCCAAAAGCTCTTTGATTGGACGCTGGGAAGCGTTCCCGCGCAGACTCCGTCAGTACCGACGTACCCATATGTGAAGACTCATTCCTGCTTGTTCCTGGAGATTGAGTCTTCACATATGGGGACTCCCAAGCTAAGATGGCCAGAGGGAGTCCTAGCATGTTGCGAATCTAGGATGAGCCATGCTACTCCTCAGAACCTCAGGCATCCTGGGGATGGAGGGTAGGAGTTGAATTACAGAAAGGTGCTGTGGAACAGCTGGATTAGAGCAGGACCTCTATAGAGGAGGATCCTGTATAGAGGGCATTTAGTAGTAAAATACTGTAATATGGGCCTCCCTTGTTGGCATTGCAAAAGTCTACTGATGTTCATATGGATCTGTTAGAAGAGCCAGTGAAAAACCTCAAGGAGTACCTCACTGAGAAGTAGAGGTAATAAAAGTAGCAAAAAACAAGTGGAGGTCAGAACCCTTCAGGGTGAGAAATAGCCCCAGGGGAAACTGGGGTATTATAAAGAGGTAGGGCTTCAGCGGAAGACGCAGAAGGTACTATTAGAGAAAGCTTAAGCTGTTTTGGTCCAAGAACAGTACAATCCTAGGACCAAAAGAAAAATGAGTCTGACCCATCTGGACTGGCAATGGAATTAGTCCATGTAGGAGAGAAAGGGTATGGAGACCCCTGTATCTGATAAGAAAGGACAGACTTAGGAGGCGCTAAGCTTTAAATTAACTGAAGTTCCGCAATGTCTTTCCTAAATGGGGTCAATTAGGAAAGAAAAAAGGTACATGGAGAGCTTCAGGGGGTACCTAACCCTGAAAGGTTATGGTAAGGAAAAAGTTTGTTACCACAGGAAGTGGTTATATGTGTAGAACCCTAAGTATGCTGGCACAGCATTGATAGGGGTAGTGCCCATCTGTCAGGATCATATAGGAATGTATGGATATCTGAACCTAAACAGATAGGTATCCACACATACTTATCTATCTACCTAAAAGATATATCTTCCTAAATATATACACATATAGGGTGTATATATATATAGATAGATATATATATAGATAGATATATACGAGGGGGTACCCAAAAAAAACAGGAATAACATTGCCGTGGGCGGAGCTTGTGTAGTACGCACTTCTGCCGCTAGGCATGTATAGTGCAACTCATTGTCAGTTCAGTGCCGCCTGTGTTGTCGACCTGGCTTGTTCTGTTCATCTGCAGTGATTGCTTTTGCTAGCGCTGTTTTGTTCTTGTTTCTTTTTTTATGATGACAAGTTTAAGTGAACAAGCGGCAGCTGTGAAATTTTGTTTTCTACTCGGTAAAAATGCTGCTGAAACTGTTTTAAATGTTGAAAACAGCTTATCAAGATGACGCTATGGGAAAAAGTCAAGTGTACCAGTGGTTTGCTCGGTTTAAAAATGGTGACATGTCGATTGATGACAAACCTCGTTCTGGGCATCCATCAACTGCCCGAATTGATGAAAATATTGAAAAAATTAGAGAGCTTGTGCTCACAGACCATCGACAGACAATTGATCAACTGTCAGAGATTAGTGGGTTATCTTGGAGCTCGGTTCAGCGAATTTTAACGGAAGATTTGGGAATGAAAAGGGTTGCTGCCAAGTTTGTTCCTCGGGTTCTGACTGACAATCAAAAGGAACATCGAGTTGAAACATGTCGTGTTTTGAAACAGCTTGAAACTGATCCAGATTTTCTGACAAAGGTGATGAGTCATGGTGCTATGGTTACGACCCAGAAACAAAGCAACAGTCAAGCCAATGGAAGACGTCATTGTCACCCCGTCCAAAAAAATGTCGTCAAGTCAAATCAAACATCAAAACAATGCTGATTTGCTTTTTTGATGCCAAGGGGGTAGTTCATTCAGAGTTTGTTCCCCCAGGTCAGACCGTCAATCAAACCTTTTATTTGGAAGTTTTAAGAAGATTGCGCAACAGTGTTTGTCAAAAAAGACCAGATTTGTGGCAGACAGGAGACTGGTTCTTCCACCACGACAACGCACCTGCACACACAGCCATCTCTGTTAGACAGTTTTGGGCTAAAAATGGCATGGTTCCGCTGCCCCACGCACCTTACGACTTTTTCTTATTTCCACGCATGAAAAGGGGCATGAAAGGACACCGATTTGACAACATTGAAGTAGTCAAGAAAAAAAGGAGGGAGGAGCTGTCAGCCGTTTCTAAAGATGACTACAAAAAAGGTTTTGAAGAGTGGAAGCACCGGTGGGACAAATGTATCAGTTGTAATGGAGAGTATTTTGAAGGGGATAAGGTTGTTTTGTATAGAATTTGAAATAAATAGCTTTTAAAAATAATTCCTGTTTTTTTTGGGTACCCCCATAGATAGATAGATAGATAGATAGATAGATAGATGTCTCCAGGTATGTGGATAGAGAGATGCCTATAGAAATAGATCCCCCCTAGGAATATGGGGAGAGAGAGAAAGATTCATCTAATAGCAAGAAGGGTGATACCTGCTTGAATAGATGTATAGAGAATCTTCTTTCCCTGGTTATGAGTGACAGAGTCAGAGGAATGGTTTCCCTGACAAGAAGGAATCTAGAGTCCTTTCAGAAATCAAGCTTTTGAATAACCAGGATGGCATACGTGAAAAATGCAGAGGATAACTTCAGTCTGCAAGGCAGCAAGTCCAGATCTCTCCAGAACTGCAGTATGGTGATTGGATGGAGGGCGCCAGTGGAATAAGATACCATGGTGACCTGCCTATAAGGGCAAGATGGGTATCAGGCGTCCTTGAGCTGCCACTGAAAGAAAACTATCTCTGGCGAGAGTCCAAAGAAGATATGGGCCAAGCCAGGGAATTGGCCATTCTTTAGGTTTTCACGCGATGAAAGGCCTGTGTCTTATGTCTCAAAAGAGATTTTAAATGAGATGGTAAGGATAGGAAACACCTGCCAGCCATGGGAACATGACTGGGGGAACCCCTCCTAACCATCTAGGGTCATCTGCTAGGCAGAATACTAATGCTCTCTAGCAAGGGCCCATAGTGCAAAGCTACTCTGTAGAGTTGCAGAGAGCATATTGCAGGTTGGTTAGAAGAAAAAACTGACTGTTTAAAACCAGTGGGCAACTTAACTATTCTGCCAAGGACAAGGGGCAGAGAATAGAAGTTAACCAACCAGTCTGTGATAATAGGGTTTCCAAACAAGGTTAATAACCTGTTTGGGGTTTAGCACTGAGGCTAGAAGGATTGCTAGTGGAGGGGAAACCCTGGTTGTGTGGTGAACAGAACCAGTGGCTTAACCACTAGGCATTTCTGTATCTGCAGCAACTACCTGGGCAGCAGAAGAAAATTTCTTTTCCCCTCCTTTTCTAGATTGGGAAAAAGAAACAGACATAGTAGGACTTCCTATTGTCTGATGAGCTGCCCTAAGGTAATAAAGGGGGAGACAACTCTGGAAGGGAGAATCCCCCTGTGGAATAGGTGGAGGACCATAGGGGCTTACCAGTGTAAAAGAGCCACTCTTACAAACCGAATGTTGTAGTAAGAGGGAGGTAAGATAGAGTTGAAGGAGACTGACTATGCAGGAAGTCTCTGAAAGTAAGATGATACCTGCCAGAACAGGGAAAAAAAACTGTCTTATTGATAGTTGTCACTTCTCTTTTCCCCAAAGAGGAAGAGAAACCTGTTAAGTATGGGCATGATCATCATAAAGACTCTTAGAGTAAAAGAAAAGATGTCTCGTGAAGAGATATCTAGAAAAGTTTAGGATAAAATTAGTGCAGATACTTCAAGTGAAAAGAAGCAGACTGCCACTCTAACCACCAACCAAGAGAGGTAATGATCTATTTGAAACCCTGCGACTGCTGGGTTTGCTGATTTTGAGGTTTTATTTATTTATATATTCTCTTATATACCGCGCTATTCTGTATCAGTGCGGTTTACATTGAACAAACTGAAATTACATTGAATAGGGCATTATAACTTGGAGATAACTATTTTACAGGGAACATGGGCTATGGAGGATTAAGTGGCTTGCCCAAGACCACAAGGAGCACCTGTGGGACTAGAAACCCCAATCCTTCCGGCCCAAGGTTGCTGTCCTCTAGTGGGATTTGAACCCCCGACCTTCCGGCCTGAAGTACCTTGCCTCAACCACTAGGCCACTCCTTCACTCCTCCTTCAGGTTGTGGTTTCTTCAGACCAGGGCGATGTTTCCCCTGTTTGGGAACATCTGTATGATGGGCAGAAGATGGATAAAACATTTTCCCCCTAGGGGAAGAAAGTTTGGTAGGACATTTCCTACCAACTGGGAAAGAGGAAGGCGTAGAACAGCCTTTGGAAACAGGAATGTCAGTGGTTAACTGAGCAACTTGGAGTAAAGACTCCTTATTAAAGAGATTTTCTCCAGTGCAAGGAGTATTTCCCAGTCTTTCTTGTGCCCATTTGTCCAAGCCTGAAACCTGGAGCCAGGCTTTACGTCATGCCCCTATAGCTATAGCGGACGTTCTGCTTACAGACTCAAAGGAGTCTAGGAAAGCACGAGTAAGGAACCTAGAGATATTTTGAGCATGACTAACCAGTAAGGAATAGTCTGCACTTTTGGGCTCTTGAAGAAGAGGAGTCAAAAACAGCAATTTCTTTGTGACCTCTTCAAGAGATAGACCCATATAGAAAATATATGAGAGAATTCTTGCTGAAAGCATGGATGCCTGGAAGGTTTGGCGTCCAAAGGCATCTAAAGTCTTAGACTCACGACCTGGCGGATAAGAAGAGTGCTTTTTAGTACTCTTATTCCGCCTCATTGCTGATTCTACAACAATGGAATGATGAGGAAGTTGAGTCCTTTGAAAACCTGGAGAGGGGGGCACCTGATATAGAAGATCAGTTGCCATACAAGGTGGGGGTACCGTTAAAGGAGCTTCCCACATTCGTAGGAGGAGATCCTGCAAGGAATGATGCAAAGGAAGCATGATGTTCTCCTTTGCTCTCCAAGGAATATACAGGGATTCTGTATTCCCTTGTGTAGGATCCTGTCCAGGTATAGAAATGGCAAGTGATTTTGCCATATCCAGGAGAAAAGCTTGAAAAGAAGAATCCCCAGAGGGCAATCCTTTTGGACAGGTTAGATCTGTTGAAGAACTAGCATTGGCACCCAGGGATCTATCCAATTTTATAGGAGTATAAGATCCTAAAGGGTGGAGTATGGTATCCTTAGAGGATGGTTGTCGGTACCGTAGAAGGACGGGACCAGCAACAGTCGGTAGGATATCGTCCATGCCAGGAATCGATTCCAGACTCGGTATCGAGGGAAGCGAGCCTGATGAAAGAAGCATGGAAGGTACCGACAACGATGATAAAAAGGATACCGGCACCAGTGGACCAGCCGGTGAGGGTTCTAACAGTATCGAAAAAAACATCGATGTCGAACCTGGTTCATCGCAACCGTGCCTTTGGTACCGTCTGGTGTCGGTACCGAGGCGAGTCGGTACCCAGTCCTCCAGACTGGAGATCAATTCCAGACTCGGCATCGAAGGAAGCGAGTCTATCGATACACATCTGGAGGGTACCGACGTCGGTACTAGTACCGGTACCGGGATCAATACCGATAATGAAAGGTTGGTCTGCAGCGCATCCAATGGTCCGGTAGGTATCGAGGGCGCCAGACTATGATCCTTGGTGAGGAATGTCTCATCCAACACCATTGCCGATGCCGGGGTATCAGTACCGCTCAAGCGGATGCCACCACCGAGCATGGCTCAGGTATGTTCTGTGAGGGGTGAACCTCAGGAACAACCTGAAACTTCATATAGGCTTTGGAGGCCGAAGACTCCCACCGGGGTTTTAAAAACAGTGTGTTCTTGAGGGCAAGGCCAGAGGCATCTCTATGCTGTGCATGAGATCTACCACTCAAGGACTGGTTAGTCTTAAAAGACTGTTTTTGGATTACCTGATCCCGTGTAGAAGACGAGGTGGTCGGTGCCCTGAAGCTGGATGGGGACCGCATATCGAGGGGAACTCGATGCTGAAGACTTCTTCCCACAATACTATTGCAGGAGGGACACTCTGGAGGAAAATGGTCAGGACCCAAACAGGATAGACACCAGTTATGAGTGTCTAAAATAAGTTTTTTACCGCCACAGTTTGAACATTTCTTAGGAACAGTGGCTGGCGTTTCCATGAGGAAAAAAGGGGTAGGCCTAGAAGGCTGGGAAAACCCCGTCAGGCACTAAGAGGAAAAAAGTTATTCCCTGACAGGAATAAATTGAAGAGAAAAAGAAAAGAAACACCGGCGGTACCGGTGGCGTCGGGGAAGACAGCCGCGACCACAAGAAAACTAAAAAATAAAAGAAGAATTTTCTGCGTTGACAGAAGGACGTCCTGTCGGCTCCGCGGAAAAACGAAAACTGAAGAGAGGCAGTTGGGAAAGGCGGGAAGGCAGCATGCAGGCGTGTTGGGATGCTTCCAAAAGTGTTCTGATTGGACGCTGGGGAGCGTTCCCGCGCAGACTCCGTCGGTACTGACGTACCCATATGTGAAGACTCATTCCTGCTTGTTCCTGAAGATAGTAACTATGCTATCTCCAGGAACAAGCAGGAAGTCAGTCTTCACATATGGGACATACTAGCACATGATTGCCCAATGAGGCAAAAGGATTCCGGTGCCACAGAGGTTGCCACAGGGATCGAACAGACTCAGCTCGTTCGGAGCACTTCTTGGAAGGTGATCGGACGGGCGGTGGGCAAGTTGCCTAAATCTGAAACAAGTTACGTTGTACAAATTGACCAAATTGAGCATCACTTCTGGAGTCCTTATCCAGGCAGTAGTGAACTGCAAAGGTGTGCAGTGAAGACCATGTGACTGCTTGGCATATATCTGAAATTGACAGATGAGAGGTTGGTTACGGTAGCAGCCATGGCACGGACATTAGGTGCTGTGACATGGTTTTGCAGAGAGAGACCCACTTGTGAGGAAGCAGAGGATATGCAGTCTGCAATCCAGTTAAAGAGAGCTCTTGGAAACTGGTAACCCCAGATGACTCTGGTCAAAGACGACAAACAGCTGAGAGGATTGACAATGATCCTTGGTGCGGTCGATATAGCAGGCCAGTGCTCTTTTACAATTAAGAGTATGCAGCTTTGCATCAGCAGAGGAGCTGTGAGGCCTGGGAAACAGTTGGTAGTGAAATGGACTGGTTCAAGTGACAAGGAGTAATAACTTTCAGTAAGAACTTAGTATGTGTACAGAGGCCCACCTTATCATGGTGAAACCTGGTATATGGAGCATAGTCCACCAAAGCATGAAGCTCACTGACTCTGAGCTGACGTCAAGGCTACTAGGTAAAATACTTTCTATGTTAAGAACTTTAAAGTAGTTGATACTAAAAGCTCAAAAGGAGGCCACATTAGTTGTGCCAAGACTACATTTAGATCCCACGCCGTGATCAATAGGTGTAGGAGTGGTTTGGTCAAGAGAAGACCTCTTATGAATCTTGAGACCAATGCATGCAGGGACACCTGGCAGTTATCTAGAGTATGGTGGGGAGCCGATATGGCAGATAAATGTACTCACACCGAGTTAGTTTTAAGGCCTGATGATGACAAGTGGAGGAGGTATTGTAGAAGTTCAGGAACTGGACATGTAAAGGAATCTCGGGTCCTTTATGAGCAGAGCAAGAATCTTTTCCACTTGAAGGCATAAGAATGCTTGGTGGAATCTTTTCTGGAAGATAGTAGAACTTGTAGCACCTCTTCCTGAAGTCCTAAATGTGAGAAGACAATGTGCTCAGCCGCTAGGTTGTCAGATCGAGTGACCAGTGGTTGGGGTGCAGGAGGGTTCCCTGTTTCTGAGTCAGGAGATCAGGAGAACACCCCAGGTGGTGAGATTGAGTTAAATGAAAGAGAAGAGGAAACCATGGTTGTCTCGGCAAGTGAGGCACAATGAGAATCATTTCATCCTGGTCACTCTGGAGCTTGAAAAGTGTCTTTGCAATGAGAGAAAAGGAGGGAAAGATATAAAGAAGGCCTTGTCCCCAATGCAGAAGAAAAGCATCTGAGCTCTCCCTGTGAGGAGATGGAATTTTGGAGCAATGAGGCAACAGAGTGTTGCCCGGAGAAGCAAAGAGATCAAATACTGGGAATCCCCAGAGATGGAATAATTGTTGCACTACTACTGGGTTCAACCTCCACTCGGTGTGGGTGGAGACTCAGTCTGTCTGCTAGTTTGTTCTCCTCTCCTGGTAGATATACTGCATGCATATGAATTTTGTGGGCTATTGTCCAGGTCCATAGGGCTAACACCTCTTTGTATAATGGGTGAGAGCCTGTTCCTCCTTGTTTGTTTATGCAAAACACGGCCACTTGATTGTCGGTTTGTATGAGGACCATCTTGCCCAGCAAGTGGTGAGAGAGCACCTGGATGGCAATGAATATGACTCTGAGTTCGAGTAGATTGATAGGCAGGCAGGTCTCTGGATGAGACCACAGGCTCTGAGTTGTCAGACCATTGAGGTGAGCCCCCCAACTGTGCTTTGATACATCTGTTGTCAGAGTATAGTGTGGTAAAGACTTTTGAAAAGGTAATCCTATGTCGAGGTTCTCTGGGATGGTCCACCAGAGAAAGGAGGCTTTCATCCGGAGAGAAATGGTGATGAGATCAGAGAGGTGATCTCTGGAATGTCTCCACTGTTGTGAAAGGTTCCATTGACACTCTCACACGTTGAGACGGGCATGGGGTACCACATGCACTGTTGAGGCCATATGGCCTAATAATCGTAGATATGTCCTGACTGTCACTTTGATTGCTACTGGATATGAGAAGCTAGGGCGAGTAGTCCAATACGTCTGTCTTCTGGGAGAAAAGCTTGAGCTTGAACGGTGTCCAGGTGAGCTCCTATGAACTCTAGGTTATGAGATGAAACTAGTTGTGACTCTGGATAGGTGATAACAAATTCCATTCTCTTGTAGGACGTGGATGGTTTGCTGAAGGGCAACTGTAACCAATTGGGCGGTATCTGCCTTTATCAGCCAGTCGTCTAAGTAAGGGAAGATAAAGATTCCCAAGGTCCTGAGATAGGCTGCGATGACAGCCAGACACTGTGAAGACTCGAGGCTCTGAGGACAAATAAATAAAATAATTTAGAAAAATTAACAAAAATGGGAACCGGAATCGATGGGGAGTCGAGTCGGTCGATGGGAAGGCTGAAAAAAAAGGGCTCTTAATGCGGTGAAAGAGGGACCAGGTCCCAACAGCACTACAGAAAAAAAGACGACTGAGGAGATCTGAAGGGAAGGGGGGAAGGCAGCAATGCATTTGTGGAGAAACGCTCTTAAAAGCATTCCTATTGGAGCCTGGGAAGTGTTCCCGCACCAGGCTCCGTCAGTGCCGACATCATCCTTATGTGAAGACTGACTTCCCGCTTGATCCTGGAGATATATATAGATAGCTAGACAGACAGAAAGATAGATAAATAGATCACTTTCAGAGAGCTAAGAGGCCTACTACCAGCCGGGACACTCACTTAAATTCTGAAGAATGATTGTCCAACAAGCTAAGTTTGCTTAGTTCTTCATCTATCACTTCCATCACATGCTGAGGTACCACCAGGTCGCTCAGCCTTTCTCGGAACTTCTCTTCAATAGCATCCTTGTCTTCTTTCTCCAAGCCCAGCTCCTTCTTAATGATCTTCAGCTGCTCCTGCAGGAGGTACTTGCGATGGGTCTGCTTGATCTTCTCCTCTACCTAAAACAAAAGGAAGCAAAGGTTAGTAACCTGTTCCAGCTTCAGCTATTTCCAGGAAAAGCTTACAATATCATTTTGTAGGCCAGGACTGGAGGAGTAGCCTGGTGGTTAGAGCAACAGCCTAGTATCCAAGAGATCAGAGTTTGATTCCCACTGGCACTCCTTGGGCAAGCCACTTTACCCTCCATTGCCTCAGAAGAAAAGGTCTGGCAATCTACTTCATATCTTGCCAACAAAACCCATGTGCTGCTGGGTTGCCAGGAGTCAGCATTGACTTGATGGCATTTAAAACAAACAAACAAACAAATAAATAAATAAACAAACAAACAAACAAAGAGAGGCCAGAACTATGAGCCTGGATCTGCTAACATATGAAGCCTTTGCAGCTCATGGCATATCTTTGTAGAGCCAATCGGTCAGAAAAGTTGGTGAAAGCAAAAGAAACAGTATTTAAGTTGAGAATATAGCACAATGCGTTCTAAACATGCTGAAACCACTGATCTTGTGAAGAAGGGAGTTATCAATATAAAGTAAGCCCATATGTTAAAGAACAAAAGTGTTTTAGAAGCCAGAAGTGGATTTCTAAATTATAAAAAACACCAGTAACTCAAATATACAATGCTTGTACACTTTTTACATTCTGTTGTCTAAAAAATGCAATTCCAAATGGATTTCAGTAGAAGCTTGCTTCACTGGTCTCTCTCAGAAGCTTTGGAATTACAGAACTTAAAAGAGAAAGAGAAGGCACTGTGGGTTAAACTAGAAAGAGGGAAAGAGAAAACAATTTGCATTGGCGTGATATACAGACCTTCCTCACAAGAGGACGAGGGGGACAGAAAGTTAATTGAAGACATACGCAGCATTGTTAGGAATGGGGAAGTGCTACTGATAGGAGATTTCAATATGCCAGATGTTGATTGGCACATTGCTGCTGCAGTATCATCTAGAAGTAAGGAGATCCTGGATTCTCTACAGGGAGAACTATTCAGGCAATTAGTAACAGACCCCATATGTGAAGGGTCCATACTGGACTTGGTGCTTACCAATGGTGATGTTATAACGGGAGATCATGTTGCATCCAGTGATCACCACATGGTGTGGTTCAGTATTAGGACTAGGCTTGTTAGAATCCATTCAAAAGAGAGGGTCTTAGACTTTAGGAAAACTAACTTTGCCAAGATGGGCCAATACCTCAGGGAGTCATTAGCAGGATGGGAACAGCTGGGGGATCTAGAAAAACAGTGGGCAAAACTGAAAGGGGAGATTTTAAGGGCAACCAACCTTTTTGTTAAAATAGTAGATAAAGGTAAAAGGAAAAGGAGACCGCTATAGCTTTCGAAAGAAGTAGCTGAAAAGATCAAGAAAAAGAGGGAAGCCTTCATGAAATACAAGCGATCACAGAGAGAGGAAGACAGGCATCTATATTTGGAAAAACTTAGAGAAGCTAGTAAAGTAGTCAGGAAAGCAAAGATTCAAAAAGAGGAGGAAACAGCCAATGCAATAAAATGGGGGGATAAGACATTTTTCAGATATGTTAGTGAGAAGAGGAAGGACAAAAGTGTATTGTCCGACTCAAGGGTGAAGGGGAGGAATATGTAGAAGGTGATGAGGATAAAGCAGAATTGCTTAACAAATATTTCTGTTCTGTGTTCACAGATGAAGAACCAGGAACAGGACCTCAAAAAGCACCCACAAACAGGAACAGAAGCAAGGGGCATCTTGAAAATTTTTCAGAAGACTGTGTTCATGAGAAACTAGCTCAACTTAAAAGTAGACAAAGCGATGGGACCAGATGAGATACACCCTAGAATACTGAGTGAACTTCGGGACGTTCTAGTAGCTCCAATGACTGACCTTTTCAATGCCTTGTTGGAGTCAGGAGAGGTGCCAAAGGACTGGAGAGAGGCTCATGTGGTGCCTTTACACAAAAGCAAAGTAAGGATGTGGTTGAAAACTACAGGCCCGTTAGTTAACTTCAGTGGTGAGTAATTTATTGGAAACACTGCTGAAAGAGAAAATAGTGAGGTTTCTGGAGTCCAACGGATTACAGGATCCAAGGCAGCATGGATTCACCAGAGGCAAGTCTTGTCAGACAAATCTGATTGATTTCTTTGACTGGGTGACCAAGGAGTTGGACCGAGGGAGAGCACCAGATGTGGTATATTTAGATTTCAGTAAAGCCTTTGACACCGTTCCTCACAGGTGACTTATAAACAAACTGAGCACCCTAGGGATGGATCCTAAAGTTACTGCTTGGGTTAGAAATTGGTTGAGTGGGAGGCGACAGAGTACAGGTAAATGGAGCACACTCTGAGGAAAAGGAAGGTACCAGTGGTGTGCCCCAGGGATCTGTCCTTGGTCCGATTCTTTTTAACATCTTTGTTAGTGATATTTTTGTTTTTATTTTATTTATTTACATTCTCTTATATACCGCGCTATTCTGCATCAGTGCGGTTTACATTGAACAAACTGAAATTACATTGAACAGGGCATTATAACTTGGAGATAACTATTTTACAGGGAACATGGGCTATGGAGGGTTAAGTGGCTTGCCCAAGACCACAAGGAGCACCTGTGCGAATAGAAACCCCAGTCCTTCCGGCCCAAGGTTGCTGTCCTCTAGTGGGATCTGAACCCCCGACCTTCCGGCCTGAAGTACCTTGCCCCAACCACTAGGCCACTCCTCCACTCCAGCAGAAGGATAAGGTTTGCCTCTTTGCGGATGATACCAAAACCTGTAAGAGAGTAGACACCCAGGAAGGTGTAGATATCATGAGGCGGGATCTAGCTAAGCTTGAAGAATGGTCTAGAATTTGGTAGCTGGGATTTAATGTTAAAAAATGCAAGGTCATGCATTTGGACTGCAGCAATCCAAGGGAGCAATATAGTATAGGGGGTGAAGTACTTTTGTCCACTAAAGAAGAGCAGGATCTAGGCGTGGTTGTGTCTGATGATCTTAAAGTAGCTAATCAGGTAGAAAAGGCGGCAGCAAAAGCTAGAAGGATGCTTGGGTGCATAGGAAGAGGAATGGCTAGCAGAAAAAAGGAGGTGATAGTGCTTCTGTGTAAGTCTTTGGTGTGACTTCATTTGGAGTATTGTGTGCAATTCTGGAGACTGCACCTTCAAAAGGATATAAACAGGATGGAGTCAGTACAGAGGGTGGCTACTAAAATGGTTAATGGTCTTCATTATAAAGCATCTGAGGACAGACTTAAGGATCTTAATATGTACACCTTAGAGGAGAGGAGGGATAGAGGTGATATGATTGAGAAATTTAAATGCCTCCGTGGCATAAATGCACAGGGGAAGAGCCTCTTTCGATTAAAAGCAAGTTCTGCTACGAGGGGACATGGGATGATGGTGAGAGGGGATAGATTCAGGAGTGATATGCGGAAATATTTCTTTACGGAAAGAGTGGTGGATCCGTGGAAAAGTCTCCCAGTGGAGGTGTTAGAGATGAGGACAGTATCTGAATTCAAAAAAGCATGGGACAAACACAGAGGATCTCTAAAGGAAAAAGGGGGACTGTTGTAGTTGTTGATATGGAAGGACAGACTAGATAGGCCATGTGGTCTTTTTCTGTCATCATTTTTCTATGTTTCTAGAAGTTGCCATGCCAGGGATCACAAGAAAAGATCGGACTGCTGGTGGTGAGGAACTTTCACCTGCATTACATTTGGCTCCATGGTTGCTTAGCAATACATTCTTGTCACTTGCTCACTGCCCTGCTTTTCTGTTACTGGGAGAAAAGTAGGATTGGAGATTCACTCAGATGACTAGATGGGAAGGATTTGAAATAGTAAATCCCTAAAGAGCACCCAGAAACAGAGCAGAGAGAGTTTTCACTAAAGCAGAATCCTGGTTTTGCTTCCATCTACACACCCTTGTTGAGGTTCAGAGGGCTGTGTGGCCATCTCAAATACTCCCCAAAGCTGCACCAGGAAGGGGTTGCCTTTAGCCTTACCTCCCGCCCGAGCCTCTGTTGTAGCTTGCTAAGCTCATACTCTTTCTTCAGCAATGAAAGCGCCTTGTAGAGTCGCTTGGGAATCTAAGAAAGAAAAAAAGCATTGCATTTAAAAAAGGAGTTGATGGAAATTAAAATAGCTTTAGGCCCAATCTACACTACTACTCAAGCTGGTTTCAGAAAGTTAAACTGATTTATAAGTTATTGTATATGGGCCATGAATTTCTGTTCAGTTCTGCCCCCTAGCCTAGCACCTGCTTTTGAGCTTCTTCACACCATCCCCCGCATTCAACCAACCCCCCCTCTCTCTTAGGCAACCCCATCCTCGCTTCCACCGTACGATCTCCACTTTACCTCGCTCCCTAATACTCATTCTCCTTCTCACATCAGTTAACATCAACCTCAACCATGGCCCCTCCCGATTTCTCTCCCACACTAAATAAAGTTCCTCACGTACCCTATCTAATCTCATCCACATCCCGCTCCTCCCTCCTTTCGCCCTCCCCCATTCATCCCCACAGTCACTCAACCTTTCATGTCAAATCCAACCCTACACCCAAATATCTCGTATAATCCCCCACATAACCTATCTGATACCATCAATTTATCCCTCACTTCCCCCCCCCCCATGTCCCTCTTGGAAAGCACATACACCCAGACATATCCACCCACACCCTACTCCCTCTAAATCTCAGTACTACCCTAGAAATAGACCCCCACGCTACTCTGATAAGAAATCCACACATAACTTATCCAATCTTATCCATATCCCCCGCCTCCGCTCTCCTGTTTACTTGCGCCCTATGGAACGCATGCTCAGTCATTAAAAATACTACTTTTATTCATGATCTCTTCATCTCTAATGCCCTACACCTTCTTGCCCTGACCGAGACCTGGCTCCCCCCAGATGACACCGCATCCATTGCCTCTCTCTGCTATGGGGGCGACCAATTCTCCCATACACCTCGATCTACTGGCCGCGGTGGTGGCGTTGGCCTCCTACTCTCCCCCTCCTGCCAATTCCGACCCCTCCTGCCACCCCAATCACCCCCCCCCCTTTCCTTTGAAGTCCACTCCATTTGCCTCCTCACACCACTTCCCCTCAGTGTAGCTGTTATCTATCGCCCACCCAACAACTCCAAATCAACCTTCCTCACCGAATTCGACTCCTGGCTTTCTGCCTTTATGGATCCCTCCTCCCCCACTCTTATTCTTGGCGATTTCAACATTCACGTCGACTACCCCTCCGACCCCCATGCCTCAAAGTTCCTCGCTCTTACCTCCTCATTCGACCTCCAACTCTGCTCCACTGTCCCCACACACCTAAACGGCCACTGCCTTGATCTAATACTCTTCAATTCCTCTCCCTCAAACTTCCGCAAATCAATCCTTCCCTCATCTGACCATCACCTACTAACATTTACTCTTCAGCTCCCGCCATCCCAACCTCATCCTGTCTCCTCCGACCTATTTAGAAACCTTCATAATATTAATCCCGACTCTCTCCTCCACCATTTCTCCATCTCTTTCCTCCATTTTATACTAATTCCGTCGATGAAGCATTATCCTCATACAATGCTACACTATCCTCAGCCCTTGACACTCTTGCCCCTCCCACCTCACATCCTGTAAAACAATCTACTCCCCAAACCTGGCTTTCACCCACAATCCGTTACCTACGCATCTGTGCCCGCTCTGCCGAATGAGCTTGGTCCAAATCCCACTCCCTGGAAGACCTTCTACACTTCAAATTCATGCTTGGCTCCTTCCAGTTAGCCCTAGCACTTGCCAAACAAGACTACTATATCCATCTGACCAACTCCCTTGCCTCTGATCCATGCAGTCTCTTTAACACCCTCAATGTCCCCCCGCCCCCAATCCCGCCCTCCCTCTCTGCCCAAACCCTAGCCAACTACTTCCAGGACAAAATTCTCAAAATTACCCTCCAATTCCCTCCCCCCTCATCCACCTCCCCCCCCCCCATCCATACTCCCCCTGCTACCCCCTCCTCCTTCCCCCGATCTCTGAAGAGGAAACCGCACTTCTTTCCTCTTCCAAACCCACCACCCGTTCATCAGAACCTATCCCCACCCATCTCCTACGTTCCATCTCCCCCACCATCGTCCCCTCCATCAGTCATATCCTCAACCTCTCACTCTCCACTGCAAATGTCCCCGCTGACTTCAAACATGCTGTTGTCACACCCCTCCTCAAGAAGCCCTCACTTGATCCCACTTGCCCTTCCAACTATCAGCCCATCTCCCTCCTTCCCTTCTTATCCAAATTACTAAAACGAGCAGTCCACCGTCGTTGCCTCGACTTCCTCACCTCCCAGGCCCTCCTGGACCCACTACAATCAGGCTTCCGTCCCCTACACTCCACTGAAACGGCACTTACAAAAGTCACCAATGACCTGTTCCTGGCTAAATCTAAGGGCCTGTATTCTATCCTCATCCTTCTTGACCTTTCTGCCGCCTTTGACACTGTTGATCACGACCTTCTCCTTGCCACCTTCTACTTACTTGGCTTCAGGGACTCTGTACTATCCTGGTTCTCCTCCTACCTCTCCCATCGCTCATTCAGTGTATGCTCTGGCAGCTTCTCCTCCTCCCCTACCCGCTCCATGTAGGTGTACCCCAGGGATCTGTATTGGGCCCCCTCCTTTTCTCTCTCTATACCCAAGGCCTTGGCGCACTTGTCTCTTCCCATGGCTTTCAGTACCATCTCTATGCCGATGACTCCCAAAAACTACTTCTCCACACCTAATATTTCTCCAGCAACCCAGTCCAAGATCTCTGCTTGTCTTTCGGACATCGCTGCCTGGATGTCTCATCGCCGATTGAAACTGAACACGGCCAAGACTGAACTCCTTGTCTTTCCACCTAAATCCTCCCCCCCACTTCCCCCTCTCAGTCCATATGGATGGATCTACTATCCTTCCTGTTCCCTCGGCCCGCAATCTGGGGGTCATCTTTGACATCTCTCTCTCCTTCTCTGCCCATATCCAGCCTGTAGCTAAGACCTGCCGCTTTTTCCTCTACAACATCAGCAAGATTCGCGCCTTCCTCTCTGAACATACTACCAAAATGCTTATCCACTCCTTAATCTCCTCTCGCCTTGATTACTGCAACCTACTCCTCGCTGGTCTCCCCGTGACCCACCTCCTTCCCCGCCAATCTGTACAAAATCACGCTGCTTGACTAATCTTCTGCCAGCCTCACCATGCCCACATTACTCCTCTCAAGTCACTTCACTGGCTCCATGTCCGATTCCGCATCTAATTCAAGCTTCTCTTGCTGACCTATAAGTGCATTCACTCTATGGCCCCTCAATACCTCATATCTCTTATCTCTCCCTATGTCCCCTCACGAAACTTGCGCTCCGCTAACAAATCGCTTCTTTCGATGCCTTTCACCCGCACCGCGAACTCCCAATTGCGCTCCTTTCACCTTGCTGCGCCACACGCCTAGAATATCCTTCCTGCGTCTGTGCGCCAGGCGCCCTCCCTGGCCCTCTTCAAATCCAGGTTGAAGACCCACCTCTTCACTGTTGCATTCAGATCCTGACTTACATCCTCATCCTACCCTAACCCCCATTAACATTTATGAACAAACTATAGACCAAGCTGTACCTAACTGTACCACACCATACCTTCCGCTGAACTGACTAATGCTCTGTACTTTTCTAACTAAACTGTAAGCTCCGATGAGCATGACTCTGACAGGCAGGGACTGTCTCTTGTATGTTAGCCACCTCTTGTAGGCTAGCTGTACAGCGCTGCGTGCATGGCGCTTTATAAGTGCTAAATAGTAGTTAGTAGTAGTAGTAGTAGTAGAAGTTGCCTGAATAAAGAGAAATTAGACTTACCTGCTAATTGTTTTTCCATGAGGAACTCCAGTTCAGTCCCGCATCTCCAGGTAGTCTACCTCTTCCAGCATCTTGGAGACTGAGCAGGTCATCTTTTTGATGACACTAGTGTACATATGCAGCTGGCACCGTCTACCAGCCCCAGTACCTATTGACAAAGCAGACTCACCTGGACATCCAGACGAAAATGCTCAGAGAAAGTATGTCGCTCTACAGATCTCCACCAGCAGAACTAAACTAACTCTGCCCACGAGGCTGCCTGAGCCCTCATGGAATGCATCCGCAACCCTGCCGGCACTGCTCTACCATTTAAGATGTATGCCGACGTGATTGCTTCCCTAATCCATCTGGAAATGGAGGCCTTAGCTGACGCCTCACTTTTGCACAGTCCACCAAACAGAACAGACAGATATTCAGATCTCTAAAAGGACGATGTCCTTTTCACATACCTTCGCAGGACTCTTAACATCCAGGTAGCACAGCTGTGGAGTGACAGGACCCATATCTGCTCTCATCTACATCTGCGCTCGCCAGAGCCGGTAAGGAAACAGCCTGATTTACATGAAATGCTGACATCACCTTGGGCAAAAATGAAGGTACCGGGTGCAGGACCACTTTCTCCTTGGAAAATGAAAGGAATGGCTCCTGGCATGACAGGGTCCGAAGCTCCGAAACCCTGCGTGCCGCGCAAATCACCACCAGGAATACCATTTACAGAATCAAATCCTTCAGGGAAGCTCGACTAAATGGCTCAAAGGGTTCCCCATACAGCACCGCCAGCACCAGATTGAGATCCCAAGGTGGTACAACCGCCCTCTTTGACAGACTAAGGTGGGTCACCACCCCTAGAAAGCTCAGCACGTCTGAGTGTGTACCCAACAGCACCCCGTGGACTTTCCCGCGATAACCGGAAATCGCCGCTAGTTGCACCCTCAAGGAACTAGCTAGACCCCTATCAAAACCAGATAGCAAGAATGCCAAGATGTCCGGGACAGAGGCATTGGAAGGGCACACCTGCCTCTCTCCACACCACGATTCAAAGATGCGCCCTACACAGATGCAAGCCAGGTTCATAGACCACCTCTGGGCTTGTAGCAAGGTCGCTATCCCCAAGCCCGGATTTATCCTTTCTTATTCAACCTCGCCCTTTCAAGAACCATGCCGTAAGTGAGAAATGATCCACCTGGGGCATGCGAAATGGCCCCTGCATCAAGAGGTCCTTCCGAACCGGAAGCCACCACAGTCAATCCGCCAGTATCCAAATCAGGTCAGCATATCACAGGCACATCGGTCAGTCTGGTGCCACCAGAATTACAAATCCCCAGTGCGCCTCTATCCTTTGCACTAACCAGTCTATGAGCGCCCATGGGGGAAAAACAGAGAAGACCCTCTTCAAGCCATTGCTGAATTAGAGCATCCAGGCCCTTGGACATCCTCTTTTTTTGAAAAATCAGCAGGCCTTGGCCAACTCGAACATTGCCATTAGGTCCATGACCAGTGTGCTCCATCGGCGGACCACCTGCTCGAACACCGCCTAATTGAGCTGCAACTCTACAGGATCCATGAGCACTCGGCTGAGGTAGTCTGCCATCACATTGTCAACTCCGGCTACATGCGCCACTGATAACACCTGGAGACGAATCTCTGCCCATCCGAGCAGCCTTTCGGCCTCCTCCTCCAGGGCTGCACTGTCCATGCCTCCTTGCCGGTTGATATAAGCCACCGTGGTCACACTGTCTGAGAGGACTTGGACCACCTTCCCCTGCAACCATGGCTCGAAACATTCTAGCACCAAGATAAGATAAGATAAGATATGCCATACTGGGTCAGAACAAGGTCCATCAAGCCCAGTATTCTGTTTCCAACAGTGGCCAATCTAGGTCATATGTACCTAGCAGTTTCCCCAAGAGACACAAGTTCCACAATGCTTGTACTGGGTCAAGCATTGATATCTTCGGTCACTTCTTAATAATGGTTTATGGACCTTTCCTCCAGGAACTTGTCCAAACCTTTTTTAAAGCCAGCTACACTAACAGCCTTTACTACATCCTCTGGTAACAAATTCCAGAGTTTGATTACACGTTGAGTGAAAAAATATTTTCTTTTATTAGTCTTAAATAGTTTACCCTGTAGCTTCATTGCATGTCCCCTAGTCTTTCTATATTCTGATAACGTAAACAATCGATCTACGTTTACCCGTTCCACTCCGTTCATTAATTTATAGACTTCTATCATATCTCCCCTCAGCCGTCTCTTTTCCAGGTTAAAGAGCCCCAACCTTTTTAGCCTTTCTTCATAGGAGTATCCTTCCATCCCCTTTACCATTTTGGTGGCTCTTCTCTGAACCTTTTCTAAAATCGCTATATCCTTTTTAAGATACGGCGACCAGAATTGCACACAATATTCAAGGTGCGGTCTCACCATGGAACGATATAGAGGCATTATAATATCTTTTGTTTTATTTTCCATTCCTTTCCTTATCATACCTAGCATTCTATTTGCTCTCTTGGCCGCCGCTGCACACTGGGCCGAGGGTTTTAACATGGTATCCACAATGACGCCTAAATCTTTTTCCTGGGTTGTGGTTCCTAATGTGGAACCTTGCATCGTGTAACCATAGTTTGGGTTGTTCTTCCCTAGGTGCATAACCTTGCACTTGTCCACATTAAATTTCATCTGCCATTTTGATGCCCAGTCTTCCAATTTATCAAGATCCTCTTGCAATTTTTCACAATCCTCTTGGGTTTTAACAACTTTAAATAGTTTTGTGTCATCTGCAAATTTGATAACCTCACTCGTTATTCCACTTTCCAGGTCATTTATGAATATGTCAAAAAGGAGCGGACCCAGCACAGATCCCTGGGGTACACCACTATTCACCTTTCTCCATTGGGAAAATTGGCCATTTAGCCCTACCCTCTGCTTTCTATCTTTTAACCAGTTCCTGATCCACAATAGTACACTGCCTCCTATCCCATGACTCTTTAGTTTTGCCAAAGGTCTCTGATGAGGGACCTTGTCAAAGGCTTTCTGAAAGTCCAGATACACAATATCAACCGACTCACCTTTGTCCACCTGTTTATTCACTCCTTCAAAAAAACATAAAAGATTAGTAAGACAAGATCTTCCTTGTTTAAAGCCATGTTGGCTGTCTCCCATTAGGTTGTGACTATCTACATGCTGAGTAATTTTATTCTTTATGATGGTTTCTACCATTTTTCCTGGTACTGACGTCAGGATCACCGGTCTGTAGTTTCCCGGATCACCCAAGGTCACCACTCGCATCTTGAGCCTGTTGATCGACCACAGGGCCTCCTGCGGACTCCTGTCCCTGAACAAAGTGTCCTTCACAATGGGTTCCCCAATCTGACAGGCTGGCATTGGTCATCAGCGAAACCCACACCAGGGACTCCTTCCAGGCTCCCCCACATACAGCAACTAACTGAGGTCTCTCCTGGCGCTCCGCAGGCATGGGAGTACTTGCGACAGGGGTTGACTCTGATGGGACCATCGAAGGAGCAGAGCCCTCTGCAGCGGTCACAAGTGCGCCCCTGCCCATGGGACTAGCTCGAGAATGGCCGCCATGGTCCCCAGAACCTGCAGATGCTGCCACGCTGATGGTCTCGCCATCTTCAGGAACTGTCATATCCACTGTCGTAGCTTCTGTGCCCAGCGATCCAGCAGGAAAACTCTGCCTACGCGGGTATCAAAACACGCTCTCAAATACTCTAGGATCCTGGGCCGGCTGTAACTGACTCTTGGCCAGGTTGACTCCCCAAACCGAGACTTTAAAGGAACTCTCTCACCTGCGCTGTTGCTCTTTCGCTATTGTCCCTGGACTTCACCTGGCTCAGCCAATCGTCTAGGTACGGGTGGACGAGAAACCCTTCCTTGCGGAGAGCTGCCGCCACCACCACCATGACCTTAGTGAAGGTACGGGCGGTGGTCGCCAGACTGAAGGGCAATGCTCGAAACTGGAAATGGCCCCTTGGCACCAAAAAGCAGAGAAACTGCAGATGTTCTGGGTGGATGGGAATGTGCAGATATGCCTCCATGAGATCGAGATTCGCCAAAAACTCTCCCTACCGCCACTATTACTGATTGCAGAATTTCCTCGTGGAAATGCTGTACCCGGAGACAGCAGTTTATGCCCTCGAAGTCAAGAATTGGGCAAAAGGAACCTTCCTTTTGGGCACCATGAAATACATGAAGCATTGACCACAGACGTACTGGTCTCACGGAACCAGTTCCACGGCTGTCAGCTGCAGGTGACAAGTCAAGGTCTCTTCTACTGCCGCCAACACCGCTACATCCACTTTAGGCAATCAAAGGAGCTCATTCTTGCTCTGGCAGCAGGTATAGGCATGCCATGGATTGCACCCCTTTAAGGCCAGCCCTTGTCAGATCCCACTCATCCTGAATCATCTGTCATACTACTCCATGTACCAGGAAGAGTTTCTGGAATTTCCATAATGCCTGAAACAGCGGATCCTACAGCGCCTCTTCCTCTGCCAGGAAGTAAGAAGGCATATTCATGGCCTTGAGGGACTCCAAGGTACACATAAAATATGAGCCCATTGGGGACGAGAAATTTTATCAGTACCCGTTTGTAGTGATTATAAACCGCTTTTATGCCTTTCGGACTGGGCGGTATATCAAGAAATTGCATAAACAAACATAAGCATAAAGATGAGTGCCGGTAGCTCCTCCCAGTGGAAACCCAAACAATCCAGGCCTGATCCTCCTGCTCTGGTCTCTCTCCTTCTTCCAACTTCTCCTGCAGATCTAGCTCCATGTCAAGGTCTTCCCCATCCAGCCCCTCCGACAACGGCGATTGCTGCCACTCCTCTAAGCCTCTAGCCCGCTTAGACGCCAATGCTCCTGACTCGTGCTCTTTTGCGTCTAACACCCTCTTAGCTCTATGTTCCGGGACTGAGGAGCCGCTTGCCAAGCCCTGTTGACGTAGGCAAAACGCCTTATGCAAAAGTAAGACAAACTCCGGTGAGAACTCCCCCAGGAGCCCAATTGCATCCCTGGGCTTGAGGGGTGGATGGGCCTGGGCATTGTGCAGGGACTGGGGGCCGAATCCATTGAAGGTAACAAGGCCCCCCTCACCCATAGGGTCTCTTGGAACCGTGAGGGATTTTCCTGCCTCATCCCATCCTGCAGTCTCTGCTCCCATGACTTAGCCTCTTGCGTGCAGTCTAGGCAGACGCCTGCCTCCGAGACCACACCCCATCGGGGACTGCATATCTTGAAGATTTTTAGATTGTACTGCCGTGTTGTACCTTACTACAAATGACTATAAGGAAGCACAGCTTCCCTTACAAGCAATATTACAAATTTAATAGGTACATAATCTGGGCTAAGAGACAAGGGATGATCATGTCAGGTTACTCACTGACCATAGACAGATGGAAGGATTTCATTTGCCTCCTATCCACTGACTATGACTATCTTTCAAATTACATACATTTCTTGTATGCAGGTACTTCCCGTTTTCCAGAGCTCTAGCTGCTACAAACCTATATGCAGCACTTTTCTTCTCACTTATCTTTCATTTATTTCTGTCTCTGACTTTTTATCTGACCCTTCTCAGGAGAAAGTCACAATGTCTCAACCAACTGTCACATCATCTGACCAGGCACAACAGCACTCTGAAATCTGCCCAGCAACAATGGCATATCTGATTAGGCTTTTCCCACAGATCTGCATCAAGTCATTGTGCATTGAATAAGTTTTGAGCTGTATAACACAAGGAATGCTTAAGGATTAAATGGGGTCCGTCCGTCCCCCCCTTGATACCATTCTATACCAGGCACTGCGGTCAGGCCGACATGGTGGGAAGGGTTGGGGCACTCCCCAGGAATGCCCTCAATCTGTACCCGGGTAGGTAAAAGGACGCCTAGCGCAGTACACCTCCATGGGCTCAGGCACAGAGCACTAGAGTATCTGAACTAAAATAAAATAAAAATCTAATTAACTGAAACAGAAATTAAAAAGAAACTGCAAATGTCCCCCTAGGAAGAGGCTGCTCTGTCCTGCTTTATTCTCCGGTGGCTGCCTCTCCCGGGCACCCAAAACACATCAGGGGGTTAAACATATGCGGGCCTGAATAAGAAGAAATTGCGCCTAAATGCAGCAGGGGGAGTTTCCCGCACTACTGCAGGCTCCCAAACTGCAGACCACTCTGTCTCCTCATGTTCTGGCAGTTGCTAGGGGTTCCTGCTGTCCCCCCCCCCCCCCCGCCAATCTTACTTTGGAGCCTCTTTGCTGCGTGGCTTTTCTATCCCTTGCGCTCAGCCTTCCTTCCCGGCTTCGGCGCTGAGGGGGGCGACTCGGGGCTGCGAGCTTTCACTCCTGTCAATCAACTGCTGCCCCTGCTGCAGCTCCTCACCCGATAATAGGTTCGGGAGCCACCAGAAGTCTCTGACTGACGAAGGCCCCCCACAGAACTCCCCCTCCTCGAAATCCTGGGGGGGGAGAGGGGGAAGAAGGAATATCCTCCCCTCAGCCCTGTTGTCCCCCGGGTTCTCTGTTACTTCTGATTTTTTTTTTTTTTTTTAACTTCTGCCTTTCAAAACAAAGAAACCGGACCTTAACAGGGGAAATAAAAAGCAACTCTAACTAAACCTATCTCTTTAGTTGTCCCTTCAGTGAGTCCAGCACCCTGGCTCACTACCTCCTCCAGCTGCTTGGACACTGAGCATACTGGGGCTGGTAGGCGGTGCCAGCTGCATATGTACACTAGTTTCATCAAAAAGATGGCATGCTCAGTCTCCAAGCCGCTGGAAGAGGTACACTACCTGGAGGTGCGGAACTGGACTGGAGGGATAAGGAACTAAGCGATTAGCAAAGTAAACCATCTAGGGTGAAAACTCCCCTACCTTCAGCAACTAAAAACTCATATGTTACTAAACAGCATACGTACTTTCAGTCACAGTGAAAAGGAGTGGGATGGGGGGAGGTAAAGTACACAGAGATTTGCTGTGAAATTTTCATACATACTTTCCTATGGAGCAGGTAAGTCCCACCAGTCCTGAACTGACAAAAAGGGAGAGCCCGGTGAAGTTTCCTTTTGAATACCTGCTTATATGGGTATGTGAATACACAAACTGCCCCCTAAGAGAACAATGTTCAAAGGGATCGATCTTGTTATATAAACAGATACCCAGCAAGACTCCCCTAAATGAAAAAACTGTCCTCAAATCTGCTTAAAGAATGAAACAGTCATACATTAAAGTCAGATTCCCAGGGGTATGTTTAGGTCAGAAGAGCAAATAAAGCATAGTTACTCACCTGTAAAGCGTAGTTACTCACCTGTAACAGGTGATCTCCAGGAACAGCAGGAATTTAGTCTTCACATATGGGTATCGTCGGTACCAACGGAGCCTGCGCGGGAACGCTCCCCAGCGTCCAATAGGAACACTTTTGGGAGCATCCCTCAGCACATGCGCGCTGCCTTCCTGCCTTTCCAAGTGTCCCTCTTCAGTTACGTTTGTAGCTGAGTGAAAGGATAGAGGGAGAGAGAAAAGAGACAAAGAGATAGAGAGACAACTCCTAGGGGAGGTGGGAGGGTTGTGAAGATTAAATTCCTGCTGTTCCCGGAGATCACCTGTTACAGGTGAGTAACTACGCTATCTCCAGGAACAAGCAGGAATGTAGTCTTCACATATGGGGACTCCCTAGCTGAAGATGCCAGGGAGATGACCCCAGGAAGCTGCCACCTATGGTGAGGTGGGCCATGCTTCCCTCCCATGGATCTCTGGCATCCCACCAGGGTTGGTGGGTAGGAGTTGTATTAGGTTTGAAAGAGATTTTGAAGAACAGCATGGCCAAAGAAGGCATCCCGACGGGAGGCTTTATCTAGGCAGTAGTGGGCTGTAAAGGTATGTACTGAAGCCCAGGTGGCTGCTCGACAAATGTCATTAACAGACAGAGTGAAGGTTAGCCATAGATGCTGACATGGCTCTCACATTATGAGCTGTGACATGGCCTTGAAGAGGAAGACTCTTACTCTCATAAGCAAAGGATATGCACTGTGCAATCCATTTGGATAAAGTCCTCTTGGAGACTGGACGTCCCAAATGACTAGAATCAAAAGCAATAAAAAGTTGAGAAGACTTTCTATGTTGCTGTGTTCTTTGTAGGTAAAAGGCTAAGGCTCTTTTACAGTCCAAAGTGTGAAGGTTCTTCTCTGCATTAGAGGCATGAGGGCTCGGAAAGAATACAGGAAGATAAATCGCTTGATTTAAAATGAAAAGGCGAAACCACCTTTGGCATAAAGTGTGGATGAGTTCCGAGGACAACCTTATCATGGTGAAATCTAGTGTAAGGAGGATCAGCCACTAAGGCTTGCAATTCACTAATGCGACGTGACGAGGTGATTGCAATGAGGAAGATGACCTTCCAGGAAAAAACCTTTAGGGTAGTAGTGGCTAAAGGTTCAAAAGATGGTTTCATGAGCTGCCCGAGAACTAGATTTAAATCCCACGCCACCGGTGGTGGTTTGATGGGAGGTTTTGTTAATAGAAGACCTCTCATAAATCTGGATATGAGAGGATGAGAGGAAATTGGTTATCCATTTAGAGGCTTATAGGAAGCTGTAATTGCACTACATCTGTGGAAGTCAACGATGGAAAAGCTCTGTAACATCAACAAAGACATAACCTGGAGCTGACTGTGGTACAGATCATCAACTACTAGTATGCAAACTCAAGCTAAAGTTGAAAAAGAGCAAACCACTCATGAATGCACCAAAATATGACCTTGAGAATATACCACTGGAATTTAAAGACTGCCTGCAAAATCGATTTGCTGCTTTAGATACAAATGACAGAGCTCCGGAAGAGTTATGGAATGACATCAAGAAGGTTGTGCTGGAAGAAAGCGAGAAGTCTCTACAAAAGGTGAAAAAGCAAAAACGGCCAAAATGGATGACGGAAGAAACTCTGAAAATTGCCCAGAAACGCAGAGAAGCTAAAGCCAAAGGAGAAAGAAAGACAATCGCAGAACTCAACAGAGATTTCCAACGTGCAGCAAGACAGGACAAGGAAAAGTACTACAATGACACTTGCAAGGAAATAGAAGCAGAAACTATTAGAGGAAGAACAAGATCGGCTTTCCTAAAGCTGCGAGAGTTAAAGAAAAAGTTCCAGCCTCGAATTGGAATGTTACAAGATGCTCAAGGTTCTATGTTGAATGATGCTGAGAAGATCAAGAAAAGGTGGAAGGAATATACAGAGTTTTTATATGATAAAGATCAAGTGGACCAACAGCCGTTTCAACCTATACCTTATGATCAGGAACCATTGGTGATGAAAGAAGAAGTTGAAGCAGCATTGAAAGCCTTATCAAAGAACAAAGCACCAGGCATTGATAGCATTCCCATAGAAGTATTGCAGCAATCTGATGCAGCTGTTACCATACTTACAAGGCTCTGCCAAGAAATATGGAAGACAACATCATGGCCAACTGACTGGAAAAGATCTGTGTTTATACCAATACTAAAGAAAGGTGATCCAACTGACTGTGGAAATTATCGCACAATCGCTCTAATCCCACATGCCAGCAAGATTCTACTGAAGATTATTCAAAAGAGACTACAGCCATACCTAGAACAAGAACTACCTGAAGTGCAAGCAGGGTTCAGGAAAGGGCGAGGAACGAGAGACATCATTGCGGATGTGAGATGGATCCTTGAAAAGACTAAAGAATACCAAAACGATATCTATTTGTGCTTTATCGACTATAGCAAGGCTTTTGACTGTGTAAACCATGAGAAACTCTGGGCCACATTAAGAAGCATGGGTATACCAGAACACCTGATCGTTCTCTTGCGTAATCTGTACATTGATCAAGAAGCAACAGTTCGAACGGAACAAGGAGAAACAGAATGGTTTAAAATAAGCAAAGGTGTAAGACAAGGCTGCATACTTTCCCCCTACCTGTTTAATTTATATGCAGAACAAATCATCAGAGAAGCAGGACTGTATGAAGACAACAGAGGTGTGAAGATTGGTGGAAGACTCATCAACAACCTTCGCTATGCTGATGATACCACATTACTGGCTGAAAGCGAAGATGATCTGAAACATTTGCTTCTCACAATCAAAGAACATAGTCTCAAAATGGGCCTGCACCTTAATGTAAAGAAGACAAAGATCATGACAACTGGTATAATCAACAGGTTCATCGTTGAAGGAGAAGAAATTGAAATTGCGAACAACTTTAACCTACTTGGATCAACTATCAATAAAGAAGCAACAAGCAGTCAAGAAATCAGACGACGCATTGCTCTTGGCAGAATGGCTATGAAAGACCTAGATAAGATTCTCAAGAGCAGAGATGTGTCTCTCCATACAAAGATTCGACTTGTTCAAGCCATGGTATTTTCAATAACATCATATGGATGTGAAAGCTGGACAGTGAAAAAGACAGACAGGAAGAAAATTGATGCCTTTGAATTATGGTGCTGGCGGCGAATACTGTGTATACCATGGACTGCCCGAAGAACAAACAAGTCGGTACTAGAGGAGATCAAACCTAAGCTTTCTTTAGAAGCTCAGATGACAAGACTTCGACTTTCATACTTCGGACACATCATGCGAAGAGAGAGATCATTAGAGAAAGACATCATGCTTGGCAAGATAGAAGGTCAACGCAAAAGAGGAAGGCCAGCAATGAGATGGATCGCTACAATAACAGCAGCTACGGGTACCAGTCTGTCGTCAATGAGCCGCCTGACTGAAGACCGAACACAATTTAGGATAGCTATCCAGAGGGTCGCCATGAGTCGACTCCGACTCGACGGCACTTAACAACAACAATTGCACTAAGATGGACTCTTACTGAATTGGTCTTTAGACCAGAATTTGATAAATGAAGTAGATACTCTAGTATCGAATTCAAAGGTATCACCAGGGCGTTTAACCCCTTCTGGGAACACCATATAGTGAAACTTTCCACTTGAAGGCGTAAGATCGTCTTGTGGAAGGTTTTCTAGAAGCCTGAAGGATATCCTTTACCTGTTGGGAAAGGTTGAGATCCTGAAGATTTAAGCTCTCAGCAACCAGGCCGTGAGATGCAGGGACTGGGGATTCGGGTGCCATAGCATCCCGCTCTCTTGGGAAAGGAGATCTGGAGCACACCCTAACTCCAGAGGTGCAGCTTGAGAGAGATGTAGAAGCAAGGGATACCACGTTTGGCGTGGCCACCGTGGTGCTATGAGGATCACACGACCTCTGTCTCTCTGAAGCTTGAAGAGTGTTTTGGGGATGAGGGGAATGGGTGGGAAGGCAGAGAGGAAGTCCTGACCCCAGTGAAGGAGGAAGGCATCCCTTGCCTGGCAATTGTGAGCCAGAATCCTAGAACAGAACCGGGGAAGTTTGGCATTCAGTGGACTTGCAAAGAGGTCTATGTCTGGAGTTCCCCAGATGTGAAATATCTTTCTCACCTGGTCTAGGTGGAGAGACCATTCGTGAGGCAGCAGTACTCGGCTGAGTTTGTCTGCCCAAAGGTTTTGAATGCCTGGAAGATATACCACAAGAAGGTAGATTTGATGCTCTCTGGTGAGTGGCCAAAGTCGTAAAGTTTTGTTGCATAACGGCAGAGAGCCTGTTCCGCCCTGCTTGTTCACATAGAACATGGCTACTTGATTGTCTGTTTGGACTAGGACTGTCTTGTAGCTGAGCTGGGCATGGAATACTTGAAGAGCTAAATAAATTGCTCTTAATTCCAGGAGGTTTATATGAAGACAAGCCTCCTGTGGAGTCCAGGTGCGCTGGGTAGAGAGATGATGCAGGTGTGCTCCCCAACCCACCTGTGATGCATCTGTTAGGGTGGCCTGGAATAGGGGTTGTTGGAAAGGAGACCCTACTAAAAGATTCTCCAGTGATTGCCACCATTGGAGGGACAAGATCAGCCGATGAGAATTTGCTATCTTGTCTGACAAACGTCCTGTGGCCTGTGTCTACTGTGTGGATAGGGTCCACTGGGCTGCTCGCATGTGGAGGCGAGCATAGGGAACTACAAGAACTGTGGATGCCATGTGTCCCAGTAACTGTAGCAGTCCTCGAACAGTTAGGGAGGATTTTCCCGCTGCTTGAGAAGCTAGTTGCACTATGCGAAGACACTGGGCCTGTGGAAGGAAAGACCTTGACTGTCTGGTATCTAGATAGGCTCCTATGAACTCCAGAGACTGGGAAGGAACAAGTTGGGATTTTGGGAAGTTTATTACCAATCCCAAGTATTAGAGGATTCGCATTGTGCGAGACGGTGCAGAGCTGGCCTCTGCAACCGTAGGGGCTCGAATGAGTCAGTCGTCCAAGTAAGGGAAGACGAAAATCCCTAGGGTTCGCAGGAATGCAGCTACTACTGCCATGTATTTCGTGAATATTCTTGGTGCGGAAGCCAGACCAAAGGGAAGAACCCTGCATTGGAAGTGTTTTCCCTTGAAAAGGAATCGTAAGAATTTCCTGTGATCTGGATGGATCAGAATGTGAGTATATGCATTTTAAGTCTTTAAGTCTAGAGAGTAAAGCCAATCCTGACTTTGAAGGTATGGCAGAAGAGTTCCTAGAGAAATCATTTTGAACTTCTCTCAGAACAGGTATTTGTTCAATTCTCTGAGGTCTAGAATGGGTATGTGTCCCCCTGTTTTCTTTGGAATAAGAAAATAGGGGGAGTAGAACCCTGAACCCTGTTGGAGAATGGGTACTTCCTCTATTGCCCCTTGGGCAAGAAGTGTTGAGACCTCGTGATCCAACAGATTGTTTGCAGATGTCTGGGAATTGAACTGCCTTAAGACTGTAGGAGGGGGCATGCTGTGAAAATGAAGCTTGTACCCCTCTCCTACAATGAACAGAGTCCAATTTTCTGCTGTTATTTGGTGCCATCTGTTGGCAAAATGACACAGCCTGCCTGGAATATTTAGGGGTTCTGGACCCCTCAGAGGCAGGAAGGCTAAGCTCTCTAGGAAGGTGTCAAAGCCTTTGAGGGGGTTGAACCTGCGGAGCTGGTTGAGTTCTCGGGTCTTCTGGCTTCTTCTGCTGTTAGAATTGCTGTTGTTGTCCCCTTTGGGCAACTTGACTGAGCTTGGCTTTGCTGGGTACAGGATGGATAAAACTTCCTCTTTTTGCTGAAAGAGGGTTTCTTATAGGGTTTCTTTTTGGCTGGAGTGGCTGTAGATTGTGACAATCTATCCAAGGTTATATTGTCAGCATCTATCTCATTAGCCTTTTCCTGCCAATTCTTGCCAAAGAGATTCTCTCCTTTGCAAGGGATGTTGCCTAATTTATCCTGTACCCAAATCTCCAAGTCTGATGCCTGAAGCCAGGCAATCCGTCATGCACCAATGGCAATAGCAGAGTTTCTGCTGATGCATTCATAGCAGTCAAAGGCTGCACGATTCACAAACCTGGAGACACCTTGAGCATGCCTGACAAGCGTCTTGTCGTCTGTCATCTGGGAGAAGTGGGCTCATAAGCTCCAAATCTCCTGTGACCTCCTTGAGGAACATACCCATATATAAAATATATGAGCTGATCCTAGCTGAAAGCATGGAAGCTTGAAAAGTTCAACGCCCAAAAGCATCAAGTCCTGCATTCACGACCTGGAGGATTGAATACATGTCTCTTTGCACTTTTCATCCTACGCATGGCTGACTCCACTACCACTGAATGGTGTGGCAGCTGAGTCTTTTGAAATCCAGGACATGGTGGAACTTGATACATGGTATCAAGCCTACTAGAATGAGGAGGAGATGTGGTCAAAGGTGTCTCCCACATTCTGAGCATCAAATCATGAAGAATTTCATGAATGGGCAGAGTGACTGCCTCCTTCGAAGCCTTAGGATAGTGGAGAATTTCCAATTACTTTGCTCTAGGTTCCTTTTCAGGAGCTACCGTGATTGAAAGGCCTTTGGCAACATCACAAATAAAATCCTGAAAGGACATGTCCTCTGGAGGCTACATTCTAAGTTGGGGAGAAGAGTCTTCCGGGAGAAAAGCTCTGGTACCGGCAGAATTATCAGAGTCATCGGAATCGGAGGATTCGAAGTATCTCTGATCACGATGTTCATGTAAGGCACGGTCCCAGTATCGATCAAAATCTGTACCGAGATGATCTGGTACCGATCTTTCGATGCCAGGCAAAGACAGCATGGGAAGAATTCCCACTGGGGTCGGTACCGTTGGTGCTGATACCGGTATCTGTGCCGGTACCAGCATCGGTACCGGTGTAGGTACCGTTGCCGGTGCCCGTTGAACCATCGGTGTCAATGGTACCGCAGTTGTAAGGAGAGCGGCAATGCTGCACTCGATAGTGAGGAATCTCTGGTCTATCGATGCTGCCGATGCCTGGGTGTCGGTACCGGTGAAGGCGGCCGGGACCGCTGAGCATGGCACCAGTAGTTCTGTCGAGGCAGAGGCCTTGAGAACATCCTGAAACCCCGTTGATGCTTTTGGAGGCCAAAGCCTCTCGCCGGGGCTGTTTTGCCGGTGTGGTTCCCTCAAGGGCAATGCCAATGGCCTCTCGATGCTTTGAAGGAGAGCTACCCTTTGAGGACTGTCTTTTATGTTTAGTTACCTGAAATCCATGGGAGAAAGAAGAGGCTCTTGAAGATGTCGATGCAATGGACCTGGCATCCGAAGAAAAGAGGGTACCGAGCTTTGCAGCCTGGTTCTGTCTTCATCTTTTAGTCATTCCCATACAAGAGAGACACTCAGATGGAGAAAGGTCAGGGCCTAAACATTTAAGACACCAGTCATGGGTGTCGGTGACGGAAATGGTACCGCCACACTTAGTGCATATTTTAAAACCACTAGCTGGTTTTTCCATCTTTAAGGAAAAATGGGGCCTAGTGCCCAAAATTGTGCCTAGCACCGTAAAAGAAAGTTTCTGAAGAGAAACAATTCAGAATTTTTTTTTTTAAGATGAAAAGAACCAGCGGTATCGGTAGGCGTCGTGCGGAGGCAAATGCGACCACAAGAAAACAAGATTAAAGAAGAAATTTTCTGCGGTGACAGGGTATGTGTCCTGTCGGCTCCGCGGAAAACGAAGAACTGAAGAGGGACAGTTGGAAAGGCGGGAAGGCAGCGCACATGTGCCGAGGGATGCTCCCAAAAGCGTTCCTATCGGACATTGGGGAGCATTCCCACGCAGGCTCCGTCGGTACCGACGATACTCATATGTGAGGACTGCATTCCTGCTTGTTCCTGGAGATCAGGTGTTCTCCAGGGACAGCAGGAATCAGTCCTCACATATGGGTGACGTCGGCACCGACGGAGCCCTCATGCGGAGCAAATCCCCAGCTTTCTAAGAAAGCCTTTGGGAATTGCATCACGCATGCGCGGTCCCCTTCCCACTCAAGGGTGCCATCTTGTTCAGTCAAATGACAGCTAAAAAGACGGCAAAAATTTGTAAAAACAATAATTATAGGACTGCAACTCCAAGAGGAGAAGGGAGGGTCGTGAGGACTGATTCCTGCTGTCCCCGGAGAACACCTTTTACAGGTGAGTGACTAGGCTTTCTCCGGGAACAAGCAGGAAGTCAGTCCTCACATATGGGACTCCCCAGCTACTGAGAACCCACAGCTGAAAAAATAGGCTCCCTCTACGAGAGCCGCAAGCAGCCACAATAGGAATCTAACTGAGAAAGTAGCACTCCAGTAGCCTGACACAGAAGGGTCGGAGGGTAGGAGTTGCCTAAACCTCAAATACATTACGGGGTACGGCCTGGCCAAAAGCACTGTCCCGTTGGGACTCCCTATCCAGGCAGTAATGGGTTGCGAAAGTCTGACCCGAAGACCAGGTGGCAGCCCGGCAGATGTCTGCCAGCGGAACAGAGTGGAAATGAGCCACTGATGCCGCCATAGCCCTGACCCGGCGACCGTGACATGACCCTCCAACGGATGTTCGGCTGCCCTATATGCCCAGGCAATGCAGTCTGCCACCCAGGTGGACAGTGTACGCTTTGAAACAGCCATCCCCAGCTTACTGGGGTCATAGGATTAGAAGAGCTGAGAAGCCCTTCGATGGCCCTGCATACGCTGCAGGTAGAAAGCCAACACCCTCTTACAGTCCAGAGTATGCAGAACTGCCTCTGCCCGAATGGCATGGGGCCTGGGAAAGAAGGTAGGCAGCACCACCTCCTGACTGAGGTGAAAGGAAGAGACCACTTTTGGTAGGAACTTGGGGTGTATGCGTAGCACCACCCTGTTCCTACAGAACCTTGTATAAGGTCTGTCGGACACCAGGGCCTGAAGTTCACTCACTCGTTGGGCCGATGTGAGTGCCACTAAGAACACTACCTTCCAAGAAAGGTAGCGGAGAGCGGAGATGGCAGGTTGCAATCGGCTCAAAAGGTGCCGAGTATGCCGCTCTAAAACCACATTCAAATCCCACACGGTCGCCAGGAGGCGGACCGGAGGCTTCAGAAGAAGTAGGCCTCTCAAGAACCTAGCCACCAAAGGATGGGCAGAGAGGCTTTCCTTTCACTGAGAAGTGGTTTGCTGAAAGGGCACCGAGGTGCACTCTAACGGAATTGGACTTAAGGCCCAACTCTGAAAGATGGAGAAGGTATTGCAGTACCACCGCAACCAGGCAGGAGAAAGGATTTACCTTCTGCTTCTTGTACCACAACCCAAACCTATGCCATATGAAGGCATAGGTTCGTCTAGTTGATAACCTCCTTGAGGCTAGCAAGACCTCTTCCACATCTCTTGGAAGGAGGAGTGGTGTGAGTACTACCCATTCATCAGCCATGTCATCAGATTGAGGGAAGTGAGATTGGGGTGCAGAAGTCTGCCCTTCTCCTGGACAGGAGGTTCGAGGAGGACCCCAGAGGAATGGGGGACTCCACTGCTAGCTGAAGTAGAAGTGGAAACCAGGGTTGTCTCGGCCACCTGGGGGCTATCAGGATGACCGAGGCTCTGTCCTGGAGAACCTTGAATAGAGTTTTGGCCACTAGGGGCATTGGGGAGGCCCACAGACCAGGATATCAGAAACACATCGGCAGCTACCCTGTCTGGGTGTGGCTGCCTGGAGCAGAACTGGAGCAACTGGTGATTCTGTGGACTTACGAACAAGTCCACCACTGGCCGTCCCCAGGTCCGAAAAAGCCACTGGACTACTCCCCTGTCCAGCTGCCATTCGTGGGGCTGCAGGATCCTGCCTAGCCTGTCCGCTAAGCAGTTGTCCTGGCCTGGCAAGTACACTGCTTTGAGGCGCATGCCATGCTGGACTGCGAAGGATCAGAGATTCAGGGTCTCCTGACAAAGTAGGCAGGACCCCATGCCCCCCCTCCCCCCCCCCCCGTTTGTTCACATAGAACATGGCTACTTGGTTGTCTGTCTGTATCAAGACCGGCTGGTGAGCCAGAGTCTGACAGAAGACTCAAAGAGCCAGACATATGGCATGAAGTTCCAGTAAGTTGATTTGTTGTGTGCTCTCGTCCAGAGACCACACACCCCGAGTACAGAGACCCTGGCAATGGGCCCCCCAGCCCAGCAAGGATGCATCTGTGGTTAGAATCCTTGTGTGACGAGGAGCCTGGAAGGGCATCCCCACCTCCAAGTGTGATGGGTGAAGCCATCACTGCAAGGACTGTACCAGTGTTTTGGATACTTTGATTCTGTCGCTGAGGCGGTCTGTGGCCTGTGTCCACTGATCTCTGAGGAACCATTGAACTGTGCGCATGTGAAGGCGGGCATCTGGTGTTACATGGACTGTAGAGGCCATATGCCCAAGGAGGCGCAGAAAGTGTCTTGCTAAGATCTGAGAACTGCGACTTATCTGACTTGCCAAGGCCAGAAGCCCATTTGTCCTGTCTGTTGGCAGGTAGGCCCTTGCCTGCAGTGTGTCCAGTCTTGCCTCTATGAACTCCAGCTGTTGAGTGGGCACTAGATTGGACTTGGGATAATTTATCACAAACCCTATGTGTTGGAGCACCTGGATGGTGCGAAGTGTTCCCTGTTGGACCTCCATGGCTGAAGTGGCTGGGATGAGCCAGTCTTCTAGGTAGGGAAAGACGAATACCCCTTGTAGTCTGAGGAAGGCAGTCATCACCAACAGGCATTTTGTGAATACCCTGGGGGCGGAGGCCATGCCAAAGGGAAGTACCCTGTACTGGTAGTGAGTGCCTCCCACCACAAAGCGCAGATACTGCCTGTGGTCTGGGTGTATCAGGATGTGTGTATACGCATCCTTTTAGGTCTAAGGAGCATAGCTAGTCTCCCTGGTGGAGGTTAACGCAGCAATATTCCAAGGGAGAGCATCTTGAACTTCCCCTCAGCAGGAATTTGTTGAGGTTGCGCAGGTCGAGGATGGGTCTGAGGCCTCCTGTCTTTTTTGGTACCAGAATGTACCTGGAGTAGAGAAGCCCTTTCCCTGAAGGTGGTGGGGCACCGGTTCCACCGCCTGACCCTCGAGAAAACCTGCTAACTCCTTCAAAAGGAGGTCCCGGTGAAGGGGAGACCTCAGGGGCTCTCCTGGAAAATAAGGAGGCGGCACCTGGGGTTAAATGAAGAAGATAACCCTGATGGACTATCTGCAGTACCCAGGCATCGGTGGTGATGTCTATCACCTGTGGGCATACAGGACAAGCCATTCCCCCTGTGCGTTGCTTGTCTCCTGTGGTGAGAGGGGCAATGCTGGAAGAGTCAAAAGCCACTACCAGGCTGGGCCGGAGCCAGAGCCTAGGGTTTGGGGGTTTTCTGCTTACATGGGCCATGCCCCTGTCCCTTGGCCTGCTGCCCCTGTTGGGGAGCCAGGGAGGCCTGAAAAGAAGGGTAGCTTCAGTAAGCAGTATCCTTCCTCGGGTAAAAGGGCTTCTTACCCGAGCCCTTCTTCTTAGACGGGGCAGAAGTCTTCTTTGAGAGTCGTGTCCTGGTCATGTACTCAGACTCGATCTCAGCAGCCTTGTCGGTCATGGGCTTGCCAAAGAGGTTCTCTCCCTGGCATGGGATATCGACCAACTTGTCCTGAACCCATTGCTCGAGGTTGGACTGTAGCCAAACCTAGTGGCGTGCACCAATGCCTGCCACAGCTACCCGGCCGCCGACTCGAAGCCATCATAGGCCGCTCGAGTCATGAACTTCTAGCACTCACGGACCCCGGTAGGCAAACTCTTGAAGTGCTGCAAAGGTCCCTCGGAGAGTCCAGCCGAGAACCCGGCAAGTTCTTTTGCCAGGTTCCTTAGGTACATGCCCATGTACAGCTGGTAGGTCTGTATACAACATGTCAATCTAGATCCCTGAAGGCACTTCTTGCCGAGGACGTCCAAATTGCGGGCCTCCCTGCCAGGAGGCACCGAGGAGTAAGTCTTCTGGCTTTTCAGCCTGCGCATGGCCGATTCCACAACCATGGAGTTCTGCAGCAATTGTGCTTTCTGAAACCCAGGGCTCTTACGGACTCGATAGATGGATCGATTCTATCTGCTGAGCACCGGCACCGATGCCAGCATCTCCCACATGTGAAGCATAAGTCTCTCCAGGATCGGGAGGCACAGGTACAGTAAGGGCCTCCCGAGGGGGAGAGAGTCATACTGGAGGACCTCGAGCTCCTTCCTCGGACTCCGCAGGGAATGCCAAAGCCTTTGACATATCCCTCACGAAATCCACGAACCTACTGTCCTCCGGGGGAGGGGGGGGACCTTCTCCGAAGTTCAGACACCGGGGAATCGGACGGGACATCTGTGCCGGCGGGTGTCCGGGGACTCTTCATCCACTGTCTCCCACCCCGAAGCCTCCAAGGAGGAATCGAGGGGCTCCTGCCTCAAAGGCCCCGGTCTCGACCGCCCCGACGCCAGTGAAACCGGAGTCGATGACCTTGGCCCCGAACGGGAGGTTGAGGGAGACCTCGGCCGAGGATCGACAAGAGCGCATGGTCTTGAGGATCGGCTCAGCCTCCGGGGTAGACTTGGATGACAGTATCCTAATGGTCGGGGCAGATGGACTGGTGAGGCCGGCTATCAATGCCCGCTGCTGCTCCATGAAGGCAGACACGCTGCGCTCCAAGGCCACCATTCTGAGACCGAGCTCAGAAGGCTCCGCAGCCCCCAGGTCGGGTCCCGAGGTCGTTGGGCCCGATGCCGGTTCCCCCGGAGGGGAATCTTCAACAAGAACTGGTACTTGCCTCGGCTCTTCCGTATCCCTTCGAAGAAGCTTCACTGGGCGTTCCATCTCAGAGTATCCGGGCCGGCATGCGTGGTTCAGCGACCGATACCAGGTGGGACCTGGCTGTTCGGAGCAGTCCACCGACGCAGCCTTCGAGGATTTTTTCTTCCTCCGGTGTTCCCGCGAAGGAGACCCCTCTCCGAGGAACCTCTATGACACTCGGGATCGGAGTGCTCCCTCCGAGATGTAGAGGCCTCAGATGAAGTCCGGGCTCGCGAAGGCACGGACTCAGCAAAAATCCTATCATGCTGCTGCTGGCGGCTTCTCAGGGCCTTTGAGGACATTTTCCTGCACGGGCCACAGACCTTCGGGTCATGGTCAGGCCCAAGGCACCGGAGACAGCAATCATGAGTATCGGTGAGGGACGTAAGCTTTGTACACCGATCACATTTTTTTAAACCCGCTGGCAGCCATCGGGGGAAAAAGGGCCTCTGCAAGGTCGAAGCCTTGGGCTGCCAGTGAAAAAAGAAAAAGAGCGTGAACGCTAGGACAAAAAACAAAAAAATCAAACGGACTCGATAACGATGTACTGAGCCGAAGGCGGGAAGAGGAACCGTGTCGATCCGGTATGAAAAGAGTAATTTTCTACAACTTTTAACACTTTATTCGCGGTGACACGAGGACAACGTCCGGAGGGCTCCGTGGAAAAAAGGAGACTAAACAAGATGGCACCCTTGGGCGGGAAGGGGACCATGCATGCGTGATGCAATTCCCAAAGGCTTTCTTAGAAAGCTGGGGATTTGCTCCGCACGAGGGCTCCGTCGGCAGCGACGTCACCCATATGTGAGGACTGACTTCCTGCTTGTTCCCAGAGAACAAACATTTTGCTTTTCACCCCGGTTTCTTTGCTTGCAGAAATAACTAGTGCAAAGAAAGAAGGCACTGTAAGCATATCTTGCAGTGAATTTTTAAAAAGGAAAATGACACTGTACTACTTCTGAAGAATTTGTTATTCACACTAAGATGTCTCCTTTGTTGGGATACTCAACATTGGCTCTAAAATCTATATGTCTCTACATTACAGGATAGCTGACATGTGTCCTCAACAGGTATTCATAACACTCTTGAGATAAATTTAATAGAAGCATTAATGAAGCAGTTTAGAGGTACTATGAAGAGCAGAGCTCCAACATGTCATTGTATTGAATTATCCAACCTTTTATCAGTGCAGGCCCTAATGTGATGCCATTACGGAACATTAGAGCTCTCTGGAAAACACAGTTACTCACCTGTAAAGCACAGTTACTTACCTGTAACAGGTGATCTCTGGGAACAGCAGGAATAAGTCTTCACATATGGGTATCATCGGTACCGACGGATACTGCGCGGGAACGCTACCCAGCGTCCAAAAGGAAAGCTTTTGGGAGCATCCCACAGAGCCTGAGCGCTGCCTTCCCGCCTTTCCTAACCGCCTCTCTCCAGTTCGAGTTTTAAAGCTGAGACAAAGAGAGAGTGAGGAAAGGAAAGAAAGATAGAGAGATACAACTCCTAGGGGAGGTGGGTGGGTTGTGAAGACTTATTCCTGCTGTTCCCAGAGATCACCTGTTACAGGTAAGTAACTGTGCTATCTCCAGGAACAAGCAGGAATGAGTCTTCACATATGGGGACTCCCCAGCTAGAGATGCCTGGGAGATCACCCAGGTTGTGAGTCCCTGGGAAGGGCTCTACCTCCACCCATGAATCTCAGGCATCCAGCCAGGGATGGAGGGTAGGAGTTGATTAAGTCTGGAACAGGTGTTGAAGAACAGCCTGACCAAACAAGGCATCCCGGCGGGAGTCCTTCTCCAAGCAGTAATGGGCTGTGCAGGTATGAACCGAGGCCCAGGTGGCCGCTCGACAGATTTGGTCGATGGACACAGAATTTAGATGAGCCATAGAGGCTGCCATGGCCCTCACATTGTGAGCTGTGACATGGCCTTCCAGAGAAAGGTTCTTACTCTGGTAGGCGAAAGAAATACACTGAGCAATCCAATTGGACAGAGTTCTCTTAGAGACTGGAAGTCCTAAATGAGAGGGATCAAAAGCAACAAAGAGTTGAGAGGACTTTCTATGTTGCTGTGTCCTTTGTAAGTAAAAAGCAAGAGCTCTTTTACAATCCAGGGGTATGAAGATTCCTCTCTGCACTTGAAGCATGAGGTCCTGGAAAAAAAGACAGGTAAATAAACCTCCTGGTTCAGATGAAAAGGTGAGACCACTTTAGGCATAAAGTGTGGATTACTCCTGAGGACTACCTTGTCATGATGGAACCTTGTATAAGGAGGATTAGCCACCAAGGCTTGCAGCTCACTGATGCTACGAGCTGAAGTGACTGCAATGAGAAAAATAACCTTCCAGGAAAGGAATTTCAAGGAAGTAGTGGCTAAGGGTTCAAAGGGTGGCTGCATATGCTGGCCAAGAACCAGATTCAAGTGCCATGCCACTGGAGGTGGTCTGATGGGAGGTTTAGTCAAAAGAAGGCCTCTCATGAATCTTGCTATAAGAGGATGAGAGGAAACAGACTGTCCATTGAGAGGTTTAAGGGATGCTGCTGTAGCACTCAAATGGACTCTTACTGAATTCGTTTTAAGGCCTGCATGGGATAAATGCAGCAAATACTCTAGTAAAGAATTCAGAGGTATTGCAAGAGGGTTAAGACCCTTCTCTGCACACCAAATGGTAAACCTTTTCCATTTAAAAGCATAGGAACGTCTAGTGGAAGGCTTTCTGGAAGCATGAAGGATATCCCTCACTTGCTGAGAAAGATGCAAATCTTGAAAGTCTAGGCCTTCAGCAACCAGGCTCTGATGTGAAGAGACTGGGGATTTGGGTGCCACAACGTTCACTCCTCCTGGGACAGGAGGTCTGGAGCAGATCCCAAGTCCAGGGAGGGAGCTTGAGAGAGATGCAGAAGTAGAGGGTACCACACTTGGCGTGGCCAATGTGGTGCTATGAGGATCATAGACCCCTTGTCTCTCTGAAGTTTGAAGAGTGTCTTGGGAATTAGGGGCATGGTTGGAAAGGCATAGAGGAAGTCTTGCCCCCAATGGAGGAAGAAGGCATCCCTGGCCTGAACTCCCTGACACGGAATTCTGGAACAGAACCGGGGAAGTTTGGCATTCCACGGACTTGCAAACAAGTCTATGTCTGGGGTTCCCCAAATTCGAAAGATCCTGGTTATCTGGTCCCCATGGAGGGACCATTTGTGTGGAAGCAGAACTCGACTGAGTCTGTCTGCCCAAGAGTTTTGAACCCCTGGAAGATACACTGCCATGAGATGAATTTGATGCTCTCTGGCGAAGGCCCACAATCTCAGAGCTTCGTTGCAAAGCGACAGAGAGCCAGTCCCGCCCTGCTTGCTCACGTAGAACATGGCTACTTGGTTGTCCGTGTGGATGAGGTCTGTCTTGTAGCTGAGCAGGGTGTGGAAGACAGAGCTAGAAAAATTGCTCTGAGCTCTAAGAGGTTGATATGTAGAGATGTCTCCTGTAGAGACCAGATGCCTTGAGTGGAGAGATCTTGAAGATGAGCTCCCCAACCTCTTGGAGAGGCATCTGTTGTAAGGATTGCTTGGGGTAACACCTGTTGGAAGGGGGACCCCAGTAACAGATTTTGAGTGGACTTCCACCACTGGAGGGACCAAAAGAGGCGACTGGAGGTTGCTATTTTGTCTGACAGGCAACCTGATGCCTGGGTCCATTGGGTGGACAGAGTCCACTGAGCTGCCCTCATGTGAAGGCGAGCGTAAGGAACCACATGCACAGTGGACGCCATGTGGCCTAACAGTTTTAACATCTCTCGAGCAGTTAAATGGGATTTTAACTGAACTTGTGAGGCCAACTGCACCAAGCGTAGGCAACGGGCCTGGGGAAGATAGGCCCTTGCAGGTGTGGTATCCAGCAAGGCCCCTATGAACTCTAGAGACTGAGTAGGGGTGAGGGGATTTTGGAAAGTTTATTACAAGTCCCAGATACTGAAGGATACGCCTTGTGCAGGTTAGAGAAGTCTGGGCCTCTGACTGGGATGGAGCTCGGATGAGCCAGTCGTCCAGATATGGGAATACGAATATCCCTAGAGTGCGTAGAAATGCAGCCACTACTGCCATGCATTTTGTGAACACCCTTGGTGCAGAGGCCAGACCGAAAGGAAGCACTCTGTATTGGTAGTGCTTCCCTTGATAAAGGAACCGAGGGAACCTTCTGTGTGCTGGATGGATGAGGACATGGTTGAGGTCTAGAGAACAAAGCCAATCCTGACTCTGAGGGTATGGAAGGAGAGTACCGAGAGAAATCATCTTGAATTTCTCCTTGCATAGAAACTTGTTCAATTCTCTGAGATCTAATATGGGTCTGTAGCCCCCTGTTTTCTTTGGGATAAGAAAGTAGGGGGAGTAGAACCCTGAGCCCTGTTGAAGAAGGGGTACTTCTTCTACTGCCCCTTGGGCAAGAAGGGTAGCAATCTCCTGACCCAGAAGGTCGAGGAGAGATGTCTGAGAATTGAACTGTCTCACCATAGGGTGAGGAGGAAGGTTTAAGAAATGAAGCTTGTACCCCTCCCTTATGATGGAGAGGGTCCATTGCTCTGCTGTGATTTGTTCCCACCTGGGAGCAAAGTAAGCCAACCTTCCTGGAATGGTGAGAGGCTCTGCATGTTCTAGAGCCAGAAAGGCTAAGCTCTCTAGTTGTAAGTCAAAGGCCCTGAGGAGGCTGAGGCTTTTGGGCCGTAGCAGTCCTAGCAGCCTTAGGCTTGGCCTGTTTCGGTTGTTGCTGTCTCTTTGAAGCAAAACGACCTGCAGAAGATGACTGCTGACCATAAGCTGAATAATATTTCCCTTTTTTGGGGAAAAAAACCCTTTTTGAACAACCTTTTCTTAAAAGGAGCAGAAGTAGACTTTGAAAGTCTATCTAAAGCAGAATTTACAGCATCCATTTGGGTGGCCCTTGCTTGCCAATCTTTGCCAAAAAGGTTTTCACCTGTACAAGGAAGGTTTCCTAGTCCATCTTGAACCCAGGGTTCCAAATCAGAAGCTTGCAACCAAGCAACTCTGCGTGCACCTATGGCAATGGCCGAGGCTCTGCTGGCACCTTCAAAAGAGTCAAAGGCTGCACGGTTGGAAAACTTGGAAATATCCTAGGCATGTTTGAGCCAGGTGAGGAACTCTTCCCTTTTATCTTCTGAAATAAAAGGAGATAAAGTTTGCAGATGATCTGTAACTTCTTTTAGAAACATCCCCATATAAAGACTATAGGAGTTGATTCTGGCAACAAGCATACTGGCCTGGAAAATTCTCCTGCCAAAGGCATCTAAGGTTCTGCATTCTCTTCCTGGAGGAGCAGAAGAGTGCCTTTTTGTACTCTTTATCTTCTTCATAGCAGACTCCACCACAATGGAGTGGTGAGGAAGCTGAGTCCTATGGAAACCAGGACGAGAATGAGGGGAAGTGGTGAGAGGAGTCTCCCATTTGCCCAACATGTGATCATAAAGAATGTCATGTATTGGCAAAGTGGCTGCCTCTTTAGGAGCCTTAGGATATTGTAAAATATCTAATTTTTTGGCTCTAGGCTCTGTCTCAGGGGCCACTGAGATGGAAAGGCCCCTGGCCACTTCCCTAATGAAGTCTTGAAAAGACAAGTCTTCTGGAGGAGACATTCTCCTTTTTGGAGAAGAGGGCTCATGAGGATGGATCACCGATGCTTCGACAGAGACATCTGACTCATCAGAGTCTTCAGAGGAATCGAAGTATCGCCTGTCTGGATGCTCCTGCAGAGCCCGATACGCGTACCGGGTGGTATTGACATCGGGAGTGATCGGTACCGATTCGGTACCGATGGGCATCACAGAACAGTGTACCGCTGCAGTCGACACCGAAGCGGATGTCGATGCAATCGGTACCGGCACCGGAACCGGAACCGATGTCAGTACCGGTGCCGGAGTCGGTACTGGCAACGGAGTTTGTTGCGGTACAAAAGGCGTCGCAGCTTGTATGAATGCCGTGATGGCACGCTGCATGGTCAGGATATTCTGATCCATCGACGCAACCAATGTCTGGATGTCAGTACCAGTGGGAACCACCGGTACCCCAGAACATGGCAACAGATGATCGGTCGAGGCCGATCCATCGATGTCAACCTGTGACCCCATAGATAAAGCTTTGGAAGCCGGAGCCTCCCGCCGGGGTAATTTTGCCAGTGCGGATTCCTCGAGGGCAAGTCCGGAGGCATCTCGATACTTGGAGGGAGATCTACCCTTCGAGGACCGGCTAGATTTAAGTTTGGTTACCTGAGATCTATGTGAGGAAGAAGCAGCCCTGGAAGACGTCGTTGCAACCGAAGCTGCATCCGAGGGAAACAGGGTACTGAGCTTAGCTGCTCGATTCTGTAGACCTCTTTTAGACATCATGGAGCAGGACTCACAATCCGCAATGGAGAGGTCAGGACCTAAACATTTTAGACACCATTCATAGGTGTCGGTGACAGAAATAGTGCCGTTGCACTTCGTGCATTTTTTAAACCCAGAGGCGGGCTTTTCCATGAGGAAAAATTTGCTAGGCCTAAGGCCAAAGAAGAAAATGCACTGAAGTGAGAAAACAGTTTTGTTTTTTTTGTTTTTTTTAGAATAAAGAAAGAAAAGACCAGCGATACCGGTCCAGCGTCGAGAAGGCAGACGCGCGACCAAAGAAATGAAATAAAATAAAATAAAGAACTTCTTCAGCGGTGACAGGAACACGACCTGCTGGCTCCGCGGAAAAGAAGAACTGGAGATAGGCGGTTAGGAAAGGCAGGAAGGCAACGTGCAGGCGCTGTGGGATGCTCCCAAAACCTTTCCTTTTGGATGCTGGGGAGCATTCCCGCGCAGGCTCCGTCGGTACTGACGAAACCCATATGTGAAGACTCATTCCTGCTTGTTCCTGGAGATCAGGTGTTCTCCAGGGACAACAGGAATCAGTCCTTACTTATGGGTGACGTCTTCACTGACGGAGACCATGCGGAGCAATTCCCCAGCTTTCAAAGAAAGCCTTTGGGATTGCTATCATGCATGCGTGGTCCTCTTCCCGCCCAAGGGTGCCATCTTGCTCAGTCAGGTCCCTTAGCTAGAGATCTACTAAGCAGATGGCAAGGGAAAGACAAAAATACAGAAACTCAATAGGGAAGGCAGGAGGGTAGTGAGGACTGATGCCTGCTGTCCCTGCAAAACACCTGTTACAGGTGAGTAACTACGCTTTCTCCAGGAACAAGCAGGAAGTCAGTCCTCACTTATCGGACTCCCTAGCTACAGACTACCGAACCTGTAACCAAAAAATGCTACCGTGAGCAGAAGCCGAAGCCCGAATCCTCGGCTCCTCGGGACAAAGCCCTCGGTAGCTGTGAAGAAGGGTCAGGCAGGCAGGAGTTGCTTATACCCCAAACAGATTACGGAGTACAGCCTGGCCGAAGGATCTGTCCCGGCGGGACTCCCTCTCCAGGCAGTAATGGGCAGCGAAGGTGTTCATGGAAGACCAGGTCGCTGCCCGGCAAATGCCCATCATGGGCACGGAGCGCAGCGAGGCCACCGCTTTGGCTCTGACCCCATGTGCAGTGACTCAACGATCCAGAGGGACGCCCGCCTTTGCATGGGCGAATGTGATGCAGTCTGCCACCCAAATAGAGAGGGTGCGCTTGGTGACTACTTACCCTGCCTATTGGGATCGTAGCTCACGAAAGGTCTGTCAGATGCGGTGAGTCTGGGTACTCTGCAAGTAGAAGGTGAGGGCCTGCTTGCAGTCGAGGGTGTGGAGAGCCGCCGACGCCTGATTGGCATGGGGCCTCAGGAAGAAGGTCGAGAGCAGTATTTCTTGGTTGAGATGAAAGGCCGACACGACCTTGGATAAGAATTTAGGACGAGTCTGGAGGACCACCCTGTTACGATAAAACCTGGTGTAAGGGGCGCCAGTCACGAGCACCTGAAGCTCACTGACTCAGCGAACTGAGGTCAGTGCAACCAGGAAGGCCACCTTCCAGAACAAGTGCCGGAGCGAACACATTGCCATCGGCTCAAAGGGTGGACGAGTGAGCTGCTTGAGCACCATGTTCAAGTCCCAGTCCGCCAGAGGGTGACGGATGGGCAGCTTGGATAACAGAAGGCCCTGCATGAAGCAGGAAACTAGTGGCTGCCCCGAGAGAGGCTTTCCCTCATTAGGGAGATGATTAGCCAATATGGCACTCAAATGTACTCTAACAGAATTCAACTTCAGCCCTTCCCTTGAGAGGTGAAGGTACTGGAGGACCCACCGAACTGGGCACAAGAAGGGGTCGATCTGGTGTTCCAAGCACCAGATGGAGAAGCATTTCCACTTAAAGGCATAAGCCTGCCTAGTGGAGTCAATTCCTTGAGGCAAGGAGGATTTCCCTCAACCTCCTCCGGAAGGGCCAGAGAAGCAAGAGAGACCTGTTCAGCCGCCAGGCCATGAGGGATAGGGAGGGTAGGTTTGGGTGTAGTACTCGACCCTCCTCCTGTGTAAGGAAGTCCCTGGCAGAGCCCAGGGGAATCGGAGGCTCCGACAACAGCCAGAGCAGGAGCAGGAACCGGAACCAAGGCTGTCGAGACCACAAGAGGGCCACAAGAATCAGCAATGCCCCGTCCCGTTGAACCTTGAACAGAATCCTCACAATGAGGGGGAAAGGAGGGAATGCATATAGGAGACTGGAGGACCAGTCCAGAAGAAATGCATTGGGGCCCTCCCTGTCCGAGTGCGGCACTGGGCCACAGAAGCGAGGGAGCTGTGTGTTCTGTGGGCTGGTGAAGAGGTCCATTGCTGGAGTGCCCCAGCATAGAAACAGCCAGCCTGCCACTCTGAGATCCAGGCGCCACTCGTGGGGGCGAAGGATTCTGTTGAGTCTGTCCGCCAGGCCATTCTCCTGACCCAGGAGGTACGTCGCCTTGAGGGACATCCTCCGTCGGGTGGCGAAAGAGCAGATGAGAACCGCTTCCCTGCAGAGGGAGTGTGACCCCGTGCCCCCCTCTTTGTTGATGTAGAACATCGCTACCCGGTTGTCGATTTGTACCAGAACCGACTTCCTGCTGAGAAGATCCTCGAAGGCCCTCAGGGCCCACTGGATGGCTTGGAGCTCGAGCAGGTTTATCTGCTGCTGAGCCTCCGAGGGCGACCATTGCCCCTGCGTGCAGAGACCCACAATGGGCTCCCCACCCTAACAGCATCTGTGGTCAGCAACACATCATGCTGTGGGGCCTGGAAGGGCGATCCCTGCAGGAGTTTGCGGGGTTTTGCTACCAGTTCAGAGACAAACGAAGATCAGGAAGAACCCTGATGGGGTCCCTGAGGTGTCCGAGGGATTGACTCCATTGGGAACTGAGACACCACTGGGCCATCCGCATGTGCAGGCAGGAACCACATGCATGGTCGAGGCCATGTGGCCTAAGAGATGTAGCGTGGACCAAGCAGAGATGGGTGTAACGATCTACCGGCAAGAAGGCCATGGCCTCAGAGTATCGAGGTGCACCCCAATGAACTAGAGAGCCTGTGCCAGCTCGAGGTGAGACTTTGGGTAGTTGACAAAGAACCCCAAGCTCTCCAAGAGGACGACAGTGCGTGACATCGCTTGCCAGGCCTCGTTGACAAAGGAGCCCGTAACGAGCCAGGCATCGAGGTAGGGAAACAGCACGCCCCGGCGCTGAAGGTGAGCGGCAGCCACGACGAGGCACTTCGTGAAGACCCATGGGGCAGATGCAAGTCCGAAGGGGAGCACCCTGTACTGGAAGTGCTCTCCCTGCACCCTGAAATGCAGGTATTGCCTGTATTGGGGGTGGATCAAGATATGGGGGTAAGCGTTCTTCAGATCTAAGGAGCATAGTCAGTCGCCCTGCCGGAGGAAGGGCAGCAGCACGCCAAGAGATAGCATCTTGAATTTCTCCCACAGCAGGAACTTGTTCAGCTTGCAGAGGTTGAGGGTGGGCCGAAGACCCCACGTCTTTTTTGGGACAAGGAAGTATCGGGAGTAAAAGCCCCGACCTCAAAGGTGGGGAGGGACCTTCTCAGCTGCCCTTGGGCAAGGAGGGAGTGTAATTCTCACAGCAGCAAAAGCTGGTGTGCAGGGAGTCAAGGAGGCTCCACCGGGGAGAAAGGGGATGGAAGCCTGTCAAAGTGGAGGCGATAGCCCTCCCGGATGACCTGGAGGACCTAGGTGTCTGAGGTGATAATTTCCCATGACGGGGAAAAGCAGGACAGGCGTCCCCCCACTGGCTGCTGTATCACCGGAGGGCAAGGGGCCATGCCGCTGGCATCAAAACCCCTTAGGGAGTTGTGGGGGAGCCGACGTCTGGGCCTTTGGACCCTTTGGTTTACGGTGGCCCTGACCCAAGCTTCCCTTGCATGGGAGTGGCCGGCGTGGGGGTAGCCGGGTATGGCGGGTAGCCACGATACTGGAGGCCTTTCCCGGGGAAGAAGGGCTTCTTGGTAGGCTGCTTCTTGCCTGGCGGCGGGCTCCGATGCCTGTGGCTGCCACCCAAGCCGATGTCTTGAAGCCATTATAGGAGGCTCGAGAGATATACTTGGAGCAGTCCACCACCGATTTCAACAGGGTGCGGAATCTGTCGAGGGGCTCGCCGTCGAGGCCGGCAGAGAAACCTCCAAGTTCCTTTGCCAAGTTGTGGAGGAAAATACCAATATATAGTCGGTATGCCTGGATGCAACAAGAGAGCATGGAACCTTGATAGGCCTTGCAGCCCAGAGCATCAAGGGCTCTCGATTCTCGGCCCGGTGGTACCAATGAGTGGGACTTTGGGCTTTTCTGCTTCCTCATGGCTGATTCCACCACCATCGAGGTGTGTGGAAGTTGGGTCTTTCAGAAGCCCGGCCCACGCTGCACCTTGTACACTGTGTCAAGGCGCTTGCTCACAATGGGAACCGAGGCTGGGGCATCCCACATATGGAGCAATAGCCGAGACAGGATCGGTGGCACCGGCACGGTGAGGGATTACCTGGACGGGGCCTCGTACTGAAGAATATCGAGTTCTTCAGCACGAGGATCCTCCTTGGCCTGGGTGACCAGGTTGAGGGCCCGAGCTATGTCCTGAATAAACACCAAAAAGGAGGTGCCCTCGGGCGGTGAACGCCGCTGGAGACCAGGCGGCGAGAGGTCTAACGGGAGATTCCGGTGGGTGCGGGTCTCCAGGAAGGTATCCACATTGGATTTCCAGTCCGAAAAATTGGTTGAGGGATCCAAGCCAGGTGGTTCGCCCTGTCCGATGGCCGGTGGCCTAGAGCTGGAGGCCCTGGACAATCTCGCCCCCGAGGAATGGGAGAGCGAGCGAGACCGACGTCGAGGACCCTCACGAGGCCCGTGGCTCTCGGGGGTTTTCTGGACGGATTTGGGTGTCCCACACAAGGGACCCTGCAGTCTCCGGGCGCAAGTCAGTGAAGCTGGCCATGAGCACCTGCTGGGAAGCAATGAACGCAGAAACGCTGCGTTCCAACACCATCAAACGGGACTCCCACATGGGCATTGTGCCCTGGGACGCCAATACTGGGGTCACCGGATTGGGCATCGAGGAGGAGAGGGGGTCCTCACCAGGATGACCCTCAGAGACTGGGCGCCTTCGCCGGAGGCCTCCATTTCTCTGCAAGGTACCTTGCAAGGCCGCTCCTTGTCCGACTCTCAGGAACGCCAAAGGGGGCTAAGCGACCGGGCGCGGGAGCGCTTGCGCTTGTCGGGGGCCCCAGACAGCGACTTTGAGGCCGCCTTCTTTTTGCACCGTTCCACCTCATGAGACCCCTGGTCAGAATGCTGCCTGGAACGCGGTGCCGCAGGGGGAGAACCCACCAGAGGGGAGATGACCGAGGGTGCCACCAAAGACTCCGAGACGGCCTTTCGAAAAATGTCTTCGGACTTCTGCTTACGGCTGAGCAGGGCCTTAAATGGCATTTTCTTACAGAACAAACAGAGCTTTGGGTCATGGTCGGCTCCCAGACACCTTAGACAACAGTTCCTAGAGCATTTATTACATTTTTAAACCCGGTGGCCAAGGGGGCAAAAACGGCCCCTGAGAGGTCGAAGACCCACACGGCCAGCGGTTAGGAAGAAAAAAAGAAAAAATTCTGGAAAGTTATCCCCATAAGCTTCAAAAAAGAGAGCCAGGGGAGGACAGGTAGAGGACCGGTGGAACCGGAAAAAAGGGTAAGAGCCTGTGAAGGCGAACAAAACAAAACATTTTCTGAGGGACGAGGATGTGCATCCGAAGGGCTCCCCGGAAAAAGGGAGACTGAGCAAGATGGCACCGTTGGGCGGGAAGAGGACCACGCATGCGTGGTAGCAATCCCAAAGGCTTTCTTTGAAAGCTGGGGAATTGCTCCGCATGGGCTTAGTCGGTCCCGACGTCACCCATAAGTGAGGACTGACTTCCTGCTTATTCCTGGAGAAAGTAATTAGACACCACTGAAATCAATTTTTTAAACCTGCATCTAGGTGCGGCTCCATCTCACCATCTCTTTAAATCATACTCAGCTCCTCCATCTTATCTCATGTGCTATCTTTTCACCCACAGTCACTTGAGTATCCTCGGGATGAAGAATTTTTCCATTCTTGCTTTCTTGCCTCCCAGCACGAGCCACTTTGTCCTACACTGTATAAGAGAGATGTTTGTTGTTTGTGTATTCTTTACTTCCATCCCAAAGGTGCCAGTACACAGTGCTGTGTAACTGTATAGGACTGCACAGTAATTAAAAGAGAACAATCCTATAATAGAGGCTTCAGTAGTTCCCCTTCCCTGGGCTTACATTGGTTTCTTCCAGCACATCCTGGAGCTCATGGGATTCGGCACCAGTTAATGCAGCCCCCATATCGCTCAGATAGATGGGATTATCCACAACTCTTTGGCCGGCCTGCATCATCTGGAGCACAGATTCCCTAAAAAAAAAGGGATGACAGCATTGTCAAGTCAACAGCCCATCAACCAGGAGAAAGTCCATAAGCAAATGCCAACAGTAGCTGGAAGAGAACCCAGCACCACTTGGGAGAGAAAATGTTAAAAGCACTGCTGGTGAAAAGAATTAATGCGCTATCTAAAATAACCTAAACCAAATCCCAAAGAAAGTAATGCAAAGATGATCCTAGCATATGCTGGAAATCTGACATATATAGCGTTACAATAATCAAGGTTGGAACGGAGTACAGATTGCAAGACAGCCTAAAAAAGTCTAGGTTTTGTAAGATGGCCACTTCCTGACCAGTCTCAACTTGGAGAAAGTCTGAGATACAACAGAGCAAATCAGAGTTCAGCACCAATAGGTTATGTAGAATAGACTTCAGCAGTGTTATCTACTTATAACAGAACTTAGATATCACCTGCACATATCCAGATGCTAGCCTCCTGTTTTACAGAAGTATAGTGAGTGGCTGCGGACAGATGTTATATACTGATAAAAACAGATGAGCCCTGTGGAACGCCCATACATAAGGGCTTGCAAGATTTTTGACCACCAGAAATCACTCTTTGCTGCCTATCAGCATGCACAGTACTTTCAATGCCAATAGCTTTTAATCATCTAAGCAGAATCTGATGAGTCATGATACTGAACACAGATGAAATGTCAAGCATCATCAGTACAGTTTTATTAACATTACCTATCTACCATTGAACATGATCACAAATTGCTAAAGGAAAAGCATAGTTACTCACCTGTAACAGGTGTTCTCCAGGGACAGCAGGAATCAGTCCTCACATATGGGTGACGTCGACACAGACGGAACCCGTGCGGAGCATTTCCCCAGCTTTCAAAGAAAGCCTTTGGGAATACCACCACGCATGGGTCATCCCCTTCCTGCCAAAAAGTGCCATCTTACTCAGTCAGGTGTCATAGCTATACAGCAACTCCAAGGGGAGCAGGGAGGGTTGTGAGGACTGATTCCTGCTGTCCCTAGAGAACACTTTACAGGTGAGTAATTACGCTTTCTCCAGGAACAAGTAGGAAGTCAGTCTTCATATATGGAACTCCCTAACTACAGGCTACCAAGGAAAAAAGCACGGCAGCGTCGTAAGCAGTTGCCAGTGAAAGCTGAAGGAAGCCCAAGGACCCCGGGTCCATTAATAGCCATACTCCCGGAAACCAGAACAAGAAGGGTCGGAGGGCAGCAGTTGCTTAAACCCCGAACAGATTATGGAGTACAGCCTGGCCAAAGGCGACGTCCCAATGGGACTCCCTCTCTAGGCAGTAATGTACCACGAAGGTGTGAGTGGAGGACCAGATGGCGGCCCAGCAGATGTCTGCCAGTGGCACCGAGCGCAAACTAGCGCCGACATCGCCATTGCTCAGACATTGTAAGCCGTGACTTGGCGGTCCAGTGGAAATCTGGCCTGGGCCAAGGCAATGCAGTCCGCCATCCAGATGGACAAGGTACGCTTGGTGACCACCAGCCCCAGATGGCTGGGATCGAAGACGACGAAGAGCTGCCCATATCTGCAGTGGTCCCGAGTGTGCTGCAGGTAGAAAGAGGGAGCCCTCTTACAATCCAGGGTGTGGAGAATCACCAACGCCCAGTCGGCATGGGGCTTCGGGAAGAAGATGGGCAGCACTATCTCTTGGTGGAGATGAAAATCTGACATTCTTCGGGAGGAACTTGGGGTGAGTCCGCAGGACCACCCTGTTCCTATAAAACCTTGTGTACGGTGCCTCGGCAATCAGCGCATCGAGTTCGCTGACTCTCCAGGCGGAGGCGAGAGTCACCAGGAAGGCCACCTTCCAGGATAGATGCCACAGTGGGAAGGTAGCCATGGGCTCAAAGGGTGGCTTGGTCAGCTGCGTGACGACCACATTGAGGTCCCATTCAACCGGAGGAGGGTGGGTAGAAGGCCTGGAAAGGAGCAGGCCTCACATGAAACGAGAGATGAGTGGTTGCCCCGAAAGAGGTTTGCCTTCGATGGGGTGGTAGTTCGCCGAGATGGCACTCAGGTGAACCCTGACCAAGCTAGACTTCAGCCCAGACTGCGAGAGGTGGAGCAGGTAACTGCAAGACCAAACTGGTAGGACATGAACATGGGTTCGCTCGGAGCTCCAAGCACCACACCAAGAACAGACGCACTTGAAGGCGTAAGTCCACTGATCAAGTCCTTTCATGAGGCCAAAAGAATATCTAAATCTTCATGTGGAGATGGTAAGGGGCTAGAGCGACCCGCTCAGCTGCCAAGCTGTGAGGGATAGGGACTTCAGATTGGGGTGAAGTAGCAAACCCTCCTCCTGCATCAGCAGCTCTGGCGAGAACCTGAAGAGACCGGGTGCTCCGTCGAGAGACAGGGGAAACCAAGGCTGCCTGGGCCACCTGGGCTATGAGAATCATTGAGGCTCTGTCCTTCTGGACACTGAGAAGGGTCTGGGCAATGAGGGGTGTGGGGGGGGGGGAGAGGCATACAGCAAGCCCATTTCCCACAAGGAAGGCATCCAGGGCCACCCTGCCCAGGTGCGGGAGGGGACCGCAGAACCGGGGGGAGCTGCAAATTCACAGCACAGGAAGAGGTCCAGGTATGGAGTCTCCCAATGCTGGAAGAACTGCTGTGTCGTCCAGGGATACAGGCGCAACTCGTGCGGCCAGAGGACTCTGCTGAGCCGGTCCGCCAATTTATTGTCCAGGTCCGGGAGGTAAATGGCCCGGACAGTCATGCCCTGGTTCACCACAAAGGAGCATAATGCTGTTGCCTCCGAAAAGAGGCTAAAGGAGCCGGTACCTCCCTGTTTGTTTGTGACCTGGTTATCCATCTGGACCAGCACCTCTCAGTGCTGCAGGCGGCCCCTGAAAACCTTGAGTGCAAGGTGGATGGTCCAGAGCTCCAGCAGGTTCATCTGCTGCCAGCACTCCTCAAGGGACCAAGTCCCTTGAGTGCGCCGCCCCTTGCAGTGGGCTCCCCAGTCCGCCAGGAAAGCATCTGTCATCAAGACCACCTGAGGTGCCAGAGCTTGGAAGAGCATACCTCGAAGCAGATTCCAAGATTCCTGCCACCAAGGAGGATTGTGGAAAATTGCAAGAGGATCTTGATAAATTGGAAGACTGGGCATCAAAATGGCAGATGAAATTTAATGTGGAGAAGTGCAAGGTTATGCACCTAGGGAAGAACAACCCAAACTATGGTTACACGATGCAAGGTTCCACATTAGGAACCACCACCCAAGAAAAAGATTTAGGCGTCCTTGTGGATACCATGTTAAAACCCTCGGCCCAGTGTGCAGCGGCGGCCAAGAGAGCAAATAGAATGCTAGGTATGATAAGGAAAGGAATGGAAAATAAAACAAAAGATATTATAATGCCTCTATATCGTTCCATGGTGAGACCGCACCTTGAATATTGTGTGCAATTCTGGTCGCCATATCTTAAAAAGGATATAGCAATTTTAGAAAAGGTTCAGAGAAGAGCCACCAAAATGGTAAAGGGGATGGAAGGCTACTCCTATGAAGAAAGGCTAAAAAGGTTGGGGCTCTTTAACCTGGAAAAGAGACGGCTGAGGGGAGATATGATAGAAGTCTATAAATTAATGAACGGAGTGGAACGGGTAAACGTAGATCGATTGTTTACCTTATCAGAATATAGAAAGACTAGGGGACATGCAATGAAGCTACAGGGTAAACTATTTAAGACTAATAAAAGAAAATATTTTTTCACTCAACGTGTAATCAAACTCTGGAATTTGTTACCGGAGGATGTAGTAAAGGCTGTTAGTGTAGCTGGGTTTAAAAAAGGTTTGGACAAGTTCCTGGAGGAAAGGTCCATAAACCATTATTAAGAAGGGACCCAGGATATCAATGCTTGAACCAATACAAGCATTGTGGAACCTGTGTCCCTTGGGGAAACTGCTAGGTACGTATGACCTAGATTGGCCACTGTTGGAAACAGAATACTGGGCTTGATGGACCTTGGTCTGACCCAGTATGGCATATCTTATGTTCTTATGTTCTTAGACTCCGCTGCGCTGAGAGAGACCGAGATGGGGTCTCGGAGGCAGCCAGTCGACTGCACCCATTGCGCTCAGAGGCACCACTGTGCTGCCTGCATGTTGAGACAGGCATTGGGCACGACATGGACCATGGAGGCCATGTGGTCAAGGCGGCGAAGCATTGTCTGGGCCAAGACGGCACAGTGGCAACACACTTTGGATGCCAGGGATACGAGGCGGTCCGCCCTGTCCTGAGGAAGAAAAGTCATGGGTGTCCAAGCGAGCCCCAATGAACTCCAGGGACTGAACTGGAGTGAGGTGGGACTTCGGGTAATTGATCATGAACCCCAGATGCTCCAGGAGGTGAATGGTGTGATCCGTGGCCTGCCTGGCTTTGGAGATCATGCCCCCTGTTACGAGCCAGTCGTCTAGATATGGATTGATGAAGGCGCCCTGCAGCCATAGGTGGGCCACAGCCACAGCCAGGCACTTCATGAAAGCCCACACGGCAAACGTAAGGCCGAAGGGAAGTACCCTGTACTGGTAATGGTTTCCCCTGAACCATGACGCAAAGGTACTGTCTGTTTGGGATGGACGAGGATGTGAGCTTAAGCATCCGTTAAGTTCAAGGAGCATAGCCAATCGCCTGCTGGAGATAGGGCAGTAATGTTCCAAGGGAGAGCATCTTGAACTTCTCCCGCATCAGGAACTTGTTTAAGTTCCGCAGATCGAGGATGGGCCAAAGGCCTCCTGTCTGCTTCAGGACAAGGAAGTATCGGGAGTAAAACCCCTGTCCTCGGAAGTGTGCTGAGACTGGTTCTACCACCCCATCCTCGAGGCGGGCCTGGTACAGATGGAGAAGACAGCCCTCTCGAATGACTTGGAGGAACCAGGCATCGGTGGAGATGGACTCCCACCTGTGGGAGAAATGGACCAGACACCCCCCGACGGACAGCCGACCTGCCAGAGGATGAGAGGTTATGCCGATGGCATCAAAACCTCGAGGGTGGCTGAGCCGGCACCGGGGGTTGGGTCTTGGGATCCTTCGGCTTACGAAGGCCGTGGACTGTGGTCTTGCCCCGACTGCCCTGAACGGGGGTCGACACCGGCGGATAGGCAGGGTAGCCCCTATATGGGAGCCACTTCTGATGGAAGAAAGGCTTCTTGCTCTGCTGTTTCTTTCTGGGGAGGGAGGAAGTTTTCCGGGAGAGGCGAGTACGAGTCACGTACTCCGTCTCAATCTCCATTGCCTTATCCTCCATGGGCTTGTCGATACTCCCCGAGGCAAAGGACGTCCAGCAGCTTATCCTAACCCATTGTTTCAGGTCTGCGGACTGCAGCCAAGCCTGCCAGCGGTCTCCAATACCAGCCGACACCACCCGGGCAGAAGACTCGAAGCCGTCGTACGCTGCTCACGAGAGGTACCTCAAGCATTCTCCGATGGACTTTGAAAGGGCTTGAAAACGCCAGAGATGGTCTCTGTCAAGGCCCGTCGCAAAGCCTCCGAGCTCTCTAGTGAGGTCATGGAGGAACATCCCAATGTATAATTGGTAAACTTGGATGCAGCATGACAGCATGGAGCCCTGATAAGCCTTGCGCCCGAGGACGTTGAGGGTACGAGACTCTCTGCCCAGCGGGACCGATGAATAACTCTTCGGGTTCTTTAGCTTCTGCATGGCCGATTCATCCACCATTGAGGTGTGGGGAAGCTGGGCTTTCCGAAACCCTGGACCCCGCTGAACCCTATACATAGCGTCTAGGCACTTGCTCACGATAGGGACAGAGGCCAGGGTCTCCCACACGGAAGAGTCGTCTGTTCAGAATTGGAGGAATCGGCACCAATAGAGGTTCTTCAGGAGGGGATTCATATTGAAGAATATCAAGCTCTTCCATGCGGGACTCCTCCCCCAATTCCGTGTCGAGTGCTAGGGCCCACGCCATGTCCCGGACGAACTCCAGAAAGATGGTGTCCTCGAGAGGAGACCACCGCCTCTGGGTCGGCAGAGAGGGGTCCAAGGGAAGATCTCCCCATCGGACTCCCACTCTGAGTAGTCCATGGAGAACTCGAGGTCGGGCAGCTTGAGATGGGTTGGTGACATGCACTGGATTTCTGAGGCCAAAACCTGCCCAGAGTCAGAGGCCCTTGCCCAAGAAAATCTCGTGCTCGAGGACCGGGACGGAGATAGGGACAGGCACAGAGGATCCTCATGAGGCATCTGGCTCTTGGGGCACACTGCAGTGGCCTGGAGAGTCCTCAAGATCGAGGTCCCTATGGTCTTGAGGTGCGAGCTGGCAGGGCTAGGCACCTGCGCCTGCTGGGCAGCGAGGAACACAGAAACGTTGCGCTCCAAGGCCAGCATCCGGGCCTCCCACTTGGAGTGGGGCTCTGTGACACCAACACTGGGGTGACCGGATCGGGTGTCGAGGAGGAGAGGGGGTCCTCACCGGGATGACCCTTGGGAGACCAGGCGCCTTCGCCAAAGGCCTGCGTATCGGTTCAAGGTACCATACTGGGATGGCTCCCTCTCTGGCTCCAGACTGCCGAGGGGGCTGAGAGACGAGGCACGTGACCATTCACGCTTGTCCTCGCAGCCGCCGCCTTCTTCCACTCGCATTTGAGCGACCCCTGGTCAGAGTGCCGCCAGGCCCGGGGAGGATCCTTGGGAGACTCCAGAGATTGCGGGACCGAAAAGCAAGAGCTACTGGGGATACTGGGGCTGCCTTATTGAAGAGATCATCCAGCTTCTACTTATGGCTCTGGATGGCCTTGGAGGACATCTTCTTACAGAGGGAGCATAGCTCCGGGTCATGGTCAGCTCCTAGACACCCAAGACAACAGTCATGGGTGTCCATGAGCGACATGTTTTTTGAACACCTATCACATTTCTTAAAAAAAGAGGCCATTGGGGGAAAAAAAGACCCCTGCAAGGTCAAAGATCCTCGACGCGGCCAGTGGTTAAAAAGGGCACGAAAGCGCGGTAAAACAAAAAAGGCAAAATGGGAAAAAAAACAGAGACCAAGGCCGAAGCAGAGGTGCACTGGGGGCGAGAAGAGAATCAGCGAAGGCCAGATAGCAAAAACAGAGTTGGAAACAGAGAAACGTTTTCCGGGGATGAGACATGTCCTTAGGACTCCATGGAAAACAGAGACTGAGTAAGATGGCACCTTTGGGCAGGAAGGGGACCACGCATGCGTGGTGTCATTCCCAAAGGCTTTCTTTGAAAGCTGGGGAAATGCTACGCACATGCTCCGTCGGTGCCGACATCACCCATATGTGAGGACTGACTTCCTGCTTGTTCTTGGAGAAACTTCTGTGTTATGTCCTCTGCCAAAGTCATTCTGGTAAAAGTCGAGAAATTAATGAGTCTCCAAATATTCTATCAAATGTTGAACCACAACATTTTCAACATCATTATATAAGCAGAGAAGATCAAACACCGAATGGTAGCTGGGATGGGATGACACATCTAGATTCCTTTTTTTTCTTCAAGAATGGAAAGAATTATTGCTCGTTTCAACATAGCAGAGTGAACTCCATGAGAGAGAGATCAGTTCAAAAGGTTAAAAAGCAAAGCAGCACCAACATTTTTTAGTATTTGGAAGACTGAGAAAGCGCTCTCTGTTGGTCAGTGATACACTAGAAGAAATTATTCCGAATAGACACAATAGGGAAATTACTCCCTCATGGCAAGTTCTTGTAGAGATCTATAATTGGAACCCTGTTTTTGGATCCAGATGTTCCTCACTCTTGTTTGCTACATATATGTATCTTACCATACTAGAGTCCCCAGTTTTCTGAAGTTTTGTCTTGATTAGATTGTAAAGCTCTGATGAGCAGAGACTGTCTCTTACAATAATATGTACAGCACTGCGTAAGCCTTTAGTGCTATAGAAATGATAAATAGTAGTAAAACCCATCCCAACACTACTCTTACACCACCCATCTCTATCCTGCTAACAAAATAGGCTTCAGTTTCATTAGTGAAAGGCACATGTTCATTAATCATGTGAATGGGTTTTGTAGCCAGCTGTCTACACTATAGGAAAAAGCTCTCTAGAGGAATTCAAAGGCTCTCTAATATTTCCAGAAATAGATAATTTCTTGTCTTCTGGATCTCTGTACGATAGCCAGACAAACGTTCCTGATACTAACACATATCTGGACTGGACAGGACAAACTTTCACCAATGGCATTCTGCCTGCCTAAATTTACATTTTTCTAACATATCTTTATTATACTATAGTACTGTTAAGGAGTGGTGCGCATTCTTCTTTCTTTGCTGTAATGAGGCTATAGCAATAAGGACATCACTTAGTTCTACATGCTGCCCTGTGGAATTTACATAATCACAAAATGCTCCAGACAAGTTTCATGATGTGCCTGAAGCATGTACATCTTCCCTCAGCACATATGCTACAATAGCCACTGTTGTGCTCATGATGCATTAAGTCAATGGTTCCCAATCTGTGGTCCTGGTATTACTCCTGAGATAATTGACAGCATCCTGTAGCAGGGAGTTTAAAATGTTTAGTGGTAGTCCTGGGCTCAACAGCCACAAAGGCGGCTTGTATGGGTCAGAAGTTCAGTGTTGGCCAGGAGCTGGAATTTAACACAAGCAGTGGTGGCCTCTAAGGGTGTGAGGAGTACAGTGGCAGCCTAGGAGTTGAGGAAAGCTACAGAGAGACCAGGAGCCTGCAGTTGATCGGGGGAGGAGGGTAGAGAGTTTAGTGGTGGCAGGGGCAGCAGCCATACTGAGAGTTCAGCAGCCATAAAGCAAGGACAGAGAGGGAGCAATGGATTTGGACTGAGAGAACAGAAAAATATTGGTGGCACTGGGCTAGAACGGGGAGTGAGACTGGTAGTTTGGGGGGAGGGGGAGACCGAGAACAAATAAACAATGTGCACTCTCACAGCTTCTGCACACACATGCCATTATATTAGAGTCAAGCATCACAAAATATAAGGTTGTCCTCAAAATGTCATTTTCTATTCTTTGCCCACAAACTCTGGCATCTAAAGTATCATCTAAATCCATTTGATGGTTTTACTGCAGAAACCACCACTAAACTCCCTGCCCCTCCCCCTCCCCCCCACCCCGATCAACTGCAGGCTCCCGGCCTCTCTGTAGCTTTCCTCAACTCATGGGGATGGGACATGAGCAATCCCAAAAGACATTTTTCTTTTTATCAAAAATTCCTAAAAACCTGTGGGATAGGGCTGGGAGAAGACAGAGTGATAGTGCTAGGCCATGGGGGAGCAAGAGTCTAGTAGGACTGGGCTGGGTGGATAAAAAGCTGGTAGGGATCAGAGGGAGAGAAATAGATTGTTGGGGTAGAGGGGAGAAGGGAGTTGAGAGAAATTGATGCTGCTGTGTTGAGGAAATAGAAAAAGCGAGAATGACAGAATGTGATCATGGGGTATTTTGTGGGTGTCCTCCAAATCTTTGTAGGTTGAGAAGCAATCCACACTTCCAAAAAAAGGTTGTGAATCCCTACATTAGACATATGAGCAAGAGAAATCAAACATATGTATGCAGTCAACTGAAGGGTTTTAGAGACTTACTGTTACTGCAAGTCAGCGCATGCAGGCTTAAATCTGTGCTACCAGAAAGCCTAAACATTATGCATCCCAGACATACGCCAAGGATTGCTGAAATTTTTCAGTCTACTCATAACATGCAGTCACCACAATTTAATAATTATTTTGTACAGACATCACAATCCACTGCTTACACAGGAAGGCTCCTAGTATTACTCTACCTGTAAAGAGGATTCAAGGCAATGATGTCCCGGACTGTTTTCACAATTTCTGCAGTGAGTGCCTGTCAAAACATGCAAAATAATAAAAGGGATTAAGACACCAAACTGAAATAAAATATATACCAATTCCTCCACTCCAGATAACTAACTAAAATGCAATCTTTCAGATATGATTGTGTCTCCTTGTCTAGACACCCTTCAGATAATGTAACAGCAGGAAAACACCACACTTTTAGGGAACAGGCTCTGTATCCCTGTGCCCATACCCAAAGTAATCCATTCCTAGAGGAAGGTTGTGGGTCACAACCTGCTCAAGATCACCATCTAAAATGCAAATTTTCAGGTATGCTTATGTCTCCTTGCTCCATGACACTCTGCTAGTGTTACTATGCTCATCTAATCCCTCTTCTCAAGTTACTTCATTGGCTCTCTCTCTCTGTTTCCACATCCAGTTCAAACTTCTCTGTATTCACTCTAGGGTTCCTCACTACCTCTCCCCTCATATCCCCCTACACCTTTCCCCAGCAACTCCATTCATCAGGAAAATCACTTTTATCTATGCCCTTCTCTTCTATTATCAACTTCAGACTATTCTTTCCACCTTGCTGTATCATATACCTGGACTAGACTACCTGAGTCAGTACATCAGGCTCCGTCTCTGGTCCTATTCAAATCCAGGCTAAAAGCTCACCTCTTCGAGGCTGCTTTTTGATCCTGACCCCTTTTATTCTCCTGTCTACACCTATGTGTATTTTAATAAATTCTGTTAAGAACTCCTTAGTCCCCCGCTGTTCTGTCTATTTTAGAGAAGGGACTGTCTTATGTGTATGTGTACAGTGCTGCATATGCCTAGTAGAGCTATATAAATGATAAGTAGTAGAAGTATCAGTAGCAGCAATGTCCCTGCGTAACAGTCCTAGGATCTTGTAGGTAGTTTGTCCTTCTCACTTACTTTCACCTCCTCAGTGACCTGGAAGTCTTCATGTACCACATTCTCTACCTCCACCATCAGCACTTCTGAGGAGGGTGGCTCTATTACCAATTCCACCATCTGCTCCCTTACAGCTGCCTCTTCTTCAGGCTCCTTCTTAGGTCGCTTTGTCTTCCTCCCTGTCCTCTTCTTGTTCTCCTCTACAGCGTCCTCGGCTTCCACCTCCAATTTTTTATTTATGCGAATTCTGAAGTTATAAAAATATATAGCAATATAAACGTCTTTACTTCCCAAGTGACTTCAGATTTTAATAATGATGATGCTTCAGCGTCTATAGAAATCAACACTGAACAGCAACACACTAATTCTTGAGGTGTTTTGGTGCTCATTTTTTTTAAAAGCTATTCTTGAAGGGGATTTAATGTTAATTTTTGAAAGCTGTCTTTTTTCTATACTGAAAAGGGAGACTTTTTTTGTTTGCTTGTTTGCTTGTAGTGTTGGGCAAGGCTCTGTCAGAGTTCATTGTCTTTGTTCTAGCTACCCATTCACAACTTAACTCTTTGAAGTCACTGACCTCATCAGGTCCCTCCCTACCCACCTCGACACCCCCACCCCCCCTATGTGAGCATTCTTGCTTTACAGGGCAGCTCCCCAATTAGCTAAACACAAGGACATAGAACAGCACTATTAGAACACACTTAGAAGAGGTTAACTGTTTTTTCTCTTAAAGGACAGCTGAGGAACAGGTAGGGATGTTGGTAGGTCTCTCTTTTACTTCAACAAGTACCAAAGCTCCATCAACAAAACAATGGCTGGGAAAAATCATATTTGCTAAAGCTGTTGCCCCCATTACAGCTTCTGCCTCTGTCCAGACAGATCCCAATGCCAGTTGAAGGACCAGTTCCATGTGCAGGATGCCTGCATGCTGACATGCTGAGGCTCTCAGGAAAGAAGTGGAGGAGCTCAGGGAAGAGGTAGCGAGGCTGAGAGGCATTCAAGACAGTGAGAAGTACATTGATGAGATGTTTCTTGAAACATCCAAGCTCTCCCACAGCGGTGAAGATCGGAGGCTACAGAAGGAAGAAGGTTGGACACGAGTCACCAGAGCCTGCATCAACACTCCAACTTCTCCAGCCCTTGAAATGACAAACCAGTATGCAGTCCTGGAAGTGGAAGAGATGAAAGCATTCAAGGAAAGGGAAGAAGAGTGGAGGAGTGGCCTAGTGGTTGGGGCAAGGTACTTCAGGCCGGAAGGTTGGGGGTTCAAATCCCACTAGAGGACAGCAACCTTGGGCCGGAAGGACTGGGGTTTCTAGTCCCACAGGTGCTCCTTGTGGTCTTGTGCAAGTCACTTAACCCTCCATAGCCCATGTTCCCTGTAAAATAGTTATCTCCAAGTTATAATGCCCTGTTCAATGTAATCCGCACTGATGCAGAACGGCACGGTATATAAGAGAATGTAAATAAATAAATAAATAAACCACCATAGCTTGAGCACCCCAAAGTTGCAGAATCAGTCACCACAAAGAAGCGAAGGGTAGTGGTGGTTTGATGACTCTCTTCTGAGGGTTACTGAGGCATCCATCTAGCAACCAGATTTGATGTCCAACGAGGTGTGCTGTCTGGCAGGTGCTAAAATCTGAGATGTTACAGAGAGTTTTCCAAGACTCATCAAGCCAACTGACTATTATCCAATGTGTCTCATCCATGTCAGCACAAATGATACTGCCAGGTATCCCTCAAAGCTCATCAAAAGTGACTTCATGGCTCTGGGACAGAGAGTGAAGTAGATAGGTGTGCAGGTGGTGGTCTCTTCAATCCTCCCTGTTGAGGGTAAAGGCTGAGGCAGAGCAGCTCTTATTCTGGAGATGAATGCATGGCTGCGTGGATAGAGTCATCAAGAGTGTTTTGGTGTCCTGGACCATGGGATGATGTCCCAAGGGCTACAGAGCAGTGATGCTGTCCATCTGTCCAAGAAGGGTCGAAGTATCTTCAGCACCAGACTGGCTAACCTACTGAAGAGGACTTTAAACTAGATTCATTGGGGATGGGTGAAGAGAGCCCCTAGATAAGTGAAACATTAAATACCTCTGTAGAAATGGGTAATAGGGGCAACATCTGGAAAGCAGTGTGCATAAATGCTTGTAGCATGGGAATAAGATCCCAGATGTTGAAGCTTTAATGGAAGAGGCTGGCTTAGTTTATTGCCAGTTACGGAGACATGGTTCACAGAAAACCATGACTGGGATGTAATTATATCAGGCTATACTTTATTCAGGAAGGACAGATTAGAAAGAAGGGGAAGCAGAGTAGCACTATATGTAAAAAATAACATTAAAGCTATAGAAGTGCAGGGCTTAAAAAGAAGAGAGGAAGCACTGTGGGTTAAACTAAAATGAAGAAAAGGGAAATATATTTGCATTGGCGTTATATGCAGATCCCCATCACAGTAGAAGTGGACGAAGATTTAATAGAAGACATTCACAGTAACGCTATGAAAGGAGAAGTGCTACTGATAGGTGATTTCAATATGCCAGATGTGGATTGGTACATCCCTGCTGCAGTGTCAATCTAGAAGTAAGGAGATCCTGGATTCTCTACAGGGAGAACTATTCAGGCAACTGGTAACAGAACCCACATGTGATGGAGTCATAATAGACTTAGTGCTTACCAATGGGGAAAGTGTTTTTGATGTTACAGTGTGATATCATCTCGCACCCAGTGATCACTAGATGGTATGGTTCAGTATTAGGACTAGGGCTGATAAAATCCATTCAAAAGAGAGGGTCTTAGACTTTAGGAAAACTTACTTTGCCAAGATGGGACAATACCACAGAGTCATTAGTGGGATGGGAACAGCTGCTGCCTTTGGATCTTGACTCACCTAATCTCCTTCCCCCCCCCCCCCTATTTACCCCTCCCTATACCTATTTACCCCTCCCTACACCTTCTGTGTTTGTCTTGACTAGATTGTAAGCTCCAATGAGCAGGGACTGTCTCTTATTTATTTGTCTGTACAGTGCTGCGTACGACTGGTAGCACTATAGAAATGCTCAGTAGTAGTAGTAGTAGGATGTAGAAAAACAGTGGGCCAAACTGAAAGGGGATATTTTAAAGGCAACAAAAACGTTTTGTTAGAAAGATAAATATATGCAAAAGGAAAAGGAGGCCGCTATGGTTCTCAAAAGAAGTAGCTGAAAACGTGAAGAAAAAAGGAAGGCCTTCATGAAATACAAGAGATCGCAGAGATAGAGGAAGATAGACATCTATATTTGGAAAAACTTAAGAGAAGCTAGCAAAGTAGTCAGGAAAGCAAAGATACAAAAGGAAGAAGAAATAGCCAATGCAATAAAATGCGGGGAGAAGACATTTTTCAGTTAGTGAGAAGAAGGGGGGCAAAAATGGTATTGTCAGACTCAAGGGTGCAGGGGAGGAATATGCAGAAACTGATGAGGATAAAGCAGAATTGCTTGACAAATATTTATGTTCTATGTTCAGAGATGAAAGGCCAGGACCAGGACCTAATAAAATACCCACAAACAGGAACAGAAGTGAATGTGGATCTTGAACGATTTTCAGAAGACTGTGAAGAACTAGCAAAACAAAGTAGACAAAACCACGGGATACATCCAAGAATACTGAGGGAACATGGGGACGTTCTAGCGGCTCCACTGTCTGACCTTTTCAATACCTCTTTGGAGTCGGGAGTGGTGCCAGAGGACTGGAGAAAGGCACATGTGGTTCTTTTACACAAAAGTGGATGTAAGGATGATATTGAGCACTACAGGCTGGTTAGTCTAACCTCTGTGGTTAGTAAATTATTGGAAAGGCTACTAAAAGAGAGAATAGCGAGGTTTCTGGAGTCCAATGGATTGCAGGATCCGAAGCAGCATGGATTCACAAGAGGCAGGTCTTGTCAGACAAATATGATTGATTTCTTTGACTGTGTGAGCAGGCAGTTGGACCTAGGGAAAGCCCTAGATGTGGTGTATTTAGATTTCAGTACAGCCTTTGAAACCGTTCCATACAGGCAACTTATAAACAATCTGAGTACCCTAGGGGCGACAAGGAGTACAGGTAAATGGAGCTCACTCTGAGGAGAAGGAGGTTACCAGTGGTATGCCGCTGGGATCTGACCTTGGTCTGATTCTTTTTAAGATCTTTGTCAGTAATATTGCAGAAGGGCTGCTGGGTAATGTTTGCTTGTTTGCAGATGATACCAAAATCTGCAATAGAGAAGACACCCAGGAAGGAGTAGATAAATGAGGGGGGGATCTAGCTAAGTTTGAAGAATGGTCTAGAAATTTTTGCAGCACAAATACATGACCCTGCATTTTTAGCTTGAAATTTCAGCTGCCAAAGGAGTGATACAGTGTAGGGGGTGGGGTACTTCTGTCCATGAAAGAAGAGCGGGACCTGGGCGTAATTGTGTCTGACTATCTTAAAGTAGCTAAACAGGTAGAAAAGGCCAGAAAGATGCTTGGATATATAGGAAGAGAACTGGCCAGCAGAAAAAAGGGAGGTGATAATGCCTCTGTATAAGTCTCCGGTGCGACCTCATTTGGAGTATTTTCTGCAATTCTGGAGACCACACTTTCAAAAGGATATAAGCAGGTTGGAGTCTGTGCTACTACAATGGTTAGTGGTCTTCATTATGAAGCACATGAGGACAGACAAAGATTTTAATATGTATATTTTAGAGGAAAGATGGGATAGGAGCGATATAACAGACATTTATTGTAAATATCTCCATGGCATAAATGCACAGGAGGGTCCCTTTCAATCGAAGGCAAGTTCTGCTAGAGGACATAGGATGAGAATGAAAGGGGATAGACGGAGTAATATGCGGAAATATTTCTTTACGGAAAGAGTGGTAGATGCATGGAATAGTTTCCCACTGATGGTGGTGGACATGAGGATAGTATATGAATTCAAAAAAGCATAGGACAAACACAGAGGATCTCTAAAGGTAAAAAGGAGACTATTGTAGTTGATATGGAAGGGCAGGCTAGATAGGCCAAATGGTCTTTTTCTGCAGTCATGTATCTATTTTTCTAACTAATAAAGACTCCATGATCACCAGCTCAGAGTAATCACATCAGAAATTTCAAAATTCTTCCAGTACTTAACTTGCCAGGAACAAGCGTACTTGCCATTTTAACTCTCCTCCCCCCCCCCCCACCCCACCCCAAAAAAAAAAAAATATTTTAGGAGGAACTGTAGTCTCCTCCATCCCACCTGTGCAGTCCTTGCACTTTCCTCCATAATCCACCCTTCCCTCTCTACACCCCAAGGCATTCCTCTCTCTCCTCCTCCATTCCCCAAACCACCACTCACTGACCTTCTCACTCTTCTCTTCTCCAACTGGCTTTTTATCATTTTTCCCTCTCCTCCCACTCCCAAAAATACTTCCGCCATTCTTGCCAGCTGAGAACACATGTTCATTCCAGGCCAGCAGGCATGTGCTTTTTTTAAAACTGCAAAATAAAATTTTGAAACCAATGTATAGACTTCTTCCCATTTCCAAAACCATACAAAAACAAATCTAAGCAAGTTTATAAAATGTCTGTGATGCATAAATTACTATGGGGGAATTGAACCTAGCATAACAGCCTCCTAAGCACATTTTTGCAAGGTTCAAACTATCAAGTTTAGTCTCCTAGGATAGCGAGTCTCTTCCAACAAAATTTCAGCTATATCTGTTCAGTTGGAGCCTTCTGGATACAGGGCCATGGAGAGACTGATAAGAATGAAAATTGTTGTTTCAGAACAAAAAAAAAAGAAAAACACATTCCTTAAAAGGAAGGAGGAACTATTTATTTCAGAATTTCAGTATTTATTTCAGTTATCTGCTATGCATAAAGAATTGATTCTACTAGGGGAAGAATTAGCTGCAATTAAACACACCTTTCTAGGGTGCAAACTGAACAAAATCCACCAACACTCCCACAAAGAATCAAACAGCCCAAGAACAAATGGATCATAGTGGGCTCTGGTATGTTGTGACCTGTTAACACGGAGACATCCTCTACATCAAGAAATATCACTGCATAATGCCTTCTCTGCCTTGGATAATGAGGGTGCCCAATCTGTGGAACCTGAAGTACCCTTAAATGTCAGAGTCAGAGTCAATGTCCAATCTACTGATAATGCACCAAATATGAAGAAAGAAAAATCACAACAGAAAACTACTAAAACTTGGAGATTCCATCATCAGAGGCACCAACTTGGGAACACAGTTCAAAGGAGAGAAGATGGTCAAATGCCTCCCAGGCTCTTCAGTCAGCAGGAATACGAACCAAATTGTTGGTATAGTTAGTGCAGAAAGTGAGCACTCCAAAATTGACGTTGTCATCCACTTGGGTACAAATGACCTGGCTAGTAACAGTGCCTCTGCAGTTCAAAGGAACGTCCAGACTGGGAGAGAAACTAAAGCCCATTGTTAACACTATAGCATTCTCAGAATTTCTACCTGTTCTCGGTAAGGGGGCAGAAAGGCTGCATTGCATAAACAACTTTAATATATGGCTCCAAATCAGGTGCAAACAAGAAGGATTTAGATATAGGTGGACTGGGGAAACGGATCAACAAGAGACTATACTGCGCTGATGGACTATATCTCTCTGTCGCAAGGAAAAAGATCCTAAGTGAAAAATTCAGGCAGTAGGTGGACAGGCATTTAAACTAGGGAAAGGGGGTGATGGATGGAGAAGGACAAGTTCAGGACATCACTCCGAGCAAAAGCAAAATAACATTGGAAACAGCCGCACTTTTAAGTTACACATCAATGGCAAGTGGGAAATGCTGGAAGGCAATGAGCACAAATGCTCAAAGCCAAGCCAACAAAGTTCCTAACCTGGAAGTCCTAATGGTGGAAATGGACTTGGACATTGTGGCCATTACAGAAACATAGTTTAACGAGTCACATGAATGGGATATAGCCATAGCTGGCTATAATTTATTAAGGAGAGATAGAGAAGGCAAAAAAGAAGGAGTAGTAGCCCTATATGTCAAAAGCAACATAAAAGCTGCTGAAATGTAAGGGATGTGGGGAAAAGAAGCAGCGCTGTGGATTGAGTTGAAAAGAGGAGATGGCACCATCATCCATGCTGGTATAGTCTACAGGCCTCAAGCCGAAGAAATTGATAAAGACTTGATTACACAGGTACACTAAAAAAAAAATTTTTTTTTAACTACGTCTAATGTTTCGATTGATTTTTACGTTTTTTGGTGCGCTGAATCCAAATCTGGTAACCAATTTGCTCCATCACGTACAGATTTTTTGCTACATTGGGTTAGCAGTTTGAGGTGAACGTTTCAGATTGAGTGCGATCGAGATAAAAGTTTCTTGGATGAATTCTTTATACTAATTGTTTAGTAGTTATTCAAATAAGAATAAAGAAAATTGTAACAAGGCAGCACATAAGAATAGAGTAATGTCAACAAAACACACTGTGATGGTATCAAAATTCTCTGCACTTAAAACAGACACATACATGTGCACAAACATTGAGCATATAAGAGCGAGGTTAGACACAAAGCAAAGCAAAGAAATTGCAAAAAATGTTGTACAGGTATGTATGTAAGAATAGAAAACGCAAACCGCACCATTGCAATACATGAAGACAAACACCCGATGGTGTGAAAATAAAATTCTAATAAATGAGATCCGACACTGTGGTAATAACTAGCAAATTTTTATTTCAAAGTTTAGTAAAAACACGATATTTGTCAACACAGTTTAGATTTTAAAGTCATTCTTGGGTCAATCAATCTCCTGGTGGGCCCGTTTCTTCTTCCCCCGAATGCTTCTCTTGGTGCGCTGCTTGGCGTATTTTTCATCTGGGGTTTCCCGCAGCAGCAACCAGCAGAAATCAGCCATCATAGTGGTGTTCCATCTTCCTTGGTACCTTCTCTCTGCGTCCTTGATGTCCTGGTGAAACCTTTCACCTTGTTCTTCACTGTACACCCCCAAGATTTCGGGAAAGTAGTTCACATGGGAGTGCAAGAAATGGACTTTCAGGCTCATGTTACAGCCTTGTTCTTTGAAGGCATTGAGCATCCTGGCAACAATATCCTTATAGTTCTCATCCCGCCTGTTCCCCAAGAATTTGAGAACATCCTCCTTGAAGGAATCCCAGGCTTCTTTTTCCTTCTCAGACATCGTTTCAGCGAATGCTCCATCTGAAATGAGTTTCCTTATAATCAGGGCCAACAAACACTCCTTCCTTTAGCTTTGCTTCAGAAAGTCGGGGGAACTTTGAGCAAAGGTACCGAAAGCACTCACCATCTTTTGGAAGGGACTTGATGAATTGCTTAATGAGACCCAACTTAATGTGGAGAGGTGGTAATAGAATTTTATCACGAGGTACCAAGCTCTCATGAAGAACATTTTTCTCACCGGGTCTCAAATACTCCCGAATTGGCCAGTCTTTTTTCCCCCAGTGTAGGTCGCGGGCCCGGCTATCCCACAAGCAAAGGAAGCAGGGATATTTGGTGAAACCGGATTGCTGCCCTAATAGCATGGATAGAATTTTAAAGTCTCCACAAATCATCCACTTATGCTCATCATAACGAATCTTCTGAAGAATCAGGGCCAAATTCTTGTATTTTTCTTGGAGAATAACAGAGTGAGCAATAGGAACTGAAGCGAATGTGTTGCCATTATGAAGAAGAACACCTTTAATGCTGTCTTTTGACGAATCAATGAACAGCCGCCATTCAGCAGGATCATACTTGAGTTTAAACTTTTCCATCACTCCGTATATATCGTTGCAAAATACCAAATCTTCCTCTTTGCTGAAATACTTCAAAAATTGTGTCTCGCGGTTGCGGTACCAATAAAAAGTTGTTCCTGGTGACAATAGATTTTTCTGTTTAAGCCGAGAACCTAGCAGTTGGGCAGCATCTTTTGGGAGTCCTAAATCCCGGACTAAATCATTCAATTCAGCTTGAGAGAAAAGTTCAGGTTTTGGATCTGGTTCAGTTTCAAACTCGGAAGTACTGGACTCATCGGGAAAAGCCATCTGATGAGTCTCATCATGATCAGAACCGTCCACACAAATATGATCCAAAGATTTTGGTGGTTCAGGCACAGGTACTTCGTTGCTATGAGGCATAGGCCTAATTGCTGAGGGAAGGTTGGGGTAACTTATTACGTTCTTATTTTTTAAGTTGTATCCCTTCACAATGCAAGAGCAAAAATAGCAGTCACTGCTGTGGTCTCTTTGTTCACGCCACATCATAGGTATTCCGAAACGAAATGCTTGTTTTTTACCTTTCATCCATAAGCGTAGATCTTCCTCACATGTCTTGCACACTTTGTGAGGAGCCCACGGTTTGTCTTGATCGCCTAACTTCAAACCGAAATAGGCGAAATATACTTTTTTAATAAATGCAGAAATGTTCCTCTGCCGCTTTTTCACGGTATATTCCCCACAAATAAAACAAAAACTGTCCGGAGAGTTGACGCAACCTCTGGCACTGTGAGCCATCACAAATACACAGCACTGCAAACTACAACTGTAGTGAACCACTTCGGAATAAAGCTGGATTACGACTGAGCAAACAAAAGGTAATAATGAACTTGCAAGAAACTGAAATTTGACAGGAACGTTCATGTCGCAACCACCGTGTTTGAGCGAGCGAGCGAACGATGCGAGGCGAACAGGAAAGAACATGCGCCAGCGCGAGTACTGGATTTAGCCCCCCGCCTCCCAATTGTCCTGTTAATGTATAAAATGAATACAAAACACTCTAAAATATCATGAGGGAGTGTTTCTAGTTAGTTAACCATTACAACCTCTATTTTGGGCCAAGAAAATAAACTGCAGTCGGCTAAAAAGAAATTATGTGAACATTCCTTATATGGGTAAGAAATCTAATTTTGCAAGAAAACATGACGTGATGGAACATTTTGGCTATTTTTCCTGGATTCAGCACCCCAAAATCTATAGGAATCAGTTGCAAAACTGGAGGCAGTTTTTTTGGTAGTGTACCTGTGTTATTGATATTTCAAAGATAGCCATGAAGGTGTGGACTGGAGTATTCCTTCTGCAGATCTGGAAAGAAGTAAAAAAAATGGTGGATGCCTTCCAAGATGAATTGCTTAGACAAATGGTGATGGAACTCAGCAGGGAAAGTTCAATGCTGGACTTAGTACTAACCAACGGAGAAAGGGTGTCGAACGTCCGGATGGGTGCCCATGTGAGCAGCAGCGATCATCACACAGTGTGGTTTGAGATAAAAGCCAAGGCAGAGACCCCTCACAGCAAGCTCAGAGTCCTAGACTTCAAAAACGCTGAATTCAGGAAGATGGCCAAGTGTCTGAAGGAGTAGTTGGGAAGGTGGGAGGAGGTAAAGGAAGTGGAATTGCAGTGAGCCAAACTAAAGGAGGCAATAAAAAGGGCAAGCAATACTTATGTAAGGAAAGTAAATAAAAACAAGAGGAAAAGGAAACCTATTTAGTTTTCTAAAGTAGTGGCTGCACAAATAAAGGCAAAAAACATACCTTTCACAAAATTCAGAAATTCGCCAACAAAGGAGCACCGAAAATAATATAGGATAAAGCTAAAAGACAAAAAGAAAAATAAGGATAGCAAAATCAAAAGAAAAGATGGCTAAAAATCTAAAACAGTGATAAAACATTTTTCAGATATAGATAGAAACATAGAAATATGATGACAGAAAAAGACCACATGGCCTATCTAATCTGTCCTTCCATATCAACAACTACAACAGTCCCCTTTTTACCTTAATAGAGACCCTTTGTGTTTGTCCCATGCTTTTTTGAATTCAGTTATTGTCCTCATCTCTACCACCTCCACTGGGAGACTATTCCATGGATCCACTATTCTTTCCGTAAAGAGATATTTCCGCATATCACTCCTGAACCTATTTCCCTTCACCCTCATCCGATGACCCCTCGTAGCAGAACTTGCTTTCAATTGAAAGAGGCTCTCTCCCTGAACATTTATGACACAGAGGTATTTAAACATCTCAATCATATCACCTCTATCCCGCCTTTCCTCTAAGGTGTACATATTAAGATCCTTCAGTCTGTCCTCATATGCTTTATAATGAAGACCACTAATCATTTTAGTAACCACCCTCTGCACCGACTCCATCCTGTTCACATCCTTTTGAAGGTGCAGTCTCCAGAATTGCACACTATACTCCAAATGAGGTCGCAACAAAGACTTATACAGAGGCATTATCACCTCCTTTTTTCTGCTAGCCATTCCTCTCCGTATGCACCCAAGCATCCTTCTAGCTTTTGCCGTCGCCTTTTCTACCTATTTAGCTACTTTAAGATCATCAGACACAACCACGCCTAGGTCCCGCTCTTCTTTACTTCACCTCCTATACTATATTGCTCCTTTGTATTGCTGCAGCCCAAATGCATGACCTTACATTTTAACATTAAATCCCAGCTGCCAAATTCTAGACCATTCTTCAAGCTTAGCTAGAGCCCTCCTCATGTTATCTACACCTTCCTAGGTGTCTACTCTATTGCAGATTTTGGTATCATCTGCAAAGAGGCAAACCTTACCCGACAGCCCTTCCGCTATATCACTAACAAATCTGTTAAAAAGAATCAGACCGATCCCTGGGGTACACCACTGGTAGCATCCTTCTCCTCAGAGTGAGCTCCATTTACTTGTACTCTTTGTCGCCTCCCACCCAACCAATTTCTAACCCAAGCAGTAACTTTAGGATCCATCCCTAGGGTGCTCAGTTTGTTTATAAGTCGCCTGTGAGGAACAGTGTCAAAGACTTTACTGAAATCTAAACACACAACATCTAGGGCTCTTCCTCGGTCCAACTCCCTGGTCACCCAGTCAAAGAAATCAATCAGATTTGTCTGACAAGACCTGCCTCTGGTGAATCCATGGTGCCTCGGATCCTGTAATCCGCTGGACTTCAGAAACCTCACTATTTTCTCTTTCAGCAGAGTTTCCAATAATTTACTCACCACCGAAGTTAAACTAACTGGGCTGTAGTTTTCAACCACATCCTTACTTCCACTTTGGTGTAAAGGCACCACATGAGCCTCTCTCCAGTCCTTTGGCACCACTCCCGATCCAACGAAGCATTGAAAAGGTCAGTCAGTGGAGCTGCTAGAACATCCCCAAGTTCCCTCAGTATTCTAGGGTGTATCCCATCCGGTCCCATCGCTTTGTCTACTTTAAGTTGAGCTAGTTTCTCACGAACACAGTCTTCTGAAAATTATTCAAGATGTCCCTCGCTTCTGTTCCTATTTGTGGGTGTTTTCTGAGGTCCTGCTCCTGGTTCTTCATCTGTGAATACAGAACAAAAATATTTGTTAAGCAATTCCGCTTTATCCTTATCGGCTTTTACATATTCCTCCCCTGCACCCTTGAGTCTGACAATACCACTTTTGCCCTTCCTCTTCTCACTAATATATCTAAAAAATGTCTTATCCCCCCATTTTATTGCATTGGCTATTTCCTCCTCCTTTTGAATCTTTGCTTTCTTGACTACTTTGCTAGCTTCTCTAAGTTTTTCCAAATACAGATGCCTGTCTTCCTCTCTCTGTGATCTCTTGTATTTCATGAAGGCCTCCCTCTTTTTCTTCACTTTTTCAGCTACTTCTTTTGAAAACCATAGCAGTCTCCTTTTCCTTTTACCTTTATTTACCATTTTAACAAAAAGGATACGAGGAAGATCAGAGATGAAACTGCAAGACTCCAAAGTGCTGAGAATAGATTCGTGGAAAGTGACATTAAAAAGCGAAAATGTTAAACAAATACTTATGTTCTGTTTTTACTAAAGAGAACAAAAAGAGCAAGAGAATAGAGTAGGTTTGGAACAGACTGCTTTATTGAAGATGGTCCCTACGCGTTTCGGCTTGCGCCTTCTTCGGGGGACATACAGCAACGTTGTATAGGGTAGAATGTCTCAAGGACACTTTGGAGAAGGCACTATGTATGGATAGAGCCGTGTGTGACAAGCTTGTCTCTTAAAGACAGTTGGGTCGTAGCACTATATAATAATGATTAGACAGAGAAGTGAAAACCATGCGATGTGCGAATGCGGAGGCTCACAGCATGTCAGAACTTGCAATAATACTGTGTCCACTGAGAGGATAAGGTCCACCGCATATGAAGGTGAGCATAGGGAACCACATGGACCGTGGATGCCATATACCCTAGAAGCTGAAGCATCTCCCGAGCAGTCAGGAAGACCTTCATAGCTGCTTGGGAGGCCAGCTGTACTATACAAAGACACCGTGGCTGTGGTAGGAAAGCCCTTGACTGCCTTGTGTCTAGACGCGCCCCTATGAATTCTAGTTACTGAGAAGGGGTGAGATGAGATTTTGGAAAGTTTATGACCAGTCTCAATTATCGAAGGATTCGCATGGTGCGAGAAAGAGCAAAGCTGGCTTCTGGAGCTGTTGATGCTCGAATGAGCCAATCGTCTAAGTAAGGGAAGACGAATATTCCTAGAGTTCTCAGGAATGCTGCTATTACTGCCATGCATTTTGTGAAGACTCTTGGGGCAGAAGCCAGACCGAAGGGAAGAACCCTGTATTGGAAGTGTCTTCCCTGGAAAAGGAATCAAAGGAATTTCCTGTGATCTGTATGGATGAGAATATGCGTATATGCATCCTTTAGACCTTGAGAACATAGCCAGTCCTGACTCTGAAGGTATGGCAGAGGAGTGTTCCGAGGGAGATCATTTTGAATTTTTCCCAGAACAGATAATTGTTTAATTCTCTGAGGTCTAGTATAGGCCTGTGTCCTCCTGTTTTCTTTGGGATGAGAAAGTAGGAGGAGTAGAATCCTGTTCCCTGTTGGTATATGGGTACCTCTTCTATTGCTCCTTGAGCAAGAAGTGATGCAACTTCCTGACCCAAGAGACTGATGGCAGGGACCTGAGAATTGAACTGTCTTATCATTGTAGGAGGGGGCATACTGTGGAAATGAAGTCTGTACCCCTCTCGTACAATGGACAGAGTCCAGTTTTCTGATGCTATTTGTTGCCATCTTCTGGCAAAATGGCATAACCTGCCCAGGATGGTGAGGGGTCCTGGACCTTTCAGGGGCAGAAAAACTAAGTTCTCTAGGAAGGAGTCAAAGCCCCTGGGGAGGCCGAATCTGCTGAGCCGGTTGAGCTCTTGGAACTTATGGCTTCCTCTGCTGTCTGTTCTGTTGTTGTCCCCTTTGGAGAATATGAAATGGGCAGTGTCCCTGATGGGTGTAAGATGGGTAAACTTTCTTTTTCTTGTTGAAAAAGGGTTTCTTGGCTGACTTTTTCTTTGCTGGGTTGGCTGTAGACTTCGATAGTCTAATCAAAGTAGTATTTTCAGATTCAAGAAGCCAGGCAATACGACGTGCACCAATGGAAATAGCAGATGTTCTGCTAATGCATTCAAAGCAATCAAAGGTTGCATGGTTTACAAATTTTGAGACATCCTGGGCATGTTTGACCAGAGTAAGGAATTCCCTCCTTTTTTCCTCAGGGAGAAGAGGGCTCATGAGCTCCAAGTCACCTGTAACTTCTTTGAGGAACATTCCCATATAGAGAATGTAGGAGCTAATCCTGGCTGCCAACATGGAGGATTGGAAACTTGACGCCCAAAGGCATCGAGCGTCCTCGATTCACAGCCCGGAGAATTGGAAGAATGTGTTTTAGCACTCTTAATCTTACACATCGCCGATTCCACTACCATTGAATAGTGTGGTAACTGAGTCTTTTGAAAGCCAGAACAGCTTGGAACTCGGTACATCGTATCGAGTTGTCGAGAGTGTGGAGACACCGCTAAAGGAGTTTCCCACATTCTTAGCATAAGATCATGCAAGATTCTGTGAATAGGCAGAGTAGCTGCCTCTTTAGGAGCCTTAGGGTAGTGAAGAATTTCTAATTCTTCTGCTTTAGGTTCCTTCTCTGAAGTCACCGTGATTGCAAGACCCCGAGCTAAATCACGTATAAAATCCTGGAAGGTCATGTCTTCTGGAGGAGACATTCTTCATTGAGGAGGAGGAGATGGATCCTCCGGAAGGATAGCTCTAGTACCGGCAGAGTCATCGGAATCGGATGATTCAAAGTATCTCTGCGCCAGATGTTCTTGCAAGGCACAGTACCGGTATCGCTCGAAGTCGGTATCAGGGTGTCTCGGTCCCGATCCATCAATACCCGAGACTCGAGGCTCGGCATGGGGGGGAGCATACCTGCCAAGGCACGCGGTACCGGTGTCGGTACCGATATCTGTCGAACTGTCTGTAGCGGTCTTAGCAGTACCGAAGCTGCTAAGAGGGCCGCTAGACTGCGTTCGATAGTGAAGATTCTGTGATCCATCGCTCCTGCCGATGCTTGGGTGTCGGTACCGCTGGAAGCGGCTATGACCCCAGAACATGGCACCGGTAGTTCTGCAGAGGTGGAAGCCTCTGGAACATTCTGGAGCCCCGTTAATGCTTTGGAGACTGACGCCTCCCGCCGGGGCTGTTTTGCCAATGAACTTTCCTCAAGGGCAACACCAGTGGCATCTCGATACTTGGAAGGAGATCTACCCTTTGAGGTCCGGCCAGTCTTAGAAGACTTATGTTTAGTTACCTGAGATCCATGGGAGGACCTTCTCTACAGAGCCCCATCAACCTTCCCTGATGATCTTGCAACAATAATTGATCTCGCCTCCAATGTCCGGAGCCCTTGCATACCAAGCTGGGTACTAGGCGACTTCAATCTGCCAGCCCTGCAAGATACTCAGGCGTCAGCCTTCCTCGAAGCCCTGGAGGAACTAGGATACAAGCAACTAGTCAGTGAACCTACCTACGTGAAAGGAAACATATTAGAACTAGTATTCGTCCCAGACATTTGATTCAACCCACATCCCCATGCTGTCCATTACTACAGTACCCTGGTCGGACCACAAACTAATCATATTCCAAATAACCTTACCCAACAACCGCCAGAAGAACGCCAGACGTCAGAGCAGCAGCACCACCAGGGCACCACCTCGAAGGTTCCGACCGTTCGACAAAGACTTTATTCTGAGTAAAACCTGCCCACTCCTCGCCTCGACAACACCCAACCTCGATGTTCTGGTCTCCGACTGGAATAACTACCTCAGTGCCATTGACCAACGTACACCATCTAACAAACCTCCAAGGAAACGAGCCACCGCAGCCTGGTACTCCACTGATCTGCGATCATCACTCACCCTCCTAAGGAAGCTGGAAAGACGCTGGCGTCGCTCTCACTCCACTGAAGATCAGAGGGCATATAACCTTCACCTGATAAAACACCGTGAAGCAATAACAGAGAAAATCAGACAATTCCACATGGACACCCTAAAACGATCACTAAAACAGCATGACTTGTTTAATCTAGTCAAGAACCTAACAAAGGAGCCAGCCCCTGACCAACCAAGCGAGATCCACCCTCAAGAATTCGCGAACTACCTGCAATCAAAGCTATGCCAGACCAATAAGCCCTCAGCACCCACCACCATACACGAACAAACCTACCTAACTCCCCTGACCATCTTCTCCACTCCACCCAAGAAGTACATCGAAGACACTATCGCTGCGATCAACACCACTACGGCACAAACCGACCCCTGCCCCGCCTTCTGGATAAAAGAGCTACGCTGCGATTTCGGCCCGTTCATAGCCAGGCTCATGGACCTATCCTTCGCAACAGGCTCGTTTCCCAAATGCCTCAAACATCCATCCATCAGGCTTCTGCTGAAAAACAGCAAGCTCGACCCCCAGAAGGTGGACTCGTACAGACCTATATCCAGTATACCACTTCTGGCCAAGATAATTGAAAAAGAAGTCCATAGACAAATACAAGAGCACATCAAAACCGCCGCTCTGCTGGACCCTTGCCAACACGGATTTAGAGAGTCCCATGGTGTCGAAACACTCCACCACCCTCTACAGTAACCTAATTGCTAGAATTGATAACATCCGTCAAGGGTTTGTCCTCATCTTCATGGATATAGCTGCTGCTTTTGACTCAGTAAGCCACGAGCTTCTCCTGGGATGCCTCAAGAAGGGTATCTGTGACACAGCACTAGAATGGTGCAAGTCATACTTGTCTGACAGATGGCAGCACGTACGATCCGGGGCCTCAACATCAAAACCTTTCCACCAGAGGCAAGGCGTGCCACAAGGATCCTCCCTCTCCGCCCTGATGTTCAACATATACATGCAGCCTATCTATAACCTCATCCGATCATTCAATGTCAACTGCTTGATATATGCTGATGATGTACTGCTCTACATGCCATTCTCAACAGAGCAGCTGGACCTCTCCCCACTGACAGACTGCTTTGACGCAGTATCCAACTGGCTCGAATCTCAAAACCTCAGAATACAGCACAAGAAAACAGAGGTCCTTTTCATTACGAGGAACCAAAACTTCACCCCGCCACCCCACTTATAGGTTAAGGAAGCAGAGTTACAAACCAAATCCACAATCCGATACCTTGGAGTCACGTTAGACCAACGACTGGACATAAAGGTGCACATAAGCAACATAGCAAGAGCAATTTACCACAAAATCCGAACACTCAGGCACTTACGCTTCCTACTAGAGACGGACGACTTCCAGACAATCTATCAAGCGTTGATTATACCGCACTTTGATTACGCTAATGCAATCCTACAAGGGCTCCCACAATCCACCCTGAACCCACTCCAACTCACAATGAATGCCGCGGCGAGAGTTCTACACAGGACTTCTAGGAGCGATCATGTTACGCCCATCCTGAAGCACCTCCACTGGCTCCCTATACATGGCAGACTCGCTTTCAAAACCCTACTGCTGACTTTCAAGGCCATCAATGGGATCTCCTCCACATCACTAGCAAAGCTTATCCAAACCATGTCCCCCAATAGGTCCAGAAGATATCCAGCAGTCAACACACTGGTAATCCCGAAGGAAATAACCCAATGCACCCATGCAACAGCAAAAAGGGCTTTCAGATTCTGTGCACCCAGTTGCTGAAACACCCTACCACCCAGCATCCGGGCAATCCCTGACCTAACCCAGTTTAGGAAGGCATTGAAGCACCACCTCTTCCTCAAATACTACCCGGAAGACAGCACCCCAATAGTCCCCTCCCCCATCTAGTACAGCCACAGCAACATACCCCGCAAGCCATCCATGACTATGATTACTTTTGACACGACATAACGTGTCGCCTAGATGTAAATAATTACCCCCGTTTTATCCAAGTTGTAGTACCTGTTCTTTGTAAACACAGATCAGCTTGCTGCACTGTGCTAGTCATTCTGTTTCATGTAAACCACACTGATGTTGAATAGCGTGGTATAAAAGAGACTGTAAATAAAATAAAAAATAAAAAAATAAAATAAGCCCTGGAAAACGTCGATGCAACTGACATCGTATCTGTGGCAAAAAAGGGTACCGAGTTTTGCAGCTCTATTCTGCAGGCCTCTCTTGGTCATCTTTCTGCAGGAGAGACACTCTGATGGAGAATGGTCAGGACCTAAACATTTAAGACACCATTCATGGGTGGCGGTGACGGAAATGAGAACCGGCGGTACCGGTAGGCGTCGAAGGAAGGCAGACGCGACCACAAACAACAAAAGAATAAGGATACATTTTTCTGCAGTGACAGGGTATGCGTCCTGTCGGCTCCGCAGAAAACAAAGAACTGAAGTGGGAGAGTTGGAAAGGTGGGAAGGCAGCAAGCAGGCGCTATGATGCTCCCAAAAGCTTTCCTATTGGACGCTGGGGAGCGTTCCCACGCAGGCTCCATCTGTACCGACGATACCCATATGTGAAGACAACATTCCTGCTTGTTCCTGGAGATACAGTGTGACAAGGTGGTGGTCAAAGCCAAAAGGATGCTGGGTTGCATACAGAGAGGAATTACCGGCAGAAAGGAGGAGGTACTAATGCCACTGTACAAGTTGCTGGTGAGGCCTCACTTGGAATATTGTGTTCAGTTTTAGAGACCATATCTCACAAAGGATATAAAAAGGCTAGAAACAGTTCAGAGGACGGCAACCAAATGATTTGGAGCCTGCGCCAGAAGACGTATGAAAAGAGACTCCAAGACCTAAATATGTATACTCTAGAGGAGAGAAGGGACAGGGGAGATGTGATACAGACCTTTAAATACTTAAGGAGTATTAATGAACAAACCTTTTTCAAAGACAGGGAAACTGTAATACTAGAGGGCATAACATGAAGCTGCAAGGGGTAAACTGAAAGGCAACGTCAGGAAATACTTTTTCACTGAAAGGGTAGTGGATGCTTGGAATGCCTCTCAATGGAAGTGGTGGGGGTAAATACAGTGACAGAATTCAAAATGGAATGGGACAGACAGTGGATCCCTTTATAGAAACAGGATAAAATCATAATAAAAACGTAACTGTTTCTGATATAACAAGTAGAGGTGACCTGCACGGAGCGGTGGGTACACCCCTAAACAAAGATATGGGGAGAGGTGAGCCGCACAAAGCGGCGGGCGCACCTACTTTTGCAACTTTGATGGGTAGACTAGATGGATCATGCTGGTCTTCTCATCTGTGGTCATATACTATATTACTATGTAGTATCAGGGTGAAAATGTATAAGGAATGCTCCACATCAGAGGGTGTATGGCATGAAGGAGTAGCCTGGGGTTAGAACAGCAGGCTGAATACTAACAAATTAGAAAAATCACCAATATTAAAGTGAACAAAAATATTTTTGACAGACTAAAGGTGCCAATGATCATCCCATACAGGTATAATTCATCCAATATAGCCCAAATTGATTTCTTGTGTAAAGTTCAAACCAAATTAGCAAGTACAATTCTGGTCAACATTATTGGCACCCTTGCATTTTAGCGATGTGTACAATATCTTGAGAAACAACAGGAAATATTCCAACTGAATATCATCATAATATTTAAATAGTATGTTCAAAGGTATGCAACAAAAAGCATAGTTACTCGCTTATGATAGGTGATCTCTGGAAATGGTGAATGTCACCGAAAGAGCCTGCACAGGAACGCTCCCCAGCATCCAGTAGGAAAGCCTTTGGGAGCACTCCACTGCACCTGTGTGCCTGCCTTCCAGCCTTCCCAACTCCTCTCCTCAGTTTAGTTTGTAGCTGAGAGGAAGAATAAAATAAAAGAACCATAGAACTCCTGGGGAAGAGGGCAGGTTGTCAAGACTGATTCCTGCAGTTCCCAGAGATCACCTGTTACAGGTGAATAACTACGCTTTCTCTATGAACAAGCAGGAATGCAGTCTTCACATATGGGACTCATTAGCTCCCAGGTGCCAGACTGGTATGGAGGGGGGGATAGCAGTGCAAACACAGAGGTAAAAAACCTGTAGCCAAAGATTCTGGAAGAGTTCTGTGACATTGGACTCTATTCCAGGAAGCAATACTCTCCCATGATAGTCTGGTATCTTGTAGAAGTCTGGGACGGAGGGTAGGAGTTGAAATTAGGTACCAAAGAGGTGCTACAGTTCAGGGTGGCCAAAGACAGGATTCCCAATGGGTGTCGCTGTCCAGACAGTAGTGTGCAGCAAAGGTATGAATGGAGGACCAGTTAGATGCCCAACAGGCCTCCTCAGTGGATACTGAATGGAGACTGGCTACAGAGGTAGCCATAGCCCGCACGTTATTAGCAGTGATATGACCCTCCAAAGCAAGTCCTGCCTGTGCATAAGCAAAAGAAATTCAATCCACTATCCATCTGGAGAGAGTACATTTAGTCACTGGTAGACCTAGGTAACTAGGATCAAAGGAAATGAATAATTGAGAGGATAATCTGTGATCCTTAGTTCTATCCAAGTAGTAAGCCAGCATTCGCTTGCAGTCTAAAGTGTGTAGCACTGCTTCAGTCCGAGATGCATGTGGATCTAGGGAAGAAAATCAGGATTACCAATTGGCTTAGATGGAAAGAGAAAACCACCTTTGGAAGAAAGTGTGGATGGGTGCGGAGAACCAACTTGTCATGGTGGAAGAGAGTATAGGGGGGTGTCCGCTACTAGAGCTTGTAGCTCACTGTTGCAGTGAGCTGAAATGAGAGCAATAAGGAAGATAACCTTCCAAGACAGAAACTTCAGTGAAATGTTGGCCAGAGGATCGAACGGTGGCTTTAGAATTTGCGCCAGAACCACATTAAGATCCTAGGCCATTAGAAGTGGCTTAATGGGTGGTTTGGAAAGCAAAAGACCCCACATGAAGCGTGCTACTAAGGGATGTGAGGAGATAGGCTGTTCATTCACTGGTCTGTGAGAGGCCACAATGGCACTAAGGTGAACGCTCACCGAGTTAGTCTTAAGACCTGTCAAGGATAAGTGGAGGATATATTGTAGACGTGACTCTACTAGGCAAGAAAAGGGGTCAAAATCCTTTAGGGAGCACCAGAGGGAAACCTACACCATTTGAAGGCATAAGATCGTCTGTGGAATCCTTACGAGATGCAAGAATGACATCCTTGACTGCCTATTGTAGGTCAAGGTCGGGGAGCACTAGCCTTTCAGCAGCCAAGCCATTAGGCATAGTGCTTGAAGGTTGGGATGAAGGAGCATCCCATGGTCCTGAGAGAAGAGGTCAGGTACACATCCCGGGGTGAGCCTGAACAGGATGAAGAAACAGAGAAAACCACAATTGACGGGGCTAGAAGGGGGCTATGAAAAATCAACAGGCCCTTGTTGGCCTGTAGCTTGAACAGCGTCTTGGGTATCAAGAGGATGGGAGGAAATGCATAGAGCAGTCCCTGTTCCCAATGGAGAAGGACAATATCCGGGGCCTGTCTGTTCAGTGATGGAACCCTGAAGCAGAAGTGTGAAACCTTTGAGTTTTGCAGAGTGGCAAAAAGATCGATGAGTGGGGTTCCCCACATCTGGAAGATCTAAGCAGCCATGACCTGATGCAAGGTCTATTAGTGTGGACGAAGGATGCTGCTGAGCCTGTCTGCTAAGATACTGAGTTTGCTCGGAAGGTACACCACTCTGAGATGACAAAGGATTATAGGTGAATTGCTTCCTTGCAGAGGGGTTGGGACCCTGTTCCCTCCTGTTAGTTCATGTAGAACATGGCAACTTGGTTGTTCGTCCTGCCCTGAAAGCTGGGGTTGAAAAACCCGAAGAGTGTGTCAATGCTCGCAGATCTAGCAGGTTGATCTGCAGGGCATATTCCTATGGTGTCCACAGTCCCCGTGTGGTCAGATAGGCTCCAACCCAGCTTGGAAGCATCGGTCATCAGGGTGCATTGAAGTGGTGGTTTCTGAAAAGATGACCAGACAAGAAGGTTCTATGGGGAACACCACCACTGAAGGGATTTGATCAGTTGAGGGGTGATGTGGATCTTGTCTCTGAGAGGCCCTCTGCTTGCGTCCATTGAGAGGACAGGGTCCATTGTGCTTGCTGCATGTGTAAATGAGCTTAGGGGATGACATGGACTGTGGCAGTCATGTGTCCCAAGAGTCATAGCATCTCTCAAGCTGTACCAAGCTGTATGTAGATCGATTGTTTACGTTATCAGAGTATAGAAAGACTAGGGGACATGCAATGAAGCTACAGGGTAAACTATTTAAGACTAATAAAAGAAAATATTTTTTCACTCAACGTGTAATCAAACACTGGAATTTGTTACCGGAGGATGCCGTAAAGGCTGTTAGTGTAGCTGGGTTTAAAAAAGGTTTGGACAAGTTCCTGGAGGAACGGTCCATAAACCATTATTAAGAAGGGACCCAGGATATCAATGCTTGACCCAGTACAAGCACTGTGGAACCTGTGTCTTTTGGGGAAACTGCTAGGTACGTATGACCTAGGTTGGCCACTGTTGGAAACAGGATACTGGGCTTGATGGACGTTGGTCTGACCCAGTATGGCATATCTTATGTTCTTATGTTCCTCTTTTGTCAGCTTGATAAGGTGGGCACAGCGATCCTGTGGGAGGAAAGCTTGGGCCTGCTGAGTGTCTAAGAGCACTCCAATGAACTCCAGTTGTTGGTATGAAGCGAGGTGAGACTTTGGGAAGTTTATGACAAATCTCAGGTGTTGTAGCACCACGATGGTGCATTGAAGGGAGAGGGTCTTACTTCTTGATGGGAGTCGTCTAAGTAAGGGAAGACTAATACCCCCAAGGTGCAAAGGTAGGCAGTGACTACTACCATGCATTTTGTGAAGACCCATGGGGCAGAGACTAGACAGAAAGGGGAGAACTCAGTATTGATAATGGTTTCCTTGAAACATGAAGCACAGATACTGTCTGTGCAAGTGATGTATCAGTAACTGCATGTATGCCTCTTTTAGATCTAGAGAACAGATCTGACCGATGGCCAATGCTCCAGGGCACTACAGGTGCTCAGTTCCAAGTGGGCTCGATGTACCGCTAATGTTCAGTGTAGCCTTCAAAGCCAAGGAGACCAGGGCTGTCAATGCCGATGCATCGGACTTGTGAGTGCCAAAAAGTGATTTGTGTTAGTTTCTCTTGATGACACTTTAGTCTTCTTTTTGTCATCTGCAAACACAAATTACAAGAAGAGGGCTGATGATCGGGTCCCAGGCATTGAAGGCACAAGCTGTGGGTATCCATAGTGGATATGGTCCTTGAGCACCAGAAACACTTTTTAAACCCGCCTGCCAGTTTTTAAGACATATCATCTGGAAAAATAACCACAGCAAGATCAAACGGTTCGATCTTTAAAAAGAGCAGGATCACAGACAGAGCACTGGTGTCTAAGGGGAAAAGGTGCGTCAGAAAAGAAAGGAATCTTAAAATGAATGAAAACTGACTAGCTAAAGGAAAAAAGACAAATCACAACAGCAGGCAGAAAAGGAAACGGAAAAAAATAAAACTGGTAAAGGCGGCAGAGTCCCAGGAGAGGGAAAACAATTACCAAAATGGCAGAGACTACGTTTAACATAACCATTCGGAAGATGGTGTGCATGCGCAGTGGAACCTCAGAAAAAGCTTCCACTAGTAGCTGGGGAGCATTCCTGCATGAGCTCCGTTGGATGATGTTACCCATATGTGAGAACTTCATTCCTGCTAGTCCACAAGAAACCTGGAGATTACTAACTCCTTTCGCCAGTCTGTTCATCTTTTTGTTCTCCTCAGTGGTTCAAGAAAAGGACAGACAATGGATTAAGCAGGCCATTAGTTCAGCATACCTTCTGGCTGGAAAATTGGTAAGGAAGGGAGTCAGAGCTCACTCCACCAAGGCATAAGCCTCCTCCTGGATAGAATCGGCTTTGGTATCTCCAGAGGGCATCTGTAAGACGACTACCTGATCATCTCTGAGCACCTTTGTGAAGCATTACAAGTTGCATGTAGGTGTTTGAGCAGATGGTGCTTTTGGCAAGGTAGCTCTGCCCCATGCATCATCTTCTTCCCACTGTAGGTCCTGATTAATTGGGTGCAGCCCACTCATCTGGATTGGTCTAGCAGGATATGAAAGGAGAAATGTACATACTTGATAATTCTCTTTTCTTGAATCCTAGACCAATCCAGGATCTGTCCTGGAAGACTCTTCTTATAGGTCTGGAAGTCCTGTAGCTTTCTGATTATATTGTCTTTATCAGTGCCTGACACAGAGTTGATTACAGTAAGAAAGCCAAAAACTATGATTTATTATTAACATTTAAAATTGATGAGTTTTTCAGTCTTGCTTACTGCTTGGGAATTTTCATGCTGGTTTCTCTCAGTGCTGCACCTGAGGATATACCAAGTGATGACATCATTGAAAGTCGCTCAAATCTGCCTCCACCTGTTGGCTAGGGAGCATAATCCACTCATCTGGACTGATCTAATAGGATTTAAGGAAAGAAAACTTATCAGGTATGTAAATTTCTCCGCATTACTTATCACATTTTGTTTGTTAATTTCTTGCATTTATTTATTGCCTCATTGTATTACGCTTTGAAATTTTATGTAGGTGTGCCATATATGAATCTTGTAGCTGTGGTCCATGGACACAATCAAAAGGTATCCCTGATGTCCAGGATCAAAAGTTGGCAAACCTGGCTGTAATCAGAGTAGACTAGAGAGGAGGACATGCTAGGGAGATAAAGTTCCTAGATTTTAGATGAAATAAAGGACTGCTTCTTGGAGCAGCTGGTTCATGAACCGACCAGAGGAAGATATATTGGACCTAGTCCTTAGTGGAACATCAGATCTGGTGCAAGAGATAAGGATGTTGGGGCCACTTGGCAAGAGTGATCATAGCATGATCGCGTTTGATTTAATTAGTGAAGGAGGGATAGTAAGGAAATCCATAGTACTACCTTTTAACTTTCGAAAGGGAGACTATGATAAAATGAGGAATATAGTTAAGAAAAAATTAAAGGAGCAGTTGCAAAGGCTAAAGATTTACATCAAACTTGTGTGGTGTTGAAAAATACTATCTTGGAAGCACATACCAGCTGTATTCCACACTTTAAGAAAAGTGGAAGGAAGTCCAAAAAACTGCCAGCATGGTTTAAAGGTGAGGTCAGAGAGGCTGTTGCCAAAAAAGCATCTTTTAGGAATTGGAAAAACGAGCCAAACGACGAAACCTGGAAACAGCGCAAGCACTGGCAAGTTAAATGCAAGGCATTGATAAGACAGGCAAAGGGAGAATTTGAGAAGAAGCTTGCTGAGGAAGCAAAAACGCATAATAAAGACTTTTTCAAGTACATCTGTAGCAAAAAACCTGTGAGTCAGTTGGTCCATTAGATGATAGAGGGGTTAAAGGGGCACTAAGAGGCGACAAGGCGATAGCAGAGAGACTGAATGAATTCTTTGCTTCAGTCTTTACTAAGGAAGATGTAGGGATGTTACCCATGACTGAAGTGGTATTTAAAGGTGCGGAAGAATTGAAGGAAATATAGATACATCGGGAAGATGTATTACAACTATTAGATGAACTGAAAAGTAGCAAATCACCTGGGCCGGATGATATACATCCAAGGGTGTTGAAAGAACTGAAATATGAGATTGCAGACCTGCTATTAGTAATCTGTGAACTCTCAGTTATTTATTTATTTATTTATTTATTTAGACAGACAGTTTTGTATACCACCTTATCCTTCAATCAAAGTGGTCACAACACAATTGGGGGATAACACGAGGGGATATGAGACACATACACTAATACTTACAGGGAACATGGGCAATGGAGGATTAAGTGGCTTGCCCAAGACCACAAGGAGCACCTGTGGGGCTAGAATCATCTGTAATACCTGAAGATTGGAGGATGGCGAACGTAACACCAATTTTTAAAAAGGGTTCGAGGGGTGATCCGGGAAACTACAGTCCGGTGAGCCTGACGTCGGTAACTGGAAAAATGTAGAAACCATCATAAAGAACAAAATTGCTGAACATGTAGATAGTCATGGCTTAATGGGAGACAGCCAACATGGCTTTAGACAAGGAAGATCTTGTCTTACTAAACTAATCTGTTATGTATTTTTGAAGCTGTGAACAAACAGGTAGACAAAGGTGAGTCGGTTGATATAGTGTATTTGGACTTTCAGAAAGCCTTTGACAAGGTCCCTCATCAGAGACTTTTGGCAAAGCTAAAGAGTCATGGGATAGGAGACAGTGTACTATTGTGGATCAGGAACTGGTTAAAAGATAGAAAGCAGAGGGTAGGGCTAAATGGCCAATTTTCCCAATGGAGAAAGGTAAATAGTGGTGTACCCCAGGGATCTGTGCTGGGTCCACTTCTTTTTGACATATTCATAAATGACCTGGAAAAGGGAATAACGAGTGAGGTTATCAAATTTGCAGATGACACAAAGTTATTTAAAGTTGTTAAAACCCAAGAGGATTGTGGAAAATTGCAAGAGGATCTTGATAAATTGGAAGACTGGGCATCAAAATGGCAGATGAAATTTAATGTGGACAAGTGCAAAGTTATGCACCCAGGGAAGAACCACCCAAACTATGGTTACATGATGCAAGGTTCCGCATTAGGAACCACCACCCAGGAAAAAGATTTAGGCATCATTGTGGATAACATGTTAAAACCCTCAGCCCAGTGTGCAGCGGCAGCCAAGAGAGCAAATAGAATGCTAGGTCTCATAAGGAAAGGAATGGAAAATGAAACAAAGGATATTATAATGCCTCTGTATCGTTCCATGGTGAGACCGCACCTTGAATATTGTGTGCAATTCTGGTCGCCGTATCTTAAAAAGGATATAGCATTATTAGAAAAGCTTCAGAGAAGAGCCACCAAAATTGTAAAGGGGATGGAAGGATACCCCTATGAAGAAAGGCTAAAAAGGTTAGGGCTCTTTAACCTGGAAAAGAGACGGCTGAGGGGAGATAAGATAGAAGTCTATAAATTAATGAACGGAGTGGAACGGGTAAACGTAGATCGATTGCTTACTTTATCAGAATATAGAAAGACTAGGGGACATGCAATGAAACTACAGGGTGAACTAAGACTAATAAATGGAAATTACACGTACCTGGTAATTGTAGTTCCTGGAGGGTCCAGTTTAGTCCTCCACATCCGGGTAGTGCACCTCCTCCTGCAGCATGGAGACTGGACCAATCAGAGTCTTCAATACCTCAGGGTATATGCTGCTGGAGCTCCCATCAGCCCCCAGTGAACTATTAACAAAGCAGACTCAAAGAAGCAACACATGATAGAAAACAGTAAAAACTAGAACTAGCTGTACCCCCCTTAATTATAAGTGGACTCCCTCCCCAAACAAGAGAGCCAGAACCGCGCACCTTGCTTCTGCTCCCTTTACCTGAAGCAAAAGGCACACTGAGCTGTCAGCATAAGAAAAAAAAATCCCCTTCTCACCAAAGGGAGCGAAAAAGGCACCAACCATGAAGAATTGAAGAATTGTACTTGCGCGACTCCCTGCACACCGGTGTTAGCACGCCATATAGGAAGTATATAAAGATGTCTCTTGGGAGGGACTGAGGACTAAACTGGACCCTCCAGGAACTACAATTACCAGGTACGTGTAATTTCCATTTCCTGAGCGGTCCTCCAGTTTAGTCCTCCACATCCGGGATGTAACAGAGCAGTTATCAACGGGGGGGGGCCTTGCCAACCGGCACGCAACACCGCCGAACCAAAACAAGAATCCCGAGTCGCTGCAATATCCAACCAATAATGTCTACTGAAAGCATGAAGAGACGACCAAGTAGCCGCCCTGCAAATTTCCACTGGAGGAAGAAGGCTATGCTCCACCCACGATGCAGCCTGCGCCCTAGTAGAGTGGGCTCTCAAACCCAACGGAACCGAACGGCCTTGCAAGATATACGCTGACGCAATAGCTTCCTTAATCCATCTAGAAATAGAAGACTTCGCCGCCGCTTCCCCTTTTCGAACTCCCCCGAAAAGCACAAAGAGGCGATCCAATTTACGGAAAGACCCGGACACCTTCAGATACTGACGCAACACTCGGCGGACATCAAGCCGATGCAAGCCGTCGTTGGATACCGTCGCTGAGTCTGAAGGAAACGCTGGCAGAATGACGGATTGATTCACATGAAAGGGAGACACCACTTTAGGCAGAAAGGAAGGAACCGGCCGCAGAACGACTTTATCTCGAGAAAAAGATAGGAACGGAGGCCTGCAAGACAAAGCCTGCAGCTCCGAAATTCGCCTCGCCGAACAAATAGCTACCAGAAACACCGTCTTTAAAGTTAAATCCTTAACTGAAGCCTGACGAAGAGGCTCAAAAGGTTTCTGAACGAGAGCCTGCAAAACCAGATTCAAATCCCACGGGGGAATGGACACTCTACGCGACGGCCGCAGCCTAAACACTGCTTTAAGAAAACGCTGCACATCCGAGTGTGCTCCAAGAGGGACATCCTGAATTTTCCCTCTGTAACAAGTGAGAGCCGCCAGCTGAACTTTCAGGGAACTGGCCGCCAACCCTTTGTCAAAGCCGTCCTGCAAGAAGCTGAGAATGACAGCGACCGAAGCCGTCGAAGCCCGAACATGATTCCTCGAACACCAATCTTCAAATATTCGCCAAACTTGGACATACGTCAGCGAGGTAGAAGACCTTTGAGCGCGAAGGAGAGTGGCAATGACCGCCGATGAATAACCTTTTCTTCTCAGCCTAGCCCTTTCAATGGCCATACCATAAGCGAGAATCGATCCACTTGAGGCATGCGCAGCGGTCCCTGAACTAGCAGATCTACTAGGAGAGGAAGCTTCCACGGAACTCCGTCGAGAAGCCGTACCAGATCCGCGTACCAAGGCCGCCGTGGCCAGTCTGGAGCCACCAGCAGAACCTGTCCGTGGTGCGCCTCGATACGCTGGACTACTCTGCCGATTAACGCCCAAGGAGGAAAGACATACAGAAGACCGTAGTCGGGCCACGGTTGGATGAGAGCGTCGATCCCCTCGGACTGCGCTCTCTCCTCCTGCTGAAAAACCGACCTGTCTTTGCCGACTGGAAAGTCGCCATGAGGTCCATGATCGGCAGTCCCCATCGGCGAACTATTTGCGCAAACACTTGCGGGTGCAGTTCCCACTCTCCGGAGTCTACCTGCACTCTGCTGAGAAAGTCCGCCATCACATTGTCTTTTCCAGCGATATGCGCTGCCGAAATGGCTAGAAGGCGAACTTCCACCCAGACGAAGAGCGCCTCTGCCTCCTCTTCCATGGCCACGCTTCCTGTGCCGCCTTGACGGTTGATGTATGCCACCGTAGCCGAGTTGTCCGACAGGACCCTTACTGCTTTCCCCAAGACTGACGCTTCAAAGGCCTGCAGCGCTAACCGTACCGCTCGGAGCTCGAGACGGTTGATCGACCACAAGGACTCCCTGGCTGACCACATCCCCTGAGTGAAATGGCCCTGGCAGTGGGCCCCCCAGCCTGCCAGACTCGCATCCGTTATCAATGGAAGCCACACCGGCTGCTCCAAGGGCATCCCCGCTCTCAGGGACTTTGAGCGGAGCCACCACTGTAACGACATCCGGACGCGTCTCGGACAGGGCAATCGGCGGCTCAAGGAATCGGACTGGTTCGACCACTGATGTAACAGAGTTCTCTGAAGTGGACGTATATGAAACCTGGCCCAAGGAACCACCTCCAGAGTCGCCGCCATTGTTCCCAGTAGCCGCAGGTACCACCACGCGGACGGTCCGGGAATCCCCAAAAACGTGCGCACCAGGCAGCGCAAGGCTTGGGCGTGGCGCGGTGAGCCAGTAAGAACACCAAGCCTCTGGCCGTGTCGAAAACGACCCCAAGGTATTCGAGGGACTGCGTAGGAACCAAGTGAATCTTCTTCGCATTGACTACCCAGCCGAGATTCTGAAGCAGATGAACGACTCTGTCCATGGCCTGCAAGCTCTCCGTTTCGGACTTCGCCCTAATCAACCAGTCGTCGAGATAAGGGTGAACCAAAATACCTTCTTTCCGCAAAGCTGCCGCAACCACCACCATGACCTTGGTGAAGGTGCGCGGAGCGGTAGCCAGTCCGAACGGCAGCGCCTGAAACTGGTAGTGACCCCACGGAAAAGCAAAGCGCAGAAACTTTTGATGAACCGGTCTGATCGGAATATGCAGATAGGCTTCCGAGAGGTCTAGAGAAGTCAAAAACTCTCCTAGGCGAACTGCCACAATGACATATTTTAGGGACTCCATGCGAAAATGTGGCACCCGGAGACAACGATTCATGCCCTTGAGGTCTAAGATAGGACGGAGGGACCCGTCTTTCTTTGGCACCACGAAATAAATGGAGTAACAACCCTCCCCACACTCGGACTCCGGAACAGGAATTACCGCCCCCCAAATCCACCAGCCGATCCAACGTTGAACGAATTGCCGATTCCTTCTGCTGTCCCTTGCTGGGAGACAGCACGAAGGAGTCCCAGAGCGGGGAGGCAAACTCCAGCGCATAACCTTCTCTGATTATCTCGAGCACCCACTGATCTGACGTTATTCGGACCCAAGAAGGAAGAAAGTCCCGAAGGCGACCTCCGATCACTTGGCTTCCCTCCTGGGTCCACCGCGCTTCATTGCGGCTTGCGACTAAAGGAAGAGGCAGAGGAGGACGACGCAGCCGAGAAACCTCTGCCCGCTCCCCGAAAACCTCAAAAATTTGGTGACTTGGAACCAAATCTGCCACGTTGGGAACCCCAAAGGCGGGAGGACCGAAACCTCCGAAAGTCCCTAAATTGACCTCGAGAAGCCGGCAAACCTTTACCTAACTTAGGCTTATCCTCCGGCAGCCTTCCGCCTTTGGACTCCCCAAGATCCTTCACTAACTTGTCCAGATCGTCCCCGAACAACAATCTGCCCTTAAAAGGGAGTTTACTGAGTCGAGACTTTGAAGACCCGTCGGCCGCCCAATTACGCAACCAGATGGACCTGCGCGCCGCCACTAAGCCATACTATTTGCCAATGTCCTGATCAAATCATAATGAACGTCTGCCAAATAAGCGGAACCAGACCAACCGCGTCACCTCGAGCAATCCTTGCTGGTCTAAGCGAGAATCCTGACCCAGATGCTGAGCCCACCGCAAGCAGGCTCTAGCCACCCAGGCCCCGCAAATAGAGGCCTGCAAAGACAAAGCATTGGTCTCAAAGGCCTGCTTCAACAAGCCATCCACCTTTCTGTCTTGAGTATCTTTTAAGGCCGCACTTCCTTCAACTGGAATTGTGGTTTTCTTGGTCACTGCCGAGACAGCTGCATCCACCCGAGGCGACTTGAATTTTTCCTTGTCCTTGTCCGTTAAAGGATAGAGGCGGTGCATTGCCCGAATACCCTTCAGACCTGCCTCAGGCTGATCCCACTCTGCTTGAATCATCTGATCTACAACCCTATGCACCGGGAACACTATCTGAGAATCCCGGACCGTTTGGATGAGGGGATCCTCTAACCCCTCTTCCTCAGCCGGGCGCGCTGTGGCGAGGTTGAGTGTCTGAAGGGCTTCCGTGATAAGGGGAACAAGCTCCTCCTTACAAAAAACTCTGATAATACTTGCCTGATCTTCGGGTTCAGGGATTTCCCCTTCCTCCAGATCAAACACATCCTCAGACTCCATCTCAGGCTCTACTTCTTGCCACTCCAAATCCTCCTGTTCTATTGCCGAGGACCGAGGCCGCTTTGCCGGCTTCGGTAAGATCCGACCAGCCCCTTCCACTTTAAGAGGCAGCAGAGGTGGCGGCGCTGCGAAAGCTTCTGGCAACCTACCTAAACGTCCCAATTTGAAAGCTTGATGCATAAGGAGGACGAAGTCTGGGGAGAAATCTGCCAACGAAGAAGAAGACTGTCTCTGCCACCGGCAGCCCAGACCCCTGCGCCTTAGGAGCAGCTTGTGCCTGAGGAATGAGAGAAGCAAGCGAAGAATCCCCCTCAGGAGGTAAAGAAGGCTCCAAGGTATCTGCTACATACCTGCCTTCTATCTGCTGCTCCATATCAGCAGACACAGCAGCGCAGCCTCTGCAAATCCCCGAGTCAGACACAGTGCCTCTGCGAGAGCCGCAGACCACGCACTGTGGCCTCGACATCAATAGCAAAAAATGGCACAACTCTAAGAGGGGGAAGGAGGCATAGAACCACCTAAAGGCAATAAAGAAGAACAAAAAAAATCAAACCCCGTTTTTTTTTTTTTTTGTTTTGTTTTTTAATTGAACAGGCCAAACTAAGGCAAAAAAAAAAAAAAATGAAGCTGCCCCCAAAACGCTAAGGGCTCTAGCTCTAAAGCCCTGAAGAAGCAGGAACAGCCTGCGGGGAAAAAAAAAGAGAGCAGAAAATGGCCGCCGGAACAGTGAAAATGGCGCGAAAATACAAAAGAACAAAATAAACTAAACGGAGTGCAGGGAACCGCCGAAAGCAAAAAAAGGGGGACCCCACTTACCGCCGCTGAGACAAAATGAAACAGCAGCGAAAAACCGCTCGAATCTAGAGCGGAGTAAAGCTGTGAACCTGGCTGCCACAGGAAACAAACCGGTGAGCCGAGCACCCCACAGAGCTGTGCGTCACAGCTGAACACTCCGGAGCAAGCCCTTCGCACCAGAGAAGGAGCTGCTGCCAGAAGAACAGATCTCTCCCCCTTACCGTCCAGGGGGAGCGATCTAAATACCGCCTAATTAGTGCCCCAGGCAAAGGAAAGGGAAGGGCAGTGATAGCTCGGCTCCTCAGACCCTGTACTTTTTTTTTTTTTTTTTTTTAAGTGACAGGCTGCACGAAATAAAAAGTAAGTAAAATGAAAGTAACCCCAAATAAAAACTAACTAGTGTTGCTATCAAGTCCCTAAGTGAGCCAGGTGGGCTCACACGTCTTCCTGCTGCTGGAGACTGGACACACTGGGGGCTGATGGGAGCTCCAGCAGCATATACCCTGAGGTATTGAAGATTCTGATTGGTCCAGTCTCCATGCTGCAGGAAGAGGTGCACTACCCGGATGTGGAGGACTAAACTGGAGGACCGCTCAGGAAAAGAAAATATTTTTTCCACTCAACGTGTAATCAAACTTTGGAATTTGTTACCGGAGGATGTAATAAAGGCTGTTAGTGTAGCTGGGTTTAAAAAAGGTTTGGACAAGTTCCTGGAGCAAAGGTCCATAAACCATTATTAAGAAGGAACCCAGGATATCAATGCTTGACCCAATACAAGCATTGTGGAACCTGTGTCTTTTGGGGAAACTGCTAGGTACATATGACCTAGATTGGCCACTGTTGGAAAGAGAATACTGGGCTTGATGGACCTTGGTCTGACCCAGTATGGCATATCTTATGTTCTCATGAGGTGGAGAAATCAGAGACACATGTGCTGCCATTTTTATTTAAACTGTTGAATTAAGTAAAACTGCTTCCTGAATTGCAAGGGTGGAACAGTTAACATGTTCAGGCAGGAATGCAGAGAATGCGGTTGTGAAAGTTAGAACTGGAGTTTCAGGGTGTTCACCTAAGAAACCTCGCCAAACATCTAGCAGGAGCCTCTCAGGTAAGAATATCTGGATTCTGGCAGCTGTTTTTTCGTGCAAAGCTTTCTGCATGAGCAAGTCAGCATGGAGCCCCTGAAAAATATCACCCTGCCCTGGGTGAAGTATTCAATCCTAGTTCATCTTCCTGAAGAAGTGCAAATGGTGCCATTGACCGTTCGTCCAAAAGACACCATAAAGGACCTTAGAGTTCACCTGGTCAAACAAGGAGTCACTTCCTGGAAGAAATCCTTCTTCTACAATGGGAGGCAGCTGGGGGAAAACGAAACTGTGAAGGATATGAGCATCAAGAATGGATCGGTCATTCTGCTGGTTGAAGAGAAAAGGTAGGTCCCTCAGCACTAACCCTGGAATAGATTCACTGCAATCTCTTTCATTGGACCAATGTAAGAATTATCCAAAAGATTATGTATCCATGAATTTCCAGGTTCATAAGTGTCTTTGTTAGATAGACTGAATGCAACCTACCTTTGGGAGCAGGAAGGGAAAAGAAAGGGGGGGGGGGGAGAGAACAAAGCAACTACCAGTTATTTAGTAATTGACATTTATCAACACCAAAATTGAGACCACACTGTACCATTCATAATCAAAAAGAGAATAAACTTATATAAAACTTGCAAGCATAAAATATAATCCCACCTCACCCATCCAGTTACATATGGCCACTCCTGAAGTGCTCCCCATAGTTCACAATCAAAGAGAAAAACTTATGCAAAATTACAACCACAGATAATTCCATCCCTCCCACCTAACTACACAGTCCTACACAGTAGTTAAACAGTAGGGTTTTCAAGTCCCCGGGGAACAAAAACAAAAAACCCTTAAGCCATCAACTAACCTCAGTTCATTAGGGAGAGAATTCCAAAGGAGGGGGGGGGGGCTTATACTGAGACTGCACAATTAGAATATCAGACTCAAGGGTACATCCAGTCACATAATGGAAGTGTCAGACTGTACCACAGAAGGGACGCCCGTCCATGGAGAAAGGGGTGGCTGTAGTATCATCAGCTTTCATGAGCTAAAAGGTGCAGGAAGCAGACAGGTGCCTGGGAGGATTAGAGGCTTGGGAGAAGGGGAATATAGTGCTTGCTGGGACCTTAGGGGGGGAATACTAGTTGTGGAATTCCATGTGTGCATGATGAAGAGAGAAGTACTGGGTGGACTAGTAGCAAACTGATGCCCCCCTTCCTGTTCTTCAATCTTAAGATGGTCCCACTTTAGCCAATTTGCCAGCCCTTGTCTCATCTGACAGACTTTTGAAATTGAGGTCTATGTACTTTCAAAAGCTCATGTATACTATTCAATAATTCTTCTGTGGGTCCAGTAAAAAGTATGAAATTTAATAATGTAGTTTCCTCCAGGAAGAGCAGCATGACAAACTGCAGAATGTAAACATGCTAAGATTTCAAGCCTAGAAAATATATGCGTGTAATTGTACTCCAGTCTGATAACTTCTGCCACCCAGTCACCAAACCAGGATACAACAAAAACATGCACTTTACTTCCATCTTACTACATACATAGGTCTGCTTGACAGTTTCTCTCTATGTAGCTCCTGACCAAGAATCGCTTTATGTGGCAGATCTGGGATAGTGAGTACTTAATTTTATTCAAAAACATATTATGGTTATTTACATTTGATATCGGAGTGGAGGAGTAGCCTAGTGGTTAGAACACTGGCTTGGTAACCAAGCAGCCAGGGTTTGATTCCCACTAGCACTCCTTGTGGCCTTGGGCAAGTCACTTAACCCTCCATTGCCTCGGAAGAAAGGCCTGGCAATCTACTTCCGGTGACACTGCCAAGAAAACCCAGGAGCTTCTGGGTCGCCAGGAGTCAGGACTGACTCGAAGGCACACATTGCATTACATTTGATATACCACACTTATGGGCACAAAAATGCAGTTTACATGAACAAAAACAATTCACAGTACTATGAAAGAACTCCATACATTATATAGGAAAGATGAGAAAAGCAAGTACTAAGAGGGTAAGGGGCTGGAAGAGCAGACAAAGCCAGCATGGACCTGATATTTTAACCATGGATCTCAAAAGCTGATTCAAAAAATAGGTGCTAGCCTCAAGTGAGAAGGTATGCTATGCCAGAGGATGAGGGCTACAAAGAAGAAAGTAAACTGTTGAGTTGTTTCGTATTTGGCCTTTGCGGGGAGAGGGATGCGTAACAAGTTCCATGTAAAGAACGAAGGGTGCGGGCAGGGACACCGCGTAAATCGATGATGAAAAGTAGTCCAGGGTTGCATCATAAAGAGCATATACCTGGAACTCAGGGGGCAACACTACTCCCTGAATCAAAGCACAGTCAGTTCACGTCTCTACTGGGTGAAATGTTAAGAGGGGGTGGGGGAATGGTACTAGTTAGACTTTTTTTTATGGTGCAGACACCGAGCCAAAAGTCATATGAGATGAAAAATAGAGAGCATTCTGAAAGTCCCATCTATGAATAAAAATTCTCCAATGGAAGTCCAAGCTTTGAATACTGCCCATCTTGCACACTTTTACCCATGAATGCTAGGGGAATTTCCAAGGATATAAACAGGACCACCACTAGACAGAATATACAACAGATAAAGCATAATTACTCACCTGTAACAGGTGTTTTCCGGGGACATCAGTGATCAGTCCTCACATTTGGGTGATGTTGACACCAACGGAGCCCTGCACGGAAGCTTCTCCCCAGCTTTCAAAGAAAGTCTTTGGGAGATGCACCATGCATGCGTGGCCCACTTCCCACCCAAGGGTGCCATCATCCCTCAGTCAAATGACATAACTAAAGATAGCAAACAAAATGATAAAGAAGCAACTCCACGGGGAGGAGGGAGGGTTGTGAGGACTGATTCCTGCTGTCCCTAGAGAACACCTGTTACAGGCGAGTAACTAAGCTTTCTCTGGGAACAAGCAGGAAGTCAGTCCTTACATATGGGACTCCCTGGCTACAGGCTACCGAAAACCTATAGAAATGCCACGGGTGAGCCATGAGCAGCAGCGAGTCTTAAAGAGACAGACTCTCAAGAGATCCAAGTGTCCAGTGAGAACCAGCACTCTGCTAGCCTGAACACAGAAGGGTCGGAGGGCAGGAGTTGCCTAAATCTCGAACAGATGACGGAGTATGGCCTGGCCAAAGGTCCTGTCCCGTTGGAACTCCCTCTCCAGGCAGTAATGAGCTGTGAAAGTATGGACTAAAGACCAAGTGACAGCTTGCCAGATGTCCGACAGAGGGACAGAATGTAGATTTGCCATAGATGCTGCCATGGCCCTGCTGTGCGTTATAACCCAGTGATCCAGTGAGAGCCCAGCCTGCTTATAAGTGATGGCAATGCTGTCCACTTGGACAGAGTTCGCTTGGTCACCGCTTGCCCCAGCCGACTGACATCATAGGAGACGAAAAACTGGGAGGATTTACAGTGGCCCTGGGTACATTGGAGGTAGGAGGACAGGGCCTTTTTAGAGTCCAAAGTATGCAGTACAGTCTCCGCCTTGCTGGAGGTGAAACCACGGAAAGAAGGTGGGGAGCACCACCTCATAATTGAGGAGAAACTTGGGGTGCATGCGGAGCACAATCTTGTTCTTACAGAACCTTGTATATGGCGGTTCAGCCAGTAGCACCTGAAGCTCGCTGACCCTGCAAGCGGACATGAGCGCCACTAGGAAGATGACCTTCCATGAGAGGTACCATAGGTGGCAGGTAGTCAGGTGCTCAAACTGTGGACAGCACTACAATGAGGTCCCACTCCGCCACTGAAGGGCTGACGGGGGACTTGGATAACAGGAGGCCCCAAAAGAAGTGGATCACAAGAGACCAGAGGGGCTTGCCCTCAATTTTTATTTTACTTTATTTATTTAAACAGTTTTGAATACCACCTTATCCTTCAATCAAAGTGGTCACAACACAATTGGGGTATACATTTTAACACGAGGGGATATGAGACACATACACTAATACTTACAGGAAACATGGGCAATGGAGGGTTAAGTGGCTTGCCCAAGACCACAAGGAGCACTTGTGGGACTAGAAACCCCAGTCCTTCCAGCCCAAGGTTGCTGTCCTCTAGTGGGATTTGAACCACCGACCTTCCGGTCTGTGGTACTTTGCCCCAATCACTAGGCCACTCCTCCTCCCTCCCTCCCTCAATAAGGTGGCGGTGCACCGCTAGAGCACTCAAGTGCACCCTGACTGGACTTCAGTCCTGCCTGTGACATGTGGAGCAAATATTGCAGTACAAGCTGCAAAGAGCACAAGAAGGGGTTAACTTGCCATTCCGTGCACCACACTGAGAATCTGCACCATTTGAAGGCATAGACTCATCTCGTGAAGACCCTGCAGGAGGCCAGGATTCCTCCTCCACCTCCCCTGAAAGGTTGAAAGGGGCAAAGGCTATCCTTTCAGCAGCTAAGCCATTAGTGACAGGGACCCCAGACTGGTGTGTAGGAGGGAGCCCTCCTCCTGTGACAGTAACCCCGGGGCACTCCCCAGGGAGACCAAGGGTGCAGAGGATAAGTGGAATTGCAGTGGGAACCATGGTTGTCTGGGCCACCGGGGGGGCAATCAGCATCCATGATGCCCCGTCATGCTGAGCCTTGAAAAGGGTCTTCGCAATCAGTGGCATGGGCAGGAAAGCATAGAAAAGGCACTCTGTCCACGGGATGAGGAACGCATCTGCCACAACCCGTGAGAGGTGTGAATGATGGGAGCATAAGTGGGGCAGCTGAGTGTTGGTCGGACTCGCAAAGAGGTCCATCAGCAGAAACCCCCAGAGTCAGAAGAGCCAAGAGGCCACCCTGGGATCCAGCCACCACTCGTGCAGTTGAAGGACCTTGCTCAGTTTGTCCGCTAGGGCATTGAGCTGGCCTGGCAGATAAACCGCCCGAAAGAGCATGCTATTGCGAAGCACAAAGGAGCAGAGAGCCACTGCCTCCTAACAGAGGACATAGGACCCCATACCCCCCTGCTTGTTCACGTAGAACATTGCCCCTGATTGTCCATTTGGACCAGCACTGACTGGCACTGCAGGAGGTGGTGAAAGGTTTGGAGAGCCAGGAATATGGCCCGAAGCTCCAGCAGGTTGACCTGCAGATAGCTCTCTGACTGCGACCATTTGCCCTGGGTGCAGAGATCTTTACAGTGAGCACCACAACCCAGCAAGGAAGCTTGTGGCGAGGACCCTCTGGGGATTGGGGGCCTGGAAGGGCATCCCTGCCTGGAGATGCTGCAGAGCCTGCCACCAGCCGAGGGAGTCCACAAGTTGGCAGGTCGCCATCATCCTGTCCCGCAGCTGTCCGGTGGCCTGGGTCCGTCCACTGGGAGTGGAGGCACCATTGGGCCTCCCTCATGTGGAAGCAGACATCTGGGGTGGCCTGGACCATGGATGCCATGTGGCCCAGCAGGCATAGCACAAGGCGAGCAGACACGATGGGTCTGTGTTGTACGTCTGCGGCCAGTGCCCTGAGGTGGTCGGCCATGTCCCGGGGTAGGAACACTCTAGCCTGGAGGGTGTATAGCCAGACTTCTATGAACTCCAGATACTGGGTCAGGAGAAGGAGAGACTTAGGGTGGTTTATGACGAACCCCAGATGTTGTAGGATGCCGATAGTGCGGGCTGTGGCCTGCTGCACCTTGACGGTCAACCCCCTCTGATGAATTAGTCATCCAGATAGGGAAAGACGAAGGCTTCTTGGAGACAGAAGTGGGCCGTTACCACTGCTAGGCACTTAGTAAAGACCCTTGGGGCAGAAGCCAGGCCAAAGGGTAGGACCTGGTATTGGTAGTGGGCGCCCCCTACCAGGAACCTGAGATACTGCCTGTGGCTGGGCTGGATGAGGATGTGTGTATACGCATCCTTTAGGTTCAACAAGCATAGCCAGTCTCCCTGCCAGAGGTATGGCAGCAGCATCCCAAAAGACAGCATCTTGAACCTTTCCTTCACCAGGAACCTGTTCAGGTCCCACAGGTCTAGGATGGGCCTTAGGTCCCCTGTTCTTTGTATCTGGAGTAGAATCCTCTGCCCCAGAGCTATGGGGGTACAGGTTCCACCGCCTTGTCCTCGAGAAGGCCTGTGAACTCCTGCAGTAGCAAGGTCTGATGGAAGGGAGTCATGGTGGGCTCCAAGGAAGAATGGAGGGTGAGTCTACTCCAACTGGAGGCGGCAGCCCTCCTTGACCACCCGGAGGGTCCAAGTGTCAGTGGTGATGGTTGGCCACTTGTGGACAGACATCCCCTTGTGGACTGCTACGGTGGACCTCCTGGGGGTAGAGAGGCTAGGCCCAAGGAGTCAAAAACTCCTACCAGGCTGTGCCAGAGTTGGTGCTTGGGTTTTGGGAGGCTTCTGCTTACAAGGGCCATGCTCTTGCCCCTTGGACTGCTGACCCTGTTGGGGAGGCCTGATACTGAGGTTAGTTTCCGTAAGCGATTCCCTTCTTTGAGCAAGGGGCCTGTTTACTCGGGGCCTTCCGTCGGAGAAGAGTAGCTGTCTTCTTGGAGAGCCTATTCTGGTCAGGAACTCAGACTCCAACTCTGCAACCTTATTTATCATGCGTTTGCCAAAGAGGTTCTCTCCTTGGTAGAGGACACTGACCAATTTGTCCTGAACCCATTGCTCCAGATCGAAAGACTGCAGCCAAGTCTGACGTCGGGCACCAAAGCCCGCCACGGTTACTCTAGCTGCCAACTCAAAGCCATCATAGGCTGCTCAAGTCATAAATTTGGAACACTCTCTGACAGCAGAAGACAAGCTCCGAAACCTCCGGAGGTGTTCCTCAGAGAGACCAGCCAAGAACCCTCACCAGGTCTCTCAAGTACATGCCCATATACAGCTGGTATGTCTGGATTTGGCCAATGAGCATCAAGTCCTGGTAGCACTTTCTGCCCAGGGCATCCAAGGTGCGGGCCTCCCTACTTGGGGGCACTGAGGAGTGCACCTTCTAGCTCTTAAGCCGACACTTGGCTGACTCCACCATCATGGAGTTGTGTGGCAGTTGTGCTTTCTGGCAGACCCGACACATTGAGTCCAGCCATCTGCTCACAATGGACACTGATGCCAGTGTTTCCCACATGTGAAGGAGCAGCCATTCCAGGATTGGGGGGGATGGGTACTGTAAGTGCCTCCTTCAGAGAGGCCTCGCACTGGAGGATCTCGAGCTCCTTAGTGTGAGGATCCTCCTCCAACTGTGTCGAACGATAATGCCTCTGACATGCCCTGCACAAAGTCGAGGAAGGCCATATCCTTAGGTGGGGACCAGTGTCGGGTCTCAGAGGGAAATGGGTCAAAGGGCACATCGCAGTGGCGATGGGTGTCCAGTGATTCCTCATCCTCCCAGTCCGACTTTAGTCTGTGGAGTTGTCGAGATCAGACCAGGTTGTGAGGTCAGGCCCCAAGTCTGACCGTCCATGCCCCTCGGAGGTTCTACAAGTGGAGACGCAGCCATTCATCGGGGAAGATCTTGGTCCCAAGGATCAGGACCAAAACAGAGACAGATGTTGAGGATCGACTCGAAACCGATGGCACTCGAGGATCACCTCGGCATCAGGGAGGTCCTCGAGGTCAAGGCCTCAGTGATCTGGGCAGATGACCCAGTTGAACCAGGCATCAAGGCCCACTGCTGGGCCATGAAGGCAGACAGGCTGTGCTCCAAAACCGCCATTCTGGTCTCCGGTCCAGATGGCTCCACAACCTTCGGCACAGGCATCGAGGGTCTCAGGCCAGATGCCAGATCCGAAGAGGGGGAAGTCCTCTACCAGGATTGCTTCAGAGGTCTGAAGCCGGTCACTGGAGGCCAATGCTTCTTTTCGGGAGACCTTGGTAAGCTGCTCCCGCTTCGATCCCTCAAACTGGATGTGTGGACTGCAGTATCTGGCATGGGACTTACATGCCTTCCCCAACTCGTCCACAGATGCTGCCCTCAAGGACTTCTTTGTGCTCCACCTCCAGGATCCACACCCTCGGTTCGAGGCGGCAGGGTCACTTTGAGGCTCTGGGGATCCCGGATGGGGGTTTGGAGCGCGGCAGCAATAGAGACTCCGGGGCAGAGTCTGACCTTTGGAAGATCTTGTTCATGCTACTGCTGACAACTCTTTATGGATTTGGAGAGTATCTTTTTACAGAGGCCACAATCCAAGAGGTTGTGATCTGCCCCGAGACAGCAGAGGCAACAGTTGTGTGTTGGTGAAGGACATGGTCCGTGAACACCGATCACACTTCTTGAAGCCACTGACAAAGGCCATGGAGGAAAAAAAGAGCCCCAGCATGGTTGAAGATCGGATCCCTGCCAGTGAAAAGGGCACGAAACAGCGCCAGTCATAAAAGCAAGGGAAAAAACCAAACTCGAAACGTGATGCCGAGGCAAGTGAGCTCGGGGGCAGGAAAGGGAACCGGTGCAGCCATGGAAGAGACCTTCCAAGAGAAAAAAAAAAAAAAAACTCTTTTCCCAGGGAAATCAGACATACATCTGGTGGGCTCCACAGAAAAAAAGGAGACCGAGGCAAGATGGCACCCTTGGGCGGGAAGGGGACCATGCATGCATGGTGCATTTCCCAAAGGCTTTCTTTGAAAGCTGGGGAGAAGCTTTTGCACAGGACTCCGTAGGTGTCGATGTCACCCATATGTGAGGACTGACTTCCAGCTTGTTCCCGGAGAACCATAAGACCTATGACAGTGGTAGGAAAGGGCTGAGGAATGTGCAGCACTACAGTCAACCCACCCTTTATTCTCTCAAGGGCAGAAGCCAGGGGAGAAGTGAGAAAGAAAATTAAGAAGAAAAAGAAACATAACAGATATTGATTGCAGCCATGGGTTCGCTAGGCTGGCACCACTAGTCTACAATACCTCGGATGCGAAGTGGATCAGTATTAGCAGATATGTGGAGACCATAAGGACCTAGGAAGCTGGCTCTTCATGTAACTAACTAGCTTGTAAATAGCTTTTGGTAGTTATTTAGACTACTGCTAACTTGGTATAAAGATACTGGTGGGGAGAGGAGGGAGGTAGAGGAAAGGCCAGAACACTAGATTAAGTAAGGGATCTTAAACGGTCACAATCACTAGTAGATCAGTACTAAATGAGGCATTTGCCACAAAAAGATAAGCCATCCTATCTATTTAAGTTGGATCAATGAACATGCCATACCATGAAATCTACCATATTTCTTCATTACAGCCCTTAACCAGCATGGAATAAATCATCTGATCTACACTAACTGTATGAACCAAAACCATCATTTCCTCTGCATTAACATAGCTAAATTTGACTTCGTAACCTTCCAACCATAAAGTTTCTCTATAAACTAGTTCTCAGGACTGTGTACAGAGGACATAACGTGCATGTTTGACTCCCAGAAGAGAAGGAATAGTGTGCTTTATTCTCCAAGCTCTCATTTTCACTGACACTTGGAGATTCAGTGCTAATAATATACTTTCCCTTCCTCAGGTAATTCCTGGACATGACAGCAAGTTATTGGGGTGTGACAAGCACTTTTTGACACAGATGAGAGAAAGATGGACTTTCCATTTTCCGGAACAACCAAGCTAGTTTTTGGTGAGTTACTAGAATATTGCTGACTTAAAATACTGGTCTAAACAAATAGAAAGGAGATGGTGGTGAAGAAGGGACAGATTTCATGCTTCAGGTATTCACTATGACAGAAGGAATTTTACAGAGAAGTTGAAAGTGCATGCTGTAAGTACTATACACAAAGATTTCATTGGGTGAATGATTGTACGATTAAGTGAGCAGTTGGGTGAATATATGAATGGCAATAGGTGTGGATGTGCATGTTGCTTGGGTGGGGGAGGCGGTGGACATGGAAGGGTCTGTGTTAATCAGCCCTCCTTTTCTCCTTCCTCATCCACTTTCCTGGAATTTATAGTCAAGTTGGATGGGTCTCCTGCTCTTCTTGTATCAGAGAGGGTTGAGGACTCTGTTAGCACATGCTCTTTCTCCATTGTAGAGTGAGCCTCTCCATCCTCTTCAGGAGTCAAGCCTTTAGTTTCAGGAGCACTGCACTTCTGAAACTATGTCCCTGTGTACATATGGATGGGCAGGCACATTGTATGGAACAAAATATTTAACAGGTTCTATATACCACCTTTCTTAAAATCTTAAAATTATGTCTAATAATGCATAGATAAGCATATTACAAGGACAAATGAGCCTGAGCAAGCTACATGATTCCCCATATATACTTACGTTCCTGCAACTTAATTTTCTTATAATCAGAAAATCATACAGTTTTCAGCTGATGGACATTTCAGCTTTTATATTCTATGGCCATGGAGATTTGAATTCTGGCAGCTCTCATTGCTTTGTGACTGTACAGCACTGTGTATACACATGGAGTTTTATGAATACTTTCATGGATTAACCCATTAGTGTAGAGCACACTGTACAATTAATATCTCAAGTTAAAATAATGAATCTGCAGAATGTTAAGATGTCCTGCAAAAACACTTCGAAATGTGTAACAAATGAAGATGGAGTCAACTTGTAAAACCATCAGAAACAGAGACACAGCCCTCAAATACTGACTAACACCACACTCATTTCTCCAAATTGCAGCCTCTTCACCCCCCCCCTCCCCCTCCCCAACTCCGATGTTTTGTGGCAACTGCATGAAGTGTGGAAGGGCAGGGGGAAGAGAAATGGCTTTTCTCATTTTGTAATAGAGGAGATCATTATCTACAGTGTCCTGTGACAATCACTCACAGCTTATAATGCTGAAAGCACTACAAGTATAAAAATGCTGCCACAAGCTTATTTACTTGTTGCCTTTTCAGTACACTTATTTACATTCTTTTATATACCGCGCTATTCTGCATCAGTGTGGTTTACATTGAACAAACTGATATTACATTGAACAGGGCATTATAATTTGGAGATAACTATTTTACAGGGAACATGGGCTATGGAGGGTTAAGTGGCTTGCCCAAGACCACTTGATTCCCTATCTCCAGACATCTTATTTTGTTTAAAATGTGTACCCTGATTTTTTTTGGTTTTATTTGGTGAAGCATTAACCTGTCTGAGGGAGGTACTTGTTCGTAGAGAACTGACACAGGTGCTTTCTTCTGCCGAACCTAACATATTACAGGTTCCTCTGGTAAGGATTACAAGTTTAGCAAAAACTATGTTGCCGTTTTCAGTTACTAGTCTTTTACAGTGGAACCCACATTTTTTGGAGTTGCATATTGAGATGAATAACACAGGTACACTAAAACAAATTTTTTTTAAACTGCCTCTAATGTTTCGATTGATTTTTACGTTTTTTGGTGCGCTGAATCCAAATCTGGTAACCAATTTGCTCCATCACGTACAGATTTTTTGCTACATTGGGTTAGCAGTTTGAGGTGAACGTTTCAGATTGAGTGCGATCGAGATAAATGTTTCTTGGATGAATTCTTTATACTAATTGTTTAGTAGTTATTCAAATAAGAATAAAGAAAATTGTAACAAGGCAGCACATAAGAATAGAGTAATGTCAACAAAACACACTGTGATGGTTGCAAAATTGTCTGCACTTAAAACAGCCACATACATGTGCACAAACATTGAGCATATAAGAGCGAAGTTAGACACAAAGCAAAGCAATGTGCAAAAAATGTTGTACAGGTATGTATGTAAGAATAGAAAACGCAAACCGCACCATTGCAATACATGAAGACAAACACCCGATGGTGTGAAAATAAAATTCTAATAAATGAGATCCGACACTGTGGTAATAACTAGCAATTTTTTATTTCAAAGTTTAGTAAAAAGACGATATTTGTCAACACAGTTTAGATTTTAAAATCATTCTTGGGTCAATCAATCTCCTGGTGGGCCCGTTTCTTCTTCCCCCGAATGCTTCTCTTGGTGCGCTGCTTGGCGTATTTTTCATCTGGGGTTTCCCGCAGCAGCAACCAGCAGAAATCAGCCATCATAGTGGTGTTCCATCTTCCTTGGTACCTTCTCTCTGCGTCCTTGATGTCCTGGTGAAACCTTTCACCTTGTTCTTCACTGTACGCCCCCAAGTTTTCGGGAAAGTAGTTCACATGGGAGTGCAAGAAATGGACTTTCAGGCTCATGTTACAGCCTTGTTCTTTGAAGGCATTGAGCATCCTGGCAACAATATCCTTATAGTTCTCATCCCGCCTGTTCCCCAAGAATTTGAGAACAACATCCTTGAAGGAATCCCAGGCTTCTTTTTCCTTCTCAGACATCGTTTCAGCGAATGCTCCATCTGAAATGAGTTTCCTTATATCAGGGCCAACAAACACTCCTTCCTTTAGCTTTGCTTCAGAAAGTCGGGGGAACTTTGAGCAAAGGTACCGAAAGCACTCACCATCTTTTGGAAGGGACTTGATGAATTGCTTAATGAGACCCAACTTAATGTGGAGAGGTGGTAATAGAATTTTATCACGAGATACCAAGCTCTCATGAAGAACATTTTTCTCACCGGGTCTCAAATACTCCCGAATTGGCCAGTCTTTTTTTCCCCCAGTGTAGGTCGCGGGCCCGGCTATCCCACAAGCAAAGGAAGCAGGGATATTTGGTGAAACCGGATTGCTGCCCTAATAGCATGGATAGAATTTTAAAGTCTCCACAAATCATCCACTTATGCTCATCATAACGAATCTTCTGAAGAATCAGGGCCAAATTCTCGTAGTTTTCTTGGAGAATAACAGAGTGAGCAATAGGAACTGAAGCAAATGTGTTGCCATTATGAAGAAGAACACCTTTTATGCTGTCTTTTGACGAATCAATGAACAGCCGCCATTCAGCAGGATCATACTTGAGTTTAAACTTTTCCATCACTCCGTATATATCGTTGCAAAATACCAAATCTTCCTCTTTGCTGAAATACTTCAAAAATTGTGTCTCGCGGTTGCGGTACCAATAAAAAGTTGTTCCTGGTGACAATAGATTTTTCTGTTTAAGCCGAGAACCTAGCAGTTGGGCAGCATCTTTTGGAAGTCCTAAATCCCGGACTAAATCATTCAATTCAGCTTGAGAGAAAAGTTCAGGTTTCGGATCTGGTTCAGTTTCAAACTCGGAAGTACTGGACTCATCGGGAAAAGCCATCCGATGAGTCTCATCATGATCAGAACCGTCCACACAAATATGATCCAAAGATTTTGGTGGTTCAGGCACAGGTACTTCGTTGCTATGAGGCATAGGCCTAATTGCTGAGGGAAGGTTGGGGTAACTTATTACGTTCTTATTTTTTAAGTTGTATCCCTTCACAATGCAAGAGCAAAAATAGCAGTCACTGCTGTGGTCTCTTTGTTCACACCACATCATAGGTATTCCGAAACGAAATGCTTGTTTTTTACCTTTCAGCCATAAGCGTAGATCTTCCTCACATGTCTTGCACACTTTGTGAGGAGCCCACGGTTTGTCTTGATCGCCTAACTTCAAACCGAAATAGGCGAAATATACTTTTTTAATAAATGCAGAAATGTTCCTCTGCCGCTTTTTCACGGTATATTCCCCACAAATAAAACAAAAACTGTCCGGAGAGTTGACGCAACCTCTGGCTCTGTGAGCCATCACAAATACACAGCACTGCAAACTACAACTGTAGTGAACCACTTCGGAATAAAGCTGGATTACGACTGAGCAAACAAAAGGTAATAATGAACTTGCAAGAAACTGAAATTTGACAGGAACGTTCATGTCGCAACCACCGTGTTTGAGCGAGCGAACGAACGAGGCGAGGCGAACAGGAAAGAACATGCGCCAGCGCGAGTACTGGATTTAGACCCCGCCTCCCAATTGTCCTGTTAATGTATAAAATGAATACAAAACACTCTAAAATATCATGAGGGAGTGTTTCTAGTTAGTTAACCATTACAACCTCTATTTTGGGCCAAGAAAATAAACTGCAGTCGGCTAAAAAGAAATTATGTGAACATTCCTTATATGGGTAAGAAATCTAATTTTGCAAGAAAACGTGACGTGATGGAACATTTTGGCTATTTTTCCTGGATTCAGCACCCCAAAATCTATAGGAATCAGTTGCCAAACTGGAGGCAGTTTTTTGGTAGTGTACCTGTGTAATGGGACATTTTGAAAACAAAAAAAACGTGAAAGACTGGCTTATCTGTACAGGATTTTGATAAAGTATGCTCAAGGTTATAAGGACTTTTAGTTCGATTATAGTTATTTTAAAGTGGTTCATGTTTAGGATTACAACGATTCTTAGCTTTGCCCATGCCAAATTTTGAGATTAACTATTTTTAATATGAAGTTTTAGTTTAGTTTATATTGGATTTTGGGTGGGTTATATGTATATTTATAAGAGCATATATGTCTATGATCGTATAGCATAGGGTCTTTGCACGGCAACAGACAAGCAGTCTATAAATACTGTAAATACACAAAGAAGAGCCTTACCTGCGGTGTCCCATGACGATCATACGTAGCTTGTCTCCCAGGTCTTGCATCTCATGGATCTGGACAAAAGTTCCCGTTTGGTAAATTTCATTTAGATTCTCAACTATGTCAGATTCGTTGCTGATGAGAAACATAATTCAGTTTTTCAGACTTATATTCGGCAGCATCAAGTCAAAATATAGAAGCATACTAATTTTACAGAAATGTTCTGGTAGGCAGAAAAACTTATATCCAGACGTATGAACATCGGATTACTCAGATTAGGAAATTGGAGTCAAAGTTATTTATATAAATGCAAAGAAATTTAAATCTGTTTTCTCTGCTTGCAATCCGACATTACCATACAATAAATAATTGATGAAACAAATATCTGAAGAACTGGATGTCTTTGCATTTAAAAGTGTAAGATGGTACAGCAATCCTACTTTTGGTACCCACTGCTATTCCAATATACAGGCTTATCCACACAGTTCTACCAACCTACCTTCTTCTGTTCCAGTACTGAAAAAGCACAGTTACTTACCTGTAACAGGTGATCTCTGGGAACAGCAGGAATAAGTCTTCACATATGGGTACGTCGGTACCGACGGAGCCTGCGTGGGAACGCTCCCCAGCTTCCCAAAAAAGGAAAGCTTTTAGGAGCATCCCACAGCGCCTGCGCGCTGCCTTCCCGCCTTTCCTAACCATCTTTCCTCAGTTTGAGTTTAAATCTGAGACAATAGAGAGGGGAAAGGAAAGATAGAAAAAGAGATACAACTCCTAGGGGAGGTGGGAGGGTTGTGAAGACGTATTCCTGCTGTTCCCAGAGATCACCTGTTACAGGTAAGTAACTGTGCTATCTCCAGGAACAAGCAGGAATGAGTCTTTACATATGGGGACTCCCTAGCTAAGATGCCTGGGAGATCCCCAAGGATATGAGACCCTGGAGAGGGGTCTACTTCCTCCTATGGATCTCAGGCATCCATCCAGGGAAGGAGGGTAGGAGTTGTTTAAGAATGGTACAGGTGTTTGAGGACAGCCTGACCAAACAAGGCATCCCGGCGGGAGTCCTTGTCCAAGCAGTAATGGGCTGTGAAGGTATGAACCGAGGCCCAGGTGGCTGCTCGATAGATCTGGTCGATGGACACAGATTTAGATGAGCCATAGAGGTGGCCATGGCCATCACATTATGAGCTGTGACATGGCTCTCCAGAGAAAGGTTCTTACTCTGGTAGGCGAAAGAAATACACTGAGCAATCCAATTGGACAGTGTTCTCTTAGAGACTGGAAGTCCCAAATGAGAAGGATCAAAAGCAACAAAAAGCTGGGAAGACTTTCTATGTTGCTGTGTCCTATGTAAGTAAAAAGCAAGAGCTCTTTTACAATCCAGAGAATGAAGATTCCTCTCTGCACTGGATGCATGAGGAGCTGGAAAAAAGACAGGTAAATATACCTCTTGATTAAGATGAAAAGGTGAGACCACTTTAGGCATAAAGTGTGGATTTGTCCTACGGACTACCTTATCATGATGGAACCTTGTATAAGGTGGATTAGCCACTAATGCCTGCAGTTCACTGATGCGGCGAGCTGAAGTAACTGCAATGAGGAAAATAACCTTCCATGAAAGAAACTTCAAGGAGGTAGTGGCTAAGGGTTCAAAAGGTGGCTTCATGAGCTGACCAAGAACCAAATTTAAGTCCCATGCCACCGGAGGAGGCCTAATGGGAGATTTAGTTAAAGTTAGGCCTCTCATGAATCTTGCAATGAGAGGATGAGAGGAAATAGGTTGTCCATTGATGGGCTTAAGGGATGCTGCAATAGCACTCAAATGGACTCTTACTGAATTTGTTTTAAGGCCTGCATTGAAAAGATGCAGGAGATAGTCTAACAGAGAATTTAAAGGTAGTGCTAGAGGGTCAAGACCCTTTTCAGCACACCAAGTGGAAAACCTTTTCCATTTAAAAGCATAAGAACGCCTGGTGGAAGGTTTTCTGGAAGCATGGAGGATATCCTTCACTTGTTGAGAAAGATTCCAGTCTTGAAGGTCTAGGCCTTCAGTAACCAAGCTCTGAGGTGTAGGGACTTGGGGTTTGGGTGCCACAAAGTCCCTTCCTCCTGGGACAGAAGGTCTGGAGCAGCTCCCAAGTCCAGAGAGGGGGCTTGGGAGAGATGTAGAAGTAGAGGGTACCACACTTGGCGTGGCCAGCGTGGAGCTATGAGGATCATAGATCCTTGATCCCTCTGGAGTTTGAACAGAGTCTTGGGAATCAAGGGAATGGGTGGAAATGCATAAAGGAAGCCCTGACCCCAATGGAGGAGGAAGGCATCCTTGGTCTGAACTCCCTGACACGGAATTCTGGAACAGAACCGGGGAAGTTTGGCATTCCACGGACTTGCAAAGGAGTCTATGTCTGGGGTTCCCCATTCTTGGAAGATTCTGAGTACCTGATCCATGTGCAGGGACCATTCGTGTGGAAGCAGAACTCGACTGTCTGCCCAAGAGTTTTGGACTCCTGGGAGGTATACTGTCATGAGATGGATTTGATGCTCTCTGGCGAAGGCCCACAATCTTAAAGCTTCGTTGCAAAGCGACAGAGAGCCAGTTCCTCCTTGCTTGTTTATGTAAAACATGGCTATTTGATTGTCCGTATGAATGAGGACTGTCTTGTAGCTGAGGAAAGTATGAAAGATCTTGAGAGCTAGAAAAACTGCTCGAAGCTCCAAGTGGTTGATATGAAGAGAGGTCTCCTGTGGGGACCAAGTGCCTTGAGTGGAGAGGTCCTGTAGATGGGCTCCCCAACCTGTTTGGAAGGCATCTGTTGTGAGGGTTGCTTGGGGCAACAACTGTTGGAAGGGGGACCCTAGCAACAAATTTTGAGTGGACATCCACCATTGGAGAGACCAAAAGAGACGTTTGGTGGTTGCTATTTGGTCTGAGAGAGCTCCTGAAGCTTGGGTGGACAAAGTCCATTGAGCTGCTCTCATGTGTAGGCGGGCATAGGGTAACACATGCACTGTGGAAGCCATGTGGCCTAGCAGTTGTAGCATCTCCCGGGCAGTTAAGTGGCTCTTTGACTGAATCTGGGAGGCTCACTGCACTAGACGTTGGCAACGGGCCTGAGGAAGGTAGGCCCTTGCAGTAGTGGTATCCAACCAGGCCCCTATGAATTCTAGGGACTGAGTAGGGGTGAGCTGAGACTTTGGGAGGTTTACCACAATTCCCAGATACTGCAGAATGCGTCTTGTGCGGTCCAGGGAAATCTGGGCCTCTGACGGAGATGGAGCTCGGATGAGCCAGTCGTCCAGGTATGGGAAGACAAATATTCCCAGAGTGCGTAGAAATGCAGAAACTATTGTCATGCATTTGGTGAACACTCTTGGAGCAGAGGCCAGACCGAAAGGAAGGACTCTGTATTGGTAATGTTTTCCTTGGAAAAGAAACCGTAGGAATCTTCTGTGAGAGGGATGGATGAGGACACGTGTGTACGCATCCTTGAGATCTAGAGAACAAAGCCAATCCTGACTTTGAAGGTATGGAAGGAGAGTGCCCAGAGAAAGCATCTTGAACTTCTCCTTGCATAGAAATTTGTTCAATTCTCTGAGATCTAAGATGGGCCTGTATTCCCCTGTCTTCTTTGGAATGAGAAAATAGGGGGAGTAGAACCCTGACCCTTGATGAAGAAGAGGAACTTCTTCTACTGCCCCTTGGGCAAGAAGGGTAGCTACCTCTTGACCGAGAAGGTCGAGAAGAGATGTGGGAGAATTGAAGTGTCTCACCATGGTGTGGGGAGGAAGGTCTGAGAAATGAAGCTTGTAGCCCTCTCTTATGATGGAGAGGGTCCACTGCTCTGATGTTATTTGCTCCCATCTGGGAGCAAAATGAGCCAACCTTCCTGGAATGGTGAGAGGCTCTGGCTGCTTTAGAGCCAGAAAGGCTAAGTTCTCTAGCATCAAGTCAAAAACCCTGAGGAGGTTGGGCCTGCTGAGTTGCAGCAGCCCCTGTAGGCTTAGGCCTGGCCTGTTTAGGTTGCTGACGCTTAGTGGCAAAGCGACCTGTAGAAGATTGTTGGCCAGAAGTAGAAGGAAATCTGCCCTTTTTAAAGAAAGACTTTTTAAAAGGCTTTTTCTTGGCAGGAATGGAGGTTGACTTTGAAAGTCTATCCAGAGCAGAGTTTTCTGCATCCATTTGAGTGGCTTTTATTTGCCATTCTTTGCCAAATAGGTTTTCACCTGTACAGGGAAGATTTCCTAAGCCATCTTGAACCCAGGGCTCTAAATCAGAAGCCTGGAGCCAAGCAATTCTGCGAGCAGCTATGGCAATGTCTGAGGCTCTGCTGGCACCTTCAAAGGAGTCAAAGGCTGCCCTGTTGGAAAACTTTGAAATGTCTTGGGTATGCTTAAGCCAAATGAGGAATTCCTCCCTTTTATCCTCTGGAAGAAAAGGGAGGAAAGTGTGCAGTTTTTGTGCAACTTCCTTTAGAAACATACCCATGTAAAGGCTATATGAGTTGATTCTGGCAATAAGCATACTGGCTTGGAAGATTTTCCTACCAAAGGCATCCAAGGTCCTGCATTCTCTTCCTGGAGGAGCAGAAGAGTGTCTCTTTGTACTCTTTATCCTCTTCATAGCTGACTGCACCACAATGGAATGGTGAGGAAGCTGAGTTTTCTGAAATCCAGGACAAGGAGGGACACGATACATAGTGTCTAATCTACGAGAATGAGGAGAGAGAGTGAGAGGAGTCTCCCATAGATCAATCATGTGTTCATAAAGAATCTCATGAATTGGTAAGGTGACCGCCTCTTTAGGAGCTCTAGAATAGCCTAAAATATCCAATTTTCTAGCTCTAGGCTCTGATTCAGAAGTTATTGAAATAGAAAGTCCTTTAGCTACTTTTCTTATGAAGTCTTGAAAGGACAAGTCTTCTGGAGGAGACATTCTTCATTTTGGAGAAGAAGGCTCTTCAGGAAGGGCTATGGATACTTCAGGAGACTCGTCTGATGTATCAGAATCATCAGAGGAATCGAAGTATCGCCTGTCAGGGTGCTCTTCCAACGCTCGATACGCGTATTGAGCAGTATCGACATCGGGCGTCCCCGGTACCGGATCGGTACCGGTAAGCAGCCCTGGACAAGGAACCGCTGCAGCCGGTATCCTGGTCGATGTCGATGCAGTCGGTACCGGTATCTGTGCTGGTGCCGGTACCGGAGCCGATACCGAGAACGGAGTTTGTTTCGGTACCAGCGGCGTCGCAGCTTGAATGAAGGCCGTAATAGCCTGCTGCATGGACAGAACATTGTGATCCATCGACGCCATGAATGCCTGGAAGTCGGTACCAGGAGATTGTGCCGGTACCCCAGAGCATTCTAACAGGTGATCGGTCGAGGCCGTGCCATTGATGTCAACCTGTAACCCCATAGGAGGAGCTTTGGAAGCCGGAGCTTCCCGCCGGGGCTGTTTTGCTGGCGCAGGATCCTCGAGGGCAAACCCGGAGGCATCTCGATGCTTAGAGGGAGATCTACCCTTCGAGGACCTGCTAGGTTTATGTTTGGTTACCTGAGATCCATCAGGAGAAGAAGACCTGGAAGATGTCGATGCTACCGACGGTGCATCAGCGGGAAACAGCACATGGAGCTTGGCTGCTCGGTTCTGTAACCCCCGTTTAGACATTAGAGAGCAGGACGGACAATCCGGAATGGAGTGTTCAGGACCCAAACATTTAAGACACCATTCATGGGTATCTGTAACATAGTACGTTTTTTAAACCCGGAGGCTGGTTTTTCCATGAGGGAAATTTTCTTGTAGGCCCGGAGGCCCAAGAAGAAAATATACTAAGTAAAGAGAAAATAAGATTTTTTTTTTTTTTTTTTTAAAGAAAGAAAAAGACTGGCGGTACCGGTCCAGAGTCAGGGAAGGCAGACACGCGATCAAAGAAATAAAATAAAATTAAGAACTTCTTCAGCGGTGACAGGGCTCGACCTGCTGGCTCCGCGGCAAAGAAGAACTGAGGATAGATAGTTAGGAAAGGCGGGAAGGCAGCGTGCAGGTGCTGTGGGATGCTCCCAAAAGCTTTCCTTTTTTGGGAAGCTGGGGAGCATTCCCGCGCAGGCTCCGTCGGTACCGACGTACCCATATGTGAAGACTCATTCCTGCTTGTTCCTGGAGATTGCAATATGTCAATAACACCTTCCGATTACCCTGCAACTTTCCCTACCATCACAGATACCATATTGGAATGCCTCCTTATGCACACCTCAGTCCCACTCTGTGTACCTTCCATTCCAGTACTGGGGTGGAGAAATAGCTTAGAGTCAGAGCAACAGGCTGAGAAACACAGAAGCCAGGGTTAAAATCCCACTCTCTTACTAATGCTCTTTTTTTAAAAAAATTTTAAATTTTTATTAATTTCCAACAAGTCAGTTACATCAGGCAAGGTACATCCTATGACAATCAGCAATGGACAACAACCCTGAATTAACCTATAACAGTTACCCCTCCCCCCCCCCCCCCCGTTACTTACTGCATCTTCACTTCTCTCCCCTTACCTATATCCCTCCACTCATTACCCCACTTCTAACCTCCCCCCCTCCCTCCCTTCCCCTAACCCCCCTACTATGTACTTCTACTCCTACCCCTACCTTTATTCTGACCCCACTCCCTACCCCCGCCCCTCCCCTCCCCTTCCCCCACTACTCCTTCCTTCCACATCTGCTCTCTCAGCCACCTCCATACCCCCTCCCACCGTTTCTACATTTGTCCCCCCCTACCCTTCTTCTCCCCCGTGATTTTGTACATTAGATAAATATCCGACTTTCTTTTAGCATAACTATCCATAGATGGTAAAAACATTTTATTCCAATGCCAGGCAATTTCACATCTGGCCGCCGTGACACAAAACCAAACAATGTACTCCCTCCCACTGCCCATCCTTCTTCTGCAGGACACACACTTCAGGAGTCAATTCTATTCTTGCTCACACAATCCGTTGAATATTATCCCCAACTTCCCCCCAATACCTACTGGGCAGGACCACCACATATGCATCCATGTGCCCTCTTCTCCACACTGCCTCCAACACTCATTCGTCTTCAAAACCCCCGCTTTATACAACCTCTCTGGCATGAGATACCACCTACTCAGTACCTTGAACCCGTTCTCGCGTAGCGCCGTGGCAATTGTAAATTTGGCTATCCCCCTTGCCACCTCCTCACACTCCTCTACCCCCAATTCCACCCCCAAATCCCTTTCCCACGCTTCCATATAGCCGAACTTCCCAACTCCCCTGGCTATTAATCCTTTATAAATTCTAGAAAACATGCCCTTTTGCCCCAGGGACCCCAGACATGCCCATTCAAACCATTCCACTCCCCCCCCCCCATCCTGCTCCCTCTGCCTTTTTCAAATCAGCAACCCCATTTGCACATACGCATACCTATCTGTTTCCTGCAACTGATACATATCCCGGATCCCCTCAAACACCCTTACCTCCTTCCCCATTAATATCTGTGACACCTGACTCAACCCCTGTGCCTCCCACCTCTTCAGCACTACTCTACTCGGTCCCACTCCCTTTTCGCAACACACCTGGAGGGACATGGTATGCGACCACTTCTTATCCCCCACCATCTTCTGCCTATTCTGTTGCCATACATTTGAGGTATGTGCCACCATAGGGTTGACCACCCTCTCCCCCCCCCCCCAGACCATCCGCTCTAGCTCACCAGTGCTAAATTCTGCTGCCTCCATCCTCACCCATTGCTTAAGTGGCTCCCTTATCCATGCATACACCGCTCAAAGCTGCGCTGCCTTGTAGTAAAGTGCAAAGATAGGCACCCCCATCCCTCCCTCCATCCCCTGCACTTGCAGTGTCCGCACCGCCACCCTTGGCTTTTGGCCCCCCCCCCCAAATAAACCCCTCCACTTGCTTTTGAACCTTCCTTAATACTCCTCTCGGTATTGCTATGGGTAGCACTTGGAAATAAAACAAGAATTGGGGGAGCAGCAGCATCTTAACAATCACCATCCGCCCAAACCAAGAGTAGTACCCCCTACTCCAACCCCCCACTTGTGATTCCAGTTGCCCTAAGAGCTTTTTGTAATTTAATTCAAATAATCCCTCCAGGGTCCTCCCCATCTGCACCCCCAAATACCTGATCGACCTCTTTGCCCACCTAAACGGGAAGCGCTGCTGTATCTCCCTCTGCTTTTCCTCCCCCCCCCCCACTTAATATTTCTGACTTCCCCCAATTGATTTGGAACCCCGCCACGTTCCCATATTTCTGTATCTCACCCATTAAAGCAGGTAAGGTTTCCCCTGGCTGTGTAACTGTTAGCAAAATGTCATCTGCAAAGAGCGACATGCGATACTCTATTTGTCCTATCCTCACCCCCTTTATCTCTGGGCTCGCCCTTATCTGTGCTGCCAAGGGCTCCAAGGAAAGCGCGAAGAGCAAGGGCGACAGCGGGCAGCCCTGCCTCGTACCCCACCCCAGAGGAAAAAAGCATGAATAACCTCCATTCACTCTCACACATGCTTTGGGGCTGTCATACAAGGCCCTTATCCACTTCACAAATTCTGTCCCGAACCCCATTGTCCCTAATACCGAGAATAAGAATTCCCATGACACTTGATCAAATGCTTTTTCAGCATCCAGCGAGACCAGCAACGCCTTATCGCCCGAGCGCCTTGCTCCCCAAAGCACATTGAGGACCTTCCGGATATTATCCGCCACTTGCCTCCCCGGAATAAAACCTGCTTGGTCCTCATGAACTAACTTTCCTAAGATTTTATTAAGCCTTGTCGCTAGTATTTTTGCCAGCAATTTCGCATCCTGGTTTAACAGCGAAATTGGCCTATAGGATGCACAATCCTGCGGGTCTTTCCCTTCCTTGTGTATCAAGGTAATGCCAACCCATCGTATCCGCTAACCTCTCCCCCCGCCTCGTTGAATTAAAGACTGATAACAATGGCTGAATTAACTGACCCCCAAATTTCTAATAAAAGCACGCTGTCAGCCCGTCTAAACCCGGGGCCTTCCCTAGCTTTATACCCTTAATGGCCCGTTGCACCTCCTCTGCTCCAATCTCCCTGTCCAGATCCTCCTGCTCCCCCTCCTCCAACTGTGGCAGCTTCACCCCTCCCAAATATTCTTTGATCGCCCCCTCCATTCCCTCTGCCTGGGCTCCATATAGTTTCTGATAGAACGCTACAAATTCCTCTCTAATCCGGTGATCCTCTCGCACTCGTGAGGTAGCAGTACTCGACTGAGTTTGTCTGCCCAAAGGTTTTGAATGCCTGGAAGATATACCACTAGAAGGTGAATTTGATGCTCTCTGGCAAGGGCCCATAGTCGTAAAGCTTCGTTGCATAATGACAGAGAGCCTGTCCCGCCCTGCTTGTTCACATAGAACATGGCTACCCGATTGTCCATCTGGACTAGAACTGTCTTGAAGCTGAGCTGGGCGTGGAACACTCGAAGAGCTAAATAAATTGCTCTTAACTCCAGGAGGTTTATGTGTAAACCAACCTCCTGTGGAGTCCAGGTGCCCTGGGTAGAGAGATGATTCAGGTGTGCTCCCTAACCCACCTGTGATGCATCTGTTAGGGTGGCCTGAAAGAGGGGTTGATGGAAAGGAGACCCTACTGTCAGATTTTCTAATGATTGCTACCATTGGAGGGACAAAATTAGTCGTTGAGAGATTGTTATTTTGTCCGACAAATGACCAGTGGCCTGTGTCCACTGTGTGGAGAGTGTCCACTGTGTGGAGAGGGTCCACTGAGCTGCTCGCATGTGGAGGCGAGCATATGGGACTACATGAACTGTGGATGCCATGTGTCCCAGTAACTGCAGTAGCTCCCGAGCAGTGAGGGAGGACTTGTCTGCTGTTTCAGAAGTTAACTGCATTATGCAAAGACACCAGGCTTGTGGAAGGAAAGCCCTTGCCTGTCTGGTATCCAGACAGGCTCCTATGAATTCTAGGCATTGGGAAGGAACTAGTTGAGATTTCGGGAAGTTTATTACCAATCCCAAGTATTGGAGGAGTCACATTGTACGAGACAGTGCAGTGCTGGCCTCTGTCACTGTGGAGGCTCGGATGAGCCAGTCATTTAAGTAGGGGGAAGACAAAGATCCCCAGGGTTCGTAGACATGCAGCTACTACTGCCATGCATTTCGTGAATACCCTTGGTGCTGAAGCCAGACCAAAGGGAAGAACCCTGTACTGGAAATGTCTTCCCCTGAAAAGGAAACGTAAAAATTTCCTGTGATCTGGATGGATGAGAATGTGAGTGTATGCATCCTTTAAGTCTAGAGAGCAAAGCCAGTCCTGGCTTTGAAGGTATGGCAGAAGAGTTCCCAGAGAAATAATCTTGAATTTTTCTCGAAACAGATATTTGTTCAATTCTCTGAGGTCTAGAATGGGTCTGTGTCACCCTGTTTTCTTTGGAATAAGAAAATAGGGGGAGTAGAACCCTGCACCCTGCTGAAAGATGGGTACTTCCTCTATTGCCCCTTGGGCAAGAAGAGTGGAGACCTCGTGATCTAGCAGATTGTCTGCAGAGGTTTGTGACTTCAACTGCTTTAGAAATGTAGGAGGGGGTAAGCTGTGAAAATGAAGTTTGTACCCCTCCCCTACAATGGACGAAGTCCAATCTTCTGCTGTTATCTGATGCCATCTGTTGACAAAGTGGCATAACCTGCCGGGAATATTGGGGGGTTGAGGACCCCTCAGAGGCAGGACGGCAAAGCTCTCTAGGAAGGAGTCAAAGCCCTTGAGGGGGCTGAACCTAGAGAGCTGGTTGGGCTCTTGGGCCTTTTGGTTTCTTTTGTTGTCTAGTTTGTCCCTTTTGGGCAACCTGACCTGGAGCTTGAGTCTGATGGGTATAGGAAGGATAAAACTTCCTCTTTTTTGCTAAAAGAGGGTTTTTTTATAAGGCTTTCTTTTGGCTGGAGTGGCTGTAGACTTTGACAATCTAAGGTAGAATTGTCAGCATCTAACTCGTTAGCCTTCTCCTGCCAGTTCTTGCTGAAGAGATTTTCTCTCGTGCAAGGATTGTTGCCTAACTTGCCCTGTACCCAAGTCTCCAAATCTGATGCCTGTAGCCAGGCAATTCGTCGTGCGCCAATGGCAATAGCAGAAATTCTGCTGATGCATTCAAAGCAGTCAAAGGCTGCACGATTGATAAACTTGGAGACATCCTGAGCATGCTTAACCAGAGTAAGAAAGTCATGTCTCTTATCATCTGGGAGAAATGGGCTCATAAGTTCCAAGTCTCCTGTGATTTCTTTGAGGAACATTCCCATATATAGGATATATGAGCTGATCCTAGCTGAAAGCATGGAAGCTTGAAAAGTTCTGCATCCGAAAGCATCCAGAGTCCTGCATTCACGACCTGGAGGATTGGATGCATGTCTTTTAGCACTTTTCATCCTACGCATGGCTGACACCACTACCATTGAATGGTGTGGCAGCTGAGTTTTCTGAAATCCAGGACATGGTGGGACTCGATACATAGTATCAAGTCTCCTAGAGTGAGGAGAAGTAGTCAGAGGTGTTTCCCACATTCTGAGCATCAAGTTATGCAGAATTTCATGGATAAGCAGAGTAGCTGCCTCCTTAGGAGCTTTAGGAAATTGGAGGATTTCCAATTCCTTTGCTCTGGGTTCCTCCTCAGGAGCTACTGTGATTGAAAGACCTTTAGCCATATCACGGATGAAATCCTGAAATGACATGTCCTCTGGAGGTGACATTCTGCGTTGGGGAGAAGAGGGATCTTCTAAGAGAAACCCTCTAGTGCCAGAAGAATTGTCAGAGTCTTCGGAATTCGGAGGACTCGAAGTATTCCTGACTCCGATGCTCCTGCAAAGCACGATCCCGATACCGATCGAAGTCGGTACCGAGGTGACCCGGTACCACTTTATCCACTCCAGCCAGAGGTGGAATAGGAAGAATTACCATTGGGGCCGGTACTAGCATCGTCGGTGTCGGTACCGGTGTCTGTACCGGCATCGGTGTAGATGTCTATGTTGGCACCAGTGCCCTTGGGACCACTGGTACCGCAGCTGAGAGAAGAGCTGCGATACTGCGTTCGATAGCAAGAAATCAGTGGTCTATCGATGCTGCTGATGCCTGGGTGTCAGTACTAGTAAGAACGGCTGGAATCCCTGAGCATGGCACAGGTAGTTCTTGCGAGGTTGAAGCCTTGAGAACATCCTGAAGCCCCATTGATGCTTTGGAAGCTGAAGCCTCCTGCCGGGGCTGTTTTGCTGGTGTGGTTCCCTCAAGGGCAATGCCAATGGCCTCTCGATGCTTAGCAGGAGAGCTACCCTTTGAGGACCGGCTTTTGTGTTTAGTTACCTGAGATCCATGGGAGGAAGAAGAGGCCCTTGACGATGTCAATGCAATGGATCTGGCATCTGAAGAGAAGAGGGTGCCGAGCTTTGCGGCCCGGTTCTGTCTTCCTCTGTTAGTCATCCCCATGCAGGAGTGACATTCAGTTGGAGAATGATCAGGTCCTAAACATTTTAGACACCAATCATGGGTGTCAGTGAGGAAATGGTACCGCCACACTTAGTACATTTTTTAAAACCACTAGTTGGCTTTTCCATGATTTTGGACAAATGTGGCCTAATGCCCAAAATGGCACCTAGCACCAAAACAGGAAAGTTTCTGAAAACAAACAGTGAAAGTTTAGGGTTTCTTTTTTTTTTTTTAAGGAAAGAAAAGAACTGGCGGTACCGGTAGGCGTCGTGCGGTAGGCAAGTGCGACCACAAAAAAGAATTTTAAAGACGGAATTTTCTGCGGTAACTGGGAATAGGTCCTGTTAGCTCCGCGGAAAACGAAGAACTGAAGAGGGACAGTTGGAAAGGCGGGAAGGCAGCACGCATGTACTGAGGGATGCTCCCAAAAGCGTTCCTATTGGACGCTGGAGAGCATTCCCCCGCAGGCTCCGTCGGTACTGACGATACCCATATGTGAGAACTACATTCCTGCTTGTTCCTGGAGATCCCCCTTACCACTGCTTTAAAAGCATCCCACACCACTCCCCTCTTTTACCTCTCCCTTCCCGTTCCTTTCAAAATATTCCGGTATTAACTGTTCCACCTCTCTCACCACCCTCATATCCTCCAACAAGCCTTCATTGAGCTTCCAATATTGCCCCCCCCTTACTTCCCCCCCCCTCACCCTCACCTGTACCACCACTGGTGCATGGTCCGACCACGTAATAGGCTCAGTTCCCCCTCTCTTTATCCTTCCCACCAGCTCCTTCCCTACCCAGATAACATCTAATCTTGAATACATCCCATGCACTGCTGAGAAGGAGAACTGCCGCCTCCCCGGGTTCATCAATCTCCATGCATCTATCAAATCATTCTCTTTCACAAACCTATGATATCTCTGTCTATCCGCCCTTCGCCCTTCCCCCTTACCTGTTGTATCCCTCCCCACCTCCCATGGCATGTTAAAATCCCTCTCCGCAAATCAATACTCCATCCCCCATTACCGCCACCTGCTTCCCTATCTCCTCCCAAAATTCTTTCTGGGAACCTGTGGGCACATAAACATTCACCACGCACAACCACACCTCCCCAACTCTCACCCGCATCAACAGATACCTCCCCCCCTTGTCCCACAACACCGTCTGCACTTCAGTTTTATGCTCCCCGGTAATAAAAACCGCCACCCCTCCTTTCTTCTTTTCCCATAGGTTTGATGCAAAAATGCACTCTCTATAACCCTTCGGATGCACTAACAGTTCATGCTTTTTTTGTAAATGTGTCTCCTGCAGCATTACAATTGCCGTCTTGTGTCTGGCCAATTCTTTATACAAATTTCTGCCTCTTCCATAGTGAATTCAACCCTTTCACGTTCAATGTTGCAATTTTCAGAGCTTCCTCCACCCTTCCTTCCAGCTTTCAACCCTCCCCCCTTCCCCCTCACCCCTCTTCCCCCTATCATCCTCCCCCACTCCTCTGCCCCTCCCTCCTCCCTCCCTCCCTCTGAGCCACTTCTCGACTAACTCTCCCCTTCCCCCCCTTCAACCTTCTTCTCAGACCCGGAGATCTGACTTCCATCACAGTGACCTCAAATCAGACCATCACCTGCCCCTTCCCCTCTTCCCCCTCCCCCCCATCTACCTTCCCAGCTCCATCTACCCCGTTGCCCCAATCCCCCTCCAATCCTCCCCTACCCATCTACCCTCCCCTCTCCCACTTCATTACTCAGTAACATCCCCCAGAACCTTTTTCACACTGTAAAACATCTAGTTCAAGTCCATGTGTTGACAGTTGCCTCAGCCTGCATCTTCTTCGATCTCCTTCCCTCGCCGCTGCTCCTTGACCAATCTTGTCAATCTCCGACCGCCCTCTGCTGCTCTGTGCCACCTAGAACTCTCCGCCGTGCTGTTATTGGCGGTGTCTTCTGATGGCTTTACTGGACTGCGGGCCTCCTCTGGTAGATTCTCAGCTCCCAAGTCTCTCAGCGCTTTCCAAGCTTCTGCACAAGTCTTCACTTTCCTCTACCGCCCTTGCACCGTAATCAAGAGTCCAAATGGGTACAGTCACTTATATCTCAGATCAGCCTTTCTCAGGTAGGCCGTGACCTCTTATCTCTCGTCTACGCTGCAGCGTCCCCTGAGACAAGTCCTGAAACAGTTCCAGTTTGTTTACGTCCCACTGGACATATCTTAGCTTTCTCGCCGCTCCCAGTATGCGTTCTTTCAGCTTGTAGGAAGCCAGACAAACTACCATGTCTCTTGGGCGATTGTCCCTTATGGGCCACAGCCCTCTATGAGCTCTCTCTATTTTTATCTGAGATACGTCTTCCTCCTCTGTACAGCCTCCCTCCTTTAAGATTTCTCAAAATATTTTTTGAGCCACCACATCGCTGTTTCTATATTTGGGAACCTCCGGGACTCCCCGCACTCTGTTACATCTTCTCGAGCGGTCCTCTAAATCTTCCATCTTTGCCTTCAGCTCCTCTTGTGCTTCCCTCAGCTCTTCCCATCCTTTCTGGATCCGCTCCACTACTGCTCCATGTTGTTCCACTAGATTCTCTGCCTCCTCTACACGCTCTCCCAGATCCGTAATGTCTTGCTTGATTGTTTGCAATGACTCATTTTTAATTCCTCCAATTTCTTCCTTTAACTCCTCCTTGAGCTCCGTAAGCCACATCTTAATTTTCTCTGCCATTCCTGCGCACTTCTCTCCTTTTGTCTCTTCCTCGTGCCCCGGTGAGAGGTCCCCCCTCATCTGGCCCATCTTCTCACCCTCCTTTCCTCCTCTTGTCGGCACATATGAGGAACGGAACTCCGCCAATTTCTTCTTCACTGCCTCTTCTCTCTTTGTTTTCTCCATGTTTTGTCTTAGTGAGTCCCCTCAGCAGGTATCCGCCTCTTTATCCACTGCCTCTCTTCTCCCCCTCGCCATGGGGTTCTATGCAGGCCGTATTCAAGAACCGCCGTTGCAGGGGCGCGAGGAGAGCAGTGATCTCGACAGGGGTGAGAGCAGGAGCTCCCCCTTCCTCCCCTAAGCCCGCCAATCAGCAGCCATGACTAACGGCACAAGAACCGCCATTGCAGGGGCGCGAGGAGAGCAGTGATCTCGACGGGGGTGAGAGCAGGAGCTCCCCCTTCCTCCCCTAAGCCTGCCAATCAGCAGCCATGACTAACGGCACAAGAACCGCCGTTGCAGGGACGCGCCTGCGCCTTGCGGACCAACGCCAGAGGGCCCTTTGGCGTGGCCCTTAGGCGTTGGTCCGAGGCGTCTGTTGCCGGAGTTTACACTGACTGTATGGACTGGGTTGTCATGCTTATATATTGTTGTAACTTGCTGTTCCGTGTTCTCCCTTTCTCTTATCTGTTTGACTGTCTCTGTCCTCTATTCTGTCCTATCATATAAATGGTGTTCTTTTCTTATTTCCCCGAATGATATAGTATTGTAAACCGCTCTAATGCCTTTTGGCCTGAGCGGTATATCAAATTTAAAATAAACAATAAACATTCAGCACCAAAGCCTCTTCCCTCGGATTTTAACTCTGTTGATCCTCCGATATGGTTCTGCCGCTGTGAGCCCACTGCACTCTACCCCCGCTTCTGCTCAGACTCGGACTTCCCACATCGTGGCCTGATGCGTGATTTCTTAGGCTGTTCTGTTCTGCCTCTGTACCAATGCTCCTTTGGCCCTGTCGCTCCCTGGGTAGTCTGGGTGCCCTATCTCCTCTCCTTCTTTTCCTGAAGCTGACTTGACTGCACCACTTTTCTCACCGCCTTACTCTCAGCTCAACAGGACCTCTGCTAGTAACTTTCAGGTCCAGCTTCACTCTCTGGCCTTGGCTGCCTCTCTTCCCAGGCTCAGCTACTGCCCACCTCCAGCTCACCTCCTCCTCTCTCTGCCGCTCCAATTCAGCACGCTCTGTCGCTGGCTCACCTCTGGCCCTCCTTCCTTCTGTCGAGTCTCACCAGCCTGCTCTGCTCTCCCCAAACAGCTCTCGCCACACTTTGGAGGCCGCGGCTCACGGCCGCTTCACTTCTCAACGCTGGCTCTTCCCGCACTTTCCCCCACTCTTCTCTCCACCTGCACTCCGTGGCCTTCTTATTGTTGTCGCTCTCCCCGAGGCCTCTCTTCTTCAACACGTGGCTCAGCGCTCCGTCTCCTTCCTCCGCCGCAGCTGCTTGTGCAGGGGATGTGCGCTGACCACTATCGCTTCCATTAAACTCTGGGGTCTTACTGCATCACTGCCCCCATTTTTTACTGCCCCCTTATTGCCTCTACCTCTCTTCTCTTGCCCTTAGGGCAGGCTACGGTGGCGGAGCTCCTCTAGCTCGCTGCCATCCGATTCCCTGACATCACCGGAAGTCCACTAATGCTCTTTTTGACCTTAGGCAAATCACACACTTCACAACAGGTACAACTTAGCTTATAAGTCCCATTGGGCAGTAAATAACAAGTTTTAAATTTTAACTCACCTTGAGCTTGGATTTGGAAAAAAGGTGAGTAATTAGATCTAAATGCTATATATTGAGGCCTCGGCCTACAGCTTTGATATACAGCACACATATACCCAAGCACCCCATTATTCCACCACAGGATTTATCCTGAATAGAATCTGGTCTATTTATGATGTTTTTGTGATAAAGTCTTGAATGCAAGTATTGCCTCAGGTTATAGACCACCAACGTCACCACATGAATCACTGGCAGCAGCTCTGGAAATCATCTCAGCTACAGCGCCCAAAAAGACCCAGGTCATCCTAGGAGACCTGAACTTACCCTCCACCACCGCAATGCAAGCAAACATTTTCCACGAAGCTATGGAACATCTGGGCTATGAGCAAGTCATCCAAGACGCAACCCACATCAAGGGTAATACACTAGACATGGTGTTCCTACCCACCGAACACCCCAAGATGTTGAAATCCAAACCTAGAATAACCCAAGTACCATGGTCAGATCATCACCAAATTGAACTCACCCTACTCCCCCCCTCAGCTCCTGCCCAATCTCAACCAGACCAAGCACCACCCCAACGGAGATGCTTCCAAAAACTCATCAAAGAGGACCTCCTTGAATCCATAGCAAAATATATCCACCCAGATTGCTCAGACCTCGAGACACTGGCGAACCAATGGAACATAGGAATCGAGGCTGCCTCAAAACCCACCTGGAGTCACCCAAGGCACCCAACCAGGGTCAAGACTGAACCATGGTACACCTCAACGCTACAGGAACTGAAGAAGGACCTGAGAAGGCATGAGCGAAGATGGAGAAAGCACAAAACCGAGGAATGCAAAAAGTCCTACTTCGACCGCCTATCAACCTACAGGAATGAAGTCAACCAAGCAAAGAGAACGCACCACACAATCACTCTCAATAAAGCCCTCAACAGGCCCAGAGAACTATTCGCGCTTGTCAAATCCCTCACAAAAGCCCCACAAGACAACAATTCCAGCGGCTCCATAACAGCTCAACAACTGGCAGATCACTATGCCAGCAAACTCAATCCTGCAGCACCTACCCGCATCACCACCATGCTGGACCCAACCAACTTCCATCAAGAGAGCAACACACAGGAAAGGACCAATCACAGCAGAAAATGGTTAACCTTCCGGAAGGTGGACAATCAACAGATAAAAGCCATCATCACCAACCTAAAAACCACCACCTCCCCTCTTGACCCCTGTCCAGCCTCCTGGATCAAGGCAACCAAGGAGGAAATAGCGCAGCACATCTCCCATATAGTGAACCTATCACTGCTGCAAGGTCTCATGCCATCACTCCTCAAGAAGTCACTTATACGCCCCATCTTGAAGAACAAAACACTCAGCAAAGATGACCCTACCTCATACCGCCCAATCTCAAGCATAACCTTCCTCGCCAAAATCATTGAAAAGGCAGTACAGCAGCAACTGCAAGACCACATTGATGATACAAATGCCTTGGATGTGCATCAATACGGGTTTCGACAACATCATGGTGTGGAAACCCTCCTGCTAGCCTTGCTGGACAATCTACTTAAGGGGCTGGAGAACAAGAACACGATGTATATGCTTATCTTCATTGATATCTCAGCTGCCTTTGACTCAGTGCACCACTCAACACTACTGGAACGACTTGAGTCCATAGGCATTGCAGGGACCCCACTAAAATGGTTCTCCTCCTATATAACAAACCGAATGCAGCAGGTCAATTTCAACAACGACAAAGCAACTCCCTTCCCACAAACCCAGGGCATTCCGCAAGGTTCCGCCCTCTCCTCTCTCTTATTCAATCTATACCTGCAACCAGTGTGCAAAATATTCCAGACCCACGGCATCAACTACCATATCTACGCTGATGACCTAATGCTCTACACACAACTGGATGCAAACAACCCGAACATCAGTAAGCTTGAAAATTGCCTACTCGAGCTTCAAATATGGCTCCAACGAAATAACATGCTCATTAACCATAAGAAGACAGAAGCAATGTGCATCTCCAGGAAACCAGGTTTTGAGCCCCCTAAAAATGTCACCATGAACAACAATATTTACAACATAAAATCAGAAATAAAATACTTAGGTGTGATGCTTGACAACAACCTAAATATGGACAGGCACCTGCGAAACACCAATCGAGCCATATTCCACAAATTAAGAATACTGCAGCCTTTACGTAACATCCTTGATCATGATGACTTCAGATCTGTCGCTCAGGCCCTCATCATTCCACACCTAGATTACTGCAATGCCATACTGCAAGGCTTGCCAAAGAAAACTACAAATATTCTGCAAATGGCACAACATGTTGCAGCCAGATTCATCATGCAAAAAAAACTCTCTGACCACATTACACCCACCCTAATTGAGCTGCATTGGCTCCCCATCACGGCCCGCATTCAGTACAAATTACTAGTCACTACATTCAAACTTATCCATAATATAGCACCCTCTCACCTCAACAGCTTGATTTCCAATCCACCCAACAACAGAAGTAGGAGAGCAGCGAACCTCAACACCATCTGCCTCCCGAGATCATTCACAAAGGCTAATGCCTGTACCACTAACAGAGCTTTCTCGTTTACAGCTCCTACACTCTGGAATCGGTTGCCAAGTGATCTGCGTGAAATCTATGATCTAAAGGACTTTAGAAAGGAGCTTAAGACACACCTTTTCAAGTCCCATTACAACCTAACATCATGAGCTACACGCAACCGCGTGTAAATATACATATACATATGCAGACCACTTATAAAGTTTTACAGTTTAGTCAATTGTAAATATGTATATAACAATCATGTGTAAATATGTATATAGCAATCAACTGTAAGCCTGTAACCTGTATTCTGCTGTGCCCCCCCCCTCTAATCAGAGTGTTTTTAATCTAATTCCTGGCCAGTACAGCCAACATCACCATGTGTAACAACCGCTGCTGATCACTGGAAGCAGCGGGATATAAATGTACGCTAAATAAATAAATAAATAAACAGTATTATTGGATTATTGCATTTCACCATCAAGTCTATTTCCTGAACATAACAAAGATATGCCATACCGGGTTAGATCAAGGGTCCATCACGTCTAGTATCCTGTTTCAAACAGTGGCCAATCAAGGTCACATGTACCTGTCAGGTTCCCAAAATCATAATTACACTTACCTGGTAATTGTAGTTCCTTGAGTGACGACAGTTCAGTCCTCTACCTCTGGGTTGTCAATCTCCTCCTGCAGCTTGGAGACTGGTATGTCAGAATGAAGACATCACTGGATATAGCCTGCTGCACTCCTCCTTCCATCCCAGTGTGAACTATTAACAAAGCAGACTCACAGGAGTAACAAATAAGTAGTCAACTATAAACATTGTAACACAACAAGTACTGAACTCCTAACCATCCACCCCCTGCGGCCAGGCTTTCTTACACCCTGCCTCGCCAGAGAGAAAGTGAACACCACAGCAAAGTTAAGAAATCTGGACTCACCTGTAACTCTCTTCTGCCCGTCAACATAGCTGGAACCTCCTAGAAACATCCGGGCGGGAAGGAGGATTGAACTGTCGTCACTCAAGGAACTACAATTACCAGGTAAGTGTAATTATGATTTCCTTATCATTCCTCCAGTTCAGTCCTCTACCTCCGGGATGTACCAGAGCAGTAATCATTGGGAGGAACCCTTCCAGCCAGCAGACAAAACCGCCGACCCAAAGCCAGCATCCGCAACTGCTGCTACGTCCAGCCTGTAATGCCTGCTGAAAGTATGTAGCGACGACCAAGTCGCCGCCCTGCAAATGTCTCCTGGCGGAACCAAGCTGTGCTCCGCCCAGAACATGCCTGCGCTCTGGTGGAATGCGCCCGCAACCCGACGGGCACCACCCGACCTTGAAGCAAATAAGCGGAGGCAATCGCTTCCTTAACCCACCGAGCGATGGAAGCTTTTGCTGCTGCCTCTCCTTTGCGCACTCCACCAAACAGAACAACCGATCCGACTTACGGAAGGACTCTGTTACCCTCAAATTCTGACGCAAGGCTCTCTTCACATCCAAACGACGAAGGCTGCAATCCGAACCGCCGCCCTCCAGAGCCCCAAAGACGGGCAAACATACCGCCTGATTCAAATGAAAAGGGGAGACCACCTTAGACAAAAAGGACGGAACCGGGCGCAGAACTACTTTCTCCCTAGAAAAAGATAAGAATGGTTCCCGGCACGATAACACTTGCAACTCGGAAATCCTCCTAGCCGAACAAATGGCCACCAGAAACACCGTCTTTAACATCAAATCTTTAACGGATGCACGGCGCAAAGGCTCAAAGGGTGACTTGACCAATGCCGCAAGAATGAGATTGAGATCCCACGGCGAAATGCACACTCTACGCGCCGGCTGTAATCTAGCGACCGCCTTCAGGAATCGACCCACATCCGGGTGAGCCCCTAAGGGTACTCCATTGATCTTACCACAATAACAGGCCAGGGCCGCCAACTGGACGTGCAAAGAACTGGCTGCAAGACCTTTATCAAAACCGTCCTGCAGGAACTCCAAGACCACCGGAATGGACACAGTGATTGCTCAGACATGACGTCGAGAACACCAATCCTCAAAGACACGCCAGACCCGCACATACGCCAAGGACGTCGACTGCTTTCGCGCCATAAGCAAGGTTGCAACGACCGCCGACGAATAGCCTTTCTTTCTCAGCTTAGCCCTCTCAATGGCTATACCATAAGCGAGAACCGATCCACCTGAGGCATGAACAGCGGACCCTGCCGCAACAGATCCGCCCGCCCCGGAAGCCGCCAGGGCACGCCCTCCAAGAGGCGCATTAGATCCACATACCAAGGGCGCCTCGGCCAGTCGGGCGCCACCAACAGAACTTTCCCCTTGTGCGCTCCGATCCTTTGAACTATCCTGCCGATCAACGCCCAAGGTGGAAAGAAATACAGAAGACCAGCCGGCCACGGACGTAACAGCGCGTCTATGCCCTCTGACATCCATTCGCGCCTTCTGCTGAAGAACCGGGCGACCTTTGCCGACCGGAAGGTCGCCATGAGATCCATCACTGGAGTTCCCCAACGATCTACTATCTGTGCGAAAACGTCGGGATGCAGCTCCCACTCCCCTGCATCTACCTGAACTCTGCTGAGGAAGTCTGTGGTGACATTATCCTTCCCGGCAATGTGCGCTGCCGAGATCGCTGGCAACCGAAGCTCTACCCAGGCAAACAACTCATCCGCTTCTGCCTCCATGGCGGCACTCCCCGTGCCCCCCTGGCGGTTGATGTACGCCATCGTCGCCGAGTTGTCGGAGAGCACCCTTACAGGTCTCCCGCGGAGCATGTCTTCGAACACCCTAAGAGCCAGGAATACCGCTCGCAGTTCCAGACAGTTGATCGACCAAGATGCCTCCAGCGGAGACCAAAGCCCCTGCGCAAACTGGTTCTCGCAGTGGGCTCCCCAGCCTGCTAGACTGGCATCCGTCAACAATGGAAGCCACTCCGGCTGTTCCAGCAGCATGCCCGCTGCCAGCGACGACCTGAGTAACCACCAACGAAGCGAGCGCCTGGCGGTGATCGGGCAAGGAAGCCGCTTGCTCAAGGAATCGGCCTGATGCGACCAGCGGCGAAGAAGTGCTCTTTGGAGAGGCCACATATGGACCTTGGCTCATGGCACCGCCTCCAGAGTCGCCGCCATCGTGCCTAGGACTCCGAGATAATCCCACGCTGACGGTGCCGACACCGACCGAAACTGCCTGACTAGGGACCTCAAGCCCTCGGCCTGCTTGTGCGGCAGAAACACCTGCCCTCTGTTGGTGTCGAACCGGACCCCGAGGTATTCGAGGACCTGGGTGGGCTTCAACTGACTTTTGGCCGTGTTGACCACCCAACCAAGACTCTGTAAAAATTTCACTACCTTGTCTGTCACCCGGTAACTCTCCTCCTCGGACTTGGCACGGATCAACCAATCGTCGAGATAAGGATAAACGAGAATGCCTTCTTTGCGCAACACCGTCTCCACCACCACCATGATCTTGGTGAAGGTCCGCGGCACTGTGGCCAACCCGAAAGGCAAGGCCTGGAACTGATAATTCCCCCAAGGAAGAGCAAACCGCAGAAATTTCTGATGAGCCAAACGGATGGGAACATGCAAATACGCCTCCATAAGATCCAGAGACGTCAAGAACTCCCCACGACGCATCGCCACTATGACTGACCGCAGGGTCTCCATCCGGAAATGCGGCACCCATAAGCAACGGTTCACGGCCTTCAGATCTAGAATGGGTCGTAACATGCCGCCCTTTTTTGGCACGACAAAATAAATCAAGTACCGACCCAAGCCGTAATCGGCTTTGGGGACCTCTACCACGGCTCCCAACTGAAGAAGTCTCTCCAAGGTTCCGCGAACCGCTGCCGTCTTCTTTGGGCCCCTGCAAGGGGACATGACAAAGGAATCCGGCACAGGTTTCGAAAACTCCAGCGCATAGCCGTGCTGAATGATTGAGCACCCACTGGTCGGAGGTGATGTGGGTCCAAGCAGAAAGAAACTCCCGAAGTTGCCCGCCTATGGGAGGCCCCTCCGCTGGGACCCGCCTCGCTTCATTGTGACTTACGTGAAGCGGTAGTCGGGTTGGAGGCGAAACCTCTATTCGCTCCACGAAACCCGCGAAATCCCTGGGCTCGAGACGGATACCGGCCCCTCTGGAAACTACAGAACCGCGGCGAACGAAATCTCCGGAAATCTCGAAACTGACCCCGAAAGCCTTGGCTTGACTTGCCTTGCTTCGGCTTATCCTCCGGAAGTCGACCCGCCTTGGACTCCCCCCAGGTCCTTCACTAACTTCTCCAAATCTTCTCCAAACAGCAAACCCCCCTTAAAGGGAAGCTTGCTAAGACGGGACTTCGAAGGTCCGTCCGCCGCCCAATTCCGCAACCATAATGAGCGCCTGGCGGCTACCACAGACGCTGTGCTATTAGCCAGCGCCCTGATCAAATCGTAATGCACATCCGCCAAGTAGGCAGCCCCAGACTCCAGGCGATCCAGCTCCTTTAGTTCCTCGAAATCCAAATGTGGGGACTGACCCAGTCACTGTGCCCATCTCAGGGATGCTCTGGCCACCCACGCTCCACAGATGGACGCCTGCAGCGACATAGAATCCGCTTCAAAAGCCTGCTTGAGCAGACTGTCAACCTTACGGTCCTGGGTATCCTTCAAGGCTGCACTGCCTTCCACCGGAATGGTGGTCTTTTTCATAACCGTGGAAACCACCGCGTTCACCCGCGGAGCCCGGAACCTTTCCTTATTCTTATCGGCTAAAGGATACAATCTATTCAATGTCCGTAAGCCCCTCAGGCCTGCTTCCGGCTTATCCCACTCATCTTGAATCATCTTGTCAACTACTTTGTGCACTGGAAACACCACCTGAGTCTGTCGAACTGCCCGGATAACTGGATCTTCCACCTCATCTTCCACCGCTACCTGCGCAGCAAGATTCAACATCTGCAAGGTCTCCGAGATCAAGGCCGTCAACTCCTCTCTGCGGAAGACCATAACTATCTTAGCTTGATCCTCGGGTTCAGGGATCTCCCCTTCTTCGAGATCCTGGGTACCCTCCTCCGGGTCCCATTCCGGAGCTGAGACCTCAGGCCAGTCGCCCTCCGCCAGCGCAGGGTCCCTAGCCCTTGCACGCTTAGGCGCCGGTGGCCCCTCATCCAACTCCTCAGTCGCCTCCAGCTGCGGAACTGGGGAGGCCAGCGACCCAGGGCCCGCTGCTGTACCCTGTCGTCTTAGGCAGAAAGCCTGATGCATCAGCAGTACAAACTCAGGACTAAACTCACCGAGAGCCGGCAGAGAGACGCCGGAGGGCCCTGCCATCTCTTCCAACGCAGCTCCCTGCGCCAAGGGCCACAGCGACGCAGCCCACCCCCCCCCCCCCCCCGCGGGCGCTCCCTGCGCCTCCGTGGACTCTTGCAATTCCATTTGCTGCTCCACGGTGGATGAGAGCGACGCACAGCCCCGGCAAACCCCAGTATCAGCCACTGTGCCTCTCCTCGTGCCACACACAATACACTGAGGTCTGGCAGCCATATAGCTACCCAGCCAGACCCCCAGGAGCTCACCGCAAGCACCTTCACCTAATCCAGCCGTCTGGTATAATTGTTATCACTCTAGATTAGATTAGCTATAGTTTCCTTTTTTTTTTTTTCCAACACACTGCCTCCACAGAAAAGAGATCCTTCAGCCCACCCCCCCCCCTTGTGGGATGGCTGAAAGGAGGAACTACCAACGAACAAGGGAAGCCCCAAAACCAAAACAATGAAATGATTAAAGGAAGAATTAAAATAAAACTAAAAGAAAACTAAAAGAAATTAAAAGAAATCGGGCCCCCGAGTCGTCCTGCACTGAAACGGCAGGCTCTCTGCTAGCACGCGGCCTCTCCGCGGTGCTGAAAATGGCCGCCGAGAAATCACTGAGCAGGAAAAAAGGCGCCAAAGACACCGCGAGTGCCCCTGTACCTCAGAGAAGGCTTCCTCCGCAGGAAAAACAGACCGACACCGATGGATGACTTACCGGCTCGGTCTGCAGCTGCTCTGCTAAAAATGGAGCTGCTGAATGCTCCCAGCACCGGCTCAAAACTGCCCCTCTGAGATTCCGTGCAGGCAGGTAAGCCGCGGCAAAGGCAGGCTGGCTGTCCGAAATATGCTGCCGTTTGAAAGATGGGTTCTCCCCCGAAGAGTCCTGGGGGAGAGACCTCTGGGCTCCGCAGGGGGGAAAGCTCGAAAGCCCTGAGCCAGAACCCCCGAAAAACACCCCACAGGCACAGGCAGGGAGCAAGACAGCCGGGAGCACTGAGCTAAGCTGTTCTGCCTTCTAGCTACTCAGCTGTTGATTTTTTTTTTTTAAAGAGGTACCGTCAAATAACAGCCCAATGTTTTTACACTTAGCTACCACTACACAAAAGGCTCCTTATCCATTCCTCCAGAAAGCCCTTCTACAAGGCTCGTCAAGTCCTCCTGCTGCATGGAGACTGGTAACACTGGGATGGAAGGAGGAGTGCAGCAGGCTATATCCAGTGATGTCATCATTCTGACATACCAGTCTCCAAGCTGCAGGAGGAGATTGACAACCCAGAGGTAGAGGACTGAACTGGAGGAACGATAAGGAAAAGTACATAGGATTCCATGCTGCTTGTCTAATGGGTAAGCAGTGGATTTCCCCAGTCCTCTTTAATAATGGATTATGGACTTTTCCTCCAGAAACTTGTCCAAACCTCTTTTAAATCATTACACCAACAGCTTTTACTTCATTCTCTGGTAATGAAATCCATCTTTTCTCTGATTAGTTGTAAAATGTGCTACATTGTAGTTTCATTGCGTGTCCTCTAGACTTTCTACTTTTTGAAAAGGTAAACAACCAATCTACATTTACCCATTCCACTCCATTCATTGTTTTATAGACTTTTATCATATCTCCCCTCAGCAGTCTCGCTTCCAAGTTGAAAAAAACTAACCTTTTAAGCCTTTCCCTACAGGGATATCCTTCCATCCACTTTACCATTTTTGTCACTCTTCTCTGTACCTTTTCTAATTCTGCTAGATCCTTTTTAAGGTATGGTGATCAGAACTGCACAAAATATTCAAGGTGTGGCTACACCAAGGAGCGATACAGAGGCATTATATCATCCTTTGTTTTAGTCTTCATTCCTTTCTTTATGATTCCTAGCATTCCATTTGCTTTATTGGCTGCCGCTGCACACTGTGCAGAGGGTTTTAATGTATTATCCACGATGATGCCTAAATCCTTTTCCTGGGTGGTGGTTCCCAATGTGGACCTTGCATCGTGTACTTGTAGTTTGGGTTCTTCTTCGCTTAGTGCATAATTTTGCACTTGTCCATTAAATGACATCTGCCTTTTGGACACCCAGTCTCCCAATTTAACAAGGTCCTCTTGCAAATTTTAAAGATGGTTCATCTCAAAATTTATTTGTATGCCTACTGACACTCACACTTTGGAGCCTCCTCTAAGCATTCAAATGGCTGTCAAACATTCCAGTTACAACAATGCAATGACAGATTTTTTATATTGCCATTTATGTGTCACTCTTTCAGTACAAATTGACTCTGGGTGGCTTACAATGAATGCAACACATTTAAAGACAACCAAAAAAACCCCACATATGAAACAAAATAATCATGACCTAAAAATTTTAAGACCAACATATTAAAACATTAAATATCATTCACATATAATCCTTGCAACTTCCTCACCACATATATCCTTCAAACTCTGCTCTAAATTTTTATAATGAAAAACTCCCACTCTTAATAAAATAGAAGAAATGCCTACTAATAAAAATGCCTACAAATTATTTCCTCTACCAAATTTGAACAAACCTCCTCTTCCATATCCTTGTGTGATTAACTAATCCTTATATATTTTTCTGAATCACAAGCAGTCTCATACAAACTGCAACTCCCTTAGTTGCCTTAAGAAAGCCCTAAGATCTCATGACGTGCTCTGCCGCAGACACACCAAAGTGCTGAGTTGTTTGTTTGTTTTTTCCATATTCTGGGCAAAGCATAGTATTTCCTGCAGACAGTGCAACAGAACAAAACACAGGGTGTTGCTTAGACCCTGAGTAAAAATATGCCTCTCTCCCTAACTCAGGTTCACAGAGGAACTGTCTGAAGTGAAGCTTGAAGGTTTTCAAGTGACAGGAACGAGTTGAAGCAGAAGAAAACGAAAGAGCCAAGAAGTTTCAGGGTCACAGGCAGCAGGAGAAAGCAGAGTGCTATGCAAATTACCCTCTGAAGATGACATATGGTGTCCACTGCATGCCACACAGGAATCTGCTTCAGAGAGCCAGATCTTTCTCAACACAAAAAAAAAATAGAAGAGAGTCTTTATCACAAGACTCCAGCAGTTCCTGGGAGCCTCTTGGGTCTGGAGGCATCCAGAACCATGACTTTCCTTAAAAAAAAAAAACACTCCAAAAGGGGCAAAGTGTGAGAGACCGATTTATGGATATGAAAGTAGTCTATTTTAAAGCTTAATAAATAAAAACAACCAAAAAAGGTATGTGTTTTTTTATTGGACTAACTAAATATATTTTTGACTTGTTTTCAGAGGCTAAAATCTCTTTCCTCAGATCACAGACAGTATAAGGAAAAGATAACAGTAAAATATAAAAAGTGAATCTAAAGAAGTCCAGTGATGTCATCAAGGGGAAAAAGGTAGAAGAGCTGAACAGTGAGAGAGCTGGATGGTGATCAGTGATGACAAAGTAATAGAATTTTATCCTGCTGTCCAGAGATAGGAAACCCATATCTTTAGTCTTTTCTTGTTAGTTTCAAAGTATCTTATTTTAACTTCAAAAGGCTTACGTTTCTGGATTGTTTTAGAACGTCCTCTTAGCAATCTGACCAGTCATGGACACAGTGCTCTAATCGCCCCCACAGAGGTATCATATTGGTTTGCTTTGTGGCATTTCCTCAATGTAGCATCCTCTCACTTTTTCTGCATTAAATATACTATATTAGAGGAAAAATATGTTGGATGTTTCTTCCCCTATGGGAAATAGTGGGATCTTGTTATATGTACTGGCACAATTTTCAGCTTGGAATATTGCAGGGACTGGTGCCATTCTCTTCTTGTCTGCAGTCATATCGCGTTATATGCGCCCACATGCTGGAACGCCCTGTCACCTGCCATCCGGGCGATCAATGACCTCACCCAGTTTAGGAAGGCATTGAAGCACTATCTGTTCCTCCAGCACTACACCAAACCTGAAGACAACCCGCAGTCACACTCGGGGCCCAGGTAGACACCCCGACGCAGCCACCCCACGAGTCTGCAACCCAGCCCGTTAGACCCCCGAGCCCCTCAACGAGTAGAGGTATACTCCCCTGCCCTGTCACCTTGTATATAGCTAAGCCAAGGTATAAATAGCTGAGTTGTCTTCATAACCTATGCCAGCAAGTTATCTTGTACAGTCACCCTGTTAACCTTGTATATAATCCCCTGTTTATTGTAAGTCCAGTGTAGGCCAGCCTGCACTGCACAAATCTGTTACCTGCAAACTGCACTGAATTTTAAAGAGCGCGGTATAGAAGATACAATAAATAAATAAAAATAAATAAAATAATTAAATAAAGTGAATGTATGGACTGAAGTCCATGTTGCAGCTTTGCATATCTCTTCCATAGAGATAGAGCACAAGTGAGCCACCAATGCAGCTATGGCTCTGACATTGTGAGTTGTGAAGTGATCCTCATGGCTCAGGCCCTGCCTGGGCATAAGTGAAAGAGAAGCAATCTACTAGCCAAAGAGTGTGTTTGGAGCCAACAGCCCCCTAGCTTGCTGGGGGTCTAAAGAAACAAAATGTTAGATGGAATTTCTATGAGCTTTTATCCTCTCCAAATAGAAGCCACTGAGGAAGTCCTCGATACCATCCTGAAGATGTCCTATGCCACATGGATAATATATTTTCAGCAGTTCTTCCCATGGCTCACTGGGGAACAATACTGTCAGAGTTTCTCTTGAGGGAACAAAGCAGACATATCTAGGCTGCACATGATGTCCCGTAAGAACACGTGAGCTGATATGAAGCCACGCAGGAAGCAAGCATGGCATGCTGAAACATCTTCCTCCCAAAAGAGCCCAACGTTCGAGCCTGCCTCCCAGGGGGCACCACAGAGTAAGACTTGATCTTGGCTCTTGAGGGCAAATTTGATAGCCATCGAGTGGTACGGCAGATGCAGCTTTTCAAATCTGGGAGCCTTCTAAACTATATACATTGAGTCAATCTGCCTGCTAGCTGGAGGGTTAGGGAAGGGGTTCTCCCGCATGCTCATTTGTAACCACTGAAGGATGCAGTGCACCAGCACTGTCACAGCCACCTTGGGGACAACAAAATAATGGATTACTTTCAACTCTTCTACCCTGGGATTCCTCCTCATTTCTAAAGAAAAATGGTATGGATAGCCATATCCCTGACAAAATCATGGAAAGTATGTTCCCCGGGAGGGGATTTTCACCTCTCATGTGGAGGAGAAGGAGGGTCTGAAGGGAGCTCTGGAGACCTGTTGTCCAACAGAATTCAGACTCTTCATCAGTAACCTAGCCTTCTGAATCTGACTCTGAGAAGAAGTCAGATGATCTCAGAGTCTGCCTAGATGGCTCTCTATCCTCTTGGGGATTTTGAACTCCTACTGGAGCACCGATGTACTGATGACTTTCCAGGCTTCAAGGGGGCATCATCTTCCAATGCATTAGAGAGGGATATCAGTCAGGTATCAGTATCAAGGCCTTTTGATGCCTCGATTGCAATGCCTCTACTGCAGGCAGATGGCATGTCTCAAGGACAGACTCGATGTCTCGAGGCATCGTGCTAGATGTCATACACGGCCTAAGCTCATGGATGGTGAACAGCATTGTGAGTCTATCCTTAATGCACTTCAGCAGGTATCTCTCCTTGGCTGTCATCTCCAGAGGCAGCAAGGGCTCAGCCAGAGCCAGCTCAACCATCAGGTTAACAGGACGGCTCGCTAGGGCATCATCTACTGGTGGGCGGCAAAAAGCAGAGCCTTCAATAGTTCATACTGTCTTTCATTTTTATTGTTTTTATTTAAATTTTTGCTGTGATTGTTATCCTTCTATAAGACTGAGATGACTGTTAGTTTATTCTGTTTGTACACCACCTTGAATGCGTTTGCATATGGTGGTATAGAAGTGTTTTAAATAAATAAAAAACAAACAAAAAAATAGATTGAGTGTCAGGAGAGGGTGGAGGGCACAAGGCCTATGGGTTGCCTAGGGCACCAACACCTCAAACCAACTCTGGGGCTGGCCCTGGGCGCAGCAGAATCAGCCGATGTTCCATGAATCTGTTGGGGAGTATTGGAAGTGTGTCTCAGCTCCAGGAAGGCTAGCACTGTTCCTCTGCTGGTAATTGAGGCAGAGTCTTCCTCACTTGGTGGAAGCTTAGAGGAACAGATCTATGGATCCCTCAATGTTCTCGGCACCATGCCCTGGTAAGCTTTAGTGTCGATGCACCATAGCCTCTGCTTGACATCCTTAGCCCTCAATACCAATGAAGATAAAGACAAGTCATTCCTGGCCTTCAGGGAAGCATCGGTGGATGAGTGATGCTTGGACGATCTATGAATGTTTGGCTCCAATTGAGCTTGAGGATTCTGATGCATCATCAGCATCTGGTGCAGCCTTAGAGGCCAACAAGAGAGATGCCACCGATCCCAAAGACAATTGCATCGGACTTTGAAGGGCCAAAAATCCTTTTGCAATGTTTCTCACGGCCCTGAATGTCTCTTCCTGTCATCTGTAAATTCAAATTACATAAAGGCTTATGGCTGGGTCCCAAGCACTTTAGGCATTAATCACACTGATATTAGTGATGGTTATTTCCCTGGAGCATTTGTCCAAGATACATGGAACACTTTTTAAACCCACTGGCGATTTCTGGGACATCTCAACTGGCAAAATAGCTTGATGATGAAAATAATCATGGCCAGACCGCCTGAAACTTAAAAGGCCTGGTAATGATGTGCAAAAAGAAAGAAATCTTTAAAACATCTGAAAAAAATCTAACTAATGAAAGCCGAGAGGAAAAATAGAAAGCGCAAAGAGTCATGATGGCAGACAGGAAGAAAAAGGCATAAAAACAAGATCAGAGAGAAACTGATAAGCATTTAAAAGGCTCTGCTGCAAAAAAAAAAAAAAAGAACCGAGGAAACATGGTGCTGCTGTGGCAGGCGGAAAGGCGCATGCATGCACAGTAGAGCTTTCCAAAAACTTCTAGGAGGAGCTGGGAAATGCTTCACTGCAAGAGCTTCATCAGTGACTTTACCCATACACGATGATTCATCCTGCTTGTCCATTGTAAAATACTGGGGTTTGTGGCATTACATATGGAATGAAACCGACAGACTAGATGGACCTTAGGGATATTATCTGCTGTCATTTTCTATGTTACTATACAATGATCAAATGGCATGTCCTAATTTATGGAATTCCCTGCTTGAAAAGTAAGGGCAGAGTCATGGGATTTTTTGTAGTCATTTCGAAAAAAAATAAATACTTTTTAAATCTTGCTTTTAATAGCCATTAATTAGTTTTGCTAATATGTTCTATAGTAGCAAATTTGATGTATTTATGTCTTTAAAATAAAACATAAAATATGTTTCATATGAACCATTTTATATGTTTTTGTCAGCCACCTAGAAATTTCTGATAGGCAAGATAAAAAATATAAGAAAGAAATGAAATAAACAAAGGAAAAAGGCTGGTCAGAGAATAATATGGTCACTTCAGTTTCCTTCCAAAGTCATCACACCATAAGGCAATGGTCAACAGTTTGGCAGATTTTTAGCACCAAAAAAGCACAGTTACTTACCTGTAACAGGTGATCTCTGGGAACAGCAGAAATAAGTCTTCACATATGGGTACGTCGGTACCGACGGAGCCTGCGCGGGAATGCTCCCCAGCGTCCCAAAAAAGGAAAGCTTTTGGGAGCATCCCACAGCGCCTGCGCGCTGCCTTCCCGCCTTTCCTAACCGTCTCTCTCCAGTTCGAGTTTTAAAGCTGAGACAAAGAGAGAGAGGAAAGGAAGATAGATAGAGAGATACAACTCCTAGGGGAGGTGGGTGGGTTGTGAAGACAGCGTAGTTACTCACCTGTAACAGGTGTTCTCCAGGAGCAGCAGGAATCAGTCCTCACATATGGGTGACGTCGGCGCCGACGGAGCCCTCGCGGAGCAATTTTCCCCAGCTTTCAAAGAAAGCCTTTGGGAATTGCAGCGCGCATGCGCGGTCCCCTTCCCGCCCAAAGGTGCCATCTTGGCCAGTCTGATGACATAGCGAAAAGACAGCAAAAAATTTGCAAAAACTAAATCATATGACTGCAACTCCACGGGGAGGAGGGAGGGTTGTGAGGACTGATTCCTGCTGCTCCTGGAGAACACCTGTTACAGGTGAGTAACTACGCTTTCTCCAGGACCAAGCAGGAAGTCAGTCCTCACATATGGGACTCCCAAGCTTAAGGCTACCGGAGACCCTAAGCACAAAAATGAGCTCCCTCTAGCTCAGCAGCACAGAAGGAAGGAATCTTCTCTGACTAATCTCCAACCGGTAGCCTAACATCCGGGATGGAGGGTAGGAGTTGCTTAAACCTCGAAGAGATTACGGAGGACTGCCTGTCCGAAAGCACTGTCCCTGCGGGACTCCCTCTCGAGGCAGTAATGGGTTGCAAAAGTCTGGCTCGAAGACCAAGTGGCGGCCCGGCAGATGTCTGCCAATGGAACAGAGCGGAGGTAAGCCACTGACGCAGCCTTCGCCCTAACCCGATGAGCCGTGACTCGACTTTCCAACGAGAGGCCTGCCGCCCCATAAGTCCAAGCGATACAGTCAGCTACCCAGATGGACAGAGTACGCTTGGAGACAGGGAGCCCTAATTTATTAGGGTCGTAAGACAGGAAGAGCTGAACAGTCTTACGGTGCTCCCGCGTACGATCAAGGTAGAAGGTTAACGCCCTCTGACAGTCCAGGGTATGCAAGACCATTTCAGCTCGGCTGGAGTGTGGCCTGGGAAAGAAGGTCGGAAGCACCACCTCCTGATTGATGTGAAAAGGGGAGACCACTTTTGGAAGAAACAGGGTGAGTCCGCAGGACTACCCTGTTCTTGTAGAACCTAGTGTAAGGGGGATCAGACACTAGGGCCTGCAGTTCACTAACGCGTCTAGCGGAAGTGAGGGCTACCAGGAATAAGGTTTTCCAAGAAAGAAAACGGAGAGGACAGGTAGCCATGGTTCAAAAGGCGGACAGGTGATCCTCTGTAAAACCACGTTCAGGTCCCAGTCGGGGGCTGGGGGGCGCAAAGGTGGTTTAAGGAGAAGGAGACCTCGGGAGAACCGTGCCACGAGAGGGTGGCCGGAAAGAGGCCTGCCTTCCACCGGCACTTGATGTGCAGAAATAGCACTGAGGTGAACTTTGACCGAGTTGGACTTAAGTCCAAGATTGGAGAGGGAAAGCAAGTACTGCAAGACCACCGACACCGAGCAGGAGAAGGGGTCTTGAGACTGTTGAGTACACCAGGTGGAGAAGCGACGCCATTTAAGGGCGTAGGATTTCCGGGTAGAGGGTCGCCTGGAAGCTAGCACGACCTCTTCCACCTCCGGAGGCAGCAGGAGGGGAGCAAGGACTACCCTTTCAGCAGCCAGGCCATCAGATGAAGAGATCTGAGGTTGGGGTGTAGGAGAGACCCCTGATCCTGGGTCAGGAGATCGGGTTGAAACCCCAGAGGCAACGGAGTATCTACCGCCAGTTGCATCAGAAGCGGGAACCACGGTTGCCTGGGCCACCGGGGAGCTATCAGGATCATCGAAGCCTTGTCCTGGAGAACCTTGAAAAGTGTTCGAGACACCAGCGGCATGGGAGGAAAGGCATACAGAAGGCCCGTGGACCATGAGAGCAGAAAAGCATCCGCCGCTACTCGGAGGGGATGCGGTTCCCGAGAGCAGAACCGAGGAAGTTGCCTGTTCAGAGGACTGGCAAATAGATCCAGCGTGGGGAGGCCCCACTGGAGAAAGATCCTTTGAACCACCAACGGGTCCAATCGCCACTCGTGTGGTTGGAGGATTCTGCTCAGTTTGTCTGCCAGGTAATTTTCTAGACCTGGGAGGTAGACAGCTTTGAGGAGGATCCCTCGGCTGACGGCCCAAGCGCAGAGCTTTTGTGCTTCCCGACAGAGAAGGAAGGAGCCCGTGCCCCCCTGTTTGTTCACGTAGAACATGGCCACTTGATTGTCCGTCTGGACGAGGACGGACTGGCGAGTGGTAAGGTGGGAGAAGGCCCGGAGAGCCAGGCGGATCGCTCTGAGCTCCAGGAAGTTGATCTGCTGGGCAGATTCCCACGGGGTCCAGAGACCCTGAGTACATGTCCCTTGGCAATGTGCTCCCCAACCCAGGAGAGAAGCGTCGGTCGTCAGTACCTGAACAGGCGGAGGAGACTGAAAAGGCATTCCGAGCACTAGGTTGGGCAGATGAAGCCACCACCGTAGAGAAGAGACCAGCGGGCTGGAGATTCGTACTGAGTCCGCTAGTCTCCCCGAGGCCTGACGCCATTGTGAGCGAAGGCACCATTGAGCAGGCCGCATATTCAGGTGGGCATTGGGGGTCACATGGACCGTGGAAGCCATATGGCCGAGCAGTTTCAGAAAGTGCCTGGCCGAGACCCGGGAATGGCTGCGAAAGCGGCTGGCGAGAGCCATGAGCCGTTGCGCCCTGCCGAGCGGCAGAAAGGCTCGTGCTTGAAGCGTGTTTAACCTGGCGCCGATGAACTCGAGATCCTGAGAGGGGAGCAAAGTGGACTTTTCGAAGTTTATGACAAAGCCCAAGTACTGGAGCAGAGTCACAGTACATTGCGTGGCGTGAGTGGCCTCCGTGGAGGACGGTGCTCTGATGAGCCAGTCGTCTAGGTAAGGGAAGACAAAGAGGCCTTGAAGCCGGAGATAAGCCGCTACCACTGTGAGACATTTTGTGAAGACTCGGGGTGCGGAGGATAGGCCAAAGGGCAGTACCCTGTACTGGTAATGATTGCCTGCCACCACAAACCTTAGGTATTGTCGGTGGCTTGGGTGGATGAGGATGTGAGTGTAGGCATCCTTTAGATCCAAGGAGCATAGCCAATCTCCCTGCCGGAGGTAGGGCAGCAGGATTCCAAGGGTAAGCATCTTGAACTTTTCCCTTTCCAGGAACTTGTTGAGGTTCCGCAAGTCCAGGATGGGTCTGAGGCCTCCAGTTCGCTTTGGTACCAGGAAGTACCTGGAATAAAAGCCTTGACCTCTCAGGTGGTGGGGCACCGGTTCCACCGCCCGTTCCTGAAGACTTGCCAACTCTTGAAGGAGTAAGTCCTGGTGAAGAGGGGGTCGCAGAGGCTCCCCTGGAAAGTAGGGAGGAGGTACCTGGTGGAAGTGTAGAAGATAGCCCTCTCGGACTATGTGGAGCACCCAGGTATCTGACGTGATGTTGGACCACCTGTGGGCAAAGTGGACCAGCCGGCCTCCCGTGCTGAGAGAAACCAGCGGAGGGGGAGAGGCCATGCTGAAAGAGTCAAAAACCCCCACCCTGCGGAGCAGGGGCCGGTGGCGCAGGCTTGGGGGCTTGCTGCCTACGGGACCCGTTACCCCGTCCCTTGGCCTGCTGACCCTGTTGGGGAGCTGCGGAGGCCTGATAATGAGGGTAGTGTTTATAGGCAGCCGTCTTCCTCGGGTAAAAGGGCTTTTTCCCCGAGCCCTTCTTCTTCTGGGAAGGGGCAGAGGTTTTCCTGGAGAACCGAGTCCTGGTGAGAGTCTGTCTCGAGTTGTGCAGCCTTCTCGTCCATAGGTTTGCCAAAGAGGTTTTCACCTCTGCAGGGGACATCGACCAACTTGTCCTGCACCCAGGGCTCGAGGTCGGATGACTGAAGCCAAGCCTGTCGGCGGGCCCTGATGCCGGCTGCGGCTACTCGAGCCGATGCCTCAAAGCCATCATAGGCTGCTCGAGAGATAAACTTTGAGCACTCTCGAATACCAGTGGACAAGGCCAGGAACCTCCACAAAGGTTCCTCGGAGAGACCAGCAGAGAATCCGGCTATTTCCTTAGCCAGGTCCCTGAGATACATGCCCATGTAGAGCTGGTAAGTCTGGACCCGACAAGCAAGCATAGAGCCCTGGAAACACTTCTTACCGATGCCATCCAGGCTGCGGGCTTCCCTGCCGGGAGGCACCGAGGAGTGCATCTTCTGGCTCTTGAGCCTATGCATGGCCGATTCCACCACCATGGAATGGTGCGGCAGCTGTGATTTTTGGAAGCCAGGGCTCTTGCGGACTCGATATATGGCATCGACCCGCTTGCTTAATACCGGCAACGACGCCGGGCTCTCCCACATGCGGAAGAGAAGTCGTTCCAGCATCGGAGGAACCGGTACAGTAAAATGCTCCTTTGCAGGAGAGTCATACTGGAGGGCATCGAGCTCTTCGGCTCGAGGCTCCTCCTCGGGATCCGCAGGGAAGGCCAAGGCCTTGGCCATATCCCTCATGAAGTCCGAGAACCGTGCATCCTCCGGAGGGGACTGTCTCCGAGGTTCGGACTCGGGGGAGTCCGAAGGAATACACCGAGTCCGAAAAGAATCAGGTGACTCTTCCACCTCGGATTCCCAGGCGGACTCCTCAGAGGAGTCGTCGAGCGGCTCTGGCCGGGCGGGCACAGACGCCGTCCGCCCCGACGCCGAGGGAGTCGGCGTCGACGACCGCGGCCCTGAACAGGAGGCCGAAGGGGACCTCGACCGAGGATCGACTCGAGCCTGCATGGACTCGAGGATCGGCTCGGTCTCCAGGGTCGACTTAGACGTCGACATCCCGGCGGTCAGGGCAGAAGCGCCAGCGAGGCCAGCGATCAATGCCCGCTGCTGGTCCATGAAGGCAGCTAAGCTGCTCTCCAAGGCCGTCAACCTGAGTCCGAACTCAGGAGACCCAGCAGCCCCCGACTCGGGCCCCGACGGTGTCGGGCCCGACGTCGGACCCCTCGGAGGCGAGTCCACGAGGACAACAGGACTTACGTGAGCAGACGAGTCCATCTCCAGACGAGGCTGCTTGGACGGCCGCTCCAGCTCCAAAGACCCGGGACGGCTATCGGGGCTATGCGACCTGGCCCTCGCGGAGCCAGGAGCGTCCACCGACACTGTCCTCGCGGGTTTCTTCCTCCGATGATGTTCCCGGGAAGGAGACCCCCTCTCAGAGGAGCTCCGACGGTGTTCAGAGCCAGATTCCCTTGACACCGAAGCTTCTGACGAGGTCCGGGTACGGCTGGGGTCAGAGAAGATTCTCTCCCGCTGATGCTGCCGACTCCGCAAAGATTTCGCGGACATCTTGCTACAGGCTCCACAGATCATTTCTTCATGATCTGGGCCCAGGCAACGGAGGCAGCAGTCATGTGTGTCAGTAAGAGACATAAGTTTCTTACACTGAACACACTTCTTAAAACCACTGGCGGCCATCGGGGGAAAAAGGGCCCCTGCGAGGTCAAACGTTCGTGCCGCCAGGGAAAAGTGAAAAAAGCGCGAATTTGTCACGAAGGACAGAAAAACCGAAAAGAAGGGGAGGCCTCGCAACCGGCGTCGCAAGGCCGGATGGAAAAAGGACCGGCGTCGAACCGAAGAAAATACTAAAATAAAGAAAGAAAATCAACTTTTCAGCGGTGACTTGTAGACAGTGTCTGTAGGGCTCCGCGGAAAAAAGAAGACTGGCCAAGATGGCACCTTTGGGCGGGAAGGGGACCGCGCATGCGCGCTGCAATTCCCAAAGGTTTTCTTTGAAAGCTGGGGAAAATTGCTCCGCGAGGGCTCCGTCGGCGCCGACGTCACCCATATGTGAGGACTGACTTCCTGCTTGGTCCTGGAGAATTATTCCTGCTGTTCCCAGAGATCACCTGTTACAGGTAAGTAACTGTGCTATCTCCAGGAACAAGCAGGAATGAGTCTTCACATATGGGGACTCCCCAGCTAGAGATGCCTGGGAGATCCCCAAGGTTGTGAGACCCTGAGAAGGGCTCTACCTCCTCCCATGGATCTCAGGCATCCAACCAGGGATGGAGGGTAGGAGTTGATTAAGCATGGAACAGGTGTTTGAGAACAGCCTGACCAAACAAGGCATCCCAGCGGGAGTCCTTGTCCAAGCAGTAATGGGCTGTGAAGGTATGAACTGAGGCCCAGGTGGCCGCTTGACAGATCTGGTTGATGGACACAGAATTTAGATGAGCCATAGAGGTTGCCATGGCCCTCACATTCTGAGCTGTGACATGGCCCTCCAGAGAAAGGTTCTTACTCTGGTAGGCGAAAGAAATACACTGAGCAATCCAATTGGACAGTGTTCTCTTAGAGACTGGAAGTCCTAAATGAGAAGGATCAAAAGCAACAAAGAGTTGAGAAGACTTTCTATGTTGCTGTGTCCTTTGTAAGTAAAAAGACAGAGCCCTCTTACAATCCAGGGTATGAAGATTCCTCTCTGCACTTGATGCATGAGGACCTGGAAAAAAAACAGGTAAATACACCTCTTGGTTAAGATGAAAAGATGAGACCACTTTAGGCATAAAGTGTGGATTGGTCCTAAGGACTACCTTATCATGATGGAACCTTGTATAAGGTGGATTAGCCACTAAGACCTGCAGTTCACTGATGCGGCGAGCTGAAGTGACTGCAATAAGAAAGATAACTTTCCAGGAAAGAAATTTCAAGGAGGTAGTGGCTAAGGGTTCAAAGGGTGGCTTCGATCCCACATCTTTTGTCTTCTCACTTCCATGTATATTTATATACATATATGTATTTGTACATAGTTTATGCTGTTCTGTATTATTTCACATTGTTTAGACTATTATATGATGTTACCCTGTACATATGTTCTGTTATATTATGACGTTCCCTGTAAAACAAACTTGCTTTGTTAATTGTTGTTCACTGTGAACCGCAACTGAACTTTAGAAGATGCGGTATATAAATGTGTATAAAAAATAAATAAATAAATGAGCTGACCAAGAACCAGATTCAAGTCCCATGCCACTGGAGGTGGTCTAATGGGAGGTTTAGTTAAAAGAAGGCCTTTCATAAATCTTGCAATAAGATGATGAGAGGAGACAGGTTGTCCATTGAGAGGCTTGAGGGATGCTGCTATAGCACTCAAATGGACCCTTACTGAATTCGTTTTGAGGCCTGTATGGGAAAGATGCAGGAGATACTCTAGTAAAGAATTCAAAGGTATTGCTAGAGGGTTAATACCCTTCTCAGCACACCAAATGGTAAACCTTTTCCATTTAAAAGCATAGGAACGTCTAGTAGAAGGCTTTCTGGAAGAATGAAGGATATCCCTTACTTGCTGAGAAAGATGCCAAATCTTGAAGGTCTAAGCCTTCAGCAACCAAGCCCTAAGATGGCGAGATTGGGGGTTTGGATGCCACAACGTTCCCCCCTCCTGAGACAGGAGATCTGGAGCAGACCCCAAGTCCAGGGAGGGAGCTTGAGAGAGATGCAGAAGTAAAGCGTACCACACTTGGCGTGGCCAACATGGAGCTATGAGGATCATAGTCCCTCGATCTCTCTGAAGCTTGAACAGGGTCTTGGGAATTAGGGGAATGGGTGGAAAGGCGTACAGGAAGTCTTGACCCCAATGAAGGAGGAAGGCATCCCTGGCCTGAACTCCCTGACACGGAATTCTGGAACAGAATTGGGGAAGTTTGGCATTCCACGGACTTGCAAAGAGGTCTATGTCCGGGGTTCCCCAAATTCGAAAGATTCTGACTATCTGGTCCATATGAAGGGACCATTCGTGTGGAAGCAGAACTCGACTGAGTCTGTCTGCCCAAGAGTTTTGAACTCCTGGAAGGTATACTGCCAGAAGATGAATTTGATGCTCTCTGGCGAAGGCCCACAATCTCAGAGCTTTGTTGCAAAGCGACAGAGAGCCAGTCCCTCCCTGCTTGTTCACATAGAACATAGCTACTTGGTTGTCCGTGTGAATGAGGACTGTCTTGTAGCTGAGCAGGGTATGGAAGACTCAGAGCCATGAAGATTGCTCTGAGCTCTAAGATGTTGATATGTAGGGAGGTCTCCTGTGGAGACCAAATGCCCTGGGTGGAGAGGTCTTGAAGATGAGCTCCCCAACCCTTTGGAGAGGCATCTGTTGTAAGGATTGCTTGGGGTAACAATTGTTGGAAGGGGGACCCCAGCAACAGATTTTGAGTGGACATCCCCCACTGGAGAAACCAAAAGAGGTACCTGGAGGTTACTCTTTTGTCTGACAGACCCCCTGATGCCTGGGTCCACTGGGTGGACAAAGTCCATTGAGCTGCCCTCATGTGAAGGCGAGCATAAGGGACCACATGCACAGTGGATGCATGTGGCCTAGCAATTGTAACATCTCTCGAGCTGTTAGCCTCTCAGATTCAGTTAAAAACCCATCTAACTGCACTAAGCATAGGCAACGGGCCTGGGGAAGATAGGCCCTTGCAGTTGTGGTATCCAGCAAGGCCCCTATGAATAGAGACTGAGTAGGGGTGAGTTGGGATTTTGGAATGTTTATCACCAGTCCCAGATACTGCAGAACACGCATTGTGCAGGCTAGGGAAGTCTGGGCCTCTGATTGGGATGAAGCTCGGATGAGCCAGTCGTCCAGATATGGGAATACGAATATTCCTAGAGTGCGTAGAAATGCAGCTATTACTGCCATGCATTTTGTGAACACTCTTGGAGCAGAGGCCAGACCAAAAGGAAGCACCCTGTATTGGCAGTGCTTTCCCAGATAAAGGAACCGAAGGAACCTTCTGTGTGCTGGATGGATGAGTATATGGGTCTACGCATCCTTGAGATCTAGAGAACAAAGCCAATCCTGACTCTGAAGGAATGGAAGGAGAGTACCTAGAGAAATCATCTTGAATTTCTCCTTGCATAGGAATTTGTTCAATTCTCTGAGATCTAATATGGGTCTGTAGCCCCCTGTTTTCTTTGGAATTAGAAAGTAGGGGGAGTAGAACCCTGAGCCCTGTTGAAGAAGAGGTACTTCTTCTATTGCCCCTTGGGCAAGAAGGGTAGAAACCTCCTGACCCAGAAGGTCGAGGAGAGATGTTGGAGAATTGATCTGTCTCACCATGGTGTAAGGAGGAAGGTTTGAGAAATGAAGTTTGTACCCTTCCCTTATGATGGAAAGGGTCCACTGCTCTGCTGTGATTTGCTCCCATCTGGGAGCAAAGTGAGCTAACCTTCCTGGAATGGTGAGAGGCTCTGGTTCTTTTAGAGCCAGAAAGGCTAAGTTCTCTAGCTGCAAGTCAAAGGCCCTGAGGAGGCTGAGGCTGTTGGGCTACAGTAGTCCTTGCAGCCTTAGGCTTGGCCTGTTTAGGTTGTTGACGCTTTGCAGCAAAACGACCTGCAGAAGATGTCTGTTGACCATAAGCAGGATATCTTCCCTTCTTGGGAAAATATGCCTTTTTGAACAACCTCTTCTTGACAGGATTAGAGGTAGACTTTGAAAGCCTATCCAAAGCAGAATTTTCTGCATCCATTTGTGTGGCCTTTGCTTGCCAATCTTTGCCAAACAGGTTTTCACCTGTACAAGGAAGATTTCCTAATCCATCTTGGACCCAGGGTTCCAAATCAGAAGCTTGTAACCAAGCAATTCTGCGTGCACCTATGGCAATGGCCGAGGCTCTGCTGGCCCCCTCAAAAGAGTCAAAGGCTGCACGGTTAGAAAATCTGGAAACATCCTGGGCATGCTTAAGCCAGGTAAAGTCTTCCCTTTTATCTTCTGGAAGAAAAGGGAGGAAAGTTTGCAGATGATCTGTAACTTCCTTCAGAAACATCCCCATATAGAGACTATAGGAGTTGATTCTGGCAACAAGCATACTGGCTTGGAAAATTTTCCTGCCAAAAGCATCTAAGGTTCTACATTCTCTTCCTGGAGGAGTAGATGAGTGCCTCTTTGCACTCTTTTTCATAGCAGACTCCACCACAATAGAATGGTGAGGAAGCTGAGTTTTATGAAATCCAGGACAAGGAGGGACACGATACATGGTATCCAACCTATGAGAATGAGAAGAGATGGTGAGAGGAGTCTCCCATATGCCCAGCATGTGGTCATAAAGGATCTCATGAATTGGCAAAGTGGCTGCTTCTTTAGGAGCCTTGGGATATTGCAAAATATCCCATTTTTTGGCTCTAGGCTCTGACTCAGGGGCTACTGAGAAAGAAAGCACCTTGGCCACTTCCCTTATGAAGTCTTGAAAAGACAAGTCCTCTGGAGGGGACATTCTTCTTTTTGGAGAAGAAGGCTCCTGAGGAAGGAGTACCGATGCTTCGACAGAGGCCTCCGATGCATCAGAGTCTTCGGAGGAATCGAAGTATCGCCTGTCTGGATGCTCCTGTAAAGCCCGATATGCGTACCGGGTGGTATCGACATTGGGAGTCATCGGTACCGATAGGCATCATCGGACAGGGTAACGCTGCAGTCGATACCGAAGCCGATGTCGCTGCAATTGGTACCGGCACCGGAACCGATATCGGTGTCGGAGCCGGTACCGACAACGGAGCTTGTTGCGGTACCAGCGGCGTCGCAGCTTGTATGAATGCCGTAATGGCACGCTGCATGGTCAGAACATTCTGATCCATCGATGCCATGAATGTCTGGAGGTCGGTACCGGCAGATTCCACCGGTACCCCAGAACATTGCAACAGGTGATCGGTCGAGGCCGTGTCATCGATGTCAACCTGTGACCCCATTGGAGCAGCTTTGGAAGCCGGAGCTTCCCGCCGGGGTAATTTGCCGGTGAAGAATCCTCGAGGGCAAGCCCGGAGGCATCTCGATGCTTAGAGGGAGATCTACCCTTCGAGGACCGGCTGGACTTATGTTTGGTTACCTGAGATCCATAGGAGGAAGAAGCAGCCCTGGAAGACGTTGATGCCACCGAAGCTGCATCAGAGGAAAACAGTGTACTGAGCTTGGCTGCTCAGTTCTGTAAACCTCTTTTAGACATCATGGAACAGGACACACAATCCGTGATGGAATGGTCAGGACCCAAACACTTAAGACACCAGTCATGAGTGTCGGTAACAGAGATGGTACCGCTGCACTTAGTGCATTTTTTAAACCCGGAGGCGGGCTTTTCCATGAGGAATTTTTCTGTTAGGCCTAAGGCCCAAAGAAGAAAAATACACTGAAGTGAAACAGAAAGTATCTTTTTTTTTTTTTTTTTTGAAGAAAAAGAAAGAAAAGACCGGCGGTACCGGTCCGACGTCGAAGAAGGCAGACGCGCGACCAAAGAAATAAAATAAAATAACGAACTTCTTCAGCGGTGACAGGAACACGACGTGCTGGCTCCGTGGAAAAGAAGAACTGGAGAGAGGCGGTTAGGAAAGGCAGGAAGGCAGTGCGCAGGCGCTGTGGGATGCTCCCAAAAGCTTTCCTTTTTTGGGATGCTGGGGAGTGTTCCCGCGCAGGCTCCGTCGGTACCGACGTACCCATATGTGAAGACTCATTCCTGCTTGTTCCTGGAGATTACTTCTTCTGACTACATTTTGCAAAAGCAATGAAATTTCAGGCTGGCCATACCTAACAGAGTTGTGTCAGGTGCTTGTGGCAGAGATAAATACTACCTTGCCCCAGTATCATTCTACACAACCAAAAAAAAAAAAAAAAAAGCTTCAGAAAGGAAAACAAAAACAACATTTTAAAATCAAAGAGAAGTGAGATGTACTGGTAATGAAACTGTACACACCCTTGATAGATGGCAATACTTGGTAGTGCCACCCATTGCTGGGGTGTGTGCAGTTTCACAATAAGGTATGCAATGACTTCAGCATCAACTAAATGCATAGAAGCACATCCTCAGATATGCATTAGAAGAAAAAGCAAATAAATTTTCCCCTAGTCAACTAAGTTAGCAGGGTAAAAAAAATGGTTGAAAATTATGCTCACTCTCTTCTGGGAAAAAGTATCTGTGCTGTTTCCTAGCACGGTTACTTTATCTGATGGAATGTGAAAAACTGGCTCTTCTGTCAATCTTTTGCAGATTATTTGTGAACGCTTCCTGCTTTTGCCCAGCAACTCATTTGTTCTTTACCTTTCGTTTCCGCTGTTATACTCTCATAGGTGCTGAAATCTGATTGCTGTCCTATTCAGTCACCCTCCCCCACTTTATGTTTATTATCTTTTCATCAAATATATTTTATTCTTTTTATTATTTGGATGTCCATTTGATATTAATTTTTTATGTCTGTAATGTTACCTTTTTGTAAACTGGTATAATGCAGACTCCTATTAGTCCGAATAGTAGTATAACAAATTTTCATAAATAAATTTCATTTTGAAATCCCTGTACAGTTTAACCCACTGACTTTATGATTTACTAATTTAGTCAGTCAAGAGAATTGTCTGGCTATTTATGTTACAATGACTTTGTATCTGTTTTACAACAGGGACAAAGTAGGCACTAAATGAATCTATGGCATGGTCAACCCTGTCGTTTTGCCTATAAAAATGTGCTTGAAAGCTTTTCTAAGTTGTTCACATGAAGTAATTAAGATTTGTAAGAGTCTATTTCAAAATAAAAGCAAGTAGTATTAAGTATTTTTCCCCATAGATACAAAGTGGGAAAAATCCTTTGGCCCAGCAGATGAAAATTCAGTACTAAATCACAAAATGGGTCCTTCAAAATAAAATATTTGTGCAGCTCCACCCTTCCACTGTCCCCCCCCCCCACCAGCCCTGCTGTGTTGTGGCACAGGTAAACTACCTGCGAGTAAGCGTACTCACCTGTAACAGTTGTTCTCCAGGGACAGCAGGAATCAGTCCTCACATATGGGTGACATCGGCACTGACGGAGCCCTCATGGAAGCATTCCCCCAGCTTTCAAAGAAAGCCTTTCAGAGATGCCACCACGCATGCGTGGTCTCCTTCCTGCCCAAGGATGCCATCTTGCTCAGTCAGATGACAGTTAAAAGATGACAAAAATTAAAGATGGTAAAAGAGCAACGCCAATGGGAGGAGGGAGGGTTGTGAGGACCGACTCCTGCTGTCCCCGGAAAACACCCGTTACAGGTGAGTAACTGCGCTTTCTCTGAGAGCAAACAGGAAAGTCAGTCCTCACATATGAGACTCCCCAGCTACAGGCTACCGAAAGCCAATAGCAAAAACAGGGGCTCCCTCATGAGGAAACACAAGCAGCAGCAATTGAGTCCGTATCCACAGACCACTGTAGGACCCCTCTGTCCGATGAAAACCAGTACTCTGGTAGCCTGAACACAGAAGGGTCGGAGAATAGGAGTTGCCGAAAAGATTACGGAGCACATCTTAGCTGAAGGAACTGTCCCATTGGGACTCTCTTCCAGGCAGTAATGGGCTGTGAAGGTATGGAATGAAGACCAAGTGGCAGCCCGGCAGATGTCCATCATCAAGACACAGCGCAGGTTTGCCACCGAGGCAGCCATGGCCCTGACATTGTGCGCCGTCACACAGCCTTCCAGCGCGAGCCCCGCCTGCTCATAGGCGAGAGGGGTATAGTCTGCCACCCAGGTGGACAGCGTACGCTTGGTCATCGCCTCCTCCAACCTTCTGGGGTCGTAGGAGACGAAAAGCTGAGTAGCTTTGCGGTGGCCCTGAGTGCGTTGGATATAGAAGGATAAAGCCCTCTTACAGTCCAAGTTGTAAAGGACTCTCTCTCCGCCAGACTGGAGAGAGGTCTCGGAAAGAAGGTAGGGAGTACTGCCTTCCGGTTGAGATGGAAGGGTGATATTACCTTCTGAAGGAATTTGGGATGCGTGCGGAGGACCACTCTGTTCTTGTAGAACTGGTATAAGGCGCCTCCGCCACTAGGGCCTGAAGCTCGCTAACTGCGAGTGGAGGCGAGCGCAACCATGAAAGCCACCTTCCAAGAGAGGTAGCAAAGATGGCAGGTAGCCAGAGGCTCAAAGGGTAGGAAAGTAAGCTGCCCCAACACTACTTTGATGTCCCATTCTGTTGCCGGAGGGCGAACCGGGAGCTTCGATAAAAGCAGGCCCCTAAGAAAGCAGGTCACCAAAGGCTGGACCGAGAGGGGCTTGTCATCTAGGTGCACCTGGACAGACTTGAGACCGGAATGCGAGAGATGGAGAAGGTACTGTAACACCAGTCCCACCGGGAAGGAAAACGAGTCAGCCCCATGCTCGGCACACCAGGCCAAAAACCCATGCCATTTGAGGGCATAAGCCTTCCTAGTAGAAGCCTTGCAAGAAGCCAGCAGAATCTCTTCCACCTCAACCTGGAGGTTGAAGGGGCTTTCAGCAGCCACGCTGTCAGCGACAGGGACCCCAGGTTGGGGTGCAGAAGAGAGCCCCCCCCCCTCCTGAGACAGGAGTCCTGGAAAGGTCCCCAAGTGGATGGGGGTCTCCACCGTTAACCGGAAGAGCAATGGGAACCACGGTTGCATGGGCCACCAAAGGACTATCAGGATGAGCAAGGTCCTGTCGTGGAGGGTCCTGAACAAGGTCTTGGCAATCAGTGGCGTGGGAGGAAAGGCATACATAAGACCCTCTGATCATGAGACGAGGAATGCATCCCACTGCCACTCTGGAGGGGTGGGCCTGCCGGGAACAGAAGTGGGGCAACAGATCCACCACGGGTTCCCCCCAAATCTGGAAAAGCCGATCAGCCAACCTGGGGTCCAGCTGCTACTCATGCGGCTGGAGGACTCTCTGCTCAGCCTGTTGGCCAGAAGGTTGTTTTGGCCTGGTAGGTACACTGCCCGAAGGAGGATACCCTGTTGGACTGCATACAGGCAGAGGACCCCTGCCTCCTGACAGAGGGCACGAGACCCCATGCTCCCCTGTTTGTTCATACAGAACATCGCCACCTGGTTGTCCGTCTGGACCAGCACCGGCTGGAGGTGCAGGTGGTGACAGAAAGCTCACAGGGCTAAGTATATGGCCCGCAGCTCCAGGAGGTTGATCTGCCAGGTGCTCTCACCTGGTGACCAGCTGCCCTGGGTGCAGAGCTCTTTGCAGTGAGCTCCCCAGCTGAGCAGGGAGGCGTCCATGGTGAGGACCCTTGAAGGGCTCGGGGCCTGAAAAGGCATGCCCGTCTCAAGATGCTGGAGAGACTGCCACCACACCAGGGAGTCTGCCAGTTGGCAGGTTTCAGATACTCTGTCTCGGAGGCATCCTGTGGCCTGAGACCATTGGTCCCAGAGACACCACTGCGCCGCCCTCATGTGGAGGTGAGCATCTGGGGTGATGTGGACCGTGGAGAACATGTGCCCGAGGAGGCACAGAAGAAGCCGAGCTGGCACAGAGGGACAGTACTGTATGTCCTGTGTCAGAGTCCTGAGACATTCGGCTCAGTCCCTGTGCAAGAAGGCCTTTGACTGGAGTGTGTCGAACTTTGCCCCGATGAACTCCAGACACTGTGCCAGGAGGAGGTGAGACTTGGGGAGGTTTATGACAAAACCCAAGTGCTGTAGAACCTGGATGGTGTGTGCGGTGGCTTGCTGCATCTCTGAAGCTGTGCCTCCCCTTATGAGCCAGTTGCCAAGGTAGGGGAAGACAAAGTCAGGCGGCCACAACTGCCAGGCATTTTGTGAAGACCCTTGGGGCAGAGGACAAGCCGAAAAAGAGCACCCTGTACAGAAAGTGCCTGCCCCCCCCCCCTACTATGAATCGCAGGTACTGTATGTGGCTGTGGTGAATGAGGATGTGGGTATAGGCATCCTTGATGTCTAAGGAGCATAGCCAATCTCCATGCTGGAGGAAGGGCAGCAATGTTCCAAGGGAGAGCATCTTGAATGTCTCCCTCACCAGGAATTTGTTGAGGTTGCGGAGGTCGAGGATGGCCCTTAGGCCCCCTGTTCTTTTTGGCACAAGGAAGTACCTGGAGTAAAACCCTTTCCCTTGAGATGGTGGGGTAACAGTTCCACTGCTTTGTCCTTGAGAAGGCCTGCCAACTCTTTCAGTAGAAGGTCCCGGTAGAGGGGAGTCCCGAGGGGCTCTCCCAGGAAATAAGGGGGAGGTGTCTGAGTCAAGTGGAGAAGGTAACCCTCCCTGACCACCCTTAGTGCCCAGGAGTCGGTGGTGATGGTCAACCATCTCTGGGCATAATGGGCCAGATGTCCACCTGTGGGCTGCTGACCTCTTTGGCGTACATAGGCTATGCTCAAAGAGTCAAAACTCTCTCCTGGCTGAGCTGGAGCCAGTGCTTGGGGTTTTGGAGCCTTATGCTTACGTAGGCCCTGCCCATGTCCCTTGGCATGCTGATCCTACTGGGGAGTTGGGGAGGCCTGAAAAGGTGGGTAGTTTCTGTAAGCAGACCCTTTCCTCGAGTAGAAGGATTTTTTTACCCTAGCCTTACAGTCAGGGAGGGGCAGCGGTCTTTTTTGAGAGCATGGTCCTCATCATGAACTCGGTCTCCAGCTTGGCAGCTTTGTCGATCATGGGTATGCCAAAGAGGTTCTCTCCTTGCCATGGGACAATCAACCAGTTTGTCCTGAACCCACTACTTCAGGTCGGACAACTGTAGCCAAGTTTGGTGCTGTGCACGGATGCCCGTCGTTGCCGACAGAAACCTGTCATAGGCTGCTTGAGACATGAATTTGAAGCACTCACAGACTGCCTTGGCCAGATTCTTAAATCACTGCAAGGATTCCTCAGAAAGACCAGCTGAGAACCTGGCAAGTTCCTTTGCCAGGTCTCTCAGGTACATGCCCATGTACAGCTAGAAGGCCTGGATGTGGCCAATAAGCATTGAGCCCCCGTAACACTTTCTGCCGAGGGCGTCCAGGGTGCGGACTTCCCTGCCGGGGGGCACAGAGGAGTGTGTCTTCTGGCTTTTTAGCCGATGCACAGCTGACTCCACCACCATGGAGTTATGCGGCAGCTGTGATTTTTGGAAGACCGTGCTCCGGCAGACTCAATACATCGAGTCAAGCCATTTGCTGAACACCGGTACCGACACCAGTGTCTCCCACATCCAGAGTATCAGCCATTCCAGGATGGGAGGAATGGGCACCATGAGTGATTCCCTCAGAAGAGCCTTGTACTGGAGGATTTCCAACTCATCTGCCAGAGTCTTATCCTCAGACTCTGTAGGGAACGCCAGGGCCTTTGACATATCCTTGACAAAATCAAAGAAGCCTATATCCTCCGGCGGGGACCGCCGTCGAGGCTCCAAGACGGGAGAATAGGATGGGACATCGCAGTGGCAACGAACATCGGCGGACTCCTCATCCTCCATCTCCCACTCAGAGTAGTCCATTGAGGACTCGTAGGAGGGCGGCTCCATGGGCCTCGGGGCTCCCGATGCTCCGTGGCCAGTGCCTGGCATACTTGCCGGTGATGATCACGGTCCCATTGAGTGGGAATCGGATTGCGACCTCAGCCAAGGATAGACAAGGCCAAAGGACCTTGAGGATGAGCTCGGCCTCCAGGGACCCGGTGGTCGGGGCGGATGAACCAGTAGTGACAGACAACAGCTCCTGCTGCTAGTCCATGAAGGCAGACAAAAGGGACTCCAGGTCAAAATGCTCCACAGCCTTCGGTGCAGGCACCAAGGGACTCTGGCCCAATGCCAGCTCTGCCGAAGGGAAATCCTCAATAAGGATGGTGTCTGGGGACCAAAGTTGATCCAAGGCAGAGTCCTTTCGGGGACCTTTGCAAGCCACTCTTTCTCCGAAGCCTTGGACGAGCGCCTCGGACTGCAGGACAAGGACCGGGTCCGGGGGGTCACCCGGCCAGTCGGAACCATCCAAGGATGCTGCCTTCAAGGGTTTCTTCTTCTTCCTGGGTTCCCTTGAGGGAGACCCCCTTTCTGAGGGCCCACAATGGGGCTCGGACTTGAAAGGTTCCACCCGAGGCATTGAGGCTTCAGACATAAGAACGTAAGAACATAAGATATGCCATACTGGGTCAGACCAAGGTCCATCAAGCCCAGTATCCTGTTTACAACAGTGGCCAATCTAGGTTATACGTACCTAGCAGTTTCCTCAAGAGACACAGGTTCCACAATGCTTGCACTGCGTCAAGCATTGATATCCTGGGACACTTCTTAATAATGGTTTATGGACCTTTCCTCCAGGAACTTGTCCAAACCTTTTTTTAAATCCAGCTACACTAACAGCCTTTACTACATCCTCCGGTAACAAATTCCAGAGTTTGATTACACATTGAGTGAAAAAATATTTTCTTTTATTAGTCTTAAATAGTTTACCGTGTAGCTTCATTGCATGTCCCCTAGTCTTTTTATATTCTGATAACGTAAACAATCGATCTACGTTTACCCGTTCCACTCCGTTCATTAATTTATAGACTTCTATCATATCTCCCCTCAGCCATCTCTTTTCCATGTTAAAGAGCCCTAACCTTTTTAGCCTTTCTTCATAGGAGTATCCTTCCATCCCCCTTTACCATTTACCAGACAAGGCCCTGGCCTTCGGTGGCAGCAAGGACTCTGGGAAAAACGTATCGTGCTGCTGCTGGCAACTCTTGAGGGCCTTGCTGGACATCCTTTTGCAGAGACTGCAGACTGCCGGGTTGTGATCTGGCCCGAGGCAGCAGAGACAGCAGTCATGTGTGTCGGTCAAAGACATAATTTTTGAGCTCCGATACTTCTTAAAGCCGCTGGTAGCCATGGGGGAAAAAAGCACCCCTGTGAGGTCAAAGACTCATTGGGCTGAACAAGATGGCACTCTTGGGTGGGAAGGGGACCACGCCGGCATGGCGGTATTTCTCAAAGGCTTTCTTTGAAAACTGGGGGGAGGGGGGGATTCTTCCACCGGTGTCTAAGTCACCCATATGTGAGGACCAACTTCCTGCTTGTTCCCGGAAAAAAGTACAAATTTTAACCTTCAGTGTTACCCAGGTTAAATCTTTTGAAAAAATTACTCTCCTCACCTGTACAGCTGCTTTGTCAATTAGTGTCTGCCCACAAGGATCACACAACTTCCCTCAGTCAGATTGTAGAGAATTCCACAGACTAAAGCCAAACTCTATCCAGAAACCTCATGTCTGAGCAAGTATACTTCAAGCAGAAAAGAAGAAAACTCCAAAAGGCTGCAAAGTTTGGGGGTTATGGCCTCAAACCCAGAGCTATGCTTTCCTGCACCTCCAAAATAAAAAGGGGAGGGAGTTGTGCTTTCCCTCAATTTGAAAGAAGGCACACTTGGTAAAGGCCAAGCAGGCCCTACTATTTCACAATCTGAACTCAAACATGCTTTACACTGTCTTTTCAGTAGCATTTTTTTAAAAAGATCGCAAGCCACGCATGAAGGAAGCTGTCAGATAGTGACACAGCTTGATATACATTACCCGCATACACTCATAAAATCTCTTTGGCAATGGTGAGCATACCAATTTTTTAATCTTGGCAATGTTAAATACTTGCACGGACTTCTACAAAGAGCCAAGTCAGCTTAATTAAACAGAGATGTCAGCTTTCTTGAAGGACTACAAAAGGGGACTGCTACTTCTGGAGAGAGATCTGCAATAGTGAGTATATACTTCTGGGAATTTTTCTGAAGGGAATTATTTGGATTAAAACAAATCAATCTGTGAACCCAGTGTATTTCTTAAATCAGTCAGGGACTAGTAGCAGCAGTTTAAGTTTAAATTTAAAACACAGAAGAGAGCTTTCTGTTTAAATTTAGAACCCAGCAGAGAGCTTCTACTTTAAATTTCATACCAAGTCAGAGCCTAGCAGCAGCAAAGAGCTTTAATTTAAATCAAATCAGCATATAACTTAGCATAAAACGCAAAACAGGGTGAGTATTCTTTGAGCAATAAATAAAGTCTTCTAGAGACCTTTACAAAGAGACCTTCTACCTAGGGGGCAAGAGACCTGTGAAACCTTTTAAATAGGTGTTAAAGCCAGGTGACAGGTCAAAAGGCCATTTTGAAAGACTCCTTCTATCCAAGCAAGGACTGTTAATTACCCAGGAAGTTGGTCACAGCTTACCTTAGAAGCACAGGACAGGGTACTGTGCAGCAGTCCTCTTTTAATAAGTCTTATTTCCCTCCCTCCCTCCCCAACATCCACCCACCCCTGGGACAACATAGCTTTATAGGTACTTACACATCTTGAAGGAAAGGAGCAGCTCTCAGGTGCAGCTCTTTATCCAAATCAGTCATACATTAAGAACCTGAGATTAATTAAGCTTCAGGTGTACAAGGTATATTAAACATATTAGGTACACTTTTATTAGTATAAGTATCCACAGCAACCCTTAGTAAGTACAGAACTTAAAGATCTAAACACAAGCTTAAAACTAAGACGCAGACAGCAGTCCAGCAGCGAGATGGGGGCTTTCCAGTATTTTGCATTAAGTGTTACATGTATGATTTTCTTCCAATTGGTGAGAGCTCATACGTGTGCACTAGGTGCAAGAAGCTCTTTGCTCTCAGGGAACGAGTCCGTTCTCTAAAGGATAAAGTAGCAGACTTGGAAGACATACGACAGACAGAGAGGTACATAGACAAGACCTACAGGGATATAGTCCTGAAGTCCCACGTCTCCAGTCAGGCAGCATCCCTGTTGCCATGGAGGAGAAAGGTCACGTGACAGGACAGCATCACCCTGGTGTGGCAGGACGTGATCCTGTAACTAGGACCTGTCCTCCAGGTGATGTAAAACCTTCTCACACCGAAGAGGTTTCTCCAGGGCCATGTGCTCATGAGGGAAGGGTTAGGACAGCCGTTATAGTTGGTGATTCGATCATTAGGCATGTAGATAGCTGGGTGGCTGGTGGACGTGAGAATCGCCTGTTAACATGCCTGCCTGGTGCAAAGGTAACGGACCTCACGCGCCACCTAGATAAGTTCTTAGATAGTGCTGGGGAGGAGTCTGCTGTCTTGGTACATGTCGGTACCAATGACATAGGAAAATGTGGTAGGGAGGTTCTGGAGCAGCGATGGCGAACCTATGGCACGCGTGCCAGCTGTGGCACGCGAAGGCCTTGCAGCTGGCACGCGGGAAGGTCCGCAAAAAAATAAAAAGCTGGCTCTGACTGCTGCCGCGGACGCGGCAAGGGCAGAATGCAGCGTCCCGCGGGGCCCCCTCCGCCCGCTAAGCCCCTCTGCAAGAGCTTTCAGATTCGCGAGGGAGAGCGTCTCCCTCGCGTCTCTGTTAAGCCCGCAGGGGCTAATGGGAAATTTCCCATCAGCCCCTTTAGACGCGAGGGACTGATGGGAAATTTCCCATTAGCCCCTGCGGGCTTAACAGAGACGCGAGGGAGATGCTCTCCCTCGCGAATCTGAAAGCCCTTGCAGAGGGGCTTAGCGGGCGGAGGGGGCCCCGCGGGACATTGCAATCGGCCGCAGCAGCAGCCAGCGCCTGCTTTTGTTTTTTTTAAATTTGCCGGGGGGGGGGGTTAGGACTGCTAATGGGCAGGGAGGAGGAGGGGGGGGTGTTAGGACTGCTAATGGGAAGGGAGGAGGAGGGGGGGTGGTAGGACTTCTAAAGGGCAGGGAGGAGGAGGGGGGGTTAGTACTGCTAATGGGCAGGGCAGGGAGGGAGGGAGGGGGGGTTAGGACTGCTAATGGGCAGGGAGGGAGGGAGGAAGGGGGGGGTTAGGACTGCTAATGGGCAGGGAGGGAGGGAGGGAGGGGGGGGTTAGGACTGCTAATGGGCAGGGAGGGAGGGAGGGAGGGGGGGTTAGGACTGCTAATGGGCAGGGAGGGAGGGAGGGAGGGGGGGGGTTAGGACTGCTAATGGGCAGGGAGGGAGGGAGGGAGGGGGGGGTTAGGACTGCTAATGGGCAGGGAGGGAGGGGGGGGGGGTTAGGACTGCTAATGGGCAGGGAGGGAGGGAGGGAGGGGGGGTTAGGACTGCTAATGGGCAGGGAGGGAGGGAGGGAGGGGGGTTAGGACTGCTAATGGGCAGGGAGGGAGGGAGGGGGGGTTAGGACTGCTAATGGGCAGGGAGGGAGGAAGGGAGGGAGGGAGGGGGGGGGGTTAGGACTGCTAATGGGCAGGGAGGGAGGGAGGGGGGGGGTAGGACTGCTAATGGGCAGGGAGGGAGGGAGGGAGGGGGTTAGGACTGCTAATGGGCAGGGAGGGAGGGAGGGAGGGGGGGTTAGGACTGCTAATGGGCAGGGAGGGAGGAAGGGAGGGAGGGTTAGGACTGCTAATGGGCAGGGAGGGAGGAAGGGAGGGAGGGAGGGGGGGGTTAGGACTGCTAATGGGCAGGAACGGAGGAAGGGAGGGAGGGGGGGGTTAGGACTGCTAATGGGCAGGGAGGGAGGGAGGGAGGGAGGGGGGGTTAGGACTGCTAATGGGCAGGGAGGGAGGGAGGGAGGGAGGGGGGGTTAGGACTGCTAATGGGCAGGGAGGGAGGGAGGGAGGGGGGGTTAGGACTGCTAATGGGCAGGGAGGGAGGGAGGGGTGTGGTGTTAGGAATGCTAATGGGCAGGGCGGGCTGGGGGGGTTGGGACTGCTAATGGGCAGGGAGGGAGGGAGGGAGGGGGGGGGTTAGGACTGCTAATGGGCAGGGAGGGAGGGAGGGAGGGGGGTTAGGACTGCTAATGGGCAGGGAGGGAGGGAGGGAGGGGGGGTTAGTAATGCTAATGGGCAGGGAGGGGGGGAGGGAGGGAGGGCGGGTTTAGGACTGCTATTGGGCAGGGAGGGAGGGGGGGGTTGGGACTGCTAATGGTCAGGGAGGGAGGGAGGGGGGGTTAGGACTGCTAATGGGCAGGGAGGGAGGGAGGGGGGGTTAGGACTGCTAATGGGCAGGGGAGGGAGGGAGGGGGGGTTAGGACTGCTAATGGGCAGGGAGGGGTGGGTTAGGACGTCTAAAGGGCAGGGAGGGAGGGAGGGGGGATTAGGACTGCTAATGGGCAGGGAGGGAGGGAGGGAGGGGGGGTTAGGACTGCTAATGGGCAGGGAGGGAGGGAGGGGGGGTTAGGACTGCTAATGGGCAGGGAGGGAGGGGGGGTTAGGACTGCTAATGGGCAGGGAGGGAGGGGGGGAGTTAGGACTGCTAATGGGCAGGGAGGGAGGGAGGGGGGGGTTAGGACTGCTAATGGGCAGGGAGGGAGGGAGGGGGGGTTAGGACTGCTAATGGGCAGGGAGGGAGGGAGGGGGGGTTAGGACTGCTAATGGGCAGGGAGGGAGGGAGGGAGGCAGGGAGGGAGGGAGGGAGGGAGGGGTTAGGACTGCTAATGGGCAGGGAGGGAGGGAGGGAGGGGGGGGAGTTAGGACTGCTAATGGGCAGGGAGGGAGGGGGGGGGGTTAGGACTGCTAATGGGCAGGGAGGGAGGGGGGGTTAGGACTGCTAATGGGCAGGGAGGGAGGGGGGGGTTAGGACTGCTAATGGGCAGGGAGGGAGGGGGGGTTTGGACTGCTAATGGGCAGGGGGGGGCGGGCGGGCGGGGGGGTAGGACTGCTAATGGGCTGGGGGGGTTAGGACTGCTAATGGGCGGGCGGGCGGGCGGGCGGGCGGGGGGGGGGGTAGGACTGCTAATGGGCTGTGGGCTGATGGGGGCTGTCTGGAAATGGGGTGATGGGGGTTAGGACTGGTAATGGGTTATAGGGGGGGGCTTAAACTGAAAATGGGGTGATGGGGGTTTAGGACTGGAAGTGGGTTGATGGGGGGGGGCTAGGACTGGTATTGGGTTGGGGGGTTGCTAGGACTGGAAATGGGCTGATGGGGGGCTAGGACTGGAAATGGGCTGATGCAGGGACTAGAAGGGAATGGATGCTGGGTGAGGCTGGAACTAGAAGGGAGCCGATGTTGGGGTAGTTTTAGAATGGTCTGGGGCTGGGAGAGTAAAATGGAGAGGGGAAAAATATTTTGTGTGGGAGGGATAAAAAAATCTACAATTGGCCGGGTATTGGGAGAGTAAGTGGGGATTGAGGATGGAGGGGTAAAATTTGAGTGGATGAAATAGGAATGAGGAAAGAGCAAAAGGAGAAAGATTAGTATGTTAAAGCGGATGTAGAGAGAGAGAATGGAAAAAAAAACTAGAAGAGAGAAGAAAGGACAAATGGACAGCAGATGATGGAGAGTTAGCAGAAAACATGAAGAAACCAGAAGAAAGTGGCTGGAGCAATTGCAACTGTGTAACTGAGCTGAGGTATTCTGTTTATGTAATTCCTTTTTGACATTGCCACTTGTTCTCTTTCCCCAGTAGGTCATGTATTGTTATTGTCTGAAATGTATTGGTTTAATATTTGCAGTGTTGCCTTTTGATAGGTATGGTGTGGTGCTTTGTGAGTCCTGGTAGTGCTGTTAGGATACGGCGGGTTTGCTATTGGTTCTAAATGGGCAGTGTTTGTAGTACAGTCAAACCTCGGTTTTCATTTGCCCGGTTTTCATACGCTTCGGTTTTCAACGTCTTTTCTGACTGAGATTTTGTCCCGGTTTTCATGCATTGCTTCGGTTTTCAACGTCTTTTGACTGAGATTTTGTCCCGGTAGCAGGGAAGAAAAGCTGTCAACGTAAGCAGGAGATGTTGCATGAATGTGGGAGGCAGTTCTTTCTCTTGCAGGGTACGTCTGAAGCTATATCATTAAGATTTTCTGCCATTCTGAAGCATTGAGCAGATAATGTAAAGGTATTTTAATGGACTGAATTCAATGTGATTCCGAAGAGAGCTGGGCACAGCAGCTTGTCAGGGGTGGCTAAGGCCAGATGTTAACATACTGTACTGTACAGTACTGTACTTAGCTTGCTTTCAGTGATGTTAAATGTTCATTTATCCATTTCATTAGTCATTTATATTTATTTCTCATTGTTTTCTGTATGTAAAAATATAGTTATTCTCTATAAAATGTATTTTTTGTGAATATTTTTGGGTGTCTGGAACGGATTAATTGGATTTACATTATTTCTTATGGGAAATATTGCTTCAGTTTTCATACGTTTCGGTTTTAGTCAGACTTTTTCGAACGGATTAATCATGAAAACCGAGGTTTGACTGTAGTTCCTAATGTGCCTGGCGGTTGGCACTGGATTATAGTAATGTAGAAATCTTTTAGTCTGTCTTTATCCATACACTCATTAAGAGACATGTTTACTAAAAGTTAGTGTATGTTAGCATTATGCAAATATTTATGCAAATTGACTTGCTGGCACTTTGAGGAAATTCTTTGGTTTTGTGCGGCAGTTTGGGCACTCGGGCTCAAAAAGGTTAGCCATCACTGTTCTGGAGGCTAAATTTAGGCTTTTAGGTAGGAAGCTGAAATCAAGAACTTCCAGGGTAGCGTTCTCCGAAATGCTTCCGGTTCCACGCACAGGACCCAAAAGGCGGGCAGAGCTATGGAGTCTCAATGCGTGGATGAGACAATTGTGCAAGGATGAGGGTTTTGGATTTGTTAGGAACTAGGGAATATTCTGGGGAAAGGAGGGGCTCTTCCGAAGGGATGGGCTTCACCTCAAGACTCATCTGTTTAGCCTAGCATTTGACCTTCCCCCGTAGTCCCTATCCTTTCCTCTGCTTCCCTGCTGATGTAGTATGTTATACTCAGATTAGTTCTTCTCTGTCCTCTTTCTTTCTCTTTACTGTTTCTAAATAATGGCGTTCCTTTCTCTTTCTGCAGCTATGTAATTTTTACAATTGTAAACCACCCAGATACCTATGGTGTGGGTGGTATAACAAATTTTAAATAAACATAAACATTAACACCTTAACCGGGATGGAACCAGGCTGCTGGCATTAACCTTTAAAAAGGAGATAGAGCAGCTTTTATACTAGATAATAGAGGAAAGCCGACAGTTGCCCAAGAGCGCATGGTTCGGAAGAACTTATCTTTGAAGGATACTACCAAAAGCAGAGAGGTTCCAAAAAAGAATAAAGTAGTCCAAATTCCCTTGAGTATGGAGCAGACAGAGCTTAAAGATTCAAAATTACCCATGCTTACCAACAGCCAGATTAATATCAATAAAATACAGTCTCTAAAATGCTTATTTGCAAATGCTAGAAGTCTAAAAAATAAAATGGAAGAGTTAGAATATATAGCACTAAATGAGAGGTTAGATATGATTGGAATCTCAGAGACATGGTGGAAGGAGGACAACCAGTGTGACACTGTGATACTTGAGTACAAACTATAACGTAATCAGAGTTGATCAAATTGGTGGAGGAGTTGCGCTCTGAGGGCATTCAGTCAGAAAGGATTAAAGTTTTGCAGAAAACAAAATTTGCTGTAGAATCTCTATGGATTGAAATTCCATGTGAAAAGGGTAAGGCAATGGCAGTGGGTGTGTACTATTGACCGCCTGGCCAGAATGAACAAATGGATGATGAAAGGCTCAAAGAAATTAAGGAAGCTAAGAAATGTTACAGCACAGTAATAATAATAGGTGATTTCAATTACCCCCGGTATTGAGTGGGTCGGAAGAGCAGCCATATTGGACTTAGTCCTTAGTGGAACACCCGATCTGGTGCAAGAGATCAGGGTGTTGGGGCCACTTGGCAATAGTGGCCTCAACACCCTTCTAAGGAGGGCTTCTAAGGAGGGAGGAGTGGCTCAGTGGTTGGGACAGGTTACCTCAGGCCGGAAAGCTGGGGGTTCAATTCCCGCATGGGGACAAGCAATTTCAGGCTGGAGAGACTGGGGTCTCTAGTCCCATGGCCACTCCTTGTGGCTTTGGGCAAACCACTTAACCCTCCATTGCCTCAGGTACACTTAGATTGTGAGCCCTTCGGGGACAAGGGAAAGCACAGTTACTTACCTGTAACAGGTGATCTCTGGGAACAGCAGGAATAAGTCTTCACATATGGGTACGTCGGTACCGACGGAGTCTGCGTGGGAACGCTTCCCAGCATCCAATCAAAGAGCTTTTGGAAGCATCCCACCACGCCTGCGTGCTGCCTTCCCGCCTTTCCCAACTGCCTCTCCTCAGTTAAGTTTTAAAGCTGAGACAAAGAGAGAGAGAGAGAGAGAGGAAAGGAAAGATAGATAGAGATACAACTCCTGGGGAGGTGGGTGGGTTGTGAAGACTTATTCCTGCTGTTCCCAGAGATCACCTGTTACAGGTAAGTAACTGCTATCTCCAGGAACAAGCAGGAATGAGTCTTCACATATGGGGACTCCCAAGCTAAGATGCCTGGAGTCCCAGCATGTTATAGGTTGGAACATGCTATCCCGCACAACACCAGGCATCCTGAGGATGGAGGGTAGGAGTTGAAGAAAGAAAGGTGCTGTGGAACAGCTAACCTAGCATAGGACTGCAGACAAGGAGTCCATGTGCGGATGATAATTATCATCAATGATATTAAAAGAAATATTGCAATATGGACCTCCCCTAACAGGATTACACAGCGGTAAGGAGGTTCATGGGATCTACTGGGGAACCCAGTAGAGGAACCTCAAGGAGGACCTCACTGTGAAGTGGAGGCAATAAACCTGTTAGGAAAAAACAGTGGAGGTCAGAATCCTGAAAGGTAAGAGGGGACCCCGGTAATAACTGGGGTAGTACCAAAAATGGTGGGCCTTCAGCGGAAGGCTTTATGGTAAAAGCCGAACTCTTTTGGCGACAGAGTGGCTCACCCTTGGAAGCAAAAAGAGAAGGCCGACCGAATTGGACAAACAGGCACAGTTCCTTGTGGGAGGAAAAGGTATGGAAACCCCTTGTATCCCAAAAGAAAGGACAAACACCTGAGGCATTAGAGCCTGTGATTAGCTGAAGATCCGCAATGTCTCTCCTAACTGGAGACAGCTAGGAGAGATACTGGAACATGGAGAGCTTCAGAGGTACCTAAACCTTAAGGTTATGGTGGACGTTGTTAACTACCACAGAAGTGGTTGGGAGTGTAGAACCCCAAACATGCTGGATAGCATAGGTATGGGTAAAGCCCATCTGTCAGAATCATATAGCTATATGAGCCTCGACAGTCAGGTAGATAATGCAGAATTCATATCTACCCATGATAAATATATCGACAGATACATATACATACATATATATATATATATATATATACACATATACACATATACATATATAGCTAGATAGATAGATAGATATAGATATACGTATAAGAATATATCTATAGTGAGATATGAAAGGGTATAAAATACACACAAATGATAGACAGACATCTGTTAGATGTATACTATAGATGAATATACATATATGCCTCTATATGGGTGTCTGCAAGAAGCAGACAGAGATATGCCTACAGAACGGTATTCACATAGGAAATGTGGAGAGGAAAGATTCATCTAACAAGAAGGTGAAACCTACTTGAGAAGATATATAGAGAATCTATTCCCCCTGGTTATGGCTACAGGGATGCTAGATAGTGAAATAACCAGGACGGTTACGTGGAAAGCAGAGGATGAAAACAGTCTGCAGCCAGCAAGTCCCGAGTATTCCAGAACTCTAGCATGGTAAGTGAACAGAAGACGCATAAAAATGAGATACCATGCTGACCTGCTTAAGGGCAAAGAGGTATCATGCGTTCTTACCATGAGGACGAGCTGCAAGGAGAAAAGCATATTCCCGATTGGAAATAGTATGGACCAAAGCAGGGAACTGGCAACTCCTTAAGCTTTCACGTAAGAGAAGGCCTATGTGTCCTTTATATTGAAAAGGAGATAGTGAAAAAAGGGAGAACCTTTCTAGTCATGGGAGACATGACTGAAAACGCCTTTTCCAACCATCTAGGATAGCTGTTGGAGAAAAAAACCCCATGCTCTCTAGCAAGGGCCCATAGTGGAGAGCTTCTCTGTAGAATTGCAGAGAGCATGATGCAGGAGAATGAGGAGATAGAACTGGCTCCTGAAGAGCCAGTACCTATGTCAACTACGCTGCCAAACCCAGGGGAATGGAGATGGCAGAAAGAGAAGACAATCCAACAAGCTTGTAGTGAAAAAATTTCCAAGACAGATGACAGCACTGACTTGGAGCCACTACTAAGACCAGACAGAATGTTAGTGGAGGACAAATCTGGTTGCTGGTGGACAAGAACCAGTGGTCCAAACATTAAGGCTCCTGCATTGGCAGCTGCTTGCCAGACAGCAGAAAGAATGTTACTGTTTAAAAACAGAAAGAACAGGAGTAGAAAACTCTGGACATGTCTGATGAACTGCTTCAAAGCAAGATTGAAAAAGAGGAGTCAACTCAGAGAAGAGAACTCCGCACTGGAAAAGTAACAAAACTAGAGAGGATGAAGAAAAAGCCCTCCAGTGAAGCAATACCGCTCTTACAGAGGAAAAACCTGGTAAGAGGGTAAAGAGAATGGAGCTGAAGAAGACTTACAAAGTAGTAAGTCTATAGAAAGGAAAAAAAAGACATACTGGCACAGGAAACTATCATTTGATAGTGGTTAGACCTCTTTCCCTAGCAGGAAGAAGAGGAGAACCCTGTGACCTAGAAGCATGAACATCCTGACAGCTCAAAGAACATAGAAAGAATGGATGTCTTTTGGGAAGAGATCCATGTTTAGGATTTAGAATGACAGCAGTGGATTGCCTCTATTGAGAAGAAGCAACTGCAGATTCTAACCCCAAGAGTCACAAGCATCTGATGGAGATTGATCAGAAACCCTGTGGTTGCTGGGTTTGCTGAGCCTGGTGAGAGGTTGAATTCTGCAGACCAGGACGATGCTTCCCTTGTTTGGGAACATCTGTATGATGGGCAGATGATGCATAAAACCTTCTCCTACGGGAAGAAAGTTTGGCAGGACATTTCCTACCTACTGGGACAGAAGAAGGTATAGAACAGCCCCTAGGAACAGGTAAGTCAGTGGACAACTGAGTAACCTGACGTAAAGACTCCTTGTTGAAAAGATTGTCTCCAGTGCAAGGAGTATGTCCCAGTCTTTGCTGTGCCCATTTGTCCAAGTCTGAAGCTTGGAGCCAGGCTCTACGTCGTGCCCCTATAGTTATAGCAGAGGTCCTGCTAACAGACTCAAAAGAGTCTAGGGAAGCACGAGTAAGAAACCAAGAGATATTCTGAAGATGCTTGAGCAGTGAAGAATAGCCTGCACTCTTGGACTCTGGAAGGGAAGGAGTCAAAAGATGTAATTGCTTTCTGACCTCCTCCAGAGATAGACTCATATAAAAAATATATGAGAGAATTCTTGCAGAAAGCATAGATGTCTGGAAGGTTTGACGTCCAAAGGCAGCTAGTTTCTTAGACTAACGACCTGGCGGATAAGAAGAGTGCTTTTTCTTACTCTCTACCCGCCTCATTGCTTGATTCCACTACTATGGAATGATGAGGAAGTTGAGTCTTTTGAAACTCTGGAGAGGGGGGCACCTGATATAAGAGATCAGTTGCTCTGGAAGGTGGGGGTACCCTTAAAGGTGTTTCCCACATTCCTAGAAGGAGATCCTGCAAGGAATGATGCAAAGGAAGCATTATGTTCTCCTTTGCTTTGGTAGAAACAGAGCCTTGTGCAGGATCATGTCCTGGGATAGGAATGGCAAGAGATCTTGCTATATCCAGGAGGAAACTCTGAAAAGAGGGATCCCCAACAGGAATCTCCCTTGGACAGGTTAGATCTGAAGAACTAGCCTGAGCACCGACAGAGCTATCCAAATATATAGGAATAGAAGATCCTGCAAGGTGCAGTGTGGAATGCTTAAAGGATGGCCGCCGGTACTGGCTGTCAGAAGCAGCGACCGTCATTACCACATTGTCCATGCCAGGTATCGACTCAAAGCTTGGTATAGAAGGGAGCGATCCTGTTGAAAAAAGCATGGCAGGAGTTGGCCACGATGCTACTGTGGATACCGGTACTGATGCCAATACCGGTACCGATGTCGGAGTCGAGCCCGACAGAGACATCGGAGCAGTCATCGGTGACAGTTCAATCGGTACCGAGGTAACCGAAAACCTCCGGCCGCTATCCTCGGTACCGAGCCACCGGTATCGATCGGTGTCGGTACCAAAGCGTATTGGTACCCAGTCTTCCAGACTAGAGATAGATTCCAAACTCGGCATCGAGGGCAGAGAGCCTGATAAGCGAAGCATGGAAGGCACCGACCGTAAGGGTAATGAGGACATCGGTACCGACTTCGGTACCGTGTCTGATACCGGTGGATGAAGGTCAACCAGTGGCAACTCAATCGGCCTCGGGGGAAACGAGAGTTGCGGATCCGAATCATCGGAACCGAGCCTTCGGTACCGCCGAGAGCCGGTACCAAGGCGAGTCGGTACCCAGTCCTCCAGACTGGAGATCGATTCCAGACTCGGCATCGAAGGAAGCGAGGCTATCGATGCACGTCTGGAGGGTACCGACATCGGTGGTAGTATCAGTGCTGGTACCGATAATGGAAAGTCAGTCTGGAGGGTATCCACCGGTCCCCAAAGGCACCGAGGACGCCAGATGACCATCCCTGGTGAGGAGTGTTTCATCCAACACCAGTGCCGATGCCGGGCTATCGGTACTGCTCGAAGCGGATGCCACCACCGGACACGGCTCAGGTATGTTCTGTGAGGGGTGAACCCCAGGAACAACCTGAAACCCCTGAAAGGCTTTGGAGACCGAAGACTCCCGCCGGGGTTTTGAAGCCAGTGGGCCCTCGAGGGCAAGCCGGAGCCTTCTACATGCTGTGCATGAGACCTACCACTCGAGGGCTGGCTAGTCTTAACAGACTGTTTGTGGGTTACCTGATCCTGTGTAGAAGAAGGGGACGGTGCCCCGAAGTTGGAGGGAAACCGTGTATCGAGGGAACCTCAATGTTGAAGACCTCTTCTCACCAAACTGTTGTCAGGACCCAAGCAGGTTAGACATCGACTTCGAGGGTCTAAAAATAAAGTTGTACCACCACAGTTTGAACATTTCTTGGAGAAAGTGGCTGGCGGTTCCATGAAGGAAAAAGAAGAGGCCTAAAACGCCTAAGAAACCGTGGGACACTATTAAGAAAAAAATATCCCTTGAAAAAGGAAGATTTTACAAGAAAAGAAAAGAAAACACCGGCGGTACCAGTGGCGTCGGGAAAGACAGCCGCGACCACAAGAAAACTAAAGAAAAACAAGAATTTTCTGCGGTGACAGGAGGACGTCCTGCCGGCTCCGCGGAAAACGAAAACTGAGGAGAGGCAGTTGGGAAAGGCGGGAAGGCAGCACACAGGCGTGGTGGGATGCTTCCAAAAGCTCTTTGATTGGACGCTGGGAAGCGTTCCCGCGCAGACTCCGTCGGTACTGACGTACCCATATGTGAAGACTCATTCCTGCTTGTTCCTGGAGATTAAAAAGTACCTGTTAGTATACATGTAAACCGCATTGATTCTAAATAGCGCGGTATAAAAAAGAAATAAATAAAATAAAATAAATCATAGCATGATCGCGTTTGATTTAATTAGTGGAGGAGGGATGGTAAGGAAATCCACAGTACTACCTTTTAACTTTCGAAAGGGAGACTATGATAAAATGAGGAAAATAGTTAAGAAAAAGCTAAAAGGAGCAGTTGCAAAGGTTAAAAAAACTTACATCAAGCTTGGGTGTTGTTTAAAAATACTATCTTGGAAGCCCAGACCAGCTGTATTCCACGCTTTAAGAAAAAGTTGAAGGAAGTCCAAAAAACTGCCAGCATGGTTTAAAGGTGAGGTCAGAGAGGCTGATACCAAAAAAGCATTTTTCAGGAAATGGAAAAAAGAGCCAAATGAGGAAAACTGGAAACAGCACAAGCACTGGCAAGTTAAATGCAAGGCATTGATAAGGCAGGCAAAGGGAGAATTTGAGAAGAAGCTTGCTGCGGAAGCAAAAATGCGTAATAGACTTTTTCAAGTACATTCGTAGCAAAAAACCTGTGAGAGAGTCAGTTGGTCCATTTGATGATAGAGGGGTTAAAGGGGCACTAAGAGGCAACAAGGCAATATTGGAGAGACTGAACAAATTCTTTGCTTCGGCCTTTACTGAGGAAGATGTAGGGATGTTACCCATGACTGATGTGGTATTTAAAGGTGCGGAAGAATTGAAGGAAATATCGATACATCGGGAAGATGTATTACAACTATTTGATAAACTGAAGAGTAGCAAATCACCTGGACCGGATGATATACATCAAGGGTGTTGAAAGAACTGAAATATGAGATTGCAGACCTGCTATTAGTAATCTGTGAACTATCATTAAAATCATCTGTAATATCTGAAGATTGGAGGACGGCCAACGTAACACCAACTTTTAGAAAGGGTTCTAGGGGTGATCCGGAAAACTACAAATCGGTGAGCCTGACATCAGTACCGGGAAAATGGTTGAAACCATCATAAAGAAAAATATTGCTGAAGATGTAGATAGTCATGGTTTAATGGGAGACAGCCAACATGGCTTTAGACAAGGAAGATCTTGTCTTACTAATCTGTTATGGTTTTTTGAAGGTGTGAATAAAAAGGTAGGCAAAGGTGACTCGGTTGATATAGTGTATTTGGACTTTCAGAAAGCCTTTGACAAGGTCCCTCATCAGAGACCTTTGGCAAAACTAAAGAGTCATGGGATAGGAGGCAGTGTACTATTGTGGATCAGGAACTGGTTAAAAGATATAGTGGTGTACCCCAGGGATCTGTGCTGGGTCCGCTGTTTTTTGACATATTCATAAATGACCTGGAAAAAGGAATAATGAATGAGGTTACCAAATTTTCAGATGACACAAAACTATTTAAAGTTATTAAAACCCATGAGGATTGTGGAAAATTGCAAGAGGATCTTGATAAATTGGAAGACTGGGCATCAGAATAGCAGATTTAATGTGGACAAGTGCAATGTTATGCACCTAGGGAAGAACAACCCAAACTATAGTTACACGATGCAAGGTTCCACATTAGGAACCACCACCCAGGAAAAAGATTTAGGCGTCATTGTGGACAACATGCTGTTAAAACCCTCCGCCCAGCGTGCAGCGGCAGCCAAGAGAGCAAACAGAATGCTAGGTATCATAAGGAAAGGAATGGAAAATAAAACAAAGGATATTATGATGCCTCTGTATCGTTCCATGGTGCGACCGCACCTTGAATATTGTGTGCAATTCTGGTCGCCGTATCTTAAAAAGGATATAGTGTTATTAGAAAAGGTTCCGAGAAGAGCCACCAAAATGGTAAAGGGGATGGAAGGATTCCCCTATGAAGAAAGGCTAAAAAGGTTAGGGCTCTTTAACCTGGAAAAGAGACGGCTGAGGGGAGATATGATATAAGTCTATAAATTAATGAACTGGATGGAATGGGCAAACGTAGATCAATTGTTTACATTATCAGAATATAGAAAGACTAGGGGACATGCAATGAAGCTACAGGGTAAACTATTTAAGACAAATAAGAGAAAATATTTTTTCACTCAACGTGTAATCAAACTCTGGAGTTTGTTACCGGAGGATGTAGTAAAGGCTGTTATAGCTGGGTTTAAAAAGATTTTTTTGGGCAAGTTCCTGGAGGAAAGGTCCATAAACCGCTATTAAAAAGGAACCCAGGATATCAATGCTTGACCCAATACAAGCGTTGTGGAACCTGTGTTTTTGGGGAAACTGCTAGGTACATATGACCTAGATTGGCCACTGTTGGAAATAGGATGCTGGGCTTGATGGATGTTGGTCTGACCCAGTATGGCATATCTTATGTTCTTATGTTTCAAAGAGTGAGCAGGAAGCTGCAACGAGCTTATAGTCTGGGCATGTGTGGCACTCTAAGAAAATACTGATACGGCACTTTGGCCCACATCCAGGGGCAGCCGAGAATGATGCGGGACCAAGTGCGAAGACCCATTGCGGAGTCTTATTTGCATATATATTTGCATGACGGCGGCTACTGGACTTATTTTGTCAATGCTATGACCAGTTTAATGATAAAGAGGGAGACATAAAATGAGCAAATAAATCCTGGTAGCTGTGAATTCCAACCATGGTGCACAGATCAGATTAGACTGCGCCAGAGCTGGAAAAGCTCAGAAATCAGCTGTCCTGAATGAACCTGCTCTCAGTTGATCTCTGAAGTTAAGCAGGGTCAGGCCTGGCTAGTACCTGGATGGGTGACCACCTTGAAATATCAAGCTTTGTAAACTCATTACACAGAAGAAAGGCCTGGCAATTTACTTTGTCGATTTTGTCAAGAAAACCCAGGAGGTGTGTTGCCAGGAGTCAGCATTGGCTCGATAGCACACATTGCAATTTTGAAGCTATCAAGCCATAAGAGAAAATTTAAATGAGATGTTACCTTAAAGTTTCAGATTTCCTTGAATCTGAGCCAACAAAATATTTGAGATATAAGACCAGTCCAGCAGCATCAAAAACACAAAACTGCAAACTTTAAAGGCTATCCATATTACACCCTACTGATGGCTTCATATGGGAAACCCTGGCTTAGAAATGAGGTTCATTACGGTCATGGTATGCGCAAATCTAACACATTTGGAGAAACTGCCCTGAAACAAAAAGAAAAAGCAAGAACCACAGCACAGGACCTAGAGAGAAAAAAAATTACCATTCTATAACAGCACTAACTTTCAGTACTCCTACAACAAGGAGTCTACCTAGACAAGGACAGCACCACAAATAACCAGATTACTATACATCCTTATACAGAAGCTCCTTGCTAACAGAATATCTGGCCCCAGTCACACATTTAGAATATAGACTCTCACCAAGTACAAAATAAAGGACCAACAACTGAAAATAGAAATGTATAGACGAAAATTAAACTGAAACCCCAAGAAGCCAATCGCTGCATGCAGTGCAATACCAAAGAAATAGAAAGAGATGCATATAAAGACAGCATATTAATTACAAAATCTGAAATAATACAAATCACTAAATTGAAAATAAAATTTTCTGCCTTTGTCGTCTTGCCATTTTATTTTTCTAATTGAGCTGGTTCCAGTCTCTTTTCCATTTACTTGTGTATTTTCTCAGCGACTCCTTTCCATTTCTTCTCTTCCTTCTTGAAATGTTTGATGCTGATCTTTCCTCCACCCTCTCCCCCCAATTCTCTCCTCTGCATCTCTTTCTATTCATATCTAGAATTTACTTCTCATTCTCTTTTTCTCTCACATTTAGCCCTTAGTCTTCTGCTTTTTACCTCTCTCATCTATCAATCTCTGATTCTTACCCTGCTCTAGCCCTCCCATTGCTCTGTCTCTATCCTTCCCTTGCTTCCTATACCCTCAATACCTTTCATCCACTCCCTAGTTCCCTATTTCTACCCTCTATACTCACCCCTCAACCTTCATCTACCATCCTCTGCTTCACAATCACTTCATCGGTCCTGGCCCCTTCCCTGTCAATCATTACCTTCCTGGTCCCCAGCTCATTCTAATCTCTCACCCCGTACCCAACCTCCTATTACTCTCTTTCACCATAACACCAGCCACATTTCTTCACTCTCTCTATCCTCCTTCAGAGATCCAACCTTCACTATCCTAAATCCCTCCTGGTCCATATTACAGCTCACCCTGACTTCTATGTTCTCTTCCTATACATCCCTCCTTCTCTGAGCTCTCCTCTCTGGAATTCACTCATTCTCACGATCTCCGAGTCCGTAGTAGCTTTCTCTGATGATCTCATATTTGGGGACTTTAACTTTCACCTAGATTCACCATGCAGATCGCAAAATAGAATGTTCCTCTCTTTTCTAACTGATTTCTCTCATATCCAGCACATTGACTCATGTTGCTGGTCACATTTTTGATTTAATCTTATCCACACATGGGTTCCCCTGTTTTTTTTCGTCTGCCTCTACCCTTACCCTCCCCTGATCACTACTGTACCTTCTTTTATCTTCAGCTTCCCTCCCTCAGGTTCCTGGCCGTCCTAGACTCCTCTCTGCTTTCGGTACATTACCCCATCTACCCTAGAGACTTTCCCAGGCTCCGATTGTGTTCCTGGCAGATTTCAATTCACTTCCCATCCTCACACAAGTTCACCTATGGAATGATAACCTCCATGCTACACTTGATTCCCTCACCCCCTGTCATCCAAGAAAACCTCCACCTTCACTACATCGCCATTCATGGTTCCACCGGATCTGGCCCTTACATGTCACCAACTTCTCAGAACCGAATGCAGATGGCGCAGGCTTTGCACCACCCTCTTCCCAACTCATCTTTCACATACCTTCACTTGCTCTACAAGTCAATCATTGATGCGAAAAATTTTTACCTTGATAGCCAGATTGCCAACTCTGCAAACCGGCCTAAGAAACTTTACTCAATTGTTGGGAGATCATGAGAATGAAGCAGACTACCAACTGCTGATCACCTCGCCCAATACTTCTCAAAAATAATTGCTAATTTGCAGACCGATTTTCCCTCAATCGAGGACAGCATCTTGGAATCATCGCCCCTTAATTCTCCCTCCTCTGGTCCGACACTCTCCTATTCCTGGTCTGATTCAATACTATTACACTTGAGACCCCCTCAATAAAAATTCTTTCCTCAGTCAAAAAAAACCACCTTCTTTTCCAATCCTATTCCATCATCCTGGATTCCTCTAGACTCTCTGGCTCGCCCCTCGCGTCCTTTCCATCATGAACAACAGTTTGCTTTCTGGTATTGTTTCTACACCCTGGAAAACTGCCATTGTAAAGCCCATCTTAAAGAACCCCTCTCTAGATCAATCACTTCCCGTTCACTATTGCACCATCTCCAACCTACCCTTTTCTCTCCAAAGTGCTGAAAAGACTGTTTTTTTCTTCAACTCTCTACTTACCTTGAGGACTCAGACATTTTCCATCCAAGTCAAGCAGGCTTTCACCCCAGCCAGCTCCAGCTGCTCTCCCTACCCGGGATCGAGCCATCATCACTGCCGGAGGCGGGAACAGCCATTTTGCACGGCGGTCCAATCGGGACCCGTGCCTTGCCCATTTAAAAACAGCGCTATCGGGCGCACCCGCGCCTGGCGGGCCCGCGCCAGAGGGCCCTTTGGCGTGGCCCTTAGGCGCGGACCGTAAAGGCGAGACCAGGAAGTGGAAACCACCACTCAGCATCCTTGAACTCAGATACCACTGGTAATTTAAGACCAAGTACCTCAACAGTATGTTATATTTTCACTCATAACCTCTACACGAGCTCATTGCTGTATCATGCATATGTACTAGACCAGATTAGCCAATCTGCCAGCCATCAGCGCAGTTAGTGTTAGCACTCAGTGCAGAAAGGGTAACCCACCAAAGCAAGACGGGTTCAGGAAAGTTTCATTCTCTGAGTAACTATGTAAAGTAACTAAACCGATGGCATGTAAAGTGCTTTAATACCGACAGTTGTACCAGATTAGACCAGCCAGAAATGTCTTATTTGCTTCCTTTTCTTGTTAAGCTTCATTCTGTGTAGGTATATACTTAACTCATACATAATAGATGAATGTCTCCAGCAAAATTACTGTATGATACACTGAACCTGTTAGCCGATTGCACAACATACTAGTTAGGATCCAGTCAACTCTAGCTTGCCAGAAACCCCCTCGATCTGCCTACCGAAAAGCCTCCTACCCACAGAGTCAAAATGGAAGACTTGATCATCAGGTTAATGTGCCTTTTCCTACTTTTTGTAACCCTACCATCCAATATACTAGCCCTCACCACCTCACAAAATCACATCCCTATTGTACTACCTAGTGAGAGAAAATGGTCAGGTGACTCCTATTACAACCCACGTGAAGCAAACCTCCCGCACCGCAACCTCTTACTACATGTCCCATTACAACACAACTCGAAAACTAGACAAACTAAAAATTGCTACCCTAGTAGCCTGAAGTGTGCACTTATAAATGCCCGCTCACTTCGAAATAAGTGGCCAGTGATCACAGACATATTAATACACCACAAGCTAGACATTCTCATGGTCACCGAAACATGGCTCTCAGCAGAAGACATTATCCTCAACCAGCTTCTCCCACCTAACTTTACAGCATTCACCGGTCACAGACAAAACAAGAAAGGTGGAGGAGTACTCATCATCACCAAAGCTGACCTCCAGTTTAAAATGGATGAATCCAACAGTAATAACCATCTAGAAACGGTATCAATTTCAAACAACATATGCTCCATAAACTTGGTCTATAGATCACCGTCAGCGGATCCAGACGACCTAGCATCCATAATAAATCTGGCTTCCTTCACCCAGGGTCTAAATAAACCTAATTGGATTGTAGGAGATCTCAACCTACCATCATTGCATGCCACTCAAGCAACTGCATTCCTAGAAGCCCTAGATAGCCTAGGATACACGCAAATGGTGCAAGAATCTACCCACGAGAGAGGCAATATCCTTGACCTCATATTCGCGCCACAGCTAATTTTGGAGCAACCACAAAACATCGTACAATCGATAACTGCAGTCCCATGGACCAACCACAAACTCATCACCTTCCAGATGCCTGCCATTAACTGTTCACGCGGGACAAAAACGGATAAAAGCGGGCCTGCTAACTCAGCTACCAGAAGTTTTCACCCATTTAACAGAGAACGCATCCTCGCCGAAATGAGCACACTCTTTGATGACACCTCATTAAACCTAGATGGGTTGATCTCTTCCTGGAACAGTAAACTCAGTACAATCGCTATCCGCCCCCCAAGGAACAAGAACCCAAAGAAGAGAGCAACAGCCCCATGGTTCACAGCGGATTTAAAAACCTCACAAACTATTTTAAGAAGGCTAGAAAAACGTTGGAGAAAGTCACGCACCAGCAGTGACCAATCAGCCTACATCCAACACCTGGCGGAACATCGAAAAGCCATTGCAGATAAAATCAGACAACACCACACAGACACCCTGAAACGCTCATTGAATAAACCTCACGACTTGTTTAACTTAGTTAAAACGCTTGCCAAAGAACCTACCCCCGAGCTCCACAGCAGGATCCATCCACAGGACTATGCGACGTATATGTAATCCAAAATGTGCAAGACTAACAAAATATTAATACCGGACCCTCCTGATGAACAAGACCACCCAGCATCACTAACATCCTTCTCCACTCCCTCGAAGAAAACTATTGAGGATACCATCCTAGCTCTAAACACAACTACTGCGTACACAGATCCCTGCCCTGCACATTGGATAAAGGACCTGCGATGTGATATATCCCCAATTATAGCAAAAATCGTAGACCATTCCTTCTCTACTGGCTATTTCCCATCTACTCTCAAGCAGACCTCTGTTAGACCGCTGTTAAAGAACACCAAACTTGATCCGCAACAGGTAGAATCTTACAGGCCCATATCTAGCATACCTATGCTAGCAAAAATCATCGAGAAAATAGTGCACAGGCAATTACAGGATCACATAGACACCTCTGCCCCACTGGATCCGGCCCAACATGGATTCAGAGAGTCACATGGGGTAGAAACACTGCTCACAACCCTCTTCAACAACATAATCTCAGGTGTGGATAACATACGCCAGGGTTTCGCGCTTGTCTTTCTAGACATAGCAGCGGCTTTTGACTCAGTATACCACGAAATTCTTATCTACCGGCTAAGGGAAAAAGGCATCTGCGGAACAGCACTTGAATGGTGCAAATCTTACCTGTCCGATAGATGGCAACATGTCCGAGTCGACGGAGATACATCTGAACCATTCCAACAAAGCCAAGGTGTACCTCAAGGATCCTCCTTATCTGCACTGATGTTTAATATATACATTCAACCCATCTGCGACATCATCAGATCCTTTAATGTCAGTTACATGATATATGCAGATGATGTTCTATTATATATGCCAATATCACTGGATTGCCTAGACCTCACTCCGCTGACTAACTGCTTTGATACCATATCAGAGTGGCTGCTATCACAAAATCTGAGAATACAACACAAAAAGACGGAAGTCCTTTTCGTCTCGAGGAACACCAACTTCACCCCTCCTAGTTGTATTAACGTAAAGGATGCCCAACTCCAAGTGAAACATGCAATACGTTACCTTGGAGTAACGCTAGACCAACACCTTGACATGAAGAACCACATAGCCAATACAGTCAAAGCAATCTACTTTAAAATCAGATCCCTCAGACACCTACGCACACTACTTGAACCGGAAGACTTCCGGACCATTTATCAAGCTCTTATACTTCCCCACTTCGACTTCTCAAATTCCATACTACAAGGACTCCCCCAGTCCACCCTGAACCCCCTGCAGCTGGCCATGAACAGTGCAGCGAGAGTACTCCTTGGGGCATCCAGGAGAGACCACGTGACACCCCTTCTAAAACAGCTACACTGGCTCCCCATCCAAGCAAGGATTAGTTTCAAGACCTTGCTGCTAACGTTCAAAGCGGCTATGGGACTCACCTCTTCCTCCCTCTCCAACCTCATACAACCACTTGCACCAAACAGGCCGCGAAGAACAGCAGAATTGAACATGCTGGTCATCCCAAAAGAAACCACAAGATGCACCAGATCAACATCTAACAGAGCCTTCCGACTCTGCGCCCCAAATCTATGGAACACCTTACCAGCACAAATCAGAGCAATGACCAATTTGAGTCAGTTCAGAAAGGCGCTAAAACATTTCCTCTTCCTCAAATATCTCAATGACAGCTCCAATCACAACCATCAGATGAATAGCAGGAGTGGCCAAATGGATTGACCTTCGCAACAGGCCAACTTTACTCTGTAGATAACAAACAGTTCCATATACTGTTGGTAACACCTTGTATATAGTTAACCATGATATCCCTTAATAGATAAACCACCATTGTATTTAGTTTCCCCTATTTCGCCAAGTTATACCTCCTATTAAATGTAATGACCAGACATATGTAAACTGTCGGATGTTTTCTGTTTAATGTAAACCGCGCTGATGTCTAATAGTGCGGTATATAAGAATTGTTAATAAATAAATAAATAAAATAAACAGTCACAGCACTGCAACTCTCCTACTTTCTGTCTTAAATGAAATCTGTGAATCCTTGGATAAAGGCAATATCTCACTGGCCAGCTCATTTGACCTTTCTTCCGCCTTTGACTTGATAAATCACTGTATTCTTTCACGTCTCCAGGATATTGGGATATCTGGCGCAGTTTTTTCAATGGTTTTATTCCTTTCTGTCCGAGCACACTTATTCTGTCAGTTTTACTTCCTCCGTATCCTCCACTCTTCCCTTCTCCTGTGATGTAACTCAGGGGTTCAGTCCTTGCCCCTCTGTCTGTTCTAATTCAACAATCTGGCGTGTCTGCTTATTATGTTAATGACATTCTTCTACTATATCATACACACCCTACTGCCCCTAATCTCTCCATCCATGCCAAACAAATCTGATTTGAGTTCTTTGACTGGGTGACCAGAGAACTAGATCAGGAGTATGCGATGGATGTTATCTACCTGGATTTCAGCAAAGCCTTTGATACTGTTCCTCATAAGAGGCTTATCAATAAACTCAGTAGTTTAGGGATGGGTCCCAGGGTGGTAAACTGGATCAGAAATTGGTTGACTGACAGACGACAGAAGGTGATGGTAAATGGAGTTCACTCTAATGAAAGGAAGGTGATTAGCAGGGTGCCCCAGGATTCGGTCCTGGGCTCGGCACTGTTCAATGTATTTGTGAGTGATATTGCTGAAAGACTGAATGGAAGAGTCTGTCTTTTTGCAGATAACACAAAAATTTGCAACAGAGTGGACTCCCCCAAGGGAGTGGTTAACATGAGGAAAGATCTACAAAAGCTGGAAGAATGGTCTAATGCTTGGCAATTAAGATTTAATGCAAAGAAGTGCAGTGTCATGCACTTGGGTAGCAGAAATCCAAGGGAAATGTATGTGATAGGGGGCAAGAGGTTGGTGTGCACGGATCAGGAGAAAGACCTTGGTGTGATTATTTCTGAAGATCTCAAAGTGGCAAAACAGTGCGACAAGGCGGTGGCAAAAGCCAGGAGGATGTTGGGCTGCATACAAAAAGGAATTACCAGCAGAAAGGAAGAGGTACTAATGCCACTGTGTAAGTCACTGGTGAGGTCTCACTTGGAATACTGTGTTCAGTTTTGGAGACCATATCTTGCAAAGGATGTAAAAAGATTGGAAGCTGTTCAGAGGAAGGTGACCAAAATGATTTGGAACCTGTGTCGGAAGCCTTAGGAGAAGAGACTTGAAAACCTAAATATGTACACTTTGGAGGAGAGGAAGGATAGGGGAGATATGATTCAGACCTTTAAATACTAATGAACAAACAAACCTCTTCCAAAGACAGGGAAGCTGTAAAACTAGAGGGCATAACATGAAACTACAAGGTGGTAAATTGAAAAGCAATGCAGGAAATACTTTTTCACTGAAAGGGTGGTGGATGCTTGGAATGCCCTCCCGATGGAAGTGGTGGGGGCAAACACAGTGACGGAATTCAAAATGGCGTGGGGCAAACAGAGTGGATCCCTTTGCAGCAACAGGATAGAATCAAAATAAACTGGACCGTCTAATTGCTCAATGGGTGGGGGTGTCCTGCATGGAACGGTGGGTTCACCCCTAAACAAAGACATGGGGAGGGGTGGCCTGCACAGATTGGCGGGTGCACCTGCTCCTGCCATCTTGCTGGGCAGACTAGATGGACCATACTGGTCTTTATCTGCCGTCATTTACCATGTTACTATGTCACTATGTTAACAGTTGTCTCTCATGGGTTGCACAATGGCTACATCTCAATCACCTTAAATGCAAACACAACTAAAACCTCAGTCACATGGTTCACTGGTTCCTCTCCTGTCCTTTCTGTCACTCCTTTTCTTGGTGACATTGCTCTCTCTCTGCAGTCTTCTTTTAGGTACTTAGGGGTCACCTCAGATTCTGCTCTCACTTTCCATGATCACATTAGTTCGGTGGTCAAGCAATCCTTTTTCACCCTTCATCATCTTCGGTCTATTCGTCCATTTCTTTCTGTCTCTTATTTTACCACACTTATCTCTTTCATTCTATTACATCTTGATTACTGTAATGTATATGCCGGTCTTCCCCAGTCTCAGCTTCGTTGCCTTCAAACTGCTAAAAGCAGCATTTTGGTTTACTAGCACACTCCTCTAAATTCGATCATCTCACTCCGCTATTTCTTCACTTTCACTGGTTGCCTATCACACATTGCATTCAGTTTAAAAGTATTATTCTGGTCCATAAAACTTTGCATTTGGGTACTCCTTCCTATCTTTCCTCATCTATCACCCCCCATGCACCACTCCTCCTCTGGTTCATGGTAATCTTCTATATCTACACGGAACAGCAGGTGCACCTACTCTTGCCAACTTGCTGGGCAGACTAGATGGACCATACTGGTCTTTATCTGCCATCATCTACTATTTTACCATGTTACCCTGTTTCATGTGCACATTATGAGTCAATTAGACATTCTGTTTTCCTTGGCCCCAGTCTGTGGAACACTCTTCCCCCAGATCTCATTCTTGAATTGACCTACACTAAATTTAAATCCCTCCTTAAAACATATCTATTCCGGCTAGCCTTTGACCTCAATCTGTAATGACAGTTTCCTGCACACATTCCCTCCTGTGTGATACTCCCTCCACTTTACCCTGCCCACCTTTTGTTCCGTTATGTAAAATGTGTGTCATCACCTGTTCCTCTCTTTTCAGTTTTACGCTGGCGTTCCTTTTTCTTTTGATTTTTAATCATGGAGCCTTATCCTCCTATATTTTTATTATTGTAAACCACACTGCTGACCTGAAGGGCGGTATTGAAAATTTTAAACAAACCATAAACCCTTTTCGCATCTCTCACCCTCTCTCTAGTCCTCTAGATCGTTCACATCAGGTCTCAACCTTCCCCATCTTTCTTCCCTATTCTTTTACCCTCACCCCACAACCACCCTTATATCTATCAATTATTAAATGCTGCCTTCTACAAATTCCTATTCAATCTCTTAATTCCCCATTGCCTCCCTTCTAAGTTTCCTTGCACTGCCTCCCACTCCCAGTCCGTGTGTGCTGTAATCTACAATTATCTTCACATTCTTCTTTTGCATTCTCTCCCACCCAAGTCCCTGAATCTTTGTTCTTTTTCTTTCCCTTGCCTTCCTTACTTCCAGAGTCCTGCAGTTCCTTTATGGTCCCATCTTTTCTCTGCTCTCACCCAGCCGTCTGCATATCCCTTCCCAAGTAACTACCTTTTGCCACGTCAAATATCGCAACACTTGTTTCAGCTTTGATTCTTGGTCTGATGATTCCTCAAGCTGAGCCAAGGCACAGGATCTGGACAGTGTAAGTGTGACTTAGGAGCCTCTCAGGCCTGTAGTCTTCTGCCTACAAGTCAACTGTGCTGCTGTGGGGAAGCGCTTGTGAGCCTGCATTAAGATGGCTGGCTTTTCTTAAAGCTCCATGCCGGGTTCCTTTCCCCTTCTCTAAATCAACAGACAATGAGCACCCTTATGTTCAGAGCAGACATGTGGCGGGTGCAGCTGTCTATAGACACCCAAATTCGCTGCTTTTTCTATATTTAGCGCCATTTCCATGCCTCCTCACCTGCAGTTATGAGAGGTTTTGCTGCGGCTGATGTCTCCGCTCGCCATCCTGACATGATTCTGATGATCACTCTACATCTGCTCGACTACGAGATGAGCCGCCAGCCCGAATCTGTTTAAACTGATGCTCTTGTGACCTCGATCTGCAAGCTTTCATATCCCGAAGACAAGGTATGAAGTGAAGGGGAAAGTGAGAGAGTCTGCTCTATGCAGTAAGTTTTCCTGCCTTGTTCGGAACCAAACTTACCACTCGGAGCGTTGTCAAATCTTACCGTGGAGGCAAATCAGAGTCAGGGCTTCCTTCGGCTGGGATTGAGGGTCCTTCCTGCTGCCTTTGAGGGGATTCAGTGGGTGGCCATTACCTCATGCAGCTGGAACGCTAATTTGGAACGCAGCAGTGTCCTTCAAAGGTGGGAATAGTGGGACTTCCGGGGTTAATCGCTTCAACCCTCTCAGTTCTCTCCAATGACTCCCTTAAAGGATCCTGTGCCAAAGCTCAGCTTTCATGCTGCAACTTCTCTGGAGTACCCTTTTCCTCCTTGGGAAGAACAACTCTGTGCTAATGAACTTTTGCTCTTCATGTTACAGTCTTGACATCCTTCCAGGATACCGCAGAGATAGAAGCGGAGTTAAGAGCTCCATCTAGTGATCAATATTGGACATTTCTTTCGCAGTTAAGATTATACATGCAGTAATAAGCTGGCTCCTTTTTCAGCAACTTTAACCAACTTTTCCTAAAGGCATTGGAAGGGTCGGGAATCTTGGAATATTCTGAGGGGGGACTACCTTTATTAGATTCTGAAAAAGGGAACTTCTTTTCTGCTCCCCAGTGACATCAGTAGAAGCCAATACTGAGGTCCATTTGAATTACCTCAGCCCTGACCGAGATGTCTTCCAAAAATAATTATGCCTCCATGTTATCAAAGTTCTCGCAGAAAAGATACTGCTGGGACCAGCCATACTGCAGGTGCACAAGCGGCACCATCTAGCTCCCTGGAAATGCATGCAGATACAGCTGCAGTAGAGCAACCTGCGTCTAAAGCTGATCTGATGAAGTATCACAGGAACTCCGCTCCTTTAGACTGGAATTCTCCAAAGCAATCTCTGATCTTCGGTTTAAAATCCTTAGATAATCAGGTGACTCAAAACTAAATTAATATAGGAGAACAAATTGATGCAACTATTGTGTTCCAATCTAAATCCACAAACTGGAACAACTTACCACGGATTTGAAGGAACATAATGATGAGCTGGAAGACAGGCAAAGATATAACCTAAGGATTTACACAGTGCCGGAGTCCACTAATCCCAATGGCAACATTATGAAGCTAGTAGAAGAAATTTATGCCTCATGTGTCCCTGACAGATCCGGTCCGGTTAAATTAGAAAGGGCACACAGAAGTGGAAGCTCCAGAGTGTGGAGGTGACACGCAAACTCGCCCCATTGTGGTCTGTTTTCGGTATTATGACGACAAGGCAACACTCCTGCGAGCTATCCGCGACAAGCAATCAATAACTTTCCGGGATTGGGAGTTTCAAATTTATCAAGACCTATCCGCTTTTACATTACAGCGGAGGCATAGCTCAAACCGCTCACTCAGATCTTGCAGAAGAAAGCAATCGGATACCGGTGGAGTTTTTCCTTCGCGCTAGTATTTCAATGGAACAATACTCTACAGAAGATCTCTGATATATCCACGTGCATAGACTTTCTAAACCATATTCAGTATGAGAGCGGCCAAACTCTGCGACAACATGCAGTGCAACCCGAATGGGAGGTATCAACCCTTAAGCAACGGAAAATTCCATGGTCACGCTGACAGTCGAAAGCAGAACTGGATGACACAGTAGGCAAAGCAATGGATACTACAGCGCCACCATAATGGACTATGTAGTTATTATTTCTGCAATTTTCTCTTTTTCTGCTTTTGATGTACCGTTACTGTGCTTTATATTGCATGTCTCCCATTATGGTAGATGGTATTCTAACTGATGCTGTTTACTGGTTAGGCTATTAGGCCAGGGGATGGGAGGGAAGAGAGCTGTTTTGGGGGCTGTTCTAGAGGTAGGGAATGATCTGATAATACTTTGGACCTGGGGAAGCAGTACAGAGATATATTTTATACTTCAGCAAGCAGGGGATTTTTGCAAGAAAGGGGAGGGGTGGATTGGTGAGTTTCTATAGGACAAATGCTTAAACTCATCTCATGGAACATTAGAGGGCTCCATCACCCCATTAAAAGACATAGGGTTCTTGATCAAGTACTCAGAGAACGAGCAGATATTGTGTTTCTTCAAGAAATGCATTTCACACCTGGGGCACATTCGCACCTAATATCTCAAAGTTCCCGCAAGTATTTTCTTCTAACTTCACCTCCCACAAGCAGGGCGCAACTATACTGATCTCACAGAGATGTCTTTTTCTACTTTCTGATCAATACTCAGATCCTTTTGGCCGCTTCCTCATCGTATCTGGTGCGATACATGACACACCAAATCCACTGGTTGATGTCTACATTCCACCCAAAGAAATAACTAGCTCATTGAAAGACCTGCTTGAAGCGCTTAGAGCTCATAATGCGGGAGAAATACTGTTAGGGGGTGACTTTAATAGTGTACTCTCGGATTTGGATAGGTCAGGTTCGAGGGGGGGCTCAATGGGGGGATCCCAGCCTTTGTTTCCGAAAGAGTTAGATGATGTATGAAGGGTTTTGCACCTCGAGGAAAGGGATTATACTTTCCTTTCCCCGGTACCTCATTCCCATTCTCGAATTATTTGGCTTGTATCCAGATCATTGCTTTCCCAAATCCCACACGTCCACATTGGAGTCATAGGGCCTTCTGACCATCACTTAGTAGTCTTGGAATGGATGATTAGTGACACATAGACGCCCCCCCTAAGTCCTGGACGCTGCATTGTTATTTACTGAAAAATAAGGAATTCATTGGACAACTAAGAAATAGTTGGAAAGAGTATCTGCAGTTTAATGATGAAGTAGGTACTCCAAGTTTTCTTCTTTGGGAAGCGGGGAAAGATGTGTTGAGACATTCATTTCCTTATCGAAGGCATTTAAACATAAGGCCATTGCAAAGCAGGATGAGTTGCGACAACAGATCTCTAACATCATGTCCCTTCCTATATTTCTCCTCCAGTAAAGTGTGGCATCGTCTGACAGCCTTACATGGTGAACTAGCGACGCCGGAAACAGAAGAGATAGAATCTCAACTACAATGCACACATCGTAATTTCTATGAGCAAGGGAATAAAGCGGGTAAGCTACTTCTATGGCAGCTGAAATGTCAGTGTTTACATCAAAGCGTTTTTGCTATTATGGATGAGGGGGGCGGAGGCATAGAAAGTCTGTAGACACTGCACAGTATTTTGCATGCTTCTACGAAACTCTATACGCATCTCAGCTTTCTGTGGATAATCAGAGTATTCATAATTGGTCCTGGAGGCAGATTTACCTCAAGTGTCGACAGAAATACAAGAAGCATTAGAACACCCAATTACGCTGGCGGAGGTGCAGGTGGCTATTCATAAAAACATAAGATAAGAATATAAGATATGCCATACTGGGTCAGACCAAGGTCCATCAAATCCAGTATCCTGCTTCCAACAGCGGCCAATCTAGGTCATACGTACCTAGCAGTTTCCCCAAAAGACACAGGTTCCACAATGCTTGTACTAGGTCAAGCATTGATATCCTGGGTTCCCTTCTTAATAATGCTTTATGGACCTTTCCTCCAGGAACTTGTCCAAACCTTTTTTAAACCCAGCTACACTAACAGCCTTTACTATATCCTCTGGTAACAAATTACAGAGTTTGTTTACACGCTGAGTGAAAAAATATTTTCTTTTATTAGTCTTAAATAGTTTATCCTGTAGCTTCATTGCATGTCCCCTAGTCTTTCTATATTCTGATAAGGTAAACAATTGATCTACGTTTACCCGTTCCACTCCGTTCATTAATTTATAGACTTCTATCTTATCTCCCCTCAGCCGTCTCTTTTCCAGGTTAAAGAGCCCTAACCTTTTTAGCCTTTCTTCATAGGAGTATCCTTCCATCCCTTTTACCATTTTGGTGGCTCTTCTCTGAACCTTTTCTAAAATTGCTATATCCTTTTTAAGATACGGCAACCAGAATTGCACACAATAGTCAAGGTGCGGTCTCACCATGGAACGATATAGAGGCATTATAATATCTTTTGTTTTATTTTCCATTCCTTTCCTTATGATACCTAGCATTCTATTTGCTCTCTTGGCCGCCGCTGCACACTGGGCCGAAGGTTTTAACATGTTATCTACAATGACGCCTAAATCTTTTTCCTGGGTGGTGGTTCCTAATGTGGAATCTTGCATCGTGTAACCATAGTTTGGGTTGTTCTTCCCTAGGTGCACAACTTTGCACTTCTCCACATTAAATTTCATCTGCCATTTTGATGCCCAGTCTTCCAATTTATCAAGATCCTCTTGCAATTTTCCACAATCCTCTTGGGCTTTAACAACTTTAAATAGTTTTGTGTCATCTGCAAATTTGATAACCTCACTCGTTATTCCACTTTCCAGGTCATTTATGAATATGTCAAAAAGAAGCGGACCCAGCACAGATCCCTGGGGTACACCACTATTCACCTTTCTCCATTGGGAAAATTGGCCATTTAGCCCTACCCTCTGCTTTCTATCTTTTAACCAGTTCCTGATCCACAATAGTACACTGCCTCCTATCCCATGACTCTTTAGTTTTGCCAAAAGTCTCTCATGAGGGACCTTATCAAAGGCTTTCTGAAAGTCCAGATACACAATATCAACAGACTCACCTTTGTCCACCTGATTATTCACTCCTTCAAAAAAACATAACAGATTAGTAAGACAAGATCTTCCTTGTCTAAAACCATGTTGGCTGTCTCCCATTAGGTTGTGACTATCTACATGCTGAGTAATTTTATTCTTTATGATGATTTCTACCAGTTTTCCCGGTACTGATGTCAGGCTCACCGGTCTGTAGTTTCCCGGATCACCCCTGGAACACTTTTTAAAAACTGGTGTTACATTGGCAATCCTCCAATCTTCAGGTATTAGAGATTATTTTAATGATGGTTCACAGATTACTAATAGCAGGTCTGCAATCTCGTATTTCAGTTCTTTCAACACCCTTGGATGTATACCATCCGGCCCAGGTGATTTTCTACTCTTCAGCTTATCTAATAGTTGTAATACATCTTCCTGATGTATCGATATTTCCTTCAATTCTTCTGCACCTTTAAATACCACTTCAGTCATGGGTAACATCCCTACATCTTCCTCAGTAAAGACTGAAGCAAAGAATTCATTCAGTCTCTCCGCTATCGCCTTGTCGCCTCTTAGTGCTCCTTTAACCCCTTTATCATCTAATGGACCAACTGACTCTCACAGGTTTTTTGCTACAAATGCACTTGAAAAGGTCTTTACTTCGCGTTTTTGCTTCTGCAGCAAGCTTCTTCTCAAATTCTCCCTTTGCCTGCCTTATCAATGCCTTGCATTTGACTTGCCAGTGCTTGTACCGTTTCCAGGTTTCGTCGTTTGGCTCTTTTTTTCCATTTCCTGAAAGATGCTTTTTTGGCAACAGCCTCTCTGACCTCACCTTTAAACCATGCTGGCAGTTTTTTGGACTTCCTTCCACTTTTCTTAAAGATTTCAATATCATCTTACCTCAAGGTGCCCTCCCGGACTCTATGTACCAAGCTTCAATCTTAGTGATCCCTAAGGAGGGCAAAGATTCTTTGATGTGTAGCAGTCATAGACCGATCTCACTAGTGAATTTAGATTATAAGATCTTTACCAAGATTCTTTTGATGCGCCTCGAATCTAAAATCCAGGAAGTCATATACACAGACTAAAACAGGTTTATAAAGGGCATTTTTGGCTTTAAAAATGTACGTAGGTAATAGATGTGCTATTTAGTCTGCAGCAAAAAGTGTGACGATTTGCTGTCCTATCCCAGGATGCCGAAAAGGTCTTAAAATATGCCTTATCCATTGGGATCCCTTTGGGAAACCAGTATCATGTAATCTCTCTCTATGCAGACGACACTTTGATTTTCCTTCGGAATCCAGATGTTTCACTGCCCATAATTGTTGACATATTGCATACCTTTTCTCACTTGTCGGGATTCAAGGTGAACTTTCAAAAGTCCATCCTGTTACCATGTCGATCCGCTTCCGACAGTAGAGGGAGGTTGGACTCCAATGGCTTTCTAATAGTGTCACAGTTTCGCTATCTGGGAGACATGATTCCCCAGCAACTGGAAGATTGATATGTTACGAATTACCAACCTCTGCTGACTGCCCTCAAGGAAGACGTTCACAGATGGCTACCCTCTTTCAGTTTCACGGTTGGGAAGAGTTTACGTGATAAAGATGCTTTTCTTACCGAAACTGTTGTTTCTGTTCCAACAACTTCCTATTACTGTCCCCTGATTTTTTTTTTACGAAACTGCGTCAGCTACTTACAAAATTTATCTGGCAAAGTCACGGACTGAGGCTCAGTTGACAAACAATGACTCACCCTAAGATGCTGAGAGGTATTGGGCTCCCAGACTTTGATCTGTATCACGAATGTTCCTGTCTACGCATTATTCACTTTAGGTCAAATAATACTGCCTCACCTTGGAAGGCTATAGAACGGACTGGATCGTGCCAGTACCATTGTTGGTCGCTTTGCCCAAGATTGGAGGGACACTCAGACCATTATACAACACACCTTCCTGGTCCCAGTGTGGAGAGCATGGAGAAAGGTATGTAAGAGATATTTGCTGTACCCCATTCTGTCTTCTTATACGCCACTCGGGACTTTGCCCTTCGTTAGGGACCTTGGAGGTCCCTTTCAAGTGCTCGGAGCAAGGGTGGGCTTATTATCTCTTTATGATCACTCGACTTTCCTATCTAAGCAATGGTTGGAACAACTGCTTGGAGCCTCCCTTTCTGATTTTCAGTATTACCAATTTAAACACTGTTTCAGGGGGCAACCGATCATAACCGCAGGAACACAACCAACTAAACCCTGGGAGCATATACTCTTTGATAGTTCCCGTCCTAGGGCTATTATGGCTCGTTTCTACAAAGCTTTATCTACAGATTTACCGTCTTCCTCATCGGTGTCTAGTTTCCGTAGAAATTGGGAGCGGAATCTTCCAGGCAAACTGGATGACATCTGATTGAAAACCTTTCACTACTCGCATAACCAGTGACAATGAGATGGAACACTTAACACCCAATTGCGGATCTTATTTCGTATGTCTATCACTCCTGAGGATCTATATCGATGGGGCCGAGCCGATGATTTTTTTGTGTTGGCGATTAAGCGGCAGGCGTGGAACTTTTAAACACATGTGGTGGGAGTGTCAGAAGGTACAGGAGTTCTGGACCGCAGTCGATTCTCAGATTACGAGAACTATTGGGGTTGACTTCCCCTGTGAGCTAGACTCCTGTGTCTTGGGACACCTCCCCCCAAGGAGATCCTTTCTCCCGATGTTGCTATACTGATAAATTGCTTACTGCTAGCAGCCCGTTCAGTGATAAGCCAGTACTGGAAAAGATCCTGTGCTCCTTCTTTAAAAGAGTGGCTGGTGAAAGTATGGGATGTTTATAAGATGGAAAAATTAACAGCTGATTTAAGGGGACAACCCAATAAAGTGGAACGCCTTTGGGCACAGTTCCTTCCTATTGGCTAAGCGAGAAATAGTTCTGCAGGCTTTTCCATCTAATGTCCATATGGGAGACTCTGCTGGCTACTCCAGGCCACTCCTGCATTGGGGGGACATCCACGCTGGCCTCCTCCTTGCTGGAATTTAGACTTGGGGTGAGCTGCCCCAACACCACATTGAGATCCCATTCAGTCGCCGGAAGACAGACCGGGGGCTTAGACAGGATAGGCCCTTTAGGAACCAGGACACCACTGGATGAGCTGAAAGGGGCTTCCCGTCCACCTGATGGTACTTCGCCGCCACGGCACTGAGATGCACTCTGACGGAGTTGGACTTGAGCCCCGTCCTGGAGGTGGAGAAGGTATTACAACACCACAACCACCAGGCAAGAAAAGGGGTCTACCCCCCGCTTAGCGCACCAAAGTGCAAACCTGCGCCACTTAAAAGCATAAGTCCGCCTGGTAGACACTTTGCGTGAGGCCAGAAAAACATCCTTCACATCCGTCAGGAGGAAGAGCAGGGCTAGTGTCATCCTCTCAGCCTTGAGCAGAAGCGGGGCGACTGATGATTGTCCAAGCTGGCAAACAGGTCCATCACCGGTTCCCCCCAGGTCTGGAAAAGCCTGCTGGCCACTTCCGGGTCCAGTTGCCTCTCGTGCAACTGGAGCATACTGCTGAGTCTGTCAGTCAGTCAGGGCTTTCTCACAGAGGGTGCGGGACCCCATGCCCCCCTGTTTGTTCACATAGAACATGGCAACCTGGTTGTCCGTCTGCACCAGTACAGACCTGTGGCCCAGGCACTGCTGAAATGCCTTCAGAGCGAGATGGATTGCACGCAGTTCCAACAGATTGATCTGCTGAGCACTCACGTCTGGGGACCAAACGTCCTGGTGTGGTATCCCTGGCAATGGGCTCATCGGCCCAGCAGGGAGGCATCTGTGGTAAGGACCCTCGAGTGATGAGGGGCCTGAAAGGGCATTCCCGCCTCCAAGTGATGGGGCGAGAGCCACCAGGTCAGGGACTGCACCAGGAGCCTGGTCACTCTGACTCTGTCCTGGAGATGTCCCGTGGCCTGGGACCACTGGTCCCTGAGGCACCACTGTGCAATTTGCATGTGGAGGCGGGCATCTGGAGTGATATGGACAGTGGAGGCCATGTGCCTGAGGAGGCACAGCAGAAGCCTTGCTGGCACTGAGGGACGGTGCTGTATGTCTTTGGCTAGCACCATGAACCTGCCTGCCCTGTCTGCAGGCAGGAAGGCCTTCAACTGAAGGGTGTTGATCCTTGCCCCAATGAATTCCAGCTCTTGTGCCAGGCAAAGGCTGGACTTGGGGTAGTTGATAACGAAACCCAAGTGTTGAAGGAACTGCGTGGTGCGTTTCATGGCCTGCTGCACCTTGGGGACTGTAGTGCCCCTGATGAGCCAGTCGTAAAGATAGGGGGAAAACAAAGATCCCCTGAAGCCTGAGAAAGGCGGCGACCACCGCCAGGCACTTTGTCAATACCCTGAGGGCCAAGGCTAGGCCAAAGGAAAGCACCCCGTATTGGAAATGATTGCCCCCTACCACGAAGCATAGATATTGCCTGTGGATGGGATGGATTAGGATGTGCATATAGGCATCCTTTAAATCTAACCTGGTGGAGGTAAGGCAGCAATGTTCCAAGGGAGAGCATCTTGAACTTCTCCCTCACCAGGAATTTGTTGGTTGCGCATGTCGAGGATGGGCCTTAGGCCCCCTGTCCTCTTTGGCACGAGGAAGTACCTGGAGTAGAACCCCTTGCCCTTGAGGTGGTGGGGCACCGGTTCCACCGCTTGGTCCTCGAGAAGACCTGCCAACTCCTTCAGATAGGCTCTCCTGGGAAATAGTGTGGAGGCAGTTGGGCTAGATGGAGGAGGTAACCCTCCCTGATCACCTGTAATGCCCAGGAATCAGTGGTGATAGCTCCCCACCTGTGGGTATACAGGGTGAGCTGACCTCCAGTGGGCTGCCAAGCTCCGGTTGGGAGAGGGGCCATGCTGCAAGAGTCAAAGGCTCCCTCCAGGCTGGGCCTGGGCCTCGGGAGCCTTCTGCTTACACGGGCCATGCCCCTGGGCCTGCTGCCCTTGCTGGGGAGCCGGGGAGGCATGGTAGGGGGGAAGTTTCGGTAAGCAGTGGACTTCGAGTAAAAGGGCTTTTTACCTGAGCCCTTCTTTCAGGAAGGGGCAGAGATCTTCTAGAAAGCCTAGTCCTTGTCATGAACTTGGTCTCCAGCTTGGCGGCCTTGTCGGTCATGGGTTTGCCAGAGGTTCTCCCCTCGACATAGGACATCGACCAACTTGTCCTGTACCCATTGTTCGAGGTCCAATGACTGTAGCCAAGCTTGGTGGCATGCAAAGTTGCCAGTCGTGGCTACCCAGGCCGCCGACTCAAACCCATTGTAGGTCGCCCGAGACATGAACTTAGAACATTCACGGACAGCTTTGGACAGGCCCTTGAAGCGCTGCAAAGGTTCCTCGGAGAGACCAGCCAAGAACCCGGCGAGCTCCTTCGCCAAGTCTCTCAGGTATATGCCCATGTAAAACTGGTAAGCCTGGATCCAACAATTCAGCATCGCGCCCTGCTAACACTTCCTGCCGAGAGCATCCAAGATGCAGGCCGCCCCTGCCGGGGGGCACCAAGGAGTGCATCTTCTGACTCTTCAGTCGACGCATGGCCGACTCCACAACCATGGAGTTGTGTGGCAGTTGTGATTTTTGAAACCCAGGGCTTCAGCGGACCCGATTCATCGAGTCGAGTTGCTTGCTGGTCACCGAAGTCGACGCTGGTGTCTCCCACATGCGAAGCATACATCGTTCCAGGATAGAAGGGATGGGAACTGTGAGGGACTCCCAAGGGGAGCAAAGTACTGGAGGATCTCAAGCTCGTCAGCTCGAGGATCCTCCTCGGACTCCGCCGGGAAAGCCAAGACCTTTGACATATCCCGAATGAAGTCCAGAAATCCCATATCCTCCGATGGGGACCTTCTCCGAGTTCAGATATCAGGGAATTGGACGGGACATCTCGATGACGATGAGTGTCCGGGGGACTCCTCGTCCTCTGTCACCCAGGCGGAGGCTTTCGAGGAGGACTCGTGGAGCTCTTCGGGTCTAAGGGGCCTGGCGCCATCCGCCCCGACGCTGGCACTCGCCGGTGACGACCTCTGTCCCAATGAGCGGAATGCTGAGCGCGACCTCAGGCGAGGATCGGCTCGGACTCCGGGGTCGACTTCAATGTCAAACACCCGGTGGTTCGGGCGGAGGAACCAGACATTAGCACCTGCTGCTGCTTCAAGAAGGCAGTGACACTGCGCTCCAATTACGCCATCCTGGATGCTAGTTCAGGAAGCTCCACAGCCCTCTGCTCGGGCACCAACAAACTTGGACCCGAAGCCAGTTCCCCCGGAGGGAAGTTCTCGACTAGGACAGTATCTACTTGCCAAGGCCGATCCGTGACCAAGTCCTTTCAAGGAACTTTGGCTGGGCGCTCCTTCTCCGACGTCTCGAGCTGACATTCACTCAGGGCTCAATAACCAGCCCCGCAAGGAACCCGGACATTCAGAGCCGTCTTCGAGGGTTTCTTCCTTCTTTTCGATTCCCTCGAGAGAGACCCCCTCTCAGAGGAACCCCAAAAACGCTCTGGTTCGGAGGGATCCTCCCGAGGCGTGGAGGCCTCAGACGAGGTCCTGGCACTCAGAGGCATGGGGGAATCAGGAAAAATTTTATCATGCTGCTGCTGGCGGCTCCTCAAGGCCATAGAGGACATCTTTTTGCACAGGCCACAGACCGCTGTGCCGTGGTACAGGCCGAGGCATCGGAGGAAGCAGTCTTGCGTATCGGTGAGGGGACATGATCTTCCCACACCAACTGCACTTTTTAAACCCATTGGTAGCCATGGGGGGGAATAAGAACCCCAGCGAGGTTGAAGACCCTTAGGGCTGCCAGTGAAAGAAAAAGGGCACAAAGATGCCCAAGAGAAAAAAAAAGCATAGTTACTCACCTGTAACAGGTGATCTCCGGGAACAGCAGGAACTTAGTCTTCACATATGGGTATCGTCGGTACCGATGGAGCCTGCGCGGGAACGCTCCCCAGCGTCCAATAGGAACGCTTTTTGGAGCATCCCTCAGCACATGCGTGCTTCCTTCCCACCTTTCCAACTGTCCCTCTTCAGTTAAGTTTGTAGCTGAGTGAAAGGATAGAGGGAGAGAGGAAAGAGACAAAGAGATAGACAACTCCCAGGGGAGGTGGGTGGGTTGTGAAGACTAAATTCCTGCTGATCCCAGAGATCACCTGTTACAGGTCAGTAACTACACTATCTCCAGGAACAAGCAGGAATGTAGTCTTCACATATGGGGACTCCCTAGCTGAAGATGACAGGGAGATGGCCCCAGGAATGTGCCACCCTAGAAAGGTAGGGATCCTTCCTCCCATGGATCTCTGGCATTCCACCAGGGTTGGTGGGTAGGAGTTGAATTAGGTCTGAAAGAGATTTTGAAGAACAGCTTGGCCAAAGAAGGCATCCCGACAGGAGGCTTTATCCAGGCAGTAGTGGGCTGTGAAGGTGTGTACCGAAGCCCAGGTGGCTGCTCGACAAATGTCATCGATAGACACAGAGTGGAGATTAGCCACGGAAGCTGCCATGGCTCTCACATTATGTGACATGGTCTTGAAGAGGAAGACCCTTACTCTCATAAGTAAAGGATACGCATTGGGCAATCCATTTAGATAAAGTTCTTTTGGAGACATGAAGTCCCAAATGACTACAGTCAAAAGCTATAAAAGGTTGCAAGGACTTTCTGTTTTGCTGTGTTCTCCGTAGGTAAAAGGCTAAGGCTCTTTTACAATCCAAAGTATGAAGGTTTCTTTCTGCATTAGAGGCGCGAGGCCTCAGAAAAAATACAGGAAGATAAATTGATTGATTCAAATGAAAAGGCGAAACCACCTTTGGCATAAAGTGTGGATCAGTTCTAAGAACAACCTTATCATGATGAAACCTAGTATGAGGAGGATAAGCCACTAAAGCTTGCAGTTCACTAATGCAACGTGCAGAGGTGATTGCAATTAAGAAGATGACCTTCCAGGTCAAAACCCTAAGTGTTGTAGTGGCTAAAGGCTCAAAAGGCAGCTTTATCAGCTGTCCGAGAACTAGATTTAGATCCCAAGCCACCGGTGGTGGCTTAATGGGAGGTTTGGTTAATAGAAGACCTCTCATAAATCTGAATATGAGTGTATGAGAGGAAATTGATTGTCCATTCAGATGCTTATAATAAGCTGCAAATGCACTAAGATAGACTCTTACCGAATTGGTCTTTAGACCAGAATTCGATAACTGAAGGAGATACTCTAGTATCGATTCTAAAAGTATGACAAGAGGGTTTAATCCCTTCTTGGAGCACCATATAGTAAAATGTTTTCACTTGAAGGCATAAGATCTTCTTGTGGAAAGTTTTCTAGAAGCCTGAAGGATATCCTTTACCTGTTGGGACAGGTTGAAATCCTGGAGGTCTAAGCCTTCAGCAACCAGGCCGTGAGATACAGGGACTGGGGACTCGGGTGCCATAGCGTTCCATCCTCTTGGGAAAGGAGATCTGGAGCACGCCCTAACTCCAGAGGTGCAGCTTGAGAGAGATGTAGAAGCAGGGGATACCATGCTTGGCGTGGCCATCGTGGCACTATAAGAATCATGCGACCCCTGTCTCTCTGAAGCTTGAAGAGTGTTTTGGGGATAAGGGGAATGGGTGGGAAGGCACAGAGGAAGTCCTGACCCCAGTGAAGGAGGAAGGCATCCCTTGCCTGACAATTGTGAGCCGGAATCCTAGAACAGAACCGGGGAAGTTTGGTATTCAGTGGACTTGCAAAGAGGTTTATGTCTGGAGTGCCCCAGAGATGAAAACTCTTTGCCACCTGGTCTAGGTGGAGTGACCACTCGTGAGGCAGCAGTACTCGACTTGAGTTTGTCTGCCCAAAGGTTTTGAATACCTGGCAGATATACCACTAGAAGGTGAATTTGATACTCTCTGGCAAGGGCCCACAGTCGTAAAGCTTTGTTGCATAACGAAGAGAGCCTGTCCCGCCCTGCTTGTTCACACAGAACATGGCTACTTGATTGTCCGTCTGGACTAGGACTGTCTTGTAGCTGAGCTGGGCGTGGAATACTTGAAGAGCTAAATAGATTGCTCTTAATTCCAGGAGGTTTATGTGGAGACCAGCCTCCTGTGGAGTCCAGGTGCCCTGGGTAGAGAGATGATTCAGGTGTGCTCCCCAACCTACCTGTGATGCATCTGTTGTTAGGGTGGCCTGAAAAAGGGGTTGATGGAAAGCAGACCCCACTGTCAGATTTTCTAGTGATTGCCACCATTGGAGGGACAAAATTAGTTGTTGAGAGTTTACTATTCTGTCTGATAAATGTCCTGTGCCCTGTGTCCACTGTGTGGATAGGGTCCACTGAGCTGCTCGCATGTGGCGGCGAGTATATGGGACTACATGAACTGTGGATGCCATATGTCCCAGCAACTGTAGTAGCTCCCGAGTAGTTAGGGAGGATTTCCCTGCCGCTTGAGAAGCTAGTTGCATTATGCGAAGACACCGGGCCTGTGGAAGGAAAGCCTTTGCCTGCCTGGTATCTAGACAGGCCACTATGAATTCCAGGCACTGGGAAGGAACAAGTTGGGATTTTGGGAAGTTTATTACCAACCCCAAGTATTGGAGGATTCGCATTGAGCGAGACAGTGCAGTGCTGGCCTCTGCAACCGTAGGGTCTCGAATGAGCCAGTGGTCTAAGTAAGGGAAGACGAATATCCCCAGGGTTCACAGAAATGCAGCTACTACTGCCATGCATTTCGTGAATACTCCTGGTGCTGAAAAGCCAGACCAAAGGGAAGAATCCTGTAATGAAAATGTTTTCCTTTGAAAAGGAATCGTAAGAATTTCCTGTGATCTGAATGGATCAGAATGTGAGTGTATGCATCCTTTAAGTCTAGAGAGAAAAGCCAATCCTGGCTTTGAAGGTATGGCAGAAGAGTTCCTAGAGAAATCATTTTGAACTTCTCTCGGAACAGGTATTTGTTAAATTCTCTGAGGTCTAGAATGGGTCTGTGTCCTCCTGTTTTCTTTGGAATAAGAAAATAGGGGGAGTAGAACCCTGCACCCCGTTGAAGAATGGGTACCTCTTCTATTGCCCCCTGGGCAGGAAGTGTTGAGACCTCGTGATCTAGCAGATTGTCTGCGGAGGTTTGAGAATTGAATTGCCTTAGAATTGTAGGAGAGGGCATGCTGTGAAAATGGAGCTTGAACCCCTCTCCTACAATGGACAGAGTCCAATCTTCTGCTGTTGTTATCTGATGCCATCTGTTGGCAAAGTGACATAACCTGCCTGGGATATTGGGGGGTAGGGGACCCCTCAGAGGCAGGAAGGCTAAGGTCTCTAGGAAGGAGTCAAAGCCCTTGAGGGGGCTGAACCTGCAGAGCTGGTTGGGCTCTCGTGCCTTTTGGCTTCTTTTGCTGTCTAGTTTATCCCTTTTGGGCAACCTGACTCTGAGTTTGACTCTGCTGGGTATAGGAAGGATAAAATTTCCTCTTTTTGCTGAAAGAGGGTTTTTTATAAGGCTTCTTTTTGGTTGGAGTGCCTGTAGATTTTGACAATCTATGTAGAGTGGTATTGTCAGCATCTAACTCGTTAGCCTTTTCCTGCCAGTTCTTGCCAAAGAGATTCTCTCCCGTGCAAGGAATTTTGCCTAACTTGTCCTGTACCCAAGTCTCCAAGTCTGATGCCTGAAGCTAGGCAATCCGTCGTGCCCCAATGGCAATAGCAGAGGTTCTGCTGATGCCTTCAAAGCAGTCAAAGTATGCACAATTCACAAACTTGGAGACATCTTGAGCATGCTTAACTAGAGCAAGAAAATCCTGTCTCTTGTCATCTGGGAGAAGTAGGCTCATAAGCTCCAAGCCTCGTGTAACTTCTTTGAGGAACATTCCCATATATAGTATATATGAACTGATACTAGCTGATAGCATGAAAGCCTGAAAGGTTTGGCGCCCAAAAGCATCCAGAGTCTTATATTCACGACCTGGGGGACTGGATGCATGCCTCTTGGCACTTTTAATCCTACGCATGGCTGACTCCACCACCATTGAATGGTGTGGCAGCTGAGTCTTTTGAAATCCAGGACATGGCGGGATTCGATACATAGTATCAAGCCTCCTAGAATGAGGAGATGTCAGAGATGTCTCCCACATTCTGAGCATCAAGTTATGCAGAATTTCATGGATGGGCAGAGTGGCTGCCTCCTTTGGAGCTTTAGGATATTGGAGAATTTCCAATTCCTTTGCTCTGGGTTTCTGTTCAGGAGCTACCGTGATTGAAAGGCCGTTGGCCAAATCACGAATAAAATCCTGAAAAGACATGTCCTCTGGAGGTGACATTCTGCGTTGGGGAGTACTTAAATGCTTTCTGCATCGGCCTGTATATCAGCTGGCTCACCTTTATCTATCTATTCGCACCTTCAAAAAATATAGCAGATTAGTGAGACAAGACTTTCCTTGGCTAAATACATGTTGGCTTTATCCTATTAAACCATGACAGACTATCTGTACTGTTCATAATTTTGTTCTTAATAATGGTTTCTACCATTTTGCACAGTACTGATGTCAGGCTCACCAGTCTGTGGTTTCCCAAATCACCCCTGGAATCCTTTTTAAAAAATGGCGTTACGTTGGCTACTCTCCAATCTTCAGGTACTACAGATGAGTTTAATGATATTTCGCAGATCACTAATAGCAGGCCCGCAATCTCATTTTTGAATACTTTCTGTAGTCTGGGATGTATGTAGCACAGTTACTAACCTGTAACAGGTGATCTCTGGGAACAGCAGGAATAAGTCTTCACATATGGGTATCGTCGGTACCGACGGAGCCTGTGCGGGAACGCTCCCCAGCGTCCAAAAGGAAAGCTTTTGGGAGCATCCCACAGCGCCTGCGCGCTGCCTTCCCGCCTTTCCTAACCGCCTCTCTCCAGTTCGAGTTTTAAAGCTGAGACAAAGAGAGAGTGAGGAAAGGAAAAAAAGATAGAGAGATACAACTCCTAGGGGAGGTGGGTGGGTTGTGAAGACTTATTCCTGCTGCTCCCAGACATCACCTGTTACAGGTAAGTAACTGTGCTATCTCCAGGAACAAGCAGGAATGAGTCTTCACAAATGGGGACTCCCCAGCTAGAGATGCCTGGGAGATCACCCAGGTTGTGAGTCCCTGGGAAGGGCTCTTCCTCCACCCATGAATCTCAGGCATCCAGCCAGGGATGGAGGGTAGGAGTTGGTTAGGTATGGAACAGGTGTTTGAGAACAGCCTGACCAAACAAGGCATCCCGGCGGGAGTCCTTGTCCAAGCAGTAATGGGCTGTGAAGGTATGAACCGAGGCCCAGGTGGCCGCTCGACAGATTTGGTCGATGGACACAGAATTTAGATGAGCCATAGAGGCTGCCATGGCCCTCACATTGTGAGCTGTGACATGGCCTTCCAGAGAAATTGTTCCTACTCTGGTAGGCGAAAGAAATACACTGAGCAATCCAATTGGACAGAGTTCTCTTAGAGACTAGAAGTCCTAAATGAGAGGGATCAAAAGCAACAAAGAGTTGAGAGGACTTTCTATGTTGCTGTGTCCTTTGTAAGTAAAAAGCAAGAGCTCTTTTACAATCCAGGGTATGAAGATTCCTCTCTGCACTTGAAGCATGAGGTCCTGGAAAAAAGACAGGTAAATAAACCTCCTGGTTCAGATGAAAAGGTAAGACCACTTTAGGCATAAAGTGTGGATTAGTCCTGAGGACTACCTTGCCATGATGGAACCTTGTATAAGGAGGATTAGCCACCAAGGCTTGCAGCTCACTGATGCAGCGAGCTGAAGTGTCTGCAATGAGAAAAATAACCTTCCAGGAAAGGAATTTCAAGGAGGTGGTGGCTAAGGGTTCAAAGGGTGGCTGCATAAGCTGGCCAAGAACCAGATTCAAGTCCCATGCCACTGGAGGTGGTCTGATGGGAGGTTTAGTCAAAAGAAGGCCTCTCATGAATCTTGCTATAAGAGGATGAGAGGAAACAGGCTATCCATTGAGAGATTTAAGGGATGCTGCTATAGCACTCAAATGGACTCTTACTGAATTTGTTTTAAGGCCTGCATGGGATAAATGCAGCAAATACTCTAGTAAAGAATTCAGAGGTATTGCAAGAGGGTTAAGACCCTTCTCTGCACACCAAATGGTAAACCTTTTCCATTTAAAAGCATAGGAACGTCTAGTGGAAGGCTTTCTGGAAGCATGAAGGATATCCCTCACTTGCTGAGAAAGATTGAAATCTTGAAGGTCTAGGCCTTCAGCAACCAGGCTCTGAGGTGAAGAGACTGGGGATTTGGGTGCCACAACGTTCCCTCCTCCTGGGACAGGAGGTCTGGAGCAGATCCCAAGTCCAGGGAGGGAGCTTGAGAGAGATGCAGAAGTAGAGGGTACCACACTTGGCGTGGACAATGTGGTGCTATGAGGATCATAGACCCCTTGTCTCTCTGAAGTTTGAAGAGTGTCTTGGGAATTAGGGGAATGGGTGGAAAGGCATAGAGGAAGTCTTGCCCCCAATGGAGGAGGAAGGCATCCCTGGCCTGAACTCCCTGACACGGAATTCTGGAACAGAACCGGGGAAGTTTGGCATTCCACGGACTTGCAAACAAGTCTATGCCTGGGGTTCCCCAAATTCGAAAGATCCTGGCTATCTGGTCCCCATGGAGGGACCATTCGTGTGGAAGCAGAACTCGACTGAGTCTGTCTGCCCAAGAGTTTTGAACCCCTGGAAGATACACTGCCATGAGATGAATTTGATGCTCTCTGGCGAAGGCCCACAATTTCAGAGCTTCGTTGCAAAGCGACAGAGAGCCAGTCCCGCCCTGCTTGCTCACGTAGAACATGGCTACTTGGTTGTCCGTGTGGATGAGGACTGTCTTGTAGCTGAGCAGGGTGTGGAAGACAGAGCTAGAAAAATTGCTCTGAGCTCTAAGAGGTTGATATGTAGAGATGTCTCCTGTAGAGACCAGATGCCTTGAGTGGAGAGATCTTGAAGATGAGCTCCCCAACCTCTTGGAGAGGCATCTGTTGTAAGGATTGCTTGGGGTAACACCTGTTGAAAGGGGGACCCCAGCAACAGATTTTGAGTGGACTTCCACCACTGGAGGGACCAAAAGAGGTGACTGGAGGTTGCTATTTTGTCTGACAGGCAACCTGATGCCTGGGTCCATTGGGTGGACAGAGTCCACTGAGCTGCCCTCATGTGAAGGCGAGCGTAAGGAACCACATGCACAGTGGATGTCATGTTGCCTAACAGTTGTAACATCTCTCGAGCAGTTAAATGGGATTTTAACTGAACTTGCGAGGCCAACTGCACCAAGCGTAGGCAACGGGCCTGGGGAAGATAGGCCCTTGCAGTTGTGGTATCCAGCAAGGCCCCTATGAACTCTAGAGACCGAGTAGGGGTGAGATGGGATTTTGGAAAGTTTATTACAAGTCCCAGATACTGAAGGATACACCTTGTGCAGGTTAAAGAAGTCTGGGCCTCTGACTGGGATGGAGCTCGGATGAGCCAGTCGTCCAGATATGGGAATACGAATATCCCCAGAGTGCGTAGAAATGCAGCCACTACTGCCATGCATTTTGTGAACACCCTTGGTGCAGAGGCCAGACCGAAAGGAAGCCCTCTGTATTGGTAGTGCTTCCCTTGATAAAGGAACCGAGGGAACCTTCTGTATGCTGGATGGATGAGGACATGGGTGTACGCATCCTTGAGGTCTAGAGAACAAAGTCAATCCTGACTCTGAAGGTATGGAAGGAGAGTACTGAGAGAAATCATCTTGAATTTCTCCTTGCATAGAAACTTGTTCAATTCTCTGAGATCTAATATGGGTCTGTAGCCCCCTGTTTTTTTTTGTGATAAGAAAGTAGGGGGAGTAGAACCCTGAGCCCTGTTGAAGAAGGGGTACTTCTTCTATTGCCCCTTGGGCAAGAAGGGTAGCAATCTCCTAACCCAGAAGGTAGAGGAGAGGTGTCTGAGAATTGAACTGTCTCACCATAGGGTGAGGAGGAAGGTTTAAGAAATGAAGCTTGTACTCCTCCCTTATGATGGAGAGGGTCCATTGCTCTGCTGTGATTTGTTCCCACCTGGGAGCAAAGTAAGCCAACCTTCCTGGAATGGTGAGGCTCTGCATGTTCTAGAGCCAGAAAGGCTAAGCTCTCTAGTTGTAAGCCAAAGGCCCTGAGGAGGCTGAGGCTGTTGGGCCGTAGCAGTCCTAGCAGCCTTAGGCTTGGCCTGTTTCGGTTGTTGCTGTCTCTTTGAAGCAAAACGACCTGCAGAAGATGACTGCTGACCATAAGCAGAATAATATTCCCCTTTTTTGGGAAAAAACCCCTTTTTGAACAACCTTTTCTTAAAAGGAGTAGAAGTAGACTTTGAAAGTCTATCTAAAGCAGAATTTTCAGCATCCATTTGGGTGGCCTTTGCTTGCCAATCTTTGCCAAAAAGGTTTTCACCTGTACAAGGAAGGTTTCCTAGTCCATCTTGAACCCCGGGTTCCAAATCAGAAGCTTGCAACCCTGTAAAATAGTTATCTCCAAGTTATAATGCCCTGCTCAATGTAATTTCAGTTTGTTCAATGTAAACCGCACTGATGCAGAATAGCGCGGTATATAAGAGAATGTAAATAAAATAAATAAAATAAAGCAACTCTGTGTGCACCTATGGCAATGGCCGAGGCTCTGCTGGCACCTTCAAAAGAGTCAAAGGCTACACGGTTGGAAAACTTGGAAATATCCTAGGCATGTTTGAGCCAGATGAGGAACTCTTCCCTTTTATCTTCTGAAATAAAAGGAGATAAAGTTTGCAGGTGATCTGTAACTTCTTTTAGAAACATCCCCATAGAGACTATAGGAGTTGATTCTGGCAACAAGCATACTGGCCTGGAAAGTTCTCAAGCCAAAGGCATCTAAGGTTCTGCATTCTCTTCCTGGAGAAGCAGAAGAGTGCCTTTTTGTACTCTTTATCTTCTTCATAGCAGACTCCACCACAATGGAGTGGTGAGGAAGCTGAGTCTTATGGAAACCAGGACAAGGAGGGACAAGATACATGGTGTCCAACCTGCGAGAATGAGGGGAAGTGGCGAGAGGAGTCTCCCATATGCCCAACATGTGATCATAAAGAATGTCATGTATTGGCAAAGTGGCTGCCTCTTTAGGAGCCTTAGGATATTGTAAAATATCTAATTTTTTGGCTCTAGGCTCTGTCTCAGGGGCCACTGAGATGGAAAGGCCCCGGCCACTTCCCTAATGAAATCTTGAAAAGACAAGTCTTCTGGAGGAGACACTCTCCTTTTTGGAGAAGAGGGCTCCTGCGGATGGATCACCGATGCTTCGACAGAGACATCTGACTCATCAGAGTCTTCAGAGGAATTGAAGTATCGCCTGTCTGGATGCTCCTGCAGAGCCCGATACGCATACCGGGTGGTATCGACATCGGGAGTGATCGGTACCGATTCGGTACCAATGGGCATCACAGAACAGTGTACCGCTGCAGTCGACACCGAAGCGGATGTCGATGCAATCGGTACCGGTGCCGGAGTCGGTACCGGCAACGGAGTTTGTTGCGGTACCGAAGGCGTCGCAGCTTGTATGAATGCCGTGATGGCACACTGCATGGTCAGGATATTCTGACCCATCGACACAACCAATGTCTGGATGTCGGTACCAGTGGGAACCACGGTACCCCAGAACATGGCAACAGGTGATCGGTCGAGGTCGAGGCCGAGCCATCGATGTCTACCTGTGACCCCATAGATAAAGCTTTGGAAGCCGGAGCCTCCCGCCGGGGTAATTTTGCCAGTGCGGATTCCTCAAGAGCAAGCCCGGAGGCATCTCGATACTTGGAGGGAGATCTACCCTTCGAGGACCGGCTAGATTTAAGTTTGGTTACCTGAGATCCATGTGAGCAAGAAGAAGCCCTGGAAGACGTCGATGCAACCAAAGCTGCATCCGAGGGAAACAGGGTACTGAGCTTAGCTGCTCGATTCTGTAGACCTCTTTTAGACATCATGGAGCAGGACTCACAATCCGCAATGGAGTGGTCAGGACCTAAACATTTTAGACACCATTCATGGGTGTCGGTGACAGAAATAGTGCCGCTGCACTTCGTGCATTTTTTAAACCCAGAGGCGTGCTTTTCCATGAGGAAAAATTTGCTAGGCCTAAGGCCAAAGAAGAAAATGCACTGAAGTGAGAAAACAGTTGTTTTTTTGTTTTTTTTTTTAGAATAAAGAAAGAAAAGACCGGTGGTACCGGTCCAGCGTAGAGAAGGCAGACGCGCGACCAAAGAAATAAAATAAAATAAAGAACTTCTTCAGCGGTGACAGGAACACGACCTGCTGGCTCCGCGGAAAAGAAGAACTGGAGAGAGGCGGTTAGGAAAGGCGGGAAGGCAGCGCGCAGGCGCTGTGGGATGCTCCCAAAAGCTTTCCTTTTGGACGCTGGGGAGCGTTCCCGCGCAGGCTCAGTCGGTACCAACGATACCCATATGTGAAGACTCATTCCTGCTTGTTCCTGGAGATAATCTGGTCCAGGTGATTTGCTATTCTTTAGTTTATCAAATTGCTGTATTATATCATCACGGTTTATCAAGATTTTTTTTAAATTCCTCTGAAATATCATGTTTAAATATCAATTCTAGCATGGGTAACTTCCTTGTATCTTCCCAAAGAATTCATTCAGCCTCTCTGCTATGGCCCTGACCTCACTTAGTGCCCCCTTTTACGCTCTGTCATCTAATGGTCAAACTGACTCTGTTTGGGATTTTTTGCTATGAATGTATTCGAAAAAAATTTTATTACGAGTTTTTTCTTCCACAGAACGTTTCCTTTCAAATTCTCTGTGCCTGCCTTATCAATGCTTTGCATATAACTTGCCAGTGCTTATATTGTTTCCTGTTTTTGTCATTTGGCTCCTTTTTCCATTTTCTGAAAGAAGCTTTTTTGGCTAAAACAGCCTCTCTGACATCCCCTTTAAACCATGCCAGTAGTCGTTTGGCCTTCCTTCCATCTTTCTTAAACGTGGAATATCTCTGGTCTGGGCTTCCAAGATAGCATAGATACTCACCTGTAACAGGTGTTCTCCAGGGACAGTAGGAAGCAGTCCTCACATATGGGCGACATCAGCGCTGATGGAGCCCTTGCGGAAGCATCTCTCTGGCTTTCAAAGAAAGCCTTTGGGAGATGCCACCATGCATGTGTGTGGTGTCCTTCTCGCCCAGGGTGCCATCTTACTCAGTCAGATGACATAGCTAAAAGACAGCAAAAAATAAAAGATGGTAAAGAAGCAACTCCAAGGGGAGGAGGGAGAGTTGTGAGGACTGATTCCTGCTGTCCCTGAAGAACACCTGTTACAGGTGAGTAACTGCGCTTTCTCCGGGAACAAGCAGAAGTCAGTCCTCACATATGGGACTCCCTAGCTACAGGCTACCGCAAGCCTGTAGGAAAAACACACAGTCACTCTCAAGGAGAAACGTGAGAGCAGCAATGGAGTCCGCAGATACAAACTGCAGTAGGACCTGTGGCCTGGCCAAAGGCGCTTTCCTGTTGGGACTCCCTCTCCAGGCGGTAATGAGCTGCAAAGATATGGCCTAAAGACCAGGTGGCGGCCTGGCAGATGTCCAGCATCAGGACAGAGCACAGATTTGTCACAGAGGCCGCCATTGCCCTGGCACTGTGTGCCATGACCCGGCCATCCAGCGTGAGCCCAACCTGCTCAGAGGCTAGGGCAATGCAGTCTGCCACCCAGATGGACATTGTCCATTTGGTCACCGCTTCCCCCAGCCGACTGGGCTCATAGGAAACAAAAAGCAGAGAAGCTTTCCGGTAGCCTTAGGCATGCTGAATGTAGAAAGACAGGGCCCTCTTACAGTCCAAGGTGTGAAGGACAGTCTCCGCCCTGCTGGAGTGAGGCCTTGGGAAGAAGGTGGGCAGTACCATCTCCTGGTTGAGGTGGAAAGGAGATACCATCTTCGGAAGGAATTTGGGGTGTAGCACGTTCCTGTTCTTATAGAACAGTAGGGCTTGGAGTGCGCTGATCCTGCGAGCGGAGGTGAGAGCCACCAGGAACACGACCTTCCATGAAAGGTATATCAGGTGGCAGATAGCCAGAGGCTTAAATGGTGGGCGAGTGAACTGCGCCAATACTATGCTGAGGTCGCCGGAGGGTGGACAGGGGGTTTGGACAGCAGAAGTCCTCTCAAGAAGTGGGTCACCAGAGTCTGGACTGAAAGGGGCTTGCCTTCAACAGGGTGGAGATGCACCACCAGGGCACTGAGGTGCATTCTAAAATGGAGTTTTATTTGAGTCCAGATTGCAAGAGATGAAGGTAGTACTGCAGCACCAGACAGGAGAAGGGGTTCATCCATTGCTCCGTGCACCAGACCAAGAACCTGCGCCATTTGAAGGCATAAGCTGTCCTGGTGGAGGCCAGCAGGATCTCTTCCACTTCTCCCAAGAGGTTGAAAGGGGCTAGGGTCACCCTTTCACAGCAGCCACACCATCAGTGATAGGGACCTCAGGTTGGGTGCAGGAGAGAGAGAGCCCTCCTCCTGAGACAAGAGCCCTGGGGAGCTCCCCAGTGGTACCAGAGTCTCCACTGACAGTTGGAGGAGCAAAGGGAACCACAGCTGCCTGGGCCACTTTGGAGCCACCAGGATCAGTGAGACTTTGTCGCGAAGAGCCTTAAAGAGTGTTTTGGCAATCAGCAGCATGGGTGGGAAGGCATACATGAGACCTTCCGACCATGGAATGAGAAACACGCCTGCCCCACCCGTGTCGGGTGGGTCTGGCAGGAACAGAAGAGGGGCAACTGGAAGTTGTCTGGGCTGGCGAAGAGGTCCACCCATGGGGTACCCAGAGTTGGAAGAGCCAGGTGGCTACTCTGGGGTCCAGCTGTCACTCGTACTGCTGGAGGACCCTGCTTAATTTGTCCACCAGAGTGTTGTCCTGGCCTGGTAGGTATACCGCCTGTAGGAGTAATCCCTATTGAACTATGTAGGAGCAGAGTATCATCGCTTTTCAGCAGAGGGTGCAAGACCCCGTGCCCCCCTGCTTGTTCATGTAGAACATTGCCAGCTGATTGTTTGATTAGCTGGTGCCTCAGGGTTTGACAGAACGTTCTGAGGGCTAGATATATTGCCCGAAGCTCCAGGAGGTTGATCTGCTGGTTGCTCTCAGCTTTCGACCAGCTTCCCTGGGTGGCGGGGTTCTTCGCAGGGGGCTCCCCACCCCAGCAGGGAGGCATCCGTAGAGAGGACCCTTAGAAGGCTTGGTGTTTGGAAGGGTATCCCTGCCTGAAGGTTTTGGGGATTTTGCATTCAAGTCAGAGATTCTGTCAACTGGTGAGTCACTGAGACTATCTTGGAGACTGCCCATGGCCTGTATCCATTGGTCCCGAAGGCAGCACTAAGCGGCCCTCATGTACAGACAGGCTTCTGGGGTGACATGGACCATAGAGGCCAAGTGCCTGAGTAAGCGCAGTAGAAGTCGAGCAGACACCGAGGGACGGTGTGGCACATCTACGGCCAGTGCTCTGAGATGGCTGGCAAGGTCCAGGCGAAGGAAGGCCTTTGCCTGAAGAGTGTCCAGCCTTGCCCCTATGAACTCCAGACATTCTGTCAGGAGCAGGTGGGATTTGGGGTAGTTTATCACAAACTCTAGATGTTGCAGGACTTGGATGGTGCATGCCATGGCCTGCTGCACCTCTGCAGCCATGACTCCTTTTATCAGCCAGTCGTCCAGGTAGGAGAAGACAAACCCCCTGGAGACTGAGAAAGGTGGTCACTACTGCCAGGCATTTGGTGAAGACCATGGAAGCAGAGGCCAGGCCAAAGAGTGGGACCCTGTACTGGTAGTGGCAGCCTCCCACCATGAAGCAGAGGTATTGTCTGTGGCTAGGGTGTGGGTAAAGGATCCTTCAGATCCAAGGATCATAGCCAGTCTCCATGCTGGAGGTAAGGCAGCAATGTTCCAAGGGAGAGCATCTTGAACTTCTCCCTCACCAGAAACTTGTTCAGGATCTGCAGGTCCAGGATGGGTCTTAGGCCCCCTGTTCTTTTTGGCACGAAGAAATAGCTGGAGTAGAACCCCTTGCTCCTGAAATATTGGGGTTCTGGTTCTACCGCTTTCTCCTCAAGAAGGCCTGTGACTTCCTTCAATAGGAGATCCCAGTGAAGGGGAGACCTGGGGGGCTCTCTCAAGAAGAAAGGATGGGGTGTCTGAGCCAGATAGAGGAGGTAGCCCTCCCTGATCACCTGGAGTGCCCAGGAATCGGTGGTGTTGGTTGGCCACCTGTGGGCATACAGGATTAGACATCCCCCTGTGGGCTGCTGTCCTTCTTGGGGTAGAGAGTCCATGCCCAAGGAGTTAACAGCTCCCCCCTGGCTGGGCCAGAGCCAATGCCAGAGGCATGGGAGTAGTCTGCTTACGAGGGTCTTGCCCTTGTCCCTTGACCTGCTGACGAGACCTGCAAATGTGGGTGGTTTTTGTAAACAGCCCCCTTCCTCAGGTAAAGCATAATAACTCACCTGTAACAGGTGATCTCCAGGAACAGCAGGAATTTAGTCTTCACATATGGGTATCGTCAGTAACGACGGAGCCTGCGCGGAAACGCTCCCCAGCGTCCAATAGGAAAGCTTTTGGGAGCATCCCACAGCGCCTGTGTGCTGCCTTCCCCAACTGTCCCTCTCCAGTTGAGTTTATAGCGGAGACAAAAAGAGAGAGGGAAAAAGAGAGATAGAGAGATACAACTCCTAGGGGAGGTGGGCGGGTTGTGAAGACTAAATTCCTGCTGTTCCCGGAGATCACCTGTTACAGGTGAGTAACTATGCTATCTCCAGGAACAAGCAGGAATGTAGTCTTCACATATGGGGGACTCCCTAGCTGCATATGCCAGGGAGATGGCCCCAGAAAGTTGTGTGCCCTTGTGAAAGGGCTCCACTTCCCCCCATGGATCTCTGGCATCCTACAAGGGATGGTAAGTAGGAGTTGATTAAGTCTGGAACAGGTGTTGAAGAACAGCCTGACCAAACAAGGCATCCCGGCAGGAGTCCTTGTCTAAGGAGTAATGGGCTGTGAAGGTATGAACCGAAGCCCAAGTAGCTGCTCGACAGATGTCATCAATAGACACAGAGTGAAGATGAGCCATTGAGGCTGCCATGGCTCTCGCATTGTGAGCTGCGACATGGCTTTCAAAAGGAAGGTTCTTACTCTCATAGACAAAAGATATACACTGTGCAATCCAGTTTGACAGTGTCCTTTTGGAGACTGGAAGTCCCAAATGACTAGGATCAAATGCAACAAAGAGTTGAGAGGATTTTCTATGTTGCTGTGTCCTTTGCAAGTAAAAGGCCAAACCTCTTTTACAGTACAAAGTATGAAGGTTCCTTTCTGCATTTGAGGCATGAGGCCTTGGAAAGAATACAGGAAGGTAAACCACCTTTGGCATAAAGTGTGGATGAGTCCTAAGGACTACCTTATGACGGAACCTTGTATAAGGAGGATCGGCCACCAACGCTTGCAATTCACTGATGCGATGTGCTGATGTGATTGCAATGAGAATGAAATTCCTTTCCTGGAAAGTTATCTAAGAGGTAGTGGCTAATGGTTCAAAGGGCGGTTTCATAAGCTGCCCAAGTACCAGATTCAAGTCCCATGCCACCGGAGGTGGCTTAATGGGAGACTTCGTTAAAAGAAGGCCTCTCATAAATCTCGCTATGAGAGGATGAGAGGAAATAGGTTGTCCATTGAGAGGCTTGAAAGAAGCTGCAATAGCACTCAAATGGACTCTCACTGAATTGTTCTTAAGTCTTGCATTTGATAAATGAAGGAGGTACTCCAGTAACGATTCCAGAGGTATCGCAAGAGGGTTAAGACCCTTCTGCGAACACCATATGGTAAACCTTTTCCACTTAAATGTTTGTGGAAGGTTTCCTGGAAGCATGAAGGATATCCTTTACCTGCTGGAAAAGGTTAAGACCGTGAAGTTCTAGGCTTTCAGCAACCAGGCCCTGAGATGCAGAGACTGGGGATTGGGATGCCACAGCATCCCGTCCTCTTGAGAAAGAAGATCTAGAGCAGATCCTAACTCCAGAGGCGGAGTTTGAGAAAGATGTAGGAGCAGAGGGTACCACGTTTGCTGTGGCCAACGTGGAGCTATGATGATCATACGACCTCTGTCTCTCTGAAGCTTGAACAGGGTTTTGGGAATTAGGGGAATGGATGGAAAGGCATACAGGAAGTCCTGACTCCAATGAAGGAGGAAAGCATCCCTGAGCTGACAACCTCGAGCCAGAATTCTGGAACAGAACCGGGGAAGCAAAAACGCAAAATAAAGATTTTTTCAAGTACATTCGTACAAAAAACCTGTGAGAGAGTCAGTTGGACCATTAGATGATAGAGGAGTTAAAGGGGCACTAAGAGGCGACAAGGTGATAGCGGAGAGACTGAATGGATTCTTTGCTTCAGTCTTTACTGAGGAAGATGTAGGGATGATACCCATGACTGAAGTGGTATTTAAAGGTGCGGAAGAATTGAAGGAAATATCGATACATCGGGAAGATGTATTACAACTATTAGATAAACTGAAGAGTAGCAAATCACCTGGGCCGGATGGTATACATCCAAGGATGTTGAAAGAACTGAAATATGAGATTGCAGACCTGTATTAGTAATCTGTGAACTTTCATTAAAATCATCTCTAGTACCTGAAGATTGGCGGATCGCCAATGTAACACCAATTTTTAAAAAGGTTTCGAGAGGCGATCCGGGAAACTACAGACTGGTGAGCCTCACGTCAGTACCGGGAAAAATGGTAGAAACCATCTTAAAGAATAAAATTACTCAGCATGTAGATAATCATGGCCTAATGGGAGACAGCCAACATGGCTTTAGACAAGGAAGACCTTGTCTTACTAATCTGTTATGTTTTTTTGAAAGTGTGAATAAACAGGTGGACAAAGGTGAGTCGGTTGATATTGTGTATCTGGACTTTCAGAAAGCCTTTGACAAGGTCCCTCATCAGAGACTTTTGGCAAAACTAAAGAGTCATGAGATAGGAGGCAGTGTACTACTGTGGATCAGGAACTGGTTAAAAGATAGAAAGCAGAGGGTTGGGCTAAATGGCCAATTTTCCCAATGGAGAAAGGTGAATAGTGGTGTACCCCAGGGATCTGTGCTGGGTCCGCTGCTTTTTGACATATTCATAAATGACCCGGAAAGTGGAACAACAAGTGAGGTTATCAAATTTGCAGATGACACAAAACTATTTAAAGTTGTTAAAACCCAAGAGGATTGTGGAAAATTGCAATAGGATCTTGATGAATTGGAAGACTGGGCATCAAAATGGCAGATGAAATTTAATGTGGACAAGTGCAAAGTTATGCACCTAGGGAAGAACCACCCAAAACTATGGTTACACGCTGCAAGGTTCCACATTAGGAACCACCACCCAGGAAAAAGATTTAGGCGTCATTGTGGATAACATGTTAAAACCCTCGGCCCAGTGTGCAGCGGCAGCCAAGAGAGCAAATAGAATGCTAGGTATCATAAGGAAAGGAATGGAAAATAAAACAAAAAAGATATTATAATGTCTCTATACTGTTCCATGGTGAGACCGCACCTGGAATATTGTGTGCAATTCTGGTCGCCGTATCTTAAAGGATATAGCGTTAGTAGAAAAGGTTCAGAGAAGAGCCACCAAAATGGTAAAGGGGATGGAAGGATACTCCTATGAAGAAAGGCTAAAAAGGTTAGGGCTCTTTAACCTGGAAGAGAGACGGCTGAGGGGAGATATGATAGAAGTCTATAAATTAATGAACGGAGTGGAACGGGTAAACTTAGATCGATTGTTTACCTTATCAGAATATAGAAAGACTAGGGGACATGCAATGAAGTTACATGGTAAACTATTTAAGACTAATAAAAGAAAATATTTTTTCACTCAACGTGTAATCAAACTCTGGAATTTGTTACCGGAGGATGTAGTAAAGGCTGTTAGTGTAGCTGGTTTTAAAAAAGGTTTGGACAAGTTCCTGGAGGAAAGGTCCATAAACCATTATTAAGGGGGGACCCAGGATATCAATGCTTTACCTAGTACAAGCATTGCAGAACCTGTGTCTTTTGGGGAAACTGCTAGGTACGTATGACCTAGATTGGCCACGGTTGGAAACAGGATACTGGGCTTGATGGACCTTGGTCTGACCCAGTATGGCATATCTTATGTTCTCATGAAGTTTGGCATTCAGCGGACTTGCAAAGAGGTCTATGTCCAGGGTTCCCCAAATTTGAAAAATTTTGGCCACCTGGTCTGCATGGAGAGACCATTCGTGTGGAAGCAGAACTCGACTGAGTCTATCTGCCCAAGAGTTTTGAATGCCTGGAAGATACACCGCAAGGAGATGAATCTGATGCTCTCTGGCGAGGGCCCATAGTCGCAAAGGTTCTGCTTATGCATTCAAAGCAGTCAAAGGCTGCACGATTCACAAACTTGGAAACATCCTGAGCATGTTTAACAAGAGCAAGATAATCTTGCCTTTTATCATCAGGAAGGAGAGGGCTCATAAGCTCTGTCTCCTGTGACCTCCTTAAGGAACATGCCCATATACAAGATATAGGAACTGATCCTAGCAGAAAGCATGGAAGGATCGACGTCCAAAGGCGTCAAGAGTCCTACACCTCACGTCCTGAACGAATAGATGCATGCCTTTTTGCACTCTTTATCCATCTCATGGCTGATTCCACCACCATGGAATGGTGTGGTAATTGAGTCTTCTGAAACCCATGACAAGGAGGAACTCGATACATGGTGTCGAGTCTTGGAGATTGAGGAGATGTGGTCAGAGGTGTTTCCCACATCCTTAACATAAGATCATGCAAGATCTCATGAACAGGTAAGGTAGCTGCCTCCTTGGGAGCTTTAGGGTATTGTAGGATTTCTAATTCCTTTGCCCTAGGCTCTTTTTCAGGAGCCACTGTGATGGAAAGACCTCGGCCACATCTCGGATAAAATCCTGAAAGGACATATCCTCTGGTGGAGATATCCTACACTGAGGAGAAGAGGAATCCTTAGGAAGAAGTACTCTGGTATCGGTAGAGCTTTTAGAGTCTTCAGACTCATCCGAGGATTCGAAGTATCCCCTATCCGGGTGACAGTGCAAGGCACGATACAGACCGAAGTCGGTATCAGAGTGGTCCGGTACCGACTTGTCGATTCCGGATAGAGACACATGACTCGGTCCCAGTAGAATTCCTGCCGATGTCGATGCAGTCGGTGCTGGTACTGGTTGAATTGTCTGAAGCGGTTTCAGGGGCATCGAGGCCGTGAGAAAAGCCGCCAGACTGCGTTCAATAGCCAAGAATCTCTGGTCTATCGACGCTGCCAATGTTTGGGTATCGGTGCCAGATGAAGTGGCCGGAACCCCAGAGCATGGCACCAGTAGTTCTGCCGAGGTTGAAGCCTTGAGAACATCCTGGAGCACAGTTAGTGCTTTGGAAGCCGAAGCCTCCCACCGGGGCAATTTTGCCAGTGAAAGTCCCTCAAGGGCAACGCTAGAGGCATCTCGATGTTTAGAAGGAGATCTACCCTTTGAGGACCGGCTAGATTTATGTTTAGTTACCTGAGATCCATGGGAGGAAGATGAAGCCTTGTTAGACGTCGATGCCACAGAGGCTGCATCGGAGGGAAAAAGGGTGCTAAGTTTAGCAGCTCGGTTTTGCCGGCCCCTTTTCGACATCATCCCACAGGCAACACACTCTGAAATAGAGTGGTCAGGACTAAACATTTGAGGCACCACTCATGGGTGTCTGTGATGGAGATGGTACCGCCACACTTAGAACACTTTCTAAAACCCGAAGCGGGTTTTTCCCGTTTTGAGGGAAAAAATTGGGCCTAGTGCCCAAAATGGTGCATGGCACCCGGGAAGAAAAATACTGGATAAAGACTCCAGAAACAAAGTGGGTTTTTTTGTAGAAAAAAAGAAAAGAACCACCGGCGGTACCGGTATAGCGTCGAGGGAAGGCAAACGCGACCACAAAAAAGAAGTATAAGAAGGGAATTTTCTGCAGTGACAGGATGTGTGACCTGTCGGCTCCGCGGAAAACGAAGAACTGGAGAGGGACAGTTGGGAAAGGCGGGAAGGCAGCACGCAGGTGCTGTGGGATGCTCCCAAAAGCTTTCCTACTGGACGCTGGGGAGCGCTCCCATGCAGGCTCCGTCGGTACCAACGGTATCCATATGTGAAGACTACATTCCTGCTTGTTCCTGGAGATAAGGGATTTTTACCTGGGCCCTTCCGTCAGGGAGGGGCAGCGATCTTTTTGGAGAGCCTGGTCCTTGGCATGAACTCTGTCTCCAACTCTACAGCCTTTTCCGTCATGGGTTTGCCAAAGAGGTTCTCTACTTGGTATGGGCCATCGACCAATTTGTGCTGAATCCATTGCTTGAAGTCGGAAGACTGTAGCCAAGCCTGGCGTTAGGCCCTGATGCCCACCGCCGCTACTCGAGTTGCCGACTCGAAGCCATCAAAGGCTGCTCAAGAGAGAAATTTGGAGCACTCATGGACAACTTTGGCCAGATTCTTAAACCGTTGCAGGAGTTTCTCGGAGAGACCAGCTAAGAACCCGGTGATTTCCTTCACCAGGTCTCTCAGGTACATGCTCATGTACAGCTGGTAGGCCTGGATCCCGCCGATGAGCTTCGAGCCCTGGTAGCACTTTCTGCCGAGGGCATCCAAGATGCAGGCCTCCTTACCCGGTGGCACTGAGAAGTGTGTCTTTAGGCTCTTCAAAAAGGCCAATTCCACCACCATGGAGTTATGTGGCAGCTGCACCTTTTGGAAGCCAGGGCTCCATCAAATCCAATACATTGAGTCGAGCCGCTTGTTCACAACCAGCACAGACCCCGGTGTTTCCCACATATGGAGCATTAGCTATTCCAGGATGGGTAGAATGAGTACTGTGAGCAATTCCCTCAGATGAGCTTTGGAGAGGGGAGGATTTCTAACTCCTCCGTCCAAGGGACGCCTCCGATTCCGTTGGGAACACTAGGGTCTTTGACATGTGCCGCACAAAGTCGATGAATGCCATGTCCTTGGGCGTGGACCGATGCTGGGACTCAGAAAGAGGGGAGTTTGAGGGGACGCTGAGGTGGCGACAGGTGTCCGGCGACGCCTCATCCTGAGTCTCCCATTCCGAGTAGTCGTTGAAGACTCAAGGGAAGGGTGGCCCGAGGGCTCCGGGCCTGAGCCCTGCTCTCATCTCTCGGAGTCCTCATAGCTGGTGCCATGCATGCTAGCCGAGGAGGACCTCGATCCCGTCAAGTGAGCGCCGGATCGAGACCTCGGCCGAGGATCGATTTGAGGCCATATGGTCTCTAGGATCGGTTCGGCCTCCAGGGACATCCTCGACGTAGATGGCTCGGTGGCCTGGCCAGAGGAACTGGTAGTACCAGACAATGCCCACTGCTGGTCCATGAAGGGCAGGCAGACTGTGCTCCAGGGCCGCCATTCTGGTTTTGAGTCCAGAAGGCTCCGCAGCCATCAGCACGGGCACCGAGGAAATTGGGCCCTGTGCCAGTTCCCCTGGGGGGAGTCCTCAACGAGGATAGGTTCTGGCATCTGAGGCCAATCTGTGGTTGATTCCTTCTGGGGAACCTTGGTAGGCCGCCCCCACTCCGATCCCTCGGACGAGCGTCTAGGATTTCAGGACCTGGCTTGGGGCTTACATTACCTGTCAGAACCGTCCAAGGATGCTGCCTTCAAGGTTTTAGAGAAACCCCTCATTCTGAGGAGCCATGGCATCGACCGGGGTCCATGGCTTCAGGAAGACTTTGGCTTTCGGAGGCACCGGGAACTCTGGGGGGGGGGGGAGGGGGGGAAACCACACAACAACTTTTTGCGCTGCTGCTGGCGGCTTTTGAGGGCCTTGGAGGACATCTTTTTGGAAAGACTGCATGCCGCGGGATCATAGTCCGGCCCTAGGCAGTGTAGGCAACAGTCATGTGTATTGGTAAGGGACATGATTTTGGCACACCGATCACACTTCTTGAACCCACTGGTAGCCATGGGGGAAAAAAAGTACCCCAGCGAGGTCAAAGACCTGCTGTGCTGCCAGCTGGAAAAAAAAAAGAGCACAAAGGCGCTAAAACGAAAAAAAAAAAAAAAAGAAGATGTACGAACCCGGGACTCTATGCCGGAACAGCAGGTTTGGATGGTGGTAAGAGTACTGGTGCACAACCAGAGAGAGTATGAAACTCAGGTCGAGAAAAAATCAACTTTTTCTGGGGGAAACCAGACAGATGCCTGAAGGGCTCTGCAGAAAAAGAGAGACTGAGCTAGATGGCACCCTTGGGCAGGAAGGGCACCCCACATGCATGGTGGCATCTCCCAAAGGCTTTCTTTGAAAGAAGGGCGATGCTTCCACGAGGGCTCCGTCAGCGTCGACATCACCCATATGTGAAGACTAACTTCCTGCTTGTCCCCTGAGAAAAATTTGTAAACAATGCCCAGGCTTCATGTAAACCTTTAACCTTTGCAGCTGTTCCTTTTAGTTTTTTCTTAAATATTTTCTCATTTTATTATATGTTCCCTTTTTAAAATTAAATGCTAGTACTGTGGATTTCCTTGCTGTCTTTCCTACATTTATTAAATCAAATATGATTATGTTATGGACAGTATTGTTAAGTGGTCCCAACACTTCTCACTCACAACAAATCCTGCATTCCACTAAGGACCAGATCTAAAATAGCTTCCCCTTGTGTTAGTTCCTGAATCGGCTGCTCCATGAAGCAATCATTTATTTCATCTAGAAATGTTATCTCCCTGGCAAGTTCTGGCCCAAGGGTTTCTGCCACCCAGGTAAGAATCCTGACCATGCCGCCCCCCACCATCCTGAAGTTTATCTTTTGGGGGAGGCCGGGCAGCAGCAGCTTAAAAACAGCACTCTGGCACCCTGGCAGGCCATGCTCTTTGGTATCCACTCATGGCCTGCCACTCCTACCACCCTCCGACAGAAAGTTGAGTCAGAGGGGGTTCAGAAAGAGAAGGCCATGGTTTTCGTACCACGAGTGCCCAAGTGCATGGCCCGTCGCAGGCACCAATATGGTGGCACAAAGTCACCATGCCGGCCACCTAGTGGATGTGCCGGCCCTGCTGATGTGATATTGATCCATTTGATACCAGGGTAATTAAAAATCATCCATTACTACTGTTTTTGCAAATTCTGTTAGCTTCCCTAATTTCTTTTAGCATTTCATTACCAATGTTCATTCTGGCCAGATGGACTACACCCCCACTGCCATTACTTTCTCTTTTTTACATGGCAATTTATCCATAGAGATTCTACAGTGGGAGTTTTTTCCTACCAGTTTGACTCAATGCCCTCTAACATATAATGCCATCCCCTCCATCAATTTAATCTGCCCTAGCATTGTGATATAATTTATACCCAAGTATCACAGTGTCCCATTGGTTGCCTCTGTGTCCATCAGTTCTAGATGCCAATTATATCTAACCTTTCCTGCAGTGCTATATATTCTAACTCTCCCATTTTTTTTTTTAATATCTAGCATGTGCATACAGGCACTTCAAAGGCTTTTTTTGTTCATATTATTCATACCACCACACCAAACAGAACAAGAAGATCCTCAGCCATCAACTCCTTAAAACTCCCAAAGGCCCTTACAAGCTGCTCTTCTTCCACAGCCAATAGAGCCTTTATCCTCTGTGCCCCTAGGTGCTGGAATACACTACCCCCTGGCATACGGGCTATCAACAGTGTATCACAATTCAGGAAAGCCCTCAAATTCCATCTCTTTAACAAACATCTTATAGAGCCATCGACACCCATTGACATCAGTGATTCCACCCAGCTATTCAGTTTCGTGGTTTCTCAATAACAGACATAGGATGAATCGCTTTGATTATTGAATATATTCTTAGCACCTGTTCCTAATAACTTGTATCCATGCAGTAGTGTTACATCTGTAAATTGACTGTAAATAGTTTCCCTTGTTATCCAAGTTCCTTCCCTTGTTATCTGTAATCTCATGCTTGTTATTGTACTGAGACTTTTTGTTCTATGTGAACCGCGCTGATGCCGAATAGTGCGGTATATAAGAGAATGTAAATAAATAAATATTAATCTGGTTATCATTTCACAGTGGTAATTGGAATCCTTCAATTCTGTCTGCTCTTTGCTTAAAAGGCATCTGGGTTACTTTTACCTTTATTGAAACCTCTCTATCGGGATGCCCAGACTTACCTTTTTTTTTTGCTAGTATCCTTCAAGATACATCATTCCGAACCATATGCTCTTGGGCAACTGTCCTTCCCCTTTTTCTAATTTAAAAGCTGTTCTCTCTCCTTTTTAAAGGTTAAAGCCAGCAGCCCGATTCCACCCTGGTTAAAGTGGAGCCTATCCTTTCAAACAAAGCCCCTTCCCCAGAATGTTGCCATTCCTAACAAATCTTAAACTCTCTTCGTTATACCATCATCTCAGACATGCATTAACCCTTTCCAGGCCGAGCCCAAAGCTCTTGGGATCCAAAATTCTGACTAAATATTCCTATCAAATGGTATATAATACATGACAATAGCAGAAGGAAAATCACTATTAGAACATATTGAATAAGACGGGTACAATTTTCCTGAAATATGCAAAACTTAACCAGGCTGCAGAATGTGGATTAAAAATTTAAAGTAGGCCTTGAAAGGGTTCTGGAACTCTGCCTGCCTCATGTGGAAAAGGTAAGCATGTCTGAGAATGCTATCCTGAAAGTTCTGGGTATCATCTTTCTACCTAAAAGCCTAAATTTGGCTTCTAGACCCTCCATCCCATATTTTCCTATGTCACTGGTACCAAGACAGCAGGCTCCTCCCCAGCACTAGAACCTTATCTAGGTGGCACATGAGGTCCACTACTTTCACACCAGGCAGGTAAGTTACCAGGTGATCCTCACGTCCACCAGCCACACAGGTATCTACATGCCTCTTGCCTAATGACTTAATCAACAACTGTAACGGTCATCCTAACCTTTCCCTCATGGGCACATGACCCTGGAGACACCACCTCAGTAAGAGTATTACATCACTTGGAGGACAGGTCCTTGGCACAGAATCACTTCCTGCCACACACCAAGATGATGCTCTCCTTTTACATGACCTCTCTTCCTCCCTGGCAGCAGAGGGGCTGCCACCCTAGAGACGGGACTTCTCTACTTTGTCCCTGAAGGTCTTGTCTATACATCTCTGTCTGCCTCAGTTCATCCACGTCTGCTACTCCAGCCTCCACAGATTAGATTCATTCCTTGAGAGCAAGGTGCTGTTTGCATCTAGTGCACACATAATACATCTCATCAAATGGGAAATCAATCATACGTGCAAAGCTCAGTGCAAAAGACTGAATAGTCCCTATCTTGTTTCTGGATTGCTGTTTGCATCTCAGTTTTAATGATTTCTTTAGCTGTTTAAAGTTGTTTGGCTATTTAAAGTTGTTAAAGGACTAGGTATACATGAACCACTACAGATATATCTAATAAGTTTAAGGGACTTTGTTTAATATTCACCTCAAGATAAACTAAAAGGACCTAATTAATCTATCCCTAAAGCCTAATACATAATAACATAGTAACAAAGTATATGACGGCAGATAAAAGACCAATATAGTCCATCTAGTCTGCCCAGAAAGGTGGCAAGAGTAGGTGCACCTGCCACTCCGTGCAGGTCACTCCTCCCCATGTCTTTGTTTAGGCATGTACCCACCGCTCAGTGTAGGTCAACCCTATTTGCTGAGAGTATAAGAGATAGTAATGTTTATTTTCATTTTATCCTGTTGCTATACAGGCATCTACTGTATCTGTCCCATGCCATTTTGAATTCTGGCACTGTATTTGCCCCCACCACTTCCATCGGGAGGGCATTCCAAGCAATCACCACCCTTTTCAGTGTTTCCTGACATTGCCTTTCAGTTTATCCCCTTGCAGTTTCATGTTATGCCTTCTAGTTTTACAGCTTCCCCGTCTTTGGAAGAGGTTTGTTTGTTTGTTCATTAATACTCTTAAGTATGTAAAGGTCTGAATCATCTCTCTCTTGTCCCTCCTCTCCTCCAGAGTGTACATATTTAGGTCTTCGAGACTCCTCATATGTCTTCTGACATAGGCTCCAAATAATTTTGGTCGCCTTCCTCTGAACCGTTTCCAGACTTTTTATGTCCTTTGCGAGATATGGTCTCCAAAACTGAACACAGTATTTCAAGTGAGGCCTCACCAGCGACTTGTACAGTGGCATTAGTACCTCTCTTTCTTTCTGCTGGTAATTCCTCTTTGTATGCAATCCAGCATCCTTCCGTTTTTTGCCACTGCCTTGTCACACTGTTTTGCCACCTTGAGATCCTCAGAACGATCACTCCAAGGTCCTTCTCCTGGTCCATGCACACTAACCTCTCGCCCCCTATCACATACAACTCCCTTGGATTTCTGCTTCCCAAGTGCATGACACTGCACTTCTTCACATTAAATCTTAATTGCCAAGCATGAGACCATTCTTCCAGCTTTTGTAGATGCTTCTTCATGTTATCCACTCCCTCAGGGGAGTCCACTTTGTTGCAAATTTAGGTGTCATCTGCAAAAAGACAGACTTTTCCATTCAATCCTTCAGCAATATCACTCACAAATATATTGAACAGTACTGGTCCCAGGATCAAACCCTGGGGCACACCGCTAATCACCTTCCTTTCATCCGAGTGAGCTCCGTTTACCATCACCTTCTGTCACCTGTCAGTCAACCAATTTCTGATCCAGTTCACCATCTTGGGACCCATCCCCAAGTTGTTGCGTTTATTGATAAGCCTCCTATGAGGAACAGTATCAAAGGCTTTACTAAAATCAAGGTAGATAACATCCATCGCATGCCCGTGATCTAGATCTCTGGTTACCCAGTTAAAGAACTCAATCAGATTTGTTTGGCAAGATCGTTCTTTGGTAAAACCATGTTGCCTCAGAACATGCAACCTGTTGGTTTTGAGGAATGCTACAAAGGTTATCTGTCCTCTGGAAGGCAAAAAAACCCCAACCTCTCCACCTTCACGTCTTCAGCAGCAGTTGGACATTTTTTGTGTGATTGCTATCTTTTATTCTTTGTGGGTTCTCCCTTAAGTTAGAGAGAATCTTAGTGGTTTAATAGAGTTCAGTTATCTAATATTTTATATTTTGGAATGAGCTGGTGTATATGAGCTGGATGAAGGCCAAAACCACATCCTTTAAGGTCTTGACCAAATGTAAGCAAATTCCTACTTTTCAGTCTGATTTTAGACCAAGTATAGCTGCCACGTCTAATTCATAGCAGCATCTGGACAGTTGCTTTACACTCTCCTGTCACCAAAAGGAGATAATTTGGAACTCATAAATCAGATTAAGTTGCTCTGGCAGACTTAAGAAGTGATATTAAAATCTTGAATATTGCATCTCACAGAATGAGATCAACATCAATGAGCAGACTGCATCAATGCCATAGCATCAATCTAAAATATGAAAACGAAGTAATTTGTAAAGAAACCCAGGAAGGTGTCTGTCACCACTCTTCCCAGGTGTGGCTGGCGCAAGCAAAAGCGAGGTAGCTGTGCGTTGTCCAGGGAGACAAAGAGGTCTATCACAGGCCAGCCCCAGTGGTGGAAAAGTTGCTTCATTATCCTGGTGTTAAAAACGTCACTCGTGTGGACGAAGGACTCTGCTCAGCCTGTCCGCTAAGCAGTTGTCCTGGCCTGGCAGGTACACTGCTTATAGGAGCATGCCATTTTGCACTGCGAAGGAGAGGGCGGCTACTACCTCCTGGCAAAGGGAGCACGAGCCCGTGCCTCCATGCTTGTTGATGTAAAACATGGCAACCTGGTTGTCCATCTGGATCAGCACAGGTCGGTGCTGCAGGCGATGGCGGAATGGTCGCAGGGCCAGGAAGATTGCCTTGCATTCTAGGAGGTTGATCTGCAAGAGGACTATGGCCTCAAGGAACCTCGCACGGTCTCTACCAGCTGAGGAATCCTTCTTGAGGACCTTGGTGGGACGCTTCTCGGAGTCACCCAAGTCCCTCCAACTCATCTTACCGGGTTTCCCCAGTGAAACCTCGATGAACTTTGAGGACTTTTTCTTCTTTTGCTCAGGGTCCAAGGTGCAATTCAGTATACCCATAACAAGCAGCAGGAGTTCAAAACAGCCAAGCAAGCACAATAGCTGATCAAAAGTAACCTCTTAAACAAATGACTCTTATAACAACCACATAAATTGAACAAAGTGAAACAGGACCCGCAAGTCAAGAAAGTATGTACGTGGCAAGGTAAAACAATGTCGCCAACACGTAGAGTCTTAGGTAGGTGACAGGCTAGACAGTCTAGAGGGGTGGGTCCTGGACTGGTCTAGTAAGATTCCACGAAAGGAAATTATCGATAAGAAAAATTTCTCCTTCCAAATACATCCTGCTAAACCAGTCCAGACTGGTAGGGAGTACCATAGCTAAATCACTCCAGGACAGAGGCTCCGAAGTGAACTGCTTCTCGAGCTTGGACATCCAAGCAATAATGACATGCAAAAGTAGACGGGGAGAAGCAGGTGGCTGCCCTGCAAATATCTAGCGAAGGTACTTGCGAGCATTCTGCCCAGGAGGTAGCTTGAGCCCACGTGGAATGTGCCCAAAGAATTACGGGCACAGGTTTGTTCACTACAAATATAAGCCAATTCAATAGTCTGCTTGATCCAGTGCGTAATAGTCGCTTTAGAAGTGGCAGTCCTTTTTCCTGGACCCAAAGAGATGATCGGAGGGACAAAACAAATTTGTTGGTTTGAGATAACAGCGTAAGCCCTACTGACATCCAAGAGATAAAAGACTCTGTTGTCACCCGAACACTGCTCCTTAAAAAAGGAAGGAAGTGGAACAGATTGATTGGCATGAAAATCCAAAAGGACCTTTGGCAGAAAGGAGAGTACTGATCTGATGGTAATGCCATCCGGGGGAAAGACAGAAAAGAAACCTAGCAAGAAAGTGCCTGGAGCTCCAAAAGGTGCTGTGGCGAAGTGACTGCTATAAGAAAAACAGTTTTGAGAGCCAAATATTTGATAGATGCCCTATGGAGAGGCTCAAATGGGGCACGGGAGAGAACGCAAAGCACCAAGGATAGATCTCAAGAAGGGATGATCGGACAAATGGGGGGCCTCAGGGTGTGGACGCCCTACAGAAAACAGAAAATGTCTACATGAGAAGCAAGAGACCGTCCACGGAGAGGTCCCCGAAGCATGTCAAGGCAGCAATATGTACCATTAATGAATTAAAGGGCGAGACAATACCGGTCTAAGACAGACTGCATGAGCTCTGGAGTGCTCACAAAGCCAAAAGCTAAGACTATAATTTTCTTTATTATCTCTGCTGGTTTCTAGCTATCAATATAGAGTTTGTTTGTTTTTTGGAGATATCGCTAATATAAGGTTTAACTGTAGCTATACATTACGTTTGGGGATATTCTGACTGACTGACTGCTTTCCTGTGTAGCCTTGGAGCAGATATCTGTGGGTGCCCCAGTTCAGGAACAGCCTACTGGCCAGAGACACGTAGGCGGCACGGGACATGAACTTAGAGCATTCCCGGATCCTCGAAGACAAGGACTTAAAACTCTGCAAGGGTTCCCCGGAGAGACCAGCAGAGAACCCTGCCAATTCTTTGGCCAGATCCCGCAAATACATGCCCATGTAGAGCTGGTAAGTCTGGACACGGCAAGCAAGCATCGAGCCCTGAAAGCACTTTCTACCGATGCCATCAAGGCTTAGGGCCTCCCTACCAGGAGGCACCGCGGAGTGCATCTTCTGACTCTTCAGACGATGCATGGCCGATTCCACCACCATGGAATGGTGTGGTAGCTGTGCTTTTTGAAAGCCAAGACTCTTGCGGAGCCGATAGATGGAATAGACTCGCTTGCTCAAAACCGGCACCGAGGCCGGTGCCTCCCATATCCGGAAGAGGAGCCGTTCCTGCATAAGAGGAACCGGGACAGTAAAGGCCTCCTTCGGAGGAGAGTCGTACTGCAGAGCATCGAGCTCCTCGGCTCGAGGCTCTTCCTCGTGGTCAGCCGGGATAGCCAGGGCAGCGGCCATATCCCGGATAAACTCCGAGAACCTAGTATCCTCCGGAGGGGATCTACTCCGGGGTTCAGACTCTGGTGAGTCCGATGGGACACACCGAGTCTTAAAGGTGTCAGGAGACTCCTTGTCTTCGGTCTCCCAAGCAGACTCGTCCAATGTCGAGTCGGGGTCTGACCCTGCGGGGCCTCTGGGCACCTGCCCCAATGCCAGAGGCACCGGCGTCGACACCCTCGGTCCCGAACGGGAGGTCGAGGGAGACCTCGACCGAGGACGACCTCGAGCCGCAAGGGACTCGAGTATTGGCTCGGTCTCCGGGGTCGACTTGGAAGTCGATGTCCCGGTGGTCGGTGCGGATGCGCCAGACAGGCTGGCCATCAGCGCCCGCTGCTGCTCCATGAAGGCAGACATTCTGCTCTCCAAGGCTGTCAACCTGAGACTCAGCTCGGGAGACGCAGCAGCCCCCGACTCGGGCCCCGGGCCAGACGTCGGTACTCGGGGAGTCGAGTCTATGAGGACAACAGGGCTTATGTGTCCAGCAGACTCTGGATCGATGCGAGGAACTTTGGTCAGCTTCTCCTGGTCCACGGGCCCGGGATGACTGTTGGGGGTCTTAGACTTGGACCGCGAGGGCCCATGGACCTCCTCCGACACCGCCCTCGCGAGCCGCTTCTTCCTCTTACATTCCCGGTCGGGGGACCCCCTATCCGAGGAACTGACGCCTCTCGGGATCGGAATCCCAAGATGTTGAAGCCTCAGACGAGGTCCGGGCCCGGGCAGAGGCCGAGTCCGAGAAAAGCCTTTCACTTTGCTGCTGACGACTTCGGAGGGCCTTGGAAGACATCTTCCCACATGGCCCGCACGTTTTAGTCGTGGTCCGGGCCAAGGCACCGAAGGCAGCAGTCGTGTGTGTCGGTGAGAGACATTATCTTCTTACACCGATCACACTTTTTAAACCCACTGGAAGACATGGGGGAGAAAAGGGCCCTCGCCAGGTCAAAAGACTGACCTTCCAGGGAAAAGAAAAAAGTTTTTGGCGCGAACACCTAGCCACGAAGGGCAAAAACCGAAAAAGAAGAAGGGGGTTCGATACCGGTGTACCGATCCCGGCGGGAGGGGAACCGACGTCGAACCGAAAAAGAGCGAAATAACGCAAGTAGAAAAAATGTCTTTTAACCGGGAAAACAGGACACACGTCCGATGGGCTTCACGGAAAAAAAAAAGAGACTGAGGTAAGATGGCACCTTTAGGCGGGAAGGGAACCGCGCATGCGTGCCAGCATTCCCAAAGGCTTTCATGGAAAGCTGGGGAAATGCTCCGCTGGGGCTTCATCGGCGTCGATGACACCCATAAGTGAGGACCGACTTCCTGCTTGGTCCTGGAGAAAGGAAGGAGGCACTATAAGGAGAGAGCTAAGAGCTGTAAAGAGATGGAGAGTCAGAGACAAGAGATAATCAGATGATCATAGTATTCTTGCTTGAAGAATACTATGGCTGACTGGAAAGAGGCTAGCATGAATCTGAAATGTACAAAGTCCGCAAAGGTGCAGGATATGAGCCAAAGGCGTTCATCTATGGGCACAAGAATGTAGGTAGCGGGTTTTAGAGGATAACTAGGGCTGAGGTACAGTATGCTTCACAGGATGTGATGTGGAAGGAGCAAAAGCATCCATCCAGAGCATGTTCAGAAACAGAAATCCGGTTAAAGTCTTTGGGCAATAGGAGTGTCAGAGGCCTTTTTTCAAAATAGAAAAAGTGGAAACCAAACTTTGAATATACTGCTGCAGTATTGCTCTCAGATTACACAGCTCTCTCATATGGACATGTCTCAGCTACTCATCTTAGGGATCAGGCCACCCCCAGGTTCTCTCTGTTGTTCTCAGCCCCCATATCTGCTCTTAAAATATTTTTGCGATACGTTTTTCATGCTAGTCCATCAGGCACTTATGACTTGGATATGGACACTAATTTGTTTTTCCACTTCTGTTTTGATAAGGTCACATCATGGTGTCCTCAGTATGCAAATGACTGTTCACTTCTCTGAAGAGGGGGTTCAGCACTCCAAATTACTAACTATCCAAATAAGATATAATTTTGTGACAAATTGAATTTTGTGTAGTCATACAGTACAGCAATCAAGTGAGAAGAAAGCGTATTTACTCACCTGTAACAGGTGATCTCCGGGAACAGCAGGAATTTAGTCAGACATATGAGGTATCGTCGGTACCGACGGAGCCTGCACGGGAACGCTCCCCAGCGTCCAATTAGAAAGCTTTTGGGAGCATCCCACAGCGCCTGCGTGTTGCCTTCCCGCCTTTCCCAACTGCCTCTTTCCAGTTAAGTTTTAAAGCTGAGACAAAGAGAGAGAGAGGGAAAGAGAGAGATAGACAGAGAGATACAACTCCTAGAGGAGGTGGGTGGGTTGTCGGGACTAAATTCCTGCTGTTCCCGGAGATCACCTGTTACAGGTGAGTAACTATGCTATCTCCAGGAACAAGCAGGAATGTAGTCATCACATATGGGGACTCCCTAGCTTTAGATGCCAGGGAGAGACCCCAGAAGTTGTGTGTCCCTGTGAAAAGGGCTCCACTTCCCCCCATGGATCTCTGGCATCCAACCAGGGATGGTGGGTAGGAGTTGAATAGGTATGGAATAGGTGTTGGAGAACAGCCTGACCAAACAAGGCATCCCGCCGGGAGTCCTTGTCCAAGCAGTAATGGGCTGTGAAGGTATGAACCAAGGCCCAGGTAGCTGCTCGACAGATGTCGTCGATAGACACAGAGTGTAGATGAGCCATTGAAGCTGCCATGGCTCTCACATTGTGAGCTGTGACATGGCCCTCCAGAGAAAGGTTCTTACTCTGATAGGCAAAGGAGATACACTGAGCAATCCAGTTAGACAGTGTTCTCTTGGAGACTGGAAGTCCCAAATGAGAAGGATCAAAAGCAACAAAGAGTTGAGAGGACTTTCTATGTTGCTGTGTTCTTTGTAAGTAAAAGGCTAAAACTCCTTTACAGTCCAAAGTATGAAGATTCCTTTCTGCATTTGATGCATGAGGCCTTGGAAAAAAAAAACACAGGTAGGTAGACCGCTTGGTTTGGATGAAAAGGCGAGACCACCTTTGGCATAAAGTGTGGATGAGTCCTAAGGACTACCTTGTCATGATGGAACCTTGTATAAGGTGGATAAGAACATAAGATATGCCATACTGGGTCAGACCAAGGTCCATCAAGCCCAGTACTATTTGTTTCCAACAGTGGCCAATCTAGGTCATATGTACCTAGCAGTTTCCCCAAGGGACACAGGTTCCACAATGCTTGTATTGGTTCAAGCATTGATATCCTGGGTCCCTTCTTAATAATGGTTTATGGACCTTTCCTCCAGAAACTTGTCCAAACCTTTTTTAAACCCAGCTACACTAACAGCCTTTACTACATCCTCCGGTAACAAATTCCAGAGTTTGATTACACGTTGAGTGAAAAAATATTTTCTTTTATTAGTCTTAAATAGTTTACCCTGTAGCTTCATTGCATGTCCCCTAGTCTTTCTATATTCTGATAAGGTAAACAATCGATATACATTTACCCGTTCCACTCCGTTCATTAATTTATAGACTTCTATCATATCTCCCCTCAGCCGTCTCTCTTCCAGGTTAAAGAGCCCTAACCTTTTTAGCCTTTCTTCATAGGAGTATCCTTCCATCCTCTTTACCATTTTGGTGGCTCTTCTCTGAACCTTTTCTAAAATTGCTATATCCTTTTTAAGATACGGCAACCAGAATTGCACACAATATTCAAGGTGCGGTCTCACCATGGAACGATACAGAGGCATTATTATATCTTTTGTTTTATTTTCCATTCCTTTCCTTATCATACCTAGCATTCTATTTGCTCTCTTGGCCGCCGCTGCACACTGGGCCGAGGGTTTTAACATAGTATCCACAATGACGCCTAAATCTTTTTCCTGGGTGGTGGTTCCTAATGTGGAACCTTGCATTGTGTAACCATAGTTTGGGTTGTTCTTCCCTAGGTGCATAACCTTGCACTTGTCCACATTAAATTTCATCTGCCATTTTGATGCCCAGTCTTCCAATTTATCAAGATCCTCTTGCAATTTTCTACAATCCTCTTGGGTTTTAACAACTTTAAAAAGTTTTGTGTCATCTGCAAATTTGATAACCTCACTCGTTATTCCACTTTCCAGGTCATTTATGAATATGTCAAAAAGCAGCGGACCCAGCACAGATCCCTGGGGTACACCACTATTCACCTTTCTCCATTGGGAAAATTGGCCATTTAGCCCTACCCTCTGCTTTCTATCTTTTAACCAGTTCCTGATCCACAATAGTACACTGCCTCCTATCCCATGACTCTTTAGTTTTGCCAAAAGTCTCTCATGAGGGACCTTGTCAAAGGCTTTCTGAAAGTCCAGATACACAATATCAACCGACTCACCTTTTTTCACCTGATTATTCACTCCTTCAAAAAAACATAACAGATTAGTAAGACAAGATCTTCCTTGTCTAAAGCCATGTTGGCTGTCTCCCATTAGGTCATGACTATCTACATGCTGAGTAATTTTATTCTTTATGATGGTTTCTACCATTTTTCCCGGTACTGATGTCAGGCTCACCGGTCTGTAGTTTCCCGGAACACCCCTGGAACCCTATTTAAAAATTGTTGTTACATTTATTTATTTATTTATTTATTACAATTTCTTATATACTGCACTATTGTCAGCGCGGTTTACATACAACAAAATGACCATAACAAACTGTTTGGCTTCACATAGAACAGGAGTAACAACTTGGATAACATGTTTTGCTTTACAGAGAACAGGAGTAACAACTTGGATAACGCGGGGGATGCAAACTGAACTACTTACATATGTACAATGAGATTGATTGCTGAGAATTTAGGGTGTTACATGTGTACAGTAGGGTTGAGATGTTATCTTGAGGAGGTAAGAGGAGAGGCAATTAGGTAGGGGTTAGGTTAATCTGGTAGTACTGTGTAAATAAATGGAATTTGAGAGCCTTTCTGAATTGTGTTAGGTCAGTAATTGCACGGATGCCTGGTGGTAATGCGTTCCAACATTTTGGGGCATAGATACTGAATGCCCTGTTAGATGTTGCGGTTGTGTACTTTGTTGAAGCCTTTGGGATTAGTAGTGCATTTGTAGATAGGGATCTCCTTGTTCTGTTGGGAGGAATGGGTTGGATGATATCGGTTAATGAAGGGGAGGTGATGCCATGGATGGATTTGAAAGTGAGTAACAAAGATTTGAATATAAGCCTTCCTTGAATGGGGAGCCAATGCAGCTGTATTAGGATAGGCGTTATATGGTTGCATCTTGCTGCTCCCACTAAGACTCTGGCTGCGGCATTCATGGCAAGTTGCAACGGGTTGAGTGTTGATTGAGGGAGACCTTGAAGAATAGCGTTGGCGAAGTCAAAGTGTGGTAAGATCAGGGATTGGTATATTGTCCGGAAGTCTTCAGGGTTTAGAAGGGATTGCAGGTGTCTAAGGGACCGGATTTTGAAATAAATGGCTCTATGTTGGATATATGGGTTTTCATATCTAAATGTTGATCGAGGGTGACTCCTAAGTACCGAATTGTTGATTTGGTTTGGAGCTCAGCCTCATTGACCTTTATATGAGGTGGAGGGCAGAAACTCTGGTCTCTAGTGATGAATAGCACCTCAGTCTTTTTGTGTTGTATCCTAAGATTTTGGGACAGAAGCCATTCGGAGACTGCGTTGAAACATTCAATCAGTGGTGAAAGGTCCATTTGCTCTGTGAAGAATGGCATGAAGAGGAGGATGTCATCAGCGTAAATTAGACAGTCGACCTTGAATGATCCGATTATGTTGAAAATGGGTTGCATGTAAATGTTAAATAAAAGAGAAGATAGGGAAGATCCTTGTGGGACGCCCTGTTGTTGATGGAAGGGTTCGGAAGATCCTGATCCTGATTTTACATGTTGCCATCTGTCTTCAAGGTATGACCTGCACCAATCGAGGGCGATGCCATTTATGCCCTTTTCTTTTAGTCGTTCTACTAGCAGACCATGGTGTACAGAGTCAAAGGCTGCAGCGATGTCTATGATCCTCCAATCTTCAGGTATTAGAGATGATTTTAATGATAGTTCACAGATTACTAATAGCAGGTCTGCAATCTCGTATTTCAGTTCTTTCAACACCCTTGGATGTATACCATCCGGCCCAGGTGATTTGCTACTCTTCAGCTTATCTAATAGTTGTAATACATCTTCCCGATGTATCGATATTTCCTTCAATTCTTCCGCACCTTTAAATACCACTTCAGTCATGGGTAACATCCCTACATCTTCCTCAGTAAAGACTGAAGCAAAGAATTCATTCAGTCTCTCCGCTATCGCCTTGTCACCTCTTAGTGCTCCTTTAACCCCTTTATCATCTAATGGACCAACTGACTCTCTCACAGGTTTTTTGCTACGAATGTACTTGAAAAGGTCTTTACTTCGCGTTTTTGCTTCCGCAGCAAGCTTCTTCTCAAATTCTCCCTTTGCCTGCCTTATCAATGCCTTGCATTTGACTTGCCAGTGCTTGTGCTGTTTCCAGGTTTCGTCGTTTGTCTCTTTTTTCCATTTCCTGAAAGATGCTTTTTTGGCAACAGCCTCTCTGACCTCACCTTTAAACCATGCTGGCAGTTTTTTGGACTTCCTTCCACTTTTCTTAAAGCGTGGAATACAGCTGGTCTGGGCTTCCAAGATAGTATTTTTCAACAACAGCCAAGCCTGATGTACGTCTTTAACCTTTGCAACTGCTCCTTTTAGTTTTTTCTTAACTGTTTTCCTCATTTTATCATAGTCTCCCTTTCGAAAGTTAAAAGGTAGTACTGTGGATTTCCTTACTATCCCTCCTCCACTAATTAAATCAAAGGTGATCATGCTATGATCACTATTGCCAAGTGGCCCCAACAACCTTATCTCTTGCACTAGATCTGGTGTTCCACTAAGGATTAGGTCTAATATGGCTTCCCCTCTGGTCGGTTCATGAACCAGCTGCTCCAAGAAGCAGCCATTTATTTCATCTAGGAACTTTATCTCCCTATTATGTCCTGACGTGACACTGACCCAGTCGATACCGGGGTAGTTGAAATCACCCATTATTATTACTGTGCTGTAACTTTTGTTAGCTTCCTTGATTTCTTTGAGCATTTCATCATCCATTTGGTCATTCTGGCCAGGCGCTCGATAGTACACCCCCACTGCCACTAGTACCTGCAACTCACTGATGTGTCGTGCTGATGTGATTGCAATGAGAAAGATAACCTTCCAAGAAAGGAATTTCAATGAGGTAGTAGCTAAGGGTTCAAAAGATGGCTTCATGAGCTGACCAAGAACCAGGTTTAAGTGCCATGCCACTGGTGGTGGCCTAATGGGAGGCTTAGTTAGAAGGCCTCTCATAAATCTTGCTATAAGAGGATGGGAGGAAATAGGTTGTCCATTTAGAGGCTTGAAAGAAGCTGCAATAGCACTCAAATGGACTCTTACGGAGTTAGTTTTAAGTCCTGCATTGGATAAATGAAGGAGATACTCCAGTAATGACTCTAGAGGTATCGCAAGGGGGTTAAGAGCCTTCTGCAAACACCATATGGTAAACCTTTTCCACTTGAAAGCATAAGAGTGTCTTGTGGAAGGCTTCCTGGAAGCATAAAGGATATCCTTTACTTGCTGAGGGAGGTTAAGATCATGGAGATCTAGGCCTTCAGCAATCAAGCCCTGAGATGCAGAGACTGGGGATTGGGATGCCATAACATTCTGTCCTCCTGAGACAGGAGATCTGGAGAAAACCCTAACTCCAGTGAGGGAGCTTGAGAGAGATGTAGAAGCAGAGGGTACCACACCGGCCGTGGCCAATGTGGAGCTATGAGAATCATATGGCCTCTGTCTCTCTGAAGCTTGAACAGGGTTTTGGGAATTAGGGGAATGGGTGGAAAGGCATAAAGGAAGTCTTGACCCCAGTGAATGAGGAAAGCATCCCTGGCCTGAGAGCCCTGAGCTGGAATTCTAGAACAGAACCGGGGAAATTTGGCATTCAACGGACTTGCAAAGAGGTCTATATCTGGGGTTCCACAAATTTGAAAAATCTTGGCCACCTGGTCTGCATGCAGAGACCATTCATGTGGAAGCAGAACTCGACTGAGTCTGTCTGCCCAAGAGGTTTGTATGCCTGGAAGATATACCGCCAGGAGATGAATCTGATGCTCTCTGGCGAGGGCCCATAGTCGCAAAGCTTCGCTGCAAAGCAACAGAGAGCCTGTTCCCCCCTGCTTGTTCACGTAGAACATGGCTACTCGATTGTCCGTATGAATGAGGACTTTCTTGTAGCTGAGTAGGGTGTGGAACACTCGAAGAGCAAGGAAGATTGCTCTGAGCTCTAAGAGATTGATATGTAGATGAGTCTCCTGTGGAGTCCAGGTGCCTTGGGTGGAGAGGTCTTTGCAGATGAGCTCCCCAACCCATTGGAGAAGCATCTGTTGTGAGAGCTGCCTGGGGTAAAGGTTGTTGAAATGGGGACCCCAGCAACAGGTTTTGAGTGGACTGCCACCATTGGAGGGACAAAATAAGGTGATTTGTTTGCTATTTTGTCTGACAGGCACCCTGATGCCTGGGTCCATTGAGTGGATAAAGTCCACTGGGCAGCTCTCATATGGTGGGCATAAGGAACCACATGCACGGTAGATGCCATGTGGCCTAGTAGTTGTAGCATCTCTCGAGCAGTGAGATGAGGCTTTAGCACTACTTGAGAACTAATTGCACAATGCGAAGGCAACGGGTCTGAGGAAGATAGGCCCTTGCTTTTCTGGTATCCAGCAAAGCTCCTATGAACTCTAAAGACTGAGTGGGAGTTAGACTGGACTTTGGGATGTTTATGACCAGACTCAAATACTGAAGGATACGCATTGTGCAAGATAGAGAAATCCTGGCCTCTGACTCTGATGGGGCTCGAATGAGCCAGTCGTCTAAGTAAGGGAAGACGAATATTCCTAGAGTGCGAAGAAATGCTGCTACCACAGCCATGCACTTTGTGAACACCCTTGGTGCAGAGGCCAGGCCAAAAGGAAGCACCCTGTACTGGTAGTGCTTTCCTTGAAAAAGGAACCGAAGGAACTTTCTGTGAGTTGGATGGATGAGAACATGAGTGTACGCATCCTTGAGATCTAGAGAACAAAGCCAATCCTGACTCTGAAGGTATGGCAGCAGAGTTCCCAGAGAAATCATCTTGAATTTCTCCTTGAACAGGAATTTGTTCAAGTCTCTGAGGTCTAAAATAGGTCTGTGTCCACTGTTCCCTCTAAGCTGTGCGCGTGTGCGCGCGCACACACCTCGCCGAGTGAGCGCACATACTTTACAACAGAGCGCACAAAAATTACGGTTCTGATTCTGATAGAAAACAACAGACATCTTAAAATTTAAAAGTTGTTGTGTATTTACGGTTTTCACAAGTTCTACAATATTTTCTAGTGCAATCAATGTGGTGTACATAGTGTATTCTGACGTGTAGTCAAATTTTAAAGTATATAACTCCGAGTGTCATTATGTGGCGCACAAAAATTTTACCTTCCTTCAAAAGCTGCACACAGCTGATATTTTATGCGCACACAGCCTACAGAAAATTAGAGGGAACCTTGTCTGTGTCCCCCTGTTTTCTTTGGGATAAGGAAATAGGGGGAGTAAAACCCTGTACCCTGTTGATGGATGAGTACTTCTTCTATTGCCCCTTGGGCAAGAAGCATAGTGACCTCTTGATCTAACAGGTTGATGAGAGAGGTCTGAGAATTGAACTGTCTTACCATCGTGGGAGGGGGCAGGCACGAAATGTGAAGCTTGCACCCCTCTTATGATGGAGAGTGTCCAATGTTCTGCTGTTATCTGCCCCCAACTGGGGGCAAAGTGACACAACCTTCCTGGAATGGTGGAAGGCTATGGTGCAATGAGAGCCAGGAAGGCTAAGTTCTCTAGATGAAAGTCAAAGGCCTTGTGGAGGCTGAGTCTGCTGAGACGGTTGAGGCTTAGCAGTCTTTGCTTTCCTTTGTTTAGGTGGTTGGTGACTCTTTCGGCCAGATTGACCTGCAGAACGTCCCTGCTGGGAATAAGAGGGATAAAACCTCCTCTTCTTGGAGAAGAATGGTTTCTTGAAAGATTTCTTTCTTGCAGGATCAGCTGTAGCTTTGGATAATCTATCCAAAGTAGAGTTGTCAGCATCTAATTCATTGGCTTTCTCTTGCCAATTTTTGCCAAATAGATTCTCACCTGTACAAGGGATATTGCCCAGTTTGTCCTGCACCCAGAGCTCCAAATTGAATGCAGTCTGCCATTGTCATAGGTGCACGTAGAGGTTCTGCTTATGCACTCAAAACAGTCAAAAGCTGCACGGTTGACAAACTTAGAAACATCCTGGGCATGTTTGACCAGTGTGAAAAAATCCTGCCTTCTATCCTCAGGAAGAAGAGGGCTCAAAACCTCTAAATCACCTTAACTTCCTTAAGGAACATTCCCATATATAAAATATAGGAACTGATCCTGGCAGAAAGCATAGAAGCCTGGAAAGTACGACGTCCAAAGGCATCCAGAGTTCTACACTCACGTCCTGGAGGATTAGAGGCATGCCTCTTTGCACTCCTGATCCTTGTCATAGCTGATTCCACTACAATAAAGTGGTGAGGAAGCTGAGTCTTTTGGAAACCAGGACAAGGAGGGACTCGATACATGGTATCCAGTCTATGAGAGTGAGGAGAGGTGGTAAGAGGTGTTTCCCCACATTCTTAGCATAAGATCATGCAAGATCTCATGGATAGGCAAAGTAGCCGCCTCTTTAGGAGCTTTGGGATATTGTAGAATCTCCAACTCCTTTGCCCTGGGCTCTGTTTCGGGAGCCACAGTAATGGAAAGACCTCGAGCTACCTCCCTGATAAAATCCTGAAAGGAGATATCTTTTGGAGGAGACATCCTGCGTTTAGGAGAGGAAGGTACCTCCGGGAGAAGTATTCCGGTACCGAAAGAGCTGTCAGAATCCTCAGAGTCCTCCGAGGATTCAAAGTACCTTCTGTCCGGATGCTCTTGAAGAGCCCGATACCCATACTGACCAAAGTCGGTACCAGGGGGAATCAGTACCGGAAGGCATCGCATGACTGGGTGCCGGTAAAGCAAATCCCAATGCCGATGCTGTCAGTACCGGGGTCGGTACCAGTACAACTGTCTGACGCGGTTCCGAGGGTGTCGATGCCGCAAGGAGAGCCGCCAGACTGCGTTCAATAGCCAGGAACCTCTGGTCTATCGACGCTGACGATGCCTCGGTATCAGTACCGGAGAAAGCTGCCGGTACCCCAGAGCACGGCACCAGTAGTTCTGCCGAGGTTGAGGCCTCGAGAACATCCTGAAGCCCCGATAATGCTTTGGAAGCCGAAGCCTCCCGCCGGGGCAATTTTGCCGGTACAGAACCGTCAAGGGCAACTCCAGAGGCATCTCGATGCTTGGAAGGAGATCTACCCTTTGAGGACCGGCTAGACTTATGTTTAGTTACCTGAGATCCATGGGAGGAAGACGAAGCCCTGGAAGACGTTGATGCCACCGAAGCTGCATCGGAGGGAAAAAGGGTGATAGCAGCCCGGTTTTGTCGACCCCTCTTGGACATCATGGCACAAGCCATACACTCGGAGATGGAGTGGTCAGGACCTAAACATTTGAGACACCACTCATGGATGTCGGTGATGGAGATGGTACCACCACACTTGGTGCACTTTTTGAAACCCAAAGCGGGTTTTTCCATAATGGAGGAAATTATGGAAAAATGGCGCGTGTACCTGGAAAAAGAAAGTTTGGAAAAAATATTATTTTTTTTTTTAAAGAAAGAAAGGAGAACCGGCGGTACCAGTATAGCGTCGAGGAAGGCAGACGCGACCACAAAAAAGAAGAAGGATAAGGAAGAATTTTCTGCGGTGACAGGAACCACCACCTGCTGGCTCCGCGGAAAAAGGAAGAACTGGAGAGAGGCAGTTGGGAAAGGCGGGAAGGCAGCACGCAAGCGCTGTGGGATGCTCCCAAAAGCTTTCTAATTGGACGCTGGGGAGCGTTCCCGCGCAGGCTCCATCGGTACAGACGATACCTCATATGTGAGGACTACATTCCTGCTTGTTCCTGGAGATCAGGTGTTCTCCAGGGACAGCAGGAATCAGCCCTCACATATGAGTGACATCGGCGCCGACAGAGCCCTCGTGTGGAGCAATCCAGCTTTCAAAGAAAACCTTTGGGACTGCATCACGCATGCGCGGTCCCCCTTCCCGCCCAAGGGTGCCATCTTGCTCAGTGTCTAATGACATAGCTAAAAGACGGCAAAAAGGAAAAAAGCAATAGTAGGACTGCCACTCCAGGGGAGGAGGGAGGGTTGTGAGGACTGATTCCTGCTGTCCCTGGAGAACACCTGTTACAGGTGAGTAACTACACTTTCTCCAGGAACAAGCAGGAAGTCAGTCCTCACATATGGGACTCCCTATCTATAGACTACCGAGAACCCATAGCTGAAAAATGGCTTCCTCTAGAAGAGCCGCAGCAGCAGTGATAGGAATCCAGCAGAGACATAACACCCCCGGTAGCCTAACACCAGAGGGCTGGAGTTGCCTAAACCTCAAATAAGTTCCTGAGTACCGCCTGGCTGAAAGCACTGTTTCAGCGGGACTCTCCATCCAAGCAGTAATGGGCTGCAAAAGTCTGGCTCTGAAGACCAGGTGGCGGCCCAGCGATGTCTGCCAGTGGTACAGAGCGGAGGTGAGCCAGTGATGTGGCCTTAGCCCTGACACGGTGGGCCGTGACTCGACCCTGCAACGGAAGGTCGGCTGCCCTGTACACTCAGGATATGCAATCTACCACCCAGGTGGACAACGTACGTTTGGAGACAGGAAGCCCCAGCTTACTGGGGTCAAAAGAGACGAAGAGCTGAGGAGCCCTTCGATGTCCCCTCATACGCTCCAGGTAGAAGGCTAACGCCCTCTTACAGTCAAGGGTATGCAGGACCGCCTCTGCCCAGCTGGAATGTGGTCTGGGAAAGAATGTCGGAAGAACCACCTCCTGGTTGAGGTGGAATGAAGAGACTACCTTTGGGAGGAACTTAGGGTGGGTGTGTAGGACCATTCCTGTAAAACCGTATGTACTTTTTTTTCTGAAACCAAGGCCTGCAGCTCACTCACTCGCCTCGAAGACGTGAGTGCCACCAGGAAAAGTACCTTCCAGGAGAGGAAGCGTAGATGGCAAGTAGACATCGGCTCAAAAGGTGGGCGAGTAAGCCGTTGCAAGACCACATTCAAATCCCACTCTGTCGCCAGAGGGCAAACCGGGGGTTTTTAGTAGAAGTAGACCTCTGAGGAACCTTGACACCAAGGGATGAAGCGACAGAGGATGCCCTTCCACTGGTGAGTGGTGTGCTGACAACGCACTCAGGTGGACCCTTACAGAGTTAGACTTGAGGCCTAAGTCAGAGAGGTGAAGCAGGTACTGCAACACCACAGGCACAAGACAAGAGAAAGAGTCTTCATTGTGCTGGCTATATCACACCTCAAATCTACGCCACTTGAAGGCATAGGTTTTTCTCATGGACTGCCTCCTGGAGGCCAGTACACTTCTTCTACATTCTTATGACACAGGACACGGGACCCTGTCCCTCCCTGCTTGTTCACGTAGAACATAGCCACCTGATTGTCTGTCTGTACGAGCACAGATTGATGCGAGAGAACATGGCAGAAGGCTTGCAGAGCTAGGTGTATCGCCCGGAGCTCTAAGAGGTTGATCTGTTGTGTACCCTCTTGGGGAGGCCACAACCCCTGAGTGCAGGAGTCCTGACAATGGGCTCCCCAACCCAGCAGGGATGCATCTGTTGTCAAGACTCTTGAAGACACCGGAGGTTGGAAAGGCATTCCTCCGAGCAGGTTGGGCAGGTGAAGCCACCAGACCAGCGACTTTAGCAGTTGTTTGGACACCCTTACCCTGTCTGTCGACCTGTGGCCTGCGTCCCCTGATTCCGGAGGCACCACTGAGCTGTCCTCATGTGGAGCTGGGCGTTCGGGGTCACATGCACTGTGGAAGCCATGTGTCCCATGAGACGCAGGAAATACCTTGCTGATATTTCAGACCTGTGGTTTATCTGGCGCACTAGCTCCAAAAGCCTCTGCGCCCTGTCCAGTGGCAGGTAAGCCTTTGCCTGCAGTGTGGTGTGTCTAGTTTTGCCCCTATGAACTCTGTTCTGAGTGGGGAGCAAGGTGGACTTTGCCTGATTTATGACAAAGCCTAGATGTTGCAGTATGCTGACAGTGCGAGTTGTGGCCTGTTGGGCCTCCTGAGGCAACGGGGCCCTGATGAGCCAGTCATCCAGGTATGGGAAGACAAAGATACCCTGGTTTCTGAGAAACTCCGCCACCACCGCCAGGCATTTGGTAAACACTCTGGGAGCGGAGGCTAGGCCGAATGGAAGTACTCTGTACTGGAAATGGTTTCCTCCCACTACAAATCTGAGATATTGTCTGTGGTCTAGATGTATGAGGATTGTGTGTATAAGCATCCTTCAGGTCTAAGGAGCATAGCCAATCTCCCTGGTGGAGGTATGGCAGCAAAATTCCAAGGGAAAGCATCTTGAACTTTTCCTTCACTAGGAACTTGTTTCGCAGGTCGAGGATGGGCCTGAGGCCTCCTGTTCGCTTTGGTATCAGGAAATACCTGGAACAGAAGCCTTGCCCTTGCAGGCTGTATGGTATTGGTTCCACCTCCTGATCCTCCAGGAGACCTGCTAACTCCTGTAAAAGGAGGTTCCTGTGTAGAGGAGGTCTTAGAGGCTCTCCTGGAAAATAGGAGGGGGGCACCTGGCTGAAGTGGAGCAAATAGCCCTTTTGGACTATTTGTAGGACCCAGGTGTCTGTGGTGACTGCTGACCACCTGTAGGCGTACAGGGCCAGTCTCCCTCCTGTGCCCAGTCTCACCCCTGGCTGGAGAAAGACCATACAGTGGCTGTCAAAAACCCCCAACCGGCTGGGAGGGAGCTGGTGCCTGGGGGTCTTCTGCTTACACGGGCCATGCCCCTGTCCCTTGGCCTGCTGCCCATGTTGGGGAGCTGGAGAGGACTGGTGAGTGGGGTAGTTGCGGTAAGCAGTACCCTTCCTCGGGAAAAAGGGCTTTTTCCCCAAGCCCTTCTTCTTAGAAGGGGCAGAAATCTTTTTTGGAGAGTCTTGTCCGGGTAAAGTACTCGGACTCTATTTCCGCAGACTTTTCAGTCATGGGTTTGCCAAACAGGTTCTCACCTCGGCATGGGACATCGACCAACTTGTCCTGTACCCATAACTCTAGGTCCGACGACGACAATGACATTAGCCATGCCTGGCATCAGGCACCGATGCCGGCTGCGGCTACCCGTGCCAAAGCCTCGAAGCCGTCATAGGCTGCTCGAGACATGAACTTCGAGCACTCTCGAATCCCCGTGGACAAGGCCTTGAATCTCTGGTCCCATGTACAGCTGGTATGTTTGGACACGGCATGACAGCATCGAGCCCTGGTAGCACTTTCTGCCGAGAGCGTCCATGTTCCGGGCTTCCCTCCCAGGAAGCACCGAGGAGTGCGTTTTTTGGCTCTTGAGCCTTTGCATGGCCGATTTCACAACCATGGAGTTGTGCGGCAGCTGTGCCTTCTGGAATCCAGAGCTCTTGCGGACCCGATAGATGGAAATCGACCCACCTGCTGAGCGCCGGCATGGAGGCCGGTGATTCCCACATACGGAACAGCCGTTCCAACATCGGAGAAACCGGTACAGTAAGGGCTTCCTTCGGCGGAAAATCATACTGGAGGGCATCGAGCTCTTCAGCTCGAGGCTCCTCCTCGGTGTCCGCCGGGAAGGCCAAGGTCTTGGCCATGTCCTGTATGAACTCTGAGAACTGGGTATCCTCCGGGGGAGACCTTCTCCGAGGTTCGGACCCCAGTGAGTCCGATGGGACACACCGGGTCCGGTGGATGCCCGGGGAGTCTTCATCCTCCGTCTCCCAAGTTGAGTCCTCCGAAGAGTCGTCGATGAGCTCCGGCCGTGAGGGCTTCGGTCTCAACCGCCCCGATGCAATGGCACCAGCATCAACGACCTCAGTCCCGAACGGGAGGTCGGAGACCTCGGCCAAGGATCAACTCGAAGAGCCTTGAGGATCGGCTCGACCTCTGGGGTCAACTTGGACGTCAAGGTCCCCGTGGTTGGGGCAGATGGACCGGGGAACCATTCTGAGACCGAGTCCAGAAGGCTCCACAGCCTCCGGCTTGGGTCCCGACGCTAGTTCTCTCAGAGGAGAGTCCACGAGGACAACAGTATTTACATTCCTCGGCGTCTCCGGCTCCGTGTGAGGTACCTTGGCAGGCCGCTCCGACTCCGAGGACCCGGGGCGGCGGTCAGGACTCCAAGACCTGGCCCACGAGGAACCAGGCCTATCAGAGGCATCCAACAACGATGCCCTCACGAGATTTTTCTTCCTCCGGTGTTCCTTGGAGGGAGACCCCCCTCTCAGAAGACCCCCGATGGTGCTTGGAGTCCGACAGCTCCCAAGATGTCGAGGCTTCTGACGAGGTCCGGACCCGGATGGATGCGGACTGAGAAAATCCTCTCACGCTGCTGCTGCCTACTTCTAAGTGCCTTAGAAGACATCTTGCCACATGGGCCACGGTCGCGAGGCATCGGAGACAGCAGTCATGTGTGTCGGTGAGGGACATTAACTTTTTACACCGATCACACTTTTAAAACCTGCTGGCAGCCATCAGGGGAAAAAGGGCCCCTGCAAGGTCAAACGACCGGGCTGCCAGTGAAAAAGAAAAAGAGCGCAAACGTTAGTCACTAAGGACAAAAACCAAAAAACAGGGACCGGATCCGATACCGGTGTACCAAACCGAGGGAGGGAACCGGTGTCGAACCAGGTCGAAGACAAGAATCTTCTGAGAAGTTGATGCACTTTTTCTGTGAGGGAATTCGGACCACGTCGTTGGGCTCTGCAGAAAAAGGGAGACTGAGCAAGATGGCACCCTTGGGCAGGTAGGGGACCGCACATGCGTGATGCAATTCCAAAGGCTTTCTTTGAAAGCTGCGGAATTGCTCTGCACGAGGACTCCATCGGCGCCGATGTCACCCATATTTGAGGACTGACTTCCTGCTTGTTCCTGGAGAATAGCAAACAGTAGGAAGCAGGTCATAGGTAGAGGCAGCTTTACAAAAAGCGCTTGAAGAAAACAGCAAAAGAGATACCAACCCTTATATAAGGCGTGAAGGATGCAAATTACAGGGGTTCCACTGCAACTCATCTTACTGATCACGCCTTCCAAGAAGTACATCACCTCCAAGAAGTACAACCCAATGGCATAAGAGAAAAAAAAATCATCCAAATATCATGACTTTGGCTGATGTCTGCTTACTCTGATACCTCCAGGGCTTTTTTGAGGGAGTATGTGGCAGTACGAAGTATCGGTACCTTTTTCATTGCCTGCTAAAACTGACCTATGGCCCTGATGTATTAATGAAAGAGTGCTGCATACAAGTACCTCCAACCTTTTTTTCTAGAAGTACACTGGATTCTCTATACCCCTTTTAATCTCACAGTATTCAAATTTCCCCCTCCAAATTGAATGAGATAATGATAGAACCCTCTAATTCACAGTATCTGTAAGTCTAGATTTGCAAAATGGTGTAGATACATGTGTAAGTGCAGACATACATGTGCACTTTGCAAAATGCTAGCACTTACATGTAGATTGCTGGGTTTTCTCCGTCGATTTTTCCCATGTGTATATTTATGAAGTGGCTCCTTCTGCTGCAAGCAGGGCCAGTCAACCACTAGGCAAACTAGGAGGCTGTCTAGGGTGGCAACTTTTAGGGGGTGCAAAGTGCAGGACATTCAAAGCTAAACAATAGATGTTGACAGCCAGAGGGGAAGTGAAGCTTGAGGCTTGCCTAGGACAGCAACTCCTTCAGCAAGCTCTAGAGCTGGCCCTGGCTGCAGGTGGATATAAATCCCTGTGTGATCCTGAACTTACTTCTGTGTATTTTAAAAACAGCTCCACCTTTAGCAGAGATGTTTCTAAAATACAGTCAGAACTGACTATGCCCCGACCCAAGTCTCAATTCTGATCTCCACATACTATCTAAAACAGCCAATTATAGACATATTTATGAAGGCATAACTCCACTGTACTCTTAAAGCGCTCAATGCCAACAAGCTCATGTTCCTATCAAAGCCACTATTGCACTCCTTCTGATCTTGGGCAAGTCACTTACCCTCTATTGACTCAGGTACAAATGTAGAGAGTGTAAACTCTCTGAGGAAGGGGAAATACCCACTGTACCTGAATGTAGCTCACCTTCAGCCACTCTTGAAAAAGGCATGACCTAAATCCAAATCATTAAAAGCAAAGTCCCCCCCTTAATTCTCCTGCCACAAGGCTTCCTTAATTGCCAGGAAAACACAAGATAAGAAATTTTTTCCCCTTCAAGCAATTCATTTTTTGGTGTACTTAAAAACAAAACAAAAAAATTTACAATAAATACCACTGAATGCTTCTTGTCTTCTAATTGTGTATCTGGTTCTCATCAGAGAGTCATTGTGCATTGTCTCCACCTCACTGCTCTGAATCTGGTTCTTCTCATGGCCTCCTGTAGTCCCTAATTTATCCCAGTCTCCCTCCAATTTATTACCACTGAGCTATGCACCTTTTCCTGTAAGCTCAGTATCACTCTGGTTCCAAAATCCTCTAACTTCTCCAGTACCTGTACAACAGCTGATCACTATGTATTCAGCTCTGCCTCCACATTTGTGAATATGATTATTTAGGCTTGTATGTGTTCACATCATAGTTACACTAACTTCCTTTGCTCTGCTAGTTTTATAGTCAACCATTTTGGCTATAAATATTTGAAATTACATATGCATTTGCCCACCCCACAAATTCTTATTCATTCATATTTGGTGTCCTCCTGAACCCCTCCTAAAAGTGGTAATTTATCATGGTAGTGCAGAAAAACACTCATCTAGCAGCTTGTCTCCACAACTGCTCGGTTGAAAATCACTCTCCCAGATATGAAGATCTTCCATAGATTTGGTACCTTCCAATCCCTGATTTTACTCTACTCATCCATCTCCATGTTCCCTCTGCCTCCCCCAGAGAATGTCCAACAACAGATCTTTTGAGGTGGAGTATATCTTCACACTGTCAGCTCTCTCCAAAGCCTTTCTGCTTCACGTGCTTACCTTATGCTCATCTGTGAAAGCATCAACCATGTGCATATCAATGCAACTATAAATATTTGTTCATATACTTCTGAATAAACAGTTGTTTTCTATTGTTTTTAATTAATTGTTTTATTATCTTTTACTGGCCTTGACAAATTTTCTTGGAATCTAGGAGCTGGCTGCCAAAACCTAGGTCACAGCGCATGCCCCTGCGGCCCCCCCCCCCCCCCCCAAAAAACCAAACAAACAGTATATAAGTTATTTTTTTTAGGTTTTAGGGCCTGATTTTCTAAGTCTGCTTTCCCATTTTCTCTGATAAAAACCTTAATAAATCAGGTTCTTAATGGGCCACTGCATAGTGCCAACAAAAGACCGTGACCCCATTCCTACTTCTCCCTCTCCCCACCATCCCCACTGACCCTTTAAGCTACAGCTGTGTGGTGCTGGGAGTGCCTGTGTGTGTGGTGGGAGTGGGGTGCGCCTTTTGCACATACACATTGTGCCTTTTACTTCTCATGCATTCATCTCCCCCCCCCCATCACCTCCAACCCTTCTTGCTGTCCCTCCCCCACCCCCAATTCTGTTTCCCTTCCCAGACTCTCTCCCCTCCTTACCCCCATCATTCTTTAAGTTACTGCCCCATTAAGATTTGTTAAAGTCTTATGTTCAGCAAATTCCCCCTGCCTCTAATGGTTAGAGGCAGGTAGAAGTGACCAGGACCAGTGCTGGCTGCATGCAGGGATCCCATCTCCTGCGGGCATAAATACTGTATAAGGCCATGATCACGGCCAAGACAGTCACTGTTTTCCCCAGCCAGCATAAAAAACACTTTTAACCTTTTGTTATTTTTGCAGGCTGGGGCAGACAGCACAGGTACTTCTGCCCATGGGAGATGCAATCTCAGCGGGCAGACACCATCAGTCTGAATGCAAGGCGCCAGGTATGATGATTTAGTTACCATGCAAACTGACAACTGGTGTTTGTCAGGCCCAGATCTATTATTTCTGCTTTAGAAATGTTTTATGATATTTGTTTTAATATTGTATATTATTGTTTTATGGTTTTATTTAGTGGCTATTGTTTTATGGATACTAGGTGACAAATACAATTGCACATTGGCTTTTATAGAAACAACCAAAATGAACTAGAAGTCCATAACAAAGAACATTTAAATGTGGTGGCATTTTCCCTGTCATCTTTAAAGAGCTACAGTGTTAAAAAAAAAGACCATTTCTAAATAATGAGTATGAGCACCACAGACCTTTCACTGTACACCCCAGCAGTAACCCAATGGATGTCCAAGCATGACACTTACTTATCATCTTTCTTGAGGAAAATGCCAGCGTAGGGCTGGGCAAGACGGACCTTCTGTCTCAGTAACTCAACTAACTTCTGATTTTTAACCTGGAAAAGACAACACACAGTTTTAGTCAGGATGAATAATGTTTACACATGACTGTATGTTTCTAAAACAAAGTGCATTTTAAAGCATGACCAGAGAAGCCATACTGTAGGGCATAAGAGAGCAGAACAAGCACCTGGAACATTAACAAATGACCACTGTGAGATAAGGGAGAGTCTCACCCTGGTCACATCCCAGTCAACCTGGGTAGTCTCTCTCCCACCATCAAAGACAGTCCTACACTCACCTGTTCTGTATCCCAGTATGCCACCAATAAGGCTACAATGAGCAATTTAAAGACAAGACTTTTCTGTGGCCTCAGGAATGTCTTTAATCCACAGGCAAAGGACTGGCTGCATCTGCACTTCCAAGTGGAGTCTCCACAACCCTGTTGCATTTCAAGCATACACCAAAATATAAACTGCTGCTGCTTCTTACTTATCTATTTTATTTAATTTATATACATATAAATTCAAACCAATTTCTAGACTGGGTACAAATTCAAGGCTTCCCACACAAGAATAAATTTTGTTTCAGGGTGCCTATTTTATAAAGGCAACATATGTATCTATGTGCTTTTATTAAACTAGCCCACTGGAAAGCTGCTGCACAAAGTTACAACTCTCCTAAAGCAGGAATAACTTTGTATGTGCATGGGACAGTAAGAATTGTGCATGCATCTTATAAAATGAGCACCAAGTGTTGATTGTGCCTCAGTTCCACCCAGCCCTGCTCCCAGAAATGTCTATGCTTACACAATTTTAAAAAAGTACTTGTTATGCATCAGCAGCATGGACTTTTGTGTGTGCCTAGTTCACATGTAAAAAAAAAAATTAATGCAGAACACAGCTTATGAAGTGACCCCCAAAAAGTAATTTTATTTAATTTTTCTGTTTTTCTATACCGCTTAGTCTGGAAATCAAAGCAATTTACATAAGACATTATGAACTGAACTTTGTTACATTGAACTCAGAACTCAGTATAATTTCTAGATTAAAAATTTGCAGATAATCATAAGTGAACAATTATGGATAGTACAACTTCTCATATGAATATATTTACAAATTGGAGCAATTCTCTGGGGGGAGGGATGAGGTGGGATATAGTTGATCTTTAATTTAATAAACTAACTTGAGCATGTAGAAAAGCATTTTATATAGCGAATAGGCACATATAAAAAACTGTTTTAGGGACATAAATGCATAAAAGATCACACTGGGAAAACACAGCCCTTACTTTTATGTGATATATGTGTAGGGATTTCCAGGAGTGGAAAATAGGTACACTTGGTACTTATGCATATCTCTTATAAATGCTTGCATAATGACCAAGGCTTACAAGTACATACATGCTCCGAGTTACCCTTAAAGAGCCTTGGAGCAAGTGTGCTGTTCCCCAAGGTAAATCTGATGAAAAAAAAAAAAAAAAAAGAGACATAGGCACTGCATATGCACCTATTTTATTTATTTATTTTTTTTAAAGGCAGTGAATTTGTCTATGCACCTTGGTAGTCTAAGCTCCCTGTTATATTCATTCATGGGTCTTAAAAAAAAAATAAAGAGTGAAACATGGGTTCAAATTTGACATTGACCAATTTTATCTTTAATGTGATTTGCCTTTTTTTTAAGCAACACTTTGACAACGATTAATTTGTCATGCATTAAAACTGAAAAATATTTTGAGGATGTTCTTTAAAATGCGTGATTGAATTTTCATTTTGAGTAAAAAAAATCTAGCAACTTGGTACTTTGTAAAGTTTTCTGAGCTTTTTTTCTACCAACTCTATTAATTCATTACTGTATTTCATCATCTGAATGAAGCTTATATTACATCAATGGAATCAACTGTTACATTCTTCTTTGACTCTCATATATAAGATGGGGGGGGGGAGAAGAGACTGACTCAGTCATTGCCATGCTGAATTCAGTATCAGCAGAGCAAGCACAATAGAGCATCACACCAGCTCCTCAATATCTCGCTTTGAGAGAATGGGGGAAAGGGGGGTGGGGGAGGCAATGAGAGGGATGAAACTATAACCTGTTATTATTGAAGAGCAGCATGTTCTTCTGTAATGTGAAGCTGACTCACTAAAAACAACATTAAACAAGGTCAAACGTCAAAGGGATATGATGTAAAGTCCTGCAAGGCCATATTCAAGGATGTGTAAACAATGTGAGAGTTCCAACTATGAAGCTAGTGGGAAAGCTGAAAATGTTCAGCTACCTTTATTTTATTTATTTATTTATTTATTTTATTCTCTTATATACCGCGCTATTCTGCATCAGTGCGGTTTACATTGAACAAACTGAAATTACATTGAACAGGGAATACATTGAATTGGAGATAACTATTTTACAGGGAACATGGGCTATGGAGGGTTAAGTGGCTTGCCCAAGACCACAAGGAGCACCTGTGGGAGTAGAAACCCCAGTCCTTCCGGCCCAAGGTTGCTGTCCTCTAGTGGGATTTGAACCACCGACCTTCCAGCCCGAAGTACCTTGTCCCAACCACTAGGCCACTCCTCCTCCTTTAGGATACATATTTTCCTTCCGTATCCAGTCCATTTCAAGAGGAGCCACATCACAGTTATAAGTTGGCAAGATGCCCAAGGCGCCTTTCCCATATCATCTCATTATATCTTTCTGCATCTTTGAATACAAGAACTATTATTGCTATTAAACAACATATTCAACCACAGTTAAGTTAGCTGAAAGTCTGCTAAAGCATTGCTGGCTCTATCTTAGGATACATTTTCAGTTGCAACATAGCCAGATAGATTGCAGCCACAAAATTTGCTTAAATCGAGCCCCCTTAACTGATGTTTGATTTTGCACAACTTAGAACGGTTCTCGATATGTGGTATATAAATATTTTAAAGAAATAACAGTAGAGATTACAAAAAAACAACAACCCACAAGCACTAGTAAATATGCTATAAGCAACAGAAACAGTCAGTCAAAATATCCCTTCACCAATAGGAAACAATATTAGAAACAGGACCAAGTGAAACCCTCAATAGTATTAAAAACGGTTCAAGAGCAGTTTCAACTCAGTTGCAGTAATCTGTGTTACTTAGTATCATCTTTCTGCTATTAAAATACAAAACAAACATCTTTCACGCAGCCAAAAATTCTAGGTTTTGCTCTTTAAAGCTCAAAAGAGTATGTTTGCTAAGCTGGGCTAATAGTAGCATGTGTTATTTGTTATTAGGGACCTAGTTACAAATAGCCTGTGCTAACCATTAGCCCATCTTAGTAAACATGCCCCTAAATTCCTCCATTTCCATCATTGCCTGAACTATCTGAAACCAAATAAGAGGATAGGGGAAGACACTCTTTCCACATTCTGATAATGACCATGAGAAATATCTAATTCTCCTTATTGCATAAGCAATGATATAAATTTAGATGCAGAATCTATGAATTATTTCAAAACACTTATTTTGAAAAGAATATATGCACACATAAGAGATGCTACTGGATGACAGGGGAGCATTTGGCGCTGGGGGAGGGGTAATTTTATAAGGAGCTGCAGAAAGTTACATGCTATATACGTGAGTAAATCACATTTTCTAGGTGCTCACTAATCTGTACGTGTGCCGGATTGATCATGCGTACTTTCATTTTGGGCATGGAACATCGGCACAGCATAAATTTACATAAGTAAATTATAAAAGTCTGTAATTTACATGCACTCTTGAAGAATCTAGGCACAGGCATTTACATTAGTCATAGGGCCGCCAAAAGTGCTCACACCTAGATTTTTTTTAACTGCTTACACCCCTTTAAAAACAGAAAAAGAAAGGCATTAGGGATGCACAGGAAAATGTGCCTTAATGCATTTATAAAATTACCCACTATGAGAGCAATGAGATTTTGAAAAAGCTGCCCCACTCTGGTAGCCCCTAAACTTGGAATAAATGTAGAAAGCTGGACGACAGTAATTCTTAGTTGTACTGCAAGTGGGCACTTCTGAAGTTGAAGCTGGGGCAAGCACAGGAAAGCATACATGGAGAAGAAGAGCGCCCAGATGCAAACACAGCAGCCTCATAAGCATTTACTCCTTCAGAAAGTAGGATAAAAAAAAAGAAAGAGCATAGCTGAAAATCAAAGATTTTACCCACAGCAGCCCAGGTTGACAAAGCTGGTCTCCAATATTAAGATTTAGTTGTGCATATATATGTATATCACTCAGTAGCACTGTTAAAGTTAAAATTCAGACCGTAAGAAAAGATTCTTGTATTTGGATATGCAGATGAGAAAGCAATTTCAAAACCCGAATCACACCTCAGTCTTGGCCAAGGAACTCAAGAAAGAAATGCCATAGACATAGCTTGCTAAAAGCAGCATCTCAACCAGCAGCTCCTGCTTGGTCTCTGAGCTATCACAGAATGCCAAGAACCCTGCTGCTGCTGGCGAAAACAGGATTCTTGGCAGGTCACGATATCTTAAGTTTATTTATTTAATATTTCTTTGATACCGTCTTTCAGACTATCAGTAAAGTTGTTATACATGGAACAGTGAATATAGAACGCAGTACAAAAAATAGGGGACAGGAGGGCGGTATGGTAGAACTATGTACAGGGGGACAATATTTACGTAGGACTAAATACAGGGGCTATCCAGAACCTGAAAGCATGTTGGTAGCGGGGGGAAGGAGTGGAGCATTTTACATTACATTTGTGGCCGAAATATTCTTGGAATAGTAAGGTCTTTCGTTTTTTATGAAAATCGGTGCAGTCATTCGTGTCTCTTTGGGAGCGAGTTCCAGAGTGTGGGACCGTATATAGAGAAGAATCTCAGGCGGGTTTCTTGGGTGCTAGTTGTCTTGAGTGTTGTAATGTTGAGCATGTTCTAGTTGTGCTGTCTTCTTGATCTTATAAAACATAGAAAAATGACAACAGAAAAAGACCACATGGCCTATCTAGTCTGTCCTTCTATATCAACAACTACAACAGTCCCCCTTTTCATTTAGAGATCCTCTGTGTTTGTCCCATGCTTTTTGAATTCAGATACTGTCCTCATCTCTACTACTTCCACTGGGAGACTTCCACGGATCCACTACTCTTTCCGTAAAGAAATATTTCCGCATATCACTCCTGAATCATTTCATCCTCATCCCATGTACTAGTTGGTTTTTGAATGAGATCACGAAGGTAGCCTGAAGTTTGGTCGTGGGTGGATTTGTACAGGTGAGCATGAGGGCTTTGAATTTGATTTTTAGTTGTATAGAGAGAGCCAGTGAAGCGTTTTGAGCACTGGGGTGATATGTTTGTGTCTTGGTGCCTCTGTTATAAGTCTTGCTGCAGTGTTCTGAGCAAGCTGAAGGGCATGTTTTGGGAAGCCTTGAAGGATGGAATTGCAGTAGTCCAGTTGCAGGGTAATTATAGCTTGGCATACTGTCTGGAAATGGCTGGGGTCCAGGAATGGGCGAAGGTTGTGTAGGGTCTTCATTTTATAGTAGGCAGTAGATGTGATATTCTTTATGTGAGCCTGCATGTTCAATTGCTGAACCAGGGTAACTGCAAGATATTTGACTGGGAGGGTTATCTTGTCACGTGTGTGTTTTTTTTTGGGGGGGGGGTGAAAGAGGGAGCTCTTGAGATGAACATGGTTTCAGACTTTGCATAGTTTATGAGGAGGTTGTTTTTTTAGCCATTCTACCACAGCGCTGAAACAGAATTTTGTAGGGGGTGTAATCTGGGTTGGTTGTAGAGATGAGGGTGTAGAATATGAGGTTGCCAGTGTAGATGTGGTACAGAATATTATGTTCTTTGAAGATTTTGCATACTGGTTGGATGAACAGATTGAAGAGTAAGAATGATAGGGATGACCCTTGAGGTACTCCCTGTTGGAGTTCAAAGGCTTTTGACATTACAAGAAGTAAGAACAAGAGACGCAGAGTCTTGTTCTGACTTGTATAGAGTCAGTGAGGTATGAGTGGAACCAGGTCAGGGAGTGCTGCTTATGCCAATGTCTATTAGGCATTCCAGGAGTTTCTTGTGGCTTACTGAGTCTAATGCAGCAGAGATAAAGGAATATCAGTGGAAACCCTTATCTGGTGTGTTTGATAACCTTGAGGGTGGTGTTTAAGAGTGAGGTGAGCAGTGTTGACACCATGATTGGGTCTAAACCCATGCTGCTGGAAGCTGAGTGAGGCTACTGTGTTGATAAAGTCCTGGTGCTAAAGTTGCATGGTATTTTCAATTATCTTGGCTAGGGGGGATGCTAGAGATTGGTCTGTAAGAGGAGATTAGCTTGGTGTTAGCTGTGGCTCCTTTTGGGATGGGTCTGATGGTGGTGGTTTTTAGATTGGCAGGTATGTGCCCTTGGGTCAATGATAGATTTATTACCAATCTATATCAGTTCAGAAAGGCTCTCAAAACATACCTTTTCCGCTAATATTTCCCAGACAGCAACTGAACCAGATATCCCCTCCAAGAAATGACCCAATCTAGAAATGCCCTCACACTGCAGTGTAGATAGATTATGTATATAGTTAACCCAGTTATCCAAGTTTGTACTCCTGTTCAATGTAAAACCTGACAGTTTGTCGTAATGGTCGTTTTGTTATGATGTAAACCGCGCTGATTCTAAATAGCGCGGTATATAAGAAACTGTAATAAATAAATAAATAAATAAATAAATTATCTTGGTTAGAATATGGAAGAGCTCTGTTCTCGTCATATTGATCCATGACACGGGGCATGGATTGAGTAGGGAGGTAGAAGCGTTGATCGTGTCAAGATTTGTTGGAATGACATCCATCTGTGTGTGGCTCTTGTGTCGTCGTGGGTTAAATGGTTTGTGGTAGTGCTAGCTGGGCAGGAACTTATTCTGTAGGTTGGGGTAATCTTGGATTGAAAGGGTGGGCCTCTTGTGAAGGATCGGACAATGTCAAATAATTCTCTGGGATTGTTTAGGAATTTGAGGAGAAGGTTGGTGTGGTACTCTTATGTTTTGTTATCAGGTTATTATACTTCTCTTGGTTAAGCGAGTATTCGCTCTGAAGGTGTGGATTTCTGGTTCTCCCAACATTGTTCAATTTGTCTTCGTTTGAGCTTGGCTTCTTTTATTTCTTGGGAGTACCAAGGTCATTGGATTTACAAGTTGAAGGAGCTTTTGGTGGGGCTTGAGCATAGGATGAAATGATATTACTCCATTTATCTACGACTGAATCGTGAGAGAATGTGATTTAGTAAGTCTTCTTTGTTGAGCTCTCTGAACCTGCGAGGCCCCGGCGGTTGTTTCGGAGTGATAGTTCCATTGGGTGTCAGGTGTATGACAAATGATATGTGGTGGTGATCTGACCTGGGATAGCAGTGGCTTGGAGAAAGATCCTTTGGGTTGCAGTATGAACTTGGTACAAATAGTAGGTTGGGGATATGTCCTCCCTTGTGAGCAGGTGCTGCTATGACTTGGATGAGGTCCATGGCGCGGCGCTCATGGCTTCTAGAAATGTGGTTGTGTGGGTAGCAGGAGCAGAGATGACATTAAGGTCACCTAGGAGAATGAATGGCTTCTTTCTTGCTGAGTGGGTGCATGCTAGTTCCACTCAAGTAGCAAGCTCGGCTACGTTTGCATTAGGTGATCTGTATGTTAGGCAGATAGTTAACTGCTTGCTTTCGATAACCAGTATGTTGGACATTGCCAACTTTTGGCTAATTCTTATAGTGGTGAAACTCCATGAGCTCAGAGGATTGCATAGGTCTCTTTTTTGGATATGTCACAACTGATATATACTCAGCAACTGCTCCAGAAGCAGAATTGTGTGATAGTGAAGGCCCTGGCAGGGCCGGATTTACCTATACGCCATGGCGTAGGGCCCACAGCCGGCAGGGGCCCACAAAAAAAGAACCAGTTAATTTTTTTTAAACACAATTAAAAAAAAAAACCTGGTGGCTGCTGCCGCGGGGCCCCCTCTGCTGCCGCGGGGGCCCCGTCTACAAGCTGAAGCCGTCGGGTCGGGTCTCTCCCTCCCTCCCTCGCTGCAGGCTGCGAGAGACGCGAAGATAGAGCGTCTCCTCGCGTCCGTGTTAAGCCCGCAGGGGCTGATGGGATTTCCCATCAGCCCCTGCGGGCTTAACACAGACGCGAGGAGACGCTCTCCCTTCGCGTCTCTCGCAGCCTGCAGCGAGGGAGTGAGGGAGAGAGACCCGACCCGACCCGACGGCTTCAGCTTGTAGACGGGGCCCCCGCGGCAGCAGAGGGGGCCCCGCGGCGGCAGCCACCAGGTTTTTTTTTTAAATTAAATTTTACTTTAGGCCGGGGGGGGGGAGTAGGACTGGTAATGGACTATGGGGGGGGTAGGACTGGTAATGGGCTATTGGGGGGGCTGGGGCTGGAAATGGACTGGGGGGGGTAGGGCTGGTAATGGGCTATGGGGGGGGTAGGACTGGTAATGGGCTATTGGGGGGCTGGGGCTGGAAATGGGCTGGGCTGGGCTGGGGGGGGGTTAAGGCTAGAGGTGGGCTGATGGGGTTAGGACTGGTAATGGACTGTGGGCTGTTGGGGGGGCTTAGAACTGGCAATGGGCTTTGGGGGGGGTTAAGACTGGTAATGGGCTGTGGGCTGATGGGGGCTGTCTGGTAATGGGCTATGGGGGGGCTAGGACTGGAAATGGGCTGGGGGGTTAAGACTGGAGGTGGGCTGATGGGGTTAGGACTGGTAATGGGCTGTTGGGGGGGGTTAGAACTGGTAATGGGCTTTGGGGGGGTTAAGACTGGTAATGGGCTGTGGGCTGATGGGGGTTGTCTGGTAATGGGCTATGGGGGGCTAGGACTGGAAATGGGCTGGGGGGTTAAAACTGGAGGTGGGATGATGGGGTTAGGACTGGTAATGGGCTGTGGGCTGATGGGGGGGGAGTAGGACTGGCAATGGGCTATGGGGGGCTGACTGGAAATGGGTTGATGGGGTTAGGACTGGAAGTGGGCTGATGGGGGGTTAGGACTGGTAATGGGTTATAGGGGGGGCTTAAACTGAAAATGGGGTGATGGGGGGTTAAGGACTGAAAATGGGGTGATGGGGGTTAAGGACTGTAAGTGGGGTGATGGGGGGGCTAGGACTGGTATTGGGTTGGGGGGTTGCTAGGACTGGAAATGGGCTGATGCAGGGACTAGAAGGGAATGGATGCTGGGTGAGGCTGGAACTAGAAGGGAGCTGATGTTGGGGGAGGATTAGAATGGGATGGGGCTGGAAGAGTAAAATGGAGAAGGGAAAAATATTTTGTGTGAGAGGGATAAAAAATCTACAATTGGCCGGGTATTGGGAGAGTAAGTGGGGATTGAGGATGGAGGGGTAAAATTTGAGTGGATGAAATAGGAATGAGGAAAGAGCAAAAGGAGAAAGATTAGTATGTTAAAGCAGATGTAGAGAGAGAATGGAAAAAAATCTAGAAGAGAGAAGAAAGGACAAATGGACAGCAGACGATGGAGAGTTAGCAGAAGACACGAAGAAACCAGAAGAAAGTGGCTGGAGCAATTGCAGCTGAAAAAAATGCACAAAAGGTAGAAAAATATCTCTTTATTTTGAATTTATTAATTGGAATATGTCAGCTCTGGTAAATGTGCATCATTAACATCTGCGCTTTGTTTAGTACAAGAGCAAATTAATGTATAGTTTTATTTCTACAGTGTTGTACATTCCAAGTTTGGCTTTTGGGATTCCCAGTTTAATTATTGTCTTCCTATTTCTAAATTGTGATTACTTGTTTGGTGATGGTCTATGTTCTGCATGTGTAACTGAGCTGAGGTGTTCTGTTTATATAATTCCTATTTGACATTGCCACTTGTTCTCTTTCCCCAGTAGGTCATGTATTGTTGTTCTCTGAAATGTATTGGTTTAATATTTGCAGTGTTGCCTTTTGATTGGTAGAGTATGGTGCTTTGTGAGTCCTGGTAGTGCTGTTAGGATACGGCGGGTTTACTATGGGCAGTGTTTGTAGTAGTTCCTAATGTGTCTGGCAGTTGGCACTGGATTATAGTAATGTAGAAATCTTTTAGTCTTTCTTTATCCATACACTCATTAAGAGGCACGTTTACTAAAAGTTAGTATATGGTAACATTATGCAAATATTTATGCAAATGAGGCCCGCACCCCCCTTGGGCCGCCCCTGCTGGGGGCCCACAATTTTTGTTGGCGTAGGGCCTCACTCAAGGTAAATCCGGCCCTGGGCCCTGGTACATCTTCTGAAAGTCCTCATCTCAGGGCGATGGAAATGCCAAGCCTACAGGGACTCAGTTATCCTTGTCTATTTGGAAAGTTATTGTGGATTATAAAAGTAGATTACATTTAAAAAACACTAAATAAAACATTGAAGGTTTACATAAACAAGATAATTTATTACACAGCAATAGCATATTTGTAAATAAAGCACTCAAAGTCATAAAAAAAACCCCACAACTGATCACTCAGCCAACCGCCATAATCTCAAAACAAATTTATCCTCAGTGCAAGTAAGGAACCTCTCTTTGGCACTATGCAAGTATTAAGAAACCACAAGCAATAAATTCAAGAGATTAAGATCATATCCAACGTGCCCTGGACTAGGAGCGAGGAATCAGCAAAATTAATTCACCTGGGGCCATTGTCACCGATATTCTCTCAAGCAGGGTCACACCGCGACTACTCTCAGCGGGGAGGGAGAGAGGGAAGAAAGGAATACTCACTTCGATTATCTTGATGAAGCGAGGGAAAACGGGGTTCCTGGTCACAGCTATCAGCGGCACATTCGGAAACACTTCTGGAACGAGCAGGGGCGCGAGGGCGGTCATAGCAGGGGGAGCAGCGGCACCGTCTCCGCCTTCCCCGCCCTCCTCACCGCCACCGCCGCCGCCGCTACTGCTGCTGCTCGAGTTCTCCGCACCATCATCACTGGCGAAGGCGCTGCCACGGCTTCCGAAACTCTGCACACCCCGGCACCAGCTATAAATCGGAAGCACGCCTCCAGAACCCTGGCCAGCAACAGCAATAGTCTGTTTCCAGCGATTCACCGAAGGAAGACTAGAACCAGCAAATGAACAGACCCTGCAACTCTCTAACCCGCGACCCCAAAGCCGTAGCGAGCCCCGCATGTGGCAAGAACCCCAGAGCTGCACGAACCTTGCCATTGCTAGAGCCGCGCGAGCGCACGCTTACTTTCACCGACAGAAGAACCGCTTCCGGCGCTTTTTCGTGACGCCAGAGATCCTCAGTTAAGCAGCCAATGAACGGCCTAACTAGAACAACAGGAGACGGAGCTTCAGGTCAGAGGAAAGCTTGGATTGCACAAAGACTACAAATAAAGGGGGAGGAAACAATTTTGGCTCAACGTGTAGCTTGAAAATCACGGACTACACTGAAGCAAGGTTCCACGTTAGGAATCACACACCCAGGAAAAGAATCTAGGCATCATTGTGGATAATACCTTGAAACCCGCTGCAGTGTGCAGCGGTTAAGAAAGCAAATAGAATAAAAGAATTCATAAGGAAATTAATGCTAAATAGACTTTGCATTGCTCCATGGGGTGACTGCACGTTGAATATAGTGTGCAAGCCTGGTCCCGTATCTTAAAAAGAATATAGCAGGAAAATACCTCTACAGGGAAAGGCTTAAAAGATTAAGGCTCTTCAGCTTGGAAAAGAGATGGCTGAGGAGAGATATGATAGGGGATCTATAAAATAATGAGTGGATTAGAACAGGGAAAACGTAGATCAGTTCTTCACTCCTTCAAAAAGTAGAGGCCACACAATGAAGGTATAAGACTAATTGGAGAAATATTTTTTCATTCAACATGTAATCAAACTCTGGAATTCGTTGCTTACGGATGAAATAAAAGCTGGGCTGGATGCCTCTTCTGACTTATAATTACAGCCCAGCACTGCTGCAAGGTGCCAGACAAAGTTTTTACATTAACTCCTGATTACAGTGTCATTGCTGAGGGTTGTCTATGGTCTCAGTCATATGAACACCTCTCAAACAGCTGCAGTACAGGAGGCCTAAGGAAGAAGGGGCCCACTTTGCAACTACTTCCCCCATCTCCCTCTCCCACCTTGCACTGCAGTCTCAGGAGTCCATTTCTAATATTGTTCCTATTCCACGATAAGTTTGCAATCTAGTTGAGGCAAATACACTTAGCAAATGAGATTTTACAAGACCACATTAAGTAGTGGAGATGTAAAGTCAACATCAAAAGCAGAAATTTTTGTCCATTTTTAAATATGACCAGAAAGGAAGCATTATACACTGGCTTAGGAAGGCTGTTCCAAGTTGATGTCTTTAGCTCCTTTTTGTTTTTTTTTTTTTTATTTTAGTGCCATCAAGTCAGTGTTGACTCATAGTGACCCAGCTACCTCTGGGTTTTCTTGGCAATGTATCACCGGAAGTAGATTGCCAGCCTTTTCTTCCGAGGCAATGGAGGGTAAGGTGACTTGCCCAAAGTCACAAGGAGTGCCAGTGGGAATCGAACCCTTGATCTTCTGGGTATGAGGCAGTTGCTCTAACCACTAGGCTACTCCTCCACTCCTTTAGCTCCTATACATATTGAATCATCTAATAAGAGAATCTTTGCGCAGGTCAGGGCAGCCCTCCCGTCTCTCTTTCCCAACCTGTCCCTTTTCACCTAAGCCAAAGTGGCATGGAGCCAGGCACAAAAAAATAGAGAAAAGAAGTTCTATCCTTCCTCTTTCTAGATTGCCATAGTTTTCTGCAGCTGGGCAGAACTAATTATCTCAGTCACCTGAGGAGGGGGGTTCAAGAAAAGCTCCTTTTATGGGTGTATATTTTTGTCTTTGCCAACAAGCTGAAAGGGAGTACAGGATGTGGAAGGAGTTACCTGCTTGGTAAGTTTCAGTTAATATCTTGCTTTTCTTTTTCTGTTATTGTAATAATGAATTTGTTTTGGATTTGCTAAAAGGTTGTTTTCATATTAATCAGCCTTTGTTTTATTTTAATTTTCTTGTTCTTTTTGCATAAGTGAGTTCTTTAAAGCTCAGTAGCTGCTACCACACTAATGGAACAACTTTTCAGAAAGCAATGTATACATCTAGCACTGTGGCAAATAATCCATAAAAGCTTATTTTAAGATCGTCTTCCTAAAATAAGACCTTGTACTTCTTAATTTTTGAAGCATTCTACTGATTTAAAATCACTTTATTGATTATAAGCTGGAAATAAACTGAGTAGCAGGTGCCTGTGGATTCTGCTGATCCTTGTTGTGCTCTTCAATAAGTATATAAGTCTATAGTTGCTACCTCTTCTTAATGGCCTGCACAGAGTACCTTGCTTTAGTGATATGCTTTGGTATTAATTTTCTCAGGGGTTGTGTCTCCAAATGGTTAATATTGACTTTGTCCTGGCCAGCATTAATTTTGCTTCTAAACTAGAATATGTTTAATATGATTTCAGTCTTTTAGATTTATAGCTGGCCTCACCCAAGAACCTCCACTGTATTTAGAGGCTCTTTCTAGACTTCATAGGCTACATCCTTTTTATTCAGGCTGGTAACGGACAATACAATGACAATTATTTCTGTATTTTCTAGTGTCTGCATAGTTTCCAGTAGTTGAGTTGTGCTGCTTATTGATCCCACTTACATTTATTTCCTTTTTCTGGTACTTTCAACTTTTCTCCTGCAGGTTCCTCTAGCTTTACTTGTTGGCATTCTCGTGCCAATTGTCTCACTGGTGCTAATATAATATTTGGTGTATAAGAAGTAATTTCAGGAGTTTATTGTCTTTCTGTATATGGATCTTCTGTAGCTTCATTTTAAGGTGTGTGGTTGTTCAGATGCTTGTTTCTATGTAGACTTATCTTGAGCTTGAAACAGGGCTTGGAGTCATAATGAAGTGTGAGACTAAGCGCAGGACATACAACCATCTTTACAGTCACACTATTCATATTTGCCTAACGGTGGCAGTGCTTCCATATCTCTATTTATTTTTCATGGATGCATAGTATTTATTAACCGCTTCATTTTAACATGTGTGACTGGAAGGGTTGTTTTTCAGCTGTTAACTATTCTTAAATGTCACATTCTTAAATGGTCTAGATTCTTCTTGCAGCATATTTCCTATATATTTCGCTTGATTTCAGCTCACTTTTTACCATCATCCCTTCTGGTAATTAAGACTGTTGTACTGTACTTCCAATCGGGGCCGGGCCAACCATTAGACTTAGAGTGGTAACTTTGGAGGGGCGGCAAAGAGCAGAGCATTCAAAGCTAAACCATTGATTTGACAGCCAAGAGGGGTGTAAGGCAAGGCTTAAGGTCTGCCTAGCCTGTCAACATATTGAACAACTCTGGGGCCAGCTCTGTTTCCAATAGTTTTATTTTTTGGAGTGTATGCTTGTTAAACAAAATAGCCTCTGAAACGACTCTTTTCCCCCCCCCCCCCCCTGCCATTTAGAAGAGTGAGATGTGTCATGCACCCTGTGTGAATTCCAGATAACTTTTTTTACCTTCTTTACTGCCTCTTATTTAGAGAGGGAGAAGCATGTCATCCCTCGGCCCTTCAGCCCTGAAAAGCAGCCATGGTCTGAGCCTCCCTCTTCAAGTCCACACCTCCTGGGACTACCTGCAAGACAGGAACCAGTCATTCTACCAGCTTGCTCTGGATGACTGCTTGGAAAGCTTTAGTGGGTAAGAGTGCCTCTATGAAACATGCGTGTGCGCATTTGCTGTGTTGAAGTAAAAATGCCAGTTGTGAGTGGGGATAAGAGGCTGGGTATTAATGAAAGTTTAGGGTCTGGGTGTATTAGTCCAGGAAGGGCTTGGAACTACGAATGAGAGAATGCTGAGTACTGGGAAAGGACCAAGTGTATAGGAGGGAGGGGGAAGTGTGCCTGGATGGAGGAAAGTGCAGAGTCTTAAGTAAAATTCTGATTTGCACAGGTAACATATATCCATATCCCTCAAAGCAGAAGTAAACAGATAAGGCAAAAAATTACAGTTCCTAAGATTAATCCCTATGACCAATGTGCTGTGTAACTTAAGCCCAGCTAAAGGCAGAGTTGTATAATATGATCCATTCTAAGAAAGATCTACTCAGATAGAAATAAGTCTAGAGTTCAACTTAAGTAGATAATCATTTTTGGGTACCTACATCTCCTTTAACAGAAAGCAATGTTGCTTGCTGTTGCAAGGAGAGCAAACTGGAACATTCTGTGCAGCTAGGTCCTGAGAATCCAAATAGCATGGTGGTTTCATAGAACAGAGATTTGATAAACCTGCAAAACATTTCTCCCTCTGCCTACGTTGTCTGCCTAACTTAGTACTGCAAGCCTTACCTCTAGTTTTAACTTTTACTTCCCTCCTTTAAATTTGATGCCACTTTTATGTGCAAAAAAAGCCTGTGAGAGTTGGTTGGACCGTTGGTTGGACCATTAGATGGTGGTAGAAGGAGCACTAAGGGAGGACAAGGCCATAGAGAGAGAATGAATTCTTTGTTTCAATCTTTACTGAACAAAATATAGGAAAGTTATCTATGCAAAAAAAGATATTTAAAGGTGATGTATTGGAGGAATTGAAACAAATCTCGATAAAGAGTAGCAAATCACTCAGACCAGATAGTATGGATCCCAAGATGCTGAAAGAACTCCAAAATGAAATTGTAGACCTACTTTTAGAAATTGTTAAACTATCATTAAAATTATCTATAGTGATTGGAGAGTGGCCAAAGTAATGGCAATTTTTTAAAAGGGTTCAAGAGGTGATCTGGGAAACTACAGACCTGAGAACCTGATGTCCGTGCCAGGTATAATGATAGAAACCATTATAAAGAACAAAATTACTGAACATATAGATAAATCATTGTTTAATGAGACAAAGCCAACATGGATTCAGCTAAGGAAAGTCATCTGCTTAAAAAAACAAACAGGTAGATAAAGATGAGCCGGTTGATATATCTGGATTTTCAGACAGCCTTTGACAAGGTCCTTCCATGGGCAGATTCTTGATTCTCATGAAGATGTTTCCCCTTTTCTGCGTTTGCTTCCTGAGCCCCCCCCCCCCCATTCATCCAATAATTGTCTCTTCTTGGGATGTCTCCTTAGTGCTTCCTGCACTCACCAGTGCCCCATTTGAGCCTCTCCGTAGAGCATCTCTCAAAGATTTGATTCTCAAAACTGTTTTTCTTATAGCAGTTGCTTTGGCATGGCGCCTTTTTGGAGCCCTCTTTTCTGCCTAAGGTCCTTTGGGATTTTCATGTCATCCAATCGATTATGCTTCCTTCCCTTTTTAAGGAGCAATCTTTGGGTGACAACCGAGTCCTTCACCTTTTGGCTGTTGGTAGTGTGTTATGCTGTTAACACAAACTCGCTATGTTTTATCTCTCTGATCATCTTTTTGTCCTGGCTTCTGGTCCATGAAAAGGAGCAACTGCTTCCAAAGCGACCATTGTGCACAGGATCAGGCAGACCATTGAGTCAGCTTATATTTTAATGAACAAACCTGTGCCCGTAGGTCTTCGGGCACATTCCTCGTGGGCCCAGGCTACCTCCTGGGCATAATGCTCACAGGCAGCTCCACTAGATATTTGCAGGGCAGCCACCCGGTTCTCCTCTCTACTTTTGCACATCGCTATTGCTTGGATGTCCAAGTTTGAAAAGCAGTTTGCTTCAGAGCCTCTGTCTTGGCTGCAGCTATTTCTTCCTGCCCTGGAGTGGTTTAGCTATGGTACTCCCCACTAGTCTAGCAGGATGTATTTTTGGAAGGAGAAATTATACTTCCTTTCCTGGAATCCTGCTAGACCAGTCCAGGACCCACCCCTGTTTAGTCAGCCATCTAACTAAGACTCTCTATGTATCGGTGACATTGCTGTATCTCACCACGTACATACTTCCTTGGCCTGTGGGTCCTGTTTCACATTGCTCAATTTAGCTTATTATAAGAGCTATTAGTTTATGAACTAATTTTTGGTCCCATTTTTGTGCTTCCTGATGCTTGTTATGGTTATACTGAAGCTCCCCTTGGGGGATGAGTTTTTCTCAAAGGACAAGCAAGATGAGTTAGCCACACCTGGCTTTAAAAAATGCAGCTGGTGTACCCAAAACTGAGTAACACGGATGCCCACGAGTGCTGCCTCCACTGCCTGGGCAAGGACCATAATGTTGACGAATGTGCAGCCTGTGCCCAGATGTCTCCATGGGTCAAGAAATCTAGGGGACATGCCCTCCAAGACTTTCTCCAAAGCTCCGACTCCCCAGAGGCCCGCACCAATGATACTGTTCTCACCATAAGGACTCTGCTGCAGTATCAAGGGGTGCACTTAACAGAGCTTCTGTTCCCCTCCATATGTCCTGGGACACTCCTGCTGCCTCCTCGGCCCTTCTGAAATCCGGCCGCCCCACGATGGAGGCTCCCTCCACATGGACTCCCAGCCATGCTGCCCCACATCGCTCCAGCTCTTCCGGGACCAGCTCCTCCTCTTTTTCCCCTCCTCCCCAAGCACCGGCACTGGCACCGGCACCGATGGGCCACTGTAGCAATGTGACCACAGAAGCCATTGGGGAGCAATGTTAGCACATAGGCCCACCTCCCGGATGCCTATTGGACAGCATGGAAGCCACGCCTCAAGCCCCGATTGGCCGTGATGCCAAAGCTACACGTCCCAGGTGCCACACTACTCGCACAGACTGCAGGGGAGACAAAGGTATGTACATTGCTGTGGGGGTAGATGCCATGAACAGAAAAAAAGCCAGGAATGCCACAGAAAGCATGGCGCAAGTGGCAGGAGGCACAGGAAGAGGCAGCACAATGCTGACTCCAGAGGCAGCAGCCCAACAGCTTGCAGAAGACAGAGGTACTCTACAGATAGTCCCCTCCCTACCCCCCAGGTCCCCTCAGAGCTCAGTCCAGGAGGGAAAGCACCTCTTAGCTGGCCAAAACACAGAGGGCTATCCAGCTGGTTTCCTCCAGCTCGTCTCACGCCTCTTCCAAGATTGGCCCACCATACCCTGGCCCATGACCTCCAAGAATGGGGCTGCACCCATCACACCCCCGGAGCAGCAGCAGGCTCCCTCAGATGCAGCAAAGGCGCTACCAGTTCCTGCCCCCCCTTGGTCGTCAGCGGAACGAGGAAGCAGTGGCTCTGGAACCACCCTCACAAATACTATTTCCACACAAGACCATGCCACGGAGAATCCCCCAGCCCATGCCGCCCAAAGATCTGAGCTACCCAAAATTCTTACACAAGGTGACATCAGCACTGTTACTTGGCACCAGAGATGCTCCATACCTGAGGGGTGAAGTCCAAGGGGCCCTGAAATTCCTAGAACCACCCAAGACCCTGACCTCTCTACCTGTCCACCAACTACTTTGGGATGACCTGTGAAGCTTTGGATGACCCTGGCATCCAACCTGGCCTGCTCCCGCAAACTGGATACTAAGTACCAAGTCCAGTCCACCCCCAGGTTCAAGAAGGCCCAGCTTCCACACCACTCCATTGTGTCTCTTTAAGGCTGACTCGACCATAAGTCTTCCCAGAATGTCCACCCATCTGGCCGCGACTTCAAGCTTCTGGACGATGTTGGCAAGCGGGCATTTCAGGGAACCATGCTGAGCACAGAATTGCATCCACCAACTGCAGCACACCCTGTACCAGGACATGCTGGTCCAGACTCTTAAGAACAATCGATCTCTCAGGAAGTTTTACAGCAGCAAATACCACCACTATTCTGGCTGAACTTGGAGAGTGCACCAAGCACCAAGTCCAGGCAGCCTTCGACTCCACCGCAGGAATTGCTATCTCAGCTCACTGACTGGCATGGCTGCGAGCATTGAGACTTTTTGTAAGGACACCCACGACTGCATAGCAGATGCCCCTTGTGCAGGGGATTTGCTATTTGGAGAAAAAGTCAGATACAGTCAATGACTTCAAGGATCACTGCAACACCCTGTAGACCCTGGTGGAGGAGGGCCTCAAACACACCAACACCAGCCGAAAAAGGGAGTAACAACAAAAATCCAACCCCTTCTCCAAGCGATGCAGCTCATACCACAAGTGGCAGGGGCCAAGATATAAACAGCAGCCCCCATACTGCTCTAAGCCACACCAGAAGGAGCATAAATGACAGAAGCCAACCATATCAGCCGGAGGGAAGCCTAAACCATCCTTCTGACAGAGACACCTGGGCCAGTCTACCACTGTGGGGCAGACTGCCTGCCTTTTTCGCCTCCTGGAGTGCCATCACAATGGATAAGTGGGCCCTGCAAATCATAGCGCAAATGTATCTCTGTTTCTCCTCCACCCCTTGGCAACTCTCACAACCCTCCAATGATACTCCGCCGCACCTACTCCCTACTGTCACTGCAGAGATCCTGGCCCTGCTGATGTCCCGAGCAATAGAACCAGTACTACTACATGAAATCTACGACGGCTTCTTCTCCAGATACTTTCTGATTCCCAAGAACTCGGGAGGTGTCTGCCCCATCCTCGACCTCAGGAAGCTCAACAGATTCATCCACAGGGAGAAATTTGTCCATCCTACCCTTGCTACAGGCTGAAGAATGGTTGACTTCCTTGAACCTGTAGGACGCCTACATATATTTGCCCATCCACCTGGAACATAGGAAGTACTTGCGCTTCCAAGTACTGGGAAACCATTACCAAGTCAGGGTCTTGCCCTTTGGCTTAGGAATTTTTCTCTGTCTCACCATCTGCTGGGAGGGGTACACAACCCATTAGCCTGACTGGTCTAGCAGGATTCCAGGAAAGGAAATTATTGGTAATGTAAACCCTGCCCACCCCCACCTGGGCAAGATAGCATAGGCTTCCTCTGGTGTAGGAGTAGCTCATGGTAGCCGGGTTGTTTCTACTATCTAATCCACTTCGGATGTGATGGAGGATACAAAAAACACTAAGTCCAGACTGGACTACCCATGAAGAGCACACAGTCGGGAAACTAAATAAAACTATGGAAGCTAAGGAGTGTTTGGGGAAATAAATTGTATTGTTTAACTAATTCCAGATTTTCATTTCTTAATAAGATAAATGCATGATTTTCTTTTCTCATTCAAAATTAAGGTGTTGCAATATAAATGTATATAAATTAAACAAATGTCCATATAGGAAACAAAGTTGTCTTCAATTTTTTCTAAACAATTTGTTACAATAAACTCCCCTCTTCTCATACAGTAAGTGTGTGAAACTCAATCTGAGTTTAACTTTCCCTTCAAAGTCTCTTAAAATATTTGAGCTCAAATATAAAAACTCTGAAATAGGTGTCTCTACTTATCCATTTCCTCTCTTCCACTGGGGCTCAGATTTCATCTGCTGACTTCAGGTCGATGAGTTGTCTTCTGACGTGTTTTGATGCTTCAAGGATGCTGCATCTCCACACCAGGATGGCTCAACCTGAGTTAAACTAAACTTGTCTCTCTCACCCCTCAACAAAACCTAGCTAGTTCATGAAAAAAAAAATTACTAATACAAAATGGGAAAGTATTTAGCAAGCTTGTTGAGAATTTTTCCCTTCCTACCCTGAATACTCTAGTACAGCATACGCTCTCTCTCACTCTGTTCCTCAACACTCACACAGTGGGTTCACTCTGGGACTACCTAAACAACGAGAAATCACAATCGCAGCCAAAGTCATTGTTCCCATATGACCATCCTTCCCTTCCTAACCTGAATACTCATGCACAGCACCCACACCTTCTCTCTGCTATCACACACTCAGCGACCACTCTGCCAGTCCTTACCCCCAAAAGGAAAACAAAATAATACCAGCAATCAGCACTTAAAATATCCCTTCCTGTTTAATCTTCCCTCTCCTCATATCACTCCCTATTGGGATTTTAGTAAAGGGTAAGTCGTTTCTTCTTTTCAGCTGAAAACCCCCACTAAAATTCTATAGGAACTTGTTGTTCCCCCCCCCCATAACGATTTTTCCTTACCTTGAAATTAATGCCAAGCCACCTTAATATGGCTTTGAAACCTAGAAACCTCTCTCACCTGTTCCTCTCTATACTGAGGAAAAAATAAAAATAGAGCAGAGCTAAAAAGCTAAAAATGTCTTTCTATAATTCTAATACTTTCTCTCTTAATCACAAACATCTCACTCTAATTTATGCAGCACAACAGCCTTTCCTCCCATTCAACCCCCAAACCAAAACAAATCAAAACCTCCTCACTTCCAGCTATCCATTCCTCCTACAGATATTCTCTCAAATACTTTATCAAACTCTCAAACCACTCGATCAGAGCCTCTAACATGTCATCTTCATATACTTCCAGTCTCTCCAGAATTCACGCACCAACTGACTTTCCAGCATCACAGCACCAACATTCCAAACCCTCTGCAGAAACACTTTCTCTTGCTGATGTCATCAAAAAGTTCCCCATCTGTAGAAATAAAAATCTTATTTCTCTTCCCCCCCCCCCCCATCACCTATTTTCCTATTCTATTTGTCATACCAGGATTTTTCATGCTGTTCCTTTAAGAGCACAAGGTATCCATTCTTCTTTCTTTTTTTTTTTACCACCTGGTTACAGTAAACAAAATTTCTCCATAAAACTAAGGATATTATAATGTCTCTGTATTGCTCCATAAGTTCTGGTCTCCATATCTAAAAAAGGAAATAGCAGAATTAGAAAAGGTATAGAAAAGAATGACCAAAATGGTGAAGAGGAGACTTGTTAGCGCTCTTCAGCTTGGAAAACAGATGGCTAAGGAGAGAGGCCTATACAATGAATAGAGTGGAATGGGTAAACGCAGATCGGTTCTTTACTCCTTCAAAAAGTAGAAAGACTAGAGGACTCGCAATGAAGCTACAGTGTAGCACATTTAAGACTAATCGTGAACTCCGCTCCTCCTCTGTCTGTCTTCTCTCTATGCCCTTCTCTTTCACTGCCAACTCCAGACTTCGATCCTTTCACTTTTGCTGCCCCTTATGCCTGGAACAAACTACCTGTATCTTTTTACATCAGGTTTCATCTCTGCTTTTCAAATCCATGCTGAAGGCTCACCTCTCAGGCCATTTATGGATCTTAATCCTTTGTTCTCCTTCTGTCTCCTTAATCTTCCCTATTGTACGTTTGTTCTAATCTATTGTACTGTCTATCTTGATTTAGATTTTAAGCTCTGATGAACAGAGACCATCTTATTATGTTTCTATACAGTGCTGCATACACCTTGTAGTACTATATAAATGATTAATAGTAGTAGCAGTAATCGGGGAAAATATTTTTTCACTTGGTGCATAATCAAACTCTGGAATTCTTTGCCAGAAGATGTAGTAAAAGCTGTTAATGTAACTGAGCTTAAAAGTGGGTTGGACAAGTTTCTGGAGGAAAAGTCCAAACAATTATTAAACTGGACTGTGGAAATCCACTGCTTACCCCTGGGATGGATTTTTGCTTACCTTTTAGGAAGCTAACAGGTATTTATGACCTGGATTGGTTTCTGTTAGAAACAGGATACTGGGCTTGATGGACCTTTGGTCTGATCCATTATGGCATATTGTATGTTCTTATGTATCTCTATAAAGAGGCTGTTCGAAATAGGATAAAACGAGATCACGTGTGCACATGAGCGGGTGAGGAGTTCCCTCGTCGCGCTCCCGGGCCGTCTGTAGAAATACTGCAATTTACTCGGCAACACCAGTCCAATACTGCCCTAAGGGGTTCCGTCACTTCTGCAATCACTGTGTTACCGTACTCGTGCAGTCTGGTGGCAGTCCTGTGCAAATGAGAGCGACGGTAAAGAGAGAGAAAACCACAGGTGCCAGGGACTCGAAAATGGCGGCTACGACCCGGGCGAGCTCTGTACCGGACTCGCCGGGAAAGGACAGTGTCGACTCAGGCCCCGATGAGACAGCTCAAGAAGTGGTGAAAATGTTGGAACCCAAATTTTGATACGGTTATGAGAAAATTAGATGAGATGGGTGAGAAGTTTGGGGACTTTGCCAAAAGAATGGACGAGATGGAACAGCAGGTGACTGTGCTTGAGGAGGGAGAGCTGGCGCTGGAAAGTGCAGCTGCGAAGCAGCAGAAACAACTGGATGACCTCCTATTGAAAGTGGATGATCTCGAAAACCGTTCGAGACGCAATAACCTAAGGTTGGTTGGCGTGCCTGAGTCCTGGACGGAGAGTCAGTTGTTCACCTTGTTTGAAGAGTGGCTACCGCAGGCGTTAGGCCTTGCAGATCTGCAGGGCAAAATACACGTGGAGCGCGCTCACAGACTGGGTCCGCTGCGGGAAGGCCAGGGCCGACCTAGGCCGGTGTTGGCGCGCCTTTTGAACTTCCACCATAAAGCTTTATTGCTGCAAGCCTACCGGAAGAAAAGAGACTTGAAACTCGACAATGCGATGGTCCTACTCTTCCCAGACTACTCGGCCTCCTTGGCAGCGCGACGCAAGGAATTCACTCCCATCTGCAGTGCGCTGGTTAAGTGCGGGGTGAAATTCGCACTAATTTATCCTGCTACTCTAAAGATTTACTACAAGGGCGATACCCACTCGTTTGAGCAAGCTGGGGCGGCAAAGAAGTATGTGTCCATGTTAGCTGACCCTGTTGAGCTGAACGGGGAGTGAGGGCCCTAAATGAGTGGACATTGATATAGCGCTGGATTGCTGTGGAATTAACGTGCCACTGGGTTATGACAGGACTTTGGAGCCACCAAGTGCAAGAAGTTCTGTTTTGTCATCTCATCTGACCGTGGGACTTGTTTGAGACTGGTTTGTTGCCATTTGGCATCTGAATATGTGCTTCTTGCTGGCGGCCCGGAGGGGCACTGACTGTGATCCTACTCCCCTTGGGGTGTGCCCTGCTCTACTGGGTTCTATATTTGGTGTGTTCGTGGGGGTGGGGGAGGAATGAGTGGTATTATGAATGGAGATATGAAAGGATGTGAGCCTGGGAAGCGAGAGGAGTGTTTGGGGGACTGGCTGTGGTGCGTGTTTGATGGGGGAGGGGACCGGTGGGGGTGGGAGTGTAATGGGGGAGAGTGCACTAGGGGGGTCTGGTTGAGTTGGGACGGTCGGGGGGCTTTGGGGAGGGGGAGGGAGGGTGGGGAAAGGCAGACTGAGAGGGGTAGGGGGGTGGGAGTTGAGGTCGGGATGTTTAGAAGGCTGTTTCTTCCTCTTCAATAGAGGGTGGTTTGTCTCCCACCTACTGTACTGTTCTTTTTTCTCCGCTGAGTTGTGCGGTGGATACCTGGAGACGAGGCTGGGCGTCTCTAGGTGGGCTTACAGTTTTTACACCTTGCTGCGGGTCATAATATGCTGCTGATATGTTAAATGCCAAGATTATTTCATGGAATGTGGGGGGTATTGGGTCCCCGGTCAAACGCACCAAGATACTGCAGATGTTAAAAAGAAAGGGTGCACATATTGCGCTACTGCAAGAAACGCACTTGAGTGCACTTGAACACAACAAGCTAAAACGAGATTGGGTGGAGGCAGTATATGGAGCGTCGTCTGGAGGTAAGAAGGCGGGTGTGGTGGTATTAGTAAAACGGGGAGTTCCCTTTGAGCTGGCTAAGATGCAAGCAGACCCCCATGGCCGATATGTTTTGATAACTGCCAAGCTCTTTAATGAGGTGGTTTGGATAGCGAATGTCTACGCGCCTAATGTCTATGACCATGAGTTTTTCAAGAAAATGTTGCGTTTTGTGAGAGAGGCGGGGGCGGGTAAGATACTTATGGCTGGTGACTTTAATTGCCCACATGATCCCTCGCTGGATAAATCTAAGGTGGACACGTCGGTTTCCTGGGCGCGTAGGGGTGTGGCATATCTTTGCAGAATGGGTGATCTTGTGGATGTTTGGCGTCTGCTCCAGCCGGGAGTCCGGGAGTATACTCATCAATCTAGAGCCTATCACACTTGGTCTCGTATTGATAATATTTTGGTGAGTGAAGGGGGACTCTCGAGGATTGTTCAGGCTGAAATTGACCCGATAGTAGTGTCTGACCATGGTATGGTGTGGGTGATGTGGGACTGTCGGGGACTGTTGCAGAAACGGTGGCGTTTCCCGGCATACTTGGGTCAGGATAAGGGGTTTCAGGCTTTCCTGGAAAAACAATGGGACGAGTATGTCTCTTTTAATGATAAGCCTGATTGCTCTCCGCTCTTGTTTTGGGAAGCTAGCAAAGCTGTAATGCGGGGCGCCATCATTTCCTACACAATTCAACGGCGACGCCATATGGATCGTAGTATACTTGTGCTGGAGCGGAGACTACGGGAACTACAACGGACACTCGGGAGGAGGGCCGATGGAGCCCTGCAGCGAGAATATACGTGCTCTCAGATGGCGCTTAATGAGTTGTTACAACGACGCGCAGGCCTATCGATGTCCTGTTATCGACATCAGCTGCATAGATACGGGAACCGGACGGGGCGGCTCCTTGCGAAGTTGGTCCATGCTCCGGGGGGGGCTCGTTTTATCCCTGTTCTTCGGGACGAGCGGGGCGGTTTACAACACCAGTCTCGGAAGATTGCTAGCATTTTTCAGGATTTTTATGCGAATTTATATAGTGAGGAGGAGAGAGACTATGGGAAGGGCTGTGCATTCCTGAGGGACCTGTCACTGCCGCGGGTGACTGCGGAACAGCTGCAGATCTTGAACGAGCCCTTGACAGTGCGTGAAATTCAGGCGGGGATTGTGCGGGGGAAATCCCACAAGGCACCCAGACCCGATGGCTTTAGTATTGAATACTACAAACTACTTATGTCCCGGTTGGCCCCTTCCATGGTGGTGATGTTTGACGCTATTCGACAGGGGGGGAGTCTTCCGAGGGATATGTGGTGTGCCGACATTACAGTGATCCCGAAACCTGGGAAAGATGCTTTGGAACCAGCCTCCTATAGGCCTATCTCCCTTATTAACTGTGATGTGAAGATTCTAGCGTCAGTTTTAACGGGACGGCTTAATGGTATTCTGCCCTCCCTTATAGCTCCTCGGCAGGTGGGTTTTGTGCAAGGACATGAGGCGACCAAGAATATTACTAGGCTGCTCCTCGGTATGGAGCACTGTTTGCGGGAAGAAGAAGCCTTATTCCTGGTCAGTCTGGACGCTGAAAAAGCGTTCGACAGGGTGGCCTGGCAATATCTGTGGGACGTTTTGGAAAAGTTTGGGTTACAGGGTAACTTTGTGCAGTGGGTTCGAGCTCTATATCATCCCATGGCACGCGTGGTGCTGTGTGGGGCTAGTTCCGATGCATTTGAGTTGGGGCGTGGGACGCGTCAGGGCTGCCCGCTCTCTCCTTTGCTTTTCGTGCTCACCTTGGAGCCTCTGTTGCATGCTATTCAACGCCACTCGGAAATCCGCGGCATCACGCTAGGGCATGAAGAAATGAAAATTAGTGCATTTGCGGATGATATGCTCCTGTGCTTGACAAACCCGCAGCCTTCTTTGGAGCGAGTTCTACAACTCATTCATCAGTATGGCGAATTTTCGGGTCTTAAAATTAATATCTCTAAGTCAGTGGTATTGGATGTCGGCAAGAAAGGTCGGCCGTTGTGGAAGGGTGCATTCCCCTTGGTCTGGGCAGAGGGTGAGATTAAATACTTAGGTATTCAGTTACCGGACAATCCGGCAAATTTGTACCATGCCAATGTCCCTGGTATGTTGAGTAGAGCCCGTCGAACCTTTGCGAAGTGGCAGGGCCTGGCTATATCACTCAGGGGAAGAGTAGCCTTGTTCACCATGGTGGAGATGCCCCGCTGGCTATATGTCTTACGCTTATTACCTTTGTGGATTCGGGAGGGTGACTGGCGGTTCTTTGAAAAATCGCTGCGTGGCTTTTGTGGAGAGGCAGGCGTGCGCGCATCCCCTTACGGGCTCTGATGAGAAGACGGGAGGAAGGTGTTCTGTTGCTTCCGGACCTACAAAATTATAACCTCCGTTACCTGCTTAGGCATATCTGGTCCTTGGCGGGTGGGACTGGCGGATGTGCTCCGGCTCAGCAGGTCAATGCCAGTTGTGCGCCTTTCCATAGCTTATCGGTATTGCACTCGGCTAAGGGTCGGTGTAGTCGCTACTCGGGGGGGTTGGACTTTTATATGACGGCCCTCAAAGCGGCGTGGCGGGTGCTGTGTTCCTGTTTTGGGTGGGACTGGCAGAGATCGGCGTTGTTGCCATTGGTGTGGAACCCAGATTTTCTCCCGGGCTTTACGAAACCCAGCATTTTCCATGAATGGGTCAAAAAGGGAATTCTTTGTCTCGGAGATCTCTTCACGTCAGATGGGTCGCGCCTGGAAACCTTTCGTATGTTGCAAGTTAGGTATCAGCACTCACGGACTGATTTTTATGGGTACCTGCAGGCTCGGCACTATGTGGAGGGACTACGTGGTGCAGGCGTAAATCCGCTCTACCCGGGGGTATCGGTGAGAACATGGTTTGAGCAGCTTGACGCGGGTTCCGGGGGGGGGGCCGGAGCAGTGGGAGCTCTTGCACCCGGCGGGTGACGCCGCCTGCCTCTCAGACCTAGCCCACCGTTGGGCTGGGGATGGCTTGGCTGGAATGGCGATGTCGGATCTGCGCGAGGCTTTTGAGGGGATACCGAGAGGTGACCTCTGGATCTACTTGCAGGAGCTGCAGTTTAAATTCCTTTGGAGAGCCTATACTACGGATGAGTGGGCCTTTCGGGCGGGGTTGCGTGTTTCACCTACTTGTGGTTGGTGTGTTTTAGACAAAGGCACGTTGCTTCATAAATTCTGGGACTGCCCTAAGGTACAGCGTTTGTGGAGGCACGCTTGTGGGCAGCTTGACCGTTGGCTTGGTATAGCTCTCAGTTGGAGCAAAGAGGTTTGTTTATTCCATCAGTGGGGATCTGCTAATCAAGCTCTTATGCCACCTCAGAAGCTGTTGCTGACCCGGGGTTTATTGTTAGTGAAAAAAGTCTTGTTGGGCTGCTGGGCCGCTTTGGCCCCCCATGGGGTGCAGCTGTGGGAGAATGCCCTGGGCGAATTGCTATACATGGAAAAATTGACGGCCAAGCAGAGGGGTGGTAAAGCTTGGGACTCTTTTTTGGAACTTTGGGCGCCACTTTTGACCCAGCTGCCTATGCGAGAATGCAGCATGGTAATGAATGTTTAGCCCTTACATATGCTTTGCTCCTCCTCTGTTCTTCTGTCAAGTTGGACGTTGGCGGGGGGGAGCAACCTGCCCTGTGGATCTGTACCGGCTTCGTACCTTGCTCCTCTCTATCTGATACTTGGGGTGTCTGGTGATGGGTGGTGAGCTTAAGATGTTGCTTGTTTGTCGGGAGCTGGCCTTCTCAAATCCATGGGAGAAATGTGGGGTGGGCAGGTAGGGTGGGGGGGGGGGTTGGGGGGCCTTTTTCTAAGGTTGTACACTGTAAAGCATGTCTTTTTACTATGCTGTACCTGTAACATGTATTGGGGTATTTCTGTGCTCGGGGATGTAGCTTAACCCTAGGTGTACTAGGGATGCCCTCCAAGTGTTGGGGGTGATTAGCTCTTTGTATTTGTGGAGCTTTTTCTGGAGGGCATATCCCTATGTTCTTCTCTTCAGCTACATGGTCATGTTTAAATTTTACAATTATCCTACTGTTTGATATGTCCTTGTTTGATACATATGGTTTGTTTAGATTGTATTACCAGAATGGCGTGCCTTACCCTACTAGTAGTGGGGGTCTGTTATAGAAAAACTTTGAATAAAAATAATTTGAATTAAAGAGGCTGTTCAAGCCACAATTTAACAGTGAAGTTTAACAAAAGCTTCACAGTAGCAACCAAGCATTCTGGTAATTCTTTGTCCTCTGGGGTAAGAAAACTCTAAATTCTAGAGATATGTTGACTCAAGCACAGGGCCAGCCCGTCCATTGAGCAAGAATGTTTTTTGCACAGGGCCCCGCGTTTCAGGGGGCCCCGCGCAAAGAACATTCTGCTTTTTTTAAGAAAAGAAAAAAAGCTGCCGCTGCCGCCGCAGCAGCAGCAGAATGGAGTGTCCTGCAGGGCCCCCTCTGCCCGGCTGAGCTCTCCCGGCCCGGCTGAGCCCCTCTGCGCCGGCTTTCAGATACGCGAAGGGAGAGTGTCTCCCTCGCGTCTCTGTTAAGCCTGCAGGGGTTGATGGGAAATTTTCCCATCAGCCCCTGTTTCCCATCTGCCCCTGTGGGCTTAACAGAGACGCGAGGGAGTCACTCTCCCTTCGCATATCTGAAAGCCGGCGCAGAGGAGCTCAGCCGAGCAGAGGGGGCCCCGCGGGACATTCCATTTTGCCGTGGCGGCAGCGGCAGCAGCCAGCTTTTTTTTTTTTTTTAATTTTCCATGAGCCGATTGGGGGGGGGGGTTAGGACTGGTAATGGGCTATGGAGGGGGTTAGGACTTGACTTGAGGTGGGCTGTGGGCTATGGGCTGTGGGCTGTTGGAGGGGGTTAAGACTGGTAATGGGCTGTGGGCTGATGGGGGCTGTCTGGAAATGGGCTATGGGGGGGGGTTAGGACTGATAATGGGCTATGGGGAGGCTAGGACAGGAAATGGGTTGATGGGGAGGGGTTAGGACATGAGGTGGGCTGATGGGGTTAGGACTGGTAATGGGCTGTGGGCTGATGGGGGCTGTCTGGAAATGGGGTGATGGGGGGGGGGTTAGGACTGGTAATGGACTATGGGGGGGCTAGGACAGGAAATGGGCTGATAGGGAGGGGTTAGGACTTGAGGTGGGCTGATGGGGTTAGGACTGGTAATGGGCTGTGGGCTAATGGGGGGGGGGGTTAGGACTGGCAATGGGCTATGGGGGGCTGACTGGAAATGGGCTGATGGGGGGGTTAGGACTGGTAATGGGTTATGGGGGGGCTTAAACTGAAAATGGGGTGATGGGGGGGTTAGGACTGGAAGTGGGTTGATGGGGGGGCTAGGACTGGTAATGGGTTGGGGGTTGCTAGGACTGGAAATGGGCTGAGTGGAAGGGGAGGCTTGAACTGCAAATAGTTGATGGGGAGGGGGCTTGGAATGGAAATGGGCTGTGAGGGAAGGGAGCTAGGACTGAAAATGGGCTGATGGAGGGGCTAGGATAGGACTAGAAATGGGTTGTTGGGGGGGAGCTAAGATTGGAAATGGGCTGTGGTGGGGGCTTGAATTGAAATGGACTCATGGGGGGGCTTGGACTGGAATTGGGCTGAATGGAGGGGAGCTATGATTTGACATGGGCTGATGGTGGGGCTAGGAAATGACTAGAAATGGGCTGATGGGGGGCTAGGATTGGAAATGAGCTGATGAAGGGACTCGGACTGGAAATGGATGTGGGAGCTAGGACTGGAAATGGGCTGATGGGGGGCTAGGACTGGAAATGGGCTGATGCAGGGACTAGAAGGGAATGGATGCTGGGTGAGACTGGAACTAGAAGGGAGCTGATGTTGGGGGAGGATTAGAATGGGATGGGGCTGGGAGAGTAAAATGGAGAGGGGAAAAATATTGTGTGGGAGGGATGAAAAATCTACAATTGGCCGGGTATTGGGAGAGTAAGTGGGGATTGAGGATGGAGGGGTAAAATTTGTGTGGATGAAATAGGAATGAGGAAAGAGCAAAATGAGAAAGATTAGTATGTTAAAGCAGATGTAGAGAGAGAGAATGGGAAAAAAAAAACTAGAAGAGAGAAGCAAGGACAAATGGACAGCAGACGATGCAGAGTTAGCAGAAAACATGAATAAACCAGAAGAAAGTGGCTGGAGCAATTGCAACTGAAAAAAAAAATGCACAAAAGGTAGAAAGACATCTCTTTATTTTGAATTTATTAACTGGAATATGAAAGCTCTGGGAAATGTGCATCATTAACGTCTGCGCTTTGTTTGGTACAAGAGGAAATTAATTTATAGTTTTATTTCTACAGTGTTGTTGTACATTCCAAGTTTGGCTTTTGGGGTTCCCAGTTTAATTATTGCCTTCCTGTTTCTAAATTGTGATTCCTTGTTTGGTGATGGTCTATGTTCTGCATGTGTAACTGAGCTGAGGTAGTCTGTTTTATGTAATTCCTATTTGACATTGCCACTTGTTCTCTTTCCCCAGTATTCTCTGAAATGTATTGGTTTAATATTTGCAGTGTTGCCTTTTGATAGGTAGGGTATGGTGCTTTGTGAGTCCTGGTAATGCTGTCAGGATACGGCGGGTTTGCTATGGGTTCTAAATGCAAATTCTATAAAAATTACTCCAAACTAACAAACTGATGCAGAAAAAATTGGAGGGTTCACTTCAAAACTCAATCCCAATGCTCGGAAATCGTCTCAGACTAGTCTGCTGCCGTAAGCTGGATATTGAATATTCAAAATAACCAGCGGCGCCTGTTGGCATCAATGACTCATTCCGGCATATCTTTTAAAGATTCTTGACACCCTCTCCCAATAGTGTTTTTAAACAAAACGTTAGTCTCTAATCATGGTGAAATAGATGCTTAACGTTCCTCGCTGCAAAACTTTTCTTTCTCTTCCTTTATATTCCTTAGACTTATCTTAAAGTAATGATTTCTTCGTTCTCCTGAGTTTTTCGTTCTCAGCTTCAACTGACCTCATACTCAACAACTTCCCCATTCAATTTCTATATTCAACCCTTTTGGTATTAAGGTCTGTAACTGAAAAATCCAACGTTGTTCTCGAAATGACAAAGTTTGTGCTAATGATTTCCCGTTCATTGGAGTTGTAACTTGTTCTACACAGAAACACTGCAACATCTCAAAACTATGCTGCAAGTCCTGACAGTGAGCAACCAATGGTGCTTGCATCACCTTATGCTTCAGACGGCTCTTATGTTCTAATATATGTGCTTTGAAAGACCTGCTAGTCTTCCCTATATAGAGAAGATCACAGGGGCAGACTATTGCATAAATCACTTTTTGTGAATCACAGGTTGTGTGATGACGTAGAACATATTCTTTCTGTTGATAAATGAATTTCTGTAATTCTTTAGTGACCATGCAGATGGAACACCGGCCACATTTGTAAGGCCAAGAATCCTCACTTCACTTGATGCCACAGGAAGGGGCCACAAAACCGCTGGGCTTAGCCTTTCTTTTTGATTTCTGTTTCTACGCCAGACACATCGAATAACTTTTATTGTGTAAACTTGGCACTGTATTCAAAACATTAATATGTCGGGAGACAATCTTCTTGATTTGAAAACTAAATGGGGAGTACTGAGTAATGAAATTGATCATGTCTGGGTCAAATTCCTCCCGGGTTCTCGTAGTGCCCAACAAAGCTGATCTATCATTGAAAAGTGCTCGACGATACGCTCGTGTTACTACCTTAGTTGGATATCTCCGTGCCTCAAAATTGTGAACCAAATCTTTGGCTTTATGTTTGAAATCCAAAACTTCTGAACAGTTTCTGCGATATCGCAAAAACTGGGAGAAGGGCAGGCCATCTTTCAATCGGAGCGGGTGTGCGCTCCGATAATGAAGCAGTGTATTTCTATCGATAGACTTACGATATATTGAAGTCTGCCAGCCTGAACCTGTCTTGCTTATTTGTAAATCTAAAAATACCATGTCAGTTTTGTGGATATTATGGGTGAACTGAATGTGGGGATCTTGAACATTAAGCCACGTTATAAACGTCAAAAGTTCTTCCATAGAACCCCTCCATAGCAGGAACATGTCATCAATAAAACATGACCACAGTTTGATTGGTTTAAAACGGGAAGATTGCCATAATTGATCCTCATAATGGCCCATAAAAAGGTTGGTGATAGAGGGGGCAAACGTCGCCCCCATAGCTACACCTGATGTTTGTTGAAAAAGATCCGCTTCAAACTTAAAATAATTTCGAAAAATAGTCAACCGTGTCAACTCAGATAAAAATTGAATCTGGGATTCTGACAGATCTCCTCCTCTTCCTCTTTATGCCCGGACTACTGTCACTAATGCTTATGCTTGGGGAATACTGGTATAAAGAGCTACTACATCTAAAGTAGCTAATATAACATTCGGGTCCCCAGCCCATTGAGGGCAATTGTCCAAGATTTGTAAAAAGTGAGACATGTCCCTAATATAAGACGGTATGTCTATTAGGAGGGGATGTAGATAAGAGTCAATGAACATAGAAAGTGGTTCTAGAAGGGACCCTTTGGTCGACACAATAGGTTGACCTGGTGGCTGTTCTAAATTCTTTTTTTTTTTTTTAAATCTTTTATTTAACGATTTTCTTCCCTGAATACAAAACTAAAAGAAGAAACAAGAATCCAAGCAATCCAATTATCATTCAAGAAAAGGATACAAAAGAAAAATCAGTACACATCAAGGAGAGATATACAACATAATAAAGAAAATACAGAATAAAGCTTATTAGCAATTAGGAGTTATACAACCCCACATAAGGGAGCAAACAAAACAATTCCTCAATCCTACTTCTCAGCCATTTCCCTCGAAGTCAAAAATTTCTGTAAATGTGACACATCAGTATAGGCATAAGTTTGCCCCTGGTAAACAACCAGGCAGCGGCAAGGAAACTTTAAGAAGAAAGATGCTCCTAAGGCAACAACTTTATTCCTCAGCTCCAGAAATTGTTTACGTCTAAGTTGTGTAGCTCGGCCAACATCTGGGAAGACTTGGAGCTTAAAACCACAGAATAAGGCATCTCTGTGCTTGAAGTAAGCTCGAAGCACAGATAATTTTGCAGACTCAGAGCCAAAAGTCGCAACAATGGTGCAACGCTTGGCTATGACATCCGCAGAATCCTCCAAGAAGGCGGTTAAATCTTGAGCGACAGACTTAGGAGAAGAAGCAGAAGCCCCTTCTTCAGAGAGCGCCGCTCTACCACCAGAGGAAAATGAATATACTTGGACTATATCTAATACACCTTTCAACTGTAGGATCTCAGAGAAATATTTCTGGAGCAAAATTTTCAAGGAAAGTAAATGAGTAGAGGGAAAATTTAAGAAACCGCAAATTTCTAGCTCGATGCTGATTCTCCAATAACTCTACACGATAAGAAACAGCGGAAATATCCTTAAGCAGAGGAAAAGTAATACTAGAGTCAATTGAAAGGTGAGAATCAGCTCGGGCAGAAATCTGAGCTAAAGAATTTACCTGTTTATCAATATTTTAAATTTTATCAACAACATCTTTCGTAAAAGAACATAGAGAAGAAACAGTTGATGATAACCATTTATCAATTTGCTGGATTGTAGTCCAAATATCCCCTAAAGTTACCTCTCCAGCAGGAAGAGGAACAATCGGGTCAGAAACAGCCGGGCAAACAGGTCTCAAAGGCAAAGCCACAGGGGCTAGAGGAGCTTCGAGGAGAGTAGAGGAAGAAAGTGGCTGAGGGAAAGGAGGAGGTAGCCGGAACTCAGGGCTTAAAGAAGCTCCGTCCGGCGATAATTTTGCAGGCTGCAGCAATGCTACATGCCTATCCATAGGGCCAACTACTTTACCTCCTTGGGCCCCTTCCCCAGACCCAGATTTCACCATCAACTTTCCCTTCCGCTTCCCCATGGACAGACAATTATAACATCAAGCGCTCTCGAGAGCTTCTCGTGAGCGCCGAAGGAGCGCAAAAGGAGCGTATCTTACTCCTTGTGACACACCCCTTAGGACGCAACCCCGCAGGCCGCGACTCGCAGGCCGCGAGTAACTCCCACAAACCTTTATGTGGGTCGAGGGGGGGGTCCTCCGAGGCAGGAACATCCACCGGCGTGCCTGCAGCCGTGCCATCGGTTCTCCTCTCCCTCCTGCAGTCCTGCTCCGCGGGGATGAAAAACGCGGCTGCTCCCAGGTACAGCTGTTCTCTCTCCTCTAAATTCTTATGGATTTTAGGAACTATATAGAAGCGTGCCACCATAGGATGAGCAACATTGAGAAATTTAAATTCTTTCTGAGAAATCAGCTTATCATTCAAAGCTTGAGTGGTAATACTCAAAACTAGTTTTTGAAGCTCTATGGTGGGATCAGCCTCTAACCGATGGTATGACGTCTCATCAGAAAGTTGACATCTAGCCTCCATAACATATTGGTCTCTACTCTGAACCACTACTGCTCCCCCCTTATCAGCCCGCTTGATTACTATATCCGGTCTCTCCATCAGGTCATGTAAAGCTCGGTTTTCTTGCTGCAACAATGTAGTGAAGGATGATCTGCAGGACCGTTCTAAGATTTCTACATCCTTTAAAATTAATTCGCGAAAAACTGTCAACGCCGGGTGGAGTAGGCCAGGTGGGTTCCAGGATGATTTAAACGGGAGGGAAACCCGACGAGTGGGTACTGCGGCGACCCTGCCCGGCTCAAGGGGTTAAGGACATGAGCAGCCGCTGTACTTCGTGAGGGAAGGAGGAAACCTTTGCCCCCAGGAATGCTGGGAGTTGTAGTTCCAGTTCTTCTCACTCCGAATTAAAGAAACTGTAGTTGTGGTTTCTTTATAATAAGTATTTTATTAAAGCAAAAGGTAAATGTTCCATCACATGGCATATAATAATGCAAACAAGGGTGCTTCAAAAGGCAAACAGAAACTCAGGTTAAATGCAACTCAAAATACAAATGCTGCTTTTTCACTTTCCAGCAAACTGCTCTCTTTTGCCTCCAGAGGTCAGTTGGCTTCACTGCACCTCTTACAGCCACAGTTACTTTCACTATGCTGAGAATCAGGTGGAGGTAATTAGAACTTCCATTTTCACGGCAATACAACAGCTTTACTGAACTCAGCTTACACACGATAAAGGCAGTTCCCTTCAGCTTGGCTTTCCTATACAACAAAATGTACAGTCCATTTGTTCACACTCAGGTATGCTTGTATTTCCCTGGGTTACTCCTTCAAGCTGTGCTGAATTATTTGCCTCTTGTGATACTAGCTGTTTTCTAGCCTGTAAGTCTAAAAACTGTTGGAAGCTCTGAAGTAGCAATTCAGCCTGTTCCTTATGAGAGAGGGCACTACTATCTGCTATAGCTTTTCCCTTCTGCTCAAGGCTGTTTGTCTTCTCTTCCTTTAAGATAAAGGTATTAGGATAATTGCTAGTTTCTTTGGCAATTGACTCATAGGAGGAAGAATTATCTCTATATTCAGCTTGGCAGCCGGGTGGCCAATTACTCACTGTTTGTGCAGCACTTCTGCCTGCAGACGGCTCCCAGGCTCTCCAGCTGATCTGTTTGTTGCTCTCCGGCACAAACGACGTTTCAGGGAATGATTGCTCTTTCACCTGTGCTTGTCCTGAAGTCTTTCTCCCCCAAGGCGATGCCTTCCAAGGGCTATCCACTTCAAGATTAAATCCTCTCTGCGTGGGACTTCTGCTTATTTCCCTGGAATAGGATTGTGCAGGTTTTCTTCTTATGCCAGGTTCCAAAGTATCATCAATCACTCCACTGGCTTTCCAACCATCCCCTTGTTTCTTCTTCCAGAATTCCTTCCTTCCTTTACCTCCTGTATTCCTTGTACTTCTTGTACTCCTTGTACCACCTCCACTCGTGCTTCCTCTACTCGGGTCTCTTATCCGTCCTCCACTCGGGTCTCTTATCCGTCCTCCCTCTTCAGAGCCATGCTCTGGTTTAAATGTACATTCTCTTTTGGACACGCCCCTTCCTAGGGCTGGGTGTGCCCAATCAGAACTGCAGGGCTCCTCCCCTGGGCTGGTCTCCCTACTCAGCTCTGAGGAATAGAGTCTCTCTTTTTTCCTTGCCCTGTCATTTTGGTATAAATCCTGCTGACCCTCAGGATTTTCTACTATCTCCATAGGCTCAGGAGGGCACTGTTCACCACAGTACTTCCACTAAATCACTCTCAATAGAAGCTAGCGACTCTGTTCGAGACTTATTTTGTTCAGCAAAATACATTTTTAAATTCAGTTTTCTGATCAAACCTTCTAAATCAAGTCTGAACTGGAAGGGATCATATCGAATCTCAGGAACATAAGATAATCCCCGATTTAATAGTCGTAGCTGATCACCTGTAAGCTCTTTACCTGAGATATTAATTACTAGGTCCTTATGACATGTCAAATCGGTCAACGCCGGGTGTCCCCCTTCCATTCGGATTGGCGGGTCTGTACCCCCATCTTCTTTTTCTTTTTGCGAGTGTCCTCGCCGTCCTAGCGAAAATCCTCTTTGGAGGTATGGGAATCCAAAACTCGATTCATCAGAAGTTGTATCAAAGGAAACCTGTTTTCGAGGTTGTCTCTTAACATTTTTCCTTTTTGAGTCCATCCAGGGATAAACGTATCCTATAGTATAATCATCGTTGTCCCGTTTTAATTTTTTAGTTTTTGCTGATTGAACTTCTGCTCTTAAAATATCTAGTTGTTTCTTAAATTCATCCATTTTGAGTGTGAATTGATCAACAATCTCTTTTTCTTTGAGCTCTGTTCTCAGCTGCTCTTCCTCCTGATGGAAGCCTATTATAGCTGTTTTAGAAGTGTTAATAATTAGTAGCATTAGGTCAAGAGAACATTTATTAAGTATACGATTCCAATTAGCTATAAACTCAGGGTTGGTGGTAAACATTCGGGGCTCTTTATGTACCCGTAAACCTCAGGGTATTTGTTGGCGATTCACATATTCTACCATATAATACCAAAAGGGTTGAATATAGAAATTGAATGGGGAAGTTGTTGAGTATGAGGTCAATTGAAGCTGACTGACGACAGTCATGTTGGTGGAGTGGGAGGGTTATAAAAAGAACTGATAGGCATGGATTGCACATGCGCAGTGTCTTTTGGAAACAGAGATCAAAGAATGTCCAACAAGAAGTGAAGAAGAACATTAGTTCGTTTAGGAAAGCTGTGCAGTGCTTCAGCCAAACTTGGGTATGATTTTAGCTATCATAGTTGATTAAGTTTACAATTGTATCATTTTTAATTGGACCTAAGGCAGTAATAAAGAGGCAACTAGACCGGTTTTAATGATGGTTTCTTTTCTAGTTAAACACTTGGCTGATTGTGATTTATCCCCTGAAAAACCTCATGATATTGAGAGAAACGCAGTCACAACGTTGTATGTGAGACATTGGGAGAACGAAAAACTCAGGAGAACGTAGAAATCATTACTTTAAGATAAGTCTAAGGAATATAAAGGAAGAGAGAGAAGTTTTTTGCAGCGAGGAACGTTAAGCGTCTATTTCACCATGATTAGAGACTAACGTTTTGTTTAAAAACACTATTGGGAGATGGTATCAAGAATCTTTAAAAGATATGCCGGAATGAGTCATTGATGCCAACAGGCGCCACTGGTTATTTTGAATATTCAATATCCAGCTTACGACAGCCGACTAGTCTGAGACGATTTCCGAGCATTGGGATTGAGTTTTGAAGTGAACCCTCCAATTTTTTTCTGCATTAGTTTGGAGTAATTTTTATAGAATTTGTGTTACTACATTACTCTATAAAGTAGACCCATATCTTTTGTATGTTTACAATTATGGGTTCTAAATGGGCAGCGTTTGTAGTAGTTCCTAATGTGCCTGGCGGTTGGCACTGGATTATAGTAATGTAGAAATCTTTTAGTCTTTCTTTATCCATACACTCATTAAGAGACATGTTTACTAAAAGTTAGTGTATGGTAACATTATGCAAATATTTATGCAAATAAGGCCACTTATGCAAATTAGGCCCCCGCACCGAGTCTCCGCACATGGCCCCACACCCCCCTTGGGCCGCCCCTGCTCAAGCACTTCCGTTTTCAGACGTTCTCCAGGCATGCAGTCTGACTAAAGCAATGTCCATCTTGCTTAATCAAATAACACCTAATTTGTGTCGACTTTTAAAAGCAATAGCATTCAACTAAGAGTTAATATTGTGCTAATAGCAAAAATCACTTTGGATAATTTATATATGTCTGTCTATGCTTCCGCATTGGCTTCCTCTATAGAGACATTAGACCTAAGGTGGCTTGAGCCTTACTGGTGAGTGGGAAGGAAAGCAGCAGTTGAGGCAAGAGCAGGTGAGACTTCATACTTAGTCTCCCTGTCTATTTTATACAGCATGTGTATATCAGAATACAGGTTTACTTTACCCTTTATTGCAGGCAGCCCCTTGAACCTTGCTTGTAAATACAGTAGGTTGCGCCCCCCCCCCCCTCCAAGACAGGGAAGCGTCATGGTGGTAAAAGAAATGGTCTGAACTGTGCAGAGCTTCAGAAGCACATTAAGTGCACCAGGTCAGTAGTTCACTCACCATGCAAAAATTATAGACAATTTAAATTCATCTAAAGGTTTTTGAGCTGGGAGAAGGGAAGGAAGCATCACGGTTTCCTCCGGCTCCCTTGAGTTTTCAGTTTACTTGGGACCAAAGTTAGTTGCAAAAGAGAACTTGGGTGCCAGGTCTATTTGAGATTTGTTGTCCATGGGTTTTTTTTTGGGGGGGGGGGGGGGGGTTTTGGGGGGGGGGGGGTTAATCCTCTTTCAAGTCATCACAGCAAGAGTTCTAGTATATGGTTCCCAGCCAAGTGGCTCTTGCTGGAGCTCTGTTGTACCAGAATGTAACTTTCCTTGAACTACTACTGGAAAGGAGGGTGTTAAATCCAATGCATTAAAATACAAATCAACTCTGCAGTCATGGAACATAAATACAGCCCTTAGGGGTCATCGTTCTGTGATTGGGAGTCTTACCTCAGCAACATCCCTAGCAAGCACAGAGAACCAAAAGTTCCAAAACAGAAATCAAACCCAAGGCCCTTCACATGACAGTGCACAACCCTTGCGGTGTGCCAGCAGGCTGACCCCACTTAAAAAGAAAAAAAAAAGTTGCATGGTGTTGCTGGTGGGGTGGTGTGTTTTTTCCCTGCTGTGGTACTTTTCAGCTGCTACTCTGCAGGTGGTTCCAGCCCTGCTTATAAATGTTCTCCTAATGATTGTCTTACTCATGTTAATATAACAGTTGGGGAAGGAAGTGACATCACTGGCCTGGATAGATGGCTGAGTTGGAAACTCCATTGGGCAGAGCAATAAAAAGTGGTTTTCGCCCTCCTCAGCGGTGTGTGTTTGGATATATGAAAGCCTGAAAACCCTGGTGTGAGCTGTGTGGCGCTAGGATGGGAAATAGCTGATGAAAAACCACTGACTGATTTAAATAACTTGCATACGAAGGTTGAGGAGACAGTTCCATGAATGAGGCTATGGCAGCAGGGTCATCACGTGGTGAGGTACCGCTGGAGATGGGACTTGCAGATCTATTGGCAGGCAAGGGAGCAGTGGTGCAAATAACAAAGGGGGAATTAAAGCATTGGCTTACCGACCTCAAAAAAAGAGATTGGAGGTGTATGCAAGTTCACGGAGCTGATAAGTGAGCTGCGAGTGGATGTGCAGAACTTGGGCTTGAGAGTGGAGGATGCAGAGGGCCTCGTGGTAGAGAGTCAGGAGGAACAGACCAAACTTGCTAAATGGCTGCAGCAGCTGGAGGATGGGGCTACAGTTATGTCCCTTAAACTGTAGGACATTGAAAACTGAACAAGGTGCAATAATCTGGGAGTTACTAGAGTTTCAGGACACTGCAGCCATGCCTATGTTCCAAGCCTTGCTTCACGGAGAAGGGGAGCCACTGGTCATAAAACTAGATAGAGCCCGCCGTGCATGCATTGGAGCCAGTGCGAGGATCACAGCCACAAGACTCTGTCACATGCATACATGATTTCTCCCTGAAAGAGCACATTGTCGCTAAAATGAGGTGGGTGGGGAAATTTGGCGAGGTTGTCAAGTGGCAGTTTTTGCTGATTTTTGCCACAGCAACATCACAATGTTGTAAGGAAACGCGAGCGGTTATAGCGAGGTTTCATAAGAAGCAGATTAAGTACAGATGGCTGTACCCCTTCAGCCTGGCATTCATGGTTAACGGGGTGACATGGAGGGTGTCAAAATGGGAGATATGTGGTTTGCTGGTGGCGAAACCACCGGATGGACCTCGACAGGCAGTGTAGACTGGGGTGAAGAAGGGAGACTAGTGCAAGAAGAGAATGAGAGCCCAAAGTGGAGAGACAGCCTGCGTGGACCTTTTTGGGTATGACTGGTCCAGCTTGCATATCTTATTAATGTTAAACTGGGTTGGTGAATGCTGTGTGTGAGAATGGGGTGCAAAATGTGCTGCTCTCAAACTTTTGAAAGTGGGCTCCCGGTGGGTGAGAGGGCTTTCTGTAGGATGTAGGCAGCGGTGGGCAGGGTTTTAGTTTGCTAGATGTGTTGAGAGGAGGTGAATCTGAAAGTTGTGTGTGATTGTGTATGGGGAGCGGGGTGCTGGGAAGTGGGATTTTTCTGATGCATTGCTCTGGGACCTGGGCAGAGATGTCGCTACTCTAGGAAGAGCATGGCAGGGGAGGGAGAACCATGTTGCGGGGGCAGGGGTGAAGGGAGGGATGGGGGTGAGTGGGTGCGCGGAGGGAAAGGGAGGTGGAGGGAAGGCTAGATTCCTGCATTAGAGGTGATTGGGGGCTGGTAATATGGGATGATGTGTAAGCAGGGAAAGGAGGAGTTGGAGGTTGTCACTATGGATGTAAATGGCTTGAACCTCTGGATAAAGCACTCCTTACTGTAGAGAGACGGGGCTCACTTAGGAGTTGATTTATGAAATGCACCTGAAGAAATTTTTTTGGGAGGGGGTTGGGTATGAAATCCTTTCCCCATATGTACCTGGCTGCCAAAAAGGATAATCTGAGGAAAGGAGGGGTAGGAATATTTATATCTTCGTGGAAGTATTAGAGGCAAAAAGAGATATGAAAAGCAGATTTCTCCTGCTTAAGGCCAGCTTTGATGGAAAGTGATCATTTTAGATAATGTTTATGCTCCCATAGTGGCCAAGGAAAGTTTTTTTTTTTTTTGGGGGGGGGGGGGGTTGTTTTTTTTTATATGGTGGGAAGGGAGGTGGTGGAGAGGAGTGCTGCATAATAGGTGGGGACTTCAATTTAACAGTGAATCAGAAAGTGGATAACTCTAGGGGAATGCGCTGGAAGATGGTAGGGGATTTTAGGTGCTTAGGATTGGTGGATATATGGAGGAATAGTAACAGGACCAAGCAACAATATACCTTTTTCTCTAATCCACATGGGACTTATAGCAGGATCAATATGATTTGGGTAGAAGCTGGGTGGATGTCACAATTAAGGGACGATAGAGCAAATATTGTGGTCTGACCATGCCCCTGTGTGGGTGAAAGCTGCAGGTTGATAAGATGTAGGGGGGTTTGACATTCTGGAGGCTGAATGAAGCACTTTTGGATAGGGGAGAGGTGCAGGAACAGCTGAGGAAGGGATTAAAGGAATATTTGGATTTAAATCAGTGGAGGGGAGGTCAAGGAAAGTATAGTGTGAGATGGGCTTAAGGCTGTAATGCGAGGCCATATTTTCTTGCTGGCAGCTCATCAAAAGCGACAATGGAGGAGGAGAGAGGTTAGCTTATTGAGACAGCTGAAGGCACTTTCGAACCCAATCTAAAGGACTATTACAGCAAATACAGCGGGTTAGAGGGGAATTGAATGAATAGGTTGCAAATGCAAGGGATAGCCTTCAATTTCAAAAGGGTTAAACAAAGATTTTTTTTTTTTGAGGGGGGGGGCAGCAAATCGGATAGAATCTTGCCCATAGGCTGTGTGTCAAGCAGAATCAGCAACATGTGGTTAAAATACGTAATGAAATAAGGGAGTTTGTGTCGGGCTTTGTGGAGATCTGGGAGGTCTTTGAGCGCTTTTATGAAAAGTTTTATACTCAGGTTACAGATGGGGAGAGTGCAGCAGAGCAGTATCCACAGAAGTGCGATTTGCCCAGTTTGGGACCTGAATATAGGGAGATTTTAGATGGGATCATTATAAAGGTGAAGTCCTGGATGCTAGACAAAATCTGAAGGAGGGAAAGGCGCAGGATGGCCAAGTTCTATAAAGGTTGTTTGGGTTTTTTTTTGTTTTGTTTTTTTAAAGATGTGGCAGAATTTCTGGCTAGGCTCTTTAATGGATTTGGGAAGCAGTGGGGATTATCTATTTGATGGCGGTAGCAGGGATCACCAAACTTTCTCAAGCCTGGCAAGGGTGTAGTGGTGTGTGGTTCATATAGGCCCATCTCTCTCATTAATGTGGATGCAAAGATCTTTGCCAACATTTTGGCAGTCGATTACAGAAGGTCCTCCCATTCCTGATCCACCAAGATCAGATAGAGCTTGTCCCAGGGAGGCAAGCGAGTGATAATGTTAGGAAGGCTTAAATCTAATTTGGCATGTGCAGCGGGAAGTCAGGACACACTGATGACTGTGGATGCCGAAAAGGCATTTGATAGGGTGGAGTGGGACTTTTTTGTTTTCCAGTGTTACGAACCGTGGGGCTGGGAACTAAATTAATAGAGTGGGTGGGGGTGCTATATCAGGTACCTGAAACACAAATTAGGGTTAATAGGGGCTATTCTTTAATCCATTACCTCTCCGGATAGCTGCTATTTATAGACCCCCTGGTCCATCTCTACCTTTCTCACTGACTTTGACTCCTCGCTCTCCCTATTTCTAGATTCTTCTTCCTCCTCGCTCATTCTTGGTGGCTTCAATAGTCATGTTGATAATCCTTCTGACCCCTATACTTCTAAACTCCTTTCTCTTATCTCCTCTTTCAATCTCCAACTTTGCTTTTCTGTTCCTACTCATTAGCGTGGTCACTGCTTTGACTTGGTTTTCTTTCTAACTACTTACCCTCCAATTTCCATACCTCAGCTCTTCCCTTATCTGATCGTTGCCTCCTAAATTTCACACTTCATCACTCCCCACCTCAACCTTACTCTGTCACCTCCTACCTTTTTTTTAGGAATCTTCATGCTATTGATCCATTGGCTCTTTCCACTATCATCTCATCACCTCTTTCTTCCACTTTGTCTTCTATAGTTACCTTTAATACTGCCCTCTCTTCTGCTCTCAATACTCTTGCTCCACCCATCCCATGCTTTGTAAGACGCATTACACCCCAGCCCTGGTTATCCTCAACTACTTGCTATTTCCGCTCCTGTGCCCGCTTGACTCAAATCTCTCTCCCTTTCCGACTTTCTTCACTTCAAATTCATGCTTACCTCCCTCCAGTCACGTAAAACTACTATGCCCACCTAACTACTTCTCTTGCCGCTGATCCCCGCCATCTTTTCTGTACTCTTAACTTTCTCCTCAAGGTGACTCCCCCCTTCTGCCCAAACCCTAGCTGATTTTTTTTCCATAACACAAAATCCACAAGATTACTCTCCAGTTCCCCACTAGAATAACTTAATTCCCTTTTCCTCCACCTCCAATACCGACTTTTCCCATCAATCTCATTTTCCATTCCCATGATCTCTAAATATGAAACCTCTCATCTTCTTCTTTCATTCTCCAAACTCACTACTTGCTCTTCTGATCCTATCCCCACCCATCTCCTTACCTTCATTTTCTCCTCTGTCATACATTCTATTTCACATATTCTCAACCTCCCCCTACCCACTGCTACTGTCCCTGCAGCCTTCAAGCATTCTATGGTCACACCACTACTCAAGAATCCTTCTCTTGATCCTAGCTCTCCTTCTAATTATTGTCCCATCTCCCTTAGTTTCCATACTTCTTGAGCGCGTAATCCTCCTCTGTTGTCTTGGAAGCCCAGACCAGCTGTATTCCACGCTTTAAGAAAAGTGGAAGGAAGTCCAAAAAACTGCCAACATGGTTTAAAGGTGAGGTCAGAGAGGCAGTTGCCAAAAAAGCATCTTTTAGGAAATGGAAAAAAGAGCCAAATGACAAAACCTGGAAACAGCATAAGCACTAGCAAGTCAAATGCAAGTCATTGATAAGGCAGGCAAAGGGAGAATTTGAGAAGAAGCTTGCTGCGGAAGCAAAAACACAAAATAAAGACTTTTTCAAGTACATTCATAGCAAAAATCCTGTGAGAGTCAGTTGGCCCATTAGATGATAGATGGGTTAAAGGGGCACTAAGAGGCGACAAGGCGATAGCGGAGTGACTGAATGAATTCTTTGCTTTGGTCTTTACTGAGGAAGATGTAGGGATGTTACCCATGACTGAAGTGGTATTTAAAGGTGCGGAAGAATTGAAGGAAATATCAATAGATCGGGAAGATGTATTACAACTATTAGATAAACTGAACAGTAGCAAATCACCTGGGCCAGATGGTATACATCCAAGGGTGTTGAAAGAACAGAAATATGAGATTGCAGACCTGCTATTAGTAATCTGTGACTTTTCATTAAAATCATCTGTAATACCTGAAGATTGGAGGATCGCCAATGTAATGCCAGTTTTTAAAAAGGGTTCCAGGGGTGATCCGGGAAACTACAGACCGGTGAGCCTGACGTCAGTACCAGGGAAAAATGGTAGAAACCATCATAAAGAACAAAATTACTCAGCATGTAGATAGTTATGGCCTAAAGGGAGACAGCCAACATGGCTTTAGACAAGGAAGATCTTGTCTTAGTAATCTGTGGTGTTGTTTTGAAGGTGTGAATAAACAGGTGGACAAAGGTGAGTCGGTTGATATAGTGTATCTGGACTTCCAGAAAGCCTTTGACAAGGTCCCTCATCAGAGACTTTGGGAAAACTAAAGAGTCATGGGATAGGAGGCAGTGTACTATTGTGGATCAGGAACTGGTTAAAAGATAGAAAGCAGAGGGTAGGACTAAATGGCCAATTTTCCCAATGGAGAAAGGTGAATAGTGGTGTACCCCAGGATCTGTGCTGGGTCTGCTGCTTTTTGACATATTCATAAATGACCTGGAAAAGGGAATAACGAGTGAGGTTATCAAATATGCAGATGACACAAAACTATTTAAAGTTGTTAAAACCCAAGAGGATTGTGGAAAATTGCAAGAGGATCTTGATAAATTGGAAGACTGGGCATCAAAATGGCAGATTAAATTTAATGTGGACAAGTGCAAAGTTATGCACCTAGGGAAGAACAACCCAAACTATGGTTACACGATGCAAGGTTCCACATTAGGAACCACCACCTAGGAAAAAGATTTAGGCGTCATTGTGGATAACATGTTAAAACCCTCGGCCCAGTGGGCAGCGCCGGCCAAGAGAGCAAATAGAATGCTAGATATCATAAGGAAAGGAATGGAAAATAAAACAAAAGATATTATGCCTCTATATCGTTCCATGGTGATTCCGCACCTTGAATATTGTGTGCAATTCTGGTCGCCGTATCTTAAAAAGGATATAGCGTTATTAGAAAAGGTTCAGAGAAGAGCCACCAAAATGGTAAAGGGGATGGAGGATACTCCTATGAAGAAAGGCTAAAAAGGTTAGGGCTCTTTTACCTGGAAAAGAGACGGCTGAGGGGAGATATGATAGAAGTCTATAAATTAATGAACGGAGTGGAACTGGTAAACGTAGATCGATTTGTTTATGTTATCAGAATATAGAAAGACTAGGGGACATGCAATAAAACTACAGGGTAAACTATTGAAGACTAATAAAAGAAAATATTTTTTCACTCAACGTGTAATCAAACTCTGGAATTTTGTTACTGGAGGATGTAGTAAAGGCTGTTAGTGTAGCTGGGTTTAAAAAAGGTTTGTTCAAGTTCCTAGAGGAAAGGTCCATAAACCATTATTAAGAAGGGACCCAGGATACCAATGCTTGACCCAGTACAAGCATTGTGTAACCTGTGTCTTTTGGGGAAACTGCTAGGTACGTATGACCTAGATTGGCCACTGTTGGAAAAAGGATACTGGGCTTGATGGACCTTGGTCTGACCCAGAATGGCATATCTTATGTTCTTATAAATTTCTTTCCTTTCAAGCCCTTCTGGATGATTTTCAGTCTGGCTTTCACCTCTTTATATTCTACTGAAACAGCACTTGCCAAAGTCTCCAGTGACTTATCACTGGCTAAATCTAAGGGCCCTCTACTCTATCTATCCTTATCCTTCTTGACCTTTCTGCTGTCTTTGATACTGTTGACCACCACCTTTTCCTTGCACATTGTCTTTGCTTGGTTTTAGGGGCTCTGTCCTGTCCTGGTTTTCTTCTTATCTCTCCCATAACTCTTTCAGTGTTTGTTCTGGTGGTTCCTCCTCTACGTCTATCCCACTCTCAGTTGGTGTACCCCAAGGGTCTGCTCTAGGCCCTTTCTCTCCCTACACCCAAACCCATGGTGCTGTTATTGAGGCAGCCATGAGGCTCTTACACAAGTGATCAGCCTGACCCTTCCCCCCCCAAGCCATGAGGCTCTTACATAATGTCTTCTCTTAGCAGGCTGATTACTTTAAGATTTCAGTAGACACCCTTCCCCCACTCCAGGTCTGAGCACAATATCCCCTAGCCCAGAAATCAACCGACCAGAGCACACCGGTTTGGACGGGTCACCCAGGTACCTTCCCCAGGGGCTGCTGATTGGTGGACAGGAAATACCTGTGGCAAATGGGATTATAGAATGAGTTTAAAATTGTACTGTATATAAGGCATTGGAGGACGTCCCTCGGGGCTCAGACGTTTTGTGGAGGGTACCGGCTCTCTGTCTGAACCTGTGTGCACATTAAAGATCCTGTTTGCATTCCAGCCTGTCTGTGAGTTTTCCTTCTGTGGGTGAGTGATTGAATAAGAGCTTTTCACAGCGTTTGCCATAACATTATCTCCTCCCATGGCATTTTTCTGCTGACTAATCTCAGATCTATCTTTTTACACCTGATGATATTACTCCGATCATTCCAGGACCGTATTGGTGCATTGGCCAGGAAAAATTTAAAAGAAAAGCCTCTCTCTCATCACACCCACAGTGGGAAGACTACTGCTTTTTGCAGGATCAGGGCCTCCACCGGTCAGGGACCGACCCCTCCAGGTGATTAACGATCCTTGGCGCCACGGGGCCCCTTTGTGCTCCGAAGGACTCTTTGACTTGTGTGGTCAGTCGGTCCCTGCGGCTGAATCCCCGATTGAAAACCGGCTGGATAGACTGGCATCCAAACTACCTGTCTGATCAGAGTTCTGGTGAGTACTGCTACTTTCTGTACTCTATCTGTGAGTCCTGGTAATTTCTGGGAACCTGTAGCGGCCCGATCAACCGCAACGAGTAGTCCTAATAGGGGCCTTAGTGGCCCTGAAACCATTGCTCGTCCTGTCTGTATCTGTATCTGAATCTGAATAAGAAAAAAAGGGGGGGGGGCGCTTGCTTGCGAGCGCCAGTAAATGACTGCAGTATAAATTTAACTTTGCCACCTCGGGCCCCTTAAAGGTATTTAAAGTGCAGCGCTGCCAAAGCTATTTAAAAAAATTGCCTAAAATATTAGTACTTAACCCCCTTAAGTGTGCCTTTCAAGAATAATTGCGCTGATCGCAATTCTCCGATCGGGGTGATTTATTTAGAGCCTTTTCCCCATGTGCTCCTATAATGGGGGCTTTTTTGTGTTGCCATGTGCTTTTAGTGCTGGGGGCTTCTTTTTGTGTTGCCATGTGCTTTTAGTGCTGGGGGCTTCTTTTGTGTTTGCATGTGCTTCTAGTGCTGGGGGCTTTTTTGTGCTAGTGATCCTGGAGCTCCATCTACTGGACATTAGAAAAATAGCTAGCTACTATTATCCTCATGGAAAAAGTTAAATCCTATGCTAGTGTGTGTAATGTGTATTTGTAACGTATTCGCTGCTGAGACGTCTCTGTTTTCTGTTTTCCCTTTTTTCTTTTTCCCTTTGTGGTCCTGTGTGTTTTGTGCAACCAAACTCTGCCTGTTGCCTGGATTATATTGTATATTGTATTCCCAGAAGTGGGATTGGAAAATTTACACTGAACATTGCATTCCTAGAATTGGGATTACAAGATTTGCACTGTAAATTGTGATTTTGCAAATTGTGATTAGAGCATGGGGTCCGGAGGCTGAATTGTGGTGGGGGAGTATCCGGACCAGCTTCCCTGTATAGATTCATGGCTGGCCCATGTGGTAAATGTGCTGTTATGTAAAAACCTTTAGTGTCTCTGTGTTTAGTTGTGACATTAGGGAAAGAAAGTTTTTGTCCAGACATTAGGTCTTTATATTTCAGGATTGATTTTGATACTCTATCAGTAAAAGGTGAAGTTATTGACGAGTCGCCCCTGTGTCCCCAAACAGTGAAAAACACCAGGTCTACTGATTGCAGGGAAGGGGACAGTTTGGAAAGGGGGATGGGGTTTGCTGTGTGTGGACTGTAGTACTGGTATAGCAGTGAAGGAAGACAATTGCTTTGTTTGATGCATATCCAGTTTCATTGCTATGTTTCATGCATGATCAGTGGTCAGGGAACCAGGTGTTTTGGTCACACCTCTCAGCAGTGAGTGGGGGGTGATTGAAACTGCTGAGATGGGCTACTTGAAACAGACAGTTTGCATAACTACAGAAAGATACTGGGAATGAAACTGGGAGTGAAACTGTTTGCATGGCTGCAGAAAGATCAGGGAGGAGTTCTTCTTCTAGCAGATAAATGGAGGCCCATTAGAGAGGACAAAAGAAAAATCATCTAGGAGTCTTTCTCCTAGCAAACAAATGGCACTGTACTCCTGAAACCCATTAAAGAGGACAAAGAACCCCAATTCACCTAGCCACACCTAGCCTCCAAACAATCCTCTTGTCATCAATTTAGATTGTAGAGTTTTTAAGCTTCTGGAACCATGGGAGGTGCCTCCTTTGAGCATCCTCAAATGTCTGAGCAGCATCTTGACTGTGTAAGGCTGAAGAAGGATTGTCAAATTACTGTTAGCAATATCTGTAGGGCAAAGCTGATGTGTGAAAATTAGCTGCAACACATTTGTTAGAACTTAAAAAAAAAAGGGGAGAGAAAATCCTTATAAGATTATGAAGAAATAAAGACTTTTTTTACTTTTTTTAAGGTCCCTGTTTTTCCCAAGATGTTAAAACAAGTTACTTTTCAGAACTACCCAGGGGGGAGGGTTTAGTGAAGTTTATCAAGAAAATCTACTTATTCCAATCAGATTAGCTGCTATACTTAAAAGACTAATAGTCTTGTGTTTAAATGTTTTAATCTACAGTAAATATTGTTTTTCTTTCATTGTTGGCTGTTCATTGCCAAGTGCCCCTGAATGCTAGATCAAACAAGCAAGGCATGAAACTAAGGAAACTGTTTGTTTTTGTTTTACTTTGACCTTCAAGGTAGAGGTTGGGAGCTCTGACAGGACAGTGTGGCATTCTGAGCCAGTGGTTACCAGATTGCAACTTGAGAGTGATTTAAATCCTGAGTGAATGAGGGGGTGGTCCATCTTAATTTTATCTCTGGTACATATATTCGGTTTTGACTGCACATACAAAATTAAACAAATAATACTTCTGCATGATATGCCATCATTGACATTTTATTCTGCAGACAGTAAATGCTGTTTTGATTATTGCATTCTTTCCTGCTAGGTACATTAAACTGCCTTGATCAACTGTATTCACTTTCTGATACTACAATGATACCTTAAAATGATTTTAGTATTCCATATTGCTGTATTACTTTAGTTTATACATTTGCACTTTGTTACCAAATATACTGGTAGCAGTACATTAACTCATGATTTCTGATGAGAACATCGGGACTAGTTCTAGTATGCACTGTAGCTTGTTCTGATGTTCAGGTATGTTTTGGTTCAGGGTGAATACACTGATCATTGGCAATTTCAAAATAGAAAGATAAAATGCAGAATTAGCACTGCTGAAAGGCATATACTGTGCAGTACACCGTTCACACTAATTCACACTTGAAGTTAATAATGCACTGATAATGTTGCCCCACTCCTCGTGTGCACTGCCCTTTAGTAACTGATTCACACGGATCCATACAGTGCACACTGCACAAATAATGCTGGTGTGTATAATAATCTCCATCATCCCTTGGCTTAGGTATGAAGTTAATTTTTGTCATAGTATGTACACAACTAACCCATTTAGGAACATTGCATGCTGAGTCACCCCTGGAGTGTGCACAATTTTGGTAACATTGAACAGTTGTTGATTTACTAACTGAGTTCAACCTAGGGATAAAAAACAAACAAACTGCTTTTCAGCTCGCAATGCAATGATGTAGGGCAGGGGTGTCAAACTCAAATACACAGTGGGCCAAAATGTAAAACTTGAACAAAGTCGCGGGCCAGCATTGAACAAATGAACCTTTTAATATGGACCCAAACAAGATTTGCTTTAACATTGAATATGAAGCAACACTTATTACTATACAATTTATAACTTAATAGTTCAGATATGCAAAAACCAATTTCAAATAAAAAAAAACATCAATGACATTCATTTATTAAATAAGATTTAAATAATAATAAATAATAATTTTTAAAATAAAATAACAATAATAAAATTAATCAACCATTCAAGCCCATGTCTTGGAGTAGCAAGAAAAAGTGCATAAAGAAAACGTTAATTATTGCTCAGTTTGCTGCACACTGATCTAATCTGATGTGCCCAAGCCAGATACCTGGCATCTCTTCTTGGATGATAGTTCATCAATGTCTGGGCTCAGGCTTTGAGCTGAGGAAATCCTCAGTATCGAGCGAAGGTGTTCATCAGTTTCATCTCCTCTACTTTCTGGCTCCTTTGAGTCATGTCCAGGTCCTTGTACTTGTCATGGTGTTTTGTTTCATAGTGTCGTCGAATGTTATACTCCTTAGCTATAGCCACGTTGACTCCACAAATCAGACAAACAGGTCTGTCTTTTACATATGTAAACAAATATTCTGTCTCCCACCTGTCCAGAAAGTTCCTGTTGTCTGCCTTTCTTTTTGCCATTTTTGGGAAGGGGTTCCACAGTGACAGTTGTAGCTTGAGATCGCTATGACTTCTGTCACACAGGATAGGGCGTTTCTGGGACCTGTCCTGATTGACGCGCCAAAACAACAGCAAGGCATTATGGGATTTGTAGTATTAGCGATGAATGAATGCGCTGTATAATACTGGCGGGCTAGCTCTAGTAGTCATTTGGTATAGCCTCGCGGGCCAAATATAATTACACTACGGGCCAAATTTGGCCCGCGGGCCAGAGTTTGACACCTATGATGTAGGGGATCCCAATATGTCTGATGTCACATTCTTCCAGAGCATGAGAAATTCAGTATTTCAGCCGCATTGTCAGTCATATATTTAAGGTTTAGTCCAATACTTCCTGAGGCTGCCCTGGTGAACCCACAGGATATCCACAATTAATATGAATTTGTATATAATGGGTCAGCAATGTATGCTGACATATCATGCATTTTCATTCTGGATGACTTGAAAACTTGACTGGCTTGGGGTCACTGGGACAGCTTCATAAAGCTTGCCTGAACTATCATGGGAATCAGCAAATATTTATGTATCAATTCCCAAAAACACTAGGTACTTATGATTAGAGAACATCCATGATTTTTGAAGCTTTTATATTTTTAAAGCCAAAGATTGATTTGTTGATTAACTTTATTTAAAAGCCTCATGTCCATTAGCATACTGGAAGTGAACAATTTATAAAAAAATTGGTATAATTCAAAAAAGGACTTAGGTATATAGTTGGTGGAATGATGCAAGTGATAAAAAGTATGGTGAGGGATGAAGTGGGATATTAAGAGGAAGGATTCTGATGGAAATTAAATTGATGAAGGTAATTTAAAGTGATGTATCTGCTTAATGAATATCAACTATGCCGTCTCCAGAATTTTCAATTTAGAAATTCATCTAAGTCCCGACATACTCAACAATTAGAAACAGACACCTGGAGACAGGCTGGGTGCACCTTGCACCCTGATAAGCTTTGGAACACCCACACTGGCCATGTGGTACTTCCAGATGATTTTTGCCTCTGTATGTCCTGGCCAGGCATGCATGGGCAAAGGGGGATAGATTGATGACAAATTCTCACAAAATTGGTATAATTCTACAAATTCTCACAAACAAATTGGTATAATTCTAAAAACAAAACTCGCCAAAATTGCAGAACACGTGTGTGGAACTTGTCTGATCTGTAAAGATGTGAAGGTCAGTCAAGGGCATAATGGAATATTCACTACCAGCAAATGAATCTCCAGTGATAGAGAGACAAGGAATTAATCAAACTGCCAGATAAAAATTGACACCATACGAGAGTTACTGGTAGACCATTGAAAGTTTAAACAGCAATATTTGTAAGATGTGATCTTGGTAAATGTGAAGGACATTAAGTTTATCTCATTGTGAAATCTAATCTAGCATGTTTAGTCTTTTCATTCAATATTGGTGCTGCTTTTCTGAATGAGGCCTGGAACCATGTCACCAATTGCAATCCAGAGAGTCCAGCAGAGGCAATTGGCCAGAATCCAGATGGAACAGACCATCCCAAGGACTCTGAACTACACACTTCAGAGAAGGAGTCCCTATCTGGATCAGTGTGTCACATTGAAAAAGGGCCAGGATGTCTGCCTATGAGAATGGGAGGTTCAAATTTTGAGAGAAACAGAACTTAAACTTCAGAGAAAGGTGAAGCACACTGCAAGGTCCTGGGGAACTGCTGAGAGGCAGGACCACATTGTCTGAGAATGGGAAGAGGACTATTGGACTAATTGGGGGGTTTTGGGGACTTTTGTGAATAATTGTATTGTTATCCTTTTATTATTGTTTCCTTAGAAAGTAACTGAAATCTACAAGCCATTTCGGCTTCAGCAACTGCAATACCCACTCCAGCTCAAGTTTTGCTGTAATATTCTCAGAGCTTTCTTTATCACATTATTAAGCACTGCTGCTTTTAACATACTTTCATGTTATGTGTTTTCAATATTATTGACCAGCTGCAAGAAAATGATGTTACAATGTATGTTGTCTCTAGGGAACAGTACCAGAAGCTGCTTTTCTGATGACCTCTATCTGTCTCAAATGGTTGTTGTTCATTGCCCTTAGTGGGATTACCTTTGCCCCATTCACAAGAAAAGAAAAAGAAAAAAATTGGTGAATGAAGGGAAATTGGCTGATAGGTATGTCTAGTATGGCTGCATCCTTGCCTGAGGCTGTAATACATTATGATGGCACGGAAAAAGCATGTGGGCTAAGAAAATGAGTACCCAGAGCCCAGCACAACAAGAGTAAAGCCAGGGGAAACCATACTCTGAACAGAAGTGCACAGAGAATGGACCCAGCTAAGAAACAGGTCAGGCCTGAAAGTGCACAGAAAATGGACCCAGCACAAGAAAAGACATGCCAGGCCTGAACAGGTTAAACAAGCCTGAGCAAGCTGGGCAAGTCTGGACAAGTTAAACAGGCCAAACAAAGCTGGTGATACAAAGTACTCATATGCCCTGAAGACTACAGTGCCAGTGTTTAATGAAGGAAAGGGAATGGCAGGGTGCAGCCAGAATGACTCAACACTAGCAAGAATAAAAGCCATTAATATGCTGATAAGGGTGGATCCCAGGGAAAGAGCCTTTGCCCCAAAGGAAAGAAGCCTCTGCAGACTTTTTGCACACGGCCCTCCTTTGTCCCAAAGGAAAGAGGCCTCTGCAGGCCCTGCAACCTTTTACAGTCAGAACAGCAACTTTTGCACACGGAACAAAAACGTTTGTGCAGGAGTTGCTATAGAGGGTATAGGGTATGTGTTGTTTTAAACTCACTGATGCAAGTGTTTCCATTGAACACTCTATCCAAGATCTAAGTGATCTAGTTAATCATATTACTGACCCGTCCATGGGTGGTTTATGAAGTGGTTCAGTTGGCCAGGGGGACTAAAAATCCCAGTGGTAGGGGTTCTTTTTATTTACTGCTATGTGCCATTCTGCCACGTTGTATCCCCATTCTTTGCCGCTTCATTACCACCACCCTTGATACCCTGGTAGAACGCAAGGCGATTACCACTGTCATGGCCCTGATCCAATACACCCCTCTGCGGCTTGCCTCCAGTAATACAGCCCTCAACCACCTCTAGCGGTTGAGGTCTCACTTAAAAAGGGGGGAATGAGGCAGCCATGAGGCTCTTATCAGCCTGACCCTTCCCCCAAGCCATGAGGTAATCAGCCTGTTAAGAGAAGGCATTGAGATTTCAGTAGACGCCCTTCCCCCACTCCAGGTCTGAGTGTTGTAGCTGATAAGAATGCAATAAATAATACACAGTATCCCCTAGCCCAGAAACCAACAGACCAGAGCACACCGGTTTGGACAGGTCACCCAGGTACCTTCCCCAGGGGCTGCTGATTGGTGGACAGGAAATACCTGTGTCAAATGGGATTATAGAATGAGTTTGAAATTATACTGTATTTAAGGCATTGAAGGACGTCCCTCGGGGCTCAGACTTTTGTTGGAGGGAACCGGCTCTCTGTCTGATCCTGTGTGCACATTAAAGATCCTGTTTGCATTCCAGCCTGTCTGTGAGTTTTCCTTCTGTGGGTGAGTGATTGAATAAGAGCTTTTCACAGCGTTTGCTATAACAGTATCTCTGACATTACCACCTGGCTATCTCACCACTGTTGAAACTAAACATGGACAAAACCAAACTTCTTATTTTTCCACCTAAACCTTCCTCGCTCCTTCCTCCTTTCTCTGACTCTGTTGATTAACAATACTCTTCTATTTCCTGTTTCCTCAGTCCATAACCTTGATGTCATTTCTGTCTCTTTACTTCTCACATATCCAACAGATAACTAAAACCTGTTGCTGCTTTCTCTAAAACATAAACAAAATATGCCCTTTCCTCTCTGAACACTTCCCGTCTTGACTACTGCAACCTCCATCTTGCTGGTCTCCCTCTGAGTCATCTCTCTCCCCTTCAATCTATTCAGAACTCGACTTCGTTACTAATCTTTCACCAGCCTCAATATACTTATATAACCCCTCTTCTCAAGTCACTTCATTGGCTTCCCTTCTGTTTCAGTATCCAATTCAAACTCCTCCTTCTGACCTTTAAATGCATTCATTCTTCTGCTCCTCACTATCTTTCCTCTCTCCTTTCCCCCTACACTCCTCCTTGTGAACTATGCTCTTCTACTGGTTGCTCCTCTTTGCCCTTTTCTTCCACCGCTAACTTAATCTCTGCCCCTTTTCAAATCTATGCAAAAGGATCACCTCTTTGAGGCTGCTTTTGGCTCCCTAATCCTTAATCTCTTGTGTCTCCTTATCCTTCCCTGTTCTATCCTTATTCCTATCTTTTTGTCTTGTCTGTCTTGATTAGATTATAAGCTCTGAGAGTAGGGACTGTCTCTCTCTGTGTTTGTATAGCGCTGCAAATGCCTTGTAGCACTTTATAAATGTTTAATAGTAGGAGTATTTTGGGGAATTCAGCTTGGGCAGAGGCAGCAGACAGGGATGCCCTCTTTCACCACTCCCTTTTTGTTATGGTGATTGAACTGCTGGTGGAAAGGATTAGAGTATGTAGAGATATTAGGAGCTTGGGGGTTGGGAGCATAAAATGTCCTTATTTGCCGATGATGCAATCTACTCATGCTCACTGCAGAAAGACAAATTTGTCTAATCTATAAACTCATGGGCAAGAGGGTACACAGGAGGGGGGGGGGGTGTTATACACTTAGACTCACATCTTCATAGTATATCAATGTATAACAGAGTGGTTGTGTCCAAGGTATATTCTAGAGTTGTGTAAATTTGGATAACAGTTTAATAAAGCTACAATTAAAAAAAATAAGTTGACATGCAAGAAACAGCTTTAGGAATTCAGTATTATACAGCATTATTTAAAATTCAGGCAATGGCTATGGTCAATTTTAAGAAGAGAGGTCTTTGGAGGAAAGCTAAACTGGCCAATGGAATGGGTTGGTTTGACTTTTCCTCCAGCATTTACATGTCTACAATATGGACAATAGCTAGCCAGGAAGAACTGTACTGCTCTGCTGAAAAAGGGTTTTTGGTGTGTGTTTTATAGGAGCTCTTTTGATGATGACTACTTTGAGAATGACTACAGGGCTCCAGATCAAAGACTTGTCAGAAAGATTGTCTCCCAAGTTGAATTTTATTTTTCTGATGACAATCTAGCCAAAGATGCCTTTCTACTGAAGCACGTTCGGAAGAACAAGCTGGGCTTTGTCAGTATCAAACTGCTTACATCTTTCAAGAAGGTAGGTCTTGCCTTGAAGACCCTCTATCCTTTTTTTGTAGTAAGTTTATTTCTAAAAGGACTCCTGCCTTTTGCATGGTATTTGATATTTACTGTTGTGCATGTTTTTAACTCCTATGCCTTGCTGGGAGCATTCACTTTAAAAGGGAGTCTGTATTTCTATGAGTTGTAAATTACCATAATTGTTGAATCTAATAGGCTATCTCTGAGGTCATTATGTACCAAACACTTGCACTCTGTATGAACCATTGGGCTATCATTTTGGTCTAGAATTATTGATACATTTCAGATGTGGTCATCCTCTAGCAAAGTGCCTTAGAATGACAGATAACATAAATGGGGTTTATTGAGCGGGCATGTGTAACATATGAGGGTATTTATTTTTCTCAAGTTTGTGGGGAAAGTGGTTTGAATTGTTAACTTTTTGGGATTTTTTTATGCATAATTTACAGGCCCCATAGGGCTGTAGGGGTTGATCTATGTATTTGACATTTTGGTAGATTTTGATATTGATTTTTATCCAGATGTGTTGGGCAATTTACATGAGTCTCAAACACCTCTTTCACCAAATCTGGAGGAATTACTTCCCAACAGTGGAGGCTGCCATGACCTGCCATAGAGGCAATACATTTGAACTTGTGTTTTGCCAAAGGGATTATATGGACAATATCTTTCTACGGATATAAAACCATGGCCTGTTCTGTTTTCAGATCACATGAATAGTTATAAGGTAAAATCTTTAAAGACTGAGTACTTAAAGAAGGCCCTGCTTATGTTTAAAAAAAGGGGTCCTTTTGGTATGCAAAGTTTCAGGAGGTGTGATGCACTTGGATGCCGGACCAAGGAGGAATGGATTTAGATAGAGCTTTGAATCAGTGCCTTGTGACCTTGCATACACTAGATAAAATCCACCCCTTAAAAGAATAGGTGGCTATGGAAGTATATGGCCCCCTGATTTCCCACAGCACCAGCAAAAACAGGACATTCATCTGCATCCCTCCAGTCCATTTGCATGTGTTGTGATGAAGCAGACGCCAGTAAACCCATGGAGGTAGAAGAAAACATTGATCTCTTTAAAGGAAATGATATACATAAAGTGCAGTTAGTGAGAAGTGCAGCTAGAGGGAGCATGCACAGAGATTCAGAAGGTAGGCTGATACGCCCAGGTTGGGATGATGCAAGAACTAATTCAAAGCATAATCAGATTCTGTCCCTCTGACCAGGTGTATCTATCTCCAGGAACAAGCAGGAATGAGTCTTCACATATGGGTATCGTCGGTACCGACGGAACCTGCGCGGGAACGCTCCCCAGCGTCCAAAAGGAAAGCTTTTGGGAGCATTCCACAGCGCCTGCGCGCTGCCTTCCCGCCTTTCCTAACTGCCTCTCTCCAGTTCTTCTTTTTCGCGGAGCCAGCAGGTCGTGTTTCCTGTCACCGCTGAAGAATTTCTTATTTTCTTTTATTTTTCTTTAGTCGCGTGTCTGCCTTCTCGATTCCGGACCGGTACCACCGGTCTTTATTCTTTCTTTAAAAAAACCCCAAAAAAACCCTACTCTTTTCAGTACATTTTTTCTTCTGGGGCCTTAGGCCTACAGATATATTTTTCCTCATGAAAAAACCCGCCTCCGGGTTTAAAAAGTGCACGAAGTGCAGTAGCACTATCTCTGTCACTGACACCCATGACTGGTGTCTAAAATGTTTAGGTCCTGACCACTCCATTGCAGATTGTGAGTCCTGTTCCATGATGTCTAAGAGAGGGTTACAAAATCGGGCAGCCAAGCTCAGTACCCTGTTTCCCTCCGATGCAGCTTCTGTGGCATCGATGTCTTTCAGGGCTGCTTCTTCATCCCATGGATCTCAGGTAACCAAACTTAAATCTGGCCGGTCCTCAAAGAGTTCATCTCCCTCTAAGTATCGAGATGCCCCCGGGCTTACTCTTGAGGAATCCACACTGGCAAAATTACCCCGGCGGGAGGCTCCGGCTTCCAAAACTCTACCTATGGGGTCACAGGTTGACATCGATGGCTCGGCCTTGACCGATCACCTGTTACAATGTTTTGGGGTACCGGCAGTTACCAACGGTACCGACATCCAGACATTGGTGGCGTCAATGGATCAGAATATTCTAACCATGCAGCGTGCCATCACGGCATTTATACAAGCTGCGACGCCTACGGTACCGCAACAAACCCCGTTGTCGGTACCGATTCCGGTATCGGATCTGAAATCGGTTCTGATACCGGTACCGCTTGCATCGACATCAGCATCGACGGCAGTGGTACGCTATCCAGTGATGCCCATCAGTACCGACTCGGTACCGATTACTCCCGATGTTGATACCTCCCGGTACGCATATCGGGCTCTGCGAGAGCATCCAGACAGTCAATACTTCGATTCCTCTGAAGACTCTGATACTTCAGAGGCCTCAATTGAAGCATCGGGGATCCTTCCTCAGGAACCCTCTTCTCTAAAAAGGAGAATGTCTCCTCCTGAAGACTTGTCTTTTTCAGGACTTAATTAGGGAGGTGGCCAAAGGCCTGTCCATCTCAGTCGCCTCTGAAACTGAACCTAGAGCCAAAAAATTAGATATCCTACAATATCCCAAGGCTCCTAAAGAGGCAGCCACCTTACCAATACATGAGATTCTTTATGATCACATGTTGGGCATATGGGAGACTCCTCTTTCCACCTCCCCTCATTCTAGAAGGTTGGACACCATGTATCGTGTTCCTCCTTGTCCTGGGTTTCATAAGACTCAGCTTCCTCACCACTCCATTGTGGTAGAGTCTGCTATGAAAAAGATCAAGAGTACAAAAAGGCACTCCTCTGCTCCTCCAGGAAGAGAATGCAGAAGCCTAGATGCCTTTGGCAGGAAAATCTTCCAGGCCAGTATGCTTGTAGCCAGAATTAACTCCTATAGTATCTATATGGGGATGTTTCTAAAAGAAGTTACAGATCATCTGCAAACCTTATATTCTTCTCTCTTATCTTCTGACATAAAAGGAGATATCACCTGGCTTCGTGCAGCCTTTGACTCTTTTGAGGGTGCCAGTAGAGCCTCGGCTATTGCCATAGGTGCACGCAGAGTTGCTTGGTTGCAAGCCTCTGATTTGGAATCCTGGGTACAAGATGGTCTAGGTAACCTTCCCTGTACAGGGGAAAACCTGTTTGGCAAAGATTGGCAAGCAAAGGTCAACCAGATGGATGCTGAAAATTCTGCTTTAGATAGACTTTCAAAGTCTACTACTGCTCCTTTTAAAAAAAAGGTTCTTCAAAAAAGGATCTTCCCAAAAAAAGGGAAATTTTTCTTCTGGTTATGGTCAGGCCTCTTCTCAAGGTCGTTTTGCTACAAAGAGACAGCAACAACCAAAACAGGCCAAACCTCAGGCTGCGATGACTGCTACGGCCCAACAGCCTCAGCCTCCTCAGGGCCTTTGACTTTCCACTAGAGAACTTAGCCTTTCTGGCTCTAGAATATCCAGAGCCTCTCACCATCCCAGGAAGGTTAGCTCACTTTGCTCCCAGATGGTAACAAATCACAGCAGAGCAATGGACCCTCTCCATCATACGGGATGGGTACAAGCTTCATTTCTTAAACCTTCCTCCTCACACCATGGTGAAACAGTTCAATTCTCCAACATCTCTTCTCAACCTTCTAGGTCAAGAGATTGCTACCCTTCTTGCCCAAGGGGCAATAGAAGTACCCCTTCTTCAACAGGGCTCAGGGTTCTACTCCCCCTATTTTCTCATTCCAAAGAAAACGGGGGGCTACAGACCCATATTAGATCTCAGAGAATTGAACAAGTTTCTATGCAAGGAGAAATTCAAGATGACTTCTCTCGGAACTCTCCTTCCATACCTCCAGAGTCAGGACTGGCTTTGTTCTCTAGATCTCAAGGATGTGTACACCCATGTTCTCATCCATCCAACACACAGAAGGTTCCTTTGGTTCCTTTACCAAGGAAAGCACTACCAATACAAAGTGCTTCCTTTCGGTCTGGCCTCTGCTCCAAGAGTGTTCACAAAATGCATGGCAATAGTAGCTGCATTCCTGCGCACTCTAGGAATATTCGTAGTCCCATATCTGGACGACTGGCTCATCCGAGCTCCATCCCAGTCAGAGGCCCAGACTTCCCTGGCCTGCACAAGGTGTGTTCTTCAGTATCTGGGACTGGTAATCAACATTCCAAAATCCCATCTCACCCCTACTCAGTCTCTAGAGTTCATAGGGGCCTTACTGCATACCTCAACTGCAAGGGCCTATCTTCCCCAGGCCTGTTGCCTACGCTTGGTAAGCCTCCCAGATTCAGTTAAAATCCCATTTAACTGCTCGAGAGATGTTGCAACTCTTAGGCCACATGGCATCCATGGTGCATGTGGTTCCCTATGCTCGCCTTCACATGAGGGCAGCTCAGTGGACTCTATCCACCCAATGGACCCAGGCCTCAGGTTGCCTGTCAGACAAAATAGCAACCTCCAGTCGCCTCTTTTGGTCCCTCCACTGGTGGAAGTCCACTCAAAATCTGTTGCTGGGGTCCCCCTTTCAACAGGTGTTACTCCAAGCAACCCTTACAACAGATGCCTCTCCAAAGGGTTGGGGAGCTCATCTACAAGATCTCTCCACCCAGGGCATCTGGTCTCCACAGGAGACATCTCTACATATCAACCTCTTGGAGCTCAGAGCAATCTTTCTAGCTCTCAGAGTCTTCCACTCCCTGTTCATCTACAAGACAGTCCTCATCCACACGGACAACCAGGTAGCCATGTTCTACGTGAACAAGCAGGGAGGGACTGGCTCTCTGTCACTTTGCAACGAAGCTCTGAGATTGTGGGCCTTCGCCAGAGAGCATCAAATCCATCTCATGGCAGTGTATCTTCCAGGGGTTCAAAACTCTTGGGCAGACAGACTCAGTCGAGTTCTGCTTCCACACAAATGGTCCCTCCATGGGGACCAGATAGCCAGGATTTTTCGCATTTGGGGTACCCCAGACATAGACCTGTTTGCAAGTCCGTGGAATGCCAAACTTCCCTGGTTTTGTTCCAGGATTCCGTGTCAGGGAGCTCAGGCCAAGGATGCCTTCCTCCTTCATTGGGGACAAGACTTCCTCTATGCCTTTCCACCTATTCCCCTCATCCCCAAGACTTTGTTCAAGCTCCAGAGAGACAAGGGGTCTATGATCCTCATAGCACCACTTTGGCCACGCCAAGTGTGGTACCCTCTACTTCTGCATCTCTCTCAAGCTCCCTCCCTAGACCTGGGGTCTGCTCCAGATCTCCTCTCCCAGGAGGAGGGAACCTTGTGGCACCCAAATCCTCAGTCTCTTCATCTCAGGGCCTGGTTGCTGAAGGCCTAGACCTTCAGGGTTTACACCTTTCTCAGCAAGTGAAGGATATCCTTCATGCTTCCAGAAAGCCTTCCACCAGACGTTCTGCTTTTAAATGGAAAAGGTTTTCCATTTGGTGTGCAGAGAAGGGTCTCAAGCACTGTTCCCTCTAAGCTGTGCGCGTGTGCGCGCGCACACACCTCGCCGAGCGAGCGCACATACTTTACAACAGAGCGCACAAACGTTTTGGTTCTGATTCAGATAGAAAACAACACAGATGTCTTAAAATTTAAAAGTTGTTGTGTATTTATGGTTTTCACAAGTTCTACAATATTTTCTAGTGCAATCAATGTGGTATACATACTGTATTCTGACGTGTAGTCAAATTTTAAAGTATATAACTCCGAGTGTCATTATGTGGCGCACAAAAATTTAACCTTCCTTCAAAAGCTGCACAGCTGATATTTTATGCGCACACAGCCTACAGAAAATTAGAGGGAACATTGGTCTCAACCCTCTTGCAATACCTTTGAATTCTTTACTAGACTATTTGCTGCATTTATCCCATGCAGGCCTTAAAACAAATTCAATCAGGGTCCATTTGAGTGCTATTGCAGCATCCCTTAAGCCTCTCAATGGACAACCTATTTCCTCTCATCCTCTTATAGCAAGATTCATGAGAGGCCTTCTTTTGACTAAACCTCCCATTAGACCACCTCCAGTGGCATGGGACTTGAATCTGGCTTATGAAGCCACCCTTTGAACCCTTAGCCACTACCTCCTTGAAATTCCTTTCCTGGAAGGTTATTTTTCTCATTGCAGTCACCTCAGCTCGCCGTATCAGTGAGTTGCAAGCTTTAGTGGCTAATCCTCCTTATATAAGGTTCCATCATGACAAGGTAGTCCTCAGAACTAATCCACACTTTATGCCTAAAGTGGTCTCACCTTTTCATCTGAACCAGGAGGTGTATTTACCTGTCTTTTTTTTTCTAGGACCTCATGCATCAAGTGCAGAGAGGAATCTTCATACCCTGGATTGTAAAAGAGCACTCGCTTTCTACTTACACAGCAACAGAGAAAGTCCTCTCAACTTTTTGTTGCTTTTGATCCTTCTCATTTAGGACTTCCAGTCTCTAAGAGAACTCTGTCCAATTGGATTACTCAGTGTATTTCCTTCGCCTACCAGAGTAAGAACCTTTCTCTGGAGGGCCATGTCACATCTCACAATGTGAGGGCCATGGCAACCTCTATGGCTCATCTAAACTCTGTGTCCATCGACCAAATCTGTCGAGCGGCCACCTGGGCATCGGTTCATACCTTCACAGCCCATTACTGCTTGGACAAGGACTCCCGCCAGGATGCCTTGTTTGGTCAGGCTGTTCTCATACACCTGTTCCATACCTAATCAACTCCTACTCTCCATCCCTGACTGGATGCCTGAGATTCATGGGTGGAAGTGGAGCCCTTCCCAGGGACTCACAATCTGGGTGATCTCCCAGGCATCTCTAGCTGGGGAGTCCCCATATGTGAAGACTCATTCCTGCTTGTTCCTGGAGATAGCACAGTTACTTACCTGTAACAGGTGATCTCTGGGAACAGCAGGAATAAGTCTTCACAACCCACCCACCTCCCCTAGGAGTTGTATCTCTCTATCTTTCCTTTCCTCTCTCTCTCTCTCTTTGTCTCAGCTTTAAAACTCGAACTGGAGAGAGGCAGTTAGGAAAGGCGGGAAGGCGGCATGCAGGCGCTGTGGGATGCTCCCAAAAGCTTTCCTTTTGGACGCTGGGGAGCGTTCCCGCGCAGGCTCTGTCGGTACCGACGATACCCATATGTGAAGACTTATTCCTGCTGTTCCCAGAGATCACCTGTTACAGGTTAGTAACTGTGCTTTACCTAAGAAATAGCTTTATAAGCAAAGCATAGACAAGCCAGAAGGGAGAGGAGTGGCACGAGCCGCAGCAGCTGCTGATAGAGAAGAAAGAGAGAGGAGACAGCTCCAAAGAGGAGAAAAGGCAGTTGAACTTGCAGCCCTTACAGGAAAGGAACAAGTTCCAGGAGAGCCAGTTTCAGGCTGGGAAGCTCCAGAAGGAAGTCTTCAGGAAGGACAGAAGGAGAACCGTGAGAGTGCCTGGTAGGGAGAATACCAGAGACACAGACCCAAGAGTTCAGAGGTACCTTCATGCTTCTTCCCCTGTATGTGAGCCACAAGGAGTTCAGAGGTGGGTGAACCAGACTCGGCCCAGGAGTCTAAGAGACACAGATCTGAACCAGGAACTGAGGGCGGGTCACAGAAAGGCCTGGAAACCAGGGAGCCATAAGAGCAGCCAAGGCAGCTGGAGAAAGGTTTGGGAACCTATAGAAAGAGTGCTTACCAAAGGTCCTGTTGCATATTTGCTAGACCGGGTACAGCCAGGCTGGAGAGCCTTAGGAAGAAGTTCTGAAGTAAAACCAGGAATATATGGGGAAAGCTCAGGGGCCACAGATATCTCGGCAGAACAAGAGGCTATGCAGATAGACCCTGCTGAACCTGACCCTTTGCTAACTTGAAGGACTAGAAAAAGGGACTGTTACTTCTGAAGAGAGATCTGCAACTGTGAGTATATACTTCTGGTAATTTTCTAAAAGGAATTCTTTGTATTAAAGCTAATTAATCTGTGAACCCACTATTTTTTGTTAAATCAGTAAGGGCCTAGTAGCAGCAGTTTAAGTTTAAATATAAAACACAGAGGAGAACTTTCTGGTTACATTTCATACCCAGCAGAGAGCTTGTAGACTAAATTTAATAGTCACTCAGGGCTTGGCATCAGCAAAGTACTTTTAGCTTACATTTAAAACACAGAAGAGAGCTTTCTGGTTAAATTTAGAACCCAGCAGAGAGCTTGTAGTTTAAATTTCATAAGAAGTTAGAGCCTAGCAGCAGCTAAGAGCTATAATTTAAATCAAATCAGAATTTAGCTTACCCCAGCAGCACAAGACAGGGTACTGTGTAGCAGCCCTCTTTTAATAAGTGTTATTTCCCTCCCTCCCCTGGGATAATCGTAGCTTTATAGGTACTTGCACATCTTAAAAGACAGGAGGTGCTCTCAGGTGAAGCTCATTACCCAAATCAGTTATACACTAAGGACCTGAGATTAGTTAAGCTTCAGGTGAACAAGGTATATTACACGTATTAGGTACAGTTTTATTAGTATAAATATCCATAGCAACCCTTAGTAAGTAAAGAACTTAGATCTCAACACAAACTTAAAACTAAGATGCAGACAGCAGTCCAGCAGCGGGATGGGGGCTTTCTAGTCTTTTGCATTGAGTGTCACATGTATGATTTTCTCCCAGTTGGTGAGAGGTTTTACGTGTGCACTAGGTGCAAGGAGCTCTTTTGCTCTCAGGGAACGAGTCCGTTCTCTAGAGGCTAAAGTAGCAGACTTGGAAAGCATAAGACAGACAGAGAGGTACATAGACGAGACCTACAGGGATATAGTCCTGAAGTCCCACCTCCAGTCTGGCAGCATCCCTGTTGCCATGGAGGAGAGAGGTCACGTGACAGGAGAGCATCACCCTGGTGTGGCAGGAAGTGATCCTGTAACTACTGCTACGTCAGCTCCATTGGTTGCCCTTTAGGTTCCGGATCCCTTTCAAAATCCTTACGTTAGTGCATCGAGCACTCTATCTCCGCAAACCACAGTATCTGTCAAATTTACTGGTTTTTCATACACCTTCACGCAGCCTCCGGTCCGTTCACATTAACCGCCTGCACCTCCCGGCCCCCTCTCAAGCTCACCTTCAGTCCACCTGGAAATCAGCCTTCTTTTATCTAGGCCCTTCCCTCTGGAATTCCCTCCGTCTCGAAGAATCCTACCCTAAATTTCGCTCCCTTCTCAAGACCCACTTCTTTTCCTCTGCCTTTGACACCTCCCTTTGACCTCCCCTATTTCTATCTTTCCTTTTCTTTCCTGTATGTTATTGTAGTTCTTTTTCCTTTTTCCTAATGTGATGATTTTATATTGTAAACCGCCCCGATGTAATGGGGGGCGGTATAATCTGGTAAACAATAAACAACTAGGACCTGTACTCCAGGTGATGTAAAACCCTCTCGCACCGAGGAAGTTTCTCCAGGGCCATGTGCCCATGAGGGAAGGGTTAGGACAGCCTTTATAGTTGGTGATTCGATCATTAGGCATGTAGATAGCTGGGTGGCTGTTGGACATGAGGATCGCCTGGTAACATGCCTGCCTGGTGCGAAGGTAGCGGACCTCACGCGCCACCTAGATAAGGTCTTAGATAGTGCTGGGGAGGAGTCTGCTGTCTTGGTACATGTCGGTACCAATGACATAGGAAAATGTGGTAGGGAGGTTCTGGAGGCTAAATTTAGGCTTTTAGGTAGGAAGTTGAAATCCAGAACTTCCAGGGTAGCATTCTCCGAAATGCTTCCTGTTCCACGCGCAGGACCCAAAAGGCAGGCAGAGCTCCGGAGTCTCAATGCGTGGATGAGACAATGGTGCAGAGATGAGGGTTTTGGATTTGTTAGGAACTGGGGAACATTCTGGGGAAAGGAGGGGCTCTTCCGAAGGGATGGGCTTCACCTTAACCAGGATGGAACCAGGCAGCTGGCATTTAACCTTTAAAAAGGAGATAGAGCAGTCTTTAAACTAGATATTAGGGGAAAGCCGACAGTCGCCCAAGAGCGGATGGTTCGAAAGAATGTATCTTTTGAAGGATACTACCAAAAGCAGAGAGGTTCCACAAAAGAGTAAAGTAGCCCAAATGCCCTCAAGTATGGAGCAGACTGAGCTGAAAGATCCCAAATTACCCATGTCTAACAATAGCCAAATTAATATGAGTAAAATACATTCTCTAAAATGCTTGTATGCAAATGCTAGAAGTCTAAAAAATAAGATGGGAGAGTTAGAATATATAGCACTAAATGAAAGGTTAGATATGATTGGAATATCAGAGACATGGTGGAAGGAGGACAACCAGTGGGACACTGTGATACCTGGGTACAAACTATATCGTAATGATAGAGCTGATCAAATTGGTGGAGGGGTTGCTCTCTATGTTAGAGAGGGCATTGAGTCAGAAAGGATTAAAGCTTTGCAGGAAACAAAATCTGCTGTAGAATCTATATGGATTGAAATTCCATGTAAAAGGGGGAAGGCAATGGCAGTGGGGGAGTACTATCGAGTGCCTTGCCAGAATGACCAAATGGATGATGAAATGCTCAAAGAAATCAATGAAGCTAACAAAAGTTACAGTGCAGTAATAATAATGGGCGATTTCAACTACCCCGTTGTCGACGGGGTCAGTGTCACGTCAGGACATGCTAGGGAGATAAAGTTCCTAGATGAAATAAATGACTGCTTCTTGGAGCAGCTGGTTCATGAACCGACCAGAGGGGAAGCCGTATTAGACCTAGTCCTTAGTGGAACACCAGATCTAGTGCAAGAGATAAGGTTGTTGGGGCCACTTGGCAATAGTGATCATAGCATGATCGCCTTTGATTTAATTAGTGGAGGAGGGATAGTAAGGAAATCCACAGTACTACCTTTTAACTTTCGAAAGGGAAACTATGATAAAATGAGGAAAACAGTTAAGAAAACACTAAAAGGAGCAGTTGCAAAGGTTAAAGACGTACATCAGGCTTGGCTGTTGAAAAATACTATCTTGGAAGCCCAGACCAGCTGTATTCCACGCTTTAAGAAAAGTGGAAGGAAGTCCAAAAAACTGCCAGCATGGTTTAAAGGTGAGGTCAGAGAGGCTGTTGTTGCCAAAAAAGCATCTTTCAGGAAATGGAAAAAAGAGCCCAATGACGAAACCTGGAAACAGCACAAGCACTGGCAAGTCAAATGCAAGGCATTGATAAGGCAGGCAAAGAGAGAATTTGAGAAGAAGCTTGCTGCGGAAGCAAAAACGCGAAGTAAAGACCTTTTCAAGTACATTCGTAGCAAAAAACCTGTGAGAGAGTCAGTTGGTCCATTAGATGATAAAGGGGTTAAAGGAACACTAAGAGGCGACAAGGCGATAGCGGAGAGATTGAATGAATTCTTTGCTTCAGTCTTTACTGAGGAAGATGTAGGGATGTTACCCATGACTGAAGTGGTATTTAAAGGTGCGGAAGAATTGAAGGAAATATCGATACATCGGGAAGATGTATTACAACTATTAGATAAACTGAAGAGTAGCAAATCACCTGGGCTGGATGGTATACATCCAAGGGTGTTGAAAGAACTGAAATACGAGATTGCAGACCTGCTATTAGTAATCTGTGAACTATCATTAAAATCATCTTTAATACCTGAAGATTGGAGGATCGCCAATGTAACACCAATTTTTAAAAAGGGTTCCAGGGGTGGACTTCCGGTTTGGCAAATGAGCTGATCGGACGGACACTGATCAACTCCGGGTAATCTACCCCTCAAAACTGCAATATTCTCCCACTATAGGTGGAATTTCCTACCAATAATCAATAGTTGCGCTAAACTTCACAGCGGGCTTGCAGTGGTGTACCGGCGGCGAGGCAAGCGGCTCAATGGCAACGAAAACGACGAGGAAGGAGAAGCCCCGAATCCCTGACGCTAAAATGGCGGAGAGCGCGCCTTGTAGCCCCGGCTCTGGTGGCACTCAAGGGCTAGTGGCAGAGGTCTCTGCAGCGGTGGTACAAGCCCTTGCCACCCGATTTCAAGAGTTATCGGAGCAACTGCACACTGTCGGCCAGCGTGTCTCCGACTTTGCAGGACGAGTGGAGCAGGTGGAGACACGTGTGTCTGATCTGGAGGACACCCAGACCTCGTTACAAACTACAGTGGACAAGCTTGAAAAGTTGGTCAAACAATATGGAGAAAAGTTGGATGACCTGGAGAACCGGGGCCGGCGGAAAAATCTGAGATTTGTTGGGATTCCAGAGGCTGTGATGGACAGCGCCCTATACGACTTCCTACTGGCCTGGATTGCTAAATTGATGGGCGACAAGGACACCGCCGCCATAAAGTTGGAGCGAGTGCACAGATTGGGCCCGAAGAAGGGACAAGCACAAAGACCGCGTGCAGTTATAGCACGCTTCTTAGATTACAGGCAGAAAGAAGAGGTGCTTCGCAAGGCTCGGAGTCGTACCTGACAGAGTTCTACTGAGGAGCGCATCTTGGTTTTTCAAGACTATTCGGCTCTAGTCAGCCAACAGCGGCGGGCCTTCTCGGTGTGCACGCAGCTCAGACAGAAGGGGATACGCTTCTCCCTCCTATACCCAGCTCGTCTACGAGTGGATTTTCAGGGTCGGCCTCGATTTCTGTCTTCCCCCGAAGCGGCTACTGCTTTTATGGACACTCTAAACAACTCTGCCGGTACTAGCCCTTGACTCTGCCCATGAAAGTTTGGCTGACCTAACGGTATTGCAGGGGGAAGCTTTGCAGAGGGGAGATGGTTTTTGAGAGACTGGGGATGCCTTATATACTTAAGTTATTGTGTGTTCCCTGCTCTCCCCCCCCCCCCCCCCCCCGATTATGTTCTCCGATTTTTTTTCTTTCTTTCTCTTTGTTGGTTCTGAATTTGTACGGGAAACTGTTTCTGTGGGGTTGGGGCACTGGATAAGAGTTAGAGGGGTTTGAATTTGAGTGTCATGATGCTATGTTCATTAGTTAGAAGCTACGGTAATAGTGTTACTCTGTGCCTTCTATGTAGCAACATTGTTTCGGTCGCACTTTTACTTTGTCTCCTATGCTGTAGAATGGCTACAATCTTCTGGGGGGAGGGGGGAAGGGGGTGATTGGGCTGGTTTAGGTGTCAGCCATGTGGGCCTGGGAGCGGAGCACTTCGGTCTGGAGGAGGGGAGAGGGGCAGGATAGGCTCTAGCGGGCGGGTTCGGCCCCGTCCCGACGCCCCACAGTGGTAGCTTAGGCACGTGGCGGGTTGTGCTTTGGGGAATAGTAATCGCGGGACTTAACATATAACATTTAATGACTGACACCTTGCTACCCCTTGCTAGCATAATTCTAATAGGGCAGCGATACCCGCGGAGGGGGCAATTATAGTGGGGATTGGGAGGGACGGAGATGCCTGTCCGGGATAGAGAGCGGTTTGCTTCAGCTGCTGCTCATTGTGGGATAAGAGCTGTGTTGATCGGCTACCCTCCCCAGTCGTGGGATCCCCCCCTGAAGCAGGGTGGTCAGATGGGCTAAGGCTGTGACCCTGAGAATTTACATTTTGACTTTGGATGAGAGGGTTGGTTAGTTATGGGCTGGGGCTTAACAAGGCAGCCCTGTGAGATTGGGGGGGATCACAGTGGGGCCCGATGGGGTAAGTAGTTGGAGAGGACTAGATGGTAGGAGGAGGGATACCGGGGGGCACTTGGGAACTGGAGAGGGGTTTGTAGGTCGAGTTGGGGAGTGGTATGGGTGAGTGGATATATGCTGTTTACAGTTTATAGAGGAGATTATGAAGCTTGGTATGGGGGTAGGCCCGATTGTCAAGGAAGGCTGTCCGACCATATGGACGGACTAGTAGAGGGGGGATGGGGAAGGGAGGCTGGGAGGGTGGGGGGGGAGGGGGAGGATAGGGGGGGAGGGAATAGTTGTTGTTTTGGGATTTCAAAGAGGGCAGCAGCGTCTTAATCGACGGAATGATGCAGGTGGGCCCCGGGCTGGGGGGGTCTTTCCTAAGCGAATGAGAATGTATTATTGTTGGAATCTTGGCACTGCCCTGTTGCTCTGAAAGTCATCTCCTGGAATGTCTGTGGCTTAGGGAACCCTATTAAGAGAGATAAGATATTGCAAGCTCTGGCCAGACATCAGTGTGATATTGCAATGCTCCAAGAAACACACCAGACAGCGGAGGCACATGGTAAACTTTGTAGGAACTGGGTGGGGCAGGTGTGGGGATCTCCAGCTAAAGGGATTAAAGGGGGTGTAGTCATGTTGGTCCACAAGCGTGTTCGATTTGTGGCAGAAACGATTAGGTCGGATGAAGCAGGGAGGTCCCTTCTGGTCTTGGGACTGCTGGAGGGGAGACCGGTGATTTTGGGAAACTTGTATGGGCCTACAGTGTTTGATCTTGGCTTTTATAACAGGTTGGCTTCAGTTATTGAGCAACTCCCGGATTATCCCCTGATCCTAGGGGGGGATTTCAATGGGGTACTTGATGTAGACCTTGACACATCTAGAGGAGGGGAGGTGAGGGAGAGGGTATTACCATCTCAGATGCTGCAGCGTTTTTGCAAGAGACTGGGTTTGATAGATCCCTGGCGCTTGTTGCACCCCTTAGAAAAGGACTATACCCATCAATCAAGGGCACATGGCACCAGCGCTCGTATTGACTATCTCTTATTATCGGCTGCCCTGTTTGCTTCTACGGGAGATGCCCAGATTGGCCCTTTAGCAATCTCGGACCATGCCCCGATATGGGTTGATTTACAATGGGGCGACGTGGCCTCGCGAGACCGTCTCTGGCGGTTTCCTTTGGGACTTTATCATGATTCACAATTCCATCAATTTATCCACCAACGGTGGCAGGAGTTCATCAACAATCATCAGGCTCATAGGGGTGATCCCGAATTGGTGTGGGAGACGGCAAAGGTGGTTCTCAGGGGGGATATCATCGGGTTTGCGGCTAGGAAGCGTCGAGTGCTGGCTGAGCGCATCATTACCCTCGAGCGGCGGATGACTAAGCTTCGGCGCAGTTGTGCTCACACGCCATCGCCCGCGCTTAAGAAGCAGCTATGGGAAGCCCAGGTGGACCTCAATGAGTTATTGCATCAACGGACCAAGAAATCGGTTCTTTATTATAGATATCGGTTGCATTGCTATGGTGATAAGCCTGGGAGGCTGTTAGCACGGTGCTTGCGAGGCTGGCGAGGTTCCTCCCTGGTGGCGGCGCTTAGAGATGACAAGGGTAATGTGTATAAACAGAGTGCGGACATAGCGAGGGTTTTTCGTGGATTTTTTTCAATCTCTGTATAGAGCAGAGACGGGATCTGTGGAGACAATATCTGCCTACCTTGACGGGTTGGAATTGCCACAGCTCACGGAGGAACAGAGGGAGGCATTGGATCAGCTTATCATCGCGCAGGAGATACAGTCAGCCATCTCGGTGGCCAGTTGCTATAAAGCGCCGGGGCCTGATGGGTTCGGCGCAGAGCTCTACAAACTCCTTAGTGAATCTGTGAGCCCACTGTTGCGGGAGGTCTTTAGTGCGAGGGCGGAACAAGGGGCCTTCCGTTGGGGACAGAACCACGCGCACATTACATTGATACCAAAGCCGGGTAAAGACCCGATGTTGGCCGCCTCTTATCGCCCTATCTCACTTCTCAATTTTGATTTAAAATTACTTGCAAAGGTCCTTGCTGTCCGGCTGGCTGACGTGTTGGGACATTTAGTTCACGAAGCACAAGTAGGGTTTGTCAAAGGACGCTATGCGGTTCGGAACCTTAGGAAAATTCTGGCATCTTTGGAGTGTGTACACACGCGGCAGCAGGCCTCACTTCTTATCAGCTTCGACACGGAGAAGGCCTTTGATAGGGTTAACTGGCACTATCTTTGGAACCTTTTGCCTTACTACGGTCTGGGTACTGCATTTTGTCAACTCGTACAGAGCCTGTATGTCTCACCGACGGCAAGTATTTTGTGCAATGGGGTACTTTCTGAGGGTTTTGAGTTAGAGAGGGGTACACGTCAGGGTTGTCTGCTCTCCCCCTTGTTGTTTGTTCTCTCATTGGACCCCCTAATTAGGGCTATCGAGGGCTTGGGGGAGATACGGGGAGTGCGAATAGGCCCGCAAGAGTTCACCATCTCAGCTTTTGCGGATGATTTGTTGGTTCACCTGACCCACCTGGTTGATTCTTTACAATCTCTATTGGGGGAATTCACGCGATTTGGGGCCTTTGCAGGCCTCCGCATTAACAAAGACAAGTCGGAAGCTTTGGATGTTTCGGGACTTCTCCGGGATACATGGAGGGGGGGTTTCCTCTTAGATGGGCGGAGGAGGACTTTCTTTATTTGGGCATTGTGTTGCCCAGACGGCCTCAAGCGCTGTGTGGTTGTAACTTGGAGCGTTTTTTGAAGCGTCTGGCCACACAATTAAAAGCATGGGAATCTTTACCACTGTCGCTCTCCGGGAGAATAGCGGCGGTACAATTGGTTATTCTACCACGACTTTTGTACTGGCTACAGACCCTACCTGTGTGGCTGTTGGGTCGCGATTTGCGACGTCTAGAGGCCCTCCTTAAAACATTCTTATGGAAAGGGAAAAGGGCGCGAATACCTTGGGCCCGGATGGTAGGGAGGTGGCGTGATGGGGGTATGGGACTGCCAGATTTGAAGATGTATGCCCTAGCCTGTCAGGCTCGACACTTAGGGGATTGGTTGGGGAGTACCGAAGTCTATACGCCTAGGTCATTAGAGGAAGGCCTTGTAGCCCCATACACTCTACTGGGGGTCCTTCACGAGACAAAGTGTCAGTTGCCTGGTGGTCTCTTGCGGAGCACGCTGGTAAGCTCTGTCAAGCGCACGTGGCAGCAGCTCAATAGGTGGTGGAATGAATCCTGGAAGGTATCTAGTTGGTTGCCCTTGCAGGGGAATGTTAATTTTCCCCCGGGGTTTGAGACGGGGACGTTCCGAGACTGGGGGTTGCGAGGTATACAGAACGTGGGGCACCTGGTAGATTCAGTGGGAAAATGTAAATCCTTCCGGACACTGAGTCGGGAGTAATGACCTTCCTACCAGACACTGTTTTGCTTATATGCAAGCCTCTCATTATATATCTTCTTTGCCACGGGGAGCGCTGAAAATTGAATGCTCCGCACAAGTATTAGAATTTTTCAGTTTAGGAGAAGATGGTCCACCATCGATTTCTATCTTGAAGCACCGTCTGGAGCGTTTTAGGACAATCCCCAATTATAGGGGGATTGAGATGGCTTGGGAAGCGGAATCAGGGAGGGAAGTTGCTCCGGGGATGGTTGAGGCGGCTTTAAAACGGATAAGGAATGTGGCGCAGGGGTCTCGCTGGCGGGAAGTTCAATTTAAATGCGTGACCAGAGCTCATTTCTCGCCGCGGCGGGCATTTCGCAGCCAACTGCTGTCAGATGGCAGCTGTCCGTGTTGTTCGGAATCCTTGGCCACTCTCCTGCACATGTGGTGGGGATGTCGGAGATTGCGTTCCTATTGGGCGAAGATCTGCGCCTTTGTGAGTGGGTTACTGCAGCAGCAACTGAGATGGACTGGCCTTTTTGTAGTGTTAGATCTGATGGGACCTCCCTGCCCCGCAAAGAGAGGAGAGAGGTGGTTAATGCGGAAAGCTTGTTTGGTGGGGAAGGGGCCGATTCTCCGCCTATGGCGAGACCACCAACCGCCCACCTTTGCGGAATGGAGGAATAACTTTCATCACCTGATGTTAACAGAGCGATGGCTGGCTAGAGGCAGTGCCAAGCGTTGGGCAATCTTTATGTCAATATGGGAACCCTATATTCAACAACTCGGGGCCCGTAGCCGTAATGAGATCCTCCAATTGGGGACCTGATGTGTTACTGTCCCGCCTAGGGCGGTAGGAGTGAATAGTGGCTGCTGCTGATTGCTAATACGTGAACCTATCGTAGGGGTTGAGGGGGGAGGGGGGGATGGGTAGGGGGGAGGGGGGGATGGGTAGGGGGGAGGGCGCGGGATGGGATGACATGATATAACCCACCTGTTGTATTTCTTTATGCTGATTCCCGGGTGGGATAAGAGTACACCCGCCTGGGTTGCTTATGTATAATGGTTTCTACTGTGGTTTGTTGGTGGTCATTAAATAAAGTATATTAAAAAAAAAAAGGGTTCCAGGGGTGATCCGGGAAACTACAGACCGGTGAGCCTGACATCAGTACCGGGAAAAATGGTAGAAAACATCATAAAGAATAAAATTACTCAGCATGTAGATAGTCATGACCTAATGGGAGACAGCCAACATGGTTTTAGACAAGGAAGATCTTGTCTTACTAATCTGTTATGTTTTTTTGAAGGAGTGAATAATCAGGTGGACAGAGGTGAGTCGGTTGATATTGTGTATCTGGACTTTCAGAAAGCCTTTGACAAGGTCCCTCATGAGAGACTTTTGGCAAAACTAAAGAGTCATGGGATAGGAGGCAGTGTACTATTGTGGATCAGGAACTGGTTAAAAGATAGAAAGCAGAGGGTAGGGCTAAATGGCCAATTTTCCCAATGGAGAAAAGTGAATAGTGGTGTACCCCAGGGATCTGTGCTGGGTCCGCTGCTTTTTGACATATTCATAAATGACCTGGAAAGTGGAATAACGAGTGAGGTTATCAAATTTGCAGATGACACAAAACTATTTAAAGTTGTTAAAACCCAAGAGGATTGTGGAAAACTGCAAGAGGATCTTGATAAATTGGAAGACTTGGCATAAAAATGGCAGATGAAATTTAATGTGGACAAGTGCAAGGTTATGCACCTAGGGAAGAACAACCCAAACTATGGTTACACGATGCAAGGTTCCACATTAGGAACCACCACCCAGGAAAAAGATTTAGGCGTCATTGTGGATACTATGTTAAAACCCTCGGCCCAGTGTGCAGCAGCGGCCAAGAGAGCAAATAGAATGCTAGGTATGATAAGGAAAGGAATGGAAAATAAAATAAAAGATATTCTAATGCCTCTATATCGTTCCATGGTGAGACCGCACCTTGAATATTGTGTGCAATTCTGGTCGCCGTATCTTAAAAAGGATATAGCGATTTTAGAAAAGGTTCATTGAAGAGCCACCAAAATGGTAAAGGGGATGGAAGGATACTCCTATGAAGAAAGGCTAAAAAGGTTAGGGCTCTTTAACCTGGAAAAGAGACGGCTGAGGGGAGATATGATAGAAGTCTATAAATTTAATGAACGGAGTGGAACGGGTAAACGTAGATCGATTGTTTACCTTATCAGAATATAGAAAGACTAGGGGACATGCAATGAAGCTACAGGGTAAACTATTTAAGACTAATAAAAGAAAATATTTTTTCACTCAACGTGTAATCAAACTCTGGAATTTGTTACCGGAGGATGTAGTAAAGGCTGTTAGTGTAGCTGGGTTTAAAAAAGGTTTGGACAAGTTCCTGGAGGAAAGGTCCATAAACCATTATTAAGAAGGGACCCAGGATATCAATGCTTGAACCAATACAAGCATTGTGGAACCTGTGTCCCTTGGGGAAACTGCTAGGTACGTATGACCTAGATTGGCCACTGTTGGAAACTGGGCTTGATGGACCTTGGTCTGACCCAGTATGGCATATCTTATGTTCTTGTGAATGCCCTATGGACTGTACGTTTTGTTGTACTGGGAGTTTAGAATCCTTGAGAGAAATATAGCATGCAGGATATACTTTTGAAACACAGTTTTGTTTGACCAGCTGAAAGAACAAGCATTGCTTTTGTTTGTATAACCTGTTTAGTTTGAACCCTGCATAACTAACAAAGACTGTGAAGCATATCCAAGTTTTGACCTATGTAAATACCTTATGTGAAAATCCTGAACAAGGTGAAAATCCCGTTGTCTTCGTTTGAACCTTTTGTGCATTATGGGAATAAAACCCTATTCTTTACCATTCACATGGCTTACACAACTATTCATTATGAAGAAAGGGACTACTAGTACCAGAAGGCTTCTGGGCTAACAAAAATTTCTACCTTCAATCAGGGGCGGCCCAAGGGGGGTGCGGAGACTCGGTGCGGGGCCTCATTTGCATAAGGGGCCTCATTTGCATAAATATTTGCATAATGTTACCATACACTAACTTTTAGTAAACATGCCTCTTCATGAGTGTATGGATAAAAAAAGACAAAGATTTCTACATTACTATAATCCAGTGCCAACCGCCAGGCACATTAGGAACTACTACAAACACTGCCCATTTAGAACCCATAGCAAACCCACCGTATCCCAACAGCACTACCAGGACTCATAAAGCACCATACACTACCTATCAAAAGGCAACACTGCAAATATTAAACCAATACATTTCAGAGAATAACAATACATGACCTACTGGGGAAAGAGAACAAGTGACAATGTCAAATAGGAATTACATAAACAGAATACCTCAGCTCAGTTACACATGCAGAACATAGACTATCACCAAACAAGGAATCACAATTTAAAAACAGGAAGACAATAATTAAACTGGGAACCCTAAAAGCCAAACTTGGAATGTACAACAACAATGTAGAAATAAAACTATAAATTAATTTCCTCTTGTACTAAACAAAGCACAGACATTAATGATGCACATTTCCCAGAGCTGACATATTCCAGTTAATAAATTCAAAATAAAGAGATATCTTTGTACCTTTTGTGCATTTTTTTTTCAGTTGCAATTGTTCCAGCCACTTTCTTCTGGTTTATTTGTGTCTTCTGCTATCTCTCCATCGTCTGCTGTCCATTTGTCCTTTCTTCTCTTCTAGTTTTTTCCATTCTCTCTCTACATCTGCTTTAACATAATAATCTTTCTCCTTTTGCTCTTTCCTCATTCCTATTTCATCCACTCAAATTTTACCCCTCCATCCTCAATCCCCACTTAGTCTCCCAATACCCGGCCAATTGTACATTTTTTCTTCCCTCCCACACAAAATATTTTTCCCCTCTCCATTTCATTCTCCCAGCCCCATCCCCTTCTAATCTCCCCCAACATCAGCTCCCTTTTAGTTCCAGCCCCACCCAGTATCCGCTCCCTTCTAGTCCCCACATCAGCCCATTTCCAGTCCTAGCTCCCCCATCCATTTCCAGTCCTATCCGAGTCCCTTCATCAGCTCATTTCCAATACCAGCCTCCCATCAGCCCATTTCTAGTCCTTTCCTAGCCCCACCATCAGCCCATGTTAAATCCTAGCTCCCCTCCACTCAGCCCATTTCTAAACCAAGCCCCCCATGAGCCTACTTCCAGTTCTAGCCCCTCCATGAGTCCATTTCAATCCAAGCCCCCACCAAAGCCCATTTCCAATCTTAGCTCCCCCCAACACCCAATTCTCAGTTCTATCCTAGCCCATCCATCAGCCCAGTTCCTGTCCTAGCTCCCTCCCCTAAGAGCCCATTCCAAGCCCCCCTTCCCATCAGCTATTTGCAGTTCAAGCCCCCTTCCACTCAGCCCATTTCCATTCCAAGTCCCCCTCCCCATCAGCTATTTGCAGTTCAAGCCCCCCACTTCCCCTCAGCCCATTTCCATTCCAAGCCCCGTCCCCATCAGCTATTTGCAGTTCAAGCCCCCCACTTCCCCTCAGCCCATTTCCATTCCAAGCCCCATCCCCAACAGCTATTTGCAGTTCAAGCCCCCTTCCACTCAGCCCATTTCCAGTCCTAGCAACCCCCCAACCCCTTACCAGTCCTAGCCCCCCCCATAGCCCACTCCCAGTCCTAATCCCACCAGCCCATTTCCAGTCCTAATCCCCCATCACCCAATTTTCAGTTTAAGCCCCCCCATAGCCCATTAACAGTCCTAAACTCCCAATCAGCCCACTCCCAGTCCTAATCCCCCATCACACAATTTTTAGTTTAAGCCCTCCCATAGCCCATTACCAGTCCTAACCCCCATCAACCCACTTCCAGTCCTAATCCCACCAGCCCATTTCCAGTCCTAATCCCCCATCACCCAATTTTTAGTTTAAGCCCCCCCAGCGCCCATCACCACTCCTAACCCCTCCCCAGCGCCCATCACAACTCCTAACCCCCCCAGCGCCCATCACCACTCCTAACCCCCCCAGCCCAGCACCCATCACCACTCCTAACCCCCCCAGCCAGCCCAGTGCCCATCACCACTCCTACCCCCCCAGCCAGCCCAGTGCCCATCACCACTCCTAACCCCCCCCAACCAGCCCAGTGTCCATCACCACTCCTAACCCCCCCCAGCCAGCCCAGCCCATCCCATCACTACTCCTAACACCTCCCCCCCCCAACCCAGCCCAGCCCATCACAACTCCTAACCCCCCACAGCCCAGCCCAGCCCATCACTACTCCTAACACCCCCCCCCCGCCCACCCCAGCCCACCCCAGCCCATCACTACTCCTAACACCCCCCCCCCCAGCCCAGCCCAGCCCAGCCCAGCCCAGCCCAGCACCACTTCTAACCCCCAGCCCAGCCCAGCCCCTCCCCACGCCAAACGCCCAGCCCAGCCCAGGGAAATTTTAAAAAAAAAGAAAACCTGTCTCCTGCCGCTGTCGGGGCCGCCGCGGCAGAATCGAGCGTGCCGTGGGGCCCCCCTGTACCCGGCACAGCCTCTCCTCCCTGTAGCAGCTCTCTCGTTGGAGCTGAAGTCAGACGCGCCGGCTTGCAGAGCGCGAGGGAAGAGTTTTTCCCTCGCTGCTCTGTTAAGCCCGCGGGGGCTGATGGGAAGTTCCCATCAGCCCCCGCGGGCCTAACAGAGTCGCGAAAGGGAAACTCTTCCCTTCGCGCTCTGCAAGCCGGCGCGTCTGACTGCAGCTCAGAAGAGAGAGTTGCTACAGGGAGGAGAGGCTGTGCCGGGTACAGGGGGGCCCCGCGGCACGCTCGATTCTGCCGCGGCGGCCCCGACAGCGGCAGGAGACAGGTTTTCTTTTTTTTTTCAATTTTACTTTTACAAAAGAATGTTTTTTGCGCGGGGCCCCCTGAAACGCGGGGCCCTGTGCAAAAAACATTCTCGCTCAATGGACGGGCCGGCCCTGCCTTCAATACAACAATAATGTCCACCCTGACCTTTAAGCACGTGGCTAAAGGGATGGGGTTGTGACAGTGTTTATGCACTCTTGCCAGCAGATGGAAACTTGAGAACCACTAGTTTGATATCACCCTATAAGGGTCCTGTGTATTCAGATTCAATCAGTATTTCTCAGTATCCAACAGATCAAGATTGTGTATTCATGGTTCTGAGATTAGGAAAAAGAAATGGGAAGGGTTTTTTGGATTGGAAATGGCTGATTTCCTAGCTGGTCAAGAGTGCCTGGAGCCAGCTGTGCTTCATTTGCAGCAGGATATTTGGGGTGCAGAACCAATGGTACTGGGTCCCCCTCCCAACTGTCCCCTAGGCCTTGGCACTCAGAATTGTAAGGTATAGCTGCAGTCCCTCTTTCCTCCTCCTCAACCTTTGTGAGGGGGCCAGGAGTGGACCTTGTTGGTAGTAGTTTAAAGTTTTGTGTAGTGGTTTGTTTGTTTTGTGTTTTAATAAAGGAAACAGAAGACAAGATGGTGCATCAGCCATTTGTGGATACAGAGCAGACTGATTTGGTCAAGGTAACAGAGGCCATGTGCACCAGGGTATTGGTGCTGAGGTCTGTGGGCAGCTCAAAAAAGGGGGAGGTGAGTGGCCCACATGGCCTCCCGTACCGATTGTGACTGGCAAATTATGGCTTGCTGGATTAAATTACTTCCCTTTTCATAGTCTGCAGGTGCCAAGGCTGTAAAGGAGATGATCTGCCGGCATTAAGGGTGATAGCTAGGGCCTTCGAGGGAGAGCAGGCTGGCACTGGAAGATATGGTGCTCATGCAGTTGAAGGGCTCATGTTTGAGAAATGCTGCCATTTTAGCTTCTCAAGAGCAGGCAGTGCAATGCAATGTATGCCTTTGAGTCAATGCTGACTCCTGGCGACCCAGAAGCTCCTGGGTTTTCTTGGCAGTATATCACTGGAAGTAGATTGCCAGGCCTTTCTTCCAAGGCAGTTGGTTTTGAGCCCGATCAGTGGATTTGCCTTTTTAAAAAAACAGTCCCCGAATCACTAGGAGGGGCTACTTCAGCTTCAGATGTCTCTTCTCTACGGGTTTGTTTTCTTAATGTGTCAGTCATTCTGTATACATGGTGGCCTCCAGTGTAGCATCGGGCCAGTGTGTCTGTGAGCGCTAATCCACTATGAGATCCCCCTAGTGCTAAAAGGGCACAGAGTAGCTGGAGACCCACTAGAGGATTTGGCTTCAGCGGTTTCGGGGAATCCACCAAAACCACCTTGGAGGAGCCTTTTGGGTTCCAAGCCTCCCTGGAGGTTACAGAAGCTTCCCTGGAGGAGGGGGAAAGGGAGATCCCATTTTGGTGGAGAGCCCCTTGGTGGTATAGGGTTTTCAGAGGGATGAATGGCTGGCTGTGATTATGCAGGTGCTGATGGCCTTTCAATATTGTAGTGGCCTCCAGGAGTCTGAAGGGCCAGTGTAGGATCCTCTGCTATCTGTTTATGTCTGCAGAAAAAATATATAATTGTAGGGGAATGGGACACTCCGGACACATGCTATCCTAGCCCAGAGAAAGGACATGAGGCTTTGTGTTTACCCAAGGTGGATGCCCTGGTTTCGCTGGTAAACTGTAGACAGCAAAGACTTCAGGAAAAAACTGAAAACATTCCTTTACACAGAACACTTTGAGAATGTCACTTAGCCCCAATAAATGACAGGTTCTTGACCTCCCCTTATCAAACCAGGACAGCTATTTTAAGACACAACATGCCTGAGATTAACTCCATACATACATTATGACCTGTTAATCCCTCCTGCATGCCAAAACTCCCTCCCAACTTTGCAACTCAAACTGCTTTTTGTTATAATGTAATCAATGTAAATCACTTTGAAGGGTAAGGCAAAAAACAGGTTAAATAAACTAGAAAGGAGGGGCAGCCCTGACATATGCACAGGATAAGCAAATGGAGCCCCTTTTTTGAAGCAGTCCTTAGCAGGGTCAACAAAGGCCCTGCAGTGGCAGCTTTCAAAGCTTATGTGACTTAGGCCTATCTGCGTTGAATGCAGAGGCTACTGGAAGCTCCCTAGGAGAGTTCATTCACTTTTCAGAGGCAGCGTATTTGGAGTCAGGAGCTGCTTTTCTGGCAGCTGCCCTTTATGATTCGGTGCACACTTCGACAGAGATTGTGGTTGCAGCCTATAAATTTTATTATGGTTGAGAAACTGGTTGGCAGATGTGGCCTTGGACTCATCTCAGCAAGCTTCCATTTAGGGAGAGACTCTGGTTTGGTGAGAATCTGGAGAAGTTAATAAAAGATCTAAGACAGTCCAAGGTGTCAAGCTTCTGGAGGACAAACCCTGTGGGACCAGTGTGTTACAGTGGATGATGGGTTGGTTCCATGAGGGGCAGAGCTTCCACTCTGGCAGACCTTTCACTTTGCAGTGTTTTTTTTGAATCATGGGCAGTCCCTTTTGAGGAGGCTGAAATGGTGCCGTAGGGGCGGCTTCTGGTGTCAAAGGCTCGTGATGAAGGTTTGAGGACCCATACACTGGTGCAGCTGATAAACGGTGTTACCAAGGTTGAGCCTAGATGATCTTGGACTGATGGTTTCTCAAGATGGTTCATGAGGGTTATGCCCTCAAACTGGCATGGCTTTCAGATGTTTTTAGGAAATTCCCCTGTCGGGCACCAGGAAGGACATAAATGGTTCAGGATCCTCTCGAGAGATTGTTGTAACTCATGGCAGGAGTGCGGGTACCTTCAGCAGAACAGGACTTAAGAAGATATATTCTGTTTACTTTGTGGTTGCTAGAAACAAGTCAAAGTGCTAAGGGTTTCAAGGTTTTGTACAGTATGGAGATGCTATTATGGACCATAGGATCTGTGAGGAAAGAATAATTTTTCCTATATCTATGGATCTGATGGTGGTATATCTGTACATTCCAGATTTTGCCATAGAAACAGGAGTGTGTGTTTTCTCTCCCAGTTACAAGCCTTGCCATTCGGTCTGGTCATGGCTCTGGACCTTTTACCAAAGTTATAGGTAGTTGTGGCAGAATCCTGAGGAAATGAGATTTTTGTTTCATCGCTATCTGGACGATTTCAGGATTCAAGTGAAATCCTTTCAGGAAGGTTGGGATTCTGTAGTCCACTTGGTAGTCTTTCTCCAGGAGTTGGGTAGATGGGGGGGGGGGGGCAGCTTTTCTGAGAGCAGGTTGGTTCTACCAAATCCCTTTTCTTGGGGACCTGCTTTGACACAAAGGCAGCAAGGTTTTCCTGATTAAGGAAAGGATTCTCAAGTTGCAGTTTTGGATCTGGCACACCTTGGCAACAACTCCTGGACTCGTGTCCATGGGAATGGGGCTGCGAGCATCCTCTACACATATTCCTCTTAACCCAGTGGTCAGTATAAGTTCATCCTGCCTGGATGAGATTCTCTCCAAGGAGAGGTAAGGGATAGTCTCTGGCTTGGTGGTTGTAAAAGTTCATTGTGTCCATACAAACTGACTTGGAATTGCCAAAATGGATTTTTTTGTTACCATGGATGCAAGCTTAGGTGGCTGGGAATAGGGGAGGAAGACTATTGTTGAGCCCAGAGAATGGTGGTACCTGGAGGAATTGCTGTAGTTTGGTCAATCTCTGGAAACAAGAGCTGTCTTTCTGACCTTTTAGGCCTTCTTTCCTTTAGTCCACAGAAGATCAGCATGGATCCTGTCAGTTCATGTTATAGTACTAGCTTTATATAACTTGGCAAGGCGGGACAGGAAGTGACTTAGAAGGAACTCCTCTACTGTGCAGAAAGGCATCATTCTGCATTATTGGCTGCTCATGTGGCTGGAAAGGAATATGTTTAGGCCAACTGTCTAAGTAGGAACCAGCTGGACTCAGTGGAGTGGTATCTGGTGGAGGTAGCTTTCAGCTTGATTGTGTGACATTGGGGTCATCATTGATGGACCTCTTGGCATCCACTAGTAATGCCAAGGTGAGCAGGTTTTTCAGTCACTGAAGAAAGTTGTTTGAAGGCCTCAATGTTCTGGTGCAAAGCTGGCTTCAGCATAGGCTGCTGTGTCTGCTCTTGGCCATTCGTAGGCCAAATGGTTCAGAGGATAGGGTCACATTTGGTGTTTGACACTAATGGTGACACCAAACTACCCTTGAAGACTCTGGTATGCAGATTTGATTCTGCTGGCAGTGAAGGACCTGTTGTCTGTCAGATGGAGGACCTTTTTGACCCGGGGACCCGTTGTGATGCCAGACTTGGTAAATTCTCACTTACGGCTTGGATCTTGAGAGAGTGTGTTTGTTGGAGGTGATTGCCACCTTGCTACAGGCTTGGAAGAGTTCTCCAGTTGCTCACATAAGCCAGCGAGAGAGCTACAGACAGGCTTGGCAGGCAAACACTCCACTCCAGACACCAGCCATCAAAGTCTGATATTCTGTCTTGCAGTCAGATCAGGAGAAGATGTTAGCATTAAACTGTTTGATGGTTCAGGTGACAGCACTATCCTATTTTAAGCAAAGATTGCTAGGTCAGTCACTGGCGTCTTTACAGACTTGCCTCAGTTTTTTTTTTGTTTTTTTTTAGTAGTGTTAGGCATTTGCATGCTCCGCTGCTTCCAGTAAGACCTTTATTTTGAGCCAATTTAGGACTTAGCTCTTGAGAATTTGTCCCTGAATATTGTTTTTGTCTGGTAGGTCTTGATTCAGCCAGAAGTCGAATTCCAGGCGTTTTCCCTGTGGAGAGCTGCTTGGGTAAACTTTCTAGAGAAGAGGGTCATTAGACTGGTCCGTCCTTTCTGCCTAAGGTGGTCTTGAAGTCTACTACTACTACTACTACTAATAATAATAATAATTTGTATAGCGCTACAACGCATATGCAGCGCGGTACACAAATACATCAGAGATTTGTTTGTCTTCAGTAGAGTTCCCAAGGAGGAATAACCTAATGGTTGGAGCACTGGCTTGGGAACCAAGAGACCAGGGTTCATTTCCTACTAGCACTCCTTGTGGCCTTGGGCAAGTCGCTTAACCTGGATTTTCCTGAGGCAATGGAGGGTTATCAGTTTTGCTGTTTAATGTATATTAAGTTTTTTTTTTTTAAGTTGCAATGTAAACCACTATGACTGAAGTGATAAAGCAGTATAAAAATTGTTAAATAAAACAGAACAGGGGGCTAGGGTTGTTTAAGGAAATGATGATAAAACACATAGAGATGTAATTGAGAATAAGGGGCCCAGGATCCAAAAGCTAGCTTTCAAGATTAAAAACCCAGACGCGGAACTCCGTCTGTCCCCAGCTCTCGGCTTTCCTTAAGGCTTCCAAGGCTTGGGTTGCCATGGCCTGCTATTCCATCCTGCAGAACAGTTACTCCATAGAAGGGATATCCCCTGCTCCTACAGGAAGCTCATCCCATTCCTGGAGATCTCCCCTCCTGACTGACCCTGAAGCCATAGACCACCTGGGCCCAGCAACAACCTGAGCCAGTTCTGTAAGGGATCCAGTTTGGCCTGCTTATCAAGCCCCATTTGTCTCACTGTCTAGGCAGTACCTATGTATTAGCTCCTCATTGCTAAAAACAAATATCTAAGGTCTCCAGGGGGAGATGATATGTTGCTCTGGTACCCAGGATCATGGGATTTAGATGGCTTACAGTTGTAACTACAGAGACAGCTTCCACAGCAGGTAAACTGCTGAAGAAGCAAAAATGCTCCAGAGGGAAAGAAGCCAGAGCCTTCACCAGGGACCAAACTGTCTCCCAATGCACCTCCTACAGCTGTCTTTTCACCCCCCCCTCCCCCTATCTATGGCTGGGAAATCCATGGAGCACAAGCTCATCAAGCAGCCAGCCTCCAAAATGGCATCCATTCCCTTCCTGCTGAGGTAAAACAGTCATGGACCTCTCGGCTGACTTAGGGATGCTCTTATTTGGGATCCAATTGCTCTTCCAATGCTGCCTCATGAAATCTGAGTGGCTTACTGCCCTATTGTGACAAGAACTGCAGGATTCAGAACCACAGCATTAGCTGTCACAGTAGAATTTCAGACCCGGTATGCCTGTCTTCCATCCACTGGAGTCGCAGAAATATCGAGGAGCATGTGGCTGTACAGTGTCTTGTATAGAGCGGAGCTCACAAGATTCTGCTCTCTCGATCCACTGGTAGAGGGACACAGCCCATCTGTTCTGTACTGTATTGGTAGACAATAAGGAAATTTAACCTTTTCAGGATGAAAAGCCCTTGGTTCTGTTAAAAAGGGCATTAAGTGCCTTCGAGCAAAACCAGGCTGCATATATCTACCTCGCTAGCCATCTGCTGGAGATTGAGAAGGTGAGATTTCCAGCGTTCGATGGTTCAGAGGACTTAGGTAAGCCTAGTACCTCATATCATCTAGCTGTGCAGCATACACTGAAGAGGTATTTGAGAAGGACTAAGCCATTCCATAATTTGGATCATTTTACCTGAACAAGAGTGGTTCCATCCCTTTTTAGGATTACGGGTCATTTTACCAGCATGAAAGCATCTTCTGTGTGAAGTTTGGTTTAATTCCACCTCCATGAATTTTGTAAGGCAGCCTTATGATCGTCATTGCATTTCTTTGCTTTTCATTACAGGCTGGATGTTCAGGTGTGGCATGAGGCCAGGGTGGTAAAAGCTGGCCTAGTGAGTCCCTCACACTAGGGAATACAGCTTTGATACTTCCCCATATGTGTGCACTGGACTGGAGGAACAAAAAGGAAGGTGAGATTAGACCTTACCTGCAATTTTCTTAGTCCCTTTCCCAGATCCACCTGGGAGATTTCCTGAGGTTTAAGGAGTTTGCAGAAGAGTGCCCATGTGGAGGAACTCTGCTTCCTCGTTTCCTTTTGAGCTCCTCTGTGTTTTGTTTAGGTTCTTGCAGGGCTGGGGATGTCTCGGGGCTTCTGTGATTTGGGACTCCAGGCTCTCTCTGAGGTGTGAAAGTCTGTAAATCCTGTTTAAAATGGTAACTGGTTTGTTACAGAAATAGTGGTTGGTATCTGGGAAGTGCTGCTATAAGGACTCTGGGCAGTCAAACTTTTATCCATTATGACCCCATTTTAATACTTAATGTCATGCAACCCCCAGATAATAACAAAATATCTGACCTGTATGTCCTCACCTCTCTCAGGCACTTCCTCCCCCCTTCCCCTAGTTATCTAAAACATAAAGGCAGCTGCATGAGCAGCAGTCGGTACAGGACCTTGTGTATCAATGTGTGCTCACTGATTCCAGTGATCTGCATGGATTCCCAGTCATAATAGGAATCCCATACAGGAGGCAGGGCAGGGCTTGACATTCGCCTACTGATTTGAAGGCCCATGTTGACAGTCGCTACTAGGCATAGATCACAGTGGAGGGAAGGGGAATGACCCTGTTTTTTTGTGACCTCATCCATGTAAACCAATTTGGCGTCCCAACCCACAGTTTTGGGAACCATTGCCTCATATGGTGATGTCATCATCAAAGGGTAGTACTCGGTCTCCATAAGCTGCAAAGAGAAGGTCATCTGAAATGTACCAAAGTTACAGAGGTACCAGAAAATGTTTGTCGGGTCAGACAAACAGGAGGAGAGCTGAGAAACACTCTGCTCGGATGTTTGTAAAACCCTTTTAATGGAATTCATATAATGTGGAAAAAAAAAAAAACCCACACCCTCACTTCTCTTAAGTGTCAAACGGCATTGTTGAAACATCCCTTCCATCGCAGTGAAATGCCAGTACACAACATGCATCTTTCGGGCCAACACAGGGCCCTGCTTCAAGTGTGAAAATGGCTGTGAGCTGGGATCCGTGAAAGTCCGGGGAGAAAAACACCGGTAATCATGTGAAATTACGAAGTGCCTGCGTCCTTAATGATAGGCTAAAAAAATGACATCATCTGCAGAGGAGGAGCCAGCCCCGAAGGGAATCCCTGATCACAAGAGAGGCTCGGAGGAGGTAAATGAAAGCTGATTCGCCGAACCTGTGCCAATCAGCTTTCATTTACCTCCTCCAAGCCTCTCTTGTAATCAGGGATTCCCTTTGGGGCTGGCTCCTCCTCTGCAGATGATGTCCATTTAAGGCCACAGGCACTATGTAATTTCACGTGATTACTGGCGTTTTTCTCCCTGGACTTTCATGGATCCCAGCTCCCAGCCATTTTCATACTTGAAGCAGGGCCCTGTGTTGGTCCAAAACATGCAAGCTGTGTACTGGCATTTCACTGCGATTGAAGGGATGTTTCAACAATGCCGTTTGACACTTAAGAGAAGTGGGGGTGTGGGTTTTTTTTTTCACATTATATGAATTCCATTAAAAGGGTTTTACAAACATCCGAGCAGAGTGTTTCTCAGCTCTCCTCCTGTTTGTCTGGCCCCACAAACATTTTCTGGTATCTTTGTAACATTGGTGCATTGCTGCATTTCAGATGACCTTTTCTTTGCATTCTATTGTGGTGGTCATTCTATTTGGGAGGTTTACGGTCTCCATATGCTGGCAGGCATGTGTAAACCCACACATCTGAACTGGACTAGAGGGACTCGAGGAAAGAAAACTAGCAGTTAAGGCCTAATTTCAGTGTATGTAGGAGTGAGCCTAAACAAAGAAAGAGAAGATTAGAGGAGGACAGAAAACTTAAATGTTGAATTGATGAATTATTATAAGATGGAAGTGGTTTAAACAAAAACAAGAAATGATGCCAAGATTATCAGTTCATCTTTATATTTCTCCTGAGAATTGTTTTGGAATTAAGGGGATTGGTAGGGGCAGGTAGAATCCAAGTCAAGAGCTTGTTGAGCCTTTTGGAGCTGCGTATGCCTTTATATAAATGTTCAGTAGTAGTAGTAGTGTAGTGGCAGAGCGCAAACAATCCAATAATACCAGGAGTCTGTTCAGAAGGTCCAAATCATTTATTGTGCACAAGACTCAAGCAGAATCACATTCAAAATGGCTGAGCATTGGTTTCTAGCAAAACAACAACTTTTATACCTTTCTTCTCCATTCTGAACATAGGCAAACTTTTCATTGGTCCCGGTAACCCTTCTCGCTCCATCTATTGGTCCCGGTACCGTTACGTAGTTGTCCAATGAGGACCTTCGTCTGGGCTTTGCACCTGTTTCCCCCCCTTACAGCCCTCATTACAATGGTCAGTTCTTAGACTCTTGATACAATTCTCCTCCAAGGTCACTGGCTAACTAAAACATATGGGAAAGCAGGGCACTGTAACTTTTCTTTCAACAAAGTTAATTCCATAGAAGCTTCACACAGCTTATCAGTACCAATTAAAGTTGTTTTTCTATCTCTTCTAAGTTTCGATTCTGCTTAGCTAGGCTTGGTTATGCTTAGTTAAGTTTCGATTCTATGGAAGCAGCATTGGGGGGGTTTTCATTCCTCCGGGCCTAACCACAGGGAGGAGTAGCCTAGTGGTTGGGACAAGGTACTTCAGGCCGGAAGGTCGGCGGTTCAAATCCCACTAGAGGACAGCAACCTTGGGCCGGAAGGACTGGGGTTTCTAGTCCCACAGATGCTCCTTGTGGTCTTGGGCAAGCCACTTAACCCTCCATTGCCCATGTTCCCTGTAAGTATTAGTGTATGTGTCTCAAAAAAATCCCCATGTGTTAAATGTATCCCCCACTTGTGTTGTGACCGCTTTGATTGAAAGATAAGGCGGTATATAAATACCATTAAATAAATAAATAAAATAAATAAAAATTTACAGGTCAAGCTGCTTAGGCCTGCCTGCTTAGTTCAAGCAGCATGGATCATAGGCCTTCACCTACCACATTCCCCCCTTTGATTAATCTCACCCTATGACTAATAAGGTGTGAGATTTAAATCACTTAATTACTCTGGGGTTGGATTACGACCAAGCGTTCCAAGATTAGGGTGCCATAAGGCCAAAATCTTAGTGGCAATCTTTCGTTCTACTGTATTTTCTATAACACTATTAATAGAGCGCATACAACATGGGATTATACAGGGTAACAGCAAAAACAAAGCTACAAATATCAATATTATCATAGCAAAAGTAGTAAGTCCCTCCAAGCCAGAGAAGATAGATTCGAACCAATTAGGTATCTTAAGACCATGCCAGGTCTGTACTGGCACATAAGTTTGCTTGCGCATGTTCTCAGCAATATCTTCAACTACTTGACCTTTGTCATCTATCTTCAAACAACAATTGGTTAAATTCAACTTACCACATACTCCTCCTTCAGCTGCTAATAAGTAATCTAGTGCCAAGCGATTCTGATATATTGCAGTACGCATTTGTGTGCTTTGTCTAGCTAAAAGTGTGAGTGCTTGGCTAGTTTCATTGGTTATTAGTTCAACAACAGCTTGCAAACGTATAATACGATTTATCATATACACAGGGGTTCGGTATCCCCAGGTGCCATCTTGCTCCCAAGTGGCAGGTCCATAATAGGCAATAATTCTCTCAGGTGGCCAATCATCCCCCTCCCATCTCTCCCATTTGCCTATCTGCAAAGCTGCTCTTTTCTGCCTCTTTGTGTAGACTGGGTAACCTAATTGTTCTCCATGTTCTGTTGGTAACAGAAAGAAGGAAGGTCGGATGGTTCCTAAGACACATGCCCCTCCCCAGTGAATAGGGAGTCGAGCATATGCTCGGGTTCCACAAATCCAATACAAGCCAGGTGGGGCTTGCCAAACATGGGGCTGGGCAAGGTTGGTCCATAAATCAGCAAGCTCAGGGAATTTTGATAATGGGTTGGTAGGTTCAGATTCATTAACTCCTGACCACCAGGACGTCTGTTTTGTGGTGTCGTTATAAAACTTCTGGCTAAGACAGACAAGCTGTCCTACATTCAAATTAAACTGGGGTCCAGTCCGAGCATAACACAGTCGTCCCACTATTGGGTGTGCTAACACCCATTCACTAGTGGTCTTATGCAGCTCAGTATGATTATAAGCTACTGAGTAATTCAATTCTTGGGCCTCCCAGGGCCACTGATCACCCATTTTAGTTCCACCACAGAAATAACAATCGGAAATGTGGAGACTGGATACTACTGCTCCAGCTAATTCTAAAAACAGATTTTGAGAAGGGTGTGGGATATCAAACTTATTTATATGCATAGTTTCATAGAAGGTATTGTGTATATGGTATCGTGATGAACGATGGGCCTGGGTGTTCAAACTTATCGATACAATGGTTCCGGGATCTGACCCAGAGCCTGCAATGCGTAGTCCAAATTTATACCCTTGTGTCCATGCACTAGGATTTATTATATGTAACTCTAATGGATTGCAAGCACCCTTCTTACAGTTCTCTGGATTCTTTACATATGGCTTATGTAAGGCAGCCATTCGGTTATCTCTAGTATTTTCTACCATACCTGTCTTCCATGTGGCATAAAACACACATTCCCACTTTGGGCAATAGTAATCTTCAACCGGTGCTGTGCTATATTCATTTGCTAAAACTCGTTTACCTGTACAGGCTCCCCACCCGGTGGTTCCTTCTGGACACATATACTTGTGATCATGATAATATGCTTTCTCCCAGTTAGCACAATGAGACCGACTATCTCTATTTATAGCATCACAAGCATCAAAATACAAAACAGCACCCTTTGTAGGGTCAGTGAGTAGGGGTGTGGCATTAAGTAAAGCTCCATTTGCATCATTCCATCGTATTTCTAGAGTATAATAGGATGGGTTCTGATGTGGGTTAAAACAAACTTTAGTATCTCCCTTAGTACAAACGTTCAGTTCAGTGGTGTTGTATATACACCGGCTTACAGTACCAGTGCAGGTATAGTAAGAATGATAAAGCAAAGTCTGAGTTACTTTCATTCCAGTCCGAGTGGAAGTAATGCAGGCAGTACATGGGGGTAAAGCAAGAATAAGTTCAAATCCCCCCAGGCAGGCAACCAGAACAAAATAGAAACAGAGATGCATGTTGTTTGTAGTCCGTCTGATTCCTCGCTGGGAAATCTTGACCTCGACGTCCTCTGCCTTTTGGCACAATGCTGACCCGTTTGCTAATAAAGCAATTCAACGGGTGTCAATGTTGATTGAAGATTGTCAATGTTGATTGAAGATCCTCAAGTTTCCGCTGTATGCCAACTTACCAACCGTAGTTGGCCTGAAGAAAGTCTGTGAGTGCAAAGTTATTCAATGAAGAAAACAAGTGTTTTTGCTGTATTGGAAACAGCAATCCTCTTCGAAAGACTTGTCTGTTGTGCAATGTCGTAGTTTTTAGGCGGCCCAGAGGAACTCTAGGCCGCTGGTTGCCGCCTCAGGGTGAGTCGCAAAGGAATATCAGGATGCTGCACTGCTGTCCACTGATCTGGCTCTGGGATTGCTGCTGGCTTGACTCTGCTATGATGGATCCAAGATTCGATTTCTGCGACCTTGACAGCTGTTGGTGTAGACAGGATAACGGTGTATGGTCCCTTCCAATGAGGTTCCAGCGGTGTCTTCTTCCAATCTTTGATCCACACCGAGGTACCAGGCTTGTAGGGATGCAAGGATTCCGTCAAGTTGATGGGTAACTGGTCCTGTATCCACGCATGAAGAGTCTGCAGAACAGAACTAAGAGCTAGGAGTTCTTGTCTGGTTATCTCTGAACCAATTTGTGTCAAACTCCCTTTGACCCCCTGCACTATTGGTGGGGGTCTACCATACATGACTTCAAAGGGAGAAAATCCTGATGATTTCACAGGGGCTGAGTGTATTCTAAGTAAAGCTATTGGGAGAACTTGGGGCCACTTCAGGTGGGTCTCCTGACATAGCTTAGACAACTGAGATTTTAGAGTGTGGTTCATTCGCTCAACTTTCCCTGAACTCTGGGGTCTGTATGCAGTGTGTAACTTCCATTGTATCTGTAGGGCACTTGCTAACTGTTGGGTAATCTGAGATACAATTGAGGGCCCATTGTCTGACCCTATTACTGCAGGAATTCCATATCGGGGGATAATTTCTCTCAGCAATACCTTGGTGACCTCTTTGGCCTTTTCAGTCCTGGTGGGAAAAGCTTCCACCCACCCAGAGAAGGTGCAAACTAAAACTAACAAGTAGCGATATCCACTGGCTTTTGGCATTTCAGTAAAGTCTATTTGTAGGTTGTGCATAGGGATTACACCACCTGACTGGGCTCGGGGTGGTGGTGTAGGACCCTGTTTGGCATTGTTCTTTGCACAAGTTACGCACTGGCGAGCTACTGAGGCTGACAAGGCTCCCAACACCGAAATGCAAAAATGGGGTCTGAGTGCTTTTTCCATTGCATTTTTCCCATAATGTGTGGCTTGATGAAAGGCCTTCACAAAGGCCGGTCCCAATGATTCAGGGATTACTATTCGTCCTGGAGGTTGGTTGCCCTCTGCTGGTGGCAGCTCAATCCATCCATCTTTCAGTACCCCCTTTTCTGTAGTGCAATAATAGTCCAACTCCCTTGTGGTATATCGTGGCGTCCACAAGTTGAGGGGTACGGGAAACAATGCTGCTTGTACTGGTGTTGCTTGTGGTGAAATTTGGCCTGTCATGGCTGCTTTGCGCGCTGAAGCATCAGCAAATCTGTTTCCTTGGGCAACTTCTCCTTTTCCTGTTTGGTGTCCTCGGCAGTGCATAACAGCAACTTGTGCTGGGGCCCATACTGCATCTAGTAACATTAATATTTCTGGGCCATACTTAATTGATTTGCCTCCAGAGGTGATGAGTCCTCGTTCTTTATACAGAGCTCCATGAGCATGTAAAGTTGTGAAAGCATACTTTGAGTCTGTATATACGTTCAACTGAAGTCCGGCACCTAGTACTAGTGCTCTTGTTAGTGCTATCAATTCTGCTTTCTGTGCTGCTGATCCTGAGGCAAGAGCTGATGATTCAATGACTTTCTCCCGGGTGACTACTGCATACCCGGCACAGCGTCATCCATTGATGATGAGGCTGCTTCCATCCACGAAGTAAGTCTGGTCAGGGTTCTCTATAGGTACATCAGTTAGATCAGGTCGACTTGAAAACAGAGTGTCCATGACTTCCATACAGTCATGTTCTGGTGGGTCCTTGCTGATTGGTATCAAGGTGGCTGGGTTGAGAGCATGGCTCACTTCCAATTGTACTCGGGGATTTTCACATAGCATACTCTGGTATTTCAGCATTCGAGAATTGGTAAACCAATGATTTCCTTTTTGTTCCATAAGGGCAAGCACTGCGTGTGGTACTGTAACGCGCAGATTCTGTCCTAAGGTGAGTTTATCTGCTTCATTCACTAACAATGCTGTGGCTGCTACAGCTCTCAAACATGGCGGCCATCCTTTGGCTACGGTGTCCAGTTGTTTTGATAAGTATGCTACGGGTCGCTCCCAATGTCCCAATGTCTGAGTTAACATTCCCAGAGCGTTCCCTTGCATTTCATGTACAAACAAATGGAAAGGCTTCTGGACGTCTGGAAGTCCAAGTGCTGGCGATGACATTAATGCTTCCTTCAAGGTTTTGAAAGCTTCATCTTGATCAGGTCCCCACTCTAGTGGTGATTTCTCTTCTCCTTTGGTGGCTTCATATAGTGGTTTAGCAATCTGAGCAAAGTTGGGTATCCATATTCGGCAGTATCCTGCTGCTCCCAGAAAGGCTCTGACTTGCCTCCTGGTGGTTGGGGTTTGGATACTACACACGGCTGCTTTCCTTTCTGGTCCTAATTGTCGGCTTCCTTTGGTCAGCCGGAAACCCAAATACTTTACTTCCGTTTGGCATAGCTGCGCTTTGGCTCTGGAAACTTTATATCCAGCTTCATCTAGTAATTTGTATTGCCAAGTTCTACGCTTTTCCTTTGACCCTGTCACTCACTTAGCTCACTGACTAGGCATAAATATTCTGGCAAATACAGTATGAGTTAACTGTCACTCATTAGCTCACAGACTATGCATAGACACTTTAGTAAATGCAATATGAGTTTTATTAAATTAAGTCCTTTTGGAATAATAATAAAGCACAAAGGTAAGCATTAATACTTTTACCGGATATTATAGCTCATCACTCCAGGTGGGGGACTGTTCAGCGATCACTCAGGAGGAAAATCCGGGAAAAACTACAGAGACACGCCTGCCTCGTATATCAGTTGCAGTCCCATCTTTTCCTTCTGAGAGTCCCCCTAAAGTACCTTAACTAAGATCGTGCCTGCTGCATGATATTACAATTCATTGGTTAACATGCTGCATGCTCAAATCAGGATTGGCCAGGGTCAATCCTGTGCACATGGTTCACACCAGGATTGGCCAGGGCCAAATCTGTGCTCGTGACCAGCAGTGTTAGCTGCTGAGTCACTGCATGAGTCACTCATCTAGTTTTGTCCGGCCAACTCTGTTTGCCTGCTTAGAGAATTTTGACCTACAACATTCTTTGCTGGTCAGACTCTCACATGAACTTCTCTCCACCCCATCCACCTTTTTTGCTTTGGTTTCTGGGCAGGCTTCTGATCACCCCCCTTGTGGTCAGACATCTGAGAATGCTCAAAGGACACATCCCCCATGGTCTACATTCCAAGGCTAGATGAAGTGTTCTTTTGTCATCATTAATGGGTTTAAATTTGTTTGCCTTAATCTTCCAGCATCTTCCTGTCAAGGGAGACACCCCCCATGGTTTTAGAAGCAGCTCAAAGCTTAATTGATGAATTCTTATCCTGTCAGACTGTAAATACAGCTTTGGTCCACAGGCAGAATGGCTCATGAGTTAGAATGGCTCATGAGTTCAATTTCTTGTAATTTCTTTGCAAAGTAAAGTACAATATCTTTGCTGATCCAAAAATTCAAATAAATCTTTAATTAGTAATACATAATTGTAAAAGTGTCACCCTCCTACTTACCCCGGAGGCGAAAGGCCTGGGGCTTCAGTGAGGCTCCTCCTATGTAGCAGGGACTAGTGGTGCCCCCTGGGAGTTGAAGTCCCAATAGCTATTCAATAAGAGTGTAGTCGTGGACGAGTAGCTATGCTTGTAAAGAGGTATTTATTTCCCTTCCCGGGAGAACTTTTGCAAACAGGAATTATAAAGGAAAGTAAACCATGTTTCTGGCTCAACACAAAAAGGGTATTACAAATGACAAAGGAAATGCTTCTTTTCAGCTTTAAGGAAAACAAAAGTGAAAAACAGGCTTTTTATATCACAAAAAGCTGTAGAGTGAAATCTGTGCCCTTACACAGATTTCTCTTTTGCAGGCTTTACTTATGCTTCAAAAGAAAGAGGTCACGCTATCTGAAAACACCAGTGTACAGTCCATCTGGAAATCTTCTGAGTTTTCTCCACAGAAGTCACAGTCCATGGCCTCATGAGCTTCCCTGCTATTATCTCTTGTATGGCTGTAACTTGTATCAGTGTTTAGCAATCCCTCCTCTTCCTGGCAAGGGCTTCTCTCCCCTCTATTAACGTGGAAAGGCAGGTTACCATGTAATGTGGATTTTCCCTCTAGAGGGCCATACACCTCAGGACTAGTGGGCGACGAGCGCTTCGGAGGTCCCGATGAGGTCGTGTCGGCGGCCCTCGCCCGAGCCGGAGTTCCAGGGGCCCGGGCACGGGCGGCGCGCCTCTCCCGGTGCCGGCGGCGTCCCGATTTACAGAGGTGGACAGCGCGGTGGGGTTCCGCTCTCTGTACATGCGGGCGACGAGCGCTTCGGAGGTCCCGATGAGGTCGTGTCGGCTGCCCTCGCCCGAGCCGGAGTTCCAGGGCCCGGGCACGGGCGGCGCGCCTCTCCCGGTGCCGGCGGTGTCCCGATTTG